>JAWNKW010000200.1:0-1350966 GCA_035041775.1 Chymomyza caudatula | reverse complement strand
CAAAAGAGATATAAAAGTGCATACTTCCATTCCCATTTTACCGTATTTAGTTTTTATAAAGAAAAAGGATACAGAGTATTCCACTTTTCAACAATTCATCTTTTGGAAACAATTAAAACCACAATATTTTCACTTTCGGAGTTTAAAGTATTTTAACGAGAGTCGCCGCTCCCGATATTTTGAGCAACTTTGACATCGATTTTTTCAGTACTTGTTCTATTAGGAAATCAAAAGTGGTGATGTTTCAATCCTCGTATGATTCTCATTGTTACATTTGATTAAAATGTAGTGAACATATGTTTCTTCTTCTTAACTGGCCATAACAGCCCGTTATCGGGTTACGGCCTAATGTAAATACATTCTTTCATTGGAATTGTGGTTTTACGTGGTGGGTCCCAAACCCTACGCACAGCCCTTTCAAAGCCTACTGGTCTCAAAAGAACCCAGTGTCATTGTTAGTCGCCTCATACGACAAGCTTTGACCTGCTGAGGTGGTATTCTCTAACCTGCTCACCACACGGGGGTGAACATATGTTTATATTATGCGTTTAAGAAGCGTTTATTTATATATCTGTAATACTATAATAATAATCTTATTTTTATGCCATGGTATTGTATTAACATTTGTTCTTCTTAATAAAGTCGATAAGCCCTTCCAATCTCTTAATTACTTCCTCTACACGTTGACTTATACACTGTGGCTTCTTTACCAAAACTTCTTTCAAGTAGTCAAAAACCGTAACTGGTTTCTTACTTCCCGGCGGAAATCCAGCACATAGGATTATTTCTGGCAAAACTGGCAAAATTTCACCAGTTATGATCTTAGTTGCCTCTGCCACGGTTTTTGCACATTTAACACGGTTCGAAAATCTCGGCTTAAGCTCATGGGGCTCCTGCACTGAAGCCTCTTCTGGATTAGGTTTTATTTGCAACTGAGCAAAAGTGCACACCTATATTGCGGATATAAAAAGTGTATTATTATAAGCATCCTTAAGGACTTACTCGACAACAGGTAATCACCAAGCTTACTCACAGCAGTGCAGCAAAGTAAAATCAGAATCAATTTGCAGCTCATGATGAGTTTAATTTGTTATTGATACTGAAAATGTAATCTGGACAAGTCTTTTATACAACTTTTCTGACTCATTTACTGCTCTTAAGCAAGCTGATAAAACCAATTTCCAAGAATTTTTTTTTTTTTTTAATATATATATTATCAAATTGCCATCGATAAAATTATAAACAATAAAACAAATGAGTAGTCTTATCTATGAAATACTCTGTCAGCAAAATGCATATTTGGATTTATGCGGATGTAATGGATGCAAATTCATATTACCTTTAGGATTGAATATATGATACTAAATTCTAATTATCAATATGTTTCCGAAACTCGCTGTATTTTAGTGGCTTGTATATTAAGTTTTCAGAAAAAGGGTTTCTACACAATTATATTTAAAAAATATTTTTACAACTCAATTTTTTTAAATATGTATTTTTAAACGCCAAAGTGCTTAATTCCTATTATGCTTCAAAATATCTTCATAGTTAATCTATTGTTTTCTTATAAAATCTATGCCCTATCCCGTTAGTCAGAGTCGAAACAAATATAATCAGAAATATAAGTCTCAACGTAAAACGAAATTATCGATGGTTTTACGACTAGTTTCCCAGCTCTACTTAAATGAACTTAAGTATCAAAAGGGCTGTCATATATGGCGTCAGCAAGATTTCGAAAATTTTATCCCCTTGTCACAAATAGTCAAGTTTTCCAAGCCCCTCTCCACCAACGTCACAAAAAGACAGTGAATTTGGAAATGTAAAGTGCAAATATTAAAGATTCTTTTAATTGTAAAAAATTTGCTATCATTTTTCGGGTTCCAGTATCAATATTTTTAATTTTATTTGAAACATTGGAAAAAAAAATTTGATGCGGTCTGACGGGACGATCAAACTATTTTCGACTTTAACTTTTGATGTATTTATCCGATTTCAATAATTTTTGTAACATAGATGAACATAAACAAACCTCTGTCTGAGTTTCGATTTGATCGATACAATGGATCATCTGTAAACCGCGAAAGTCTGTCACGGAGGAAGGGGTAGAGATATCGACATGTATCGATAAACCTTCACTTTTCCGGGCAAACTCGCATCTTTTGGTAAAATTTGTTTGCTCTAACTCTTATAGTCTCTGAGAAATACGTTACCACATGGACGGACATGGCAATATCATTTTTGCCCATGGAACATATGGTGTGCCACGCCTCCTTCTGCCTGTTACATACATTGCACAAACCTATAATACCCTTTGACACTTTGTGTACAGGGTATAAAAAATAAAAAATTGCGCTAGATACAGGGTGTCGCAATGTCGAGTACCTACTGTCTGTGCCAATCACATATTAATATAAATAGAACTTATGGTCTGCCATGCCTCCTCCGACCCGTTACATATGTACAAATCTATAGTACCCTTGAAACTGTGTCGTTTGAGTATAATCAAACGGTATTTACATGTTTCAAGTTGGGCTAATAATTCCGGGTTTCTGAAATGAGTGTTATTGCTTCGTACATAAAGGCGCTGATTAAAACGTTGCATCAATCAGTAAACCACTTGTGCATGTTTTCCAAAGATAAAAGAACGTACATCAGACGAGAATACTTGGTTGAACACTAGCAGATAAAAATGCAGACATTTGGTAAGATGCCCGACAGTGGAATACCCTTTACCCGTTTTTACCATAAAAATTGAATTTATATGCAAACTTTTATATCGAAGGAAAATTTCAACATTGTTCGGTTTATAAACTTAAAATGAGTCGTCGTTCCAAATTAGATGGCTCTAACACAACTGTTAGCCTTAACGGTCAAAAAAGTAAATTTATGTATATATAGGAAAAGGGGCCTTAAATTAAAACAATATTATCTTTATATATTAAAGTTTCTATTCTATCTTGATTATTTGCAACTCACATGCAAAGTAATGTGTGTGCAACTGTGCCAAGATTCACTTCGATAGCTTTTATATTATATTGCGTGTTTATCTCTCACGGGGGAAGGGCGTTAGATATCCACAAGATTCGACAAACTTCATCTGCTTGACGAAAATGCACATCTTTTGGTAAAATTTTTGTGCTGCTAACTCTTATGGTGTCCGATATCTCGACATTCATACGGAAGGACGTGGACAGATTGGACCTGGTCCAATCGCCTGTTACATACATTGCACAAATCTATAATACTCTTTTACAATCTGTGTACAGGGTATAAAAATATGATACAGGCTGAGATTGAACCCCTTTCTACAAAAAAAAATTGGGTTATTATTTGTCATAAATTTTGTAGAGTAGGACAGAGGGTCAGAGAACTGCAAAGCCTACTAAAAGCTTAGACGCAAACCTATAGAGTCACAAGCGTCATTTTGATTGAGTTCACAGCGTTACACAAGCATGATTACTTCACGTACTATTAACTAATGCGTAGTCGCGACTATGCGTCCTTTTGAGTAAGCGTACTTTTGAATATACGTGTTTTTGACTTTAATATTCGAATAGTTTCTTACAGTTTTCTATTAAATCGTTTAATTCAAATGAAGACTCGTCAGCGGACTCTAAAACATTAGAAAAAAAAATTCGTTCGTGTTAATTGGTCAAAGGCTTTTTTGTATTGCTGCCCCTGACAGATATGAAAATGAGATTCTTTAGCTGCCGAATTCAACAAAAATGGTTACTAAGTTAATTAGAATGTTATCTTCGATTGAGCTCATTAGACCATAGACTTAACTCCAAGAACAATATTAAACATCTTGACGTTTTTGCGATAATGAAGAGTTGGACGTAAAAAATCTCTTTTAACATAATTGTCAGTCCACAAATCTATGGTGACAGACGCTTCACTTCTGGCAACAATGTTTTCTAATCGTTGTCGAATGGCATTGCGTTGAAGATGTTTCCCATACTTTACAACAATAGCTATAAAAATGTTGCCATTTTTAAAAACCATCACGTTCGACAACAGCAACGGGCAGTAATCGGAAATGATCCAATGTGCACCAACGTGGGGCTCTTTATACCCTGTCCACAATTTTTTTGCATGTCTTCAAAGGGTTTCCTATTGGATTTGAGCCCTCTAGTCGCTATAGTTTGGTCGCCAAAGGAATTAAAGGACAAACTTAAAAAGGGGGAAAAAGGTTTTATCAAAATTTTTTTTGAAACCTTTGTATCCTTTGCCCTATCCTCAAAAAGGGTGACCCCAAGGTATGCACTAACTACCATGGTATCCGTCTCTTTTCTATTGCATATATAGCCTTATCGAGCGCATTGTGTGAAAGACTAAACAGATCCGCGAAATAATTGATTGGATCTTATCAGTGTGGTTTAGGCCTAGTATGTCCATCATAGAGCAGATATTCTACTCCAAATCCTGGAAAATACCCACGAATACCAAATCGATTGACGATTATAATTTATAAAGCAACATTTGAAACAGCTTCTCCGGCCCTTATACTAAGCAAGGCTTCGGACAAGGCGTTACCCTCTCCTGTAACCTCTTCAACTTTGTGATGTAGAATTTGTTGTGAAAGACCGAAGTACATCGGAACGGGATTGTATTCTTAAAGGGTGTCCAGTTGCCTGCATACGTAGATGATATCGATATCGCCGGTCGTACTAAGCGAGCAGTTACCGGAGCCTTTGCGGCTATTGAAAGAGAATCTGCCAGGGTATAAATGAGACCAAGATAAGAGTATACTTTTAATCTTGTTCGTCTACCTTGGTACCAATGTTACCAATCGGAGAATCCCTTTTGCCAATAGATGTTATTTTGGTCTCAGTAAGCAAATGAGCAGTAGAGACCACTCCTGCCAGATGAAACTAACACTCTATAAGACGCTCATTCTTCCCCTTTTAATTTATGGTGCTGAAGCAGTCTGATGAAAATGGATTGTTATGGCCGGTTAAGAAGAAGAAACTACGACAAGTGCAGGATGATTGGATTTAATGAAAGCAAATGATGTTTTCAATTTTATGTTAGTATTTCCGATCCCAGTAAGGTATATTTAAAGGTCTTGCGAATTCTGCTTAATGTTAAATTATCAATTAATGAACATATTGAAAAAAAAAATTGATTAATAAAGCCAAATATTTTATTGATTTATCATAAAATACTACTAGTGGTAACACCGCAGTCAGGTCCCGACTGTAAATTAAAATCCATAAATTTTTTAATTCAAATTCATTTACCATTTTTTGATTTCTCTCTCTCTCTCTATCTCTCTCTGTCTATGATTTATATGAGGCACTGAGCTGTGTCACAAAAACATATAAAACAGTCATGTCCTTCCATATCCCGCACGGGCCGCACTTTTGTCGGCTATTTACATAGACACAGCCGAAGTGTAATCTCCGGCCGCCGCTGCTTTTGGGAAAGTAACGCCAATAAAACTGCCCCGTGTGGTGAGCGGGCTAGAGAATACCACCAAGGTAGGTCAAATCTTGTCGTATGAGGCCACTAATCACACTGGTTTGTTTCGTGGCCAGTAGAGCCACCCCAGGCCTACTACGTTGTGCGTAGGGTTTGGGACCCACCACGTAAAACCACAATGCCAATGAAAAGACGTAAAAAAGCCTCGGAAAAGGATACCCCGAGAGTTGAGGACATGCCATGCGGCACGAATTCGGGTCCGGATTTGTTGTTGGTCGGAGACTATGCAACCGTGTCTCCCGGTTCACACCAGTGAACGAAAGGCTGGCAACAGTCCGCATTAAGGCTAAATTATTCAACAACAGCCTGATTTGTGAGCACGCGTCACTACTGAGGGTGATGGAAAAGGTTCTTCAAGTTGTAACTTTCTGTGACGATGTAAGAGGGGTGTTTTAAAAACGTGACCATTTTTGACAGGGTGTTAAAAATCCCTTTTGCTACTTAAGTATATTTAAGTAAAGCTGGAAAACTAGTGCTAAAATCATCAATAAATTTGTTTTATGTTGAGATTTGTATATCTGACTATACATATTTCTTTCGACTCTAACGAACGGGATAGGGATTAATTCATCTATGCATTATATATAAATTTTATTAGAAAACAATAGATAAACTGTTAAGATATTTGGAAGCACTATAGGCGTTTAGATAAACGTTGTTTCCCAAAATGTTTCACAAAATTGATGTTTTTTGCAGGGACCGTAACGGTTATATTTTTTTAATATAAAAATTATAAATTAAGAATTATATATTGATTTTTTTTAATAAAAGTTGACATATATAACTTATTTGCTGACCTAAAAAAAATAATCATGAAATAAAATAAAAATTAAATTTGAATTTGTATTTAAAAATTGAAAAATTACTCTTATTTGGAAATTTTTAAAATAAAATTTTATTTTTAATGCAATGTTTCCAATATATACTGTACTTATGTGTCGCAATTATAAACGTTGAGACAGATCACACCAGCTAACCATTAGGCTAATTTTGAAATAAACAATCTTTTCAACAGAAATAGTAAAAAAAATTAAATACAACATACCAAATAACAATGACAAAGAATTCTTGTAGCATTTTTTCACATTATTTTTTCAGTTTTAAAAACAATAGTGTTGGCGCAAGTCAATTATTTTAATAAGTCAAAGTTAGTTAGTTTTTTAATTAGCCAAAATCCTGAAGTCTAGTGTAAGTTAGAATAGGGCGAAACGGGAGCATAATCAAGCTTTCGGCGCTCTCTGCGCATTCGCCCCGTTTCGCCGCACTAATGTAAGCTAGGCTTAAGAGACATTAATGAAGTTAGGCTAAGTCAGTTGTCGATTAACCCTTTATACGAGCGCACGCCATATGTTTTTCTTTCCTTCGTTTTCGTTGTAAATTAAATTGTAAATTTGAAATTTTAAACGCGTTCCATTTATTTATTTAAATTAATAAAACATATCATAAAAACTCTTATGATTTTTCAAATAGTTTTTTTGCAATGTATGTAACATGCAGAAGGAGGCGTTCAATCTGTACTTGAATATTGCGGTTCCCTGTTCCGTACATACCCTGTACATGGATTCTATGAACACCCAGTACATGGTTTCTGTGCTAGTTACAATGGATTAGAGCCACGTCTTTCAAATTTTAGACTACATAATAGAAGTTGTGAGCTGCAATAAATTTCGTAAAATGCTGGCCTAGAAGAAGTAGAAATAAAATTAATAGTAGGTCAGCATTTAAAAAAAAAATTTACATCTCACAACCTATGTTTGTTAAAAATTTCAGTCGGAAATTTAATTAGGAGGTCACATCGACAAAAATAATTGAAAAACTAAAAGTTAAAAAAATGGTGACAAAAATACTGAAAAATAAATTGTTGTTTGAAAGAAAGCAAACCTACCACATACACGCTCAGTTCTATTATCCCGTCTAATACTTTCATACAAAATATTTTCAAAATTAAAATACTAGCTACTATATAGGTAGAAACCCATTTAATTATTAAAATACTACCCTACTATTTTATGGCATCTCCCAAAACTGAGACTGGAAAACGAAAACTCATGAAATAGCCCGATAGCACACATTAACACAGAGCCCTATCGGTGTGAGATTTTTACAGTAAACACCCTTCAGTTCGGTGGACTATCCGCCAACTGGTTGACGGATACCTACATTTGTAACAGAACTGCAATGCGACTAGCTACATTCGAGTTCGTTTAAACTACCTACATCGGCCACGACCATGGCCTACATTTTACCAACTGTCATTGCGATGTTCGCAAAAATAACGGTATGGAACTACTTGATATTTGACAATTGGTACATTGAGAACTGAAGGGTAAGCCTTAGGCCTAGCAATTGGGGGAGGTGACCCGACCGCGTTGGTCGATTCGACCGAACGCTTTGAAATAAATATTTCACCCCTTCCCAACTATTTTTCGAAACACAATAAAATCGTTGCAAAATAAGGGAAGTTTTTTACGCCAAAATAATAAAAGTACGTATAAGAAAATATTATTAGACTACATACATATAACCAAATGACAATTGTTGAAAGACAATGAGGTGAAGTTATTTAAGTTCACCATATGCAGGAAATTACTTATTTTGGAGAAAATGTGCAAAGAGTCGCTATTCCAAAGTCAAAAAAAGTAATTGAATAAAATTTTGTGACTCAATGTGACTATTTAAAGGGAATCAAAATCTGAAAAATCTTGGTTACGTCATTTAAGAACAGCGAATTCGGCTATACGGATCTTGTATGATTTTGATGAAACTTTTTATACACAGTAACCCAAGCGGCTACATTTTGGCGACAATTAAACAACACGTAGAAAACGAAAAGTGACCTATTACAAGTTACAAATAGCATAGCAAAGCTAATGTACCCTGCATAGGGTACTTGCTTAGCATAATCGCATGTAAATGGAATGCTTTGCGACATATTTCAATGCGTAAATCTTTCACCCTTTTGTTAAGCACGATATCACTACCGCTAGATAAACACTAGTACATGTTAATTATTTTTGATTATAATTCTGTCAATATTTGCCAACATGTAAAGTATAATTTAGCAATATTAATAGACTGAATTTTGCAACTTTTAAGCAACACAACGTTGAACTGGGTTAGTCGAAACTTTAAATTAACAGAGATACGAGAACGCAACATTGGCGGCGTGTAAACAAAGCGCACCCAGATGTTACTTATCAAGAGTCAGAGCCTCAGAAAACCAGAAACCCAGTCCCAGTGTTTATTGTTTAGCATTAGCCAAAGAACCGACTATGAACGCCATTAATTTGCTGCCTCGTAGAAATCTGTTTGCACTTTTCTTGTGAAAGTCCCTCGCGCATATTTTTTTTTTTTATCTTGTTTATCTGCCTAATAAAGTAAAAAGCCTATATAAAGCGAATCGG
Organism: Chymomyza caudatula; assembly: GCA_035041775.1. NCBI lineage: Eukaryota > Metazoa > Arthropoda > Insecta > Diptera > Drosophilidae > Chymomyza > Chymomyza caudatula. The sequence continues at coordinate 1,342,078 of JAWNKW010000200.1, read as the reverse complement.
AATGGCATCTGCACATCAAACAGCTTGAGAACGAGACCTCAAGCATGCAGAGAATTAGTTTAATCTTTTGCAGTGTGCTGTTCGCACTTTTCTGTACCTCTGTTGCGTATAATCACGGCCAGGCTTTGAATTACTGGAACTCCTGGAAGGTAAGTACACTTTCACGGCATTGGCACACTCAACTGTATACTTCAAACGCTCCCACAGGCTACATACCATCCCGAAGAGTATCCCTCAGCAGCTGCATTGAACAATGCGCAGTACTACTACAACTACAATCGGAAAATGATTGTCCAGCAAAATGCTTTGGCGGCACGCAACGTAATTACCTATACCTTGGACGAGAATCAGTTCACGGATATGCGTCTGCTGCAATTCGCCGCACTGCTGCCCAAGTCCATCTATCCTGCCGCAAATTACAGTGCTGACCCTTTACCCACACAAGATATTATACCGACAGAGTTTGATCCTAGAGTAACGCCTGGTCTGAATATAACACCGGGAGATCAGGGTAAAGTATGCAGTAGCAGCTGGGCCTACGCTGCGGCCAAAGCCATTGAGCTCAAGAATGCCGCAGAGTTACTTAACTACAAGCCAGATGCACTTTCTGCCCAGAATCTAATTGACTGCGCCGGCAGCGGTACAGGATGCAGCACCCAAGTACCACAATTGGGCTTTGACTACCTGACTCAGTACATGGACACGGAACTCCTGCCCGCTTCGGAATACATGAACAACAACACACTGACGCAGCAGAGTGTGTGTGCGCCCGGCATGGTAACATTGGGTGGTGTGCGGTTGCTCAGCTATGCCTCACTTCCAGACAATACAGATGATAGGACTTTAATGCGATACGTGGCCAATAACATACCCGTCATTGTGGAGTATAATCCAGATTCGTTTGGGTTTATGCATTATAAAAGTGGCATCTATCAGCCACCGGCTAATAATGGTAGGGCACCAACCAGCTCACAATTCTTGATCGTCCTCGGCTATGGACATGATGCAACTTTAAATTTGGATTATTGGTTGTGTTTGAACTCATTTGGAACTACTTGGGGCGAGGGTGGCTTTATAAGAATAGTGCGAAGCCCCACGCAGAAAATCACCAAAAATGCTATTTTCCCCAATGAGTTGGCCTAATTGTTCAACCCTTTTTTAATTGGTCTGTAGATAGATGTTTAAGAGTTGAGGTCTATTTTATATTATTAAATAGCAACTACTTTCATTTGGAAGAAGTATTAAGATTATGAGTTGGTTTTTATTGTTGCAAAGATAAAATGTTAAATGTGTTAGTAGCGCCAATTTGTAATCTCAAGATAAATCCTATTCCGTAGAAAAATTAAAGCCGTAAACTAACAGACGCAGATATAAGCCACTAATTTGTTTGTTTTCTTAACAAATTTAGTAAATTTGGCTAATAATTTTCGAGTATTTTATGAGTTTCTGGCAGCTGCTAATTATCATTTATAACGTGAGCAACTAAATTAAGCTTGATACGAAGCAGTTTTTTTTTTCATAGTTTGCTTTTGTACAATGCAATGTTGATGGGATGATTTACTTAGTCAACATGAGCAATGACGGTGAATTTGGTAGTATGTATCTTGCCGGGGGATAAGATAAGCCATCTTTCATACATTTTCAGCTGCTGAAAATGCAATTCTTACATTCTCAAAGCAAATGCGTAACAAGGCATTTAGTATTTTCCCTTCCGGGGCCGGAGCTCTCAAGGGGGCACGCAATAGAGCCTTTGACAGCGAGCATAAAAATGAAACGCAAAGAAATGGCCAAAAAAGGTATAATAGAATATAGTTTTTCACCGTGGACCCAGATTTTCTCTCTACGGCCATGAAGAAAGTATTTGGTATATCGGTAAGCGCAATCAACATCCGTTAGTCGGGCGCGGAAAATTTGAGTATGCGTCAGTTTATAGAGTGCCAAACAATGATTTTCAAAGTTTAAAATGTGTAGAGCAGGTGTCGGCAAAGTAAGCCGCGAAATTGCCACTGGGAACTGCGAAATTTTCGTATACATACACATGATAGGCGTAGAGCCGGCAAAGCACATACATTTTAATTTTTGTCTTTTGTCATTAAATTATTATTATACCTCTATAAAGCTATAGAGCTCGTTGGAAGAAAAAGTTTATCATTTTTCCTCTGCTGACACAAATACCCTTAAAACATTATCACTGGAAGTGGTAGCTCCTAGGTGTGACGTAAAGTGCGCGACTAAGCAGTGCTGCAACTCACAACTGTATAATTACGCTAACTTTTGCACTTTTAGCTGGAGCGGCCGATCTGGTCGAGCCATGTACTGTTGTAAAGGTATTAATGCGTAGATTAACCTTTTTATAGATGGGTTTTGGATTTGGCTTTTAGTTTGGAAGATACACGGGGTTAAAGAAAATGCTCCTTAGCTCTATGGTGCCGGGCAGACATAGAGCTCCGATGAACGCATATATTGATTCTAGGCTTGAAGACATCAAGACCAAAATGAAGTAAATCGAATATACCCATCAATAGCTATTGCCTTTTATTTTAATTTTGTCGAAATCTGAAATGCCACAAAATGTCTTCTTCTTCACCTTATCGCAGCGTTCTGAGTTTTAGTACACATAAAGTACATTTATAACCAAAAAACATTTGTTGTGGAGTTTTCTTCACTTTCCACCCATTTGGACGCTAAAATAAAAAAAAATATAATTACAGTTTCATATTTTTTGATTGGCCAACTTTATTATGTAGCTTGAAAGCATGCGCCATTAAAATCTTCATAAAATTACGTTTCCAAAGAGTTTTGTGTAATTAGTTCCCGAGATATCTTACTTTAAGCATAAATTTGCATTTAAATAATTTATAAAATAAAACCTCCTATCTGTCTTATTTTTTGTTTGATAGTATGTCTGGGCATGTTTATACCCTGTACACATAGTGTACAAGGGTATTATAGATTTGTGCAATGTATGTAACAGGCAGAAGGAGGTGTGGCACACCATAAGCAAAAAGTCTTATCATTGACTCGGTTAGCGATTGGACCATGGTCGTCTGCCCGTATGAGGGGATAGATCTGCGAGACCATACGAGCTAGAGACACAAAATTTTACGAAAAGATGCGCGTAGTCCCAAGTAAGATGAAGTTTGTTGAATGGGGAAGATATGAATTTTCGCCCGTTTCCCCACAGCAGACTTTCACGGATTGCAGCCGAGCCTTTAAATCTATCAACTTGAAATTTGGCAGAGGTCTGCGTCGTAAATATGTGCACCCACGTTATAAAAAGTATATAAATCGGATAAATACATCAAATCAGTTATAGTCAAAAATGTGCTGATTTCACCCCCCTTCGCCAATAAACTGCTCCAAAATTCCACTAAATGTAGATAAGAATATAATATGAGAGCTAGAGTTACAAAATTTAGTGTGGAGGCTCGTGTGACCCTAATCGTTAAAACTGTATTCACATTTTTTCAAAAGAAGCCCCCTTCCCCTGCAATCGATTTACCTTAATTACTGCCACACCCCCAAATATATTGATTTGAAAATTGCGACAGACTTTTATAAATGTACTTTTGATCGATGTTTTAAAATTCAACGACATTGATCCATAAAAACCAATAGGAAAACTTGTCAATTGGAACTTCCCAATGCTTACAGGAAAATGCTTACAGGCATTTCGATCTTATGGACATAAAAGTGAATACTTCCGTTCACATTTTACCGTGAGTTGGATTTAGTGTTGATAAAGAAAAAGGGTACAGGGTATTCGACTGTCGGGCACCGTCCCGACTGTCTGCATAACATTTTTGTTAAATAAAGGAGCATTAAATTTTTAATTACGGCACTAAATTAGCTTACAATTATCACTTAATTATAGGCATAACCAATTTTTGTTCTGCTGACTTTGCTCTGCCAACTTGACGGACATCTAATCTCTGCCTTCTTGCGAAGGGTAACAATCTAAATAAAGATATTGCTCATTTCTGACTTTGCACTTTACAGAAATTGAATATTTTTCGCTTTAACTGTTATTACCACTTGGTTTATTTTGAGCATAAGCCGAGGCCCGTTATATATGTCAATTTTTCAAAACAAATCGATCAAACCTTGTTCACAACTTTGTCAAAATCATTTTTCCGATCATTTTACACTTAAATAAAAGACCAATTCTTGGTTGTTTTTGTGAAAGTTTATAACTTTTTCATTCGTTTTATTCAATTTCTCTTTAGTTTATTTATTGATTTTTCATCTACAAGCGGAGCTTTACAGACTTAAACGCTATAAATTAACAAGTTCACATAAGTTATGACATTTTTTTTATTATTTTATTTTGCTTGTTTTAATTTTTTTTTTAATCATTTCTTGTTTTTTTTTTTTTGCATATATATATCAATTTTTTTGTTGTGACTGGTGTTTAAATTTGCATAGAAACTAAAAACAAAATGGGTTAATTTTGAATTCAGCCAGCGCATACAAAGCGCATTTTTGCGTACACAAGTGTGTGTTTTGACTCCATTTAGCTTTTTGAGTGTTTTAGCAATACTTTTTTCCTCAACTCAAAATACCCCTATTTAATCTTTGTGGGCATTTGGATACATTTTGTATGCTTGTTGTTTCAGAGAAAGTTGTTAGCCAACAACTTCGCTTTTAAGTATTTTTTGTCTATTTAAAGGATTATTTTTAATATGTTTTCATTGATGGTATTTTTTATAATTTTTATTTTTGTGTTTTGTTTTTCTTATATATTTCTGTGTTTAAATTAGTTTTTAGTTTATATTAGATTTTACTTTAGAATCTCGTCACTCTTGTAAAGCAAAGCTCAATGATATGATTCACGCCGTCGTTTATTTATTTATTCTTGTTATTATGGTACATATATGTAATTTTTTTGAGTTTGAATTTTGTATGTAGTTTATTAAATAATGTGGCATTATTTGAGGCGGGCCTATAAAGTCAATGTTTAATTGAATTTGTGGCATACTTTCGGGCGGCTCTATGAAAATCAATGAAAAGCAAAATGTTTACGATTTGATTTATTTGAAACTCGTTTTAAATTTATATTATTTGCTTTAACAAACGGTGTTTACTGCTCTGAATGCTTTACATATATAGTTTCTTTTTTAAATGTTTAACTAAATTAGGGCTGCTTTTTTATTTTTTTTTTTTGTCTTTGCTAAGTAAGTTGTTCTGAAATCTCTCATATAGATGTTGCTTTGTTTTTAAGTTACAACGGCTAGTGTTTTGTTGTTGTTGTTTACGCATATTTGTGTTAAATTAAATTTAGTTAAGTTTAACTACTTATGCTCATCCAATTTCTTTTTAGCTGTCCATATATAATTCTTAATAATATTTAACTAAATGAATACAATGTTACAATATATATGCGTGTAAGTTTTCAAATATATATGTATAAGTTTAATAATACATAATTGTAGTTTTTGACTACACAAAATGATGTTTTTAAAATTGTTTTTTGTTTTCTTCTTTAATGTGTTGGCTAGTGTTAGTCAAAGGTTTTGCAGTGTTTTGTGTTGACTGTACCTTATGGCAGCGCTTGCCTTTTAGCTGTGTGTGTCTTTGGTGGTGTTTTGTGTGCATGTGCGAATCGAATTGTCAAATTAAAGCACTTGATTTTTTTATTAAAGTTTTTTTAATTTTTTTTAATCTAAATAACTCAAAAATTAACTGCACGGAAACACAAATTTAGTATTTATGTGATACTTTTTTATTTTTTCTTTGTTTGTTAGGAAGATTTTCTTTTAGGCTTATTTTTTTGTCTATTTTTATTATATGTATGAAGCTTAAAATGGACAAAATTTGAATTTTCGTTTGTTTTCTTTTTTTTTTGTAATTAATTAATTGCTAATTTTATTACTTATGGGCTTTGTTTTCTTTTATTTTGTAAATAGTTGTCTGCTCATTTTTTATTTTTTATATATATAATTTTCCTCGGATCTATGTCGTTTTTTGTTTTTGCATTTAGTTGAAATATAAGTATATAAATTTTTGTTTTTTTTTCTCCAATTTTTTTTTTGTTTTTATAATTTGTTTATATGAATCCTAATTACTGCAAATACTATGCTCTATAGATGTTCTCAGTTTAGTTAATTTGGTTTTTGTATAGAATATATGAAGAGTTTGTTTTTTTTTTCATTTATTTTATTATATTAACGTTAAAGTCATTAAAATATTATATAGTTGTTGGGCTAATGAAAATCAAAGTGAAAATAATGAAAAACTTTATGAGTGATAAAAAAAAACGTAATCGATAAAAATAATGTTAATTAATTTAAAGCCAAAGTTGCCTATTAAATTTTTAAATACATATTAGACTTATAATATTATATAAGCGGAGATATTTGCTGGCAGTTATTTATTTGGGTTTTTTTGGCTTAAAAAACAATTACACACAAATGAATAGAAAATAAAACAAGTTAAAAGAACTAAAACTTGATGTTAAATTTTACAAACGGCTTTAAGTTTTTAGTGTTACAGCTAAAATCATAACCCAACAATTAAACCTCGTTTTCTTCGTACTTTCCTTTACTATTATTAATGCTTTATGCCTTTTAAGCATTTTTATTAAACTGTTTTTTTCTGCTTAGAGAACACATGTAATTCAATTTAATTACGCAACTAAATTTTATATGTGAATATTTGTTGTTTGCTGTTTGAATTTTAAACTTTACCACTTTTAACGCCTACAAAACATTGAAAAAACTGAAAAATTAAAAAAATTAAAACAAAATAAAACAATAACATAAGACAATTTATAAAACAAAAAACTTAACACTCGCTGCAACATATTTATGAGTTCTGGAATCCTATGCTATCGAAAACTCGTCCCTGCCTTGTGATCAGCAGTGTGAGGCAGGCAACCAGAGCGTAGGGCAGCAGCAACTGCGCCGAGGCGGTGGTGGGGGCTCCATTGCACAGTTCCTTGGTACAGGCGCAATAGATTGCTGCCACATCGTGGGTTCCGGAACGTTTGGCGCACTCGCCGTCAGTGCGTTCATCGGGTATATAACCACAGCCGCGCACAATGCGTGTCTTGCCGTAGACTGTGAAGCAGCGAGATTAGTATGGAAGGTAGATGCCACTCACACTGGTCATATAGTCGTAATACTTACTCTTCTGCACTGTCTTGCGGCACAGCGTGGGCTTGTACTTGTCCTTAAGATGCTCCAAAGACTCCTGTTTGCTGCAGTTCACCTCGCCTATGGAATAGGGTTCAAAAGGATCGCCACAACGTGGATCGTACTCGCTGTTACAGTCGTAGCACATAATGGCAGTGGACACTGTGGACAATGGCAAAGGCATACAAATTGTTAAATATGGCACAATAGGCTTGATATAGTACGTTATATAGATATATAAATACGGTTATTGAATATGATATGATATATGTATATGTATGATATATGTATATAAGCTAATACTCTTTCCCCACTGGAAGTTGCACGGCAATTGCTAACCGATAACAAAGACTTTTATATGGCATAGTGATCGATTGTTAGCATTGTTGGCTAGCAATTGTCGTGCAACTTTTAGTGGTGAAAGTCTATAAAGTTAAAGTAGTAAAGAGTGGTCTATATTATTATTAAATATTGCTTAAGAAGTATAAAAAAATACATAAAATGAAATAGTTGATAAGTATTCAATAGAAAAAGAAAAATTTAAAAATAATCTATTCTTTTCCATTATGTAGCTACTCATTTTTAAAAGGCAGCTCAGAAATCAGAACAACCTTTCTAAAAATTCCCGCCTAATGAGCTAATACACGTGGAACATTTATGTGCAGTGATTCTTTTGCTTTACAGCTCACAATCTGTTTGTTTTCATTTATTTATGGTAAAGAGTTTTTCACTTATTGGGTACAATTTTATACCCTAGAGTACTGTATTTATTTTCCTGTAATTTTACTAATTTTTCATGTCCGTCTGTCGAAATGCCTGATAATTCTACAGCACGCTTCTGTAAGTTCTCTCCAACTTCTTCTTCTCTTCTGCTCGCTCTCCTCCATCTCGGAGCTACATGTAGCTCACAGAAAAAGGAGTTTTTTGTCCGCAACCAATAGAATATAGAAAGGTAATAATATTTAAACAGATGATGCACTCTTGATGATAACTCTTGCTGCACGCTTGTTAAACATATTACTGCATGTGCATTTGGTAGTGCTACCAGGCAAAAACAATAACAACAACCTTCAATAAACATGCAAGCTTTCCTTTTCGCTCTCACTTCAAACACAGCCCACAGCATACATAAGCCTAACACTTCTTCTTCTTCTTAACTGGCCATAAAAACCCTTTATCGGGTTACGGCCTGATGTAAATACATTCTTTCATTGGAATTGTGGTTTTACTTGGTGGGTTCCAAACGTAGGGTAGGCACAACCATTTAAGGCCTACTGGCCTCGAAAGAACCTAGTGTTACTGTTAGTCGCCTCATACGACAAGCTTTGACCTGCTGAGGTGGTATTCTCTAGCCCACTCCCCACAAGGGGGGCCTAAGCCTAACACTACACAAGCGTAATATAAGTCGGTATGCCGACCAAGCTCAGGTCATGCCTTTTTTCAATTTTTATTGTTCTTTTTTTTACTAAATTAAGTGAATATATTTTCTTTAATAATGTTTTTCTTTTTCTGTTTTGAAGCATCAAAAAATGTTTAATTTCGTTCTCAATGCTTCCATAGCATACTAACTGTAACCTTCTCGCCGCTCTGCAAGTAAAAATATCACACAAATAATGAAGTTATTTTTGTAATATGGCTTTTTGATCATAAAACTCAGTAGGAAAAGACTCTTTAACTCATCTCTGACGGATTCGATTGAGTTGCTCAAAAGTCTCTCACCTCAAACTAAACAAAACGTTTTTTATACCCTGTACACAAAGTTTAAAAGGGTATTGTAGATTTGTGCAATGTATGTAACAGGCAGAAGGAGTCGTTGCAGACCATATGTTCCAAGGGCAAAAATGATCAAGAGAAATACTCGAGTCGATATAGGCATGTCTGTCTGTCCGTGTTGGTCCAGTTTTCTTCGGCACTATAAGAGTTGGAGCAAACAAATTTTAACAAAAGATGCGCATTTTCTCAAGGCTGAGGGAGTCTGTTGAATCAAGTCGATATCTTACCCCCTTCCCCCGTGACATGTTTTCACGGTTTACAGCAGTTCTGACAGAGGTGTGCGTCGTGTTTATGTGCTTCTATGTTTTAAAAATGATCGAAAACGCATAAATACATTAAAAGGTTAAGTCAAAAATATGCTGATTTGACCCCTCTTCGGCCATAAACTGCTCCAAAATACCACTTCATGTAGAAATGGATACATGTGAGCTAGAGTTACAAAATTTGATGTGAAGATTCGTGTGAGCCATCATCAAAACTTTGTTCGCCTAAAAGTGTTTTTTATTTCAACGAAATTGGCCTACGAATACTGGAGCTAAGTATGAGCATAAAAGTAATTTTTGCCCCCCATAATAACCACCTTCCCAATAGGAAAATATTTACAGGCATATCAATCTTATGAAAAGAGACATAAAAGTAGATACTTCCGTTCCCATTTTCCCGTATTGAGTGTTTATAAAGAAAAAGAGTACAGGGTATTCCCCTGTCGGGCACCGTCCCTACTGTCTGCATCGAATTTTTTTAAATCTAAATAAAGTTAGTTTTTTATTGCATTAATTTAGGCGCTTACCTTGTATGCAACACAATATGCCTATTAATAACAGCGTTTTTTCCATAAAAGGCGACATTTTGTTGTTGTAGTTGTTTTGTTTTATGTTTTTATATGATTTCTAAGAACTTTTTGCTGACACCTTTAGTGTGGCTTCGAAGTGTTTTTCACAGTAATATTTTCAAAGTTTATTTTTATATAATTTTTCTTGTACGTTAAATAAACATATTAGCTGCAATGTAATAAAAGTTTTATAAACAGGTTTTTAAATATTTTTATGCGCCGGCGCATTTACGTAAGCAAAAAAAATATAAACAAATTATTGCACTTTTGGCTAAAACGATTTCCATATACAACAGTTGCTGCTTATTTGGGCTAAACGAAAAGTGAAAATGTCTCAGAAAAATAAATAGAAAAGAGAAAACGAAAAATATAGCTTAAATATAGGAAAAACGAAAGGTACGAGAGAAAACAGGCGACACGAACTGCGAACTGCAGAGAGTGTGCATAGCAAAGAGAGTACATGAATGCAAGAGAGCTTTGATGACGATTGGCCAGCGACCCAATTAGTGAGTAAAAAGTTGATTCTACTCAGCAAACTTTGAGTCATTTCATGCTACACTTTCGCTCAACTTTGGCCCATTGACAAGTCCATGCATGTTCCAGCATGTTTACCTCTTTGCTCGGCTCGTTGTGTCATGTTGCCCATTTAATTGGATTGCAATGATTGTTGGGCTATGCTTCCTATAAACCATAAATAGTGCTAACATGGACATAAAGTGGGCATTGATTTTGTCCAGGTTCTATGAGTGCATGCTCTTTGAGTGGAAATGCAGTCTTCGAGGAAAAGCTCGATGCTTTTTTTTGGGTTTGCGGGGGGTACTTTTATGGTACTTGATAGACTTTGGAAATCTTAAAATAACTTCTTGTTGCAGGTGCAATTCAGTCTATAAATTGATTTAATTTATGATTTAATGTGAAGGTAATATTCTTAGTAAGCTGTTAGAACACTGGTCTTTCTTTTCGTCCCTAACAAAAGAGTCAAGATTTCAGCAAGCACATCGGCTGTGTCTGATAACAAGCCTTAATATACTAATATCGAGTATTATAGAAAAAAATTTGTTTTAATTATAAGCAATTTGCGGATTCATTAACTAAATCGTTAGAAATATACAAGTTAAAAATTGAAGGTATATATTATTCGAAGCACACAAAGGAAAAAATCCAAATTTTAACGACTTTTGTTGCCCAAAATGAAACCAAGCTGTGGCGTATACGTAATCAGCAAAGTGCAATGCACTCACTCAATAAACCCCAACTGAATGCATTTCTAGCTCAAGCTGTCTTCACTAAGTATCGCATTACTTGCCATGTAGAAAAATGGAAAAATCTATGTAAAATATTATATTACGCATACGCCTCATATGCTTGAAAGCCAAATTTAGGTCTCTAGCACAAAAAGCATTGCATCTGTCAGGCGCGCACACACAAACGAGGACATACACTCATACTGAAGAGACAACGGCATAGTTAGTCCTGCTAACGTTTTAATGAAAACAGCAAAAGGCAATCAATAAGGTAACCAAGTCAAAGTGCCTAACGGAAAACCCAACCCGACTACCTCCATCTCTCACTATGTGCATTTTCATCGTCATCGTCGTTGTCATGCAATCATATACAGTCGATGTGCTTGTTTTCCTTAGTGTTGTAGTTATCTGTATGTCGCACTTAATGCGAACACTGCACGCTTCAGCTAATGGGGGGCGGTCGACCACTTGGAGAGCTGGAGCCTGATAGACTAGCCCCAATCAGCCCTCTTCGTGCCAATCACATTGAGTTTGACGCGTTGCCAAGCACAAGAATCGGCACATACTATATTTGTAAAATCAGTTCTGTTGTGCAATTTCGATTAATACTCAAAAGATGAACGCCTGTCTTTTTTGTTTTATATAAATAGTTACTGGTCGTAACCTTTTCCAAAATAAGTTATGTTTTCTTATAATACTTATGGTCAATTACTGCTGCCAAAGAGTGCAAAAAGTTCAAGTCATTATAAATTCAGTGTTCAAATGTCATCTCAAAGGTCGTGCGTGAGTGAATGCAGACTCACGGCATGTTAACTTTCTCTTTATTGTTGTTATTCCTTAAATAACTCTAGCGATCTGCTAGCTAGACTAGTTGCAGGTTCTTTTTAAACGTACCACAAGAAAGCAGAACTAAACACAATAAAATTTTGCACTCGCTTTAACTATTCTAATTCTCTATAAAACTGATCAATAAATTTTTGAATAATCGTCACGTGTCATAACCTATTAATGTAGTAATTAGGACGAAAACTTTGAGCTACTTTTAAAACGCATAACCTTTGAAAGAGAATGATTTTTTATGACCTTCTTGTTTCGATGTTAGTCTAGTTATATTTTTATACCCTGTACACAAAGTGTACAAGGGTAGTATAGGTTTGTGCAATGTATATAACTGGCAGAAGGAGGGGTGGTAGACCATATGGGCAAAAATGATCAGGAGCAATAGTCGAGTCGATATAGCAATATCCGTCTGTGTGTCCTATCGTATGAACGTCGAGATCTCAGACACCATAAAAGGCAGAAACAAAAATTTTCCAAAAGATGAGCATTTAAAAAGAAAAGATGAAGTTTGTCGAATCATGTCGATATCTTGCCCCCCTCCCCATTGAGAGATTTTCGCGGTTTTGCACAGATAGAAACTTTAAAAGATATGGATAATAATGTGTCAATTTTAGGACGTTAACAAAACAGCAATGTACAGCAATGTTAAGGTTAACATTTATGTTAGAGCCACCAAATCTGGTAGGAAGACTTATGTTAAGCTTATAGACCATGTCTTTGTTGACATTTTGCCAAATTAATATCCTACCCCCCGCAGTCCGATTCAACGTTTCGATATACAAATTTGTATAGAAACTCAATTTTCATCCCACTGTCGGGCACCGTCCCGACTGTCTGCATTAAATTTTTACACACACACATGTATGTTGCATTTTAGAGTGCATGTATATATGTATGTATGTATGCAGTGCATACATTCGAAACGCAACACTCTGGGCTCTTTGGCTGTTGAGTTCTCCTTCTCGCTCTTGAGCTGGAAAATTCAATAACTGACCTAGTTCAGTTTTCCTCCTTTTTTATTTGCATTTGTCAGAATGTTTTCTTGCCGTGGCAGGGCTATGGCATGTGCCTGAAAGTCCTTTTGGCATTTCCTGCGGGAAATGTTTTCCTTGCGTTACATTTGCCACACAAGCAAGGCGCCCGTGACGGTTTCCTCCTTTCGGTTTTCCTTTCATGCTGCACTCTTTTCTTTTTTCTTTTTTGTTTGTGACGTGCTTATGTAATAGTCAGACAATTAGCAAAAGGCAATGCTGAAGGTTTCACTGTTTTTCGCTGTGACTGAGTAAGAGTGTGTGTGTGTGTGTGTGTGTGTGTGTGTGTGTGCGTGTATGAGTATCGATTTAGCTATTTAAAAAAGGCCTGGGCCAAGGGGGCAATGAAATGCTAATAAGAAGAAAGTAGTTAATAGTTCTGGTTGTGATTAAATCGTTTCACTTAGCAGCAGTTGTGAAAAGCCTGAACTAGCTATTGTGTTGTATAATATGAAAAGCTTTTCTAAGCAGTAAGAAATAAATATATTCCAAGAACTAATGCTTTTCATTATGTCACTTATAGGATTGTCATTTAGTGTTCCATAATCGATTGTAAAAATCACTTTTGTTTTTGCAGCACTTTCACTTTATCAATGCAAGCGACAATTATATAATGCTAAACTTCTATAAATTTGTATGTTATTTAGCTTGTTTTAAGAGCTAAACTCTGTTTTAACTCGACTTAAAGCCTATTTACGTAAGAGTTACACACATGCAAACACTGGCAAATATGAAAAGTTTTGCGATTATATTTTAGTTTTGCACCGCGTTAGCACCCGCACACTTAAAGCACAGAACGGCTTATTGGGTCTGACAGCGAAACCAAATAGAGGCGAGCGAAGGCGAATGAAAGCGAAAAGAGCAATGAAGAAGGGCGCTTTGAGCGCAAATGGCAGAGACAAGGACGAAAAGCAAGAGCCGCAAAGCCCAGGCGGAAGAGAAGCACATTTGGGCGAGGGGTGACAGAGACAGAGACAGAGAGAGAGAGAGAGTGAGTGAGCGCCCTAAAAGGACACCCAAACGAGTGAGCGAACAGTCGCAAAGCAAAAGATGAAAAAACAAGTTAAATCAATAGCAAAATGGGCGACACGAGCGAGCCCTATGCGGGATTATCTAATATGGTTTAAAAATGGCTTGAAGGGTTTCGTTTTGCTTTTAATTGTGCTTTATTTTTTGTTATATAATTTAATGGACGCGCACATTGCGAACCTCAGTTTGTACCGGTTTCTATTTTAATATATATACATTTGTGTAAGAATTTAATCTTTTCTTATTCGCAAAATACACTGCGGTTACGCGACGCAAACGACGTTGCAACCCCAAAAAGTCAACTTCTTTCTGAGCGTGTTACAAAATTTTTCAGCTGTCGAAATCTGCGGCCGGCAAGATTCAGTGAGTGGCAATCCCGGCGGAGCGTGCGCAATGACTGAATTTTGAATTTGGCATATCTTATAAGCAGCTTGAGTATTTTTCAAACTTGAATTGCGAATTCACAGCTGATATTGCAATCATAAATAAATCAAATTTCAAGCTGTTGCAAATAAATATTTTGAAAAAGTTTATCACGTTCAGCACAGTGTGCACACAGCTATGTCTATGTACTATTAGCGTTTTTGTACTGACAAATAAAACAGTACCAAAACATCCAGCTTTTAAGAGCGCCCAAACTTGATATAAGTTCACAGTTCCCGAACTTGGAAAGTTCGTGAGCAAAAACTAAAAAGAGCCAAACATGAACGAACATTGATTGTCCGTTTTAAAAAGCGAAAGATCTTGCTGTCGGCTATATAAATTTGACTCGTGAAAATGTGCTCATGTATGTAAACTTAGATCGCGCGCGGGAAAACAGAATTATGAAAATTAAGTTAGTTAAGATAGTAAAAACAACTGACGATGCACTTAAAAATTACAATTCAAAGCAATTCAACGCAGGGAAAAATGGTTCATTCAAACTATCATTTTGACTCAAACTACGGCAACACTTATAGCGTGATCCACCTATTGCCATTCACTTTTTCTTAAAATGCGAATAGTAGCATTCGCTTTCACATTTAGTTTAACAGCTGATTCGTGTACTCATCGTTGCGGCAAGCACTTTCACATTTTTGTGTAATTTTAATTGCTTTGCATTTAATTAAATTCAATATAAAAAATAAACATAAACATAAACAATATGTGCGTGATAGACGGCAAGAAATTTGTTAAAAATTTATGTAAATAATCGTGACGACTGCACAAGAAGCGAGCAACACTAGACGTATTTTCCTATATATAAACAATTTTATTAGAACTAGTTTTGTTATAGATATCCACGCGCCATTCAGTGCAAATCAAAATGTTTAGGTTTTTTTTTTTTTTAAATAGTATCGATCTGTAGATACAAAAACCACCCTTAAATTCGAGTTAAAAAACATGTATAGACACACAGCCTTACTCATCGACGTTCGCACTAAAGGAAAAACTAGGGAATCCTTTATTCAACGCAGACAGAGTTATCTTATACCGCAGTCACACTGGACCCGCTAGCATTCGCCGCTACGCGCTGCGGTAAAGTCAGTCACACTGGCAAAAGCCGCAGCTGAACAGCTCTTTTTAGTTTTGTTTGACTAAAATTTTGGGAAGTGCAAAAATAGAAAATAAACATAATCATAACAAGGTTGCTATAATGCAACTTCTAGAAATTTCGGAGTCCATTGATTGTGTACCCAATGATGATGTTGACCTTGCATTAGTACGTAGCCAGCATAGTGCAAAATTGGTCGATGCTGCTTCGATATTAGCTTTAGAACCAAATCGTCAAGAAATATGGACAAAAGTGATTGGATTATTTACAGTACTATGAATATAGGATGTGCCCATAGCAAGCGTCTTTATATTCGATGAAAGTTTCAGAATGGAGGGGAATATGTTTGCCCGCCTGGTGTCGATGTTACCGTAATTGGTGAAAAAAAACAGCAACTTTCTAAAGTGCATCCGAATGAAAAGCGCGTCGCAATTGCCCTGCACAATCTGCATACAATTGTTAAGGTATTTGAAGTGTCGCGGCCAACAGTGTTTCAAATAATATAAAAATTGCGCCTAAATAATTAGCTGCTTTGCGAAAAATCATATTGCCACATCGACGCAAACAGCCGATATGCAGAGTTACCCATTTGTTCGCAAGAATTTTGGTCACTGCAGAACCAGCGGCGGTCGCTGTGTTGAATCAAACTGTCACTTCATTGTATGGACTGCGACTGTTTTAGCGGCGGGCCACAGGGCTTTTTCGCTTCGACTCTTTAGCGGCTCCAGTGTGACAGCGGGCAAATTTTTGTATCGATGCGTTGGAGGGTATGGGCTTAATAACTGCAACTGTTCTACGGGGGTGGGGGGAGGGTGTTGTGGAAAAGGTCAACATTGTTTGGCTTATAAGCCTAACGTACCATATTTGGTTAACAAAATGTTAACTTTAACATTTATGTAAAAGTGAAATTCTGTTGCAGTTTCTATAATTCCTATCTAATACCAATAATTTTTACAATACACATACCCAGTCAAGTTTCAATAGGATAGCTTTTATGGTGTGGGTTAAAACCGCGAATATCTGACAACCTTGATCTTCCTAGAGAAAACGCCTATCTTTTGGTACAAAAATTTTTGATCTAACTCTTATAGCGTGTTTCCACTATGTCGCTTTTCGCGTGCAAATTGCACTGGCATTGTTGTTGCGCACATAAAACAAATGCGACTCAAATTGTGACATTTTATTTCAAAGTTACTAGTTCAGTCGCATTTTATTCGATTTTACTAGTTCATTTGTGGAGATTGTGCCTATCGCAGCATTTACCATCCCAATGTAAACAAGAAAGAAGAAGAAAAGATAACAATTGATTTTGCCGCCAAAGGTAAGTAAACTAATTAATAACTTGAATGGTGGAAATAATTATATAATTTTGTATGTTTCACAAAATAAGTCTAGTGTTGCCCGATTCTTGTGCAGTCGTCACGTTTAGTTATATAAATAATTAACAAATTTCTTGCCGCCTATAAAGCACATATTGTTTATGTTTATATAGAATATGTATACCAAATGTATATTTTAAAATATAAAACAATGTTATTATGATATATTTATGATTAATTTTTTTAGATCAAAGCAATTAAAATTACACAAAAATCTAAACAAAGTGCTTGCCGCAGGGATCGCTACATGAATCAGCTGTTAAGCAAATTGCGAAAGCGAAGAAACGCAAATGCTACTATTCGCATTTTGCGAAAAAGCGAATGGCAAAAAGCGATATTGGAAACACGCTATCAGACAGTATTATTCAGAAATTATCAGAAAATAAATGAACAAAGAATTATTGGCTTGCTGAAAAGGCCAATTTTCAGGTGTATGAGCTAACGGGACAACTGTGCTAGAAATGTGCATGCTCGCATGGGGCCGGTCAATGAAGCACAATTTTTTGTGTGCTAGACAATAGATAAATCATGCAGCGTTTAAAATGCTGAAACATTTTTCTTTGCTGCTGCTGATTTGATATTTTAAAATCGGACATCATAGTCAATGCAGCAAACTGGCAGATATACAATTGCGCACCGATTCGGCGTTAACAATTTTATCAGTTTTTCGTCGGCTGCGGCATGTGAGGCGAGAGTCCTCAAGATTTGGGTGCTCCTCAAACCCATCTTCCACATGGTTTTGGTGGTGGGTTCACTTAGAAAAGCATCCAAGTATATAAATATGCACACCCTAATCCTCGCCAGCTGCTTTGCAACAGAATGACCGACGCACTTTGGACTGGTCTCAAACGAACAGAAATGGTATATATAGCGCCCTCGAAGTGCAGACGTGCGCGCTGAGTCTCGCTCTAGGCTAGGCATTGTGTTAAAACTTACCACCTAAATAATAAATATGAAGTACAAACGCTAACATTATCTTTTGTTTATGAGCGTCAACAGTGCACCAGTGGCTCCAGAACAAACAAATTTCTGTAGCAAATCGCTACATCGCTACGCTAGCCATCAAACCACAGCCACAAGGGCACACGAAAAAGTCACTGGCTGACGCAATGGATATTTGGGGGAATGTTAGGGATGTAGTCATCTAGTCATCTCAAGTCGACTCGAAGGTCGTGCGTATCAGGCAATCGTGGAATGCTTCGTGCCTGAGTAATTCACACCTAGCGGCATGGGAACCCGTCTAGCAGTGGCCTGCTCGTGGTGTCTCCTGAGTGCCATTCACTCTTGTCTTCTTAACTGGCCATAACAACCCGTTATCGGGTTACGGCCTGATATAAATACATTCTTTCATTGGAATTGTGGATTTACGTGCTGGGTCCCAAACCCTACGCACAACCCCTTTAAGGCCTGAAGTAGCTCTACTGGTCTCGAAAGAACCCAGTGTCATTGTTAGTCGCCTCATACGACAAGCTTTGACATGCTGAAGAGGTATTCTCTAACCCGCTCACCACTCTTGTGGTGGTAGCTAATTCGAGGGGCGGGCTGCTATGGGGAGAGTCTTGGGTGGATACCTCGGTATGCCAATAAATCCCAATGGTCCATGCAGTAACGTGGCGAGTCGCTGGCGACACCAACTAACCAGCGTCCCAGATTGGGAAGTCTGAAAAAAACTTCTCTCCCACAGTGGTGGTAATCCCCCCGCCATTATTCCTAAATATGACCGAAGTTGGTACCTGGGACTTCGGAGGAAGCAATTTACCAGTAGTGAATGTAGATGAGTGCTCTTCTGGAGCCGTATCGAACACAGGCTCTCTCACCCGCTCCTTGGAGTGCCTGTTGTTGAAAGACAGAGTGCCTGCGGTTGTGGATCGAATGGACGTGTCGGATGTGGCTCCAACCATGTACGATACTCTAACGAGTCCGCAACCTCAAGGCGGTCTGAAGGTGGAAAGTGACACGGGGATGGTTATTCGAACCATTTGCGGGTGCTCGACTGATGCTCGAGATCAAAGCGCAAGCTTTTTTCGGCGTCTACCCCCATAGAGGACAGTGAGAAATGAGAACGCCCACAGGACAGCTCCACTGGTCTGTGCTCTTGACCGCTCTCCTCAATCCAGAATCCTAAAGGGGCTGGTAAGATGCTGACGAAGCGGAGAAAGGTTGCCAAATACGACTCCACCTCGCCCTCTTTGAATAACCAGCCTGCCTTAGCTTCGGCGAAAGGGAAAGGAGAGTTTGGAACCACTAGAGAATTACTCCAGTGAACCGGTTTCTCAGGGTCAGTACCCTTCGGTTTTCAGAAACGACAGCTGCAATTAGTTGTGGTAACACCAGAGTGACGTCAGTGTTAGCGACGGGCACGGCGGAGACTGGAAAACGGGCGTCGGCAATGCAGAGTGGGAAGGAAACAACCTGCAATGCTCCGTCAACCTCCCGCACAAACCGGTCTGCTGCTGGGACGAAGCCTCCGAAGAAACCATCAGAACGTGGTAGTAGCTTTGCGGAAGTTGCAAGGAAGTCACTTACTGTGGTTATTCGCACTGACAAAGGACAGTCTCAGCTGACAAAAAATTAGCATGAGAGTGTCGAGCAGCATCTGTGGAAGGCAATGGGTGTTGCGAAAGTAGCACTCAGCTTCAAAGGTGTTCAGAAGGACGGGTTCTTTTATCGAATAACCTGTTCTGATGAGTGCTCTTTAAAGTGGCTAAAAACGGCTGTTGCTCAATTACCAGTAACCGAAGGGTGACGGTGAGAATAGACCATGAGTCGTTTAAGGTGCTCCGGACAAGCTACGGAATGCGCGCCCGTTTTTTTTTGGGACAAGTCAAGTTTCGGGTCCTCGGTAAGGGCGACAGCGAGGCGGGCAAGTAACTCTTGAGTCTTCATGGGAGACTACGGAGTTACCTGCTTGCCACTCCCACAGGAGTGAAAAAAAAAACTTTTGCGGGGTGCCTGTGGGTATGTCTCCCCACCTGGTGGGGACGTGTTTAATGATGTAGAGGGGTCTCATTTATACTCTCTATGTATGATACTGAGATCCTTTTTAAACAAATTAACTTGCAGCATAGCAAATCGGCCACTGCTAACCTCTGCAGTGGTCACGCCAGGCTGCACTCACAACCACGAATCATACTTATCCGAGAACTATGGATGTATCGCAAGCGCATCTGTTGTCTTGGTGGTTTGGTTTGGGGTAGCATCATCCACTCGGAAGGATGCGACAGACCTCGGGCTTGCATAATTGTTCCGAGATACATGGACTGCACGGTACTGAAACAATCTCAGGATACCGTGGCAGTTAAAATAACATATCGACATGGAAGAGAGACCGAAACCATAATTGTTTCAGCGTATCTCCCTTACGACTCGGTTCTCCCTCTACCCTCTTGGTAAACAAATAAAGGTAAAGCAAATAACATGCGCATCACCAAGGCATATGAATTACAAGGTATGCGCCATCTGCCGACGCTCGCTCATTTTTAGGGCATTATTTTTCAGTCTGTTGCAAACGTCAATGAGTGTGTAAATAACCTTTTGTTTTTGTGCCGCACACAAAAAAGCAATAATTGCTTATGAGAGTATTTTTTCAGCTATGTATCAAAGTGATAATTATTAAAAAAAAATATGCAGCACAACCTTCCTCTTTGACATTCGCAGCAGAATGAGAATTTGGCAGAGAAACAGTGTGAGAGCAGCAGAGTAGTCCTTCCTTGTATTATTATTCCATGGCTGCGACCAAGACCAAGCATATGAATTACAAGGTATGCGCCAACGCAGGGCATTAAATTCCACCAAAATTCAACAATATATCCCCAAAATAAAGAGTTGGGCATGAGTGGTTTAATAAACCGTTCAGCTCAACAATTACTTAGGCTGACGGCACACCGGCCGCATCAAGAGAATTAAGAGATTTTTTTTTGATGTGCTTCGCGGCGGTACTAAAATACATGGGGTTTGTGTGTGTGTTTTAGCGCATCTAGGCCGCACCAACTTCTGGTGCGAATTAGATGTGATAACTGTTGTTAAATATCTTGCCCATTCTCTATCGATATGTTGCCATAACAGCTGTTATACTGATATTCCATCACTAGCCCGCACACACTACATGTAAAACACACATTTAAAATCGAAGATATTGCATTTACATCTAATGATTATGTCGATTTTAAAGTTTTTTTCATTTCAATGTTACTATTTAGTTGAGCAATGAACGAACAAAATAAAGCTTTGTTAGTTTATTTGTGAATTGTGGCGAACCCTTCAAACATTCAAATTTCTCCGCTTTTTTTTGTAAACAAAAAACAGCTGCTTTGTTTTTTCAGTTACTGATGCGGTTGGTCTGACACCTAGTTGCATCAGTTGATGCGATTGGCAAGATGCAGGCCGGTGTGCCCTCAGCCTTAATCAACTCACAAAATTCATAAATGAGAATTTGTAGTGTGGTGTGGTAATGTTAGAAATAGATTAGTATTAAAATCCCAATCATGATGTAAAATATTTAAAATAAATAGGAAGAAAAAAATAATTATTGTGTATGCTGTGTAAGTTTCGTGTTGCTGTAATGAAACACACAATTTTCGATAAATCAAGCAGCACTCCATTATTATATACTATCGCTTAACATAGAACATGTAGACTGTCTATTTAGTACAACGCAGTTCCCAAGACTGTCCATATATGTGCACTTGTTTGAATATTTCTAAATTTTGCCGCATTTCCTCAAAAATTTTGAGTTGAGTTTTTAATGGTCCAGGACAACACTATATTACTTTCATGCTCTTTGGTGGGCTGAGGACCCAATACTTGAAGCTCAAAAATGTGCTGGTTGGTATGTGTGCTTAAAGCAAATAATCGATAAAAATGTCAATCAAAGTTGTACGGTGGTAATTCATTATTTCTGACTGCTGTTTGTTAAAGATGGGCCGACTGCATTAACGTTCCTAAGTATTTTGTGTTATCGCTTATGTATACACCTAATTGTGTCATCACTAAAAGAAGAAAAAGCATTCTCATCCAAAAGTATAGTAATATTCATACGCAGTTTTTGTTGCGACAATAGTACTAAATTTGGGTTACGCTGACAATAGAAGCATCAAAATGATTATCACAGTAAAAAATTTGCAACAACAAACTTTTACAATTGACTTTGATCCAGAAAAAACAGTGAGTGATTTACACATGAATATGCATATGCACAAATGCATGCATGACTTACAGATATTTACATACATACTATGAGCATATTTATTAATATGCATGTTCTATAAGTAATCGATCAAATACATCAAATTGATTTATTTTCTTAGGTTTTGGAATTAAAAAAGAAAATCTTTATGGAGCGCGGGGCAGAATATATTGTGGAAAAGCAAAAACTTATTTATGCAGGTATGCACAAGATCACACCGCTTACTTTTTCTAATGCATATTTTTAGCTTCAATACTGTGACAAATGAAATGTTACCCTTCTATATTTAATATTTTGGTCGTATCTTCAATTTAACACGTGCACGTGGTAAACGCATATTGACCTAGTGTGTACCTACTATTCTTTAAAGAAAGTTGCTTTCCTGAAAATACTATTTCACAATCCTTTTCAAACAAATTGAAATCAAAAGTTTACAAAGTTTAAACTCAAAAACATTTATTCAAATAAATAAATAAGTACTAACTGCCTTTGAACTTCAAAGTACATACATGTTTATAAAAATCTTAACCAATTTTGTGATTCAGTGGTTTCAGATATGCTTAAAAAAAATTACAAGTTTTACTTACTTACGTTACTAATATCATCTTCCTCAATAACGTTGAGTATTTCTCTTCGTAGAAGTCTTCAATGTGGTAACATGCACTCTTGTCTTACAAGGCTTTTGATTGTTACTTAACATATTGTGTGCAAAAATATCGTAGTCAACGAAATTTTTAAAATTGCATAAAACCAACAAATTATTCTTCAGCAAAACAATATATACATGGCCATAGTTGAATCTTATTTTCGTGCTATTTAAAATTCAATCATGCCCGTAATTTTAATAAGTTTATTTGTTCAGCCTTCTTTAAAGGAGACGTGTCCGTCGATATGAGAATAATTAGATATTTTAAGGGTTAAACTAAATTAATCAACCCTTCAAGAACTTAAAACGTTTTTCAATACCATTAAATTTATATGCTGGTAAAAAACCCCACACTGAAATAAACAGCTTGGAAGTTCTAAGTTTTCGAACTTTTTATTAATAGAATGGCAGTCAATACTATGTTTGTCCAACAACTTAACAGAATCATGTTTTCACTGGGCCAAAAATCACATCCTCGTTCATTTCGACCGAATGTCCGCGGGCAAAACAATCAATAATCATGAGTTTTGAAGTTGAAAATATGACATGTAGGGAAGAAAATTTTTTACTTTCTACATCTTTCACTTTCCATAATTTTATTGGCTTTTTAAAGGTATCATACTAACAGATGACCGTACATTGGATTCGTATAAAGTCGACGAAAAGAAATTCATTGTCGTTATGTTGACTCGAGATATTTGTGGAAGTAGCACCAGCAACGTAGCACCAACCACTACGAATACCTTGCAAAAAAAAGAAAGTGTTGGATCTACTGAAAAGTCGTCTGAATCGACGGGTGCTACTACAAGTACGCGTCAAACAGATAATACACCAACCGGCACTGAAGCATCTGGATCGACGTCAGATAATAAGCCAATCGAAAAAGGAAATGAGACAAGTGCTTTGGGTCCTGAAACAACCAAGATTCAAACCCAAAGCCGTAATTCAACTCAATTGCCCCAAGACGATTTGGTCAGTGAGCTAGCAAATGCGGCTTCGCAATCAAACGCAGAGTCAAATTTGTTAATGGGCGAAGCATACAATCAAACAGTATCCTCAATGATTGAGATGGGATACGATCGACAGCAAGTTGAACGGGCAATGGCAGCCAGTTTTAACAATCCCGAACGGGCAGTAGAGTATCTCATAAATGGTATACCAGAAGACGATAATTCATTTAATTTGGGCCGCTTTAATGAACCCTCAAGAATATCAGAGGCGCGTGATTCGACTAACCCTTCAGCAGAAGCTCCTGCAGGTAAGACTTACAATTACTTACAATCCGTAAATTAATTCATGATTATTAAGCTAGAGGTTTTATTATCAGATCCGTTCGAGTTCTTACGAAGCCAGCCACAGTTTCTTCAGATGCGCTCATTGATTTATCAAAACCCGCACCTATTACATGCCGTTTTACAGCAGGTGGTTATAAATAATATTATGTTAAAAACTTATCATTTACTAAATTTCTTTTAGATTGGCCAAACTAATCCAGCGCTTTTGCAACTGATTTCGGAAAACCAAGACGCTTTTTTAAATATGCTCAATCAACCTCTCGACAACGAAGACAATTCTTCGGGGACTGGTGCGACTCAACCTAATTTAAGAAGAGAAAATATACCGGCATCGGCATTCTTAGAAGGTGGTGCCGAAGTCCATGGATTTGACGAAGGCGCAGAAGAACTATCGGCTTCAACTGATCGAGAGCGCGAAGACACTGCGATTGAAAGCACTGACAGAGAAATCGTTGCAGAAACAGAAGGCCTGGCCACCATTCGTCTCACCACGCATGATCAGGAAGCTGTTGAACGGGTGCTTATTTTTAAATCTAAAATATTGCCATCATTTTAATTTTTTTCTCTTGTAGCTTAAGGCCCTTGGATTTCCAGAGGCTCTAGTCCTTCAAGCCTACTTTGCGTGTGAAAAAGATGAAGAGTTAGCAGCAAATTTTTTGCTGTCTTCTAGCTTTGATGACTATTAACCATTTATTACAAAAATAATATTCGCATTGGAATATTTTGTCGCACGGCGATATTACATACACCTTCCAAAATTGTTATAAATAAATACTATTCATCTATCTTAAATCACAAAATATTCTTATAAATTTTAACGATCTGTGCCAGTGTGCCTTCCAAACATATTTATTAAATTCATTCTGTCCACATAAACTTTCTTTGATTCGAAGTTTGATCAAAATTTATTTTAATCCTAAAAACCTACATAATTTGCATTTCTTCATATTCAAATGATATCTAGTTTTTATTTATTGGTTTTTTTGGGCATTCGCATTGCTTTGCTGATGTCAGTTATCTTGCCAAGTTACACAGGAAGAAGGTTTGTTTCGACTGATTTGGACAGAAGCTTAAGGAAAGTAAAGGATTAAGAAAGCCATCGATAAAAGCGAAGACGACTACTATAAAAGGGCTGATGATAAAAAGATTTTCTGACGAAAGAATTTCAATTTAAAACTATATTGTTTGATAATGGAATTGAATGAACAATTATTTCAGTTGTATTTAAAATTGTTTCAATTTTAATATTTAATATATATATATTAATTGTGAAAAATGAGATTTTACCTACAACTAAGTTTGTGGAAGTTCCATGTTTCCATAGTTGTCTTAGATGGCATAAATTTCATTTTGTTTGAATACTTAAAATTTGAATCATCAACAATTTTAATAATTACATTGTGACTCTATTTGATACTTGGCCATTTTTCTACCAATTTTTGTAATTTAATTTTGTTTTAGGAAGGGCAAAGGCGTACCATTTAAAATTTTTCTAAACTGAGAAGAGATTTTTTGAAATTAATTTTAAATTTCTCCATAAAAAGAGAATTTATAGAACATTCACTCATGTAAATCGGGCAAAAAATACCCAAGTTATCAATTAAAATAAAAAAATATTAGAAATAGCACATCGCTAGTTTTTTCTCTAACTTTTTATGGTTTTAAAATATGTCGGTATTTCTGTTTTCGTATTTTGGACGTCTGATTCAGGGGTGTGCCAGAAATCTCTTTTAACCGAATTTCAGCTCAAGACAATTTTTGCGAATGCCAGATATCTTTTTGTACCGAGTTCCGATCAAAGAGCAATTCGTCAATGAGCCAGAGCTTTGAGAGCATAGGAAATGAAACAAGTAAAAATCTGATCGATTGGTTTTTTAAGAAAATTTAAATGAAACTAAGCAAAATCGTCTTGATATTTCTATTACACGCATGATTATTTTTTTTCTTGTGAATCGTTGTCATGAAAGTGCCTTTACCTTGGATGAAATGGAGAAATTCCATTTTTAAAATTGAGCACATAGCTCATGCGAGAACATTTATTCCTCATTCTTATGCAAATTGCACATCTGAAGGTAGATGTATTTATTTATTTACTAGCAGCTGGACCATCAACTTGACGTATTTTAAAAATAGATGCGTATTTACAAGTGGTTCATTGTTTAATATTATAATTATCACTATTTTGGGCAATTTGGGATTATATGAAGTTTTGAAGGTTGCAGTGTTTAAGGAAGTTAATGATCTTTTGATGTGTTGGCATTTTGATTAGGTTTGATGGTAGGCATTGCCCTAGAAGTGTCGACCTGGCACTAGCAAGATATATTTTTCAACTTATTTAAAACTTTTCCATCGATCATAATAAGGAACAGTGGTGTGTTTAAGGGCGGTGATCGAAGGATTTTATCCTTTTTTTTTTTAAATTGAATGAACTTTTTAGTAGAAACCAACAAATTAACATTCTGTTGCATAATTACACTATAAACCGATCTCAAAGATGAACTATATTTTTTTTAAATTCCTCAATTTATTGCGGACCGAAAAATTCTTATTATGAGCAGCTCAAGCACATAAAACAGTTACGTTTAGAACCCTGCACGTGTATGCTGACTATTCGAAGGCGCTTAGATAGTCGGACATCTATCTTAGTGGCCACCAACGAAGAAACTGGAGCTTCCTGCCAATTAAGATTAATTAATGGGAGTCGTCTTCGGTTTTATTGAAAACACTTTGAAGCGGCTTAATTAAATTAGTATATTGAATTCTCACCTTACCAAAATTGGCGAATAGTTTTTATAAGGCGAGAGTTTATGACGCATAATTATGCTAAGCACCTTAGAATAAATTCTGAACAAATTTTTAATACAATTTTAATTTAAAACTACAATAATATATATATATATATATATAACATTTAGTAAAAGTTTGTTAAAATCTACCGATACACTGAGCTATTCTGCGTCAGCTTTTAATGGCGCACATTATTTTATGCCAAAACGCTTGAACTTCCGGATCTTGCAGCAGCGCTCGTTTCTTAACGCTTAAAACCATATTTAGTATATCCGTTTTGCAGCGTTCTCGATTTATAGATTTACTCTCTAAAGCTTCAGGCGAAGCTGTTGCTTCAAAGTCTTGGGTATCATCTATTGGCTCTAGTTCCGCAGCGGTGGCAGCAGTCATTTGCACTGTAATAATACAAGTTTAAGATTATAATATAATTTTACTAGTAGCTACTAGTTGCTTGCATACATTTTCGGCTCTTGCTGGCGTCTGTTTTGCCTTTCTCTACACGTTTTTGATAAGGTTTACGTGATTTTGGAGCATCTTTGGTTTGATTTACTTTGCTGCGTTTGTTGGACACTTCAAAAACTGGCATTTCATTGCCACTACCTGGTGGATCCTGTTGGAGACGTCGCTTAACGTGCATATTTAGGCGCTCTTTTATGTTGGCCTTCTCTGGAGTCATGGGCGGTTCAATTTTAATAACTTGCAAATTTTCAGGCAGATCCATTTTTTTTTTTTATAAATAAAAAAAATGGTTTAATTTTGGTTTTACTTTAACTAACACCTTTTTCCAGTTATTTTTCAACACTTAAATGTTGGTATTTTTATGAATTCTTATCGATAGTTATACTGCTCATCGCTATGACCACCATATTGAATTTTTCTGCTTGTGACGCGACGAAATAGTCTCGGTAATTCGTATAAATTATGAAAAATTCATCAATAGCTGTGCATAAAACAACATAAAAATAATTAAAAAGTGCAAATCAATGAACAATAAATAAAGTAATATATATTACATCAACGCAAATACGAAAAAAGTACGTGAAAATTGTATTTGGAAGTAGCAGCGAAAATTTTTTTCGCTTGCCCTGCGTGTTTGCTGTATTAGTATTGGTGAGCCAGGCAGGCCACAGCGTTCCTGTGAGGGTGCTCCGCTGGCAAGCGGCATCGACAAAAAAAAGTGTTTTTGTGTGTATGCCATCAAAAGTAAAGGACTAGCCTCGTTTAATTGAGTTATGAGTGTCGCTGCAATGACTATGGACGATCAGAGACCCTTGATGAATAGTTACGATAAAATGTCGTCAAAATATGAACAAAATTTGCATATAATTGGTGCTGGTGGTAGTGGCGGGGGCGGCGTCGGCAGCAGCGGGGTCGGCGTTGGCATAGGCGTGGCCGCGCCACCTTCTGGCCCAGCTTCGCCCACGCCATCGGGTTCCGAGGAGTTGCCACCGCCCACGTCACATGGCCATCCTCCATATGGCAGTGTTCCGGCGCCGCATCATCACCATCATCACCACCATCATCATCAGGATCAGCAGCAACGCCACCATCATCAACAACAGCAGCAGCAGCAGCAACAAGAACAACATGCAGCTGTTGCCGAGGCTGTCGCCGCAGCCGAACAGCGCCAACGTTTGCTCGAAGGTATTATTATTCTGAACAAGCATCCAAACCAATACTATACATATTTATATATATACTATATATAAAAAGGAAAAAAAAAACAAACAACCAACATGAAAAACCGTGTACATTGGTGTAAATTGTATAATTTGCTTAGTTTTTTTTTATTTCGTTTTAAATTTCGGTACTCTGTGGGCATTATATATATGTTCGATTCGATTACAATATTTTCTTGAATTTTCCAGCCTCAGTTTCGAGTTTTGTGCAAATTTGTTATGAAAAACACTACAAAGAACTCAACGTGTGACTTGTTTTTGGTTTAACTACTTTGAAAACTTTAAATAAATATTGAAGCGAACACTCTTTGAGACTCTGCGTCGTTTTTAATTTTTAAGCTATTTTTTTAAAGCTATCAACAAATTAATCTCTACTAAAAGTGCCTGAGTCAATATAAATTAAAGCGAAATGGCTTAGGCCAAAGCAAATAAAATATTAATTTAAAAAAAGTGTTTTTAGTGTTGGTGCAAGAACATTTTCTAAAATAAAATCAAATCAAATAAATAAATAATAGCCAGTAATGAACAATGTTAAATAATCACAAGTGTTAATAAATGCCAAAGTTCTACAGTCGATCAAATTTCTCTACTTGCCAATGTCAACGTCGGCTCAAGAGTTTCCGTCTCCGTCTCCTCTCTGTGCGTACAGTTTCCGTTTTGACCTCTTTCACAGTGCGCTTTGCCTACGTGCCAAAGCGAACTGTATTGCCCCTGCGCGCGCGCTCTCTCAATCTATTATGCTCCAATGTTGCGCTCACACGTCGACGTCGCCGCCAGCTACAATAACAAAATATGTATAACAACATTAAATAAAGTAGAATTTACATAAAGCTCAGAGAGCAAGTGGATAAAAGCATTAAAATAAAAGTCATGAAAATAAAAAGCATACAAAATTGAAAAGCATTCTTAGCAAGCTTATTTCTATTTGCATATAATTCAAAATATTAAAAGTTTGAAAATATCTAAAAATGTATATAGAATAAAAAAAAAATTATTTTCAGTTCTGGTTTTGTGTTTAATATTAAAAGGCATTTGAAGACGTGCGATTCAAATTGAAATAAAAAAAAGCAAAAAACTATCTGTGTTCCAATAATAAATAATGCAAATTATGTTTAAATGAACTCTAAAGCTACATATGAATAACATGATATATAAATAAATTAAATCAAAAGCAGCGAAAGCGAAAGCAAACAAATCGCGCATCCAAAGCAAAATAAATATACTCAACATATAATATGAAACATTGTGCACCAGTTGTAAATGATTTTAATGTTGCGTTTAGTCTGTGATTTGTTTTGTTACCAATCAAATTAATTTATTATACAAACAAAACAATTAAGTAATTAGATGCGGCAGACAGACTGACGCATTAATTGTTATACTAGAGCTGCCAGATGGTCGCAATATTTACAGTTCCTATCCCATTGCCTTGACTAGCTGCGGGTTTCAATCAGCTGCTCTTTGTTTACTTTGCACACAATGTAGTTTCAGGTTAATTAAATTGTGCATAGAGAATGTTCCTACGAACTTCTTCTTTAATGGCCATAACAACCCGTTATCGGGTTACGGCCTGATGTAAATACATTCTTTCATTGGAATTGTGGTTTTACGTGGTGGGTCCCAAACCCTACGCACAACCCTTTTAAGGCCTACTGGTCTCGAAAGAACCCACTGTCATTGTTAGGCGCCTCATACGACAAGCTTTGACCTGCTGAGGTGGTATTCTCTAACCTGGGGGTTCCTACCAACATTTCAAAAAAAACAAGAACAAAAAACATAAAACTTATAATCTTAACAGTACCTTGAATGTGTTTATGACTCCTTTAATAGTAATAGGTTGGCGGAAATCCCACTCTTTTCTGTATCCATAGCGTCAATTCATTTATCACGGCGTAACAGACCATTGCAAAAATTTATAAAAAATTATCATCATCAAAGGTCGTGGCAATATAGACTTGGTCTCGGAGACCAAAGGAGTTAGAGTTACCGAAATAAGCTCAATCTTACTTTAGCATGTGTTGTGGGAAAATTATCTAGATCGGATGAGGACTTGAAAAGTTATGGTTTATAATGTACCAATTTCAGACCCCTCCCCCCTATAAATAGGATACAGGATATCGTTTTTCATTGCAGAGCTCGCAACCATTGATGATGCAAAGTTAATGTGTGGCTAACGCCAATATGAAATTGCTATAAGGATTTATTAAAACCAACATATGTATTATATTTTTATTGCTTTTGGTGTTTGCAAATTATCTTGTATCACATGTGGATGCCGGCTGGAACACGGCACGCTTTGAGTAAATTGTTAATAAATATAAATGAAATAGCAAAAACGTAGCTGATAATAATAATTTGTGTTTGCACAGCAACAACAGAAAGTCAATGAACTTTGTTGAAAAAAAAGAAAAGAGTGTTCGATAATGCCGCCAATACAAAAAGGGCGCTTAATAGCTAAAGCAAAGTGCGCGCGTCGAGTTTTTGCAAGTGTTTTTCAAATATTTTCAGTTTTGCAACAAAATTCTAAACCATTTGTTTCTACAGTGTTTAAACAAGTCAAGCAAAATGCAAGCAGAAGCAGCTCAAGAGTGCCCCAGTGTTGAGTAATTGAGCGAAGAAAAATATAAAGTGGAAAGGGTGCATTAAAAGTAGTGCAAGTCGTGATTTGCATACATATATATATATATATATATCTATATATACATATAAACGTGCGGGCAATGTGCGAGCGAAATCGACAGTGCGCCGACGCCGCTAGCCAAATGGGAATAGATTGGCAACCAGGTGGTGATCAGCCAACATCAACAACTACAGCCAAGCTACCTTTTGCCTACAATCAACGAAAAAAAATGTCACGAACTTACACGAATGATAGCAACGCATTGGTATGATTTCGTATTAAGTTCACATAAAAAAAAAAAAAAAATTTCACAAAATAAAAATCTTGTAATTTTGCCCTAAGAACTTGTAAATCTTTGTGCTGAAGAGAACGGCTGATGCCTGATGCGTTTTTTGCTGCTTTTTCTCTATTGTTGATAAGTGTGCATCTGTTGCAACTAACTGATGTTTACTAACACTGCTCCCTTATTTTGTCTTTATTCACACGTCTGTGCAGATGAAATCGAGAGCCTTAAATTGGAGCAAACTCGTCTCGGCCAACAGTGCGCGGATGCACAGAGACGCGAGAAGATACTTATGCGGCGTCTGGCCAACAAGGAGCAAGAATTTCAGGACTATGTGGTATGCATATAACTAATAAACATTGTACAATGCAAATGGTTTACTTCTGCCATCTGCTTTCAGAGCCAAATTGCTGAGTATAAAGCCCAACAAGCGCCGACTGCTTTGGCCTTGCGCACTGCACTACTTGATCCTGCCGTCAACTTGCTATTTGAGCGTCTCAAAAAGGAGCTTAAGGCAACCAAAGCCAAGCTGGAGGAAACGCAAAATGAACTATCCGCTTGGAAATTCACGCCCGACTCAAATACAGGCAAGCGTTTAATGGCCAAATGCCGTCTCTTGTATCAGGAAAACGAAGAGCTTGGGAAAATGACATCGAATGGGCGTTTGGCCAAGTTAGAGACTGAACTGGCCATGCAAAAGAGTTTTAGCGAGGAAGTAAAAAAATCTCAATCAGGTGATTAGCTATTGGAATTAACAATTCTTGCAACATTGACCTTACTAAATATTATATAATATAAATTTTGCAGAGCTAGATGATTTTCTGCAAGAACTGGACGAGGATGTCGAGGGCATGCAGAGCACAATTTTGTTTTTGCAACAGGAACTAAAGACCACTCGCGATCGTATACAAACACTTGAAAAGGAAAATGTGCAGCTCAAACATGCCAACAACAAAGATGTAGCTGACAATACAATTCTTCCGTCCCCTGCTGCCACAAATGGCATGGCAATTTGCAACAATGAGTACATAAAGTACCAACAGACTAATTCTGGTAGTAGCATAATCGCAACATCAAACAAACTGGAAACCATTGAAGAACATGGTTCGCTTGAGACTGCCACAACTACCATAGTAACAAGCAATGCAACGGAATATTACAATGGCAACAACAACAACGAACAGGAGCTACCAGGTGCAGCCGCATCAGAGCTTATTTTGCCCGATGATGGCAGCAATAGCAACGGGAGTAAGAGTGGCGGAGCTGCCACACGTTTGGCGCGTAAACGTAACTATGAAGACGACATGAGCGCCACTGCAACAATAAACTACATCGTCGAAGAAGCACCTGTAGTGCCAATATTGCGCGAAGTAAGCGCGCCGAGAACTTTACCACCCAAAAAGTCCAAGCTGCGTGGTCTTGCTACGCGAAGTAGTTCCCAGTTGGACGAATGCGGGATAGAGCCGAATCTGGCGCCAGTAGCTGTTGCGACACCACTTTTGGGTATGGGCGTGGTTGTGGACAATGCAGTAGCAGGCATGGCCAGCGAGGAGGCAGCTGCTGCTGCGGTAGTGGCAAGCACAGAAACAGTATGTGTCGCTGAAGTGAGTGATACACCGGCACGCATACTGACGAGGCGACGCTCCTTACGCACACAGCAAAACGGCGGAACAGGTATAGGCGGTGGAATGGATTATTAATTTGGCAAATAGGCAGACTTTTTAAAAGTTTTGACACTAATTAACATTATATGATTTTGTCATATAAATTAATCATTAATTTTGACTTTTACTGTTTGAACTGAGATTTAATAGATTTATGAGTTGAGATTTTAACCTAAAATGCATCATGCGTTCTTGGTTTTATATGAAAATTTACTGTAAAATACGTTAATCATATTTTGTTTTTGAATTAACCTAACCATGCTGCATATAAATATATAAACATTTATATATTACAGCATGTAATATTATTATACATATTCAACTATAAAATAATGCAAGCGAAATAATTTCATAAAAAAATTGTATAAGTATAATGAATAATATTGCAAATGAAAACATAATTGTTTTATCATCTGCCGTTTAGCAAAATAGAGTATAGATTTTAAGACATTTTTGTAATACTAAAAAAACAAAAAGTTGTATAAAATAATATGATTACATATGTTAAAATAAATTGTTAAGCGCATTAGAAAATAATTTTACTTATATTTTTTAATTTGGCTGATGATCACTAGGTTATAAAATTTGTAAAGAAAAACGAATTGCGCGAACTTAGCAGGGCTCTCAAAATTGAGGTGTCGCTCGCAGTCACTTGTAATCGGCCTGTCTTCCGAGCTAATCAAAGTTCCCGATTGATTTAAAAAACGTCATAAATGGTCAATAAGATCCTAAAAAATTTGATGCAGACAGTCGGGATACCCTGTACCCTTTGTTCCCATGAAAATCAGATCTCTGTGTAAATTTTTGTATCGATGCTTTGAGGGGTATGGGCGTAAAACCGGTAACTGTGCTACGGGGGTAGGGGGGATGATTCGGAAAAAGGTCAACATTGTTAGGTTTAAAAGCCTAACATGAGTACATACCAAATTTTGTGGCTATAGCTTTAATATTAACATTTCTAAAAAAAATTAAATTTTGTAGCAGTGTGTAGAAGGGTTTAAAATTGGAACTTTATTACCTTTATCTCTTCGTTTCTATCTGATGTTGATCATTTTTACACAACAAATGTACAATAACAGTTTTCATAACTGCGCCAAATTTCAATTGGATATTATGGTGTGGGTGTAAACCGCGAAAATCTGTTGCGGGGGAACGTGGTAACATATTGACCTGAATCGTTAACTTGCTCTTTTCCGGGAAAATGTGCATTTTGGTAAAAATTTTGTAGCTTTGTCCGTCTTGGTCTCTGAGAAACAGAGAAGATTTTTCACCAGTTGTAATAATAACAAACATTTTTGAGAGCCCACATTTTTAAAAGTGTGCACAGACAAAAATGACATCCTCAAAATGAGTTGCTGTGTACTCAATATGAAAACAAGCATGTTTGAGTACAATTTTTTTGAAAATACTAGAATTGAGTAATTTTCGTACTCAAATAAAAACCAAGAACATAATAAACTTAAATCAAGTACAAAAAACTCAAAATGAGTTGCATTTGGAAATTAAAAAAGAAAACTGGGTAATAAATCAACAGTTTGAGCGAGACGTGTCGCATTTACTTTTTAAACCCTGTACACAAAGTGTAAAAGGGTATTATAGATTTGTATGTTTGTATGTAACAGGAAGATGGAGGCGAAAAACGTGCGATCTAGCGCACTGCGAAAGCTGGACATCACAGGGCTGCAAGGCTGCACAGCAGACTGCTGAGCCATTTTCCGCTCATCTCTCTGATCAGGTCACTCAATCTCCCTCAGAACCTGATAGCACCGAGGACTTTCTTTGGATTCCAACCTAGGAATCAATGGTACGATCAGGAGTGTCGCGAAGACACTGCAGTGAATAACGCCGCCTATAGAAGGACTCTGCAGTCGGCTGATACGCGATCTGTGCGAGATCACTATCGGGAAATGAAGAAGATGGAGAGGCGCCTTTTCAGACGCAAAAAACGCAAGCAGGGCTGAAGGATTTAATGTGCGCTAAGTACCGTGGTATCAGCCTTCTTTCTATTGCATATAAGGCCCAATCGAGCGTAGTGTGTGAAAGGCTAAACCTATACGCGTTGGCAACGATTACCGAATACGATGGAACGACGAACTCTATGAGCTCTACGACCACATAGTCATTCGAATTGAGATCCAGCGGTTCCGCTGGCAAGGTCATGTTGTGCGTATGTATGGAGAAGCTCCTGGGAGTGTTTAAGAGGAAAGTACTCCGTAAGATCATTGGCCCTCTACGCGTTGGCAACGACTACCGCACCCGATGGAACGACGAACTCTGAGCTCTACGACGACATTGACATAGTCAAGTGAATTAAGATACAGCGGCTCCGCTGGCTAGGTCATGTTGTGCGTATGCATGAAGAAGCTCCTGCGAGAACAGTCTTCAATGCGGTTGTCGAAGAGAAGCTACGAAAGGGCACAGCATGTCTCCGTTGGAAGGACCAGGTAGAGAGTACACTAGCTACCTTTGGTATCACCAGTTGAACCAAGCTCGCGCAAAGCAAAGACGCTTGGAGGAGAGCTTTAAGTCAGGCCGTAACAGGTTGTTATGGCCAGTTAAGTAAGTACTCCACGTTTTATATGCCATAACTTACACGCAGAAAATCCAGTACTATTGGTTCCAACGGCATCGTCTTCCGTAGACTCGACAAAACTGAATGTCAGAATGTAACGACGGATGGACAATTTTCTTCTTATCTTCAGCCTTTATCCCCATTGGCATACAAGAATGAGTCAACTGAGGCGTTACGAATATTTCCACAGATATAGTTATAGTTATGTTCTTTGATGCCCAGATAGCCTGCCTCATAACCCTTTTTTTGTTGTGATCTACATCGCTGCCGTGTTTGGGCGATAGCCAAATTTATAGCACATGAGGGCTTACAAAGCGTATCAACTACTAGCACAAAATTAGCCCGAGTCACTGTAGAGTTGTAAGAACGTTATTGGAACTGGTTGACTTATGATTCGATAATAAATGGTGTTGTCTTTGCGAAGCCATTCTCTTCATTGGCAGGGCGTTCAATGAGTATGGTGGAAATGGTTCCAGGTATGGAAATCTCTCCTTAGCCTACATAGAGTGGACGAAACTGTTCCAGTGCGGCATGATAGTTTACCTCCTGCAACATAAGCGTCACTTTTGATACGTAGCACACGTTGCCCGTCAAACGCAGAAAACAGCCATGAGAAGTAAAAATCGTCCATGCCAAATGCGTACTTCTTTTTCTTGACCAAAGCTCGGCATAGCCGTTGACGAGCGTTGATCTATATGACAATTAAACATATTTTATTAATAAAAGCCCAACAACACTACTTACGCATCAGGCTGCTCAATTTCAAAGCAAAATTCCGAGTCACGCTCTACAGTGTAATCCCTATCCCTTGCTGGTGCTCAGTCATCTCCAAATATAACATAGACAAATGATACAGAAATGAACTACAGAAATTTAGCGGACATTCTCTCAGCTGTTTGGGAAATTAAGGAACAGTGCTGTTAAACGCCGATTGTCGCACATTATACAGCACTACTAGGCTAAGAAGTGTGACCGCTTGCTGTTTATTTAAATTTGAATTTATTCGTTAATAATGCTCAATTAGAAAATATAGAATATCTCTCTTAAAATTCCCAAGACCCAAAAGCTTTAAAGCCTACTTATAAGATTTAAAAATGGAGAATAGTATTTTTGGTTGCTTCTTTAGGTTAAAAATTATTTTCTGAAAACTCGATTCCTTTCTTTTATATGGCGCTATTAAGGTAACTATTTTATTATTTATTTATTTTATTATGTTTATTATTATTTTTATTTTTTTCTGTATGAGGAGATAGGTATGCCAGAGCATAAGAGCTAGTGACACAAAATTTTACCAAAAGATGCGCGTAATCCCGTGAAAGATGAAGTTTGTCAAATTGGGCTGATATCTGTCCCCGTTTCCCTCCATCAGAATTTCGCGGTTTACAGCCGCTGCGTTGAATCTATCAACTTGAAACTCGACAGAGGTTTGCGTCTTGTTTATGTGCATCTATGCTAAAAATGATGGAAATGGGATAAATACATCAAAAGTTTGCCTATAAGCTATAACTCCACTTTGAGAGTCTGATACTGTAGCAGGCTGTATACATGGCAGGCATACCTTAAGAGCATGTGGGTGCTAATCACTCTCTTAGTTTTAAGTATATGCGTGTGTCACTCATCCCTACTCCCAATGTGTATATGTCCTGAGTGCTAAGTATGAGCGGCAACGCGAGTTAGTTCGCGCTGTACATTGAATAAAGCAGGTTGTGCATTTATATATAACTTGACGAACACCCGTGTTTTACTTGGAAAGATCAACCATATCGGCCATTACAATACTTAGAGAAGAGAGGCGCAAAGTACTCTGAAATATAAGTGAAAAAACCAAAACTCGGCCCCCGAGTGTAACACTTACAAACAAAATCAATTCATCTGTACTTGAATTAATCCGATCCGCTGTCAAAAGTCAGCCAAGTACGGCTTTTCCTAAATCAAGTACAATTCGGATTGATTCAATCCTCTTTTCATTCGTAGGCGATATCATATGTGAGCGTTTGGGCCGTTGGGTACACACCCCTAAAAACAATTATCGAAGGTCATCGGAACGGGATAATATTCTTTAGGAGTGGCTCCGCTGGGTGGATCATGTTATGCATATGGATGAGGAAGAGTTTGCGGAAAGTCCAAGAAGAGAGCACACTGGATACCTTTGAAATTACTGATTGGAGCAGGCGCGCTAAGCAGAGGCACATGGATGAGTGATAACCCACTAACGGTTTATTAAGTAAGTAATATGTACTATCAAAACTTTAAATCTGTAGATGTGTTGCTGTTGCTGTACTACTTATGCTCGTCCGTTGCTCTGATTGTCAGAACATTTTTGCTCTTAAGTGCGCCGAATCATAAGGTAACAATGCTGGGTATAAAAATTTGGCCATTCGAAATCTTTGCAACCTGTCATTACCTACTAAAATGGTTTTCAACAGAAATATTAATAATCTTACATCTTCTTAAGCGAAGTAAGCCGCTTCAAAATACAGATGGGTCGCCACCTGAAAAAGGTTACATGTAATTTATGTGTAAATTACAAGAAGAACCAACTCGCTCAATTGTTTAAGGCAATTAAAGTTAATTAGCCAAATACTATTTTTTGTATGTCTCGGCCAAAGTAGCTGTTGCAATTTAAATTGCATATAAATGTGGAACTAAAGTTAGCAATTACATTACCAAAATAATAATAATGCAAATTGTCAAAATTTACACAAAATGTATATGTATTAGAAAAATCAAGGGCTCAACCTTATAGGCAGCAGTAGAACCCATAGTGTATGTATAGCTGTGCCAGTCTGTACTTAAGTATTTCAACATATACTTTGCATTGGGATTATTTGAAAAATTGTAAATTTTCATTTTGCTTTGTTAAGGAAATCACAAAATATACAGTATTTTTGTTATGTTATTATGGCGCCTTACGTTACAGGGAATTCGAATATTTTGAATCTAAAAATAAAAACAACTCGGCTCGTTTTTATTGAATTAAACTTCCAATATGTTGTTTATTGATGGGCGCATATTGGGCTTTTCGATCTTTGGCGAGTTCTTCTAAGAGTCGTCCGTCCTTGAATCTTTCTTGTCCAACTTTTCGAGCAACACAGCTTCTACACATGCACAATCACTTTTATTTTTACAACAATTTTGTTTTAATCTTAAAAAAAAAAATAATACATCTTGTAATAAGACTTTCTTTCTTTTATTTTAGCACATTAGACAAATTGGTTTTGTTTTTATATTTTATTGAATATTAATATAATTTTATTAGTAATTAATTTAAATACCATTTGCTGTACTATCATAGCTGTTGTTATTATTATGAGTGTTTGCT
The DNA here is from genome assembly GCA_035041775.1 of Chymomyza caudatula. Taxonomy (NCBI): domain Eukaryota; kingdom Metazoa; phylum Arthropoda; class Insecta; order Diptera; family Drosophilidae; genus Chymomyza; species Chymomyza caudatula. The sequence goes on along the minus strand of JAWNKW010000200.1, from coordinate 1,303,230 downwards.
TTTTTTATTTTAATTGCCCAAAATGTGGGAAATATTTCGAGCTGGAATTGGTTTTTTTTATGTTCAAAAACTTAATGCACAATGTTCTGTTACTGTGTCTCTTAGTGATTGTGGTATTTTGCGAAAAAGCTTTAACAAAGCCTAGAACAAGAATGCTTTAAAAGTTTATATAAATATAACCTGCATCTATTATAGATTACGTTAATGGTGATTCAGTAGTGACAACGATATATGGATCTTGTGATGACATTTTACAATCGATTATAACTCCGAAAGGGTACTTTTCACTATATAGTTTTCCAAGATTTGATAATGGCTGAAGTTAGTTTTACTCTAATTTGAGGGTGGATCTGTTAGTCAGTGGCGGTAATAGTTAGATTTAGTGCCGTACAGCTTCATTAAATGGAACGACAGCCATTTCATAGTGTCTGCCTAACAACCTGGTGAAACTTTTGAAGGAGCGCCACTTATGGGTCGCTCACTCTCTGTAAGTCCAACTTCTAATATGTTTTAAATCGATTCTCGTTTAAGATTTTAGGACTTAAGAAGTTTTGTGTTTGTGCCATCTATTCATATTTGTGTCAATGTCAATCTGTCGACAGTTTGTAGAGAAGAGACCGCACTTGTAAACCAAACCGAATATTAACAAATCGTCGGATAATATTGGAAAACTATATACATATTGATAAAATTTGGACTAAATGACGTAAGAGAAGAGAGATAGAAAGAAAGTAGTATAGTAGGTATTGATTTTAGTTTAAATTTAGCCTAAATGCATTTGTTTTTTGTTGTTTGGTTTGCTGTTTGTAATGGAGTAAATTTCAACTATTCGAATTTAATATTAATATTAATTATAATCTTCGTAATAATATAATTTTTAGATTTACTAGATGATGCTGTTGTGGCTGCTTCTCAGTTCTGTGGCTCGTATCAAGTAGTAATAAAAAGTTATATAATAGGTACTTGTGGGTTATGCTAGGTATCCAATATTAAGTACTAGTATGGTACGCACGCTATATGCTGCATGTAGATTTTAACCATTGTATATATAAAAAAAAGTAAAACAATGCATTAGATTGTTTTCTTTCTTTTTTTTTTGCTTTATAAGTTATTTATGCTAGTTTTAACGAATGTTTATAAAAGTATTTCCACAAGTGCGTGAACCACATAAGGGTACTGCTTCTTCTTCTTCTTTTTTTTTTTTGTTCTTGTTATTGTTGTTATTGAGCTAGGCTAAGCAAATATACAAAAGCTACTTAAATGTTAAGCATATTATGCATATATTCAAATTGTTCATAATTTGCTTGTTAGTTGATTTGTTCCATTTGTTTAACATAAGTTTTTGCATATTTATCATATTCACTTTAGCTAAATATTAATTTAATTTACAAATGTGGCCATCTTAAATTAATAACTTTAATATAATGTATTAAACACACACACACACGCACACACACACACACACACACACACACACACACACACACACACACACACACACACACACACACACACATGACATGGGCAGTAGTCGGCATTAACAGTGTGCGCATTTGTTGCCTACTTAGCAGCGCGCGTAATTTTTCGGTATTTATTTTTTATGAATTTTTTTTTTTTTTTTGTTTCTTTTTGTGTTTTAGTATTGCGAGTTTCTTAAGGCCGTTGTTGGAATTTGTTTTCATATTTATTATAATTATACATTAAATATTTCGTTTGTCTATTGGAAGGTCTACAATAAAGCGCAGCAATCCGTTCATCATAGGCAGCACACACTGTTACATTTAGTTAACATACAAACACAAAAACACAAATTACGCTAATAAAATCAACCAACATTGTTGCTACTTAGTTTAATGCTTAGTTTAAGATTAAACTAATTAAAAAATGTTGAAAAACAAACTGCGCTCAAGCATTTGGAGTACAAAAATGTGGAAACTTTCCAAAATTTCTTTCATCTATAATATGTATGTATATAATACAAAAAATGTCGCATATCCTTAAATATTCGTGCTCCAACGTTACAGCAGGCGACTTAGCACGTGACTGAGCAACAGCAGCATGAGATTCGCATAAATACCGCAAGCCTTGCCGCATAACTTGATGTTGCTTTCCTGTTCCAAAACAATAAAAAGTACAGCATTTAAGCATGGAACCAACTTTTTCCCAAACGGGCATACTCACATTTGCATGGCGACTGATGCAGCTTTGGGGCCGTACGCGGCTAAACTCTCGTGCATGTTTATAACAAGCCAACGTCACGTTGGGATTCAAATTATAGTCAATGGTCTTGGGATTAACCGTCAGCACTAGGGCTACATCACGCGGACATAGCTGATCGATGACCAGCAGTATGAGATTGCTGGCCGGTACGGGTAATACCACAAATGGCCGCTCACATGCGTGCGCTGTCATATTGTAGACAACATTGTCCTTTTCATTGTACAGCGTGTACAGTTCACGCTGCATGTCGCAGGACTTGAGACGCGTGCGATGCAGCGTTACGTAGCGCAGCCAGGCGGTGTTTTTTACCTGGCTGCTATCCTCCGGCTCCGGTTCGGTCATGTTGCCGTCCATATAGGCCTCATTAAAATTGGCCGTAGCACCGGGCGTCAGTTGCATGAGTTGCACAATATACCACAGCGCCGTATGCAGCAGCCATTTGCCTAGGCGCAGCACGTGGAAGAGCGGCTGTAGCAGCAGCGGAAGAGATTCAGAAAATGAGTTTAATCAGCAGACTTTGCTAGAAGTTCTTGTTTATGTTTGCTTACCGAGAGAAGCTTGTTGGATGCATTAAAATCATTTTTTGACTCAAAGCACACGGCCTGATAGTCGTATACAACAACTCGCTTGTACACCTTCTCCTCAACCAGGCGCATCATAATGGCACCATTAATCTCGCCAAAGAATTTGCCCGTTTCGTGTACCCGCGATGAAACAATGACATAGCCATTGTTATCCAAAATATAACAGTCTTTGTCATCCACGGCGCAGGCCTGAAAAGTTACCCAAATATTTATGTGATCTATTTGAGCTGAGTATCTGCTGCAACTGCTACTTACATTGCCCGTTATATTATGAAAGAGCTTGTAGAGCGCCGAGTGCTGAAACTGGAAACCCACTACAGCAGCTGGCGCGGATTTTCCGCCCTCATTATGAAAAATTGCATGACTGGCTGTCACAATGATTTCCGAGCCGGACTCTGCAAAAATTAAGAAATGCATAAAATTACACGGATCTGTGAATTTTCACTTTTAAAGTGAATCAGTGATTTTTCTAGGGTCAAAAAAAGTCGATCTCCATAAAATTTCCCATGCTCTCAAAGATAGTTCTGGTATATTGACGAATTGAAATTCGATATAAAAATATATCTGGTATACCGAAAAATGGTTTTGAATTGCAATAAGGTTGAAAGATATGTCTGGCACACCCCCGAATAGGATTTCGAGATATTTGGTTATGACAATATGTACACATTTTCTCATACATTTACAAGGCAGATCCAATGATTTTACAAATTTTAAAAACCTTTGTTTTACTTTTCCGCAAAAAAGTATTGCTATTGGCCAAAAAAGTAAAATCTCTAGTTTTATGTTTTTTCGATGACAATTTTGACAATTTTTCCGGCGATTTGGCGATGTTTTTGTGTTCGTGCGTGTTGTCGTTGTCGTGTGTTATTCAAATAACTTTAGTAATTTCGGCTTTAGCAAGCTAAATGTTTTTCTATCGTCTTGGGCATGTCTTCAAAGGGTATCCTATTGAATTTGAGCACACTTCCTACTCTCCTCAAGTAGATGTACTAGTAACTTTGCCCTTCACGACAACATTTCACTTTATATAAGTCGGCTTCTTTTCAACAGAATACGTCTAGGTCTATGAGCCGTAAGGGCACAGGCTAATCAATTTGGGTGTGGTACACGTATCTGCGCTGAGGTGGTTTGGGATGTCTCCTAGAAAAGGTATACCCAGATCTTTAATACTATTGCTATACTGTATATATATCTGTAAATTAAAAATTTTTTTTTGCTATTTACAATTAATTTCGTCTGCATAGCAGCCATTCCATTTTCCGAGGTTTTAATAGGGATAATATTCGTATTTAAAGATAGTGTTAGGCATGGGTCTCTCCTCAACGTGAACAGAACAGCGGTCAATTTTTCGCCGTATAGCTGGATGTTGGATATTGTGTACAAAAAGAGTGCAAGAACGCTTCCTTGTGGATCTTCAGCTTTTATTGAGCCTTTATAGATACTTTGATAGAAGGGGATTCCCTAAGTACCCTGTATTGAGTAGCAGAAAGGGTAAAGATTTTCATTTTCTGCAGAAATCGGTCAAAAGCCTAGTTAACATTTAAAAATGTTGCAATTGCCGATGATCCAATGAGTCGAGAATCCGCTGTACAACACTTGTTTGGGCGTGCCATGTTTTTAACGGAATCCGAATTGGTGACTCGAAAAGATGGTGTTATTTCTTCCTAAAAATTTCTTTCGAATATTTTTTAGTACAACGGAAGCAAACTGGACGGTAAGACGGGAAAGACGTGGTAGGCTGGCTAGGCTTATGCATTATTGCGATATCGCAGGCTGAGTGGTTATTGTACCCAAAGACTTGTTTGAACCTGCGAACACTCTAACCTTCAGAAACTTTCGAAATTATATTTGTTTGTTTAACATAATAGGATAGAGTTTCAGGAAAGCCGAAATTTACTTGGTAATTTGCGTAATCAGAACTCTTTTACTTACCGCCGGCGTCAAAGGGCACGGAGTAAACAAAACTTTCCTCCCGTATAAAGTGTTGGTCCACAGCGCGTTTGTACCATGTCTCATCAATGGCTCGCTTGTTCTGCTGGCTAAAGATCTCACTGAAAAAGCCATAGATTACTACAAGTTTCGGGGTTAGACTCCAAACTCAGCACTTACCCTATTCCCGGTTCTTCAGCCATATTGGAGTGAAATTCATGCCAGCGCGTCAGGCCGCTATGTGTGGCCAAAAAGGCAACTGTAATGCCAAAGCGTTGCTTGAATTCATTTCTGTTGGAGGTAAAAATAATTATATTAGCAGGTTTACACTGTAAAAAACTGGGGTGCATGTAGTTGCAAAGAGTTGAATGATCCAGTTTACACGAGTTATATCTGTTTACCTTGGCAGCAAACCCATTAGTACAGCTATTGGGCTTGATGCGCTTGTGCTATGCATTTGACAAAGAGGTATTGTTGTTGTTGTTTTAGACATACATATAGTATACATATATATATGAAAGGCATTATGTATTTGGTTGATAAAGTAAGAGATTACAACGTGATTACAGTTATTTGCGGGTGCAAAAAGACAATACACAAAAACGGCATAAAATGCAAATAAAAGTGAGAAAAAGAAAGGCGTACATAGAAATTATAATAATGGTTATTATGTGCGGCCTCTTAGGGGGCTTGAGTAGTATTTGTGCAATTTTAGGCCTTGGACGAGCGCTCAGTGTACGTAGAGCCTCTCGGAGAGCCAGCAAAAACCAGGACACACTTACCCCTTATCATCTTTGGAGTTGAAACTAGTGTTCTTGGAGAACCATTCCGTAACTCTGGCATCAAAAACAAGTGCCTGCATAAGCTGACGATCACCTGAAATATAAAATAGGGCTATATTAGAAACTGCTGTGAGAAGTAAGTCGGTGCAATTGTACAAAAATTATAGCCTACGGCATCTGAGTGCATATTGCACAGTTAACTATTTAGTTAGAAGTGCGTTCCAAAGTGAACCGTACTTGTAGATTTGGTAATTTTCTGTTAATGGCTTACATCAATGGCACCATCCCATCCACTTGGCATTTTTGGATAAAGTGAGCTATCACAGTCCCAAAGTTGTCCTTCTAATGCTAAATTCTTAACAATTTTTGGTCCTCAGTATACTGACATTATTCGGTAGCCCAAATGTTTGGGTATCGAATATTTACATTTCTGCCTGATCTTTGATGAACTCACGTACAGTTTTAACCGGATTTGCGGTGATCACGGATTTCGGTTGGTCATCATTGATGTCCTCAGCTCGTTTTTAACGACCTATTCATTAATTGGCTCGTTTTGGTAAGAGTTTTACAAAATTAATATTGTTCGATGCCTTCTTCTTGTTACCGTTGATACAAACATTCAGTTACTTCAGTTTTACTTCAGTACATTTACAACTTACTAAGTCTCATACAGTAAATGGGATCCATCAGAAAATTACCTATACCAAAAGTAGAGCTAACTTTGGAACACACTTTGTAATTTTGGGAGGTAAAAAACATAAAAGATATAGATGTCAAACTACATTTGTCTGTAGAGTATTGAGTTTTGCCCGAGGCATATGTAATTAACTTGTGGTAGTAAGTGCATAAGTATCTACTGCTCATAGCCAAAATGCAAAAACTTGCTCAGTTAGGAGTGGTGCATTACAAATTGTGTTTTGTTGTTGTTTATTAATAACCATAAGGTGCACTTGGTGATTTTAGATGTTACGTTTGCTTTTAGCTTTTCTTTACTCACAATAGTAGCTTTCTTTTTCATTGATTGATGGATAGCGGCCAGCTGATGAGTTGTTAGCTGTGAATTTGCATGATTATTGATTGAGTTTGCAATTCGAATTCGAGTTCGAACGAACGTATATCGAGCATAAATGTAAGTAGAAACAAAACATCGAAACACATTGGCAAAGAACTTAGTTAGAACGCGTCAACTGCGTCGCACGATTCAAAGCATTACACAACACTTAGGCAGCATAGTGTATTTAACGGTACTTACAAAACATGGCCGCCGCATGCTCCGGGGGCATAGCGCTTCTACTCGATGGCCATCTCCAACCTGGCTCTGACATACGCTCCAGAAAAAACAAAAGTTCAGCTTCGGGCGTTTTAAATGTCTTATTGCTGTGCTTGCAAAATAGCCTGAAATCACATCGAAATAATCAGTTGGATTATTCCATACAGTGAGAAAAAATTTAGAAAATTACATATTATATAAATAGGATAAGGAAAACTTTGTTCACTCTTTTTCACGAACTATATGCAAACAAATGTGAGTGAAACTTATACCATTGTGTAGGGAATTTTCATAAGTTATGCGATATATAAGTTTTATTTATATGTTTTGCCAAATCAAAGTAAAATTAATGAAAAACCAAATTCCTGTATTTTATATGGAGATGTTTTGCGTGTATTGGTTACTGTTTACAAACGTTTTCTCTGTTAGCAATTCATGAAATTCTGCCGACGCACAGTGGAGCCAACTAACTTCTTTTTCGGCAAAAATCATACCTTTAAAGGGAGTAAAGATATTTTTAAAACTTAAAATGCATGTTACAGAGAATTCCTTAAGCTTCTGCGATACACTGAACAGAAGAGGCTTGATTAGGAGTGGTGAATTTCCCATTTGTGACTAGATAATTATCTGATTGTAATCATTGATTAAAGATGCGGCAGAAACCTTTATACTTTCATGATCAAATCCTAATCACCTTTTCGATTAAAATTGGGGTAAAAGGAAACAATTCGGTTAAAAGAAGATATCGACTTGATTCAAATATGCACTTCTCGAGAAAATTCCCAATACAATGATATAAGTTTCATTCATATTTGTTGCCATATAGTTGGTGAAATCGAGTGCACAAAGTTTTCCTTAGCCTATTTATATATTAGATGAAGCCAATTTTTCATATTTTTGGTGCGATTTTCGGAGTATAAGAACGATTTGTTCTCCTTTGTACAGGTTAATGTATAGAAAAACCTACCAATCTGGATGGATTTTCCATCGTTTGCCATCGAAGAAGCTGCGTATATTGGAGCCCTTTATATTCATGCGATGTATTTCCTGTTCGGTGCGTATTTCCATGCGACTTACGCCATACTGCTCCGGATAGGTAATGACAAGCGTGAATGGAGTATTTGTGATAGGTCTCCAGTAATACTGACGCTTGACGCGAGCCACACGTTTCTGTAAGTGGTAACGATAAGTTGCTAAGCTGTTTATTAAAACCTAAAAATACATACCATTTCATCGAAATGATTTTTAACCAACATCCATTTGCTGCCAGTCGATTGATTGATTATGGAATCTCGTATCTACAAAATAAAGCCATATATATTATATCATATATTTTTTGTAAGCTGAGTTAAGCTAACCGTCAGCAGCACTGGATTAAAGTCTCTGGCGGACCGATCATCATCCAAAAGCTCAACCTCAATCATGTCAACGCTATTGTAAGCTGGTTTTAGTATATAACCTTGGAACTATAAACGAAATATTAGCTAAAGTTAAAGTTGTATGGATGTTGACAGTAAGGCTTACAATTGGACGAAAGTCTGGATGGAATAGTACATAACCATTGTTGGTTACTATAAACGCATAGCCATTCACGCCAAGCTGCAATGTTGAGAATTAGATTCAACCTTATTTTTTATTTAAGTTGCGTTAGAGTTCTGCAGGAATGCATTCGCGTTTGTGTCACACTAAGTACCACTGAATTGCACACTCATTTCGAGTGACATTTATTTTGATTGAATGTTCTCGTTGCTACCAATGTATACTTAACAAAGTAACGTCGTCGTTGCGACGTCAGCAGCGCAGTTTCTTAGTTTTTAATTCTCTTGCGAATTTCAATGAGAGAGGTTGTGTGTCGCGCATGTTATTTCAGTTTATGCTATATGTGTATGCATTGCTTTATGTTTACAACTGTATGTGTGTATATGTAAATTTTTCAGCAACGAGAGAAAATTGCGTCTCTCTTTTTCGGTATTTCAGCCTCTCACAAAGTTTTAAGAATGTTCGCTCAACGACGACGTTACCTTGTTAAGTATACATTGGTTGCTCCACTCATACCAGACAGACATACACTCTTTTTCCATAGTCACAGTGGAGATGTTGAAGAACCGCAAGCAATAAACTTCTGTGGCCAGCCGCTAAAACAGCTGCAGCGCTGGCAAAAATTATAACTTTTGAAGGAGCAAATATATTTTCAAAATTTAAAAAGCATGTAACAACAAATTTCTTAATCTTCTGCGATACACAGCGATAAATGTGCTGTGAATAGAGTTTTTCATCGCAAAACGTTCGTAAAGCTCCACTTTATATTCTTCAAACCTATTATCCTTGCATTTTATGCAGAAACTCCATACGCTAAATTATGCTTATTTTTTAATAAATCGTTCTCGTCGAAATTTTCTCCATGTCGTAGAAGTTTGTACGCTAGTTTTAGTTTTTTCGATTTTTAGAGATGCGAGGATAAGACATATGGAATATATAATGTCGAACTTTACGACTGCGTTTTGCAGCTTCCCTATTCCCAGTACATTTACCGCACTCTATATCGGAGAACAAAAAAAAACAATTTAATTTTAAAAATATCATTACGTCGAAAAACCATGCGAGCAAATAGTGCAACGTTCGCACTTATCGGTGGCAAGCAAGCAAAATATTTTGTCGGCATTTTTTAGCTCGTATTTCTTTTTCCAATAAAACTAAAACATTAATAATAGAGTCCGAAAATTGTAGCAAGTATGTTAAAATTAGCATAACTGTTCATATGAGCACCGTAATAGATTTTGTGCTAGAAGCACAACTATCATCGAAGCAAGTGCTTCAAGAACTGTCGTCCTGAATGCATTCATTCATTCATTTTCAGCGTAAGTGTCAAAGGACGTTATGAGTGCATTCGTGCAGAACTCTTTGAGATACCTACCAAGAACGGCGATAGCAGTTTTTTGATCTCATTGATTGGCACATCAGTGCCAGCCACGCCCAGTATGTTAGCGATTCTTGTCTGAGCATGGGCGAAAATTGTAAATTGAATTATAAAAATGATTTTTACTACAAATGACTATGACATGTACAAAAGTTTTTGGACTTGGTTTTAAATCATTACAAGTACAGTACAGAGAATTTTGTTATTTTTGCATGTTAATCAAATACTGGAAATGAATTTGATTTTTATAAATGGAGTTGCTAATATAAAATGAAATTTTGATTTGACTTACACTTTAAGGCATTGTCACAAAAAAAATTTTATGCAAATATGAGAAGCATTTTTACTACGCAAGAACTTACAGTTTAAAGTTGATTTATAATGGTTTTTTTTTTGTTCATTTATGTTTAAAATTACAAAACAATTTTTATTTGCGGCGTTCAATTAAGGCTAATTACATGGCTAGCAGAGAGTAGTACTAAGAGCATATGAGCGTAGAATAGTGTAAACGTGACCATGTGTAAACCAAAGAGACGAATTTTGAATAGAGAGCGGGCTGAGCTGAGCCAACAGCGTAGAAAAGTAAAAAGCTGCATATAATGTTAATGATATTTTAGGTGCATTCCAGAAAAACATTTGATCACTGACCATTTATTATGTAGACATCACTTGGGTTGATCAATGATCAGCAAAGCGTGAGCTTCTTACTATCGGCGATCATCTGATCAGTGATCAAAGTTCTTCAAAGAATGCGTCCATTGTTGAGAGCACACTGAGCCAACAGCTTAAAAAAGTAAAATTGATGGTTTTGCGTAATGTCAAAGAGAAATTGTTGTGAGCACAATGTATAGCGGAGAGTCGGCTGAGGCAACAGCACAGCGAAGTAAAATGTTAAAAAGTTTGTTGAATTTAAAAATTAAAACTGATAAAATGTAAAAAGCTCTTTTGGTTTGGGAAGACAAAATATACAAGTGTCGAAGAACATTTAAGAGTACTGCATGAGTGTGTGTCTGTGCACTGTGAAAGTACAGTTTGAAACATTGTATAGTTTGTTTGTGTGTGTGTGTAGCAGGTGTTTTTCTTATATTCCACAGTTTTTATACCCTTCACACGTTGTAGGTGTGCGTGAAAGTGTGTTTAAACGCAGCTTCATTTCACTAGATATACTTTTAAACAGTTCAAATCGCATTCGAGACAGAGAGATAGAGAGAGAGAGTCATAGACATAGAGTATGTTCACCGTTAGCAGCTAAGTGTTCAACTAGACAGTTAGAAAGATAGTTTCGTAGTGCCCCTTAATTTAGTTGGAGAGCAGTGAGCAAAAGCTTTACACAGAACTTAGTCTAGGCTTATAAATAGAAGCAAAAGAGGTTAGTATTAGGCACTTGTCGGACAGTTAAACATAACGAATCAAATACAGATGAAGCATAGATGATTTGGGTGTTACGAGTATGAGCAAGAAATCAACAAAAATTCGAGGGTGCTGAAAACAAACGAGACTTTTTTTTGTTCAAAACACAAGTGACATGCTTAGGCACAATTTAATCGAAACAAATTGTAAATGGAATTGAAAAGTTTTGATTGTGCATAATTTAGTTGATTTGTTTGATTATTTGAAAATGTTGAAGTTGTTCGCTTTTTTTTGTTTTTGTAAGAGATTTAGAAACAATTTACTCACAACTTTCATATTTATTTTCGCTGCCGGATTTATATCGGTCGTTAGATTAATGAGCTGTGAATTTGTATTGGTAGTAGTTTAAACAAATTAGTGAACATATAAGTAAAATATCTAAACTAAAGCAACTTAAAGAGTTACAACTGAGGCACTTAAAGAGTAAGAGCAAGAGAGCGTGGGGCAGTATGTGTTGGGCATGTGACTGAGCGGAAGGCTGAGCTAACTTAAAAGTATCGCTAGAAGACTCTGTAAATGAGCCAGCATGACGCTGCAAGAAATCTAAACTTGTGTATGTGGGTGAATAGTGTACTATTATGCAACACACGTACACGCAGTGTATACTTAACAAGGTAACGTCGTCGTTGCGACGTCAGCAGCGCAGTTTCTTAGTTTTTCATTCTCTTGCGAATTTCAATGAGAGAGGTTGTGTGTCGCGCATGTTATTTCATGCATTGCTTTATGCTTACAATTGTATGTGTGTATTTGTAAATTTTTCAGCAACGAGAGTAAATTGCACCTCTCTTTTTCGCTATTCAAGCCTCTCACAAATTTTTAAGAATGTTCGCTCAACGACGACGTTACTTTGTTAAGTATACATTGCGTACACGTGATGCGTGGCTGCCGCTGCCTCAATTGCGTAGGCTTCTAGCGGTATCAGTGCCAGTGTCTGCCTAACTGCCAACGTCATGTGGGCCTTGTAATCATGGGGGTCTGCTTTGAAGGGTATAAAAACTTATTGCTATGTTTTCTGTTTTGGTACAGTTTTTGTAATTCTGCAGAGTTTCATCGTTATTTAGGGCATGTTGTTTTTTGTTGTTGTTTTGTGTGTAGCTCTGTAGGCCCTCAGCTTTAGCCTAGATACAAGTTCCAATGTATATGTACTTACTAAACATCAATGAGTACTGGAGGCTAACACACACATATATGGCCGCTAGGCTAGGTGCTAGTAAGGGAATAGTATGGTTTTAGGTAGGACCAATAAGTACTCGTTTACTGTACGCTATAGCTATACATAGAGCTTTTGACCCAATGTGTTTTGTTCGTACATTTATCAACAAAACAAAGTACATACTACTCAAAATGCTAGTTAAAATTTTCTATATACGTTAAGTAAGAGTACTAGGCATAGCTATAAATATGGTTATTAAAAAGTTATTACATATATGCTAGATATCTTTACATACTTTACCAATCGAATTGAATGTTTAAAATATATATATATTTTTTTTTGATTCGTACCTAGTACTTGGCCAACTATAATGACAAAATTTGCTAAAATATGTCATGGTCCTAGGCCATGTAAGTAGCTAGAGTATATATCAGAATTATATACGAGTATAGTAGTTTGTTATATATATAAATATCGGTTAATTATGGTTTAGGTATGCATGTATGTAGCGCAAAGTATAACAAATCGTTTACTTTAGTTATATTTATATATACTTATGTTGGTATATATGGATATAATATATATATATATATATAGAGTTCAATACGTTATGCGTTTAATTGGCGTATATAAAACTTTTATTTAAGAGCATTAAAATACTTTTACGCAAAAATTTCGATTGGTTTTTTGTTGATTTTGTTAGAATTTGGCATTAGTTTGTACCTCACGTGTTTGCAATTCCCAGAGTGCTTCATTTATTAAAACTTCTTCGGTGATATTCTGTGGTATAGTTGTGTATAGTTTGGTAGTAGTAGTAGTTGTGTGTTATATATATAACGCATAAAATATTAATATAGTAGTAGTAGTATATAGTGAGTTGTTATATATATAGATTGAGTTTGAGATAGATATGGCTGGGTACTGTTTCGATATCGATAGTTTTTGTAATGAGCATAATGGACGCGGCGCTGCCTGCGGTGCGACGTTGGGAACGTCGTTACAATTTTTGGGTAAGAATTTTGTAGTGCTAACTTTTGGTTTGCATAATTTTATATATATATGTATTCATTTTTAGATTAGTACGCATTGTTCGACCACGGCTAAAACTGAACTTACCGCATTCTCGCGTCGGTCATAGATGGGCATGGACACGGTAGTCATAAACTGGTACACATTTGAGTCGACAGGTTGGTTCCAGGTCTGTGAAAAAAAAGTGAAAGATTAGATGACAGGTTATTTGTATTTTTTCTTTTTATGGAGATGGTCGCACGCCTCGGCGGTGGATAACGACAATGCGATCAAAAATGCATTCTAATATAGGGTTGAGTCTGTCTATGGCCAATGCCCAGTCTAAGACTTTAAAATCATTTTTGGGCGCTTTTATTGGCAAGGTAGGACAAGAGCGCTTTTTTGATCCTACTGTCGGAAAATTCAGGCTTCACAAGAACACCTCGAACAACGGTCTAAGACTAATAGAATTCGCCGTGGCGCGAAACGTGGTAGTTTCAAGTAAGGGATTTCAGCGTCCCGCTTTCCACAAGGCTAAATAGGTAGCTGGAGGCATGCATCCAGTGCTTAATGTTCGTACGCTCAGAAGGTTCAACATCAACCCTGTTAGCTGGACATCACTAAACTTCAATCCCAGACTGCCGAAGCCTACTCCACTCAAAGCTTTGTAAGGCTCACTCAATCTTCCTCCTCTGGAAGGACTCGTTGCCAACTGCTGCAGTCAGCGTTAATTGTTTCCAACGCACAGGGCCGGTGAACTAATGGTACGATCAGGAGTATCGCAAAGCCCCTACAGTGAAGAACGTCGCTTATAGGAGGACCCTATCGGGAGATGAGGAAGGTGGAGATAGATGGCCGTTTCAGACGTAAAAAACCCAAGTAGGAAAAGCGCAAGCGAGAGAAGATGTGCAGATCGTGGAATGACGTTCGAAAGTTCTTCCAAAAAGTCAAGCGGCTGGCTAAAGGATTTAGTACCGATTTAGTAGTGTCTGCAGTTGAGATGTAGAGGGAAATCTGGTAGTGACTGTGATGCATAGGATGCACTGAGGTTGTGGAAGGAATACATATCCAGTTTGTTTGGGAATAATGGCGCTCCCGGAGTTCATTTCCCGACGATCTGAATCATAGACTGCTCGGATATACCGCCATTTAGCGATGACGAAGTTAGAGCCGCCATAAAGCGGTAGGGTTCATGCACCAGTACAAAAAATGTAGATGGCTCTATCGATAATATACAATTTTTTTACTTTTCCGCAAAAAAGTATTGCGATTGGCCAAAAAAGTAAAATCTCTAATTTTATGTTTTTCGATGATTTAAGCACTCTGATAACTTTTCCGGCGATTTGGCTATGTTTTTGTGTTGGGCATGTCTTCATTCCTATTAAATTTGAGCACTCTAGTCGCTATAGTTGGATCGCCAGAAGAATAATAAGAAAAAACAATTTTCAAAATTTTTTTAAAAATTTTTTTGTTGTTTAAATTTTTCCTAGCTAATTTCGGTTGTTTTGACAAATGTGCGGAAAAGCCTGAGTTTGTTTATTTTAACTTCAACATTGGACACGATCTATAGTTTGTCAATCAAAAAACATCTATGTTAAGACGGTTGCCTGGTTCGAGGTTTTCTTATGTCTGTTGTAACCTACTCCAGAAATGTACAAAATGTGTGCACGGGTGCTTATGTAAATGCAGACTTACCGCTTTCATACGTCTGTAGTCGCGTCTTCTCATCTCATCTGGTTCGAGCATGCGATCATTAACGCGTCTATACTCCCAAACATCGGCCTTTTGCTCCTCGCATTGCTTAATCTCCCACAAATAATCGGATAGCTTGGTGTCCTAACGAATATAAATAATATATAAGTAATGATTGCCTATGTAGAATCATGTTATACCTACCTCAATATCAGCATACACCTGCGTCCAAATTACCGGATGATCATGCCTACCCAAAACCAAGGGTCTAGCCATAACGGGTATATAATTTAACACCATTTCACGCACCTCAGCAGTGTCACTGAGATGCACGTAATAGCCCTGATTTTCGCATGCCATCCACCGTATATCATCCCAATTAGCCACCTCTTTCCCAATCAGATAGGTAAACACACGCACCGGCCTATAAGGCGGATCCCGCCAATTGTGCAATTCGAAGACCTCGCGATTATTTTCGGGTGCCCCGTCACCGATGATCATAATAGCCTGATTGCATTGCGCCCCACGCGCACTCGTCTTGCCCTCTTCCAATATTTCGAAAGCTCTTGTCAATGCAGCGGTATAATTGGCAATCGATTTGGGTTTAAACGATTCAATCCCTTCTTTTAGTTCACGTATATTGCCAAGAGTGGCCTTTGGTTAATTTCGGAAATGCAAATCAATTGAATTTTGTTTTTGTAGTGTTTGAAGCCGCATCGATTGTGCGTTATTTTGTTTGTTTTGGGGGTAAAAAGTAATTTATGAAATCAATATGGAAATTATATAAATTGAAGTAAAATCAAAATGATATATACTTGAATCAGTGTGTCCTCGAAACATCCGACGACTGGGTTCACTTCCTTATCAAAGGTGAAGATGTTCACAAAGTCATTTGTACCTAATGTGTCGAGTATCGTATTTACAACATGCTTTGCGATATCTAGCCTCTGTCCCAACATTGAACCAGATCCATCCATCAGGATAATAACATCCTTTGGACTTGTCGCTGCTTCCATATACCAAGAGCGTAAACGGCAATCATATAGATCTACCGGTACGTCTTTCTTCCATTTCGATGCAGGGAATTGACGCATAAAGCCAGTCGAACTGCCAAAAAATTGCCACGACAAAGTTGGATCGTTTTTGTAATTGTCACGAAATATCTGATCCAAATTCTCCGACCATTGAATCGCTTTAATAACATCCGATGCTGTTGTGTGTGTGTGTCCGTGTGTACGTGGAATGATTTTGGTGTAGTATGTTGTAGTTTGTTTATTGCAATGTGTGATGAAGTTGTCATTGTTAGATGAACGGAGATAGATGATTGTTGTCAAAAGAAACGGAAAAAATTGTTATACATATGGATTAGTCTGTGTTTCAAACTTAGATTTTCAAGATTGTCTTTGGTGGGGCGGATTCGTGGTTAGGCACTTTAAAATATAGCACAAAGGCGGTGCAGGCTGTGTGTGCTGTGATCTTGGTAGTGTTCTAGATAGTAGGCGTTGCTTTGGACGTATCATTTGTGTTGCGTGGCGTTGTTGGGTGTTGTACGGTTTTTGGCAAAGCATTCCGCATGTCGGCAAACATTCACAGTGTCACACGTACGCGCTAACAACGTACGCAACACTGCACCGGCCATTCTCAAGTACAGTTGTGCTCTCGACCATTAGGTACAGTTGTGTAGGCACAGTGCAGCGATGCGTTACTTGCTGCGCATGCGTGTGGCGCGCATTGACTTAAGCGGTTGGAAATTGAAAAAGAAAAAGTAGGCGCAACATACGACTAAACGGTAAAGTTAACGATAACTACAACAAAGACTAACTAACATACAGCGAGCGAGCGAGACAAAGACTTAGAGCTAAGTTTAACCGAGAGACGCATAGTGCTTGCTGTATATATCTGGGTGTGGGTGTCGATTTGGGATGCTAGTGTTGTTAAGCTTTGTCGACACATAGTGTACAAGAGCAATAAAGATACAAATAGAAATAGATAGAGCGATAGAGAGAGAGAGAGAGAGAAAGAGAGCGATATATTCTTGAGCTCAAGCCAAACCTCGATCGAACACATTCACTGGCACATGCACCGAGCTAACGCTAAAGTTAACCGGTGTATTGTGAAACTCTGCCTTCGGTGTCAGCACCAGCTCCTTGGGTTGTACAAAGACATGCGGCTCGCCCACATCATCCAGTTCACGTGGCGCAGCTGTTGGCATAGGGTCTCCCGGTTCCAGCATATCTTTGGCATTATAGTATGAAAAATATTTGTCTGCTTTATCGTTCTGATGCGACAGTGCCGTATTCTCAGCAGTGTCCATGATGCGCTATAATATCATAAGA
This sequence comes from Chymomyza caudatula, assembly GCA_035041775.1. Lineage (NCBI taxonomy): Eukaryota > Metazoa > Arthropoda > Insecta > Diptera > Drosophilidae > Chymomyza > Chymomyza caudatula. The sequence goes on along the minus strand of JAWNKW010000200.1, from coordinate 1,285,926 downwards.
AGTTAGCTTATTACGTAACTGATACATACTAGAATTGTTTACTTACACGCACTGCGCTGATTTTGAGATCCATCATCATTTCGATTTCCTTTGCCATGGTTTCAACTATGGCAAGACCAGCACGGGCTGTGACTTTTGCTTCTTTGAAGCTCTGAAATAATTAAAACACATAAATACGCATGCCCTTTAATGGAGAATGTGTCGCGAAAGGACAAAGCTCATCGGAACGCGGCTGTATTCTATAAGGGTGTCAAGTTGCTTGCATACGCAGATGATATCGATATCGTCGGGCGTACTAAGCGAGCAGGAGCCTTTGTGGCTATTGAAAGAAAATCTGCCAGGGTGGGTCTGGTTGTAAATGAGAGCAAGATGAAGTATATGCTTTCTTCGAGTAGAGATACACAGCGGTTGGTCTCTCAGATTGATGTTGAGGACTATACTTTTGAAGTTGTTAAGGATTTCGTCTAATCACTCTTGCCAATAGATGTGACTTTGGTCCAAAGAGTAGTAAAGACCACTCCCGCCAGACGAAACTAACACTGAAGCATGGGTGATATCGCAGTCTGATGAAAATGCCCTAGGAGTGTTTGAGCGAAAAGTACTCCGTAAGAGCTTTGGCCCTCTACGTGTTGGCAACGACTACCGCACACGATGGAATGACGAACTCTATGAGCTCTACGACGTCATTGACATAGTCAAACGAATTAAGATCCAGCGGCTCCGCTGGCTAGGTCATGTTGTGCGTATGTATGAAGAAGCTCCTAGGAGTGTTTGAGAGGAAAGTACTCCGTAAGATCTTTGGCCCTCTACGCGTTGGCAACGACTACCGCACCCAATGGAACGACGAACTCTATGAGCTCTATGACGTCATTGACATAGTCAAGCGAATTAAGATCCAGCGGCTGTTGTGCGTATACATGAAGAAGCTCCTGCGAGAACAGTCTTCAGAAGCGACGAAAGGGCACAGCATGTCTCAGTTAGAAGGACCAGGTAGAGAGTACACTAGCTACCTTTGGTATCACCAATTGGAACAGTTTCACGCAAAGCAGAGGCACCTGGAGGAGAGCTTTACGTCAGGCCGTATATGGTAACGGGATGGTTTGGCCAGTTAAGTAAGTAAGTAAGATCACGAAATGTGAGAAATTATTCTGAGATTCCGTGGAAATTGCAAATCGTAATCTAGAGAAAACTTTTGAAACCTTATGTACTTTTATTTACTTTTAAGTTTATATGGGAGAGATAATCGTGAGAGGAAAATGAAATAAGTCTTGAACTAGAGTTCATCGATATGCTATCAAATTTTGTGTTACCGCTTGAAAACCCTACCACTTGCTCCTCAAACTCGTTCAAAGCAGGAGCCAAAATAATCTATATCGATTCGAACTCATTAACTGACTAGAATATTTTGTTTTAAGAACTCAAATAAGCCCACAAAGAATTTAATAGAAGGAAATCGACTCATTTTGAAGCTAGCTGTTTTGGTCTTCGCATAGCTGTTTTTGAGCTAATTAAGCGTGCTTTAAATAGCACCTTTCAACAAGCTTAGTATTTACTACATTTACTAATTACAGTGTTCCGCAAAACCCTGAACTACTACTCATAAGTAAATCCATTATAATTGATTTCCACATTAAGTATTCAAGTTCGTTGAGTATAGAACATCGTCGCTTGCAATGCCAATGACGTGCCAAGCACCCCAAGTGCACGAACATACCCATAGACATATATTTGCCAACAGTGCATTGGCATTGACTGGCCTCATTGGACATCAAGAGGCTACCCTCAGCAATTGGACCCAAGTGGCCAGGCATATGCCTCACTTCTGTTCGTATGTACATGCATATGTGTGTCTTGGCGCTTGGGAAACTATTTCATTTAAAATCCAATTGTGACGTCTAAAAATAAATCACCAGCTGTTATCCTACACAGCAACAGCTAAGCAGCAGCGCAGCAGCAGCGACTGACCTCATAAAAAAGAGAGACAAGCGACTGAACGCCGCCGCCGCTAGCTTCGAACCTTTTGTTTAATTGCCTTTAACCCAAATTTGTTCGCTGCTGTTGGCTGAAACGTCAACAAACACTGAGCGCTCTTTCTCGTTGGGAAAAATCGATATGACGGCCCCGGTCGCCGCACTGGGCGTACCGCACTTACCTCTTGCACCTCCTTGCGCCTGGTGATAAAATCGCCCAAATGAAACAGTTCCATGCCCAGTTTGTCGGCCCATGAGTGCACGCTGCAATTAGATGAATGAAGGATTACAGTTATCTGTGCTGCGGACCCCCCCACTAAAGTGTGTTACTTACAGATTGTAGTTGATTTTTTCGCTAGGCAGCAGATTGGCACCATGCGGATAGTAAAAGAACAAACACAGGACGCTTAGGCATAGGCGAAAGCCCCAGTAGCGCCACCGATGCGAAGACGTCGTAGGCCATGCCATGTTGAACCTGAACCTGCTGCTGCACTTGCACTGGGTGCGTTGTGTGGTCGCGACATAAATACGGAACGAGTTTTACACGCCACGCCACGCTAATTCAAGCCAAACCACGCTTTTCACACACTGAGCTAATTTAATTGTAGCCTACTTTGCTGCGCATATCGTTGCCAACCATCAGGCAGCATGCCGTGGACATGCACGCGCCCGCACAAACATGTCCACAAGTTTCTATTGAACACAGTTAGTTTAGTTTTAGTCTGATAACTATGAACACTTTCACGTACTGCACATTATTCCAAATTTTAACTTTTCGATTTCAAGAATTTTGTGCGTTTTGGGCCTTGCGTTTGCAGCGTTTTGTGTGCTTAGCGTATGAAAATTCTAGGCCTGTAAAAACTTTTCTCTGTATACTGCCGTTTTCTGGGTGACGTTTGGCTGACGTTTCTGTGTCAGCGATGATTTCATCGCCGTGCATCAAAACGAGACAACAGCTCAATCAAGACGCACGACTCGGTTATACTGCTCTAAAACTGCTAAGCGCCTGCGTTGACAGTTGACGCTTCTGCGCAAAACATTTGTTTACCACTGAAAGCTATCCACAGGTGTTTGTTTACCATGGTCTGCAGCTGCGCTCTGATTTTGTTTATGTTTTGCCAACCAACCACCACTGACAGCTGTCCGCCACCTGTTGCCAAAGATGACAGCGCGTGATAGGGAAAGCAACTCTGGCGCCACTTTCACAGGCAGTAAGGGTTGATTGCTGTACTTTAAACTTTTGTTCCATCCCTAATTATTGTGTGCAAAATTATGAGCTTTAAATGTAAGAAAGTTGCAAATGAAAGCCGCTTGGAGCGCTACAAAAAAAGCCATTGATATGTTCCTTGAAAACGACTTTAAAATCTGTGTACTGAAAAAGTACGTTGATTCCTTTACTATCCACACGTTTGTTGAAAACTGAAATCCGGTAAATAATTCCCCGTTATACAAATAACTTTAGTAATTTCCGCTTTAACAAGCTCAATATATTTCTATCGTGTTGGGCATGTCTTCAAAGAGTCCTATTGAATAATTAGAGTAAATAATTTTTTAAATTTTTTGTTTTTAATTTTTTTTTTTTTAATTTTTCTTTAGTAATTTCGGTTGTTTTGATAAACGTGCAGAAAAGCCTGAGTTGGTTACCAACTGTTTATTTTTGTTTAAATTTGTCAGAGTTAATTTCGGTTGTTCTGATAAACGTGCGGAAAAGCCTGAGTTGGTTACCAACTGTTTATTTTTGTTACGTATACAGTACATTTTTTACTTCAAATCAATTTTTACATGACTAAACAGCAACGTATCCAAATTAAACTTATATTAGTGGAACGCAAACATTTTATCTTTCGGTATCTTTCGAGTTTCACCATAAAACGTTGCGTTTGCTTAGCGTACTTATATGTAGATTAAATGGCCGATTTGTACGCCGTTTCGTCAACCCTTGTACTTTGCTCATCGCTTGCCACCTGATAACCAGCATCTAAAGGAGTAGCTGCTGATCGACTTCACAGGTCTACCAATAACGGGGTCATGTAAGTTGTGGGAGAGCTAAGGATCATTTCCGAAGTAATTTCCTGCGTCCGGAGTCAGAATTGGCTAATCACGACAGGATTTTGAGATATCATTATAATTTAGTACCACCCTTACCCTTTAATTTAAGAGTTCAATTAGGATTTTTTCTCCACTTTATGCATGCTGTTTCTTGATCGCCCGTTACAACAAAGCAAAGCATTGTATTAATTAATATTATATTATATATATCTATATATAAATACGGCAACAAAAAAAGTGTTTGGTACCGATTGTGTTTGAATGCGTGTACGTATTAAGGTTAAACCTATACCATTGGATAGAGAATGTTCATACGGTAAGGAATATATAAATTTTACTTCGATACGTTGGCATTATACAGGTGAAATCCCACCTCAAACGTGAAAATGTATTGAATTACAACAACAAAATACATTGTAAGCATGAACAGTGTGTACACACATTCAAAAATATGCAATTAGTCAAAGGGCTGCCAACTCTAAAGTCAATGTTTCCACTTAGTTGTGTGTTGGAAAGATCTGTTTACTATTAAAATCAGCTGTCTTTATTTAACGCTCATTCACTAAAAATAAATAATAACCAATTCTGTATTTTAGGCAAATTTTCTCAGACGGAAGTTAAGAGATTAATTCTTCTAGAAAAGTCTGCGGCAGAAATGTTTTTTATTCCATTACGTGTTTATGGACGTCCAGAGGACCAGAGAGCACGCGGAGATGCCGCGCATTTACCGAATCGAGCCATTTCAAGTGTATATACAAAGCAGTTAGTCCAATTTATCGACTCAAACTTTTGTTTTATTAAAGTGTTGTAATTTATCAGGTTTCTTCGATGGGTTATCTTTATATAAGTCCGTCGTAAAGTGATGTACTTGAAAACAAACTATGAGTGAAATGCCCGTGTCCATATAAGATTTGCTTGGGTAGAAAGATTTGTTGTTGAAACTGTTTCGACAAAACTAGAAGTGACGCTACTAATACATTTACATTTTTAACCACGTGATTCATGAATAGAAGGGATAGAGAACGGCAACAACAGCGTCAACGCCTATGCTTGGTGTGTATTTTATATAGGCTTCAGTTGTGTGTGAAATTTGTTGCTGTTTTCTTTGTATACGTGCGAATAGAATAACTGTAAAATTTATTCAGTGTGTACACACATTCAAAAATATGCAATTAGTCAAAGGGCTGCCAACTCTAAAGTCAATGTTTCCACTTAGTTGTGTATTTTATATAGGCTTCAGTTGTGTGTGAAATTTGTTGCTGTTTTCTTTGTATACGTGCGAATAGAATAACTGTAAAATTTATTCAGTGTGTACACACATTCAAAAATATGCAATTAATCAAAGGGCTGCCAACTCTAAAGTCAATGTTTCCACTTAGTTGTGTATTTTATATAGGCTTCAGTTGTGTGTGAAATTTGTTGCTGTTTTCTTTGTATACGTGCGAATAGAATAACTGTAAAATTTATTCAGTGTGTACACACATTCAAAAATATGCAATTAGTCAAAGGGCTGCCAACTCTAAAGTCAATGTTTCCAATTAGTTGTGTATTTTATATAGGCTTCAGTTGTGTGTGAAATTTGTTGCTGTTTTCTTTGTATACAGATACGATTGTTGTTGCCTGTAATTTTACTTAGCAAGCATTTTGTAAGAAAAATATTTCAAAAATAAATTCGGATTTCAAGAAGTCATTGAAAGAATTATTGCAATTGACGCAAGAATCTACATCGGTAGAAGGCAAAATTTTGGAATTATGTTCCAATATATTCGAAGAAAGAAATTTACTACGCCAGAAAGTTGAATCTATGGGAAAAGGTTAATAATTTTTATTCATATGAATTATCAAGTTTTTGTACTTAGGATGTTTACATTCTCAATTAATTTTCAGTTTTAAATACTATTGGTCCTGGAGCAAAAAAGGCAATAATGAATGAAATGCTACACACCGATCTGTTAAGTGCAAATTGCCTAAGTGAAAGCGATGATGTTGCGTCAAAAGGATTTTGCACACTTTGGCTACTTTCAAAATTAATGGATCAAAATTGCATTCGTTCATTGGCAAAATGTTTAATTTTGCAAAGATTATGATTCTATAAATATATTTTTTTTTTCCAGGTGTATATGAACCAATTTATGGAGACGAACCAAATTTCAAAATTTTCTTAAGTTTGGTTGAAAATAATTCAATTCATTTAATCGAAAATAATCGATTCGCAGTAAAGGATTTGTCGCAATATTCACATGAAATACATTTTGATTTGGAATGCTAATAATAATTTAATAAAATAATTGCCAAACAATAATTAATTAATATTTTATTTCATTTAGAAATTTTTCATTTCACTCGGAGTCCGAGTGCGGGGCGAACTCTAGTAATTAATAAATAGTACAAACATATTTGTGTACATATTTACATCTATGATGCCTAACAAAAAATTTCCCATTTTTAGCTCAAACTTTTTTTTTTTGGGAAATTATTTGAATTTGTAACTCTCTCAGTAATCCCACCTGGTACTGAATATACCTTCGTTTAGCCTGTGCAGATCAGCCAATATCTGCGTGGGAAGTCACTGTCACTGCTCTCTTTTTTTAGAAAAGTAGGCAGCGAAAGAGAAAGCTTTGCATAGCGGTTGCTCTTTTTTGTGTGCGTCTCTGCTGCTAGCGATCTCGGGTTCTGCTTCGTTTATGCCGCTAGCGAGTCATTTAGTTGAGTTCTGATCGTGTCGCGAGTTAGATCGGTTAGGAATCGTAGGGCTAAAAAACGCTTCACACTTGTTAACAGACAAAAATTGTTTCTAGCTGTGAAATGTGTAGAATTGCGGAGCGGTTTTTTAATTAAATAACAATTAAACGAATTTCAATGAAAAACATATGCCGCGGATAATTAGTACTACTAAAGCAAGAACAACACAACCAATTCATGGCTATCACGGATAGCAAGATGTTAAATGAGCACCGTGTGCAAGCTAAGATCATTGCTGGTCAAGCTACTAATCTTCAGGGCCACATAGTGCCCTCGCAACCAAAAACGTTGCACCATTTGCCTAAACGGCCGGCTGTGGATTTGGCGTTCCACAATTTAACCTATTCAGTCAAGGAGGGTAAAAGCAAAGGTAAGTTCTATGCGATACTCTTTAATATTTTCTTGAAATGGCTGGAAAATGCAAATTTCTTATACATACCTTTGAACACTACGCATTTTAATTAAAAAGGCAACAACAAAGAGCTTGTGATCAATGTGCTTTCTTTATTGTTGATTCTAAAAGTGCTTATATAGGTAAAGACAAGCATATACATGTTTACATATATCATTCTTGCCGCTCTTAAGTTTCGCGCTGTTGGTTCTCTGTTATTACTTATGGTCATACATTGTTTGAAAGTGCTGCCAGACAGTTTTTGAAACCTTTTATCACTAGGGGCATTTAATAGTATCTCAAAGTTCTATAAGTATCCGCAAAGTAACTTGAAGTACTTTACTTGTATTTACTAGCTTAAGAATGAAATAATCTCATTTAGATGCAAAACACAACACGTTCGCAATAGTCAACATTTGTATATAATATATACTATGTATTTATACCTAATTATAATTTGGTATACTTTTGAACAAAATGTCAAAAAAGTATGATATCAATTTATGTGTGTTATGACTTGAATATATATATTTTATTAAATACAAGTGTTGTGGATGTTTTCCCTTTAAAATATTGTTGCTATTCAAATAGAGCTGGTAGCAGAGATTGTTGTTTATGGGATTATCAGATAGATTTGCGATTTTTAACCTCTCGCTAACCTCTCTAATCACATTCTATAACGCAGCAATATTGGGGTGTTTTATTGAGCTTTATACATTGAATAATAATCGCGCATCATAATCGATATGTCTATGTATTCCTAATGTTAGAGTTTTCCTTTTACAAATATAATAAAATTGTTGCCCAGTTGAGATATTCGAATCGTCGAATATTCGCCGTTGTGCTAGAAAAATGAAGTAAGAGATGGTTAAGAGAGGCTAAGTGAGAAAATATCTCTTCCGAGTAAAGTGATTGTTTTGAACAAAAATATGGGAAGCAGAACATAAGGATCAACATTAGCATATTAATAGATCTTCAATTCCAAATGTGGAGAAATTACCTTTGCCAAATTGTAATTTAGGCTTCAAGCTCTCAGTTGTGCTCCAAAAGTAATAACAGTTTGATTTTAAATCAGAGCTTTAAATAAACAGGAGTTTGTGATACGAAAAACAATTTGTCTGAAGCTCTTCCAAATATTTGTCCAAAATAGATATGACAATTGATTTCTGATAGTAATCTTCTTTTATTTACTAAGCTAATCCAATTATTCATAAAAAAGCTAAGCGAATCTAAATCCTACATCTTTCTTCTTCTTTACTGGCCATAACAACCCGTTATAGGGTTACGGCCTGATCTAAATACAATTTTTCATTAGAATTGTGGTTTTACGTGGTGGGTCCCAATCTCTACACACAACAGTTTTAAGGCCTGGGGGGTTCATCGCTGATTTTATTGTTGACACACAGCATATGGAATATGACACGTTTTCGTTATAGCTTTATTTGAGCCATGATTGGCAGAGTAAACATAAAGAGCGTCATACAAGTAGCACAACCTTTCAATTCTTCACTAATGAAGTGTCAACGTCGTAACCTTTAGAATAATAAAAGTACCAATGATTAAATACATAAAAATATAGTTGCAGCTACAAATTCGTAAAATTTCATTACGATTAAACGTTAACTGCGCGCATTATAGCGATTTGAATTTAACAAAAGCGAATTTCAGCAAGAATAGAAAAGCGTCAAAAAATACACTGTTTAAATTTTTACGGTTTGCCAGATACCCCAGTTATACTTCTTCTTAACTGGCCATAACAACTCGTTTTCGGGTTACGGCTTTATGTAACAATTTTTGTCCTAATCGCTTTAGTCCAAATTAAAAAAAAAATTGATTTCCAGACAGTCGGGCACCGTCCCAGTGGAATACCCTGTACACTTTTTTCCCATAAGCACTAAATCCATCCAGTATTTTCTATTATGTCTCTTTTTACAAGTTTACTATGACTGTAAGCATTTTCCTATTAGGAAGTTTCAATTGACAAGTTTTCCTTTTGGGAAGTTGGGAAAAAATTACTTTTATGCCTATAACTCTAGTATCCTTAGGCCAATGTCGTTGAATTGTGTAACATAGATCAAAAATACAATTATAAATGTCTGCGGCAATTTTCAAATCAATAGATTGGGGGATGTGGCAGAAATTAAGGTAAATCGATTTCGTGGGAAGGGGGGTGTAACTCTAGGTCACACGTATCCATATCTACATGCAGTACCATTTTGGCACAGTTTATTGGGGGGTGAAATTAGCATATTTTTGACTATAACCTCTGATGTATTTATCAGATTTCGATCTTTTTTGAAACGTAGATGCACATAAACTCGACGCACACCTCTGTCGAGTTTTGAGATTATAGATTGAACGGAGCGGCTGTAAACCGAAAATATGTCACAGGGGAAAGGGGAAAGATATCGACATGATTCGACAAACTTTATCTTTTCGGTGTAAATGCGCATCTTTTGTTAAATTTTTGTGCCTCTACCTCTTATGGTGTCTGATATCTAGACGTTCATACGGAAGGACGGAGAGACGAACATGTCTATATCGACTCGACTATTGCTCCTTACCATTTTTGCCCATGGATCATGGCCACGCCTCCTTCTGCCTGTTACATACATTGCACAAACCTATAATACCCTTTTACACTTTGTGTAGGGGGTATAAAAAATTGAAAATATCTCGAAAACTAGAGCTAGAACTCAGCGAGGCCTAAATACTATGAAACAACTACCATCTTCCCCGCAGCAAAATGTCTGTCGCGTTGTGTCGCTTAATATCTGCGAACTGCAAATCCTTGTCGGCCGCATAGTAAAAATTACACTAAAAATAATAGACATGAGCTTTTTCAAATTTTATGTGTTTGGTGGAGGTCTCGACCGCCAAACAAGGCATTTTCAAACAATTACCAATTAAACGGTTTTGGTCAGGACATGCGGGTTTTGCAAAAAGAAACACTGACGTCGAAGAATGAGGGACATTCAGGTATTGTAGGCGAGTGCCTCGGGTGGCAAATTCTGATGAAAACTTCAAACATTTTATATGTAGAGTTTGCGACCAGATCTACTTCTTATTTAGCTCTTTTTCCGGCTCGATTTCCAACAATGAAGTTAAAACTGCAGAGTTTTTTAATGTTTGTTGTTATATATTTGAGCCGGGAAAACAGCTAAATAAAACTTTAAAAATTTGTTTCATTCGTATTAAAATGTCATGGTAGTAGTGTCAATAGAGTCGGCGCCATAAACTAAAACGGGTAGAGACTCTTAGTGGCTGTCTTGCTCTCATTTATAACCAGACCCATCCTGGGAGATTCTCTTTCAATAGCCTTATATGACCAATGATATCGATATCATCTGCGTAGGCGAGCAACTGGACACTCGTGTAGTTCAATATTGTCCGGTTTCGATGTAGTTTGGCCAATACACTCTTTGCATCACAAAGTTGCAGAAGTCGCAGGTCGCATCGCTTTATCTGAAGCCTCTCTCGGTATCGAAATATTCGGAGTGTTTCTTTTCTACCTTGACGGAGCTGCGTGAGTTTTTCAATATAATTCGGCGTATTTGTACTTACTTTACAGGGGTGGCGAATTCAAAGAGATGTGTTTTAATTTGGAATTGTTGTGTCTTTTCCAGGAATTGGGAAGAAATTCTCCACCAGCATTAACTATTTAGTATTAATGGATACTTACCATGCAACAAAAAATACAAAAATCCCTATGCAAATGGTTTGGGAAATCATTTTTTTGTTAATGCCTCACAAAAGGCTTGGCTCTTGGGAGCCAATAATGCAATAACTTAAGCGAGATTTTTGTGCTATTTTTTTGTGTCACCGCTTTACTTCTTGCGACTATCGTCGAAATTTTCACTGCCACAAACTGAACCACGTATAAATCATATTGGTATCTTTTCCCGATCTTTCTGCAAGAGTGTTGTCGGATTGAGTCTCGAAAATCAATTGTATGCGATATCATATTGAGCGGTTAGTCTGCTGGGACATGCCTTTCTACATGATTGTAAGGCTACCTTATAGCTATGATAAAATAGAATAATTTAAGCCGAATTCGAACAAAAAAGCTGTTCTTCAGTGCGTCAGAAGTATTCCAGAGAGCATCGGAATTCTAACAAGAAAGCAACTCACCGACGGATTTTCAAGAGAATTAAAAATAATCTTTTTTTTCGGTTTTCAAAACCGTGAAGAGATTTCTGGCACACCTCTTATAGTAGTCTTTCAAGTAGATAATGTCTGCCGACGTAGCTGCTCACTATGACGACCGTGGCCATAATGTATAATCTCATACATTGCCTTAGACTTGAAATCTTTAAGATATGTCGAATTCTGAGTCGATTGTCTAAAAGGATAATTTGAACTTTTAATACACAAAGTAAATATAATATTTTGTTCTTTACTAATATTTTAGATGCCAAAATCATTCTAAAGGGTGTTAGCGGACGTTTGCGTTCCGGAGAGCTTACAGCTATTATGGGTCCTTCGGGTGCTGGTAAAAGTACGCTACTGAACATATTGTCCGCCTACAAGTGAGTAGTTTACATATTTAAATAAAAAAAAAGTAAGTTTAATAAATCATTTACATGTTTATTTGTATGTGAAAATAATCAATTTATAAGTAAAATAATTCGCTGACCTTGTGCAAAATATTCACAGACAAAAAGTAAACAATCAGAGGAGCTTTATTATCAAAGTACGTACATGGTGTGATTGAGAAAGTCAATGTTTTTTAAACTGATAACCATATTTAAAGGTTTTAACGTTCTGTACAAACATATACTTGAACCCAAAAGTTGGAATTGTTCGGACAATCTCGGTTCGAAGTGTGAAGATAAACGAAGGTTTGGTTCGTTGTCTAGTTTAAATAGTAAAATAATGGTATTATTATTATTTGGATTGAAACATGGTAAAACGATGCAACAAAAAAGGCAAACATACCTTTACCGGTAAATTTCAGTTCGCTGATTTCGAATTATCGAATTCAAAAAGTCGGGAGATCAGCATGTCCCATGTTGCTCGGACTTACTTCCGATCGAGACGATTTGTATTTAAAGGTGATTAAATATCGCTTCAATATCACTCATACAGTTTTGGTCTACTTTGACTTAATTGTGAATCACAGGGCAAAGAACTCAACAATTTTTTGCGCAATTCGAAAATGTTACTTTCTTTTTTCTAAAGTAATTAGATTCGAAATTTCATTCATTGATAAATGGCGATTTTATTGAAGTTGCTAGACGAGGATGATTGCTCATCATCACATGAGTAACTCTTTTTCAAATCAAACAGATTTGGGCATAATATTTGTTTCTCATTTTTTTGACAAAATTACAGACAGTCGGGGTGGTGCTTGACAGTGGAATACACTGTACCCATTTCTCCCATGAAAATCAAATTTCTGTGCAAATTTTCGTATCGATGCTTTGAGGAGTATGGGCGTTATCTAAGTGTTCGGTCGTACGGTTATAATTTCCAGTCTCAGATTTTCAAATTTTCGATAATTAATAAAATAGTAGGCTAGTATTTGACATTTTACAAATTTTGTTTACAACTTACAAATGTTTAGGTAAATATTTTAGTCTTAAATTTAATTTGGAGGTGTTCAAAAAAAAAAACGTAACATTTCAGGATTTGCTGCACGGTGGGCATAAACCTCAAAGTTTTTTACGTTTTGAACGTGTTTTTAATGTCATAAAGGTAACTGTACTACTGGAATAGGGGCTCTGTCTTAAATATTATAATGAACTTTTGTTGTAGCTTGTAGGAGGAGGGGTCTCAAATTTTTAACCAACATATGCACATTAACAGTAAATGACTGCGCCAAGTTTAATCGGATAGCTTTTTTGGTGTGGGTGCAAACTGCGAAAGTTTGTCACGGGGAAAGGGGCAACGATATCGAAGTGAATCGATAAACTTTCTCTTTACCGGGAAAATGAGCATCTTCTGGAAAATTTTGCACAGATGCACATTTAAATAGTTTTAACATTTTCGATTTGAACTCACTTGACTTAGGGCTTAATCTTTGTATTGATGTTACTTTTTCCACGAGTCGTTTACCTCATAAGTCAAGCTCCCTCAGCTTAATCTCTATAAACACAAAAGGACCTTAATTATGAACATATAAAACTATATTTAAATACAAATACATTGTAAACTACTTACATACAAAATAGATCCTTAACGTAAACAGGAAATTGCAATTCTAATTCATAGTTGAAAATTGATCGATATTTGTATAAGTAGCGAGAAGGATTTTGTCAGGGGTGATGGATATGGCTCAGAGTAAAAAATCTATTTTTTTGGGATTTGTTTTGTCAATTCCTGTATGACTTCGCCACAAGTGATTCGAATGCCATGATGAGTTGCTAAAGCGGCCAAACCATTCAAACGGTTCTAAAACAAACAAAATTAGACAAACATTAGATTTGAGTTCCTTGATGAAATACACATAACAAATTCAATTCTCCTATCCTTTTGAAATAAAGAATTTTATATAAAGTAAAGCTGCAAAACTATCAATAGTTGTGCCATTCGATATTTTCGATAGTACGCTCGGTTCGAAAAGATTTGATACTTTCTACCTTACTAACCTCATGAAGCTGTCACACTAGAGCCGCTAAAGAGCCGCAAGAAGAAAAAAAAACCCTGTGCTAAAATAACCGCAGCCCATACAATGAAGTGATAGTTTGATTCAACACAACGATCGTCCCTGGTGCGACGGCTACCAAAAATCAAGCGAACAAATGGGTTATCGGCTGTTTTCGTCAATGTGGCAGTTTTATTACTCGCAAAGCAGATGATTATTTAGGCGCAATTATTTTTATTATTTAAACTAAAAGAACGATAGAGTACCAGCTCTTGTAATTGTAAAAATCACAAGCATCTTTTACAGGAGGTTTTATCTTAATATGGCACCCATCGATTGCGCCAAAGCATTGGGGGTATCCAAGCTCTTCATAGCACCGCGCACACTCCTCAACTCTAGCTTCCATGAGGAAGGTTTCCCCTAAGTAGTGCGTCGCTAAAGTCAAAATAATAAAATGACACAAAATCTCAAAGCCTATTTTTATTTTCCCCAAAATTGTGCACATAGTCTGGCAACACCTACTAAAACGGGACGGAGAACGGAAAGAGGAACGGGAAGAAAAATTTGATCTACCTCGAATGAGGTACGGGGATTGGCGCGCAGAGCGAGCAAAAGGCAATGTCCACTACTTTCGATAAAAAAAAATTTCGGGTGAAATCGTGAATGCGTCGATCTATTTTGTGCAAAACAAAGTTTGCAGGGTTTGCTATAGTCTATATATATAATAACCAATCCAAAATTCTGTATGTGGACGATGTTTGGATAAACAGTTTAGAGTTTCGTTTTAATCGACAAAAAAAAATAGAACTACAAAAAATGATATAAAATCTCAGCCTACTTTTGTAAAATGTTCACAGAGTGAGAACACGCCTATTAATAGGAACGGGAAGGGTAACCGGAAGGGGATCGGGAAGAGCATGAAGATTAATAGTAAGAGGAAGAGGAAGAGGGAATGGAATAAGAAGAAGGTAAAGACAAAGAGAAAGTGGAGAAGGAGCAGGAAGAGGAGGAAAAAGTGAAAATGGAACATGAAGAGGAAGAAGAAAAAGAAGAAGAGGAAAACATAGTAGAAAAGGTAAAGGGAGGAAGAAAAAGAAGAAGACGAAGAAGAAGAAGAAAAGGGAGGGAAGAAGAAGAAGAAGAGGAAGGGATAAAGAAAGAAGCAGAAGAAGAAAATAAAGTATGGAAACGGGAACGGAAAAAGAATATGCTGTATCGCGAGAGGAGCACGGGGTAGGCGACCGAAGCGAGCAGGGGGTCGGAGCCTCCCAGTATATTCATAATTCTGTAATTAATCCTTTTATTTTCATCTATATTTCTCGGGGATTTGGCGAGAAAGCAAATGTCAAAACAGCACTGGCTTATTGAAGCTGCATTACAGCCAGCTTGTTATAATTATTTTTATTATCTATTTTAGCACTTCACTGTTTGTATGTCCAACCAAACAAAAAAACAGCTGTTCGGCTGCGGCTTTTGCCAGTGTGACTGACTTTGCCGCAGCGATTAGCGGCGAGCTCCAGCGGCTCTAGTGTGACTGCGCTATAATAGCCGCTTAGCGTATGTTTAAACCTCGATAGTAAGAGACAAAAAAATTCAATATGTCGATAGTACTACCGGCTAGTTTGCAACTCTAGTAGACCAAACAGCATGAAATTCAATAGAGTGGAATCCTTGGCCGTTACATTGAGTTGCTGAAAAGCGAACATTCCCAAGACAGTGCATGCATGTGCATTTGTTTTGCTCTTCCTCAATTTGACAGAACAGTCAGAGACAGTAGCATAAGCAGCCTTACACGTACTCTGTGCTAAAAATGGTAGCTTTTTAACAAAAATTTTGAATTCCACTCTATTGAATTTCATGCTGTTTGGTCTACTAGAGCTGCAAAACATGTGTGAGGAAGACGCGATCAATCAAAATAGTCGAATTTTAGTAAATGCTCTTTTTTGTTGCCTATAATTGGTGACGACCAAATAAAAATTATGATTTTTTCCGTAGTTTTCGTAAACCTATAATGGAATCCACGCCATCAGTCATTTAATAACTTATATAAAGCTAAGTTCCTTATTTACAGAACATCGAACATTGAAGGCAGCGTTACAATTAATGGAGCTATGCGAAATATCAGCACGTTTCGCAAGTTGTCCGCCTATATAATGCAGGATAATCAATTACATGGAAATTTGACAGTACAGGAAGCTATGACAGTTGCAGCAAACTTAAAGCTAAACAAGAAATTTGCTAGGTCCGAAAAGAGCTCTGTGGTAAGTTTAAAAGAACGATTTAGTATAAAATAGCCTTAAAATTGGGAAGAATTCAGAATATTTTATATTCTACTTTGTTTATAGGACAAATATTGTGTCTAATATAACAGTACAAGTCCAACGAAACTTTAAATCCGGCTGTTCTTTGACATTTACATTTGCTTTTTGTTGCCAAAACTGGTTTTGAGTTAAATATAAACTCTGCGATGTGACAAGTGCATACCCGAGTTCTAGCAAATCACTTAGATTCAATAAAATTCAATATTGAAATGAATTGACGCTGAGAACCAGTATTCTAATTTTAATACTTGACTACTTGATATTTATAATTATTATTAGTTACTTGCACTTTCAGATTGATGACATCTTGATTACATTAAGTTTAAGCGACCATCGCAACACTCTATCCCGTAATCTATCGGGTGGCCAGAAGAAGCGCCTTTCCATTGCATTGGAGCTGGTCAGCAATCCACCTATTATGTTCTTCGATGAACCCACCTCGGGCTTGGATAGTTCGACCTGCTTCCAGTGCATACACTTGCTTAAGATGCTGGCTGCTGGTGGACGGACCATTATTTGCACTATACATCAGCCCTCGGCACGACTTTTTGAGATGTTTGATCAGCTCTACACGCTGGCAGATGGACAATGTGTTTACCAGGGCAGCACTAAACAGCTCGTGCCTTTTCTAACCACACTCAACTTGAGCTGTCCCGGCTATCATAATCCAGCCAGTTTTATCATTGAAGTGGCATGTGGCGAACATGGCGATCATTTGAGCACACTGGTGGAGGCCATTGATAATGGAAAGCGGGATATACGCCCGCTAACGGATCTTGCGGCGCGTAATAATCTAATCAAGGCGCTGCTGGACAAGAACGATATGTCCCATGTGAGTGGCACTAAATATGACGAGAACTTGTTGCTAAACAATGGTCAGCTAAGCGGCGTGATTAATGATTTTGTTAAGCAAACAGATGGTGCAACAGGCAAGGAGCTTGCGTTGAGCACCAATGAGAAGGGTGATGCTATGATAGATGTGGAAAAGTTGGACAATTGTACAGCCTTGCTGCTTTCGTCAGAGATAACTTCACCGGAACGTTATCCAACCTCGCAGTTTCATCAGTTCTGGATAGTGCTAAAGCGCACCTTGCTGTTTAGCTTTCGGGATTGGGTTAGTTTTGGCGCATGGATATAAGCCTTAGTCTTTACCTAATCTTTGCAGACTCTTATGTACCTCCGTTTGTTTGCTCATTTGTTGGTTGGATTTCTGATTGGGACACTTTATTACGATATTGGTAACGATGGAGCCAAGGTTTTGAGTAACTTGGGCTTTCTGTTTTTCAATATGTTGTTCTTGATGTACACCTCCATGACTATAACGATACTATCATGTAAGTCTAAACTATACCTTTACCACTAACCTTAGAACATGTATATGAATATGTGTATAACTATACCGACTTACAAAAATATGCATTTACAGTTCCACTCGAGCTACCTGTTCTTTTAAAGGAGAATTTTAATCGCTGGTATTCATTGAAGTCATACTATCTAGCAATCTCGTTTGCTGATTTACCATTTCAGGTAGGTTTAGAGTATTGAACTTCCTTTAGTATTTAATATACTTATACATCTTATATACTTCTAGGCCTTTTTCTGCGTCATCTATGTTTCTATAGTGTACTATTTTACCTCACAGCCTTGGGAACTGTTTCGATACTCCATGTTCGTTGGAACATGCCTGCTTATATCGTTTGTGGCCCAGTCCGTGGGTTTGGTTGTGGGCGCTTCCATGAATGTCCAAAATGGCGTTTTCTTGGCTCCAGTCATGTCGGTGCCCTTCCTGCTCTTCTCTGGCTTCTTTGTCTCATTCGATGCAATTCCGGTGTATTTGCGCTGGCTCACATATCTCTCGTATATACGTTATGGTTTCGAGAGCACTGCTTTGGCCACCTATGGCTATGGTCGTCAAAAGTTAAAGTGCTTCCAAACCTACTGTCATTTCAAGTCACCTACGACCACTTTGGAGGAACTGGACATGTCGAACGGCAATTTCACGCTCAACATTATTATGCTCATTGTAATTTTCTGTTTGTTACGAATTGCAGCGTATCTCTTTCTGCGCTGGAAGCTTCAGACCTCACGTTAATATCGTGGTTTTAGTTGGCACATAATTAAAAACTTAGGAATACATACTTTGTTGTCTATTCTCAAATGGATGTAGGATATATATAATAAAGAATGGGAAGAAGAAGAAATCCAAAACATTCAATTAAAGTTGTAAGCATTTGAAATGGTCTAGTGCAAACGTTTTCAAAAGCAAGCAAAGAAAACATTCCATCAGCTGACAAAGGAATTAAAACAATTCGCTCCAATAAGCCTAAAATTGTTGACCTTCATCCGCATCATCCCCCCTACCCCAGGATCCCAATTACCATTATTAAACATCGATACGAAAATTTGCACAGAAATTTGATTTTCATGGAAAAAATGGGTAAAGGGTATCCAACTGTCGGGCACCGTCCCGACTCCCTGCATCAAATGGTTTCCATTCATTCATCATGGTAATCATGATATGTGTTTTAGTAAGAGAGCAGCATTCATGATTTGGTTATTACTCATCGGCATAATAAATGGGTCCAACTTTGAGGCCAGCAAAGCTATGGTACGAAGTATTCCATAAACTTAAATTCCAACGACTTGTGGCAATAAAGAAAAATATTCATAAGAAAAATAAAAATTTAATAAATACGAGAAGGCTCCGTTCAGTGCTAAGTGCAAAGTCAAAATAAACTTAGTTTTAATAAATTTATCAATAATATTTATTCACAATACATATAGCGGAAGGTTTACACAATTCTCTTTATGAAATTTACAACAAAACGACGTCACATTTTAGCCATCTCTCCAGGCAAAGCCTCTCTAGTATTTGTAACCGCCACCACCGCCGCCGCCGCCACGTGGTCCAGCTGCGGGACCTTGCGGAAATTGAGCCTCACCCTCGTAGCTGACGTCGGCATGGTAGCCGGTCTTCCAGTCAGCCGTATACCGCACTACCTGAGTTCGTCCATCGGGCAGCTGTACGCGGTACTCGCCGGTCACAACATCGCCGTCACTGGACGCCTTGTGCGCATAGTCATTGGCAGTTTCGGGATCCTGCACAGCGTACTCGAATTCGTATGGCATGCCAGGCACATGCACGTGATCCTACATATGATGTTGTTGGCAATAAGCGTTTGAATATTTTAATGAGCGTATTTGGGTAACTACTTACATCACCAGGCTGACCGGGTGGGTTTCTAGGTCCTGCTGGTGGACGTGGACCGGGCGCTCCTGGTCCTGGTCGACCTGGTGTGGGCTTCTGCGAATTCAAAGAAAGTGGTGTACAATGTTGAAATAATAATAGTAGATTCATGGTAGTACAGATGGATAAGGTAATGGGCTAGTGAAAGCAAGGTGCATATTTATCTTTATTAAACTCCAATTATTAAAGTCCATTGGGTACAAATGGTGCCTTGGCACAATCGTCCAACCTGTACTACTTTATTAGTTTTCCGCATCACCCTTTTGGGAAAAGAACTAGCTCCTAGACCTAAGAAAAGTGTAGTGAGCAATCGCCCTTAGCGATACTCTTGACACAAAATACTTTCTTTAAAGGTCTTGAATGAAAATTCATGACTGTTGCTGTGCTACGACACGCGAATCGAACAACTGAGCATAATTTCAGTTATTGTAACAGGACTGTTATACATACATTCATGTTTTAATTGCTCCAAGGAGAGGTGAAATGTTTATCCCCCAGACGATTCAAAGTTAGCTAACCGAGTAGGTGCCGCTGTCTGGTGCAGGTAGATCTTACAAAATTTCGGAAGAAAATCTTAGTAAATCCCAAAATAATAGTAATTTTTTTTTTGCTCAAATTTTTGCAAGACAGTGTATGTGTAAGGTGCTTGTGATTGTGCTGCTTGTGTTGCTCTCTCTGTAAGACCAACTCACTCGTGAGCAAAATGGAGAAAGAGTCTTGCGAATGGTCGCATTTTAGTTTACTTAATTTATCGGCAAAGAATCACTCTATTATATTCATGATCTTTGGTTAATTCGTTTTTGCTGCATTAAAGTTACGTTTTACTGTACACGAAAGATTCGAAAATAAATTAAATTATATTTTCAACTAATTTTTATTTTTGAAGTGGTCCTTACACAATGCTTTAACCAGCTAAAGAAAACTTCGATATATGAATTAGCAAAAAAAATGTCGTTCCTATTCAATCAGCTTTAATTTTGAATTTGAAAGTAAAACTTTATGACCCAGAAAGTTCAGGCTGGCAGGCAGTTAGTCCGTGATTCGACCTTTTGTGGTACCGTATATTGGAGAGGTCACACCATACAGATGCAGGAGTAAAATAAAAAAAAATGGTTCCATACTATTGAATTCATGAAATTATTTTATTTTAACTGACCAATTATCATTTTGTGGCATTGGAAAACTAATTACTAAGAGAGCAGACAAACCAGACGAGCCTCAGTCAGGCCCTGCAACCTATTGGTTTGTGTGACTTGAATAGTGTTAAGGAGATCTCCCAAATGGTCAGGAATTTCCTTGAAATACTGGCTGGACACTGTAGACTGAAGGGGCACTTGAAGAAGCTGGGTATTATTAGTGCTACTGCTTGTAGGTTTTGTGCACTTTAGCTTATATTATCAGTGCTGGATATAACCTTTCCTTTCTAGCTTCAGTACACAGCTAACACTGAATGTGTTGCACAATGTTCTATTTGCGCCACTTCTGCCACTTTTTAACCACACCTTATAATTGCTGTGCACATTCCTTTAAATGTTGCCTAGTGACAAATGAAGTATCATTTGCCTGCTTGACATTCAAAGTCAACAGCTCTTCCTGCCAGAAAAAAAACCATGATTGCCTCATGACTTGAGTACGATTGACTGATGAATGTGGCGACAAGCTCCGGTGTTGGTTAAGCGGCTTAAATGCTGCTCAGGGCAAAAGTCGAGTGAAGGGCTGGCAACACTGTACGCTGCAGGTGTCTGCAGGCTGACAGCCAAACTGACTGCGAGTGAAAATTATGGCCATAATTAGCCATTTACTTAAATTCAATTTACTGTGGTTTCGCTCGATTGCAGCTCAAAGAAAAATGGCCTCGGTCAGTGAATCGGGCTGGTGACGATAACGATGAGGCTGATGATGATGACGACTACTCTTGGCATACTTACAAATGGCGTTTGGGGCTCTGGATAATTGTAGCCATTTTTCGTTGGCGGCAAATACGCATTCGAGCCGGGCGCAATCTGGGCGTAGACATAGGCAGAGATGGCAGCTAGTGATAAACTCTGTAAGTAAAAGAAAACAGTTTGGCATTTTAATTGATAACAATTAATGTTACAAAAGGTTAAAAATCACTGCAAAGTGAACGTCAAACAGAGCAAAAAAAGACCTGAAAACCAACCAACTTAAATAAAGCAAGCTAGAAATAGAAGCGCAGATAAAATCGCAGTTGACATTCAGAAGCGACTAAGTGCCGAACGCCGCCCGTTGCTTTGGGGCAGCCAGCAGGTGCAGAACTAAGATGTGCTTAATTATGAAGTTGCTAAAGACGATGATGATGATGATGCTGCTGCTGCAGCTGACTTGTTGCAACTTATGCAGTACGCCTACGAAAAGGGCAAGTTGCACGCCAAGCTTCATAGAACAATTTTGGAATAAGGCTGTCGCCAAAACATGGCTAATTGACACTTACTGTGTGTAAGCTTATAAACTTGCTCATACATCAATATGCCAAGTTGCGGCCAGTTATGGTCAGTCAAGTTGGCAGCTCGCATGAGTCAAGAAGTGGCAGCTCTGACAGCTGCCAAGTTTAACAGTTTAGAGCTGGCGGCTATTTGGCTTATTTGCAATTTCCATTGAATGAAGTTGTGACTGCAGCTTACGATCGCGGAAATGTTTTCCACTTTGAGGGCCATCTGCATTTTTGCTTGAGCTTTGATTATTTTTCACGCTTTTTAATAGTATAAACATAAATTAAATAATCGTTAAGTCATGTCGAAGTCACATGCTGCTTTACACTGCTTGCTTTTAACCTGGGTTTTTTTTCCAGTTTAATGCAGACTTAAATAGTGTGTAATTTATAGAGCTATGAACCAGCCATATATTCAAATAGTTTGCACTTATTAAGTATTTATAAAGTTTTCAGAGTATTTAACGCATTAAAGCTGTTAGTGTTAATCCAATAAAATTGATGTGGAAATTGGCAGATTTGGTAATCTTATAGCGAATTAGGCTCAGCGCTGAAAACTCAAGCACATCTGAAATGCATGTGCGCAAACCAGGAGTGGAGCGAAGATAGGATTTCTCAGTCTAAACTTCATCATCAAGCATAAGTTCGTGGATGCGCCAAAACAAAAAAAGACTTTCTTAATTTGAAAAAAAAAACTTTAAAAAAACAGTCATATTTTGTCACTTTTGTAGCAAATCCTAGCCAATAAACCGATTTTAATGAATCTTCGAATATCTCGAAATATCATAATTAAATTATAAATTGTAGGAAATTATTCGGAATTACTTAAAAATTTTAAAAATTATTTTTAAATACATGAAATAATGTGAATAATCTTTGAAAAATATGAAAAAGATAACATTATGTAACTCTGAAGAATTCAATGATGATTAGGGGGATGATTAGGAAAAAGATCAACATTGTTGCCTAACGTATCACATTTGGTTAACATAAATGTTAACCTTAACATTTCTGAAAAAAAAGAAAATCCGGTGGAGTTCATTGGAGAGGGGGTCAAAATTGGCACATTATTAGCTAAATCTTCTAAATTTCTCATTCGATATGAATCATTTTTACACTACACATGCACAGTATTTGTGTGCATAACTGTGTGGTTTAAAACCACGAAAATCTCTTATGGGGCAAGGGGGTGAGATATCGGCATAGTTCGACAAACTCGTATTTTTCCGGGTATATGCGCATCTTTTGGTAAAATTTGTGATCTAGCCGTCGGGCGGTGGAGTTCATTGGAGAGGGGGTCAAAATTGGCACATTATTAGCTAAATCTTCTAAATTTCTCATTCGATATGAATCATTTTTACACTACACATGCACAGTATTTGTGTGCATAACTGTGTGGTTTAAAACCACGAAAATCTCTTACGGGGCAAGGGGGTGAGATATCGACATAATTCGACAAACTCGTATTTTTCCGGGTATATGCGCATCTTTTGGTAAAATTTGTGATCTAGCCGTCGGGCACCGTCCCTGGTAAACCAGGACCCACTGATGCGATCTCCTTCTTTACGGAGGGCTTAAAGATGAATAACCGGGTTGGAGGTGGTTATTTTTCAGAGCAGCTCAATATATAAAGGCCTATTAGTCTCACGGACCAATACAGCTTGCATCAAAGACTCTAATAATACTCTAAGCAATCAAATCCTTAAACTCCTAATCTTCGAACTCGGACAACTGCTACTGTCCTTTCTGAGAGAGACCTAAAAATTCTTTAAACAAAACCCAATCTCAAATGGCAAAATGTGTCGTACAGCCGCATTGCTCGTCTAACGTAGCCATATATAAATAATAAAAGAACTGCTAAGCTTTGCTCTCTTCTTCTTAGAATTCTTGCACCCTACAATGATCTCTGCAAAAGCAACAGACATGAGAAAGAAGAAGAAACGGCTGAGCACAAATAGATCCCATGGGTTTACAATGGGCCGACCCTCCGTCCAAGTGTGCCAGAGTGAAAACTGGCAGCCGTTGCAACCTAACATAACTCAACATGTGAGGTGGTTTATATCAGAAACTGATAAGGAGAATCAAGCTCCAAAAGTCTCCGGTTGAAAAATGTTGGCTGTAATTTTTCCATGTAGTGCAAAAACCTATCAGCGCCAATAATGACTGTTTTTAATTCTCAATTAGATTTGACGATTAAAGTTAGTTAGTCAGTTGTCCATCACTGTTCCGGTTTTTACTTTTCCCTTGTAGCGGGAATCCTATTATATATTAAGAACTTCGAGAATAAGTTCGGGAAGAAAAATTTACTGAACGTCAATATGGTTTTCGTTTCGTGTCAAAAATGGACGATACCCGCCAAATTTCATGTACTATACTTGAATAATACAACTGCGTTGGAATCGTTTTTGAAAAAACAACAAATCTTTGAGCTGGATTTTTCACTGAAAAGTAATTCGTTGGGGCATTGATTTTGCAAAATAGTTCTCAAAAGGGTCTTAGGCATACGCCTAAGTAATTATTGAATAGCGTTTGCTAATGGTTTTACTACCTATCTATCTATTCTATCTATATATATAATCAAGCCTAAAAAAGTGACGTGCTCGCGAAACTCGAAAACGCATGGACCGATTTCAAGCAAATTTTAACACATTGTAGATAGTATTGGGGAGAAGGTTAAGTTTGGACGAATTCCAATAGATGACGGCAAAGACATGGACAAAACCGATTTTCCATATAAAACATATTAAATGTGTTTCTACTTATATAGTAGGCAAGCATTAAGTTTGATTAGGTAAAGAATTCTATTGAATTGAGGTAGAGGTAGAGGTTGAGGTAGAGATGGAGATAGATGTAGAGGTAGAGGTTGAGGTATAGGTTGAGGTAGAGGATATAAAGATTTTGCTACCAATACTCGCAGCTTGACTTAGTATGAAGAAGAGAGAGAGAAAGATAAGGAAGAGGAACGGGAAGGGGTATGGGAACGGGAAGAATTAATTTATATAATGAATTTAGTGACGGCTTTATCAATGCGCAGCGGAGCGCGCGGTTTCAGCTAGTATACCTATATACACACATATACATCACTGCACCTCCTAATTAATTAATTAAAATTATTATACAAGCTATTACACGCACACACACACACACAAACTACATATTTAAAACCTGGGTGGTCCCAAACTTCAAGGTGAAGCAGACCGAGTGCCGTTAGGGCAATAAGCATGTCAACAGTAATTTTCGACGTAAAACAAATGCAATTACTGTTAACCGTTAGCCGGATAGCTAGTTGCATTGACTTCAATAAAATAACAGCAAATAATTTGCGTGTAAATTAAATAAAAGCCAAATGCAGAAAAAAGCAACAAATTGCGGCAACTTGACGACAGCCAAAATACTTGCAGCATGGCTCAAACGACAGTCTATGCAGCCAAATAGACAGAGAGGCACAGTGGGGCAGAGCGGCGACAAACATACAAATAGTTGCAGATCCGACGATAAACCGTTGCTTCAATTTAACTGCCTAAAGTAAAACCAACAAAAGGCAGTATGTAAGCGAAAAGAAAAAAAGTGGAGAGAGAAAAACAAACCAAATTACTCGCGTGTCGCGTTTGTCTTTGCTGTGTGTGCCTTTGTGTAGAGTTTGTAGACTTGCAGCAAGCAGTGTGCGCTGTACTGGTTTGTGTCCAGACTACAAATTAGTTCGCTATCTCATTCTAAGCACAATTTAGGGCAATTATGTCTTCTTTGAAGGTTTTGGTCTTGTTTCGAAAGGCTGTTTTTTTGGTGTATTTTCAAGCGCTGTTTCTGGCCTTGGCGTTTTAGAACTTTAGACATTGATCTTGTACACGTTTTCGCATAAGTTGTAAAAGAATAAAAGATATTTGTGCGATGAATATATTCTATATATAAAGTAGTATTTACTCTAGGGTGTACCTTCGTTTTTGAAATCGTTATTTGTTTTTTACAGTCTTAACACAATATCGCTGAAATTACTAATAAAAACAGAAATTTGCATTCATTATTAGTGTTTCTATTGTCTTTGATAAAAGTACATACAGCCTTTTTCAACCATATCTCTTGAGACTGGCTCATTATATAGTAATAGACATATATATTTCATCCTTTCATTTCATCATACCAATATGAATGTTGCATGAATGTTGGATATTTTAGCTATGAGAGTGATTTGCGCCTCCCTCTCTCTCTGTATTATTATTCCATAGACTGGCTGACACTAATGCGGCGGAACGATCGAACTCGCAAATATCAGCGAAAGCTTTACCACGCTCCCGTTCGCCTTTTTTATGTGAAATTGCCTGATAGATTTTTACTTGATAATCAGCTTCAAGCAAAAATAGGATGACAATGAGTAAATGCATTGTAAAATATGGTGTAACCAAAGAAAACAAATCTTCTTCTAGTCCATAGTGAATCCTATTAAGAAAAAGCTAGCAAAACTTCCATAAAATGCATTCCACGCATTAGTTTTTTGTAAATTTTGACTATTCTGAATCTGTACCCAAAATCTCTTTCAACCAAATTGTAACCTAACTGCAATTTGTTGGTATGCCAGATATCAATTTCAACCGATTTTCAGCCAAAAAGCCATTCGCCAATGTGCTAGAAATATCTTGCAGAGCGATCTAACAAGAAGCCATCTGGCAGCAGGATTTTTAAAAGGAACTTAAATAAAAAGTTAGGCAAAACCTTCAAGAGATTTCCAGCACACAGCTGATTATAATTATAATGCATAGAAGAAGCGCTTGCAAATAATTCCCTTTTATAATAATGATGGCTACCAACAACCAATGCGATTTAGGCTTGAGTTTTAAGTTAATTCGCAAAAATCTAAATGTATTAAAGATGAGTTTGGAAAATACGTTTCCCTTGTCAGATTCAGCATATTCCATATTTCGAAACGAAGAATTTGTGGTCGCAGAGAAGAATGTTCGTTATTTTGATATTTTGTAAAAAGTAGCTTTACTTAAACGGCTATTGCAATTTAAACTAATATAACTAACTTATATCCTGATTGAGAGTGAAGAAGGGTAATGTTCCATCACTTCTTTTGCAAATAATTTCTAGATAAAGCCTACAGTTTTCTTATACAGTTTGACGTATGAACTTGCTCACTTAAGTCTACACTTTTTTTTTTTTAAATCGAGTTTAGTTTTTTTTTTTTTGCTCACCTAATTATATATCGGTTCTTGTAAAATCACAGTTGACCACTTAAAATTTTCATTAATCATCTCATCGATTTTGATTTTTAGGAATATTTAAAAACCGCCGGAAAACAAAGTAAATCGTTTTTAACAATGTTCAAATTTTATCTCTCTCGCGAAGAAAAACACTTAAGTAGAAAATTATTGAAACCCTCTGTCGACATTCGCGTTTCCGATTTTGTGCTATAATTTTATTAATTTCATTGACTATTTCTAACGCAATTTTTGAGTAAATATAAAATCGAGCAACAAAGCTAAATCAATGTGTAAAAATTTAGATCTAAAATTTTGTCAGTGGCCGATGTTACGACAAATGGCTTAGGGAATCGTAAAACGTAACCTTAAAGACGGGGGTGAACATTAGGCTTCATCGTGATGATGATGCTTGGTGACAGAACGGGGGTTGAGACAAATGTGGACGGCGCTAAGGAAAGCGAAAAAGCGCAGCTGACAAAACTGACTATTATCATCTGTCCCGTCAATATGCTGCCCATAGATCGCCAAACAAGGCCGAAACCCCATCTCTATTAAAAACTACAGCACATTAACCCACATGTAAAGTCAAATCGTATTGAATTATGAGTAAGTACACATAATCCAATAAATTACAATTGTTTGTTTGTTTTTGTAATTCATTAATGCTATTTTCATAATACATTACTCTGTCACATTTTGTTGCTGTTAATTACATTTTGTAATTATTTTTTCTCAACAATATTTAAGTTATTGTATTTATGCTAGGAATTCATTAATTTAACGTGCAAAAGTCAACAAGTGTTTGTTAAACATTTCATTTCATTAATTAATCAGAGCCAGACTCAGCGGAAGTAAATGCCTTGGTTTAAATGTTCGTTCATAGAATAGATTTAAATATTAAGTATTTATTTATTTTTATTTTCAGCGCCTTTTCATGATGTTGCATGTCAGACACGCCCACTTGACGCCTCTTTGTCGCTTGTTAGGCGCATCAAGTTGAAGGTTGCACGAGCAAAAAGTGAAAAAAGACGTCGAATCGAAACGAAACGAAAATTGTTCAAAATTAATTACAGGTGGGTTGGTTTTGCGGCACGTTTGACTTGCCACTTGGCGCTTCTCAACTTTGTTTCTCTATTTGGACAATTAACACTTGACTGAGACACGCGTCGCACAGTGGATCCAACTGACTTATTTTTCGGCAAAAATCATAACTTTTGAGGAAGTAAAGATATTTTGAAAATTTAAAAACCATATATCAGAGAATTCCTGAAGCTTCTACGATACACTGCGATAAATATGCTGTGAAGAGAGGGAGCTTCAAATAACGCTAGTAAAGTTCTATATTATATACACCAAAAGTCTTATCCTCGCACCTATAAAATGTGCTTATTGCTTAAGTGTCCACACATTCGCCAGATAGACATGACGCAAGATATTTGAAGTATATAATATCGAACTTTATTACCGTTTTTTGAAGCTCACTCTATACACTGCTTATTTATCGCAGTGTATCGCAGAAGCTGAAGGACTTCTCTGTTCTATGCATTTTAAATTTTTAAAATATCTTTACTTTATCAAAAGTTATGATTTTCGCCGAAAAAGAAATCATTTGGTTCTACTGTACGTCGTCGCTATGTATGTGTATGTGCGTGTGTTTGTGTGTGTGTGTATACAATTGATGGCTTATATTGTAAGGAAATTTTCAGTTGCTATTATTATTAGATGCCTTTAAGTGGGTGGCCTCCCAAAATAACTAGGAAATTTGCCAAGTTTCTTAAAGGTTAAATACGATGTATGATTTCTGAGACGAATGTTCGAAATTTTTAAGTCTCTGTAATAGTAGTGTATTTGCTGTGCAATTAATTAGACTACGTCATGGAAAGTGTAGGAATTCGTCTTGTCAACATAGCTCTAACTAATCGCAAAACAACATTACTATCTTCAAGGTATTTCGAATAGTTCAAATAAACTGGAAAATACTTAGTTATAATGATCTCAAATACTCGGCTTCAAAGATGAACGAACAATTCTTTAAATAAAATTTGCTCTTCCGTTACGTTGATGTAATCTTCAGCATGACCTCGATTATCATCTCATACTGAACTGCAACAAATGCAAATTGATGAGTTTATCGCGAAGAGCTATTTCGCACTTCCAGTTTCCCTCTCAGTAGGGTTGATTTCTTTAAGGACCTGGGAATTATGCTTGATATAACACTATCATTTAATGAGCATATTACTATCAATAAAGTATAATGTCTTCTCGGATTCATAAAGAACAAACAACAAAGTTTAATTCATTTGGAGCAAAAAAAAAAATAAAAAGGAATTTAAGGCTTTTTTTTGTTGAATAGTGTAATCAGCATTGATTAGGGTAGCGATTGAAACATGATCGCCCGTCCGTTCATGTGAATACCTGGATCTCAGAGGCCTTAAGAGATAAGGGGGTGAGATGGGCGTGGGTCTTATTTGTAAGGCTATACTCCAGCAATTTGTCGAAAAAATATCGTCACAATTTGGTGACTTCCCTCCCTAATTTCACGTCAAAAATGTTTATAGCACCATAGCTAAAACCATTTACAATTGCAATTTTGACTTTGTAATTGTGTATAATCATTTATGTGCAGCCAAAACTAATCTTATATTTAAATAGGCGGCTCTGCCCCCTGCTCGCTTCGCTTACCAACCACCGTACTCCTAAGAGGTAGACAGGTCATTTTCCTCCGTCTTTCTCAAAAGACGCAAACTGGATAAGTACTCCACGCCTCAGACAGGCCAAACAGTTCCTCGGCTCCTATAACCTAAATAGGTTCAATAAACTATCACAGATAGAAAATAAATCTATAAGATTTGTGACAGATATGCTTACCGGATACTGTAGACTAAAAGGACACCTGAGGAAGCTGGGCATCATTGCTCCAGAAATCCTCGCAGTACATATTAGCTAAGTGGGATGCCCTGCCGAGTAGAAGGATGATACAGTATTTCGCTGACCAACATGGACCGGTTGGAACCATCCTAGATAATTATATTTATATCAGAGATAGGACTCAGCTATAAGCTCAATAGGGTGAACAAAAGATCTGTAAGGTCGTGGTGCTTTATTGCCCAAAGAACATTATTATTATCATTCCCTTTCGGTTTTCATCGTGCCTTTTCATTATTTTTCGGGCTTCAGGCCTTCGATTTTCGTGCTTTTAAGGTTAGGCCCGAGCCCGCGTGATGCTCGATTCTGTGGCCCTAGCCCTTCGTGCCTTTTACATGCACCTTTACTATGAACAGAAAATGTTGCCAAAAGATGCACATAGTCCTTGCCATAATAACTATTTGTTGACTGAAATCGAACACCGAAATCTTGGTTTATGCCAATATTCGCCAATGTGTCAAGGACAAATGGTGATTCGGTTGTGGGGCACGGAGAAGAATAATTGGGTTCTCCATATGTGATTTGATGACTTAAAAGAATTCGAATTTTTTTTAAATGTCGATAGTTTAAAAAACAAGCGCATTTGATTGCAATTGAAGTCAAAGTTGTAGTGTAATCAAATGAGTAAGATAGATGCTTCATCAAAATCAGATGTAATTATATTAGCAGCACTCTTTTAGCTTTTCTATCAATTAATCAACAACTATTACAATGGATTAACGGTTCGAATCATGACTGAACTATCATTGACAAAAAGCACAGATGACCGATTAAAAATGTGCAATCATCAAGTTGGTAAGACAGATGAGTACTGGATAAGTCCACATCAATTGCAGTCTTATGGCATATTAAGTTTGGCATAAAAGTCGCATCTAAGCCGTTAAGCCATATATTTTGCATAACAACATTTGGATCCGAATGAGCTAAAAGCTTCTAAATGGAAAATCCAATGCGATAGAAAAAGCCGAACCACAATGTAAGCCATTTATAGATGAAGTCCAAATCTGCATAGACGTTCGATCACGATCCAGTTGTAAGTTAAGCGCCAAATTGCACTGCGACTAAATGGATAAATTTATGACAATTGCATTTCGAATGCATCTTAACTAAATGGCAAGTTGGCCGCCTGTGAATTGATTTATGAATGAACACTTAGCATTTAGTGTGTTACGAGCGCAACAATAGACCAGGCCAAGTGGGTGCTGCCAGTACTCTATGGTACGAAAAACCGGAGCTAAGTTTATGGTGACCATAAAATTGTTGACGTATAAAATGTCTTGGCAAAGAACTCGGCTAGCATTTAGTTAATTAATTTAATTGAATGCAACAACAACTAAAGCAACAACAGCGTGAAAAAAATTTGATTCAGACGTGTCGGGACGGTGCCCGACAGTGGAATACCCTGTACCCTTTTTCTTTATAAATACTAAATATGTTAAAATGGTAACTAACACTTTTATATCTCTTTTCATAAGATCGATATGCCTGTAAACATTTTCCAATTGGGAAGTTCCAATTGACAAGTTTTCTAATTGGGAAGTTGGTTATTATGGGGCCAAAAATTACTTTTCTACCCATAACTCCAGAATTCTGAGGCCAATGTCGCTGAATTTTGTAACATAGATCATAAATACATTTATAAATGTCTGTGACAATTTAAGTAATTAATTTAATTAATAATTTAATTAAGGTAAATCGATTGTTGGGGAAGGGGGGTTCCATTGAGATCCATTAACACGCCGCACATCTTTGAGAAGTTTCGAGTTGATAGATAGATAGATGATAAACCGCGCAAATCTGTCACGCGGGAAGGGGGTAAGTTATAGACTTAATTCGACAAACTTCATCTTACATTAGATTACGCGTCTTACATTAAATCAAAAATCCCCTCATACGGACAGACGGACATGGTCCAATCGCTACCCGAGTCAATGATAAGACTTTTAGCCCATGGAACTTCTGATGTGCCACGCCTCCTCCTGCCTGTTACATACATTGGACAAATCTATAATTCCCTTGTACACTATGTGTACAGGGTATAAAGATTAAATAGAAAACTGTAAAAACTCGGCTTGTTGCTGTTGTTGTTTTTGTTGTCTGGCAGAAGAAGAAGAGTTACAATTAAAGTTGCGCGAGAGTCAGAGATGTGTATCTCATGACATTTTCATTTGCTTTTGGCCAAAGGCGCAAAAGTTTGTCTTGTTTTTTAGAGCCTTTTGTGGGTTTTTGTAGACTTTTTGCTTTTACCTGTAAGTCTTTGGCCAGCTGTTGCTGCTTCTGTCGCTTTTATTACAATATTATTAAGTCATCAAGCGTAAGTTGCACAAAAATATTTCAGCATTACATCATTTTGAGCGGCACCTTGCAACAACAACAACAACAACAGCAACAGCAGCAACATTCTGGCTTGTTTTAATTAAGCGCAACGCCTACCTGAAGTTGCAGTTTGTTGGTTTGTTGGCTTGTTGGCTTGTTAGAGGCTTAACTTGGCTTGAATGCTCCTCTAATGGTAATACATGCAGCATATATAACACAAATTTATGGAATTTATGCAGCGTTCCCAACAACAACAACAACAACAGCAACAACTACTTACTGGCAACAGCTTGTTAAAGCTCTCAATGTGCCACATGTTGTTGAGGACGCTGTTGATGGGCTGCTACCAAAACAAAGTATTTATTTATTTATTTTTTGATTGTCATGCCACAAAAAAAATTCCTCCATATAGATGCAAGATACAATTCGCCAGCCGAATAGTTGCATGCACTTGCAACACTTGCTGGCAGCGGCGGCAGCAGCATCAGTAGAGCAACAACAATCATTTGGCTGACCTTTTATGTGGCAGCTGCTTGTTGCATGCCGCTTACTTACTTGATATTACAATTTTTTTGTTGCCATTCTGTATTACAGACACTCGGGGCATTGAAATGCAAATGTGGCCAAATAAAAGTTAATGGGCCATGTGAATGGCAACGGTTAGCAAGCGGCAGGCAGGTCCGCGCTGGGAAATGACTTTTATTAACTTGTTTAGAGTGCAGAGTTCGGAGTTTGTTGTTTCAGTCATTTGTTTGTCACACAGCAGCCACTAGCTTTTTCTTCAAGTCAAAGCCACATGCTGGCTTTCGTTCAAGCCAAATCCCCTGGCAAGGACAATGTCATCAGATCAAAGGCTTGGCGCATGCCATCGATACCCAACTAGCAGCTTCAACTTTGGCCAAGTCAAAGGGGCCAACTACACTCAGATAATTCGATTTGGGCCCCAAGCTGCGCCTTGACTTTGCCTTGCCGCTTCTTTGAGCAGCTATATATGTATACTCTTCCGCTCATGCGTCAAGCTGTTGCATGCGGCAGCTAAGCAACAAGCGTTGACTCTAAACCATGGCACATAATATTGACATAAATGTGCTCATAAAAATGTTAAGCGTCCACACCAAGATATTAACCTTTAAAAGGTAGAAAAACCACGGCAGCTTAGTCAAATTGGCAGCTTCAACCATGTCAACAACAACAACAACACACTAAATTATAGGGTACAAGCAGTTGGCGTTGCTAATATCTTAAGTAGTTGTTGATGGAGCCGAAAAAACTTGAAAATTATAAGCTAAAAACTAGATAAAAAGAAAAATTAATTTTGTGTTTTTAAAAAGTTCAATTCTCTGAAAGTTCAATTGTTGTGGGACAATTTCAAGTCTTAATAAGATAATCGCTCTATTTTTGGGCTTACTATAGTCCTAATCTTGCTAAAAGTCATGGAAGTTACCGCTTAAAGTTTTAGTTTGTGCTTGGTAAAATGTAAAGTGTTAAATATTTTAGGAACGTGTAATTTTGTGAGACGTAAAGAACCTAAACTAATGGAGTTCTGAAAAATATGCAGGAAAGTGCAATTGCAAACTTGCGAAAATGTTATAAAACATATGATATTTGCATTGACCGCAAAGGTAGCTTAGAAAAGCAATGAAAACCTCAAGTTCTTCAAAATATCTTTCAACGCTTTCTTTATTATTATTATTGAAAAGTTTGTTTTAAGTTAAAATTCAATTTGATTCTCGACTTATATACCCTTGCTGACTACGCAAAAAAAAAAAACGGATGCCGAATTCGAAATCAGTAAAAGCTTTCATTGAGGTCAAATTTTTTTTGACTGTTGTGCTCATTTTAAGAATAAATAAATAAATATGTATTATATAATATTATAAATTTTATAGTTAAAATTTTTAGTTAAAATTTGTGGTATTATCAACAAAAACTAAAGACATACTCAAAATTGTTAATTACTTTCGAATAATGAATTTGGTTTCTAATAATTTGTAAGCGGCCAAAGAACAATATGTTCCTGCATCGCGAAATGTACACGATCTCTCTTAATCTTTGTGGTAGATGAGTTTCGAATTGCAGGTGAATGAAGCTACATAACAGCTTAAGTCTCCTTTGAGGGAACTTGGAATAAATCTATAAAAATATATGGTTTAGAGCCAGCTATACATTACTCCAATACTTGGAACTCCTTTGCAAAGGGAATAGACGCCGACAAACAAGTATTTGTAGTTATCTTCTCTTATCTCACACTTTACTGGTTGTGTTTAGACAAGGGCATTACAGGCAATAAATTTGCGGATGAGCTCGGTACACACTGACTTTTTACATTCCGAAAATTTCTGTGGTATCAGATAAGTCTTAGGATATCTGCGTCTTTTTATATGGTATCCAACTGGTCACAATTGGCTTAAGCTTTTTTCCTAAAGAATGGATTCTTGTGAATCCCGAATCTGTCATGATAAACTCTCATACCATATTCTCGAAAAATGCGATAAAATGTTTTTTATTTTAGAAGAATCTAAGGTTTAAAATGAGCGAATAGCACCTATAATTTGATTTTCAAGTAACACATTGGCTACATCATTAAGGCCCTGCAAAATGTTAGATTTAAGAGCGAATAATCTCTTAGAGGTTTGAGGAATAGATGGAAAGTATACAAAGTTTGAGGAACAAATGTTATGGGAATATGAAGAACTAGACAGTAGACGTTGAATATGTTGAGGCAGCGCAGTCACTGTAACTGTAATTAATTATTAATTAAAAGAAAATTTGAAATCATGGGTTTTTCTTTATGCTTAATCTCCATATTTATTTTCATTCGAAATGTAGAATGTGTAAACACTGTTACGCTTAACGTTTGTACAGTTAAACTAAGAAGTTTTGTGTTATTCACAAAATCAATACGTATTCGTTGTAGTAATTTGATTACAGCTGTTGGATTAAGCAGCTCCTACATTGAAATAGCCAAATTATGCAATTAAAAATGCAATGCAAACTGTTTTGGTAAATGTGTTGAAGATTGCAGTTTTTGTTATTTGCATTGCGTATACGCCCCGTTGAATGCTTGGCAATTAGCGGCGGCTGTTTGCTGCACTTTGGGGCAAGCTTTTGTAACCAGCTGAAATTTCGATTTAATTAGATTACCAAACATACATACACCAGTTAAAACTGTGAATATTCCACTGGCTTTCCGACACACAAAGCGCACTTTGGGCCAAAGCTGGAGCCAGCGTTACTCTCAAGAATTGCTTCAGCGCCATTAGTAGTTTCTGTTGTTGCATTTATGTCTTTTTACTTTTTTATATGCAACATGGTTTGCAACATGGCCAAAGACAATAAAACCGCACAAAACAATTGCAGCAGGCAACAGTTTTTCTTACTTGTGTGCAATTTTTTTTGGCATTATTATCAAAAAAACCACAAATACATTGCATTCTTTTCTAACATACTAATAATTTTATTATTATTAATGCCATTATTATTGACACACATGCAACGTTAGTTGTTGGCTAGTAAGGTGACCCCATCTCTATTACCCATCAATGGCAGCATTATAATGAAATCTGGCAAATCATTTTAATTAAAATCAAATTTGTAATGCAAAAATACCAAGCGTGCAAAACACAAGATTGGGAAACGCCAGCACATCGTTTACACTTCAGGAGACAGCCAACTGCCTCTGGCAAATAGCTGCACTTTGGGTCATAGATACACTGAGAAAAACTGGCGCTGTTGTACTCCGAGTACAGCAACTTGCTCATAAATAGGCGGCTATAGTGCCATATCTTTTAAGCTCCAGCACAAGCCATGATCACTTCAATCAATTCATTATAATTTAATAAGCCCTTAAATTTAGCCTCTACCTCTACCTCAACCTCAATTCAAAAGAATTCTTTACCTAGAAATAATTTAATGCTTGCCTACTATATAATAGAAACACATTTAGTATGTTTTATATGGAAAATCGATTTTGTCGATATCTTTGGCGTGATCTATTGGAATACGTTCAAACTTCATAAAAACGCTTTCGAGTTTAGCGAGCACATCACTTTTTGAGGCTTAATTTTTGTATATATAGATAGATACATATAGGAAATGTATACACATGCATGCAAATACGATAAGAGTTATACAATACTGAATCTTACACCATACTGAATGGTGAGCGGGTTAGAGAATACTACCTCAAAAGATCAAAGCTTGTCGTATGAGGCGACTAACAATGACACTGGGTTCTTTCGAGACCAGTAGGCCTTAGGTTTGTGCCACCACGTAAAACCACAATTCCAATGAAATAATGTATTTACATCAGGCCTTAACCCGATAACGGATTGTTATGGCCAGTTAAGAAGAAGAAGAATTTTACAAAGAAATCAAGATTAAACAACAACAAAGACTTAACTCAAGGAGTCATAGAATGCACTGCTTGAAATAAACAGTAAGCCTATGCTTTAAGCTATCCGCCATTGCATCTACTTACATTTCTCTCAGTGCATCACCCACATCTGGCGCATACTAGCAACTGCCTTTGGCATGGGGGCATTGAAGCAGTCGGCCAATTTCCGATTGCGCGTGCCATAATCAGCCGCCTGAATTTCCGTCTAATCAAAGTTCGCAATGAGCTGGACCTAAAACCCGTTACCAGTTTTGAGTTTTGCCAGATATTAGCTACCGTATGCAGTGGATGTGCTCTTGGCTGTCGATTGTTGCGCCTCGTTGCGTTGCATTGGGAAATTACATGAATTTCGGCAAAATGTGCAGCAGCAGCCAAGCATTGCGGATGGATGCATGAGCAACAAACGGGACTGTGTGACTGTCGGACGGACTGAGTGACTGTCGGACGGACTGAGTGACTGACAGCGCTCATCATATTACATTGTGAATATTTTATGTTTTGCCTGTTGCCGCTTTT
The DNA here is from genome assembly GCA_035041775.1 of Chymomyza caudatula. Lineage (NCBI taxonomy): Eukaryota > Metazoa > Arthropoda > Insecta > Diptera > Drosophilidae > Chymomyza > Chymomyza caudatula. The sequence continues at coordinate 1,248,820 of JAWNKW010000200.1, read as the reverse complement.
GTCATTTGATCATTTGCTCATTTGATATGCAAAAGCGTGTAAGCTGCATTGAGGTATTTTTTGTGGCTGATTTTTCTTTTTTTTGGGCGCTTTTCTTTGGGCTCTGTGAGAAAATGAGTTGGTCCGGCCAGCTGGCGGCAGCTTGGCATTAATATGCAGCAGTTTGGTTAGTGCGCATCAGTTGACTTTGTTTTTGGCGGCGGCTTCAAATTGGCATGTAAAACATGTTCGGAGCGTGTCCTGGAACCAAGTGAAGGCAGAGTCATTTGTCTAGCGGCCGTCTAGGATTTGAGTTGGAAACTTTTTACTGACCGACAACGTTTTTAATGCAACTTTTGTGATTCTTTCGAGGGTATATTTACTTTGTGAAGTAGTTTGTAGTGGATGAAAGCTGCACAAATTTCTATAATCTTGCAAGCCATAATAATGATAAAGCTCAGCAAGTCGCTTCTATTCAAAAACTTACTGTTTCTATCACACGTTAAACATGATATACACCTTTCGGTTTCTCAAATTGTATAATTGTAAAAATAGTTTTTTCACTTAAATTTATGTTTAAGGAAATTCTTTTTTGTATTTATTCCTTTTACTTAGAGCTAATCTTCTAAACATGCTTTTCTTAACTGTACAGTCGTTTATGCTCCTCATATTTTCTGGAAAGTGTGGAAACCTTTTAATGCTCTATAACTTTTATTCCTATGATCACAAAAATAAGTGAATAACATATTAAACAAAATCCAATGGAAATTGAGCTTTGTGGCGAAAGATGTTTGCGGCGACCATAATGTTGATTGGAGTATAACCAGCAGTTTTTTCATCAAGTGTGCTCCCGTTAAAGGCTTTGACTCAACGTTACTCATACTATTCGTATGAAATTTGGTAACCATTATAATCAAAGCAGGAAGTTTGGAACTTAACGTTGGAAAATGCATGGGAGTTTTTTACTCTTTTAAGGGTTACATACTGCAATTTGGCTAAGAAAACCTATCGAATTACGACGAAAATTAAGCCCTAAAATCAACTTTTACCTTTCTAAAACGCAATGTCTCTAGGTAAAACTTATATTCTGCAAACCGCAAGCATTTTAACTTTCGAATGGTATAGGTTTCACCTGAATACGTTGCGTTATTGCGAAGTAATCGGTACCACACTGAATTTTTGCTCAGCGTATTTATATATAGATAATATCCATATTATATACACATAGTCGAGAATTTATTAGAAAACTCAAAACAAATATGATTGAAATAATATTTGTGGAATTTAATATCCTGTTTCGAGTAGCTTGTTATATTCCTTTAAACAAAGGATTGAGATATTTATATTATAAGGTGGATTTAATTGGAAACTTATAGGCTCTGTTTCAGACAAAGCTACCTATTCGGGTAGTATATTTAAAATAATATTAATCATGAGTACATGATTGAACAATGCAAAGACTTCCCTTCGAACTGAAAAATCAACTGAAAGAACTTTGTAAATTGAGAACCCTTTAACCCCATGGCTTAAAAATTGAGTTTTTAACCAAACTCAAACTTAGGTTCCACAATAAAATAATGATTGGTTGTATTGCAAGTGTATGCAAACTGTGGCGCTTAACCAGGTTCAACTTACTCTGCACATTTTTTTGTGCTCATTGTTTTGGCAAGGTTGTCTAGGTGCTGGCGGCTGGCATAGTCTACTCTTGGGCGTGGTTGGGGCTATACAACCATTGTGGCAGTTATAAAACCGAATACAAAAAAGTCAAAAAGTTACAAGCGGCAAATTACGCGAGTCTGTCACCCTCAAACTACGGGTTCTCACCGTCTCCTTGGCGCGCGCTCACCGTGTGCAACTGCCAACCTAACTCAAACTCGGACTGTGTTTTTTTTTTGAATGCCTGCCATTCAACGGCCAGACACTGCCTTACACATACACACCCACACACACACACACACACACACACACACACACACACACACACACACACACACACACACACACACACACACACACACACACACACACACACACACACACACACACACACACACACACACACACACACACACACACACACACACACACACACACACACACACACACACACACACACACACACACACACACACACACACACACACACACACACACACACACACACACACACACACACACACACACACACACACACACACACACACACACACACACACACACACACACACACACACACACATGCAGAGACAAAGCTCTCGCCTTTTTTCCAACACTTTGCAGCTTGGTATATTATGCTTTATATGCAGACAGAAGCCTGCTTTGGGGCGTCTCTGCTAGGTATCGGAGTTTTGTGTGACTTTAAAAACAAGCGAAAGTTGTAAACCAGCAGCACCAGGCAACATATGTCCAGAACAGTTCGGAAAATCTGCTGCCCTTGTTCCGTGCCCTTTTTTTGGGTGTCCTTGCTTGGGGTTGACTCATCAGTCCCATAAACAGACGTTAAGTTTATGTGCACTGTTAAATGCCACACCCAGTTACAAGCCATATATGCCACATACACTTAATGACAGTGGCAATGCGCCTAAAAGCGGGCTATATGAAATCCAGAAAAATTGCTGCCAGCTAAAGTGTTTTGGTTTGTTGTTGGGCATAATCAAATATTATTTCTGTTTGCCCCAACCTACATATATTACGTGTGGCAGGGCCCTGACAGCAGCTGTTGCCAGCTTATCCCGGGTCTATATACAACAAAAGCGCCGGAAAGTATGCTCAACTGTTTCAGTGTGTGTGTGTGTGTCCTTGACTGGCATGTGCTTGTTGTGTGCTTTATATTTTTCTGACATATATTACGTATAGCACTTAAGTATCTTTGATTATTTGCAATTTGTTCGATCTGCCTTCCTGCTGGCACTCCAACAACTGCTTCTAATCTAGGCAGCAAGTTATGTAATGTATTTTTGTTACAATTGACACCAAGTGCTGCCAAGCTGTTTGAAAGACCCTTCAGTCACTCGTGTTTAACTTTAATATTGTAGTCCTACGCTCACATATGTCAGCCCATTTAAAGTCCATCAGCGTTTAAATTATGAGCATAAGCCAAATTTTTACTCCTCTTCTATATTTTTCTTGTCATGTTCACATGCGCATGTAAACGGCAATCAAAAACAAATCCACCGCACATAACTTGGCTCAGAAGCACACACTCACACACACACATAGGAACAACACACCATAAAAAGGCAACTAAGCTGCATGCATATTTTGGCCAAAAAGAAAAATGACAACAGACAGCAAAGCTCAAGAGCGTTCCACTGTCCGTCAGCTGTCCATGATGACCATGATGTGCCCACGCATCCCAAACAGAAAAAAAACAACAACAAGAAAAACAACAATGAGCATAAAACAACACATGCTTATAAACAAATTTGACATATAACAAGCTTAACTTGTTGTCCTTTGTGCAGGCTTTGGTTTTAATGGGGCATTGCCAGGATGGGTCAAAAAGTCCATATGATTTGTTTGTAGCTGATTTATGTAGGCTTAACTTGGATACAAATAAAACTGTTTGATAGAACATTTATAAGGAAGGTATTATGGCAGTGGGATATCATAAGTATCTGATGAAATTATTGGCGCGGAAGTTGGCAAATGAGCTATAAAGCAGTTTTGAAAATATAGTGCTGTTGGAAAGGAAGGAAAAATGGGATGTAAATTTTAAATCCTTTTTAGAAAACGTTAAAAACGTAAGCTTCATTTTAAATCTTTTCTGTTATTTGCATGATATCTTATTAATAAAGTTCTCAACATTCGCATAACCATCAACTATTTAAAACGTTTTTCGACGTTGGTTTGGTTGAACATTATGATCAGTGTAGGGCATATTTGATGAAATTTTCTATATCACTAAGTAAAACATGAAACATGATGAAATGAAGTTAAAAAGCAAATTGTAGAAATATGTAGCTTAAAAAATGTACTTACAATCAACATAAACGATTTGAAGGACAGCATTTTGTTGGTATCAAATTATTTGTGAAGAATTTAATCCGTTTTATAGAGTTTATATCCCAAGGATATTCAAGCTGTTTTTAAAAAAAATTTATTGATTAAAGATAAAAGTATTTATATTTACGCTTAATTTTAATTGCTGTTTTTGCGAATTCTTTGTTATTTGGTTATAATTCTCTATTTTTAATGCTTTCCTTAATTTTTCATTTTATTTTGAATTAACATTTTTTCAGACTAAATTTTAAAGTTCGGTATGCAAATATGCAAAGACTTCAATTTAGTAGTTATTAAATTAAAAATCCAAAATATTTTATAAAACTTAAAAGTTCTTATTTGGATTTAGGTATTTAATCTAATATGAACTTGTTAGCCTTAATAGCAGTTAAAAATGAACTTTGAAATCTTTTACAACGAGAGAGTACATATTGTGAGAAAATTAATTAGTTTTCTACAGGCAATGTGTAACATCTTTTATTTATTTTAAGAAAAATTAAAAATTGCAGTCTTAATTTTAGAAAAGAAAGAAATTTAGTGTTTATGCTTAAAAAGTTCGAATCTGTACTTTAAAGTTATTTGTATCTGCTTAAACTGAAACTACTACTAATGATAGTAGCATATAATTATTATTTATTGTTTGAAAAAACTGTATTATGTAATATTTGGTTTGTTTTGTTGATTTATTTTATAGATTTTTTCAGCTTTATTTATTTATTTTTCTTTGCATTTATGGCGAATTTATTCATTAAAATAAAGTGTTTATTGGCCATGTACTTATGATTTTAAGTTTTTAAAGTTGCTTTATTTATTTGTTTTTAAAGGTCTGCAGCACACACACACATCCACACATAGTTCTAATGTCCTTTCAACACAGCTACAAGTTGCACAAACGGTTCTCACTTTCAGTATTAGCCAACACTTGACTTCTGCTACAGCAAGTACAACAACAGGTTAACCGCACTAAGTACACGATCGTTTTGAATTAGGGTACAGCATGGAGATGCGCTTGCTTTTTATAATCAACGCCAATGTGCTGCGCGCAGTCGCAGCGCCGCCGCCGCAGCGAGTCGCGTTGCCAACTGCACCCAAATAATGGAAAAGCTTTACGTAGGCAACGTTTGCTCAGACCTCAAACAATTGCGGCAGGTTGAAGCTGAACTTCTAGATCATCTGCTGCTTCGGCAAACTTCTCTCAGAATGACTCAGCTCAAGGCGAACAAACATGTGGAGAGTGGAGAGTGGAGAGTGCAGAGTGTGGGCCAGTGGAGAGCGGCGTGCTCTTGGCTGCTCAGCACTGAGCGTGAGCGGCGAGTGTTGAAGTGAAAAATGTTGCAGATCAACAACAATAACAAAGACAATTGATGAAGTTGATGAGCAGCAATAGCAAGTACAATAACGACAACAACAACAACAACAACAACAAACACAGCAGCTTGATAAACGATGCCGTTAATGATCATTGGAGCAACTGTAGCTTAAAGTTCGTCTCAGACAAAAAATGTTTTCTATTTGTAAAAACTTTGAGGAACTGTTACGGAACTTGTAAACGCAACAATTTAGCCAAAGGTCTTGAAAGCTGTTAGCTCTGCCCTAAGCATAGCTTAAAGGTACAACCTCGATTTATAGAAGGGCAGAACTTGTAGATAAAACTAGACTGCCAAATGACTTTATTAAATGCAGCATAAAATTTGATATTTAAGTTTTATGACTGTCTGTCGTTAAGGTTTTTTTTTCGGTTTTCGTTTGGGTTCTCAAGTTGCCTCGCCTCCGGCGCAGCAGCTATGCCGAAATGTCATTGGGAATGTCAGATACAGATGAGTGGGCGATATTGAGCTGCTTTAGTTTAGAGTTTTAGCCTTATGCCAGGTGCCGGCCAAAAACCAGACAAGGAATAGCAAGTTGGGTGCCAAACAAAATCGAAACGTGCTGCGGCGGCAGTGAAAATTGCACAAGCTTTGACTTTGGCTTGGCAGATGCCACGTAGTAGTCTCTTCTTGTCTTACGTCAAAATTCAATCTATGACGTGAGCCTCATGCTAAATCTAAAAAACTTGGCTAAAACGCCAGTTCAAACCTCAGCACAAGGCGAACGTGCAACGTGAGCAACGTGCTAAGCCAGCGGCTCTTTTGGCCAACTCCAACTCCAGCACCAACTCAGACTCCAACTCCGCTACACATATATCGACTCAAAGACAAGTAAGGCTTTCCTTCCGTCACACTCTGCGCGCACATCAAAAATCGACTCATTTAAATGGCAATTAACCTTGGTATGTTAGGAAAAAAGAAAAAAAAAAAATATTATTATGTATTAAGTACAAAATTGTTGTAGCAAAGACAAAGATTAAATAACAATTATAAGCAATATGATTTTGATGACTGATATGTGCGTCTGTTATACTCATCATTTTATTATATTGCCCACTTGATGCGACTTGAATCTATACAAAAAGTACTAAAAATAGTTACAAACATATTTTGTCTTGGGTTGCGGTGATTTCCGTGCTCCGTGCTACCTTGGACAGACATATGTATGTACATATATACAAATCTATGGCATACCTGTGGTGTCCCACTGTCAAACTGTCATAACAACATAATACCCGTTAACAATGGCAACAACAGAAAAGTCACAAGGAAAGGCAAACATGAGAGCAGCAAAGTTCACATACTCTTCCGCAGCGAAACAACGATCAATGGAGACTCGAGGCACGATTTCAAATTTATTAACGCTCAATATTATTCTTAGTATTACACTTATTATCCTTATTTCTTATTAATTCAATATAGTTTTCCGATTCTTATATAAATATGACTCTAGAAAGCATTTTTCTCACAAACACTTTGTCTTTGATGTGAAGCATCTATGTGCGCGCTTAAGGGGTACGATCGACTGTCATCACGATAATCTATTATTGTTGCTTATTTTAGGTTTTTCTTATTTCTTTCGCGCTAGCATATGCGCACGCTAGATGGCGCCACTTTATGTCAATTCGAAGAGAGCGAATGTTATGTGAATGACTGTTTCCCATTAGACGGTGCACCGTGAAAGCTGAAGTTTTGCAGAAACTTATTATCTTATTAGATACTTTTGCACGATTTCTTCTAAGTTTTCATCCAATTTGACACTAACTATCGAAAATTTTAGAGCAAAATTGGGCACTTCTTTCTGAAGATTTCTGTATTTAGTAGAATATTTAATAAAAATACAATTGAAAAACTTTTTTTTTTGCATGTCAGGTAGAAAAACTGGTATTAAGTCGTTAGAACGAACAGGCGTGGGCCAGATGTCTCTGTAACACTACTGGTAAAGTTAGAAGATTAAATATTAAAGTAGAATATCACTTTAGAGAGAAATGAAACTAAGGGTCAGCGTAGTAACACTCAGTCGGTTTTTTCAAAAAATGTTTAAGACTAATTGATATATTTTCTATATAATCCAGCTTATGGCTTAGTTTCGGTGTATACCGGTTACCGTTTTCATAAGCAGAACTTCAAAAAAGCACAAGACGTGGCAAAGTAGTATTGTGTGGTTTAAGAACGAATTTCATTAGCAAATAATCGTTTTCGATTGCAGAGAAGCCAGAGATGATTTTCCCCACAATTTCAAGAGTTTAGATTTTGGTTTTTTTTTTGTAAAGGAAAGGTTTTCTGTCAAGCTCAAATAAGGCCGTAAAACCAATGGGGCACTGTCCACTGTGTCCAAAATCATTCGAAACTTTTTTACATTTTGAATAAAAAAGAGCGTTTACCAAAATAATGTTAAGTAAGACCTTCGAAAAATGAATGAAGCACAATGGGCGTTTGCTTATAAAAATTGAAACTTTAAATTGGATCTAAGAAATTAATTGTAACTTTGCCTTAATTTTTAACGTTGATAACAAATCGATGTTGTCGAAGTAAAATATTTCGATAATTTCGATATTTTACTTCGACAACATCGATGGTTGTGCACATCGATTGTTTTCCAGCTTTGTAAATCTGAAACCTGAAAGTCTTATATCACTTTTGGTAAGCTTACAGATTTTTTCAATTAAAAAACATAGGTAGTCGGGTAATTTCTAAACTATATTTTATTATATTATATTATTTATTGTACGTTTCATCATTTTTGAAATCGCGATATAAGTAGCATGTTTAGATGAGCATTTGAAATGTGTATGTGTGTTAGTCATTCCACACAATTTCTTACAGGAAACCCCTAAATTTCGTACAATTTTAGGATAGTTCATTTCTATACAACTCATTTGCAAACGGTTCAAGGTCTTGTTTTCCAAAAACTGCCAACTTATTAGCGCTTGTTCATTTGCTGTTTTCAGTAAGCTGGCAGCGCTTGTTAATAATATGGATAGAGCAGTTGTCGTTACACTCGATAGGCGATGACGTGAGTAAGAGACGCGTGAGAGTAGCAGCAGGGATCAGCGTAGTTGCGTGCCTACTTACCTTGATCAACATTGTTTCATTACTTATTATTATTATGCATTAATATGTCAAACCTGTTTAAGTTGACCGCTCACGGTTTCAAATTTTTTGGTTAACTTATGCAGGTGTTCAATACAGGAGGGGGTCACAAATTTTCTCTATTTATTTCTCTTTTTGACTGAAAAAACACATTTATTCCCTAATTTTAGCATGAATATTAGTCTTTATATTTACATACACACATATTAAGATATTGTTGATAATATACGTGCTTATAGTACGTACTTATATGTATATTATGTGAGGTGTTTTTCAAATTATCGACTCAGCAATTTTGATTTTCATTTAGCAGCGGCTAAGCTATCCGTAGATTCCTCCAAAGACTCGGTATTAAGTACCGAAAAGTATAAAACTATACAACAACAAAAAGCAAATGTCTGAAACATAACATTTCGGTAAATTTGGGTTGGCTTTAAATAGCCATAATCTGAAAACCAAAAATTTACCGGAAAAGCTATGTTTTAGCCATAGTCCCTTCAATGAGGTCTAATTTTTTACATAGTGTAATAGGAATTTAAAAAAAAAAAATATATTACATATTATATACTACTTTTTTTGTGTGGTCAATATATGCAGGGAAATTTGCATTGCAAAAATCTTCTATATGCGGGTGAAAATTAGAAAATTTCTATTAAAATTGTTGGTTCTATTTAAAAGCGGTCAAGTTGAACGGGTGATTAGCATATGAGGGTGGCCAACTTATATAAACATTAGTTACACTGGTCGTCAAGTTCTCTGTCCCAGTGTAGAACTCATTGGGAAATTTACTGCCGATCCAAAATTCTAAATTCTAAATAGTCGATCTTTTTTCGTTAAAGAATATAAAAGTTGATTTATGCAAAATCGTTGATCATGGTCCCAGAGAGAATGCCAGTGCAGAGTTGTATGTATGCTTATGGTGTGTTTTAATATGCATACACAATGTTTATGGATCTGGATCCACATCGTGCCGTTCATTCCGAATTGGAAATTGGTTTGGCTTAAATCAAATATAATAACAGATTTTACAAAATTGTTGAAGAATTACACTATGCAATAAATTTGAGCTCAATGAAAGGCCTATGTCTTAAACATACCTTTTCCGTTAAACTTGGGGCCGCTGATTTCGATTCCGGAAACCGTTTTCGATTTTCTAGCATCGTTTCGAGTGTTGTGATGTCAGCAAATCCCATGTTACGCGGGAAGCTTACTACCGATCGAGATTAACTGTAATTCGTATTAAAGGTAATTAGATATCGGTTTTATACCTCTAAAATGGTTTTAGTTTACCTTGCGTGTTACAGGTAATGAACTCAACATTTTTTTTTTCCTGGTTTTGTCACACCTTTGTAAGAAGAAAAAGTTTGGTTCCGAGGTCCGCTTGAACCCGCTTGTGAACCATAAATCTAGCAACCACGATGTCTTTTGGAAGCCCTCAGCTAAACCTTAACAGAATTTTCTGAGATTTGCAGCAGTGCATTTTGGCTCTTGTTTTTACTGAAATAGTAGAACGGCGTTGCCACTCTCTTGACACAGTTGATATACTCTAACTAAGGCATAACAATTACAGCACACACACCACACACACAATGGGCATAAATGGACTGGCAACACTTGAGCTTGTTACACGGGGCTGGCCAAGTGATGCCCAACTTGAAAATGAATTTCTTTCTTTGAGCAGCACTCCATGATATTGATGAAGTTGAAGTTGGTTTGTATGGGGCGTTGAGTTGACTTTTTGAGGTAGCTGCGTATTGGCCGATTACGAAAAGATTATTTAAAATGTAATTAGAGCAAATTGTAGATATTTATGTAATGAAATGCGATAATAACTTGACATTAATTTTGCTTGAGCAACATTAGTTACCAATTGCCGGTTGTCAGTTGCCAAACTTTGTAGCTGCACTATTTTATTTTGCTTAAACCTTTTATGGTTTGTTGACTTATTCATCATTTATCAAAACAACTTGGCCTTTGGTTGGCTTCAGTAACCCAAACCTGACAAGTGATGGGGTGGTGCTCAAGTGTCAGATAAACCAGGAAACCAACAGATCCAAACAGTTAGAAACTGCAGTACTTAAGCCAAAACTTTGAATTAAGTTCAAGTGGGCAGGCGCCAGCTTATGGCCAAGTTATGTGCAATTAATAAGATGATGGCAGCTTCAAGTGGCCAAAACGGAAGCAATGGCAACATTTGCTAGCCAGTTGGCCAAAAACTTAACAAAAAACATCAAAATAATATCAGCTACAACAAATGGGAAAAATATGTTGCTGATGACATTTCAAGTTGCTAATTCTTGTTGTTGTTGTTGCTATTATTGCTTATTGAATTGTTGGGGTTTTGGCGCAAAATTAACATTTAAAGAACAGACCCAAATTCTTCATTTGGTCGAAGCATTTAAAATGTTCCTATTGTTGTTGTTGTTTTTTGATTTTCCGCGAATTTGTTTTGCGCGTTTCGTGCAACATTCAGCCAAAGCGACATCGCGCATGTTGTATCACCTGTTGCCTGTTGTTATTGTTGCCAGCAAAGGCGACAGAATAAAAACAGCAAAGACATTCCTTTGCCATGCCGTCGCCAAACCCGCACCCGGCTAACTTCCCCAACGTAATCCTCCACTCTATGGCCAGGCGCACCTCTTTCCACAGAAAATGAGTGAATTAGAATAGCCAACTATGTAATTGCCGCGTTTTATTGCCCCAAGCGCTTAATGCAGTGTTTGTTGCTTCATTCGCGTTGTTGTTGGTGTCGTTGTTATACCCTGTACACAAAATGTAAAAGGGTATTATAGATTTGTGCAATGTATGTAACAGGCAGAAGGAGGCGTGGCAGACCATTAGTTCCATGGGCAAAAATGATCAGGAGCAATTGTCGAGTCGATATAGAAATCTGTCCGTGTTGTCGCACCGTTCTCGGAGACTATAAGAGCTAGAGCAAAAATTTATTTACCAAAAGATGCGTATATGCCGGGAAAAATACGAGTTTGTCGATTTGTATCGATATCTTAACCTCATCCGCCATGACAGATTTTTGCGGTTTACAATCGCTATGTTCAATCTATCATTTCGAAACTCAACAGAAGTGTGCGTCGTGTTTATGTGCATCTATGTTGCAAAAATGATCGAAATCGGATACATACATCAAAAGTTATAGTCAAAAATATGCCAATTTCACCCCCCTCGCCTACAAACTGCTTCAAAATTCAACTACATGTAGATATGGATACATGTAAGCTAGAGTTATAAAATTGGTGTGGAGACTCGTGTGACCCTAATCGTTAAATCTGCATCCACCATTTTTCAATGGAACCCCCCCTTCCCCAACAATCGATTTACCTTAATTACTGCCACACTCCCCCATATATTGATTTGACAATTGTCACAGACATTAACGTATGTATTTTTGATCTGTGTTACAAAATTCAACGACATTGGACCAAGAATAATAGAGTTATGGGTATAAAAGTATTTTTTGCCACCATAATAGCCATTTTCCCAATAGGAAAACTTGAGAATTGGACCTTCCTAATAGGAAAATGCTTACAGGCATATCGATCTTATGAAAAGAGATATAAAAGTGGATACTTCCGTTACCATTTTACCGTATTCAGTGTTTATAAAGAAAAAGTGTACAGGGTATTCCATTGTCAGGCACCGTCCCGACTGTCTGCATCAAATTTCTTGTTGTTGTTGCTGTTGCCGTTGGTGTTGCAGCAGCGGCCGCCTTCGTGTGAGAAGTGGTAGTCGCCACTGCCCAGACATGCCAACTGATTTGCATATTTGTAGGAGTTGCTGTTGTTGGTGTCTAGCATTACATGTAGGTTAAATGTCTTGTATGTTGTTGTTTTTAGGATTTTGTGTTAGATAAAGATGATGGTATTGGAAATGAAATTGATATGGTGTATATCTACATATAGGCTGTGCGGTTTGATCGTGAGAATTGGTTTAAAGGAAAACATTTCTTTTTAAATGTTAAAAGCGAATACGCTAGCAGAAGCGATTACCTAAGAAGTCACAATTGGCGATTTAATGTCGTAGCCGGAATCAGAAGTGATGATTCAAAGTACTGAGAAATCATAGAACGATTTTTAAATAAATTTCACTTGGAGTGGATTTAAAGCATCAGTTTTTTAGTTAATCGATGGAGCCAAATCAAGGTATCGGCAGAATAAAGTTTATACTTACTTCTTCACTTCATCTCATCATGCAGAATCAGAATACATATATCCTTAAAGAAATCACATCTCTTAAGCGAAGCATTAGGAGTTCTGATTAAAATAATAATATGACAACAAGATATTGGAGTTTAAATAAATATTACTTTACAGCGGCAAAAGGTCAATATGGATTTATTTATTAATCTAGCTTATATATTGACTTACCTACAAAAAGTGGAATTTTTTATGGTTTATTATGGGAAAAGGGACTCGATAAATAATTACTCGCATCTTTTGATAAAAATTTGTGTCCAAAGGTTTTGTTGCTTTTCGAAATCTAGGTCTTTATGGAGAAAGACGGATCGACTCTGCTATATTGACCACGCCTTCTCCTCTCTTTTAGCTATAATACTAATACTACGAAGTTGTAACTTAAGCCTTACAACACTGAAAACTGATTATGAGCTATAAATCGAATATTTGCATTTTGAAAATGATTACTTAACTCTCTTAAGAAACTCTAAACTGTATGTCGTTTTTTGCTGCATAACTCGACATAACTTTATTTCAGTTGTCATTCTTGTGCTCAAAGAGTTTAGTTTTTTTTAAGTGCTTGCTCAGTACATGTATATAAATATTATTTCTTAAAATCCCAAATCACAAAAAGTTATTCTTCATTTATAATAATGCTTTCATTGTTAAAATTTCGTATAGTTTTGACAATTTTTCTCTATTTCACCCTGCATAAAGTAATTATATTTTTTCCACTACTCCATCAAGTTGAAATATCCTTCAGCGAAGCTTTTCTGTCACATGCCACACTTGCCACCATTTTTCTTTATGAATATTTTTATGCACTTGGCTTTCCTTTAGACAAATTAAGCGAATTTTTTCACACCTACTTTTGCAGCCCCTTTTCTTTTTGTCGTCATCGTCTTGAGTAGTTGCTGCACTTCCGTTCATTGCACTCAAAGTTGGGAAAAACTTTGCACCTACCATAAATCACATTTCCAGCACGCCCATCACGGCATTGTCTGCCCGCCCAGTCGAGCGCTATGCACCACCCTGCTCTCGCTGACTCTCTGTCTCCCTCTCTCCCTCTCTCTCTCCCTCTCTCGCTATCGGAACTGCTCTTTGTGTGTGTCGGCTGCATTTGCATATTCCAATTTCACATTTAATCAATTTAACGCACACAAAAACAACGCATCAAATGACGCGACTGCGGAGTGGGCGCGGCTGCTGGCACTCTCCGCCGGAAAGCTAGACAATTACCCGAGATGTCTGAAGCTATCTGTCCTCTGCCTGCTGCTGTACTTCTCTTCTGGCATGTGGAGTTGACGTCGACGTCAGCGTCAGCGTTGGCCGCGGCATCGGCTTTGGCGGCAGCCTTCACATCATTTATCCTTGTTAATTTTTATTTAGCGAACAAAACGAACGAAATCACGGCGCGAGCTGCCCGGATCTTGAGCGATTGAGCCGTAACCTACGTTGACTTGTTTACGTGTTTACGCTCCGCATTCTGTGCTTGCTTTTAAGGTTGTTGTTGTTGCTGTACGGGTTATGTGACTGGCATGAAGTCATCTCAGTGACTCGTTTGGCTTAAAGCAAGTCGAAGTGAACATCAACACGATAAACAAAGTGGAGGCAAATGGAGGTAAATGTCGAGCATTGTTGTACTGGAACAGGTATGGAAAGACAGTAGTTCTGGTTGACGCCGTTAACAGTTTCGTGTTCATTACTCTGCCACTCAACGGAATAAAAATCGGGAATCTGCGATTGTGTTTTAAAGTGACGGAAGAGTAATACCGAATGTCTTAAAATGATACTAAAAATGTGTGTTTTTGAAAGAGTTCAAAAATCCTTTAGAAAAGTGTATGTAAGTCTCTTGGGAACATTGCATCGCTTCTTGTTTTATGTATAAAGCAGATTTTCACCGTTTTATCTATTAGACTACATATAGGGCATTAATTTATAAGTGTAAAACTTGTAGCGCTAGGATTTATCATTAAGTTAAAATTAATAATAAATATTCTGTCGCTCTATATTACAATGAAAAAAAGCTCAAAAATCGCATTTACTTAAAATAAAATATATATTGGCATAATGGCTGAAACTTTAATGGTGTGTTTGGGGATACGTACTAAGTCTAAAATCGAGTTTTCGTATTCGTGGGGTGGGGGAAGCTATTTTCCCTCGCCCATTTGTGGCTTTGAGTTAGTTTTTAGTTGATATCTCTGATGATATTGCCCGTAAAGCCAAGTCCAACGTACAGAATTTGTTGTAAATAAAATGATCTATCTAATGACATTTTTGCCAAGATAGGCTAGGTTAGTTAGGTCAATTGCAATGGCATGTCAAAGGTCAAATTTAAGGTGCGATTTTTGGTTTTTCGCCAATACCGTGAAGCCAAATGAATTTTTGTCACACTGCCTGCATAACTTTTAAAAGTACCCGAGGCGTGGGTCATACGCGTTTGCAGTTCCTGTACATTGTATTATTTATTTTTTAAATGGAATTTTTTGTTGGACACCGACACAGCCGACATTTTTCTGCCTTGAAACAGTTTTTTTTTTTTTAGAAATGTAAAAAATTTAAACTTGGTGAATTGTAAAATAATGGACAGACATTTTGGGCTTGGTATTTTCGGATGCAAAACATCATCGAGGCCAATGAAGCGGTCATTATCTGTATAGCAAATCAGCCCATTTGAAAGATTTCAAATCCAGGGGAAACGTCAATGACATGCGTTGTTCATCAGACAGCAGTATCTCTTCGTGGATGCTATGCATTGTTGCTTTCCAAAACATATGTGAGAAGATAGATGAGCTTGGAAGCGTCTCGAAGGAAAATGCAACGCGTATGACCCACGCCGCGCCGTGGGTTGTAGACTTTAGCCGCAATGTATAGAAACGGCGCGAGCGGGCAACTCGACCGCTTGTTTGCTCGAGAACTGTTTGTCGTAGAATAATGTTATTATTACACTTATTTTCTAGGTAATTACAAGTACTTAAAAAAAAACCTTAAAGTTTCAGCCATTACATATTATTTTATTTTAAGTAAATGCGATTTTTGAGCCTTTTTTATTGTAATATAGAGCGAAAGAATTAGCGCAGAGCGCGTGAGTTTGCCAAGTTACGAGTGATTTACGATGGACAGGGATGCTCTTGCCTACTCCTGCTCTATTAGAAAGGTCAATTCAAGGTTCAACGAAAAACAACAAAAATGTTTCTGAGATTTTTATTAAAACTCGCAAAATACTAATGGTAGGGAAAAACATTGTTAGTAAAAAATGTAGATCTATTGTCTTTGATAAAATGGATGGTTCCATTGTAAATCGAGAAAAACACTTTCACCCTCCTTTTCAAGATGGCGCATTTGAAGCGCCCCCCCCCACCACATATCCACAAATAGGTTTTTTTTGTTTATTATTTTAACATACTTAACAATAATCGAGGCGAATTAGCCGTCATACCACAAATCGTCATACGGCCTTTTTTTTCCTACCATTTTGCCTGTACTACGTGTGTGAGCGGGTTAGAGAATACCACCTCAGCAGGTCAAAAGTTGTCGTATGAGGCAACTAACAATGACACTGGGTTCTTTCGAGCCTAGTAGAGGCACCCCAGGAAGGGTTGTGCGTTTGGGATACGCCACGTAAAACCACAATACCAATGTAAGAACGTTTTACATCAGTTAAGAAGAAGACGTGTGTATGTATTGCGGTTCGACTGTTGCTTTCTGTATGCTCATTATCTATTAACATTCGCTCTGACTTTCTTGCTGTTGCGCTTTTGTAAATTATGACTCCTTGAGAGGAATCACCGAACAGCGATTCAGTCGGTAACGTGGGAGCAAAGACTACACAAGTACCAAAGTTATTTATACTCATAAACTACTAAACTAAGCGTTTACTACCTTTTGTTCCTACCACAAAAATAACATTTAATTTAAAACAAAGAGGCATTGAAAACAATTTCTGTCACTTTAAAAAACAATTTGAAATAATATAAATAAGTATAGTTATCTGAAAAAATTAAGATGAGCATTTTCCAAAGACCGCGCATTTGTTTGGCATATATTCTTACTTTTCTTCTTGTAGGCACTTTCATTTATTATACAGTTTTCGATACTTTAGGGCACCAGCAGGATCTCAACGGCTTGCAAAAGGATGTGGACTATTTAACTGTATGTATGAAGTATATACATTATACCGTAGAGTATTATTATTAATTGATTCTTAGCAAAAGCTGAGAGAGAAACAGCGCTGGGACCGTTCTCAGCAAGAATCGCAACAAAAAGGTACGAGTCTATTTGGTAGTTTGGCTGGCGATCCCCCAGCTGCAACTACGGGATCCTCATCAGCGAAATGTAAATTTTCCGACATGACTGCCTGTTTGGATGATTTGGTAAATCGCCAGATTGGAAGTCTGATTGACGTTGTCTACAATTTAAAAAAGCAAGTCATGGGATCCGGCTGTTCTCGGTGTAGAAGTCAGCTGCAGACACCAAATAGCGCATTAGCCGCGGTCAGTAAACGTGTTAACTACGCCGCTGAGGAATTGGGCGCACACATTCTAAAGGTACATGCCCAACCCGTAGGTGGCACCAATATTATTAAGTCGCTGCTGGGGCTAGACTACTTTTCGAATCCACCTGTAAATATGATACGACCCAGTTTAACCGCTGGCTCTTGTTTTGGCTATAGTGGTTCCAAAGCCACTGCGTGGTTGTATTTAGCCAAGACTATAAACGTGGATGCCATTTCGCTAGCTCATGTATCCAAGGAGACGACACCTACTTTGAGCGTAAACAACGCTCCCAAAAACTTTGATGTTCAGGTAGGCATATTTGATTGAACTCGCATGTATAATAGTCACAGTCTTAGTAGTAGTTTAGTAGTAGTAGTTTAGTTATTGAGCTAACAGAGACTGCGAAATATATTTATTCTGCAGGGTATATCTGAAAACAACGGAGAGACAGTGTTACTCGGAAACTGGACTTATGGTAATAATCCCCGCAAACGCATACAGACCTTTAAGGTGAAAACCAATTCTTATTTTAGAAAGTTAATATTCACATTTCATTCAAACCACGGGGCTAATAATACGTGCATATATCGGTAAATATAAATCGGTTATTAAGTCAATTGTCATGAGCTAAAATATAATTTTTATTTGTTTACCAGCATTGAGGTGTTTGGCAAGTTGGCGAATTGATAAGTTCCAATGAATTTGCCATTTTGTTTTGTTGTATCCATTTTCATTCGAAAATGGACTTCGATTTCGATTTTCATTCGAAAATGTGATATTTATCGCCTTTCATCGGCTAATTTTTGACTTATTTTCACAAGTGAACGATTGTGTTGTTTAATTGCTTGCTAAGTAAAAATTTTGTAAAAGCAAAAATTGTATCGGAATTGAATTTACTCTCGAAATAAAATGTAAAAATATAACTCTTTTATTTAAAAATCTACGACATATGCATGAAATCCATAAGAACTGAGTATAGAGTAGGGCTTAAGCCTCACATTAAATCTAAATATAAACACGATAAGCGAAAATTCAGTGTGGCACCGATTACTTTGCAATAACACAACGTTTTCAGGTGAAACCTATACCATTCGAAAGATAAAATGTTTGTGGTTTGCAGAATCTAAGTTTCACCTGTATAAGTGCGTTATAAGCACCGACGCTACACTTTTCCACCAAAAACTACCGTTGATACTTTCTAAATATAGCGCCCAGCAACAGCGGTATTCTGCTTATCTACCTATCTCCTAACGCCTACTAGACAGAGTCCACTTTGTCCGGACCATGGTAGAATAAGTATAAGCACTAACCATAGAACATATAGACTATGCTAGAGGTATAAGGTACGATATCCCTTATTGTACACTGTCACACGTACTACTAAAGCAAAACTAAGTGCATCCATATATATATATACATATATACCCTATTTCTATGTCCTATCGCAACGGCCTGCTGAACGCCCAATACTCATGCCGTTCGCTGCATCTTCTTAGAGATGTTTTGGAACATAAAGACAATCAGATTTGACAAAATGTTACAATAACATCGTTAATAATATCTCGGGTTTGACTTCGCCGATGATTACAGTGAAACAGCTGCATTCGCGTTCATTGTTTACTTACTCCAATGTTTCTGGACTTCGATCAGACAGAATATGATCCCTTCGAAGTGTGGAACATGCTGAATTCGCTACGTGACGTGGTAATGCCTGATTTTATTGCGTAAGCTAGAAATTTTTATTGGTGCATGGTAAACAAGTATTATTCATTATTTTATGCTTGTGAAAAAATAAGCACCAATTATTTTATGTTTCTTGTATTGTTGTTTTTGCACTGGCTCATTACCGGTCTTCCGGTAGTGCAGCTGTTAACATATGCATATCAGAAAGTAGAGGTGGTAGTATCGATATGTTAATATATAAATAACTTATCATAAAATTTCGCAAAACTATTTCACCAATCTTTATGCAACTAATTTTTTTTTAACCACTTTCCGCACATTTATCAAATGCAGACGATCAAAATCATAGCTCTTGCACTAACGACCAAAAACCTTTAGCCAAGTTTCAAACCCATTCGTACGCCTGCGACCAATAGCTGCAGTGCACTGAGTGCGCTTATCAATTGAAATGGGTCGCAGTTGGCTCATAACTTGCGTGCAAACTGCCAAACAACCGACAAAAAACTCGAGAAATGGCAAAAAAAGCACTCAAAGCATTTAACTTGCAATGACAGAGTGGGCTTTGGCCTGGTATCAAGCCGGGACTTTCATACGGACACGGACCCTGGCAGCAAAATAAACGCAACTAATGGTCAAACTTATCGTCAAACTTAAATGGGATTTTATTATCGCCGCCAAAACTTCTTTTCATATGCGCGCACAATAAAACGGCGAAAAAAATATGAAAATAGCTTTGAGTTTTTCAAGTGGCTGCCAAGTAAATGTGGGCGTGGCTGTGCAGAACGTGAGAGGCGTGGAATATTTTTCATAGCGGCAAAGTTTTTGCACTAGCTAATGCGCTGATTTATATATATATATATATATTTGGGGCCAAGCTTCAACTAACTGTAATTATAAAGCAGCGCATTATAATGCGTTCTCTTGGCTGGGATTTCTCATGGTTGCCACACATGCTTGCAACCTGACAACCTTCATAAATCTTGGCCAGCAATTCTTGTATTTGCCACACTTGTCGCATGCGCTTGTCAAATTAATTTTGCTCAGCCTCAGCCACAGTTTTTATTTTTTATTCTTTTTTTAATTAACCACAAACAAATATTGCTTAATTATAAAATAACAATTGCAGTCTACATAATACTATATAACAAAAAACACCACTGCATCGAGTGCACTCGGTCGCTCGTCATCAGCCTCATCATCGTCGTCATGTGAACGACGCTCATCTTGGTCTATTCATTGGCAATTAATGTCAATCACAATGCACACCAGCTTCGGAGCTGCATCAGAGCCAGACTCAACCATATTGGTGCTTAGGTTTTTGCAACTGCAACAATTTTGACTGCGGCGAGTCGTGCGTCCACTTGCATACATAGTCATAGACTCCTATATATCATGGATGATGCCTTTGAAAGGTAACCAGTCCCGCTCAGAATTGAAACAATTCATTACTATCATACCTTTTGAATGTCAGCCAAATAAGAGCTAAGTTTAAAACAATTAAGCAGGCTCGGCTGCACTTGCCAAAAATCCACCTACCTCGCATATTGTTGCCGTAAGTAAGCCACAGTGGGACAAAACTGTTTGTATGCCAGTTAAAAAATATATACCATATGTTCCATGGGCAAAAAGTCTTATCATTGACTCGGGTAGCGATTGGATCTGGTCCGTCTGTCTGTATAAGTTGATAGATGTGCGAGACCATAAGAGCTAGAGACACAAAATTTTACCAAAAGATGCGCGTAATCCCAAAAAAAGATGTTTTTTGTCGAATGGGATTGATATCTGCCCCCGTTTTCCTACAGCAGACTTACGCGATTTGCATTTATCATCTTGAAATTCGGCAGAGGTCTGCGTTGTTATTATGTACACCTACGTTATAAAATCGATTGAAATCGGATACACACAACGAAAGTTATAGTCAAAAACCGGAAAAGGGGTTGGGAAGATTCAATTGACAAGTTTTCCTATTGGAAAATTGGCTATTTGGTGGCCAAAAATTACTTTTATACCCATAACTCCAGTATTCTTGGGCCAATGTCGTTGAATTTTGTAACATAGATCATTAAGGTAAATCGATTGCTGGGGAAGGGGGGTTCCATTGAAAAAAGGTTGATGCAGTTTCAATGATTACAATTGCACGAGTCTCCACAATAAATTTTTTAACTCTAGCTCTCATATATCAATACGTACATTTGGAGGAGTTTATAGGCGAAGGGGAGTGAAATCGGCACATTTTATACAATTTGGATAATTCTTATAATATAGATGTACATAAGCATAATGCAAATTTCGAGTTACTAACGGCTGCAAACCGTAAAATTCTACTGGGTAACAGGAGAGCTGATACCAAAATTCGTACCAGGTATTATGGGCACCTTTTGGTAAAATATTGTGTCTCTTCCTCTTATGGTCTGGCAGATTTAGCAACGGACAAACAGACGTGGTCCAATCGCTGCCCTAGTCATTCTTAAAAAATTTCGCCCTTGGAACTTGTGATCTGCCATCCCCTCTGCCTATTACACAAATCTAGAATACCCCATTAACGTTACATGTAAAGAAAAAATTTGATGCAGACAGTCGGAACGGTGGCCGACAGTGAGATACCCTGTACTCATTTTTTAGTTGATGGTCGAGAGATGATTCGGCAAAAGGTCAAGATTGTTTGATTTATAAGCATAACAGGAGTCGACGTACCAAATTTCCGGGTACGGTTACGGTTTGAATCCCTACTGTACTTAGTTCTCTGAGACTGCTTGAATATCTGCTAGTGGAAACATTACCTGAATTTACTTGAAGATTTATATGTAATCAGATAGTTTTTGAGTGCAAAGGTAATTTTATATACACTTAAACGAAGCAATAAAAAATTAGTGGTACTAAAATTGCAATTTAACTGCAAACTTAAGGCCTGAAAATTGAACATTTGTATTTTAAGAGCGAAATCAAGCTTAAAAGCGTTTGATGTAAAATCCTTCATAACACAGTTACCTAATTGGATTGGGAAAACTTTATTAGCACTTTTGTAGTTTTATTTCTTTGACATTTAAACTAATAAACACATATGCAACAAATTTTGATGCAAGTTGTTCCAAAGGCTTCTATAAGTGTGAACGGCCTATAAAGAGATGATTATATGTGCAATTTCAAGTGACTTTCTGTGGCAAATTTCATGTTTGTTGGAAAACTTTATATTGTCAGTGTATATACATACAGATATATATGTATGCAGGTAGTTAAATTAGTTAATGAGCTCCGCATGATAAACATTTGGATATGGTATCCAAAAACAAAAAAAAAAAAACAAAAATTGCAACTATTGAAAAAAATGTAAAAAATTCCACAATCGCGGTGACTGGGGCAACTTTAAGGTGCGGATATGCTTGTCGTTGACTTTGACTATTCGCCACAGAGTTGCTGCCGCCGAAAGTGGCAACAAATTGGAAACAACACAGGCATACAAGCAACAACATAGTCAAGAGACAAGAGACAACACATAATGCAGTTACAATCACCTCTAGCCCCTACAAATTGTGTTTCTACAATTTCAATCGCAACATTGAACTTTAAATGGTAGCAACAACATCGGCAGCTACAATAACAACAACAACAACCACAGCAACTGCCACAACAACTGCCACATGTGGTGTGCTGAGCATTTTGCGTATCTGTGATGACACCGAAGCCATTGGCCTGACCAAGTACGTCACGTCGATGATGCAGCAAAAATATATTAGCTCTGATTTGGAACAGAAAATTAATTAAGGTACAAATTAAAGTACAAGCCCCACACCGAAATGAACGAGCTGCACCTTGACTTTCGCGCAACATTTGTACTGACCTTCAGATGGTTTTGTTTTTGATAAATGAACTGCAAAGAAATTTGCTACAATTTTAATTAAAGCCAAACAAGCGCACATTGGCTGGCATTTAAGTGTTGCCCGAAATTGCCTCAAATGGCTAAATAATAATACAACAATAATAACGACAACATCATTTATATTATTTAAAAACTATTTGCAAAAAAAGAGCATCAGGAAATGAAAGGTCAAATGCAAGGCTTGTATAATTTTTTATTAACAATTCACGCACTTTAATTGCTAAACAAAAAAATAATAATAAACTCAATTACACAAAATTGATGCGTTAACAGCGATGCTCATCTGCTTTTGACGCTCCTCCAGCTCTGCCTCTGCCTCAGCTGCCGCAACCGTCTCTGCCCACGAAGGTGTTGCCAGTTAGCCATGTCAAATTGTGTGCCACCTTCGGGATTTCGATGACTGACGCCTTGTGCGACGCACAAATTGTTGAAAGTTGTTCGATTTGTCTAACTGTCGAGTGTCCGGCTTCCGCTTTGATGGTCGCCGCCGGCCGTGTGTCAAGTGTTGCTCGGACAGTGCCTTACAGCAGAGTGGAAAAATTTTAAATCTCTAATTTAAGAAGTAGTAACGTTTTGTGTGCTGGAATTCTGAGCACGAAATGGTATCAAGATAATCTCATTTGAAAATTTCTTGAGCCGGAGGAACTAGTACTAGTAGTACTAGTAAGGATAAGTCTGCAGATGGGGTAGGACCTAAAATTATAATAATGTTATTGGGGATTACCGCACCGCGATCTGTGAGAACTATTGTGACCCCTAATGAGCCTACAGCTCCCCTGTCAGTCCTATCATTGCTATAAACTGAATTATATGGGATGGTTCCAAGCAGGTAATGTCGGCCAGTGAGATCCTGTATCC
This sequence comes from Chymomyza caudatula, assembly GCA_035041775.1. Lineage (NCBI taxonomy): Eukaryota > Metazoa > Arthropoda > Insecta > Diptera > Drosophilidae > Chymomyza > Chymomyza caudatula. The sequence goes on along the minus strand of JAWNKW010000200.1, from coordinate 1,225,275 downwards.
GCCCAGGAGCGTCGGCCCTCGTCTTGCCAGGGCATCACATTCGGCTAGAATGTGCTGGGAGGATTCCTCCTCAAGTTCACAGAACCTGCAGGTGGCAGAGCCGGCGATGTCCAGCTTGCTCAGATGACCTTTAAGTCTACAATGTCCAGAAAGCAGACCTGTAAGAATTCTGGTAGAGTTCTTCCCTAGCTGCAATAGCTTTTTGAACCTAATCTGGTTGTAAGACCCAAGTAACTGTTTGGCCTGTCTCAAACCTGGAGTGTTTATCAATGTTCGTGGATCGTCTTATTCTTTCCTCTTCTAATATGCAGCAGGAAACGTGAACACCATATGTTCCGCGTGCAAAATTGATCACGAGCAATAGTCGAGTTTAGTGTCTGTCCGTCCGTGTTGTTACAGAAAAAAAAACTTTATCAAAATATGCGCATTTTCCGTTAAAAAATCTAGTTTATCTAATATATGTATATATCTCATCCCCATCCCAAGTAATATAATTTGCGGTTTATACCCACATCAAGGGCCGTCGAGAGAAAATCGTGGCCCGTGACCACATGTCACAAAATTTGTTTACCAAAAGGTGCGCATTTTCCCTACGCAAAGGGAGTTACCCCGTGTGGTGAGCGGGTTAGAGAATACCACCACAACAGGTCGAAGTTTGTCGTATGAGGCGACTAACAATGACACTGGGTTCTTTCGAGACCAGTAGAGCCACCTTAAAAGGGTTGTGCGTAGGGTTTGGGACCTACCACGAAAAACCAAATTCCAATGAAAGAATGCTTTTACATCAGGTTGTAACCCGACAACCGGTTGTTATGGCCAGTTAAGAAGAAGAAGGAGTTTGAGAATCATTTGTGTGCGTATGTGGTGTGCAAATTATCAAGATCGGATAAAAACTTAGGCCCCTCTTCCAATAAACTGAAACTGAATTTCACACTTTATAGAAACGTTAAGGTTAACTTTTTTTTTAGAGCCACCATGGTACGTATACTCATGTTGGGCTTTTAAACCGAACTATGTCGACCTTTTTCCGAATCATCTCCCCTAATGAATTTGCACAGAAATTTGATTTTCATGGGAAAAATGAGAACAGGGTATCCCACAGTCGGGCACCGTTCCTACTGTCTGCATTCAATTTGTTTTTTTTTCCCTTAACTTCGTCGTATAAAGAAGAATTAGATTTCCTCGGAAGATTTTTGGATTGAAAAAAAGATATAATAACGTCAGAAGAGGCTACTTCGTCAAATAATAAATAATGTCATTGAAAAGCGATTCGGTCACTTTACATATATAACACATCTGTGTGGTACGGACGAATCGGTCGATGATAAAATTGCATTTAACACTGCAAAGTTTCCTTTTAATCTATAGCCACAGGATGTTAATTCCCTGGACTACATCAATTATGTCTTAAGGCTCGTAGACAGGGCTCGTGCCCTGTTCATCTAAATTCTTTTTAATGATCCGCCTGCCTCATAGTTTCTTATCAGATTTCCCACACTGTGTAAGATATTTGTGGCACAATGACTTGAATTCCTAACTTGCATCCTGCCAAATTGGGATTGGGTTGATATTTGGTTAAAAGAGATTCCTGACACAATTTGGACTAGCTGCAAATTCTTAATGGTAACTCGAACAGCTGTTCAAGAAATTTAGCAACAAACTTGAAACTTGGAAAAAATACTAATACATTATATATAATTTTTATTAATTATTTCATACTTTTTCGGCGTGTTGTTTGTTTATTTAATTTATTAACTTTTATTGCACATTTATCAGACATATTTGTGTTTCTATGCATAAACAATTCCATTGCTTCTACTCCTGTATGTGAGTTCATAAATGAGCATTAAATTAACAATAAAAACTAAATCTAATTACGATAACAATTAAATGAAGCTGTCTAACTTACATTTTTCACAGATTTACCGATATCAAAGGCAGTAAATGAATTTGCTCTAAAAAACTTGCAATAGTGCTTAAAAAAAGTTAACTAATTTATGAAAGTTGAGCTTAACATCTAAAATGTTTCTTAATCTTAACATAATTTCAGAATTACACCAAATATTACTTAAGTTGTGAAAACACAAAGTGTTGCTTATTTAAATAATTTTCTTTAAGTGAAAATGTGGCCGTAAATTGAATAGAAAGTAAACAATGTTAAATTTAAAAATATATAATTTTTGTAATTTTTTTTGAATAAAGTGCTTAAAACTGTGAAAATTGCATTTAATATTACGTACATATATCATTGATAAATAGGTTACACTTTCAATGTTTCGGACTTATTGCTTAATTTGCCAATTCAATAATTTTAAAACTTTTGTTTGTTTTAAGTGTATTTACTTTGCCATTACTCATGAAGCATCTTGTTTTAAATTTTGCTCCAAAACTTTATTCCTTATAAGCCAAAATCATCTTCTTTTTTTATTCTAATTTTGACTCTCTTGACGCAAAACGCATTAGATTGTAGCAGAGTTATGTGAAAATTGTAACTTTCTAATACAATTAAAGTTAAAATATAGAGCTCTTTAGACTCCGTTCGAAACTGTAAGTTTTTAATGCGATGAGCCGCCCTCAAAGCTGACATCCGCATGGAAACCCGTATCGTCCGCATGATAAACGACATTCTGTATACGTCCATCTGGCAATAAAATGTGATATTGACCGCGTGTCACGCCATGTAAATCACGATTTTGCTTGTGGCCAAAGTCGTTGCCGGTATGGAAATCACGTATACGATAACCGAATGCATACTTTGAGGCGTATTGCTGCAGCTGTAATCAAAGAGAGAGAGAGATAGAGATAGAGTTCAATAGTATGAATGATTGTGCATACAAGTTAGTTATATTCTTATATTCTACATATGTATATGCAGTATTCTGTGTGCTTATAAGTTGTAGTTGACATTACCGTCCCACAAACGAAATCTGTCGCGTTCTGTGAGATGTTGACAATTCATGTGTATGCCGAAAAGTATGCAATGCAAATGTGCGAAATGTGTGCAAATGTATTAAGCTCACTGTCATGTACAGTGCAGTACAGCAATGACAATTGCCAACGACTGCCACAACAACAGTGCCAGCTACAAAAACAGCAACAGCTACATGCCAGGCTTGAAACCAATGTTTTTCTTTAGAGCTGATGCATGGGCGTAGGTGGAGGGGGTTCGGTAGCTTCGTAACTGTCACTCACACAGCGCTTTGTTATGCGCTATGTGATTGTAAATTGTATCGAGCGTCGAGCATCGAGGCAACGCGTGCGTAATGAAATTTACAAAAATATACAAAAGGAAATACACATTACACCGACAGAGTTACAGCCGCCTTGGAAACCAACCCAACGCCATTTTGTATGTAGCATAGATTTGTTTTGGGCCTGTGTGTGTGTGTGTGTGTGTGTGTGTGTTGCGCGCCCGTCATCAACAATTTCTATTGTTGTTGTTGTTTTTATTGCTGTTGCTAGCTATTTATACTCTTCACGTGTGGGAAGTGTGTTATATAAAAGTGAAGTAGTTTTGTAAGGCGTTATAGATTTTACAAAATAGAGCTCCAAAGCAATCATTATCTAATTCGATTTTAAAATAGCTCGTACTTTTAAGGAATCTTTTATATAAATGCGATAAGAAAAAATTCAGTGTGGTACCGATTACTTTGCAATAACGCAACATTTTCAGGTGAAACCTATACCATTTGAAATATACAATTTTTGTGGTTTGCAGAATATAAGTTTCGCCTGGATACGTTGCGTTTTAGTCAGGCAAAAATTGATTTGGGGGTATAAAATTTACTGTATTCGTTAAAAAAACAACAAAAAATACATTGCACACACAAACATTGTTATTTTCTCCTCTTCGCAATGAGCTGCTTTGAAAGCATGTATTAAGTCGTCTATATATAAATACGCTAAGCAAATATTCAGTGTGGTACCGATTACTTCGCAATAACGCAACATATTCAGATGAAACCTATACCATTCGAAAGATAAAGTGCTTGCGGATTGCAGAATATAAGTTTCACCTGGATATGTTGTGTTTTAGTCAGGTAAAAATTGATTTGATTAAAGGAACGACAAGGCGAACACCAGCACATTAAAAATTAGGTGATACAAAAACACGATGCTGGTCCACCTAAGTGTACACATAGCAAGTCTGATACAATGCGCCAACTGACGCACCTCCAAGAACATCAGCCGACGTTACATCTTCAGTACCGATTTAAGTGCATGCCGGACATACACTCCGTCTTGGGTCTATTTTAACTCTGTGGGCAGCAACTGGATAGATTGACACCAAAGTTGGCCAATGCGTTAGTTTTCTCTGAGCTTTTTCTTAAGCTTAATCCTAAGGCACATTAACCGAGATGTTTCGTTTCGTCTTTATACCCTGTACACAAAGTGTAAAAGGGTATTATAGATTTGTGCAATGTATGTAACAGGCAGAAGGAGGCGTGGCACACCATAAGTTCCAAGGGCAAAAAGTCTTATCATTGACTCGGGTAGCGATTGGCCCATGTCCGTCTGTCCGTTTGAGGCTAGAGACACAAAATTTTACCAAAAGATGCGTGTAATCTAATATAAGGTGAAGTTTGTCGAATCGAGTCTATATCTTACCCCCTTCCGCGGTGACAGATTTGCGCGGTTTACAAGTCTATCCATTAAGTCTATCGACTTGAAATATGTGTCTCGTTTTAATGTGCATCTTTGTTACGAAAATTATCGAGATCGGATAAATACGTCAAAAGTTATAGTCAAAAATATGCTAATTTCACCCCCCCACGCCTATAAACTGTGCCAAAATTCCACTACGTGTAGATATGGATACATGTGAGCTGGAGTTACAAAATTTGCTGTGGAGACCCGTGTGACTCTAATCGTTAAAACTGCTTCCACCTTTTTTCAATGGAACCCCCCCATCCCCCCGCTATCGATTTACCTTACTTACTGTCACACCCCCCATATATTGATTTGAAAATTGCCACAGACATTTATAAATGTATTTTTGCCTTATATTACAAAATTCAACTATATTGACCTAAGAATACTGGAGTTATGGGCATAAAAGTAATTTTTGCCCCCATAATAGGCAACTTCCCAATAGAAAACTTGTCAATTGGAACTTCCCAATAGGAAAATGTTACAGGCATATCGATCTTATGAAAGGTGATATAAAAGTGGATACTTCCGTCCCCATTTCACCGTATATAGTGTTTATAAAGAGAAAGGGTACAGGGTATTCCACTGTTGGGCACCGCCTGACTGTCTGCATCAACTTTTTTTTCAATTAGATTTACTGGTAAGATTTTGATCTTCCAAATGACGGTGAAGTCGAGATATTTTAATATTATAATTTTGAAAGTGAGCGCTGCATCGTTGGCATCATTCAACCGTATGACTTTTGCGCCGACATCAGAAAATTGCTATTGACGAAGATAAAAAAAGTCTGTTGTTCCCGAGAATGTAATTCTATTGAAAACATTGTTTTTATATTAAAGTGTGCATCCAATGTATTTACACAAAAGATTAAAAAATTTAATTCGGTGTTCGGGCGGAAATTACGACAGGCACTAATGCCCAATCACACCATCCGCTATAGCTGTTTCACTTCAACAATTTTACCAAAAGGTGTGCAATTTTCATATCCTTTGTCGCTTGCAAAATTTTGGTATTTTGAGCTTATCTGTGAACACTTCAATGTCGATCGGTAAAATTATAAAAGTTCACATTATGTGTAAAGTAAAAGACTTCTATTGTCCAAATAACAAAGAGTTGGTTGGTTTTATTTAATTTACAAAACTTGTTTTAAAAGAGCTAAGTTAGGTTGGGTTAACTTCCCGACGTCCCCAATTATAGACGACGGCATGTATATACCGTCGCCTAGATATGACGAAGTCAGGCTTAAGCGGCTTAAGAACAACAAAGCAGCTGGCGCAGATGAGCACTGGAAGACTGGAGGAATGAGTTGGTAATATGCATGCACCAGCTCATTTGCAGAATATGGCTAGATGAGAACATGCCCGATGAGTGACACCTTTGATACACTCAATGACAGCGATGCTCTGAAATATGCATATACATATGTCGAAACAAAATTACTACAGATGTAAAATATTAATATTTAGATTTCGTACCATGAATAAATAGCTTTGGTGTTAGGATTAGCATGGTAATTGTTAATCTTAGGGTTGTCGTAGCTGCTTCACTACTAATCTCCAGTCACAGTTTTTGGATCAGTAGCTGGTAAATAAATAGACATCATTCAACAATTCTCGGTTTCAGTTAATAACACACCCAATTTCTTTGTTTTTGAACGGATACGGATACGGCCTCTTGAGTCACTCCCATAGATTACAGTTACGTTCCACGCGAATCCTCACTAAGCAATAGCTCGAATTCCTTGACTCTGTAATGTTTGGCTGTACAGAGAGAGGCGCTTATATCAACATCAGCACATTCCCCCAAGCACTCAAAGACCTTTAACTGCGCAGAAACCGAAAATTTCCTTTAACTCGGTAAAAAAGCTAGGTTTTTGTATGAAAACTGAACATTAGATTCAGATATCTTACCTCTCTTAAGGCACAGAAATCGGAGTTATGAATCATTTATTGAAGCCAGAGGCAAGTCTTCCAAATGGACCGGAACGGAGGTTGTTTATCGGGTTGTAAAGTTTTATTACACTATTTTAGGAAATTTATAATTGAGAAATAAACTAAAGATAATGTGTGAAAACAGAGTCAATAGTTGAAAATGATCCTGGTTTCAACTGTTTAACAGTTAAGCACACATAAAGAGCATTTAAACTTCGTCCTTGAGATCTCTTGCAATTTTATTGTATATATTTCGTTGGCAAACATTTTGAAGATGAAATAAAATATTTGTGCAAATGCCTGAGCCAAATTATGGCCATCTTATGTGTACATGAGTGTGTGTGTGTGTGAGTTGTTGCGTTTCCGTTTCCGCTTACTCGTCAACAACGGTAGCAGCAGCGGCTCAACAATTGTCGCAACTTTTGTAACATGTTTTGGCTGCTTTTGTGGTTTTTATGGCTAGGCAAATGGTTTTCTGTTTGTTTGTGTGTGTGTTGTGTTTGTGTGTGTGGCGGAGAGCATGTGGTTGTTGCTTAGGGGGTGTGGAAAAACTTTTTGATATGTTAATGAGTTGTAAATTAAGTTTAATTAAGTTACATTGTTGTTGCATGGCATTTTTTCTGTTTCCCAAGCTTCCTGTCTCATACACTCACCGTCCGGCTCCCTCTCTTTCTCTCTTCAGCCAGCAAACATTGTGTGCTGCTTCAGATGCTTTGTACAACTTGACATATTTAAGAGTTTTTGCTGATTGTACAAAAGAGTGTAAATGTACTGTTTAAGTGTATAGCTGAAAGTGCTAGAGGGAGTGAAAATTTATGCATAAAGTTGTGGGCTTTTCTTATGATACTTAAAGATTTTCAAGTTTACTTTTAATCATTATGTAAATTTTCGAATCTAATATTCTGATTTTGCGCAGCAGCTTTATGATATTTGAAAGTTTAAAGTGGATCATGCTGAGGTTAACATTGCTTTAGATTTAGAATTTTGTTTAATATTGAGATAAATTCAATGTGGAGAGCCTAACTTATGTATACTATCAAGATGCCGTTCTCTCCCACACATATTTGTTTTCTAAAGCCACATTTTTTCCTAACATTAAAAGCAAACGGTTAAGTAGAAAGTTTGTTGAAACAGATACAAAGCACTAATTTATACTTTGTACTGAAATTTTCGTATTGAGTAAAGCTTTCTATATGTGGCTCAAGAATCCGTATGTACTAATTATATTTTTGTGCTTCGAGGCCAAGGAGTACGTGGTTGCCGCATGCTTGGACATAAAACAAGCCTTTAATAGAATTTGACGTATTGTTCTTCTCTGTAATCTCAAGACCGTTCCTTCTCGCTGGTGCTGGATGGTGTGGATTCAAGCTTTAGGGCTTTTTTATCATACTTAGCGGCCATCCTGGCCAGAAACAATTGTGTCTATGAACCAATGGATGTTCTAAAGCATTACCTGAATCGCTTTGAAGTGTGGACAATGCGCTAGAACATAGGCATTAATGCAACCAAGCGCCATTGTGACTTCAGCACTGCGTAAGGATCTCTGCCCTACCGCCTTGGTGCAGGACCAACTACTGGAGCATCACAACAGTTACAAATACTTGGGTGTGCGTTTCGACAGGCGCCTGACCTTCGGCCAAAATATCCTCAGGGTAACAGGTGCCCTACAGAATCTGCAGGTTCAGATGAAAACTAATCATCAAAAACAAGTTGACCATTTACAAGTCTTGCATAGCTCCTGGCTGGCGATATGGATTGCAACTGTCTCGGTGTAGATGTGCCTTAAGTTCACGATGGAACAGCAACCACGCAAACCCTCTAACAAGGCGCTTTTTCAAACGACGCAAAAAATGAGGACATGGAGTAAAAAGGAGATTGCGGAGATTAAGTCCCTTCGACCTGCCCAACTTATTTTTGCAAATATGTATACCTATAAGCACATAGATATAAAAAATGGTTGAATAATAGCCTTTTATTCCTTACACATTTCATCAACCGTTATCCGGTATCTTGAAGTGGATACCGGAATCGGATGGGAAACAGTGAAACTTTTTTGATGGCATTAAGTTTGTATACATTTTGTGTGTAAAATATTGGCTCTTTTATGATGGAACACCTTTATTGGTGCTTGTTTTCTTTTTGGTTTTTGTTGTTAATGAAAACGCCTTCAATTTAAGTTCTTTCCATTCTTTATCTATGTTCTTTTCCTTACAGCTTCAACTATGCAATCATCCGCCAATAGCGTCTTAATCGTAATTAATAAATTCTACGCTCTAGTAATTTGCAAACATTTGCGCTAGAATTTTTCTCGTGTTTTCTCTTAATTAAATGCAAAATATTTCTACAATTTTCATTGTATTTTTTTTGTGCTACTCACTATGTAAAGGCTCTGTTATGCAGGCCTTCATTAACAGCGCGCCAAAATGTTAATAGATTACAAAACCTTGTTGCATACTTTTGAGCGCAAACTGTAATATAAAAAGTTAAATGAGAAAAGCCGCAATGCCAGCAAATATGCAAATTTTCCTTTGGTTTTTCATTTTGCACGGGCAGCGCAACCAGCAATTTATTACAATGCCGGGAGTTGGGCGCTTTGCAGTCTAGAATTTCATTACAAATTGATTTGATTAAATGAACATAATTACAATGCAGATGAAACATGCTAAAAGAAGCTAGGATATAGTCGTAACTTAAGGATATTGTATGTACGGATAGATTTCGACGATTTCTATTCAAATAATGACTCAACTACAATTGGAACGGCCAAATCACATCACGTGCCATATTGACAAACAAAAATTGCTTTCGTTTAGTTTATTTTTATTTTTTGTTGAAACATTACAAAAGCAACATTTCCAGGGACGCTTGCATTGCACTTTTTCTTAGCTGTAAATTGACTTGCCATTAGAATCTAGATAGAGATACTACTAAACTGGCAGACAAGGTTTGAACGGATTGTCCGCTGTGTCTTTTTGCTGGTGTCAATGTCAATAAGAAGAGACACTCAAACTATATACATATATAGAGTAAGCTCTTGGCCGGCACATTTTTGTTGTAAAAAGCACAGAAATATGACAAACAGTTGGCTGAGTAAACTTAGAAAATTGCAAAAATTATTGGAAAGGAAGCCACTTGAGCCGGCTTGAGCTGAATGCCAGGACAAGTGGCATCCTCTGTCACTATCTGACAACAAACATTTTGCATTTAACACGTTTCGATACGTTTCGTTTCGTTTGGTTTTGTTTGGTTTGGTTCGGCCAAAAGCGAATTATGCGCCGAGTCGAGTGCAAAATGCAATTTAAGGCCAGCTACGTGAGTTCGTTTAGCTTTTGGAGTGTGGACGAGCTATTTTGCCAATGCAGCCTAAAAGTATGCTTTGCAAAAGCTGCAAATTGTCATGCTGGGCATGCTGCACTTTTCAAAACTCGAGCGCAAAACTTTTGCAAAGTGACCCCAGGAGTAAGTCCCATAACTTTGTTGGGATGAGAACAGTAGGATATCGTTTAACGATATTACAAATAATTCATGAAATATTTAACCGTTAGGAAGTTTAAACTATTTAATATGAGTATGTATGCGCTTATCTATCTGTATATATATATAAAAATTAAGCCCCAAAAAGTGATGTGCTCGGTAAACTCGAAAACGCATGCACCGATTTCAACCAAATTTTTACACATTGTATACAGTATTAGGGAGAAGGTTTTTATGAAGTTTGGACGTATTCCAATAGATGACGCCAAAGATATCGAGAAAAACGATTTTCCATATAAAACATACTACTACTACATACTACTTTTAATCCACAATAGTGTCGAGGCACATTCGTGAATAAGGTTTGAACCCGTTATTTGTTTAAAAAATTGTACCATTCGTTTTTTTTTTGTCAATGATAGAAAAGATTCTAGCATAGCATCGATTGTAGTTCTAAAATTGGTTGGCACAATTCGACTTGTATTCATTCGAACAATAAAATTTCCCATACAAATTCAATGAGCAACACCGGCAGCAAAGTTGATATTAAAGTCACCACCGAGAGTTATAGGCTCTTGTCGAGCTCTTTCCCAAGTTCAGCACATCTAAGGGATCCAACGAAGTGGAGGAACTTTATAATTTCATTGATTCGTTGATTTAGTGATGTGTATAAGACTACCAGCAGCAGTTTCTGTTCATTGAACATTAAACATTCCAATGCACAAGTGTCTTTAACTAATGGTATAATTTTATAAGATCATAAGTGTGAGCGCTTAGTCTTTGACACTTGAATATGATATTCAGCGTGGTAGTGGACACCTTTTTCAACCAAAATAGCTATAAGAAGAAGGGGGAGAGCCCCTTCTATTCAAGAATAATCAGAAGGTCGACACCCCATTCCCCTTCTGAATATAATTACGCCAAATTTGTTTAAAATTAAATTAAATTTTACTAGGTAAAGAATTTTTTTGAAATATATATACTAAAGTGCAAGTTTGCATTACGAGTAGCTTCCAATAGCTGTCCACGTTACAAGAGGTCTAACTGTAATTTGTTTTGCATGCTTTTTCATCGCGTTTTTTTGTCTTTAAACTATGCTGCAATCTAGTTGCTTACAAAAAGCCTTTGATGCCTGACTTAATGAAACAAACAAAGGCCAAAATTATTAGCCATTTGTTCTGGCCTCTTGGTCCTTTGCTCTTTTATATCTTTAATTTGCATGTAATCAGCATTGTTCTTTCTGACGATCCTGTTCCTATCCTTCTGAACATTTGAATCATGCTTTGCCGTGGGCGAGTTTAGCCCGTGTTTCGACTAGCCACTTGGAGCGAGATGGAGACAAAAGCTGGCCCGCTCCCGCGTCTTTGTTCATTTGTTAGTCGACAAAACGCTCATTAAAATATTTGGCTTTGTTTTGCTTGCGGCTTTTGTTTGTGGTTAACTCCTTTCCACTGGGATACTCATATATTTTCCCACTCATCGTTAGACCACATTGCAGAAATCAGTGTCGGAGCATTTGATATATATTTTGATTTTTAGTTAATTGAATTGGTAAAATTTTTGCCCGAAATGTTTTGACAGCTTGGTCAATAGAGTTTTGGCTTGCAATTGTGGTCAACTGACAATTATGTCTTAAGGACTTCGAATTAAGTCTTTAAGTTTGGCCTGTTGGGTTTCTTTTGTTTGTGAAGTTAATAAATGTAATTGAAAAGTCAGTTTAATTCCAAGAATTATAATAATTAGACAATCATCAACAAATTAAATCAATTCAAAGCAAATGTGAGATACTGAATCACTCCCCTTTTGAGATTAAAGTATAATATATATATTTTTTTTGTAATATTCCAACAAAAGGGTCAGCGTTGTTTTGATTATTAAGCTTACAAGAATCTACATAGTTCAATGTTTGAATGATCTTGAATGCAAACAACCTAGTGAATTTCGATAAAAACATTTGAATATGAAAAGGCTTTCCCCTTGAATGGTGTCGCGACTGCTCACACATGACCGTGAGCGCAATCGTGTGACCTCTTCAGAGGAGTGCTCGCCGGTGCTTAACCGCGATCCGAACGAGTTCTGCTCGGTTACGTAACCTTCGACAAAATCAGGATCTATCACAACACAGCGGATACTAAGGAACAGATAAAGCTGTAGGTTTTTCGGTGTAAACGTGCACCCAAAAAGGCTAAGGTTGATTTCAAGCAAAAACGACCTAATTTAGAGAAAAAATTGTGTTCTTCACCTTCTACCGAAAACCGTACAAGTTTTGTACGTGTCATATTTTTTGTAAAAATAGTTGTCCCCAATGGCATGCTCTTGTAGAGCATCATGCTCACTTCTTTTCAAAAAACATAATGTAAGAGCCATTGCAAATTACACCCTTACGATATACATATCTTATCGCGTTAGATGTACCTCATTTTTGTCTCATCATTATTCGTAATTAATCATAAGCAAATGGGCCTATAAGCTCCATGTGGTGAGCGGTTTAGAGAATACCACCTCAGCAGGTCAAAGCTTGTCGTATGAATGCATTTTCCTTCACTCCACCTTCTCTTCTTCTCTCCAGTCTCCTTCTCTTCACTGTCCGCTTCTTCTGAAAATTTGATTTGTATATTAAACCTTCTACTATTTACTTTAATTAATATACTAAAGTTCAATTTTTTAAATACTTTTATCAAAAGCTAATGCTGTGAGCTTCAAAATAAAACAAAAATTGAATCGATTGGCTTTGTTAAACCGGAGGTATTGCATTTTAACTACATGACTCTTTGGCAGTTTTCCACTTTATTGGGAATTTCAAATTGACATAACTCCAAAAGCAAATTTTTTCATGAATAATCCCGATACACGTGTAAACCAATTTTTCACAAAAAATTTTTGATAAAAATTATAAAATGTGATACCAAAAAAGTTGTTTGATTTGAAAAAGAATAACTCATATACAACAATATGAATTAACAACATGGTCTACCAGACCAGACAGACGGACAGACGGAAGGACGGACAGACGGACATGGTCCAATCGCTACCAGAGTCAATGAAAAGGCCTTTTCCCCATTGAACTTGTATTAAAATTTTTATAAAAAAAAACTTAATACTCACCTAAGATTTGATAGTGCTCATATTACTATAACATAACACTAAGTGTTCGAAACTTGTATGGCTAAATATTTCTGCAAGAGCAACGTATGGTGTGCACCACATCCTTCTCCATATTACATACATTGCTCAATTCTATTATACTAATGGGAAGGACCATTCAGGTGGATGTAATTTATAATTTAATTATTAACTGCTAAACCAAACTAACTGATCTACACTTTTCTGAATAAACACGCATAATTTACGGAAAGTTTGTACGGAATAATAACAATAAGTATTTTCATGCATCTTTTATGAAATATCGATGGCAATTTCATTTTAGCAAGTTTTTCCCAAAAGTTGTTTTTATGATTCCCAATTGTTGTTGCCCGCTTCTAGCCAAACTTCTATTGAGATTAAATTAGCTTCACTTCTTTTGGGTACATGATAGACCACAGCTAAACTCACACATACAGCCCCTTTGGGCAGCTGGAGCCAAGACCAATATTTTAAGGGCGTGGCCGGGCAGCAACAGAACGTAACGTATAAAAAAAGCACATCGTGTTGACAGTCACATTCGCATAAAAATCACGTAGTTTGACATTTTTCTTGCTCTTGTGTTCGTTCATGATATTTTTTCCCTACATAAACATACATATTTGAGCTCAGCAGCTGGAGCTGGAGCTGAATCTGGAGTTGGAGCAGTGGGAAGCAGGAGCAGCTGTCACGCAATCAGACCAAGCGCATAGATGGCAAAGCCAACAAACTGATAACTCAATTTTGGTTAGAGATGCTGCCCCACTCTCATAACACAGGGGCGAAAATTGCTAACAAGCCAGCCATAAAAACTCCATTGAGTTGGGGCACGGAGATGGGGCAAGGCATATGCATTTAAAATTTGTCATTTGCCACAGAAATTTGCTGCAAACATTTTGCTGTGTAAATTATACAACAATTTTAGCAGCTGCCACAGCCAGCACGAATTTTCATCTTGTTCTGCACTCTAATCATCTACAGTGCCTCATAATTGTGTGTGTGCCAAAGTTTTGAAAATCGTTGGCAGCGACGTCGACGTCGCCGTCGAGTTTATTCACGGCATTTGTGTCAATGGCCACTGTGGGCTCTGCTGTGGCAAAGGCGGTGGCAAAGTTGGCTCTGACGGCCAAAAGGCGCCACATAGTCCTATTCCTGATGAACGTCGTTGTTGAACACGTTTTGCATTTCCAGTATTCACACTTTCACACCTACACTCACTCACACACTCACACTCACACAGTTGAACACTTTAAAGTACGAGCTGGTCGCATTACATTGTAAAATTGGTTTTTGTAAATTGTTTGGACACAACATTTATTTCCATTTAAATGCGATTTGGCTTGCTTTTTTGGTAAATCCCCCTTTTGCCTGCCGCCATTTTGGTCTTTCCTGTGAGCATGTGTGTGTGTGTATCTGTGTTTGACCGAAGGCAACCAACACTTGTTCAATTTTAAATGAGCATGCAGCTTGTACCTTCAGCAACTGCCACTGATGCGCTCGGCTTGCCTGCTCGCCTATACATACATATATACTATCGTATATATATATACAGAAACATATATATGTTCGTAGTATATCTCTCCTCCGAGAACTCCACCCACTTAGTGGTTAGACGAGCAGTTTGCACTGCTTAAGCGAATTGTGTGAATAATAAAAATAAAATAGCACTGCGGTTTCCATAGGTAATGATACTGGCCCAAAATGGATTAGTGTTAGTAACAGCTGAGGTTTATCTAAATCGTTGGCCAGATTTGCAGTGGGAAGATGCAAATGGTTGGGCATGAAGAGGAGCTCAAAAATATCAAAATAGGGTGTAGAGCTCATTAAAGCTATGTATAGTTGAGACAGGAATAAGGCGTTGAGGGGCTTATTTTTAGCCTAAGTCACTTAAAAATCCGGTGGAAAACCAGTAAATTGTAAACATTTTAATTTAAATAAAATAAGGGACTGCTAGGATTTTGCACGATATCTATGCTGAAAAACTACTTTTTGGTGCAATTAACTTTGCGTAATGCTGCCTTAGAAACTAACAGGCTGAATTTTCAGGAGCAACATGCAAAGTGCTAGATTTGACTGGGCAAAACACAGCTGACTTCTCAGCTACTTAAGTTAAGGTTTCATCTGATTGTTGCTGTCATAGAAACAGTGTCTCATTGGAAAAAATAATATTATTGGTCAAATAGGGCTTTTATGTTAAAAACCTCCGAAATGTTGAATCGATTTTGTTGTTGTTTGAAACAAAGGCCAAAAGGAGTTGTTATAAATATATTCCATAAATAAATCAAAATTTAGTCCAATTGCCTAAAAATATTTGTATAAGAGACAGAGTTCTGAACAATATTCAGAGAAATACTTAGTTTCTCTTTTATTGGATTGCGATAACCCTTGTGGTGAGTGGGTTAGAGAAAACCACATCAGCAGGTTAAAGCTTGTCGTATGAGGCGACTAACAATGACACTGGGTTCTTTCAAGACCAGTAGGCCTTAAAAGGGTTGTGCGTAGGTTTTGGGACCCACCACGTAAAACTACAATTCAATTGAAGGAATTTATTTACATCAGGCCGTAACCCGATAACGGGTTGTTATAGCAAGTTAAGAAGAAGAAGGATTGCGATTTAAAAAACGAGTGATTTGAACAATGCAATTAGAGTCAGTCTTAAATATTTTAAAAAGATAGAGAGAAAAAACAATCATAAACAGCAACAGCTTGGGATAGATTTTGGGGTAACCGGATGATGACTCATTGAATAATAGCTGGGATTCAGCTGGTCATAATCAGAATCAATGGAAAACTTGGGAAAATGTAAAATGCCGAATCAAGTTAAGAGTGTTCGTGAAAGAATTTCACAATTCATAAACTATCTTAATGACCGCGCTCATTCTTATAAACAAAATTACAGATTAGGGCCGATAGTCTAAATTTAAAACGATTAATGTAGCCCAAAGAAGGAGGCAACAAGTGCGGCTGAACTTATTGAATGTAGCAACCCAACTGGAAAAAAACATGTAGAACCCCTTAAAGTTTTACAGAACCTCGAAAAAGAAACAAATCAAAAAAGCAACAACTCTTTCAATGATAGTACATAATCGGAATGAGTCGCAACCAAGCTGTCCGTTTATTAGAGTTGGATGAAGATACTCCTTAGTGCAAACAATTTTTATATCGTCTATACAAAGTTTAAAAGGGTATTATTGACTGTTGCAATGTATTTAACAGGCAGAGTATTTTCAAAACATATACAGAGAAAAATAATCAAGTACATTGTAGTCAAAGTGAGCACATCCGTGCACGAAATCCGTGCAAGTACATAAAATCTCATTATAAGTGGAAAAGTTCTCATTTTTAGTAAAATTTATGAGTTTGCAAATATTCAAATAAAGTTGTTTTTTTTTACGTTATTGAAAATTTTTTGTACTCTTGTATGGATCAGAGGTTGCCCAAGACACAGGAAAATTTACTCAATTGTAGTATTTTCTGAAAATTTGTACTCAAAAATGCTTGTTCGCATATTGAGTACTCGCAACTCATTTTGAGGACGTCGTTTTTCTCTCTGTGTAGGCAAGCGTAAGGTTTGGTGGAGCAGGGCAAAAGCTACTGATCGCTATTAACCTGGAAATAATTAGAGTGATACCTGCTCTGCCTTATCCAAGTTTAGGGTTGGGCTTCTGCAAGGTAGCAGACTGCGCCATTTGCTACAGCTGCCATCTGGAGAGGCGCAAATTTGGTTGTAGATTAGCGGTTGGCCAGAGAATCTCGGTTCACATCAGCAATCCGCACGCCGCGACGGTGGACGAAAACTATGCGACTAAAGATGCGTTCTACGATGGACTGGAGTCCGTCTATGATGACTGCCACGACATTAAAGTCGTTTTAGGCATCACACTTGCCAAAAGATGTTACTTTAAGTAGGGGAAAGCAGACTAACTCCCTTTAGTATCACCGGTTGGAGAAGGTTAGAGAGCTCTACATTAGTCCGTAACCCGGAAACAGGTTGTTCTTCTTCTTCTTCTTAACTGGCCATAACAACGGTTATCGGGTTACGGCCTGATGTAAATACATTCTTTCATTGGAATACAGGTTGTTATCAACAGTTAAGAAGGAGAAGAAGGCAAGCGTAAGGTATGCAGATTCCCTAATATTCATGTTCCACCTCATCATCAAAGAACAGCTTGAGTTATTTCAGTTTAAAAATGAGTTGCTGATACTGTTGATGTAATTTTAAAATTTTAGTTCTAGTCAATTTAGTTCTTGGTGCAAGATAATGTGAAAGCATGTAGCGAGAGTTGTGCCAGAAATCTTTTTCAAGCGAATTTCTCTAACGGATTTTAAATGATTTTATATAAAAACTGAGGTAAAACAGTTTAGAAATATTTGGCTTATATCTTTTATAATATCGCTCCACTACTATATGTTAGTATAAATAAGTTTGTTTTAGTAGTACTCTCAAGCTAACAGTAGCTGCTTAGACAATGAAAAAGCATTTCAAAACTCTACTGTCTTTAGCCTATTTGACTACATTTTCTAAACTTTATCCATTAGCCACATGTGGTGTTTCTGTTGACCTTTTTTCTTTAATTTTATGTGTCTGGATTTGCAAAAAACCCTTTGCGAAATACTTTTCAATACCCGGCAAACTAATCAACCCTTATATTATATGTGACCGCTTCAGTTGGAAAGCTCCATTAAATTAAGCTTAAATCTCTGTGCTGTTTAGACGGGATGCCACTTCTTGACGAGGCTTTTAACACTTGTACAAATATGTTGCCCCAAAAAAAGTAAAAGGGCTGAAATAAAAATAAAATTAAAATATGTGAATCATTCATTTCCCATGCTACATTTGTATGCCCAAAATATGTTGCACCTGCACAGGGTCACAGCAGGAAAACGTCCTCAGTCTGGCCATTACCAACCGTTTTGACCACAATAAAATGACAAATGCCCGAAACCTCTGCTCATGTCTACACGATTTTGCACACACACGAACACTCACACATACATTGGTAACTGCTGGCAAACGAGCCCCATGACGAGGACTGTAACGGCACGTCAAATGCCAAGCAGAGCGGGCACAGATCGTACAACTTGAGCCTAACAAGTGCTGGCCACATGGCTGTCAGGATGCCAGGATCTACTTGGTTGCACTTTTCATAGCCATCAAGCAGGGATTTTGCAGGCACTTGCTTGTTTGGTAGTCGTTTTTCGGATTCGCCCAACACTTTTCACCACTGACCACAGGCAGGAGATTAGTGAGGCTTCAACTGGGACAGACAGGAAGGACATTTAATATTAATTTGCACGTTATCACAGGCCAATCGATAGGATATTTCCTTATTTGTGAGGCAGATCAGTGTAGGCTTAAAAAGTCAAAACGCTTTAAGTTTACTTAAAGGCTTGATCAAATGAAATTTGCAGCTTTAGTTGCCTACGCATGAAAGTTAAAGGCCAGTTTTAGAAAACATTCAATGGAAGCTCGATGATATGTAATTTCATTATAAAAATTGTCATAAGGGTTAATTTCAAAAACACCAGGCACTCTGAAGCTGTACCAGATTTGCTAATCTAAATAATCGCGAATTCGGAACTTACCAACTAGAAGTGGATTTTAATATGGACCGACATGTCAAAGCACCAAATATACTCATTTCAGGGCTAAAATGCTTACTATGGCATGACACAAATGTATGCGTAATGATTACAATGGTTACAAATTTCACAAGCATGTCATGAAAGAACACAGTCTCGATCATCTGAATGCTCTCACTTTAGAAAGAGATTTAAAAGTAGCAGGATTTAAGGATTTCATTACCTCGGGTTACTCCACCTTTCTTTCCCGTCCGTCTGTTTTGCCTGTCTATTTCCAATAGCTCTTCTTCTTACCACACGTGAATTTTATTTAATGGGAATTATTATTATTACTATTGAGACGGTACCACATTTACCCATCCCCACTCCCACTTACTGACGCCCATAGCCGGTGCTCAAGCACGTGTCCTACTTTGTAGCTACGATGACAACAGCCCTCCTCTAGGTTACATGCTACAGATTGAGTTTATAAAATGTATTGTTAACTTTAAACGTAAATATTGAGATCGTAAGTGGTGAGAGCTGAGCTTTCATTATTAGAATCTAACATTATAAGGCTTAAAAAGCATAAAGTGATCTGGCGAAACGTAAAACCCAAAAATTTGCATAAATGGCAGCACGGCAAATTGAATGTGTGCAAATTATTTGCCTGTCTGGCCATAGTTAAGGACTCACCAAATACGTCGACTAAAGGGATGAGTACAAGGCAAAAACCTATTAAAAATCATACTAAATGGCAGTAAAACAATGTGTTGACCAAGGCCTAGGCATAACCATATATGCCATATTCACACAGCCGGACACTGGATGCTCCTCGTCTGCTTGTAAATGTGTTTGGGGGTAAATGTCGTAGCTCTTCGTTGCGGAGGAGCTGTGGGGTTTAAGCTTTTGGCTAACAACAAAGTTGTTTGCTGCCAATGGCGTTGACTGCTCTTGTTAATGCATATTAACAGCTATGCACTTGTGGATGTTGCATGCTTCTAGGGGTTGCACGATAAGTACACAACAATTTTCATGGCTGAACAAAGCGTCAATAATAAAATTTAATCAGCTTTGCCTGCCAGTTGACAGTTGGCAATTGAAAATCAAATAAAATGGCGTAAAAAGCCAACAAGTTTTTCCGGCTCGAAAACAATTTTAAGTAGATTTGCAACAACAACAAGGACAACACAAGCGAAGAACTCGACAACAAGTCAAATGTTGTTGTTGTTGTTGTTGTTGCAGTTGCTCCTTTGCCTGCTTATGGCATGTTGGCAGCAACTTTTAGAGCAGTTCCTTTTCTTCCCTCTGCCCGTAACTTTCTTGCGCTGCTGACATGCCGCATCAATAGCCTCCCAAGAAAAAGACCTCTAGTATTATACATGAAAGGCGACAAGTCACTTTTTTGATGCACTACAATATAAATTGAAACGTAAATACTTGATGCGTTTTGCAACATTAGTTCATCAACTAAAAGCTATTACTTTGATTCTACCTTTGCTAAACAGGGCAGAGAAATATTGAGCCAATGTTTGCGTCAGTCGTTACGTCATAAAGCTTTTTGTCAGATATGAGATCAACTGAAACTTGGCATCTGTAGTAGTCTCTTCGAGGCTAAAAGCTTGAGACGAAAGTACTTGGATAAAAATCATAAAATATATGATATGAATTTTTAATTTAAAAAAACTCTAGTCTTTTTGAACGTCCTAAGAACTTTTTACAGTTTGTATTTGTGTTTGCGACTAATTTCCATAACTGCAGTCTATTGGTATCCCATGTCTTCCGATCCGATAGTCAAACGAAAAAACATTGTATAAAAATCGCTTTTATACCTCTACAATGGGTTTAACGGTAGCTGGTAGCGTCACAGCAGAGCTACCGCCTAGAGTGAGTGCCAAACCGGCATACGCCATATGTGATAGATCAAGTATGAGGGTGCCTGCGAGAGGAAATTGAATCACATCGGCAGATTTCGCACCATTGATAGATTGATGCCACCAGAAGCTAATACCCTTGCCCACACAAAGCATGGGTTTCTCAAATAGCGAAACGCTGCATTTGTTGATCTATTTGCAAGAGGCCTTGGCGATCACTAAAAATGAATTCATTTGCTCAGCTTATAGCCACTCCATGGCGCGTATTTCGACAGTCCTCCACCACAACATGCAAACATGGTGGGAGTCATCCAGTTAGCTGGCCATGGCTTAGACGCCACGCTAATCCACTATTAAGAATGCCACGAATCCGTACTCATCCGGCAAGTCATACATGCCTAAGCGTCTGTTCCCGGCAAAAGTATCAGTATAACGCCAAATACTCATAGTATCAGCAGAAATTTCGGAACATTTCAGAGAGCTATTATTCTGGAGCAATGGTGCTAAAAACCCTACCGCGACCTAGGCGTTCGTTGAGCATATCTACCAGACGGTCCACTACAAGTATATCATTGACCATTTCATACTTAAGGGTACTATTAGTTAAATTTTATGTATTTGCAAAAATTCAATTCGATGCGCAATTCAATTCGAAAATTCAGTATTCAGTGTGTTTAACGAGTACGGTTTGATCACATACAAAGCTGCTTTTCAATGAAATCTTGCTTCTATAGTGCATTACGGAAACGGCGGGCTTGTACACGTGTTTTCACTACTACAACTCTGCTATTTATGCGCATGTACTAAGGTTTTTGTAGCGGGCTGTTGTCTGTTGCCCTTTTGCATTACCAAAAAAGGTTCTGTATCTTAAAGATACATACATTTCTATAGCTATTTGCTTGGCTGCACACACAAAACGTTGCTGTTGTCGTTGTCGTTGCGTCGCCGTTGTGCCATAAAAAGCA
The DNA here is from genome assembly GCA_035041775.1 of Chymomyza caudatula. NCBI lineage: Eukaryota > Metazoa > Arthropoda > Insecta > Diptera > Drosophilidae > Chymomyza > Chymomyza caudatula. The sequence goes on along the minus strand of JAWNKW010000200.1, from coordinate 1,203,699 downwards.
TATAAATTAAATGCAAGTCGACGTCATTCCCTCAAAAGCATTCCCTCAGAGCAGAGAGAAAGTTTTGCCATCCTGAAAGAAAAATTTTAATTCCGCTTGGCAGACAGAGTCGACAGCACGACAAAGCCAACAAGAAAAAAAAAGGAGCCACGCATGTTGCCGCTTTCAAATGCAATCAAGTGCAAAGCGTAAGGGCGCGTGGGCGTGGCAAGTATTGCTGCGGCGGTGTTTGCTTTAAAATGGTTAAAAAGCGTTTCAAGTGTGTTTGAGGTTACCGGAAAGTATCTATATATTTTGCAGGTGGAAAAAGGTAAGAGAGCAGCATCAGACAGTGCCGAAAATGTAGTCTGTAGTCTGCTTGCAGGCGCATAGTAATGAAACGGAATCGTTTGCAATGCTTTGTAGTGCGGCGGTTTGGTGGCCAGAGTTGCAAAGGTGCGGGTTGCGGCTACGCTAACGACATTGAAAATGCTTGTCGAACTTGAAAATTATTCGATTAAGTGCATTACCGGCGAGACATGGATCGGCAATCAAACTGAAATGCACACAGACAGCAAGAGAGACGCAGCCAAAGAGCTGGCTATACGTTAGAGTTGGAGTTATGGCGCCCAACGTGGGGCGTCTATTGTTGCGTCTGCGACAGTGTCGTAACTGGGGAATTGCTGTTGGGGTTGACTCGCCTTATTTATGTTGATTGTGTTTTTGCCTATGCCAATCAATGGCGCACACTTTGGGCGCTAAGCCTTTGTGGGGCACTCCCAGGTATGCTTTGGTTTAATTTAATGCACATTTTTTTATAAGTTGAGATTGCTTGCAATGACCAGGAATCAATTGTTATATTTTAATTCGTCGGAGTCCCTTAGAGTTTTGTGCTACTCACCGCCTTGTTGTGATGACTGCCGGCATTCTGCAAGCCGTTGGTTATCTTGTCGCCCTCCAGTTCAGCCGGCAAGGTCGTGCCTAGTAGACCGTGATGCATTAGTGTTGGATGACGTATAACGTGCTCCACCGTGGTTATAGGCTTTTCATCGCTAACACCCTCATAGCCATACGAAAGGCCGTGTCCTGGTGCAAAGTCTATAAACGAGCTGGGTGTAGGCAGCTCTTTAGGCGCAGCCACTGTGGACATTTCCTTAACGTCGTTGTTGCCTGGCTCAATAATTGGCACGTATTGTTTGGTCTTAGCCATGCCTATAAGCCGACCCTGTACACCCAGCGAGCCATGCTCTGCGATGGACTTAATGCTAGGCATTGGTAGCTGCGGTTGTGGCGCTCCCGGATGAAAGAGTATCGGTGCCGTATTGTCCTGTGGACGTTCTGGTTCTGCCTCAACAAGCTGCTTCCCCTGACGTTGCAGCTTCGCTTGCATCTCCTTGGCTAGCAAATAGGTAAGTCCATGTATCTGATCATCCGGTGATTTGCCTATCAGCGTAGATAATTCCCGAAACTCTGGCAGCTCTTTGTAGTGCTCTTTCACGCTATCGGCGGGCGCTAGGTATTCAATTTTGATAAGTGGCGAGTTTTGCGGCTCCGTAACTGCTGCAGCATGCAACTGATACTTGTAGTGCTCAATGGGCTTGATGTGGGCGGCGCCATAGTTGGAACGCACATACGAAATTGTTGGTTCGGCCTGTACAAGCAGCGGATCCGGCTTGGAGGCGCGAAACTGTGGTGTGATAACATCTGCAGTGTGCGTTGGCAGTGACGGTGAAGCCAATTCAGCACTATATGTGTGATGTACCTGCTCAGTGGGCGCTGGTGTGTCCTGCACAACAATAGGCTGAGCTATGGTGGGCGCAACGCTATACAACTTGGTATAGCTGGGTTTGTACACATAGCGCAGCTGCTCTACCACAGGTACCGGCTGTATCTGTACGTGCACAGTCTCTGCAGCTTTGGCTGGCGGCAGATATTTGACATAAGTCATCGGCTTATGGTTGTAGGATAGCGGCTTGGCCTTGTAGTGCTCATAGTCTAACTTTTGGGCAGGTACATACTTCACATAGGCTTTGCCGCCATGCCCCTCCTTCATTAGCTGTGTGATGACCTTCTGCACCTCGTGTGGCAATGCACTGATAGACTTCTTGGTCTTTGCATGCATGGAAGGAGCTTCCTTGTAAACGTACAAGCGTTTGGACTCAGCTGTGGACTCGCCGCCCAGCACAAGATTGTCATCGATGCGTTTCGTGGGAGATGTTGGTTGACTAGGATGTTCCTGCGTTTGGTTCTGGTTTGCGGTTTGCAGATCCATCGCCATGGTCAGTAAGGTGGGTTGCAGCTGCTTAGCTGATCGCTGTAGATCTGTCGGTGGTGCTCGAGCATCGGCTAGCTCAAACTTAAACACCTCCAATGGAGCCGAACGCTTTGCGCGTTTTGTTTTGCGTATGCGTAGTTTAATGTTTCGCTGAGCTGAAGCGGAGCGTGTCATAGCTTGCGGTGCCAGCTTGGGCGTCAACAGCTCTTCTTCTTTAGCCTTGCGCATAACACGCGGTGGTTCAACAAGCTGCTGTGATTGCAAGTCCAAGGCTCGAGCCCTCTTTATTAGATGTGCGGTTGCCGCATCAGGTTCGCGTGCATCTGACTCCTCGAAAGGAATCATTTGTACTTTGAAATTAGCTGGTTGGCGGTTGATAGCTGATCGACGCTGTCGTCTTGGCTTGCGGGAGTGTTTGCTAGCTTCGGTAGTTCTGCTGCTGGTGGTTGTGACGGGGTTGGAGGTGGTGCTCCTAGTCGATTCGTCTTTTAAGGCGCGACTTTGATGCTGCAGCACAAGTTGCCTTACCTCAGAACTCGGCTCCACTGCATCCGACAGCTGAAAGCGTAGGAGGCGTGGTTCTGTGGGAAGTTTACGTTCCTCACGTTTGGGTCGCGAACGTGCTGATTCTAGCTGCTCGTTGTGTTTGTTGAAGGCTGTTACATAGCTGTCATCTGTGGGATTGTCCAAGTAACGCAGGCTGCGCAGGTTTCGCTGATCATAGTAACGCTGCATATCCTGTAGACAGGTAGAGACAACTGAAAGTTATAGCTGTTACTGTCAAACTTATCACTTCAACTTACCTCATAGTTTGCAAAGGTTTCTAGCGCAGGTAAATTTTGCCAAGTTTCCAGAGCTTTACAGCCTGCCAAGGTCAGCAGTACCATCTTAAAGAGACACACATAGGAAGAGAGAGTAGATTTATTAACTGTTTCGGATTATATTATAAATTTTTTTAACGTGTTTTATATTTAAAACAAGTCCATAAATTAGCGAAAATGTTATTCATCTGCCATGCCACATACCACTTGGCACTTTCACTTTCGCCTGGATAAACAAACCGGCCAGGCGTATGCCACATTTGGACGGAAGCCATCCGATTCTCAACTAAACTTCAATGAGCTGGTCGCGCATGCGCCCCTCATCTTGCCCATATGGATCATAGCCGTTCGACCGGTTGTTCCTCATGTTGTGTCCACTCATGCTTATATGGGGACTGACTTTCACGTTGCAATAGTCGCAGACAAGATGAACTTGTGCCGTTACATGTCTTTTATGGTCAATAAACTTATTAGCCTGTGCATTTGTCTGCATGTTTCTGGCCTTGTGCGCTTGTTGGCTCTTGACTTATATAACGCCAATTATGGCATTAACTTTGGTTGTGTCATTTCGGACAGGTGAGGTTTGTTTTTGGTTTACTTAAATGCGAAATTCATTGTAGTAAGCCAAAAAATGGGTCTTCCCTTGTTACTGGTAGAGATATACTATTAATTGTGAATATAATCTGTTTTTACAACGGAAATTTATGGTTTGTCATGTGTGGATACAATGTATTAAGGCGTGAATTGGTATAGATATCAATCATGGGCTTATTTTTTTTTCAACAAACAACTAAATCCCTGCTTATAGTAAAATGACTACAATTTCAACAATAGGAAAATGTCAGAATAGGTGTCCGATTGGAAGGAGATTGAACCACATATGTATTCCCATATATTAAGATTCCTGCAAATGTTTTTCATTCGTTAAACAGTTTGGTGGTTTCGACGTTAGGGGGTATCTTGTACTACTCGTCAAAATATTTTCTAGACTCAAAAGCAATTCTGAACATATGGGGGTGAATATTTTTTCGAGTTCTGTAATTTATTGAGCAGAGGTAATAAATCGCGACCAGCAGCTTTCAGTATAAATTCAAACTGTCAATTATATTCCTTTCCTACTGCTTAGTTTTTTAATACCAAATATCTAACATGCCCATACTTCAAGTCTGATACATGGGGTGATTTTTTAAGAGCTTTAAACTTGTTTGCTCAGTAAAAACGCAACCGCTTACTTTGATGCTCACATAAGAATTAAATATATTTATTAAGTTCGCTGTTAGAACTAGTACATTTACATGCAGGGATGCCAGACTAATTGCATTATTTAACAAAATCTTTATTTATGTCGATAGAACGCTCTATATTATTTAGTGATTAAAGATGATTTCTTGTAAATGTTGACTGCGGCTGCGCCTCAAATGGCTCATACGCTAGGTCCAATTTTGGCTTACTCTCTTCAACATATCGGCTGGTATCTCATGAATAAATTCTTCAACCGTTGCGGGCTTGTTGCTTTAGACATGAGCCTTAACATAGCCTTACAAAAAATAGTGTTAGGTCGTTAAATCGCATGATCAAACGTGAAATAAAGTGTTCACCGAACTCGCCTCTCAATTGGGGCATTGTTTCGTGTGCTGTATGGCATGTGGCACCGTCTTGTCGAAACCACATGTCAGGCAAGTCCAGCTCTTCCATTTTGGGCAAAAAAGTTTGTAATGATCGCACGGAAGCGCTCGCCATTCACAGTAATGTTCCTGCCTTCGTCGTCTTTGAAAAAGTACGGTCGAATGATGCCACCGGCCAATAATAAGTGTATCAGTGACTTTTTGGGGATTCATAGGCAATTCTTTCAATGCTTCAACCAGAAATGAGCTTCGTCGCTGTTGTAGTAAGCCGTTGTGGTAAGTCGTGTGGCTTCAATTCTTGCACAAGCTGTATTTTAAAAGTTTTTACACACAAATCCTTGTGCAAAGTTTTTTACATGGTGGAGTAACAGAGGCCCAATTACTACGAACACTGGCGAATACAGCTGCGATATTTTTCTCTGTCCGCACTCTACGTATGCGTGTTGGTGGTTTAATGTACAATAATGTAAAGGGTCTAGCCGGTTAAGGTACCCAAAAGTGTACCCAGCGATTTTTAAAAACTAATAATGCAGATCGATTTGTACGTGCGAAAAAACACGTGGTTTTCACTTTTTGAATTATTGCGACTAAACTACTAAATATTTTTGAACCAAAATTTTCACGATAATACTTATTAATAGGGCAACGAAAAGAATTTTTTATTTTTTTTTAATCTTTACTTTTTTTTTTTTAAATTAAAAATTTTATTATTTTCTTTAAAGAAAAATGAAAAAAAAACACAATCACAATTTTTTTTCACAAAAATCCTTTAATACTCTTCTATATACAGTAAAAATTTGAACTAAATCGGTTTGGTGGAACAATGTTAAAAAAAATGAAAACTAAAATTTTTAATTTTGTTTTCTTATTTTAGATAAAAAAAATAATTTTTTTTCCCAAAAGACTGCAATAATTATGTTATAATTTTCTAAAATTATAAGACTTCGTATTTAATGTTGATATAACGAAAAAAATGTTCATCTTCACTAGCTTCATTCGAGTATTAATATGGCAAAAAAAATAAAAATTATGAATTTTTATTATATATTTATATATTGTCGATTCAAATATATCGATTGTGCTTAAACATAAGTTGCTTATCGAAATTAACCATTTCTACCATCAAAAAAGTACACACCAAATTCGTTGTGTAAAAACAAGAAATACTACAAAAACAACGAATTCAGTAAAGGAATATTATTTTTTTTTCTAGCTTATGATTTTAAAGCTTAAACTTTTATTGAATATCACTGTGTAACTCTTCAACTACCCAATAAACCTTAGTTACTTATGATAGTAGAAACATTCTGATTAGCCGTGAGCGGCTCGAGGATATCTATAACAAAACCATTTGGAGTATAGTACATACAGTGAATGGTGCAAAAAATCACTTTTTTTTGAAAATAATATGCTTCACTATGATATACATTTTCATATCATCTCATTTTAATATTTCACAGCACAACTGTTGTTATACTATAGTAGAAGTTATACTGATAAAACTTCTTAAATAACTTAAGGTTATAGTTTATGATTTTCTTAATTATATAGCAGGTATTGATACTAACTCAAAATTAACGATTTTTTATGTTAAAAGTGGTTAATTTCGATTCGCAACTTATGTTTAGCACAATCGCTATCAAAAATTCACAATTTTTATTTTTTTTGGCCATGTTAATACTCGAATGAAGCTAATGAGAATGAAAATTTTTTTCGTTATATCAACATTAAATACGATGTCCTAATAATTTTAGAAAATTATAAAATAATTATTGCAGTCTTTTGGGTAAAAATTTTGCTTCAAAAATATTTAGTAGTTTAGTCGCAATAATTAAAAAAGTGAAAAACACGTTTTTTTAAATAAAGCGGTAACGCATTAATTTTTCTATCTGAAATTTTTTGTAGAATTTTTTTTCGACCGTACAAATTGATCTGCGTCATTAGTTTTTAAAAATCGCTGGGGGCACTTTTGGGTACCTTAACCGGCTAGACCCTTTGGTGCGAAATTTAGTCACAACATTGCAAATAGTCGGCCAAACTAACCATAAAATGGAAGGATTGCGCGATGCACTTTCTTAACCGAGCATGAATATTGATAATAAAATTCAATAATCTGCAAGAGTTGTTCGTTTATAAGTTGATTCATGGTTAAATTATAGACTAAACTGAACAGGCTACCCAAGAAAACACGCGTTGAGGGGTATTTGCGTAATAACGGTAACTGTTCTACGTTCAACATTGTCTGGTTTAAAAGTCTAACGTTTCACATTTGATGTTAACTTTAACATTTCTATAAAAAGTGAAATTCTGTTTCATTTCATATTAGAGGGGGCCTAAAATTGGCACATTATTAGCTATATCTTCTAAAGTTCTTATTCGATATAAATCTAAGCGTTCGGTCGAATGCGCTTGTCGGGTTGTCTCCCCAAGCGCTTCGCCTAAGGCTTATTTACTGGACGCATCTCACACCGATAGAGCTCTGTGCTGTTGTTTCGTTGTGTGCGAGTTTGCTTTTCATAATTTTACAATTTCCAGTCTCAGATTTTCAAATTTTCGATAATTAATAAAATAGTAGGCTAGTATTTGACATTTTACAAATTTTGTTTACAACTTACAAATGTTTAGGTAAACATTTAAGTCTTAAATTCAATTTGGAGGTGTTCAAAAAAAAAAACAGTAACATTTCAGGATTTGCTGGACGATGGGCATAAACCTCAAAAATTAGAAGATGCTACATGTAGTCAGTGCATCAGCAAAAATTCCATTTACCAAACGTACGATACTTTCTTGTAGCGAAGTAATACCAAGTTGGTAGAGAAAATTAAAAAATACGCTATTAAAAATGTTCAATCTGAAGTTCATCAAATAAGCGCAGCATCGTACAGAATGACAAGTGCTATTTTCCATCATGGACAAGCATTAAATTACGGTCACTATACGGCTAGTTTAAAAAAGAATACCAAAATTAAGAACGTTTGGTATCAAATGGATGATGGCCGAGAGCTGCCTATGGCTCTTACATTATGTTTTTTGAAAAGCAATGAATATGATGCCATATAAAACCATGCACTGCACTGCTCCATTGTAACTAGCACGGAATCCATGTACAGAGTTACTACCGACCCCTACCAGATACAGTAATGAAAAAATCACGAAAAGACATGGCTGCAATCCAGTTACTTAGTCATTTTGTTATTTACTATGCAGTAGGACAGAGTAGGGTACGTATGTATATGTATACAAGACCATTTTCAATTCTGCAGTCAACTCAATAAAAATTACCATTGAAACTACCACACAATCCATGTTAAGTACCAAATCTTATCAGATCAATTATTGCGAATGGAACTAAAAGACGTGGCTCTAATCCATTGTAACTAGAACAGAACCCATGTACAGGGAGTGTATAGAATCCATTTACAGGGTGTCAACATTCAAGTACCGACCCTTACCTGATAAAGTAATGAAAAAATAGCGAATTGAACAGGAAGACGTGGTTTTAATGATCGTCGTTGAAGTGTCCATGATATCAAATGTTTATCTTATATTCATTTAATTACGTCTTTCTGAAGTTTGAAACACAAGTTATACAGAAGATGGTTGGCTCGGATAGAAACCAGGAATGTCCGAAGATGAAATCATTAAACATTTATGACCTATTTGCTTATGATGAATTACCAATAATGATGAGACAAACAGGAGGTACATCTTATCGCGACATGTTGGGCAAAATTCGTAAGGGTGTTATTACCAATGGCTCTTACATTTTCTTTTTTGAAAAGAAGTGAATAGGATGCTCTACAATACCATGCCATTTGGGACAACTATTTTTACAAAAAATGTCAAACAAAAAAAAGTGAAATGACATAAAAAACACGTTAAAAAAGTAAAAAACGTTGTCGGGTCTCCACTTTTGCTACAACAAAAAGAAATGATACAAAACGAGTCGTTTAAATAAGCAAAACTTGATGCGCTATAGGACTCCTATTTCCAATTTCCCAAAAACCCGACATGCGCATTTTCCCGGAAAAGAGCAAGTTTTTCGATTCATGTCGTTGTCTACCACCCCCTTCCCCCGTGACAGAGTTTTGCGGCTTACACCGACACCAAAAACGCTTTCTGATTGCAATTTGGCACAGTCATGCACACAATTAATGTGCATATGTAGTGTAAAAATTATCAAGATCGGATAGAAACTTAACGAGATATAGGTAATAAAATTCCAATTTTGGACCCCTCCACCAACAAACTGCAACAAAATTTCACTTTTTATAGAAATATTAATTTTTAGCCAGAGCCACAAAATTTCGTATGTAGACTCATGTTAGGCTTATGAACCAAACGATGTTGACCTTTTGCCGAATCATCCCCTCTACAGTTACCTTTGTTACGCCAATACCCCTCAAAAGCATCAATACGAAAATTTGCACAGAAATTAAAGTTTCATGGGACAAATGTATACAGGCTATTCCACTGTGGGGCACCGTCCCAAATATATTTAATTGAATAATAAAATGAATGCTTCGAAGACATTATTTGTGATTACATTGTTCCTGATAAAACACATACAATAAATTTTATATGTAAATATATATTTTTTTCCGTCTCTCAACTCTCTTGTGGCGTGTGTCAGTAAAATCTATTCGGAGGGAATCTCAATCAAAGAATTGAATACGGGTACTTCAACTTAGTTTGTGCTCTCGACAATGTCATTATGCTCATTCACATTGTTAAAAATCGTTGTCCCTTGGTCCAAGTGGCTTTTGATTTCTTTTTTTACCCTGTAAAAGGGTATTATAGATTTGTGCAATGTATGAGGGGCTAGATCTGCGATACCATAAGAGCGAGCGACACAAAAGTCTACCAAAAGATGAGCTTAGTCCCGGGAGAGATGAAGGTTGTCGAATTGGGTAGAATATCAGCTCGAAACTGATCTATGTGCATCTATGTTATAAAAATGATCGAAATCGGATAAATACATCAAAAGTTATAGGCAAAAATATGCTGATTCCACCCCCTTCGCCAATTAACTGCTCCAAATTTCCACTACATGTAGATATGGATGCATGTGAGCTAGAGTTACCAAATTTGGTGTGGAGACTCGTAGAAGTCAAATAATTAAAACTGTATTCATCTTTTTTTAATAGAAGGCCCTCTTCCCCACGCAATCGATTAACCTTAATAACTGCCAAACCCCGCATTTGGAAATTGCTACATATATTCATAAAAGTGCTGTAAATACATGGTTAACACCATTATTTGCGAAAAAACGTGAAATTTCATCAAGGCGAAATGCCTTCTGATGTCACTTACAACTGCATGGATCAATCCTTATCGATAAAAGCTCTTTCATTTTGTTGAATGGAAACGAAGATGTTAAATATTTTGAATGCAATCCAGTTGGTGATACCAAAGGTAGCTACCGAACTCCCTACCTGGTCCTTCCAGCGGAGGTATGGTCTACCCTTTCGTCGCTTCCCTTCGACCGTCGCATTGTAGACCATTCTCGCAGGAGCTTTATCATCCATACGCACAACATGACCTAGCCAGCGCAGTCGCTGGATCTTAATTCGGCTGACTATGTCAATGTCGTCGTAAAGCTCATAGAGTTCATCGATCCATCGTATGCGGTAGTCGTTGTCAACGAGTATGGGGACAAAAATCTTACGGAGTACTTTCCGCTCAAGCGTCATCACCAATGCTTCAGCGCCATACAGTAAAACGGGAAGTGTTAGTTTCGTCTGGCGGGAGAGGTCTCTACTACTCATTTGCCTACTGAGACCAAAGTAACATCTATTGGCAAGAGTGATTCTCCGCTTGATCTCCATGCTGACATCGTTCTTCATATTGACGGTGGTGCCAAGGTAGACGAAGTCCTTGACAACATCCAAATCCGCACCCGAATTCGTGCCGCTCCACTAGGCCGCTGTAGTATATGGCACAGTCTGTTTTCTCAATGCAACCTTGTCCTTTCCATCACATCTCCTGGACGGCTATTATGTCTGCCTTGCACAACCTAAGAGCATCCGTCAGCAGGGCAGAGGCACCATCCCAATGAAGGGTCCGGATATTCCAGGTGCATACCCTCATTGTCAAATCATTGTCCTTTACACGTTTGCGGGGGTGGTCATCAACGTTCGGAGTATCCTTATCCGAGGCTATTTTGCATTTGTTCATTGGAGGTGGGGTTTTATGTGGTGGGTCCCTATGGGCTCTACTGGTATAAACCAGTGTCATTGTTAGTAGCCTCATACGACAAGCTTTGACCTGCTGTGGTGGTATTCTCTAAACCGCTCACCACACTGGTTTTTACTAATACTACTTTAATTCCCAAATGCAATGCATGAAATTCACTCAAGATACGCTTTCTGAGTTTTAATGGAACTACAACTTTGTAAAAACAAAGAATAAATTCATATTCAATAGATAGTTCAGATGCTTTGAGAACAAATGCTTAGAATTCAACGTATGGCTTCATATATTTTTGATAAAGCGGGGACCCGCTTTGTTTTCTGTGCAGTATTATTGAAATTTATATTTAAAGTATTTTCAGACTGAATAAAATTGAGGTGGTTAAATTCCTGCAATTCTTTAGCCAAATTAAACTTGCGGCTTGAAGAAAACAATCTATGCGGAATTGGTATCTCCTCGTGATGAACTGATGGTATGCTCCGACGACCTTCAGGTTAGGAACTTACCAATCTACACATTCTGAGATGACATTGGAAGAAATGTGAATAAGATCGTAACCCCATAAATGATTTGTAGGGCTAGGAAAGGAGAAGAAGAATAAACACGATGTATCAGCTCGGCTGGAAGGTTTTGGGATCAGACTTGACCGCACACAGAGACATTACAATGTTCCTTTAGACTTCTAAATGATGTGGTGTTAAGCAACTTCTTTAATGTAAAGGGTCTAGCCGGTTAAGGTACCAAAAAGTGCCCCCATCGATTTTTAAAAACTAATGATGCAGATCAATTTGTAGGTGGGAAAAAAAATTCTACAAAAAATTTCAGATCGAAAAATTAATGCGTTACCACTTAATTTAAAAAAACCAGTTTTTCACTTTTTTAATTATTGCGACTAAACTACTAAATATTTTTGAACCAATTTCCACGATAATACTTATTAATAAGGGCAATGAAAAGAATTTTTTTATTTTTTTTTAGAAATACTACAAATCGATCTACATCATTAGTTTTTAAAAATTGCTGGGGGCACTTTTTGCTACCTTAACCGGCTAGACCCTTTGCTTTAAAGTGTATTGATATCTATAGTTGCAATCATAAAATTTACTTTAAACATTTATATGTTTCGTTTATATAAAATAAACATTTCAGTTTCCTATTGTAAAGTGCCGTAAATAAGTCACTTTATGGTCACGTGTAAACTGTTGTTTATTATATCTATTCCGGCGGAATGACTTCATTTTCTGAGCTTTATCGTTATCTCAGACATTCTCCGGCCATTTAACTAAGCCCTGCTAGGTAGCTAAATCCAAAATGAACTGTCAACTATCGTTAAAAATGCAACCGCGTAAACATTTAACGCGCCCATTAAAAGTGCGCCTGAGTGAATTTTTATGAACTTACCATGAGAGCTACCCAGACCCAGGCCCTCTATCGGACGCCCACCAACCAGGTATAGGAGGCTTAGCAGCGCCAGGCACTTGTTGTGCAATCCAAATGCAGTGTTAGTCACTGCGATGAAGCCACCAACGTGGAACACCCGCTCCAGCCTGCGTAATCCCAATGCAACCCCTTAAAAGCCAGCATTAAATTTTATGTGTTTTCTATTTCACACTGTGGCTCAATGTGGACCAGTTTGTTGCCGTTATTCGCCATTTTTTTCATACCATTTTGCCACGAGCGGCAGCCATTTTCAAATTCAATAGGAAACTACAATAAAAAACTGCTATTGTTGTTGTTGTTATCGGCCACATAATTGTAGTTGTTGTTGTTTGGGTTTTTATCGCTTTAAAAGCGCATGGAAAACTAGTTAACAGTTTTTTTATGTCCTCAAGGAGCGAAACTTTGCCAATGCTCGCTATACAACACTTCTCCCCACTATGGCTATCTTTTTCTTGCTAAGTTGTTCCTTCTCGAGTTGAATTTACTTCTGCTTCATTGTCATATGTTTGTAGTGTAATTTCAATTTCGCCTTTCGCCACGCATTTCTAGCTAGCTGTTTCACTCCGACTTCAGCTAGCCATTTCACCCACTTCAATGTTTTTGGTTACTCTGCTCTTTGCAAGGTCAATGGAACCTTCGAAAATATGGTATTTCGCTTTTCTGCCAAACTATTTGCTGCACATTTGAGAGTTTCAATTTCCCGACAGCAATCTCAATATTGGCCAATATTTTTGGCTAGTTTTTTTAGTTGCTGCCATAAAATGCGCTCAGTCGTTGCCATTAATTTGTTTTAACTGCTTGTTGTTTATGTAATTGTTTTGTGTTTATTTTTGTTTGTTTTCAAACTTGAGTTATTATTGTGGCAAAAAGGCGTAAAAACTGTGGTAGCCAATTGGGGCAGTGGCTGTGGCAACGTTCAAACTTGGCTAATTGCTGTGCAGCATGCAAGTAATTTCAGCAAAAAGTGTATGCAATTCATGGAGCAACTGCAGACACCTAACCCAACGTTGTTGTTGTTGGGCATGTGAAAAACTTATTTTCTTTTATTGCCTAGTTGAAGGCTAAAAACCCAAAGTCAAGTTCAACGTAGATAAAACACAAATGATTGTTAGCTAAAGTTACGCCCTCGACTAGGGGGCAGGATCTCACAGACGGCGGTTGCAAGGAAATCATGGAGCAGGAAAGTAAGTAACTGTAAAAAGAGCAACTGCAAATTTTCAAAAGAAATGTGAAAATTGCCGCAAAGTTTTCGTCCATTTAAATTGCAAATTTCCAGTTTCGATTGCAGTTGGAAAATGCTTTTTTTTATTTGTTTTGTTTTTCATTTTGCTGCTTGTTTTACTTGACGCCAAAGCAACTTTGGTTTGTTCGCCTCTGGTTAGATAATAGTGAAGCGAGGTCATAAAAGCAGCACTAAGATTTCCACACATGAAGTTGAGCTCAAAACTTGCATAACTCCTTTCCACTCTTCTTACTTTTATACTAGTTTTATCTTTCCAATGCAATAATAAGAAAAGGAAAGCATTCCAGCAATTGCTTTATGATTTTATGGCATGCAATTAAACGCAAGTAGGTAAACTGCAGGGGCTTTCGCTACCCAAGGTGGCAGCTGGAGTAGAAGAGGGAGCGGTTAGGAAGAAGCAGCTCAAGGCAGCAACTTACTAATTGAAGTTCAAGTGGGTGATGTGTGGCGAGTTCTTGTTGGCTAGCGACTGGGGGGCGGAGGCCATGTGGGTGAGGTATGCAACTCGGCATGTGGCTTTTTTTGATTGTCTGCCTGGCTGGGTGCTCATTGGCGCATTGCAAGTGAACTTCCGACCATGGCAGCTGCATGCAGCATTGACTATAAAAATGAAAAATAAATTATGCATCATATACGATACATATACATATAGCACTCAAGCGAGAAGAATGAGCTGCCGAACATATGGCCCAACGCCTGGACACCGGCTTCCTGTCAGAGAGTTCAAGCAAACAAGAGCCAAACAAGTGTCCAAGAGTCGGCTGGCATATGAAACGAATTAATAAACGTGGCAGAAGAAATAACATAATGGAGCTTCAGGTTCGGCAATGCAGATGATGAAATACCCTATAACGAAGGTTGCCTCTTAGGCCAGGTCACTTTTAGCCCTATGTTAAAGTTGGTAAAGTGTCCAAAAACACAAATCTATCTATATATAAATGCGCTAAGAAAAAATTGAGTTTGGTACCGATAACTTCGCAATAACGCAACTTTTTTGTGTGAAACTTATACCATTCGAAAGATAAAATGCTTGCGGCTTGCCGAATATACATTTCACCTGGATACGTTGCGTTTTAGACAGATAAAGAATGATTTGAAGTAAAAAAAAAAACAACAACAAAATACATTGTACCCACAAACGTGGCTATTTCGTGTTTTCTTTTCTCATCTTCAAAATCAGCTATTATGTTATGAGAGCGTGTATAAAGTAGATATGGGCTGAAGATTTTATAATAAAAGATAATAAGCTAGTTGGTTTCAAAATATGTCAATTGCTTTTACTTTGTTGAAGCATTCTTCAGGAAATCAACAAATTCTAGCTGCAGATGAAAAAATGTAGCTACTGATTTATGCTCCCATCTTTGAGTACAAGAATATTGTAATTTTTTCTTCTGGCTGTTTGTTTTTTTATCCGCTTCAATAGCATTTTGAAGGCCAAGTTAATTTTTCGAATGATTGAAGAATGCATAAAAACCAATCTTGGATTTTTTCGGATTTCAACGACGCGTCACATATGCGCAATGGTAATAGATTTAAAGAATATATTTTGAGAAGATCCTAGGTAATTGACTAACAGTGTGTGGTACAATTTTGAGGACACATTCATCTGACTCAAATTGTCATATTCTGTCTCCGAATCATGTGATATATTGACTCGCATCATTTATTTGATTACTTATGCATGTTTCATGTGTGTCGTACATTTCAATATTTCATCTGTTCAAGAAGGAGTTCCTCGTTGATCAAAGGGTGCTCTGAGGACATTTTGCCAACTCCTGATTGATTATTGGAACCAAAGTTCCTTTAATGTTTTTTTTTTTTCAATTAAATCGAGTTTCTGGCTAAACAATTAATATCCACTAATCTGTAATATCTGTAATATAACAAAAAGTGTTATTTGCTGAATTTGTGATTTTGTATCAACTGATCAAGTATCTGTTGCGAAACCACGCGCCAACAGTCCCAAATTTCCTACTGGGTTGATTTGTAAGTCACATTCCTAATAGCTGTTACTGAATAAGCTTAGACAGTGATTGTCGTTCAGTGTGTGAAAAGCATTGATTAAGCGCGGTCACGGCCGCATAGTGGGAGGCGCAAACCATAAGTGGAACTAGCATATAATGAAAGGACGAATAAAATGAAAAAGAAGTAAATGAAATACAATGCTGTGCCGAAAACTTATGGTTTTAAAGCGAAAGGCCGTGTTTTATGTAAAGGAAGGCTTGACATAAGAGAGTTGCATTGCGCTGCAGCTAAGACACAATTAAACTACTATAAATTTTTACTTTAAAAAAATGTTGCCAGGTTTAATGATATATTTTTTAATTTTAGTGCTTTAAAAAAAGTGAAAATAAATTTTATAAATTAAGTTCGTATTATTAAATAAAATTTATTTAGTTTTTCTCCATAGTAAATAATTATATGAACATATATAATTTTTTTATAATATTGAAATATCCAGTTGTGGCCAGAAAAAACGTCTCTAAATGGGACTAGCCCGCTTTTAAATAACTTGTAATATTCATATTGGGTAGTTGGACATAGCCTTAACCATAAGATTTTCCGCCGTGGTCTAGTTTTTGAAAAGGATATCCCAACTCTTTTAATTTTTTGTAGGAGCCATCTGCACCATCCAAGTTCAACATTTTTCCATCTTAATTAAACTTTTTTCATCGCTAAATATAACGATTCCAAATCCCACGATCTAAAACTTGTATTTCTTATACACTGTAAATACCTCTGATAGTCGATTGAGTAATTTGTTAGACCACAAATAAGTTCCTATGCATATAATTGTTTGCTATAAAATTCACACGGCTTTGTACTAACGTAAAAAATGATTGCCTAAATTAACGGTGAAGGTGGGTGTAGTTCTGTAAAAAATAGTCAAATCGATTGCGGGGGAAGCGAGGCTTATATGGGAAAAAGGTCAATACAGTTCCAATGATTTGGCCCACATGAGTCTCGACACCAAATTTTGTAACTCTAGCTCACATGTATCCATATCTACATGTAGTGGAATTTTGGAGCCGTTTATTGGCGAGGGGGTGAAATTTGCATATTTTTCACTATAACTTTTGATATAATTATCCTATTTCGATCATTTTTAAAACATAGATGCACATAAACACGACGCAAACCTCTGTCGAGTTTCGAGTTAATAGATTGAACGGAGCGACTCGACTGTTGATCCTGACCATTTTTGCCCATGGAACATATGGTCTGCCACGCCTCCTTCTGCTTGTTACATATGTACATTGCACAAATCTATATAACCCTTTTACACTTTGTGTATAAACATTTAGCTTGCTAAAGCCGGAAAAGTGTTAGATGTGCTTACTATAAATCGTCAAAAAACATAATTAGAGATTTAGGTATTTTGGCCAATCGCAATACTTTTTTGCGGAAAAGTAACAAAATAAACTTAATCTCTCGATGCATAAGGTAAATAAGCCTAAACTTTTTAAACACGCGTCAATGAGATTAATTATTCCAAATACTTGCGAACTAAACTAAAACAAAGAGAGTTCAAGTTTTCACTTCCAACCACGGGCCTTTAGTAACATCCAATAATAAGCGGCTTGACCTTATCTACTTATGCTCACGCCTACTATTTTACTTTGCAGTGATATCTTAAACTTTAGTTATGGTTGAGCTCAACTAAATCTCCTGTTACCAAGTTACTCATCGGTTTTCTTCATCGTATTTTTTATTTTATGGGCGATATCTTAAAAAACATGTTAGAAAGAAATAATCGCTACAGATTCGGATTCAGGGATTCCAAACACATAGCCGTATTTCAAATGCGGTTAATTTTGATATCTTCGAAAATCAGGCTGTCCAGATAAACATAAGAACATACATTTGTATTGTCGCGAAAACATCTTGCGACATTTCAAAACTGGTGAAACAAAATCAAATCAAGACCATCCACAAGACCATTCTCCTTCCGATTTGGGTCAGCTCAATGGCAACCCCACAATAATAAGCACAGCGTCTAGTGTGCAAATTCTGCTGCAGCGTGTCGGAAAAACGCATCTATGGCACTTTTCGCGACGCCCGTGGCTTTTTACAATGGCCGCATCATATGGAAATTTGTCTCAGTCAAGCCGAAGATTTTTCGCTGTTGTTTCACTCCTCAGTTGAAGTCGCAGAGGAAAGTCACAGCAGACAAAGTTGCAGTGTCTGCCACTCGGTATTTATATATTATAATTTTTGATGGGCCTTTCACACTTACCATTATGATGAGACCCTGGCCCGGGAGGCCAAGTGCAGCGACAGTCTTTGCCATCTCTTTGGACGCGTTTCGCGAGCGATTTTTGTTGCTTGAATGAAGCGGAGGGCTGGCGGCGAGTTGTGAGCGACACGGGAAGTTTACGGCAAATGAGGCGTCGTTGGCTCTGTTGTTTTTGTTGTTGTCGTTTACTTGCAGGTTAATTTACAGTGCTACTCAACTTTATTTGAGGTCTTCTTCTTATGCAGATTGTTAATTATCGATCTTAAAGGTTGCATCAACTGCAAGAGCATTTTTCTCTTAAATTTGTTGCGTTATCAAAACGCGTTTAAAACTGTTTTGTTTATGTTTAGTTTATGGAAAATTTTCTTTCAATTGTTAGCAAATGTTTTTTGCTTTTCCATTAATTTTTAAGACTTTTTTTTCGTATTATATAAGTTTAATAAAAAAACAGACATAATTTTTCAAATTTTTTTTTGAAATATTTGTATTTTATAAGTAAATTTTCTCTATATTTCTTTCATATTTTCAGTTTTAGTTAATGACTTTTAAAACATCTTCAATTTATTTGGCATAAAAAATTTGTTATACACTTTTGCTTATATCCTTTTCGTCCATTTGCAAAACAAACTTTGTCTATTTAATTTAACTTATGCTTTGAGCATTGTTTAAACTTGGTCCGTGGCTGAGATTTTCATTCGTTTAATGTGACTTTTAATTTGAGTTTTCTTTTGTTTACTTTGCGCGCTGCTTTTTAATGTGAGTGGAAAACCGTACGCTTGCGCGCTGCTGCTGCAACTGTGCCTCAAATTTTCGCGCCACTTGAGTTTTGTGTGTGTTGCCAGTCTGCAATTTTCACAAGTTGAGCCAAAAGCACGCAGAGATGCAGCCAGTTTTTCCTTAGTTGCAGTGCAAAGTTGTAGTTGTAGTTGCAGTTGTTGCATATTCCATATATTTTGGCTGCATTAAATGTTGTTTGTCTTGGCCAAAAAAACAACAGATAGCCAACTTTTTTTTGGCCGTGGCTTTGAGCAAACGTCTCTTGACCATAAACTAAGCTTAGTGGCAGTTACTCAGTTTTTTACGACAAAACTATTTACGCATTTTTGTGGCATGCCACTAACTAAGCGGCTTTACTCTTGGTTATTAGTTTTATCTGTGTGCGCGCATAATTAAGTTGTTAATGGCAAGTGGCAAGTAAGTTTTCATCATGTATGCTATAAAATAATTTCATGTTGCACGCATTTCCTTTTTCTTTATGTATGACGCCAGATTATATGATTTATAGGAAGAATTCAGCTTGCAGCCGCAGCATCTGCCGCTGCCGCAACCAATCGCATTCAATTGAAATATTCGACAGGCGGCGCCAGCCTCTATGTGAAAGTTCAAAGCGGTCGCAGCGCTGCTTATGCAACAGGCAGCAGCCGCAGCTGTGGCAGACACATAAAAAGGCCAGGCTTTGCAGCACGCGCTCTGCGCTGTCACGCACGCGTCTCAGCTGATGAAGTAGCTGACAGATTATTTTTATTACCGACTGTGAGCAAGATAACTCATCTCTCTAGTGAGATGTGGCAGAGCCGATTAGTTCAAATTTTGGCGCCTAAATAAAGCTGCATACTGAAGGTTTCATGGACGCAGAATAGCTTTGTCGCTTGCTCGTGGCTGTTGGCGAGAGATATCCGGTTCCAAGATGTGTTGTAATTGCAATAAACATTGAGATATTAGTGGGAGAAAAAAAACTTGGGACATGGGTGTGGGCAAAAGAAGAAAATCAGTAAAAGTTGCTTTAATTTCGGAGTAAGTGGCAGCAGAACTTTCAATTGCATCAAAAGAGAAAACTTTACATTTCTTTTCGGTCCGTCTTTTTTTTTGTCACAACTCTTTCCACGGATTTATTTAATATTTTTATATAAGGAATATTATTTTTTTTGTGACTGGTTTATAGGGATGTCACCATCTAGCAATAGCCTATTTTGATTTTCATTCTTAGTTATATTTGTTTTGTAGATGAACAAGTGAAAGACGACTAACTGCTACATAACTAGAAATGATTTATTGATTTTTCAAATGCTGATGTGGTTGAATTTCAAAAAATAGATTGAAACCACTTTTATATATATCTGTGGCAATTTTCGAATCAACATATTGTGGTGTTCGGTAGAAACTAAGGTAAATCCATTGCGGGCAGGGGGATTAAATCAGCAAATTTTTGGTCAGGTGCTGTTCATAAATACCATCACAAAAATTTTGATATTGATTATTATTATTATTGTCAAAATAGTCACAATTCGTGCAACAAAAAAAAAAAAAGAATCGCTTTACTAGAAACTTGGAATAGAATGTCAACTGAATAATTGTAGATAGAATTCACAGAGTGTATTTTTGCCCAAACGCATGTTCAACCTTGAATAACTTGAGTGTTTATTATAGTTAATGAAACTTTTTGGTCCTTCCAACGGAGACATGCTCTGCCCTTTCGTCGCTTCTCTTCGACAACCGCATTGAAGACTGTTCTCGCAGGAGCTTCTACTTTTATATGGCTAAAAATAAAATCTTAAGTCTTTGAGATTACCCCACGAGCTAGTTTAGTAATAGTAAAGAATCCTGTATTTTGGGCATAGGCCCAAGGGCTAGTTTAATATCAATTTAAGTATTTTTTTAGTATTTAGTACAGTTTTGTTGTACGGCGACGTCGGATAAACGGAATTTAAAGGCTAGTACCTTTTCGTGAAAAATATCGAAACTGACAAAGTTCGTTATTCAAGTGTTGATGCTCTCAACTCGAGTACATTCTACGCTAGAGTATGTTAGTTTATACAGGAATACACCTCCGTTACGTACCCGATAAAAATCATGGTAGAACGATGCTGGAGCTATTTGAACTTTTAGTCCAAAAGTCACAAAGTAACTTATGATAATTTTTGTGTATAATAACCCGATTAGCCTTCCACTCACAACCTCCTTGCCGGTCTCTAGGTAGATCATATTCCTCTTCCTATCTCTCTTCATCTTCCTCTTCCTCCATCCGGTTACCCATCTCGTTCCTATTAGTAGGCGGTTTTTGACTTTGTATACATTTTTGAAGGGAAAAAGTAGGCATTTAGATTATATGTAAACAAAATAAATTTTTTTTTTAAAAAAAATTCCAATAGCTTTAAAGTGGATCAACCCGACTTACGTTTCACTAAACCGTTTATCCAAACATTGGCCATATACAGTATTTAGGATTCACTTTTAAACATATAGATTATCTTGCAGTTGAGTTTTTGAAGTAAAAAGTGACCAAAGTTGAAATAGTTTCAACAACAAATCATTTATACCCAAGTATATCTTATATGCGAAAAAGAAACTGATGTTTCATCCTAAGTTTGTTTTCAAGCAGGAAAATAAAGCAATGTTTGCCGTTTATATGGGGGAAAAATATCGATGCGTCTATCTTCTAAGTACATCGCTTTACGACGGACTTATATAAAGATCAAAGAAACCTGATAAATAAGGATACTATAATTAAACAAAGGTTTGTATCACATTGGAACAACTGCTTGGTAAATACACCTCAAACGGCTCGATTCGGTAATATGAGCTGCATCTCATCTTATAAATACGTAATGGAATAAAAAAGCATTTCTGCCGCAGACTTTTCTATGGGAATTAAGATCTCAACTTGTGTCTGAACAAAATCGACACCGAACGTCGCGACGTGTCTCTTACAAAAACGGGTTTTGTAAGAACCCCTTTCTGTCCGAATGTATTTAATAGTACTAAATATTCGTGTCGAACCAAACGCGTATTCGTGAAAGGGATGGGAAAGGGGAAAATTGAGATGAAGATGCTGAGAAATATGATCTACTACGAGATGGACAAGGGCTTGGGCGAGTGAAGCGCTCGGGGGCAGAGCCCCCTAGTAGAGTGTATTTTACCGAAAATAAAAAGCGAACGATGTTGGAAAAACAAATTTATAGTTATAGAGTGAAACAAACTGAGCAATAAATTAGGTGACCCTACTCAATTTATGGGTATAGGACATATATATATTATGAAGATTTATGTGCATACTTATACGATTTTATTAAGACCGACTTTTTATGTGCCACAAAACTATGCAATTTGAATACACGAGCTATAACCGAACCAGAATCTGAAAAATTACAATAAGAACTGCGTTGTTTATATGGCTTAAAAACACAAATTCTCATTTAAATCCGCTCAACCCCCTCAACAATTCCATTGCAATCCCTCTCATAAATCCACAACCATGCGCTGCATTAGGTACGAACCCAAGCCACATAATTGTTGTTATCGTAGCAGATTTACAATCTCGTAATAAATTCAACACACAAAGATGCGCTTTTGCATTTAAAGCCGAGAAGTAAGCCGCTGCAGTGCGTCTCGTATCCCCCTCGGTGTATACAATCGCAGCTGCAATAGGCGGAAATCTCACACTGAAAGTTTCATGCGGATGCAGTCGTCGTCGGAGTCGTCGTCAACGTTGTTGTTGTCTTTGTTGGCGTTGGTGGTAGCAAAGATTCGTACGGAAGTTTAACCAACTAACAAAGTGGCTTGGTCTGAGGCCAAAACACTTCCCCAAGCCAAATGGACGACATTTACCCAGCCGACCAGGCCAACATTTGTGGCCAAAAGTGTTGTTGACGCTTGAGTTTAGTGCGTGCGATTTAACTGTTGGCCTCCCGTCTAGTCGGGTCTAACCTGGTCCCGCTTCGCCTGGACAATTGATGTATGTACAGCCGTGCAGTGAGCCAGTTGGACAATGGCTTTGGTTGTTGCTTCACTTAATTGCCGCTAAATTGTTTGTTGGCCATTTAAACTTGGACACTTGGTCAATTGGTTTCTGAAACAGCATAAACATAAAAAAGATGAAAACGAAAATGAAAATGAAAAGCGGTTTTCGTTTGGCATTTTGAGGAAATACGTTCAGAGCTTTGGCATGCTTTAGTTTAGCTGCGATAGCTACAATCGCTTCCTTCATCCGCCAGTGGACAGCCGGCTGGTTGGATGGACCGTGGCGACTTTCCATTAACGCCAACAGGCTGCGCCTTAATTGTCTGCCACTTCCCGTTTTGTGGTCATTCGCCATCGGCCCCAAAATCTAATTACGACACTGCCGCAGACACCCAACACCATAGCCAACACCAGCACCGTCCTCATCACCATCATCAGCTGCCGTGTGCCGAGGCCATGTCTTGGTTCTTGTCGTTCCTGTCGCAACCGAAAACCAACGAGCGCAGCAAATTGACAACACAATAAACGTGGCCCACCGAAATGTGCCAACTCGTGGGAGGAGGTTGTCACACATGTGCGACAGTTTCTGATTTATGAACACAATTTCCACTCTGACAATGAGCTGTGCCATATCCCAGCATATCGGGCAAGGGAAGTGTCCATGTTCTGGACCATGCTATCTATCTGTGCGATATTTGAGCTGTTTGTTTATGGACGCATTTCGGTGGTCAGACTCTCCTTTGTCGTAGCGGGTAGTCAGTTTATGTTAATTGAGATTTCTCAGAAAGATATTATAAGAATTCAGAAGTGGCAAGACCCATTTTGGGGTCACTTTATGCTGCAACGACTGCATCCAGCCATATTTTAAACTAATCTGTCACATTAAAATCTATGGCAAACTAGACAAGGTGGCCAGGCAATAACCAAATGGGAATAGTCTATTGCAATTACTTTAACATCAATTCGACCCTTAAAATGCACTCTAAATTTATACAAAAAAAGACAAAGAAGAGGAAGACCTAGAAGATTAGCCAGCATTCACGCAGCGAAGTTCTTATACACTAGCAATGAAAATATGTAAATGTTTTAAAGGAAATCTAACCTTTTTGAAAGCTTCTTATATGAATGTGATATACATTTTATAGTATTTTCGGGCACAGGGTATGGAATAAACGTTACTATTAGAGAAGGAAGTATCTTGGCTACCACAAATTATAGACGAATTCTAGTTTATGAACATTTTTTTTCTTTATAACCTGTACACATAGTGTACAAGGGTATTATAGATTTGTGCAATGTATGTAACAGGCAGAAGGAGGCGTGGCACACCATAAGTTCCATGGGCAAAACGTCTTATCATTGACTCGGGTAGCGATTGGAACATTTCCGTCTGTCCGTCTGTCAGACTGTCCGTCTGTCCGTATGAGGGGATAGATCTCCGAGACCATAAGAACTAGAGACACAAAATTTTAC
Organism: Chymomyza caudatula; assembly: GCA_035041775.1. NCBI lineage: Eukaryota > Metazoa > Arthropoda > Insecta > Diptera > Drosophilidae > Chymomyza > Chymomyza caudatula. The sequence goes on along the minus strand of JAWNKW010000200.1, from coordinate 1,179,677 downwards.
CAAAAGATGCGCCTAATCCCATGTAAGATGAAGTTTATCGAATTGAGTTGATATATGCCCCCGATTCCTCCGCTCCGTTGACTCTATCAACTTGAAACTCCTCAGAGATGTGCTTCGTGTTTATGTGCACCTATAGTCAAAAATATGCAAATTTCACCTCGTTCGCCAATAAACTGCTCCAAATTTCCACTACATGTAGATATGGATGCATAGAGTTTCAAAATTTGGTGTGGAGACTCGTGTAAGTCAAATAATTAAAATTGTATTCTCCTTTTTTTTAAAAGAAGGCCCCCTTCGCTCGCAATTGATTAACCTTAATAACTGCCGCACCCGCATTTGGAAATTGCCACATATATTTACAAAAGTGCTGTAAATACATTTGTTTAGAACGGTAAGCCATCAGTTATGAGAGTGCTTCAACTTTTAACTTTATGTGGCGCCATCTAGTGAGAACACGAACACTGCCAACGAAGCACAAAAAGAAAGTGCTCCTGTCTTGATCTTGTCCGTGGACGCTGCTAAGACTTACAACACACACATTCCAGCGTAACACCGCTTGAGCGTAGATTTTCTTATATCTAAAGATTTTGTTCTGAACAAATGCATTGGCATCAATTATTAAAGCCCGAACTTAAATAACCCTAGAAATATATTATTGTATACTATATATTTTTATATTTTTCAAGCTAAATGGAAATGGTTTTTCAATTTGAATTTTTTCTATAAACAATATGATTTATATGTATTATTAAGGGTCCAACCCAGCTTGGCGAAATAAGATTATATCAGTTCGAACCAGGAATTCAAGCCTTAACCGAAACTGCCATTGCAACTGTTTGATTTCGGTAGTTTTCAGATCCAGCTCCGATAGGTTTCCAGTGGTTTTTTAAAAATCTTACAAATTTGATATCAAAATTCATGAGTGTTCTAAAGTTATTGTAGAAAGGTATTTAATACAACTCTACTTGTATTTAACTTTATTCGATTTGCGTATAAATACATTTCCTTAATAGTCAGATTTAAACATATCGCTGAAATTAATACCCTCTTTTCTAAAGGGGTTTTAAATCACAAGAGTGGCCCTGGCTACTTGACAAATGTTGGGAGTGAGTCGGAAGTAAAGATTGGGGGCGTATAACACAGTTCAGCTCATTCCAAGTCAACTGAAAACTCATTTAAGGCTCCATTTCACAATGTGAAAATAGCAACAACAGCATCAACCCAGAGCCCAGGGTCAATAACAATGCCAATACGTGTGTGTGTGTGTGTGTGTGTGTGTGTGCGTGTGTGTGTGTTTGTGGGTGAATGCATCAACTGAAACAGATAGGGGCAAGAAGAAGAAAACGAAAAAACAAAGAAAAACGAGAGGGCAACTCTAAAGTGAAGCTGCTGCTGCTGCTTCTTCTTTTCGAGACAATTTGCCACTTTAATTGCGGCAATTTTTTGCCCATTTTTAAGTCAAATTCACTTGATGGCTCTTGCTACATTTTGTTATCGTTGTTGCTCTAACTGTTGTTGATGTTGTTGTTACTGCTGTTGTGTTTTTGGTTTGGTTTGTTTGGCTTTGTACTGGCACTGCGCCTGACTAGCTGGCTAACTGACTGGCCCAAAGGGTGTCCAATTTGTGTGTGTGTGCCTCTGGCGCCTGTCTCTCCTGCTCCCTCACTCTGTCTCTTACTTTTTATATCTGTCCAGGCAATCAAGCCCCTCGTATGTCGTCTCCAACTCCATGGCCTCCAACGTACATACGTCCCCATGGCCATCACCGTATGTATGTCTGTCCGTTTGTCTGTCGCTTGCTCTCATTGTCTATATGCCAGCAGTTGTGCTCTCGAAAATGCTTTGTAATTGCAAACAATTTGATATTAAGTACGATTTCTAATTGTGCGAATGATTGCTTTTCATTGAGATGGCGGGCGGTGAGTGAGTCTGCCTCTTTAGTCCCTTTGAAAATAAATGAAAGTTTATGGCTAGAAAATGGAAAATGGCAAATATTTTATAGCTAAGCTAAATAATACAAATACAGATACATACAAGCACACACACATATATATAGTTACCAATTATGTTTGTCAGTTTTGTGCAAATTCTAGCTAAATTGTTCGATCATTTTGTACAGTTCTATTGTAGTAGTTGTACATATGAGACCAATGAAAACCAATTAATAGAAGAGAAAATCGAGCAAAACAAAACTTTTCTTTTATTGATTTTAATTGTGCTGTATTTGATGCTTTTAAAATATGTAATTGATTCGGTCATTGAAAAACAGCAAAAATCAACATTTTTCTTCAAACTAGCTTTTTTGCGTTGAATAACTTCCTGAAAGGTCGACCCACAAACTGCATAGAAATCACGCAAGCTAGTTCATATTTTCTTCTACAAACAATACCTTGAACACTAAAAAAAAATTTTAAATTTTGTAGACAAATGTAAACTGGTAAAAGAAATTTTGAAACTTTGCCAACCATTATAAGAGTACACACAAAATGAATTGAAAATTTATATTTCCTCGCGAAATTTTTCATTGGGGAGAGGAAAACACAACAAAATAAATAATTCTCTGGGGAATGGCCAGGGTGCTAACTGTCTTTACCTTAGCCAAGTTGACGCACAACCTCTTCGTGGTGCCCCTTGGTTTGCTGCTCTAATCGCCACCCAGTGTTAGAGTAGTGCGCTAATGTGCGCAGCGAAGCCCTCCTTGGGTTCTAAATGGGTTGTACGTAGGGTTTGGGCGGCGTTAAAACCTCGCTACATTGAAGTAGAATGCGCCATTTACTACAGCTATCATGCGTAGCGGACGAATCTGGGTATCGGATTTGTTGTTGGCCGGAGATTACTCAACCGTGTTTCCCGGTTCACACCAGTGAACGAAAGGCTCTCAACAACCCGGCAATTTAGCCATCAAGGCTAAATTGTTTAATATGGTAGTCTTTAGTACCAGATTTCAGAATCCCGATATCCACCGGCTACATCACATCACAAAGCTGCAATCACAGCAGACTGCCGAAGCCTTTTCCGCTCAACTCTCTGAGCAGCTCACTCAACTCCTCATAGCGCCGAAGGACTCTGGAACCATATATCCGACTCCTTGCGTACTACCGCGGAGAACATCCTTGGATACCAACACCAACTGTCGACGAACCCATGGTACGATCAGAAGTGTAGCGAAGCCACTGCAGTGAAGAACGCCGCCTATAAAAGCACCCTGCAGTCGGCTGCTACGCGATCTGTGCGAGTTCACTATCGGGAAATGAGGACAATGGCTTTGCAGACGTAGCAAGAACGACGTAAGGAAGTTCTTAAAAAAAGGCGGAATTATTTAGTGGATGAGGTTGTGGTGGGAACACTTCTCTGGCTTGCTATCGGGCGATGATGACTAACTTAACTTCCCGACATCCGGCATCATAGACGATGGCGTGGGCATACCGCCACCTAGCTATAGCGAAGCCAAGGTCGCAATCAAGCGGCTCAAGAACAACAATGCAGCTGTCGCAGATGGCCTGCCAGCTGAGCTGTTCAAGACTGGAGGTATTGAGTTGGTAATATGCATGCACCAGCTCTTTTGCAGTATATGGCTAGATGAGTTGCCAACGGGCAACGACTACCGCAGCCGATGGAACGAGGAACTCTATGAGCTCTACGACGTGAGTATCAATGGTAGACTTACCAGGCCTCAAACCGCACTGATTAGATCCAATCAGTTCTTTCGCAAATGGCTTGAGTCTTTCACACAGTACGCTCGATAGGACCTTATACCACGATGGTTAGCGCACACCATGGGATCACCCTTCTTGAGGACAGGGCAGAAGACACCAAGGACACCAATATAATAAATAAAATATACAGATAATAAAAATAACACAAGTAAAAAAAAATTTTAAATAAGAGCAACACAAAATACATTTTTGTTTGTTTTTTAATTTCAACTGCTACGACTGCGAATTGATCCAAGGATCTCCTGTGTCTTGGGCAAGCTGCTTAACCTCTGATCCACGCAAGAGTACAAAAAAATGTCAAAAACGTAAAAAAACAAATTATTTTGAGTAATTGCAAATTAGAATTTTTACTTAAAATAAGATTTTATGTACTTGCACGGCTTTCGTGCACGTATGTGCTCACTTTGAGTACAATTTACTTGCATTTTTTTCTCAGTGCATTAATTAAACTTATTTCCCAAATGTATAGGTAATTTTCCTTGGTACTGTTTCAAATGCTTCATGAAGGAGTTCTAAGTCAAGTTAAGCCAGTATTTTATTTGACGCTATGAAGCTGTTTAATTTTCTGTGTGGTAAGCTTTTCTATGTTAGGCCATAATAACCTTCATTAAGAGAACTTCTTCACTAACCTTCCAACACAAAAAGTTAAGTCCAAAGTTCATCAAAAGAGCTTAAAGCCAGCAACTCATCAGTCCAATGTGCACGAGCTGTTCCAAATTAATTAGGCAGAATTGCTAATAAATATACATGTCCACAGGCCCAAGCTGCCCAATAGATCCCAACCTCAAAACCACTAAGCTAAGCTCAACAAATACAATAAATAAACTTAAAGTGGCAATATAATTAATTAAACTTTTATCGCTTTCTGCTAATTTGTCTCATTGTTAGTCACCCCCAAAAGGCGAGCATACAAACAAACAGAGCGACAGACAGACGGGAAGACATTTAATTTTCTTTAATGGTAAATCCATGTTTTATGTATAGCCAGCATACCGTTACCCGATATCCGAAATCTTTTAATGCCACAAACGGCAGCCCGCAAACGACAAACTAAAATATCACTCATACGTCATGTCGGCTGCTTGGCTACTTGAATTTATGCGCATGTTGTGCCCACTGCTCAGCTCGAGCTACTAAATTTCTGGCTGCGATTTTGGCCATTGCCAGATAGATGTGCTTGGCTCTTAATCTAAATCTGTATGTCAACTCGAAGACCGCATAAATCACAAAATAATCCTAAAGTAAAATAGCCAGAATCTGGTGTATGCATGCTAACTGTGAGTGTGTGTTTTTGTGTGGGTGGCCTCTGTGCGCGCATTAACGTCAATTGTCTTTGTCTGCAGCCACGCCCACTGCAGCAGTAGCTCGTTGGCTTTTGTAAATTTGCTTTGACAATTTTCTGAGCCAGACTGAGTCCAAAACGAAGCCATGCTAAACCCAACCAGCCCAAAGGCAACAAATGTCATTTGACTTGTATGCCTGCCCTGAACATGCCTCTAGACCTGGCCAGCTCAACTCGCATGGTTCATTCACGCCGCTTTACCTTTTCCGGGCTTTGTTTGGAAATCGACCTGCTCCGGCAACCCGGCCAACTTGGCTCCATTTCATTTTTTATCGAAGACAATGCGACGGCCGCAAATGTAATTCAACGCAATCGCATTGAATTTTATTTAAAATTGTTAAAACGCTCGCACAGCAAATGGCCCATTCGACAGGATGCCTTTTTCGTCCTGAGCCCTCTCATTCGCGCCGCTGCACTGATTTGCTTTATCATTTGCGGTCGTCGTTAGTTCGAGTGTATGTGTAAATTGTAGTCTTGTCCCTTTGCATTTTGCACAGTGTAACAATAAAAAGGCAACGGCTCTGATTTCATTTTAGCCAAAAAATAAAACCCATCCAAAAACGTTGGCTGCTAATGCTGCCAACATTGTTAAGCGCATGTTGCCTCAACGTAAGGCGTTGGGAGTGGTGGGAGGTTGGGGTGTGTTAAAGCAATTGCCGTTTTCTGACAAATATTGTAAATGAGACTGCGACAAAATCATCAGACAAAGGCGACAATGAGACAAAGGCAAGCGACATGGCCCGAATGCGCAGTTACTGCGGCTTTGGGCAAAAATGTATTTCTACATATTGCAAAAAGCTGTTAACGAGATATACACATGGAAAAAAGGAGCTAGGTGATTTAAATAAAACCTACTTGCCTCCTGGCCCACACAAGGGTTTGTCGCAGTAAGACAAAAGACAAAAACGGGCAATCCATGGGAGGGTCTTAGTCTAAAAGGGCGGGTTGAGGGGTGCTTTGAAATGTCAGCCACAATTGAAATAATTAAGTGTCAAAATGGTGTACTTGCTAAGGGGAGTGGCACTGTTGGCGGAAATGAAAATGATTTTCCGTGAAAATTACTTGGCAAATGAGTTATCCAAACTATTATGTTCCAACGAGTTGAATAAAGAGGAAATCTGTGGAAGAGTCTAAAGTAAGAAGATTGGAAGGAAGGAAGAAGTGTGAATTAGTGAAAGAGTAAGAGTGAGACATTGTAAAAGAGGTGATAAGATGAGAATTAGTGTGAACTTAGAGCTTAAAGACTAAAAGATTAACCTATTGAAAGATGGAAAAATTGGACAAGTGACCAAGGGACCAAGTAAATAAATGCAAGATTAAACAAGCGAAAGTTCTTAGTAGAGAAATAATGTGAGAATGCAATTACAGGGTGAATAAAGAAGAAAGAATGACTGAACATTTGGATATTGTGTAGTCCCCATTCATTAGGCGTGCTCTATGGGAGACACTCTTTCAACATATGTTAAAGACGAATTCCAAGCTTAAGTGAATTAAGAACGACCCAGCAACTTTAATCCGCGTTAAACATAGGGGAGGATCCAACTGGCACCAGCGAGCACATGATCGATTGAGAGCTTGAAGAGATAGTATACAAACTTAACAGAAGTGCAAGTACTTCACTAAGAATACGGATTATAATTTATAACAAAGTGATCTTCTTACTTCAAGTTGTTGCACCGATTAGTTACATTATTTCAACTTAAGCCCAACTTATGTCCTGTGCAGAATCTTTTCAACGCGGTTTTCTTTGGCGAATCTTGTTGTTCTGTACAGATTTTCCAATCTAAATAATTTACCAGACACACACAGAAATTTGGAATGCATGCAAAATAAACACTTTGTCGCTGCCACACTTTTACTTAACTTTGTAGCGAGTTTTCCGCACACGCATATTCACACACACACACACACACACTATACCTTCCAAAATCGAACATGAAAACTTTACCAATATAAGTGCTAGCGTAGTTACACAGACAATGACAACGACAAGCCATCCGCAACGCATTCACAACCGTAACCTCAGACACATCCCTATCCGTAGTCCTTGTCTCTCCTGACAACTCCACAGCGTCCATGAACCTGCTGACCGCGCTGCAAAAACCGCACGCATGCTAAAAGTGTGGCCATGTGCTGGTTGTTGTTTCTGTTCTGTTGTTGTTGTTCTTTTGTTTCTGTTTCTGTTTCTGGTTATTGCCACCAAGTTGTTGGCGCTGGCTTTAAACGCAAAACTTGTTTTTAGTTGTTTGTTGTTTTTGACAGAAAATTGAAACCAAACGTTTGCCGAGCCTTGTTGCAAAAGATTCTCGGCACAATGCACACAAAGAATGTTGCCTGAAGATGCTGCTGCTGCTGCTGCTTCCGTTGCTGCCACTATTATTGTTCTCGATTTTGTTGTTGTTATTGTTAGTGTTATGGTGCTGCCACTGCTACCTGGCAAGACGTCCTGCCGCGTTGCAACCGCAGCCACAACGCTCTTATGCAATCACAAAGTTGCTGGTCTGCTCCAGTCTATCTATGCATGTCTCCTTCCCTCTGTCTTATGGCCACTGATTGAAATTCTCCGGCTACTGCAGCCGGGCAGGAAGGCAGTCTGTAATTTTCAGTATCATCTCCACTTGGTTCACTTGCCTTGTCTTGTCTTGAGTTGACTTGCCTTAGCCAGACTTGGCTAGTTTTCATTATAAATAGTTATTATTATTACTATTATCAAAATCATCTATGCGTGCTTCGTGCACAACTTGCTGTTGGTAAGACCCCTTTTCAGCTTCGCCTTACCATTCCCTACTTTCCCTGCACCACTCCAATCCAGGCTTCAACTTCATTGTCAGTTGCCAGTTTTGCTTTCCTATGCGAAGTGAATTCATCATGGCCTTTGTAGTTGTTGTTGTCGAAATCAAATTGGTTGTTGCTGACTCTGCTACTGAATTTTCTTATTGGCTTGCCAATATTTTTGCTTTCAATATTTATTTGTGCATTCCAGTTGAGGTTTTTGATTAGTTTCTTACTTTTTTCTTTTTTTTTTTGTTGTGTGGGATATTGATTGCAATATGCTGGGTGCTGTTTTGGCTTTGCCTGATCGAATAACAATTGGTCTAACTGGGGGCTGGATTGCAGCGGACTGTGGGGAAGGATGGAGTGGTAAGGAAAAATGTTACATAATAATCATCTAAAAGATTGTGCAAGACTATTAGCTTGCAGTAAAACTATTTACGAAAATAGTTTAGAATTTATTTGACTAGCTAGGTATATCGATGGATAAATTGAAGTGCAAATTTGCACCACAAATTGGAAAACATTTAAATTAATTAGTTTAACAGCAAGGGAGTGAATAAATTTTGAAAGTTAATTAATTTTTATTATTTTAGGATATGAACGCATAGACAAAGCAAACCAAAAATTACAACAGCAAAAAATACACTTACCAAACATGCTGTAATAAACCATAAACAAAAAAAAAAGTTTCTATTCTTTGCTCTAAGATGTTGAAACTGCGCTGTTTTAACATAACATCATATGAGTCTGCTGTTAATTGAACTGCCGACACAATTATAAAAAAAAAACAAATAAAATCAAAATATGTAATTACAAATTTACAAGCTGTAAGCCAGTGTTAAAGTCGATGCAAAGAACCATGAATGCGGTTACTGCGCAACATACGAAAAGGGGTGAGGGGTGAACCGTATTCCGGGATTAGAAGGACAAGCTATTTGAATGGTCTCTTGGTGATATAGGGTTTGTGCATCCCTCTTGCTTTTAATAAATCCGAGATTTATTTGCTTTATTGACAGTAACGTCAACATGCTCTTTAAATGATAGTTTTACATCAAGAATGATTCCCATGTCCTTAAAGATATCAAACCTACTGAGAGGGGAACTACGAAGTTTGTACCGAAAGTGGTAAAAGATTTTCGTGAAAAACTCATCAATTTGGATTCGTCACGGGTCAGATTGAGATAATTAGGCGCACATCATTGAAAAAAGCTATCGAGGTCATACTGAAGGTTACTCCAACCGTTCTCGGTTGATGTACAGAAATAAAGATTAACATCATCAGCATACATCAGGATTTTTGATGAAAGTAGAATTAGTGACAGGTGATAAATATATCAAACAGGATTGATCCAAGGTGACTTTTTATACCACTTGACAGGCCATAACAACCCGTTACCGGTTTACGGCCTATTGTAGGGCAATTCTCCTGACACCTTCCAGTGGGAGGGGGGTTTCTCGCGAAGGGTCCCAAACTTTACGCATAGCCCTGGGCAGACTTCACTGCGTACATTAGCTTCTTTCCCTAACACCTAGTGGTGATTAGAGCAGCTAACCAGGGGCCACCACGTGGCGGTTGTGCATCAACTTGGTCAAGGCAGAGACAGAGCTTCACCCTGTTTTACCAGAACCCAGGCCCTGACTACCCTGTGGAACTCCAGAATCGACATTTATTGAAATAGATAACGCTCCATTAAATGAAACCCATTGAGTATTTTCTTTTAAGTTTGATTCCAACCAGCGTACTAAAGTATTAGGAAAGTGAATATTATTAAATTTTAGCAATAATAAATTATGGTTTACAGAATAGAACGCTTTGCTAAAATATTTAAATATGAAGTCAGTTTGTCAGCCATTCAAAAACCCATATATAATATTAGCAGTCAATTCTAAAAGATTAGTATTCGTTGAAAAGGTTCGATTAATGATCGAATCGAACATTTCAGTTGATCAATCGCAATACCACGGTAATTAGCAACATCGTCGGTCGGTCCTCTCTTAGGAAACAGGATAATAAACGATACACCTTAGCGATCCGGTAAACAGTATGTTGAGTGGTATTTCCAAGGCCACCGAACAAGATTTCAACACAGCGGAAGGAATTTTGTGAGGTCCAAACGAAAATGATTATTTTAGGTTATCGAGGCATCAGTGATCATCATCCTAGTAATATTTTAACAACCGTTAAGCCAATACGAATACGATGCAGTTGCGTATATGCTTATGAGTATTATTATGTGTTTTTGTCTCAAAAAAAAAAAGAAGCAAACATTGACATTGTCTCGCCTTTTGTTCTGGTACAGGTCACTTCAAATATCCATAATTGAAACTTTGAAGCATTTAAATTAGTAATTTGTCAGAAGCGGGTTAACCTTTTAAACATGTTTTTCCAATGGTAGTTTGGCCATTTTCTTGTGCTCGGCATACTGTTCTTGATACTGCAGTCCAACTGCAATCAGTCTGTCTTATACTGTCGATCCGCGTTCACCAATATGCTTAATGTTTTGTTGCACTGTCACTCTCTGTTGTTCTCTACATAACTCATGACTGGAATCCTCCGTGCAGACTCAATGCCACCTACGCCGCTTAATCCCACCAAAACTCAACCTGCAAAGTACCAATTATCAACAGACTTCTGCTACACGCTTAAGTGTGCTACTATCAAAAACTATACACTCTCATAGCACAACTAACTGTACTCGTAGTGTAAAAGACATCCCTATCTCCAGCTACTCTGATGGAGTTATCTTTATATTAAGCCCTAAACTTGATTTACACAAAACTACGTAGGAATTTTTCATAACGAAATTCTATTCCGCAGTACGCAGTACCATGTTTCTCGTGAGAGTTGCCAAAAGTGTTTGTGGGATATATGTGGAACTCATTAACAGCTGGCACATCTCAACAATAGTGCGCCAATTTGTTATTTCATTTGGCGTACATGCTGAAATGTTGAATTTGCTTTTAAAGTACGTCAAAAAACTGAAAAATTAATCTTAAAAAGCAATACAACGAACTTAATGCTAGCAGAATCGTTTTGCCAAGGCATAGGTCTGGCTTCTCAGTTAAATTAATCTTTGATGCGACAACGACAGGCTTGAGGTGCTCTTTCTGCTGGGCTCTGTGGTGTGCAGTCCGTGATTGAGCTGTACCCCTTCGCAGCTGTGCGCAACACGCCATACACATGTGTCTGTCCGTGTGACGAAGCAAAGTGTATTGCACAACCGTACACCTTGCGCAGAGATGCGGAAAGTATTCTCTATGCAATGGCAAGCTTGGGTTAGTCGGTAAATGTAAATTCGTTCCTCTTTGGTCAGGTTGAGTGAACCATACCCCTAAAATGTGGGGTAAGCACTCCATTCAGTATGTTCTCCAGGAAGCCTGAGGATATGGCGATATACTTGAATTTTCGATGCCTCATAGACTCCTAAAAGGATGGAGTGTGACAATTACACCAACACTGCTAGCAAAGAACTGTTCGTCTATAAACGCCTTTACTCTTACATTGTTACTTTGTTCCATGTTGAATCTTACTAAGAAAGCACCCTGCATCCCTCTTACTCCGTGCTACAGCAAATCTCAATCTAAAATTGTAATGTACATTTACATAACACTGCTGACAAAGAAAGGTGACCATGTGACCACTTCTTTGGGAATGAAATAAACAGTTGATAACCAACTCAGGCTTTTCTGCCTATTTTTTTAAAAAATATTTTATTCTTATTATTTCTCTGGCGACCCAACTATTGCGACTACAGTGCTAAAAATAAATAGGAAACGCTTTGAAGATATGCCCAACAGAAGAAAGCAGAAAAGCATTTAGCTTGCTAAAGTCGCAATTTCTAAAGTTATTGGAATAACACACTACATCGGCAACGACAACGCACGAACACAAAAACATCGCCAAAATACCGGAAAAGTTTTAAGAGTACTTAAATCGTCGAAAAACATAAAATTAGAGATTTTAGGTTTTTGCCAAATCGCAATACCTTTCGCGGACAAGTAAAATTGTGCGATTGGCTTGTTCGTCACAAGAATGAAAAATATTGCAATATACAGTGTTTTTTATCTCGTCACATAAGTTACATACAACTACGATTTCTTTACATGTTTTGTTGGTACCAATATCTTTATATCCTCTAACTCTAGGTCAATTCAAAAGAATTCTTTAATGCGTTAATGCTTGCCTACTATATAAGTAGAAACACATTTAGTATGTTTCATATGGATAATCGTTTTTGTCGATATCTTTCGCGTCGTCTATTGGAATTCGTTCAAACTTCACAAAAACCTTCTCCCTAATACTGTCTACAATGTGTGTAAATTTGGTTGAAATCGGTCCACGCATTTTCGAGAATAGCGAGCACATCACTTTTTGAGGCTTAACTTTTATATATACAAAAGATAATTACAGGAGTAATTTTTTTTTAATTAAGTTTGGATAGAGTCAAGTTTATTATAAATTTGTGCAATATATTTTTATAGACGATAAGGGTTAGGGACATCAAAGAAAACTGGCATATCCCCACCACTCAGACAGTCTTGCACATTGTACCAAATGTAAGGTAAATAATAAGAGTGGAAGTTAAGTTTAATTGAGAACTCGCCTATAGCTTAACATCTCTGTTAACACGATTTCTCATTTAATTCCATAGCATACTTATAGGCATGTTACTTAATTGCGCAACATGATCGTTTATTTCTCTTCATACTTAACTGCTGTTAACTGGCACCTCTGTCAACGTATCGCTCTTTGCACAACCTTTTTTATGCTTGTGTGTGTTTATGTGACTGCGTGAGACCGTTAACTGTTTGCCAATGTGCACTGTGCTGCCCTCTGCGTTCTGCCGACGCCCTCTCTCTCTATCTTTCTCATTCACTGGTCATGAGAACTACTCCAACTCTAGCGAGAGCTTCGAAAAGTTATGACAGCTTACATTGTTAGCACGTGGAAAACTTCTTGCCATTTTCTCTCTTGTTGTTGTTATTGTTGTTGTTGTTGCTTTTGCGCTGATTGAATGGAATTTGGGGCGTGTATGTGTAAGTGTATGTGTGAGTACATGTGTGTGTGTGTGTGTGTGTGTGTGTTGCTGTGTTTGTTTATTCGCTGTTGTCGGTTTTGTGTTGGCGCTTGTTAAACGTCAGACAATTTTTGAGCTACACCTCGCAAATGAATCTGCCAACAGAGTTGATTGTGCTTCGTTTGATATTGTATGTGTGTGTGTGTGTGTGGGTGAGAGTGTGTGTGTGAGCGAAGGTGTTTGTGGTCTTTCGCTTGCATGACTCAGCTGTAACCTTACTGACCTTAGATAAGCGCAATTTGCCTGATGTTTAATGTTCTCTACGCTCCCTTCTTAACAACAAAATCATCTGAAAATTGCTGGCCATTAGCGCTAAGCAGTTGGTTAGACCCAGAAGTACAGTACGGTCAGCTAGCTTAGCCATGACACAAACCGCTGTCAGAGACTGCAGCAGTAGCGGCAGCAGCCAAGTCCAAGACCTGGGTTGGCGTTGCCGCTGGCTTCACTTGACACTTTTCGCTCTTTTGTGTGTTGTATGTGTATGTGCGGGTGTGTCTCACACAGGCGTTTGACATTTGTGCCTTCATTTCGCTGTGATAAGTTCTTGTTACTTCACTTGGGGCCACTTAGTGGCCTGTCAAGACCGACTCAGCATCTTTCCATTGGCCAACATGCCTATTTTACACTTTTATAGAAAATTTTTGCCAATTGTCTGCCGCTGCCGTCAGTGGCGCTGTTAGCTGGAATATATTTTTGCTTTTTTGGTTGTGCGGAAGTTTGCGCAATTTCCAAACGGAAATGCAATTTTCGGTTCTGCTGCATTTGTCTCGCAGCGCGTTCTTGTTGCTACGGCAGGGTCGGGATGGATTTCGGGGTCGAGCGGGCTCAACTGCGTCTGGGCGGCTTGCCAACACATCGTATATCAAATGCAGTTGGCAGCACTGACAATGACATGCACAAGCGCCAACCGCTAGCCGAGAGGCGGCCCGAAAACCAAACAAAAAGAGGAGCGACCGAGAAAGAGAGAGCGACTACAAAAAGAAAAAAAATCTTAAACGCCAAAAAAACTTGCGACTCCGCCATCGCCTTTAGCTCATGTTGTTTTCGTTGTTGTTGCCGTAGTGTGTGTTACGCCTTTTGCGGCAGTGCCTTAAAATTTATTTCACACGCTTTTTTATGGAAAAAAACAAAAAAAAAAAAAAACAAAACGTACCCGTGTCGCTTTTCAGACCGCTGTGCATAACTTTTTGCGTTGGTTTGCATGCAAAATGAAATGTTGAAATACTTTTTATATTTTTTTTTTATTTTATTTATTTGCATATAAATTATTCAATTGTTCAACCACACAATCGCTTATCTTTCTTGCTGGCTGGATTTCGTCCTTGGCATGAGCTGTGCCTCAACCCCAACCTCAACCTCTGGCGAGTCTATCAAAATCAAACAAGGCATACATTGGCAGTGCAATTGATGGTCTGATTGCACGCAGTGGGCGTGGTCAGAGGCATCAAATTTTGATTTATGCGTGCATATTTGGCAAAAGTTTAATAAAATTGCATTTGCATGCAGTTGGCAGCTACATGCAGTGTGCAAGTTCATTGCACACAGCTTTAGGCTGTTAAAGTGGATAGCATTTGTACACATATTCCATTTGCAGCACGTAAATGACAATACACGCTTGATTTATGTGAGCGCCTAAAAGTAGGCAAAGTACAAAATATTTCACCATATATTAGCAAAGAAGCATCAGCAGTTCTTTGTCATAACTTGCCACTTGCTGCAAAGCTACACAACTTCCGTTTCCGCGCTGTCAACACGTGCGCTAAACTGCCTCACTTCCTGTCTCCAAGCCCCGTTTTGAAATGTCAACTGCAGCGCCGCTCCTGTCGACTACAATGTCCTGCCTTTCGGCGTTGCGCAAATATTTGTGCGCCTGTTTTTATTTTTGTTAACAGCCGTCACTGCTGCCGCCTAAAAGCATGCCTCAATAACATTCAAAACTCCGAAAACGCGTTGTACGTGCGAGGCCTGCGCTTGTCACCAAATATTTCTAATATCAGTCCCATTGTAGCTGGTCCCCGTTTTCAGGGGTTCCTTCCCATTAAGCTACATGTGTCGTAAATTTATTAGCTGTCATATAAATCTTCACACACTGCCGCCCTCTAGTGGCAGTTTTCTTCATTGGGGCCGATGCCGATGAGCAGCAGACATGTACGTGTCGCCATTTGCGACTTGTCTTGGCTTGTTTGTCTGCTTGTTTGCAGATAAGGCTTGTACACAACCCTTACGTGGGTGAAAATTTTCATTTACATAAATGCTACTTAAGAAAATTAATAATCTCTTTTTTTTGCGTAGTCTACTTTTAGGCTTTGTTTTAATTGGGCGCAATATTATGGGTTGGCTGGGCAAGTGTGAGAGTCTTATTAAAGTGACGCCTAATTGTTGGCAAAACACATTTATCTCACATAAAATTTATAGAATGCACATTCAATACGTTACATAAATAGACGATACTATCCTACATATAATAAGCATACATATCTGTATATTTTGGCACGCTTTTTGCCTCAAGTCAAGGCGCTTTTCGCCCGATTACTGAGGCTCTGCATCCGCTTGCTTCAACGGATTGCCCTTGTCATCGATCTCCATAGAAGGCACCAGTGGTGGCTTAAAGCCATATTCCATGTGCAGGTTACGTCCAAAGTCGGGACTGCGTTTTAGCGAGTGTCCGTTGCGCCAGCGCTGGAACTCATCAGACTCATTGCTGGCTGTGTTGGTAACTACTGGACCAATGTATGACTTCACCATTTGCGCTGGCGCTGAGGCGGCAGCGGTGGCCAAGTCAGCGGGCAATGTGTTGTAGATATAGCGTGCACCCTGGAGCCATGGTGAACCCTGTGGTGGTGGTGGTGGACGTAGATCATAGCGCATGTCCGCCAAACTAAAAGTGGCTACTTTGGGCGCCTCGCCAATGGGCACAGAGCGTAGTGGTTTCTGTGGTGTTACTGGCTTGGCAGAAGAAGAACTGGTTATTTGAGATTTGGCAGCAGTTAACTGGGGAAGAAGTTTCTTTAGCATGCGGGTGTAGTAATTCTGTAGGACCTTGGGTGGTATATGTGCTACTGAGGTGGCATGTGACCAGGGCGGCAAGGCATTGGGATGTGGTGAAAAATTGAAGCCATGAGAGGAGCTTGAATGCACAGGCATGTGTATGGCTACGGGCACATGTATGGGTATGGCCATAGGACGATCCACAAACTTCTCTACAATCTTTTCTACCTCGACAGGCTTCTCCACAATGCGCTCCACCTCAACAGGCACATGCTTTTCTATTATTTTCTCTACAACAGTTTCAACGGGATAGGGATAAGGTACTGGCTGTTCCACGATCGTCTCAACGGGATACGGCCGATCAACATAGTGGTCGACATGCACGGGTACTGCTACAGGTTGGGCATAGGGTACGGGTATACGCTTCTCTACAATTTGGTTAACTGGGTAGGGACGATCCACTAGTTTCTCGACAGGTTTCTCAATATGCACGGGATAGGGCTGAGGCACCAGCTTTTCGACAACTTCAACATGGGCTTTTGGTGCAGGCAGATGGTGGCTAATCACGGCAACAGGAGTGGAGTGCACTATAGCGGGTGCATGATGACTGACTACAGCGACGGAGGGTGTTGTGTGAAATGAGGTGGGTGCATGATGGTCAGTTTCCAGATGTATAGCAGCATGTGAAATGGCACCTTCCTGTGGTGAACTATCATAATCCACTTGTTGTACATGAATGGGATTATTGGCCAATGAGACGTAATTTTTGGCAGGCGCCGACGGTGGAGCTGAAGGCGCAGCAGACTCTACAAAGTTTTTGGGACTGTAATCGGCGCTAATGTGATTCTGCTGATGGTGTTTCTGTGGTTGATGGTAGATGGTCTCATGCTGCTCTACCAAGCGGCCATCTTTTTCAGTGATGAGCTTATTATGAATGTTGACGGACTTTTGCACCTCCACAAAGGTATACCCATGCGGTTTGACTTTTACTTCCGGATGTGGAGGAATGGGAGGTGGAGCGTGCTGCACATGATGCTGCGAAGGTTCAGCAGCTGCTTCTGAAACATACTCATGCGGGCTATGACCCGCATGCTGTGGTGGTAGTTCCACAGGTTGAGGTGGTGCGGGGGAAGCATGTAGTGGGTTGGGTGTATTTAGAGTGACAAAAACAAGACTATTGGGAATGGGAGTTGCGGTGGCATGTGCAGAACCTCTATAGCCTTGATATTCGTGGGATGACGACCCAGTTGGTGGAACAGCTGGTGAAGCAATGGCTTGCGTGTGCAGCTTTGCGGACGTTTGAGGCTGCTGCAGAACGTGGCTCAGCTCCCGCTGATAGGTCAGTTGAGCAGCCGGTTGCACAAACTGACTGGCATAGTCAGTTTCAGTAGGTGGTTGAGGATTAGGACGCTGCGGCCGATTGCTTAGTTCGTAGTGGAAGGTGCCTTTAGGTATGGGTCCCACAGCGCTGCCTGACACCACCGGTTTAAAGTTCTTGAGAAATTGTCTAGAAGGTGCCTCTTGAGCCTGATGGCGCTGCTGGAAACGCTGCTCACTATGTGCCTGGTAGTGATCAAGTGTCTGACCGGGCTGAGGTTGTGGCGACAACTGTGAAGGCCGCTCCTGAGCTTTGGCTAGTGTATCGTCATGTACAATGTGTACGTTGATTTGTTGTTCTTGGCCAGGTCCTTGCTGTTGGCGATAGCTTTCAATGCCATGATGCTCTGATTCAGTCGCTGACGGATGTCGTTGGAAGAATTGCTGACCGGAATGCCGTGATTCTGCTATAAGATTATCCTCATAACTCTGCCTCTCTTCGAGATCACTTTCATGCTCGCCTAGAATGACGATAGGTGCGCTTTCAGCTGCCACCATCGTCTCATTGTCATCATTAGGACGCAATAGCAAACTGGGTAGCACAGGTGTGGCCACAGCTGCTCGATTAATGCGCAGCAAGTCGTCCTTGGATATGTGATTGGTGCCATCTTTAAAATGTTCTTGCGGCAGGCGTGCTATCTGCTCAACGACAATCTGTGTATGTCCAGGACGAAGCTCGCGACGGTATTCCTTGGTCACGGTAGTCTGGTAGCTATAGTAGGTCTGATTCTTGGACGGGGTTACAGTGGTCCTGCTTACAACCTGCGCCATGGTAGGCCGCACCACATCTATGGACTTCGTTGTAGTGGTTGCTGTGGTGCTGGTGCTTGGGCTGGACGGTTCTGTAGCTGCCTCCGTTTGGGCTAGTTCTGTGCTGCTGCTGTCGCCGGGATAGCTAAAGCGAAAGATGTCGGAGAAGCCATTTGGAAAGAGACTTGAAAGAACTTCATTGACGGTGTGTTGCTTGGACGAATTCTGACGACGCACAGCTTCCACAGGCAGCTCATCGCTAACTTGGAATTGTATATAGCCATGACCATTAGTGGGCAGCGTCATGGTGGTATCCTGTACACTAGGGACAACGGTGGGCAAAAATCCTGGCACACTGTAACTAAGAGTTGATTATATACAATAAGACAATGTATTAATAATAACTGACATATGAGCGACTAACCCTAAGAATTGTGTCGTTGTTTGCTCTTCCGAAGCCGCTTCTTCTGTCTCTGTTTGCGTTTCCGTCTGCTGCTGCTGCTCTGCCAGCTCAGTGTCATCGTGCTGGTCATCAACGGTCTCGATCTCCACGCCTGCTGCCTGCTTATTAAGCTGTCAAAAGTAGCGCTCATTGCCTGTCAAAATCTTTCACTAAACTCAACTCAAAACTGACTCACCTCCTTGGCACTGTCACTCAAATCCGCTTGATGATTCTCTGCCCGGCTCTGCGTAGTGCTTGACACATTCTGAGCAGCCGTGGGCGGCTGCAGTGGCAACGGCTGGCTGGTTGTCGTGGGCCCCTTGGTGGATATGGATGTACTGGTAGTTGTTGCTGAGGCTGTCGTTGCGGCTAGCAGACAGATGCCAATGACAGCCGCTGTTGTTAGCAGTTGTTGTTGCTGTTGTGGTTGTTGTCGTTTGGGCCACATGGCAGCGGCTCTGTTTTATGTAGTACAGGAAGGAAGAGATATAGATAAAAATACATTTTGTACTTGTAGTTGTAGTTGTAAGACATTTAAATGCTAAGCACTGGCAAAAATGTTTCCACATCTTAGAGAAGTGAATAACCCCCTTGACACTGACAATGATGACGGCGACGTTGAAGCCGATGTCAGCGCATTCCTTTGGCCATTTAAGCGGCACGAAAACATTTAGCGGCAGTTGGCCTTTTACCAGTCGTCAAGCCTGTTATGTTATTTTCCTCTCTATCGCCACTCTTACAATAAGCTGTCCCTCTCTCTCAAAGTCGACTCATTCGGCTCACTGACTGTTTGATTTTAAGCGATAAGTTTTATAATGATTTTTCCTAAGTGGTCTCACTCGTTTTTCTTTCTCTTTTCCACAACACATTTTCCCTAAACGTATAACGCCTCACTGACTTGTACCCATCACCATCACCAATGCCAATGCCAACTCCAGCTACATCACCCAAGTTGTTGCTGTTGTTGTTGTAATCATTATTATTACAATTGTTGTTGTCGTTGTTGCCGCTTTCATTGCCAGAGAGTTGTTGAACTTGGCTGCGTGGTTTGCTTTCGGGCTTATGTCATTTGCGACCAACAACGTAATGCATTATTAATTAACCCCGCAATTGGTTGTTACCCCGACATGGCCAACCATTGATATTTGGAAAATTGAAATTGATGGTGTTTAAATTGGTTTGCCGTTTTTTGTACTGGTTTTCACGTTGTTTAGATATGCATTAAATATGCATGCCAAAACATATTTCACTTGCAATATTTATGCAGCCTAACGCGCTGCACAGCCTAAGTGGTTCAGGTGGTTCGGGTGGTTAATGGGTTTGGGTGGTTTTGCTGTTAGTTTTGGTGGAGACGCGGGTCGTACTGGTTGCACGAGCTTTTAGCAGTGTGTACATGTAAAAACGAAAGTCTGCATGTGATCGATAAATTATTTATGACAAACTTCATATTTTTTTTATTGACTATATTTGAATGATATTTTTAATTTAAGCTAATTTAAATAATTTCGTATCTAAAGCATCTGTTATCAGCAACACCCGGACTCTTTTTTACTCTTGGAAATTGTAAACTTTTCAAGTGCTAGATATAATTTAATACGTAATATACAAAACCATTTTATTGCTCTCTAATCTTGCAACTTCAAAATCGTAATTAAGAATTTTTACCTGCAGTTTTTAGTTTTTAGATAGCAGTTTTTCAAGCGATGCGATAATAAGCATGGTTAATTGGGAAACATACACAGAGATATTGACAACATTTAGCTACATTTGGCTTAGATCACAAGTTTACTAAAGAAAAAAATATATGTTGCATTTTCCGATGGGATCCCACTTAGTTGGCATAAATTATTGATTTCAAAAAACTTTTTTATATGTTAAAAAGTTGATTTTGTATAGAGATCGTTGGGTTTAAATAAAAACTTTTTTATTAGAAGTCAGTCGCATGCACTTCTAAAAAGAAAATTCAATATTTCGAAACTCAAATAGTGAAATCAGCGCTTCGGAATGAAAGGAAGACATGCACATTAGTTAAGGCATTTTTTAACTAACGTACTCTCTTGTGTTCAAAAATACTTTCGTTGTGTTTTACATAATAGCATTTAACGACATGCAAATGCATTAAAATAATTATTGCACTTTTGGCTTTTCCAAATTTGACAAATATCCCATTTATTTATTGAAAACAGGAAACTTAGCTTAATTGATATCAGTTTTGTGAAACAGGTTTTGCTTTCTTTTCACAATTTCCTCAAGAAATTATTACTTTTTTGTGTAAAGGTAATCATAACTATCTAATTACCTAACTGACACCACAGCATTTTTGATGGTTCACCTTTACAACACTACAAAAGAAGGTATATACATTTAATATGGCCAGGTTGTCGAAAAGTAACTTATTTCATGACCCCCGCACACATATTTTCTCAAAATTTCTTTTGAGAGTCGAAATTTGCCGATTTGATAGATATTTCTAGATATTTAACCTTGGTATAGAAAGTAAAAAAATGGACACAGTACAAATATTAACAAACATTGATTAATGGCTTAGTATTTACTTTAAGCCGACTGCAAAATATATTATTTAAGCCCAGAGCTTATTTACAAAGAATATAATATTATAAGCTATTTTCAGTTCATTAATTTGAAAACAAAGCCGTAGATTGCATCGACCCGCTATCTTCAACAGCAAAAACTTAAAAATATGTTTACTGACTTTCAACATTAATCGATTTATTCATAAATTTTTATCCGGTAAGTGCAACAATTAAATGTAATTTATATATGCAATAAAAATGGGTACTCGCATTGCAAATGCATTTAAAAATGTTTATGCCCTTTTAATAAATTTACCTGCATCCATTAAATATTTGACGCAGAGTCGCAGTGAAATTAAAACACTCAATTATTTATGCTGATTGCTGCAGAATTTAAAAACACTTTTATCACTTTTCTATTTGATTAAAACTATTATACTACAATTAATATTATTATGTTTTTTTATTTTATTACGTTTATTGCCTTAATTTATAATGGCGTTAACAATGGCACAAAACATAAATTGTATTGCTATCAAGTGTCAGCGCTAGTAAAATCCCGTCACACAGTCTGTTGCACTTGTCGTTAGACAGTTGAACAGCTTTTACGGCCTGGGGTCGAAAGACCAACAGTGTGTCGCGTAAGGTTTAAACCGATTACAAATTTGCAGCTACTCTTTTGCGGCGAGCGTGTGCGAACGTGGCGGCTGCGCATGCGCTTTGCGAATGAAAGTGAAATTGGCGCGTTGCGCGCATTTGGTTTTCTTTTCGCTGCTTTCGTCGTCATCGACGTCGACGTCTGCGTCTGCGTTGTCGTCTCCGTAGTTGCGGTCTATGCTGCTGATAATCCTTAAAGTGTAGCAGTTCGTGGGCAGCGGGAAAACTTGTCTGTCCAGCGATTGCGCAAGCTACCTCCCTGGCTCCCTCTCTCTCTATCTCTTTTTTAGACACACACTCTAAGTGTCTTTGTCTTGCTCTTTCTACTCTCTGGCAATGACATTTTTTATGGCTTTCTACGACAGCATTGACCCTGCCACATTCGCGAATTGGTGGCCTTAAGCGTCAGCTGGGAAAAAAGTGCAACAGGTTTTTTCTCAGCCACCAACGCCACTCGAAGAGACAACAGAAACAACTACAAAGCCATCAATAACAGCAGCAGAGGGAACAATTTCTGCAATGACATCAAAGTTTAGCTTAGCCTGGTTAACACTCAATCTTCCACTTAGAGTTGCACTTGGAATTTGTAAGAAATGTTGAAAATTCCAAAGAAAAACATAGAATAAGAAAAAAAATCAAATGAGTGAAATTCTTCAAAACTTATTCAGTTCTTTAAGTCTCACGACGCACAGTGGTTCCAACTTCTTTTTCGGCAAAAACCATTAGTTTTGAAGGGGTAAAGATATTTTCAAAAGTGTCTTATCTTATATCATGGAGAAATTCCATGTTCTAACATAAATTGTGCTTATTTTTCAATAAATCGTCCTCGTCAAAAGTTTCTCCAACTCGCGGTAGTGTGTACGCTAACTTTAAAATAGACTCAAAATATCTAATCAACAGATTTTCAAAATTATAATGATCAGACAATAAAAGTAGTTCAGAAATTGCATTCGTAAACATCAAATCTAGCTACGACATGAAATGGTTGCAATAACTAGACATTTTCTGGAAATTTATATCACCACCTGACTTACCAAATTTCCTAGTGTAAATGGGCCTTAGGGCCTTGCAAGTGAAAGTCCTCGTCATTAGCACACGCGCCTCAACAGCTGCTCGTTGGCCTTCTATCTCGCTGACAAATCTGCTGCCATTTTCACTCTTGTGCGGTTTTTCTCTCCGCTCAATTTGCTTAAGCAATTTATCTGCGATTATCGCATACATAACTCCTGTTTTTAAATGCAGTTCGTTTTTCTTGCTTTGTGGCTTGGCGTCAAATGATCTTGACTAAAGCTTCCACCGCAAATACAGTCTATTTGCTGTCATTCATTTGTTTGAATTTCCCATTTTCTGTTGCAACTTTTAACTTTTTTTCAAATACACTTTCAATGAGTCTATTTCGTCGGTTTATGCTTGGCGTGTCGCAAAGCGTTTTACGTTTGAAACTGGTTGATTAATGTGGTGACATTTGCAAAACTGATGCAATTTTTTTTGATTTTATTATTTTGAATGCTGTTTTTTTGAGTAACCTGTTTTATTTATTGCACATTAGACAGCAGTTGTGATTTGATAGTGCTGTAGCAGATTTTATTGTACAATTTGTTTTATAGCATACGAAACACTTTCATCAATGAAAATCATAAAGTAAATGCTAAAAACTTAAAACTATAAAAAAGGCGAAGATGGTCACCCTCATTGTACTTATTTTTTCAGCCATCTTGAAAGTTAATAGTTATCAAACAGTAAGTTTCACTAATGACTAATAGAACACAAAAACTGTATACTCTACAGCTATTCTGGCAAAATATCTTCAATTTGTGGCTCAATCTTTATATACTAAGGTGTGCAAGCCACAATAAAAATGCAATATATTTGAAACTTCATAGATGAGTTAATTAATTAGTAATTAGAATCGTTCAAATTTTGATCACCCTATTTTTTTAAAGCTTGAAGATTTATCCTTCGTGCACGTCATAATCGAATGCAGCTTTTATGCCATGCCTGTGGGCTTCGATATTGCGAAGTTGCCTTTGACAAGTTTCCTGATTCTGATGAGATGGTGAACCGAGAATATTTTTATCTTGTTTTTCTTTGATAACAACTTCAAGGATTTTAATGACAAACGATAAAAAACGTATGCATACTTATATTATTGTTTTTTTTTTTTAATGGGAGTAACTTTCTAATGCTAAGGTCAAATAGCTATTGGAGACGTTTATTGATGACGCGTGTATGATATGATATGATATGGTATGATAGCAGGACGCTACGTGCACAGTGGAGCCATCTGACTTCGTTTGCAGCAAAAATCATAACTTTTGAAGGAGAACAGATGTTTTTTGCATTTAAAATGCACGTAACGGAGACCTCCTTAAGCTTTAAAATATTAAAACAGGATACTATGAATATAGAATAATGCAAAAGTAATTATTTAATACATATTATCAGAAATAAACATTTTTAGTTTAAGTGGGCCTTACTCTATATAGTAACCTTTACTATACCATTCATTCGGGTTTACACAATTTCTTAAGGTTACTGGAAATAGAGCGATTCTAGTTCCGAAAAAAATAACCATAATGTTACCAAACTCCGCCAAAAAGAAATACCAACATGCTGGCAACGAATAAGGTATGGTAGGAACTATAGTTCATAATTTTTCAAGTTCCGATTCTGGAGTTCAAGCAAATCGGATGCATGGGATCTGGTTCAAGGACCCGTTGCAGCGAACGTTTATTCGAATGTTTTGTGCAACAAAATTATAGAGCGGAAACAATTTAACTTCCCTACGCTAATTGACAACGCAATGCGGCATTTAACGCTCGAAGAGTAAGCCGAGGCCCTTCTTGCTCTGTTTTAAAAACTAAACAATCTCCTGCTCCTGAAAACATCGATAACTTATACTTGACGACGTTCCTAAGCAGAGCGACTCTAGAAACCCATTTGTTATTTTCTTAGAACATCCAATTTAAAGAGAACTCGAGAATAACAAAAAAAATGGAGGGTACAGAAACAAAGCAAAAAAAAAACTTTTTAATATTTTGGCACCGTTTTGAGATCCTTTTATTGCATCTTTAGGACTTACAGGGAATTACACTCGTATAATTATAACATAGGAATATACATAACTCCCGACTTTTCTGAAGAAAACTGTATTTTTTTTAAATGAGAGAATATAACACTAAAAAAAGTTTTTATTTTGTAAATTTGGTTAATTTGACAGTATTGAGCGATTATATTTAAATTAATGATCTAAAGAGATCACTTTCATGCCCTATGTAGTCAAGGCAACACGCAGAAGCTTAATGTTCAACGAACCTACGCCGGATTAACGGCTCAATCTCTCGGTATTCGAATATGCAAGCATATAACACATGGACTGATACCTTTCGTCAATGGATACATTTCGTCATCGATCCTAGGGAGTTTTATATATATAATTGCTACACGAAGGTTTACAAAAAACAAAAGATGAAAAATTGCCATCATATGGGGTTTTAGGCGCACATTTCGGTTTTCAGTTCAACTCCATTAAAGTAACATATTGTTTGTTAGTTCTGATAGTGATTAATGAAAGCTTTATGTGCGTCTTATACAAACTGATGATCATATACAGATCGATATTCGTTACGATGCCAAGAGAGCCGCACGTCGAGCGGGAAAGGAACTTGCTTATTTAAAGGGAATCAGTTAGAATCAGAATGATTGAATTTGTATACCCGAAGTTACAACCTATTTAAGCTCCCAACAGTTAAGTTTGGCAACGTGCACGCCCCTACTGTTTATTAAGGTTATCGTGTCGAGTCCTAGGTCACAATGTCTTTTGAAGGTCAAGATGAGTTTCTTCTTCTTATTCTTAGCCTCATGCCATAGCTAAATCAAACCATTATCGAACGTAAGCAAACTTTATTGAGTGCGCCATATGTAATAAACCATGAGGTTCCGAATGGGTCCGAAATGTCCTGTGTATTTTTGCCATTATGACCAATTAGTTTCCCACGAGAAATCGCTCGAAACCCTTCAGCAAAGTAACAGATTTGCATTCTAATGCATGGGAGACGGGACCCTTATTGACCATAAGGCGCAGAGAAATGAAATGAAGGAGTTCCCGAAAGTGCCGCTAATAATCTCTGACTAATTGGTCATAAATAAAAAAACAGCATTGATTTGTATACTTTGAAAAACAAGTACTATAAGTGCACTATAAAATGATTTATTAGCTCTGCACTAACCTCAACTTTTTAACTATTTTCGAAAAATAATAAATATTAATATCGTGTTTAAAACTAAAGTGCGATTTGTTGGTGACTTTAAGCGCGCTCGAAATGATGACAATGGAAAACTGATAACAAAAAATGAAATACATAAATAAAAGGCGCACGCACAATAATTTTCCATAGACTTTTATGAAATTTCACAGTTCAATTAATGCATTTTAATTTTAACTTTATTTTCCAATTTACTTCACACAGTTAAACGAGAAAGCGAACACGGCCAGGCAATAAACGGTGCTTACATAAAAAAAAAAATACAAAAAAAAAGGAAAAACAGAAAAATATTGTTAACGCAAAATTAAAAATGGTTTTGATTGATTGTTCCATGAAATTGGCTTTTGGCCAGCTTGTCGCGACTCGCGACCATGGACCAAGGCTAGCAACAACAACAACAACAACCAGTCGTTGTTGCCGCCAACCTTTTTATTGTAATTACCTTTTTCCCGACCATTTTATTTGCCCTGCGCACTTAATTAGCACTGCGAGTGGGCAGAGTTTGGGCAGTGGAGCGGTTCAGAGCAATTGCGCTTCAATGAGCTTTTCCGAGCACAATAAGAGTATATAGCAAAAATAAAATTAACTTAATTGCTTTTAATAGATTTTCCGCAGTTTTCGCAAGGCTTGCATTATTAATAAGTAAGCTGTGACCAAAGCATTTCATTGATTTCCTTTGCAATTTTCTGTGTTTTGGTTTTTCGGTTCGGTTTGTGGCCATTTTCCGCATGCGGAAGGAAGTTGATCGCTTTGCCGCAACAGCAACAAAATATGCTGGACTTTTGTTACAGTTTTGTCACAAATGCGTACTGCGTAAATTAGTCCGCGAAAACTTGTAGTGCGGGGGGGACATTACCTCGGGTCTGGCAGTTTCCTTTAACAAAGTAAAATATGCGAGTTTTTGGCATGCACTGCGCTCAACTGCCCTGACTTATATAATCCAATTGTTGTTAATCATAATTGTCGTTTACAATCAAGCTAAGCTTGGCTTTTCATGTTTTTCTTTTTGTTTTTTTTTGTGTGTTGTTTTGCTTTTGCAAGTGAACAAACGGGAAATGCCATAAAAAGAAAAGAAACCCAACAAGCAGAGCGGAAATATCAAAAGCAATTGGCCGCAAACGGTAACCTAGTGTGTAATGGCTCTTTAATTGTAGCCATCAGCATATTTGTTTTTCCAAAGATTGGTTAAGTACCAAGCAATACGAAGTTATGTAAAATTATTTTAGTTTTCCCTAATGTATAAAAAAATATAGATGAAATGTACTGAGGAATAGTCGTACGACTGAAAATGAATGAAAAGCGAAGTGTTCATGCATGTCAGATAGCAAGGCAATGTGAACACGATCGATAGCATCGGCGCGCTGCTCCTATCGACCTGCAACGGCATTTTGCTACGAATCGGAAACTAGTAACGATTAGTCGAAGGATGGTAAAGGGAAAGACTGAGATGAAGGCGAAGGTGAAGAGGAAGAGGCAGAGAAATAGAGATGTAAGTAAAAGAGAAAGGAGCCGAAAAAACGAGAGAAGTAGATAATGGATACGAATAACAAGCTGAAGAGTAGGAGCATGATCAGAAGCAGAATGATTGTGAATCTGGTTCCACGGGTAGTCAGTTCATCTTAGGATTAGTTCTATGCTGCTATTGGCGGCCATTCTCCGAGGTTGTAGCTTTTACTCAAAGTAAGCAATGGGTTGGGTAGCGGTCGTGCCAGGCCAAGGTAGCACAAAATTTACCAAACACAAATTCTCCACTTTGGTACCAAATGAAAATTATGGCTTCATCCAATGTTCCTATTGCATCGTAGATTAACTAAAGAAATTTATCCATATACTTGGCAGCGTGAGATTAAGCCTAAACGGTAGGTGCTCACGTCACGCTAAGACACTTGACTTACTGTATAGAAAAAGCTGCGCAATTAAAGTTGATCGACCCTCATCCATGGTTGGTCCAAAAATTTTCCTTTTTCTTTATCGTGAGATTGATATTGGTGATAGCGTGAGGATAAGGTAGATAGATAATATAGAAGATAAGGAGAAGCCGGAAAAAAAAGAAACTAAAAAAGAAAAAGAAGAAACTATACGCTATATGTCACTCAGTATGTAATGCAAAAGTCAAAGGCAAAGGACTTCGTGTTTCTCTCTCTCTCTCGATTTCCGGTGCGAAGTGGCAAAAAGGGGTCAGTCTGATGGCTAATTAGTAGTTGTCAGAGATTAGTTGCCTACCATACAGTAAAGATCTGTGTGACATTTATACTTTCCTTAAGAGCGCCACTTCCTATCTTAGTAAAGTTACCCTATAATTCCATGCTTACAGGAGTTTTTACACTTTAAGTTTATGGTGTTCATTTTTTTCCCCGTTGCCGATGTCTGATATATATATTATAAATATATATATAAAAGAGAGTGGCAAAAGTAAGACTGGAGAACGTATCGGCCAATTTGAGGCCCTGTGCACATAGAGTAAATGCATATTATAGATTTGTGCAATGCAGGCAGAAAAAAAGGTTGTTTGCACCAAAATTATCAGCATTGACTTGGGTAACGATTAGTTCATTTTCGTGTGCTCGTCCGTCTTTTCGTCTGTGTGAACGCCTAGGTTGGGAACATAAAGTTTTACCAAACAATATGATACATCCCATATTGGTACCACTTATAAAGCAACTACATAAACGAGGTAAATGCCGATGAAGAGTCATTAGTATACACTTGAATTAAAGAGCTCGAATATTGTAGGGTTTTCAAATCATCCTGCAGCAAAGCAACGACGTTTTACATCGTCGATGAACATAAGAATAAGAGCATGAAAAATCACATTAGGAAGATAACCTTTCGTTCCCTGTCGTTAAGTTACACAGCCACCCATCGAAGAAAACTTTAAAACTCAAGTTTCAGAATAAGAGGTTTATTGCCTAGCTCAGTTTGGAGTTTATTAGAGAAGCCGTTTAATGCGAGGACGTAAACTCTAGTTAATTTGACGCAGTTTATTTATTTAACGACTAAAATTTTATTTACAGTCGATTACAAAAAAATTTGATGCAGACAGTCGGGACGGTGCCCGACAGTGGGATACCCTGTACCCATTTTTTCTATGAAAATCAAATTATATGCAAATTTTTATATCGATGCGTTGAAGGGTATGGGCGTAATAACGGAAAAGGTACTACGGTGGTTTATAAGCCTAACATGATTCTTCGTACCAAATTTGGTGGCTCTAACATGAATATGGTACTTAACATTTCTATAAAAAGAGAGATTCTGTTGCAGTTTATAGGAGGAGCGATCTAAAAATGGCATATTATTACCTATATCTTTCACGGGGGAAGGGCGTAAGATATCGACAAGATTCGACTTGCGAAAATGCCCATCTTTTGGTAAAATTTTTTTGCTCTAATTCTTAAAGTCTCTGAGAAACTCACTGGACTATTGCTCCTGATAATTTTTGCCCATGGAATATATGGTCGCTCCTTCTGCCTGTTAGATACATTGCACAAAAAAATAATACCCTTTTATACTTTGTGTACAGGGTATAAAAATATATTGCATGAATTAAGTAAAATTATAAAAGTTTTTCTCATGCAATCGACCCATACCGACATCGACCATTCTTGCTTAAGTAAGGTAAGCGACTGCCTTTGCTGCCTTCGCTGCTTGTATCAGCAGAGTCGATCGTGTTGTTTTTCGTGGCTTTTCGAGGAAAAAGCAAAAGGCAATGCGTTGCGTGGCGTAAAAGCCACCTAAAAAGCCACACTTAAAATTGTGTGCAGCGTACATTTGTATTAGCGTTTCTATTTTAGTGTTTCTATTTTCTTTTTCACATGCTACTTAAGTGTAACATACATAGTTATGTATAAATGTAGTGTCATCTTAAGCTTATAATCCGACGAATGTCGACCTTTTGCCAAGTCGAAAAAAATGAAATTTTTCATTACAGAATTTCAGCACTCCATTGCCCATGTTTTTTGTAAATCTTAAACGTCAGTCGATTTCTTCCTGGTATCACTCCCGGCTTGACTAACTCGATATCGATGATTCGTCCAAGAGGACAGAAACATTTCGGTGGTTACAAAGTGTTGTTGGCAGATTTTCGTGATGCTCTATCATAGCTATAAAGAAGATCGTATCTAACATACATATATAAATTTTCTTTAAAATATTATTGTTAGATAAAACTTAATTTAATAGGTCTTAGCTTTATTTTAGCAACTGTTAATAGCATACATTGCCGAAAATACATTGCATCCCAATGTCATATCTATAACATTAATTTTTTTTTTAAGGAATGTTTTTATTTTTAAATATTAATTTTGAAAAAAAACCAATTTGTTGCTATATGTTATAAACACATTTCCACCCACCTTTAATTTATTCATAATTATGGTGGTTTCCATTCACTTGGTTTGTTTTTCTGCCTAGTTGTTATTTTCCGTACTCACCCATTAGGCATTGCCTCAGCCGATCCGACAAATTGAGATAACTTTATTAGCATTAACCGCTGCAATTTAAGATATGCTCCAACCCCGCCATATACAGTCTGAAGCCAAACCCAAAACCGCATTGTAAATCCATATATAAATCCATCAATACGTTCGTCCGCCTTCACTCCGGCAGCACCGCAATAAAGTGTTCAATTTTATGGTCAGGCATTAAGTTTTTCGGTTAGCATTTGCTTCGCTGCCACACTCTGAGGTTCCTCAAACTGCCTCCTGACCATGGCGCCTATCATAAGCTAATGAAACGTGTGTGCACGGCAGCCGGTTTGGTTGTGGCAACAATTAAAAAGAAATGCGCACAGAAATGCCAATTGGCAATTGCGGATATTTGTTGGATGCAGCAGCCGGTGCTGATAAGTGCACCCATTAAGGCACGGTGCACCTTTCGCTTTGGCGCGTGCGTCGACATTAACGTCGTTTGGGTGCCTGTCGTCTCCCTCGGTCTCACCCTCTCCTTCGGTAGATTTGAATCAGAGGCTTTTGCTCTTGTTAAGCTTAAAAGGAATTTCGTTGGATTGGTCGTTGTACCCACAGTAGTTCAGGTGTTTGGCCAAACTAAAGCTAACCAAAGTGGAATCACTTAATTGTAGAGAATAGAGGCGCCCTTCAACAACCAACTCATCAGCCGACTTACCACAAGTGGCAGCTTTAATCAGGCAACAGCTTGATGGGTTGGGCATTAGTCTTGTAATCGCACATAGTGGCCATTCGGTCGTCATTAGCGGCGCAAAGTGGCAAACCGGCTGGCGTTGTTATCGTTGATGTTGTCAGCAAACAAGTATGCGGCCAAAACTCTTTAGGCCAAAAACTGTAGCAGCGTTGGCCAAAACCAGCAAGGCAGCCAGCTAACCAACTAGTCAGGCGAAACAACAACTCCAATATTGGCCATGGCCTTTGCCAATGCATGGTTACCCTCGCACAGTGGGTAAAGTGGTTATACTAAGGTGTCAAACATGTTGGGAAACGAGAGCTTAAATTAAATACAGTGTTTTGAATCGATCTGGTGACGAGTATGAATACATTTTTCGCAGGTTATAGGAAAAAAATTAATAGGAAGCACATTTTAAAAGTCACATGCACAGACACACTGTGTCCAACTGCCATATTTCGCAAGTTTGGCTTTTATTCTGTTTATGTAAGCTGCGAAAATTTCCTATTCTTAGACGTAATTTTAAAAGCAAAAATCGGACACAAAGCTCAAGCGGTTTCAACATTCAGCATCTCAGAAAATTTACGAAGGAAGTACTTGGATCAAGTGATCATCCTGAAAAGAATGAAGCTTATAGTCAGGGTGGCATGAATACTGCACAGCAAATTTCATGAAGCTGCGCAAAAACTTGTAACTTAGAGAGAAGATTTAATGAATACCCTATCGTTTTTTTCTTGAATTGATAATGGCATTTACAAAATCTGCGTTCTATATGCTGTGCAACTTAAATTACATTATGGACCAAAGGTGCAGTTCAAAGGTATTCGAGAAAAATGAGACTTGACGAACGAACGATTTTGAAGAGCGAAAATCAAGAGGTCGTGCCTCTCAACAATAGAAACACATGAAAAACATCGATAACACTGATAAACGAAGAGAAGAACGCGCGTGAAGATTTAAAAAAATGAACGACGTTTTTCATGGCTGAGAATTGAAGGTATCTAGAAAAAGATTACTTGTTAAACAGTGTTAGCACTTTAATAAGAAAATACTCAGAGTTCTTTCCTACATGAACGGATCAGTTTTACTGACCTGTACTTCTCAGGAAATCGTAATTTTTCCAACGGCAGTCCACTAAATTGTTTAAAGTTCGTAATTGCAAACAATATAATGTACAGTTTTTCCGAGCGCTGCAGTTTATTTCGATTGTTTTTGACTTAACCCATGGATTCCCTTACATTGGAAGAACAGTGTTAAACTCACTCAATTACGATCCTGTAAAAGAAATATTTTCTGTTTGCATTTGTTAAAGCTTCACTTTAGTGCCTGGCGATACACACTTTGCCCACTGTGCATGGCCTGCAGTCCTATGGTGTCGTTGTACTTTTGACTTCAAGTCAGTCTCCAAGTAATAAACATGACCACAACGTCGTCATGCGCCAGATAGTCCACATGGACCACGTCGTTGCTGTTTGTTTGACAACGCATTGGGCCAATGTACGGGCTTAAAACCGGAATCTGTATCTCCTTCTATCTCTCCTCCTCTCTCTTTCTAGCAGCACCACACTAGCATCAGCAACAGCTTAGGAGCCTGTGGTTGCCCATGGCGAGCTGCATCCATTTGCTGACTGAACGTGGGGCCTTTCCCTTTCAACTGGAGGCACTACTACCCAACTGGTACCTGTGCTCCGGCCTTGTCTGTTTTGATTAATGCAGCTCGGACAGAGGCGTCTGCACCATTGGATTAGCTTCATTTACATTTCTCTCTCGATAATGTTAGCTTTGGAGGCCACACGATCAAAGATCTACGCTGATTGAAGGAACCCACCCACAATTAAAATATGAGTTTGGTATTTGGTTTTTTGTTGCATTTTTTGTTTAATGTTTATTTCATGTTCATTTCGTTTTGTCATTTCTGCTTACTTACGCTAAATTGGCTATTTTGTTTGTTGCTTTGTCACTTATACTTTTAAGTTTTTATGGGCTGCTCGTATTTGTTTTGATGCTGACTTATATTTAACAGTTAGTAGACCCTATAGGCGGCAGCCGGCCTCTTAGTGGGCGTGGCAAGCTTTTGATTTTGCATGGGGGCAACTGTACACCTACAGCTTAAGTTTAGAGTACTGTTAAAACTGTTGTTGTTTTGGTTGTTGGTGGATGTTGCTTCCATTTTGGATCTGTTACTCGTTTAGTTTTAAGTTTCAACACATTTTCTTTGCACTACAAATGAACTTCTCATTTTCATTTTCTTGAATTTTTTTTTATATTTGCGTGTTTTAAAAATTAATTTGCCACATTTTGTATTTAAGTTATTAAGTTTTGTTGCCTCTCGAATTTGGCAACTTAATGACTTAGCTTTGTGTGTTTTATTTGCTTTATTCTTTTTTAATGCTTTTATAAATAATATTTTGTAAATATTATCATAAATTAAATATAAATACACATGCATCGGACTTTGACTTTGACCACTTTGTTGTAATACATAATACAATGCCATAATTAGTTAATAATTAGTTTTGTTAGTTAACATGACGACGTGTGTTTTTTGCTTTGTTAATACAATTTGCAAACTTGTTTTTTACTTTAATATAATATACTTTATTTTATAGTTTTTGTCTAACATAAAAACCAAACTTTACACTTATGTACTTGCTTAAATATTTGGGAGTACGTTAGTTTTTAATTTTAAAATTAAATTTTAATAATAATCATACAATAAAATGCTTTTTTTTGTATTGTTTTTGTTTGAATTCTTGGAATTCTCGCTCGACATTCTGCACTTAAATGTCCGCTTTATATACTTAAATTGGCGTTAGGTTCTTCTAAGTATTTCTTCTTGATTTTTACATTGATCTCTTATAGAACTAGAGGATATACTATATATTGCGCGTACAATGTACGTCGTAGTTGTAGACTAGGTTATATATAAGTATGTACCAGAAATTTTTTGAAATAAATTACAAAAGCTTCGGCTTTATACAAACATCTCTCTTGCTGGGTTGGCGCTCTAGACAGACGCTCAAAAGTTTCGCTGGCTTTAGGGGGTTAAGTCATCAAATATCTTACAATAGCAATATTTATTTATATGTTACATTATGCGGTTTCAAATCTTTCGTTTTTTGTAGTTCTAATCTTTACTTATGTCTGCTTTTTTCTAGTACATTTTGAACAACATTTAACACTTTCTTTATAACATGTGTTATTGTTTTTATTTATATTTTTAATACTCGCTTATATAATAATTTTGAGCAATTTGCTACTTGAACACTTATATACAATACATTTTTTCTTTGTAGTAGTTGTGGAGGGTCTTTTTGGAGCTAATTTCGTTTGGTATGTACTAAATATACTATAAACTTTGTTTCTAATATATGTTTAAGTTTTAGTTGTATACTAGCATAAAATATTGTTTTGTTACAAAAATACGCGTTAAGGGTAAGAAATGAAGATTCTTTGGTCCTTGTAAATCATGCATGATGTACTTCTGATCAACCAAATTAGTAATTATCATTCGCCCAAGTCAAGAAGTTGATTTGCTGCCTCGATTTAAAGGAAAATAACTTCCTTTATTTACACACAGAGGGAGAGTTGAATACTTGAAACAATTTGAAATGGAACGGAATGAAACATTTAAGCGTTTGCATTATGTGAAAGTGGAGAGTAAATTACGCTTATTTCAAACATGTCTTGTATTTCACTTTCGGAAAATATTTTTTTGTTGTGTTGGAATGGTATCGAAATGCTGTGAATGTGCAATTGAATACCAAGGCAGTGATTAATTCGCTAAAAAGTCTATTTGTCATTTAAAACCGTGGCGGCGATTAATTCTTTAGCAAGTAAAATAAACTTATTTCACATGCACCGAATATTCGTGGATACTGCCTGCGAATTACACTTCGATTTGATATTAAATGGAATGAAACAATCGAACGAATAACAAGGGCGAAAGTTTTAAACTAAACTATTCCAAGTAATGCACAAAAATTAACACACATTGTAATATAAACTTAGCATTTATTGGTTAAAATATCTTATACTCTTTTTCATTAATTTACTTATTTTTTTGCCTTTTAAACCGCGCAAAAATTCAAATGGAAGGAATTTGTTCGTGCCTGTTAAGTTTTTATCGTTTTTCATATACAATAAAGTATATGCTTCAAATTTTTACTTATCCAATATTAACTGTCTCAAAATGTTTAACAAAAATCAGTCACTTTAATTTGTATTAGGTTATTTTTTTCATAACGACTTGTCTCTGTACTCTAATCAAATGTCACATCGAAAAGGAACTTAAAGTACACAATTAATGCAATAAATATATATACCACGCGGTCCATCTAAAACTTTTAACAATAGATAAACGTAAACTTTTCCTTCTTCTACGTCTTTGAATTTGTATTTTTGGCATCTAGATTAAGCACTACTGCTACACACACATACACATTGACACAGTTACAGCTACGCTAAAGTAAAAATTGTGTTTTTTTCGAATAGTTGAATAGTTTGAGGGGCTTACGTTGATACAATAGGTAAAAAGTTAAGACTTCCAAACTAAATGCCTCAAGAAGGGTTGCATGAATGCACTTGAAACTGCGTTAGGCATACACGACAAAAAGACAAGCTTCAAACGAATGAAGTTAAGTGAGATGAGTTCTGTTAGGGCAGTAAGCAGCAACACCTGTTTAAACGCCATACCGAGTACACTGAGTGCACTCATAGTATAGTTTACGCATTTTCAATCGTTTATTTCGTTATGAGCGTTGATTTGACGATATATGTATTTGCTCAAAACAATAAGAACTCTTTACGAACTCTTTATGAAGTGCCCGAAAATGAGTGAGAAATTCATTGATACCGCATATTCCGCTGCAGCGTCCTCTCAAAGATTCACATTTTCACTCAGCACAACATGTACTCATAAGTTCGTATGTGCGTTGCCGCAATTGAATAGCAAAGCCAAGTATATACTCTGTTTGATTAAAATTCAAGTGCATTCATACTGACCTCTAAACGCCTACAATGGGTAGTAATCATTGTTGTAGTTGTTTTTGTTTGTCTGGTATTTGAAGTGGGGATTAGTTAAGGTAAGTGGCATAATTTGTTTCATTTTTAATGCTTGGCTAATTGGTTACAAATACACATACACTTAGTTTCAGAGTAGTAGTAGTAGTACGATAGGAGTAATACATAGTAGTAGAAGTAGTTATGGGTTATAGCATATACTGGTTATATAGCATTATATATGAATAGTTGAAGATATAGTATAGTATATGCGCATATGTATGTATATAAGTAGTACATTAAATATTTCTTTATTAGTAGTAAGTCATAGTGGGTAGGTAATATATGGCATAAAGTCAGTCACACGGTCGTTCGCTCTCACACACACACACACACACATACAGACGCACACCTACAAAAACGAAACCACAGATACACGCGCACACTTATGCCAACAAGAGCAGCCTAAGCAGCGCTGCGCCCAAAATCGGCAGCAATGCCCATGGGGCACGTTGAATTGCTGTGCCACCAAAGTCGGGAAAGTGTATTTGCTCCGGCTGATGCAGCTCCTCCTCCTCATCGTCATCGTCTATGGCATTGGATATTTGCCTGTTGCGCTTGCTAAAGTTAACATTGAACACCGCCTCAGCCACGCCACCTGGCGTTGAGACAATGAAGTAAAAGGTGCGTGGCACACGCTCGTGCATGCTAACATAGGTCAGACGCGCCTCCTTGCAGTAGGGTATTGGCAGATCCTGGCGAGTTTAAGAAATTGTTAGTTTTAGTAAGTGTATTAGCCAAGCTGCAGCTTCAAGGAAGCTTACCTTGACGGCATAGGCCAACACCGTGGTGCCATATTGATTACCAGGGGTGAAAACACGATCACCATGCAACCAGCGTGCGGCATGTGCAGGCGGATTGGCACAGAACTCCACATTCAAATGCAGCGGAGAGCCGGCATAGGCCATGGGTGTGGCATTCAAGGCAACCACCGTAGGAGCACCTGTAATAAAGTGTACAAAAGAGACAGAGATGGAGTTAAGTAAAGTGGTTTCGAGCACGTCGAGCGTAGTAGCTGTCACGCTTTACGCTGGTTAAGTCAGTGCACATGATGAAGCTTAGCTACAGTTTAAGCCACGGCGAAAGTTTATGCCACCGCCATCGCCACTAATTAAAAGCGTATCAGCAACAAATGTGCCACTTAGCGCTCCTGCTGCTGCAACTGCCAGTGTTGAAAAGTTTGCCAAACGATGTTGACGACGAGTTGGAAAAATCAAAATAAATAGACAACAACATGTCAAGGCGTTGCAAAGCAGCGCACAAGCCAGGGTGGGAGCAAAAGAACGCAGAAGAACAGCGTTCCAAGTTTTTAGGAACGCAGAAACTTCATTAAAAAGTTTTTCCGTAGTGCTGCAAAACGACACACTCACTGTTACACGCACTTACAGGCTAACACACACACACACCTACACACGCACACACACATACGCACACACCAATATGGCTGCTAACCGTTACGTTGTGGAACTCATGTGGACTATGCGTTGTAGTTGGATTAGTTTTGATGCCAAGTGACTGCACTTCGTTTTCCTTTAACGTTTGCCAACACCGACAGCAGCCAGAGTTGCCAACCCTAAGCACATTTAATTATCGAAAGCCGTTTGGTATGTTCAAAATTTTTGCAATTTTCCTCATCATTGCACGCCCGCAGTTAGCCAGGCTCAAATAAACTTGGGCAGTTTATTTGCCAAAAACTCACGCAGTCAACGGAGTGGCAACGCTTTAGGGCGCCGGGGTGGCAGCGCGGAAGCAAGGCATACAAAATGGCCAAAGTGTTAAGTGCAAATGAGTGTTTGGGGCGTAGGTCTTCCTCAGTTACTGGCAGACACAAACAAAAACAAATCGAAGTACTCCCCCACCACCCCACCCCCGTACCTCAGCTGCTAACCGACAGTCGCAAATTTAAATCTAAAACTTTTCGGGTATGAGACTAACGGGCCGCCGACTAACTGTGAAATCAATTAAACCGAGTGAGTTGTCGCCTTCGGTGTGTTGGTTTTAAAAAGGAATGTTTTATATGCTCAACGCCATTTTGTTTGAAAATATTGTACAAAAAATTTAATTTATGTGCCAGTTATAAATGATTTTTGTAGCAACGCCCTGTTGGTGTTGCCCCATCCGAAACTCAAAGAGAATTTAATTTTATTTTGATTTGCAAGCACTGAGCCGTGTGCCAGCATCCAGCATTTCCCAACTCAGGTGGGAAAAGGTGTTATTACTTT
Organism: Chymomyza caudatula; assembly: GCA_035041775.1. Taxonomy (NCBI): domain Eukaryota; kingdom Metazoa; phylum Arthropoda; class Insecta; order Diptera; family Drosophilidae; genus Chymomyza; species Chymomyza caudatula. Next base: position 1,141,331 of record JAWNKW010000200.1, on the reverse strand, counting down.
TTCCTCTCATTTGGGGGTATGCCCGTGGGCTAGCTTTTGGCCATTGGTGCGATTTTTAATTTGATTTGTGCTTCGTGGGGTAAATTGAAATGAGTTTCAAAAGGGGCGCAGAAGAATATGAGATACTATAGGCGCTCAGGAAATACGCTTAAATCAATGGTGCAAGGCAAGTAGCGCAGACGAGTTGACGTTTTAAGGTTTTGAGTTAACCCATTCAGCGTCGTTGGTCAAGTACTGCTACAATCTTAACTGTTCCAATAGACAATCGCTTAAACACCGGTTTATTTCCAAGGAGTACAAAAACATAAACGGTTTCATAATTTCCTGCAATGCCAAAGTGATACAAGTGATGAAAGTGAACAGTGCAAGTACTACTTTGAAGCACACGATCTGATCTAATCCTGAACGACAACCAAAAAAATTCGCATCAGAAGTCGAGAAAAAATCGTGGTCTGGGGCGAGGTAACCTACGGGCGTCCTCCACCACGTCCAATAAGCGGAAAATAAAGCGGCGAAAGCCATTAATGCACTGACCGGACAATGGCGAACACGGGGCAGTGGGATCCTACAGCCGCGGCAGCAATTCAGCACACAGGCACACCTCCTCTAATGGCGGCTTGACTAGAAGGCTGACTTCGGAGATCCGTCCTTGGGTGCGTACTGACGGGACATAGATGCTTTAAGTCCTATTATTTAGGTTTATGCATAAAGCGGATCCGTTTTGCACACTGTGCACGGGCCACAGAAAAAGCAAAACATATCTTTTTTGTCCGACCAGTTCGCAAAAGAACTGGATTGCTTTCAGCAACATAGCAGCAGAGTAAAATATAAAACTTGGCGTCCCTCTGAACGGCATCGGCATAATTTAATTCATAATAAGAAGCAATACTTAGCGGTCGCACCTTGAGAGGGAAACGGAGAATAGGTGGTAAGTCTCACACTTTTTGGCTATCTAAGCCCGATTTCTATTCGCACCAGACAATAGTCGATAAGGAGTTTTCTTCTAATCATATAGGCACAGCTTACGCTCGTAATCTATGGCATATAGCCCGGCGATCTTCATACCGTAGTTAAGAATGATGGACACCCCGCTCTTGGTGTCATGTGTTGCTCTGCCTGCTTTCAGCGACTGCTACCATTAAAGTGTTTCACTTTGATATCCGTTTTAGTTTCTTGGGCACAAAACAGCTTTAAGGAAGTTTTACTTCTACAGAGTCTACGTGTATTTGATGTCTTTTTTGTAAACTTTATTACGAGTTCTAAACCACAGTTAGACTAGCCTGAAGTTTTAACACACCCACACGTTATAGCAACTTTCAACATTTTACAAAAGACCTATATTCTTAAAAATATTTGGAATATTACTGGAACAATATGTCGTATACGATTTCTGAGGTGCACTTTCATTTGGAAAAAATCCACCATATTCGAAATTCTGCAAACCTTGCATTTAAGATGTGAGCTTGATCTACAAGAATTAATAATTGAAGCTTTCGTTTAAGCAAAACGCTTATTCGAAACACATATGGACTCTATTATCACAATTTTATTGACTGACGACAAGTCTTTATTGTAAGCCCCCCGAATGGGGTGGTCCACACTTTATGGCGATTGCATTTTCATTAATGTAATTAAGCGCTGCTTTTGTTCATTACACAAATTGCCAGACAGCCATGGCAACATGGCAATGTTGCAGCCTTTCGCTTTCATAATGAAATTTGCATGCTGCCTACTTTTGGGCGCTGGGAACTTGCAACTTTTAACAGTGGTGCAAAGCAGTTACAAGTTGTAGTACGTACCAGCAATTGCAACTAAAGTAAACATTTAAACAATAACAGTCACTTTGTAGGTTGTACAATTGCTGTAGGTCTTGGCTCAAGCCGTGGCCCAAAATAATAAAGTTTTACTGTTGAAAATTACTCAATTCCCGTTGCCCAAAAAGTTAACTTAATTTTCGTACTTTTTTTGTGCCAGAGTTGCCGTTGCCGTAGCCTTTTGCAAGCAAAGTTTTCCAAGAGGTGCAGCAGCGCCAACAACAACAATAGCAACAAAAACGTTTTGCAACACTTTTGCCGCTCGACGGGGCAGTGTGGGTGAGTGCGGGGCAAGACTGCGGATGGCCATTGATTGTGCGCCGTGCTAGGTCTTTTGCATGCATCGAAATACGTTGCAAAATGCGTAGGAGTGTTGGAAAATGCACTTGAGACGTAGATTGGCGCGTGGTTGGACAATGTTGGAAAAATGTAATAATGACCGAAATAATTGAATTTTCGCATTCATTCGCGCGTTGCAATTACGTTACAGCCAAGTTTCCACTCATCCTATGGAACACGCGGCGCGGGTGATGCTTTTTCCCCAATTTTCAGTGTTCCTCGTTGCATTGTTGCTGTTGTTGTCTTGTGTCTTACATTGTTTGTTCGTTTACTCATCTGTCTGTGCTTGTTGTGTGTGAGTTGTTATTGTTGTGAAAATGGAGAATTGTTATTGTGCTAGTTTCCTTTAGATTTGTCTCATTTTTTTTTTGTTAAATTTTGTGCGTGCTGCTAACGTTAAAAAGTCGAGCATTGAATGAGTGACACAGTTGATTGGATGCAGGCAGCAAACGCGCAACTAACCGCAAGGAAAGTCCTTTGGGGAAAACTTTTTCTACAGCGCTGGCTTTACCAACTGACCTATTCCTTTGCACTGTCAACCCCATGCATATTTAATAACTATGCCGGTTCGTGCTTTGACACTAAAAAGTTGCCATCTTAAGATAAATGTTTTATATTGCATTCGAATCGCGGCTTGTCATCAGAGTTATCTATAATTCAGGCCCCAGACCCAACCAACCAAACAGCCTAGGTAAACAACAATAAATTCAATTAAATGGAAATGTACGTAACGCCCTAAGGTGGTCGCTTTCCCCTCTCCCGAGCCCCACAATGAGTCCGAAATAAAGGCGCTAATCCCTTTTTGATTGTCAGGCAGCTCACGTAATTCCGATTGGTTTGGCATTAAAAGCACAGCCCCAAAGTGTGTAATGATTTTATGCAGAACAAGCCTCAATTTGGCTCTTACAGCAGCTGCTTACGGTTTATTTATTTATTTTTTGTGTTTTTTGGTAATTTTACATTAACTGTACAGTTGCTTTATTAATTATTTAAAGCGCAACCAGAACTGAGTAACGGCACAAGTTGCTCCTTGTGGCAACAAGCTCTTCTGCTTCTTCTTTTTTTCCAGTGTTGCCCCTTGAATGTTGCTATCCTGGCCGGTAGCCTGCATAATTGAATATTATGATTGTTATTTTCGCTTGCCTGTCAGATTGCTTGTTATTTAAGTGTATATTTGTGTGTGTGTGTGTGTGTGTGTGTGTGTGTAGGTACGCTGTGCATATTTAATAACTCTACTTCCTTTTCCTTCGTTAGTAAGCTAGTTGTTGTTGTTTTAGAGCAATATGCTCCATCTCTTGGGCATGTTTTATAGTTGTTAAGGTCTTTAAACATCGTTCACCTGTAATCGTCAGTGTTCTACAGTTAATCCCCTTGCCAAAGCAACGTTTCCTGCCACCACTCATCTTGGCCACAAGGGGCACTTGGCTCATTTCTTTGGCAGTTTTCACTTCTCTATGTCTAAGACATACACCTGGGAGCCTTTTGTTGGTTTGGTTTGCTAAAAGTGCCCATGTGTGGTATTTGTTTATATTAAATATGGAGTAGACTTAAATAAATTGTGTTTTAAAAATAGTAAATCTTACAAAATTTTTGCAGTAAGTGTAGCCGTGGTATACTCTATACCTCTTTGAAACGAATCACAATATGCGAGTGTGTTGCATGTAGCTTCATATGAATAAGTGGCTCTTGGACTTTTCCGAAAGTCACTGCTTGTGGATGACAAAATTGCTTGTGTACGGTAATAATAAAACTGTTTCTTCGGCACAGAGACCTGGCTTTGAAAAAAGGTCACGAGTATTGGATTGGAAATCGACGCTATCCAAGTGGCAAAGCCTTAAAGTCAGCTGTAAAGTGGCAACTTTTACTCCTGAGACTTTGAACGGAATAAAAGCGTATTTGGTCATAGTTCGTGTAGTTGATGTCCACCATGTCCAATATCAAAAGAAATCTAAAAAAATATTTGGCTTTGGTAGTTTTTCATCGTATCTGCCGGAGGGATCGCTTTGTAAACTTTTGCTTTAACAGTTCATTTTAAACTCGTTTTACACATCAACCCTCTGAACTTGGGTATACAATAATAAGAGGAAAAAAAACTACACTCAAAAGTATTCCAGCTAAACAAAATCCCCTCAAATGCTTTTCACCAAACTAAATGTAAAAGCTTGAAGCGAACTTAGAAAGAGATTTGAAAACTGTTACATTTTAAAAATGTTTAAAAAAAAACTAGACTGAACTGCAGTTTAGGCTAGAAAGTGGCCTTAAGCAGGCCAACAAACGCCAAGTCAGTATAAAGCGACAATCAGCGAGATAATATAGAAATGAATACTTGCAAATGGAAATATCAAAATTGCAAAACTAAAGTGCAGGTAAAATGTGAAAAACTTGTCTATTAAGAGCATCGAAAATGTACGTCATGTATGCGTGTGTGTGTGTGTATTCATGTAAATATCTCTGGCCCAAATCTTGGAAAATTTACAAAGCGCTTTTCTATAGACTCTTGACTTGCATAGAGCCAACCAAGTGCGCTTCGACCCTAGGCAGCAAAAATATGCTATGCTCTCTCCCTCTCTCTTTCGCTCTCTCTCTCTCTCTCTTTCTATGTATTTTGTCGTTGTCAACACAAATTAAGCCAACATGTAAACTCAATGGAACTAGTTGCCTCTGCCGCTGCCGCTGCCTCTGCCGCTGCCGCTGCCTCTGCCACTGCCAGTGGCGTTATATTTAAATATGCTCTTTCACTTTCAATATCAAATGAGTGTGCCAACCAAGTTGCCTGGCAGCAGCAAAGATTGCAACTTGTAGATGCGCCTGCCACAAAGTTTGCGCTTGTTCACATGCAGGACTAAACTTTGCACACATTCAAACCCCGCAACGCTACGCAGCGCCCTCTGCCGCCCAGCAGGCGAAACACAAATTGCACAACTTGCCAAAAATCGCTTCACATGTGCCACTTAAAGTTTTACACGATGTGCGGGTGTACATATATATATATATATATATATATATATAGTAAGCATATAACATATACATAGTTAACAAGTTTCAAGATTGTAAAAAAATGAATCAATTTGGCTCCTTCGTATTTCTTCTAAGAAAAATAAAAATATATATGTGTGCTATGTGTAAATTAATATGTTGAATTTAAAAAATTATATTAGTTAAAGCCGTAAGTATTACCAGAGACAACAGAAGAATCACAAATTTTGCACACTTTTATTTCTTCTCGAGTTTTTCATTTTCAGAAGGTAAACATAAATAAAACAAATTTTTTTAATTGTTCAAAAGACTAACAACCGTAAAAAATCGAAAATTTATGAGTGTGGTTTTTAACAGTAACTTAACGCTAAGAATAATGACAAACGCTATTGCAGGAAGTCAATGAACTACATTAAAGTCAATAAACAATTTCCAATATTCGAGGCTGAAAGAAATAGCCTAATAGACTAAAAGATAAAAAAAATGTTAATCAGTACTACTTTCCGTTTTGTAAGTTATGTAATCAATTGGCTATAAATGTTTAAAAGTATTTAAAGGAGGTTAGTTCACATTTTTACCCGTAAAGAGCATAACGAACAATTTGCCACAGTGTGACAGTGACTGCATTCATTTATAGTAGTGTTTACACCATTCATGTGCATCTTTGCAACATTGTGGCACATTGCACTGCAACTTTATCTAATGTCAATGTAAGCACGTCGAGGCACTGTATACTAAGCAAAGTACCGCCATTTTCTACTGCGGCACATCACATTAATCTTACGAAGCGTTCACATTGCGATTGCCAAGCAAATGATCGTAACTCTCAAAGAGAAAAGCAAAAATGCGTGGTTGCATTTTTGGCTTTTGCTAACGATTGGTTTTTTTTTATAAAACTTCTATTTATATATAATTTTACTGTTATTTTCAAAAACAACTTGTCGGGTCGTCTACCCAAGCGCTTCGCCTAAGGCTTATTTATTGGACGCATCTCACACCGATAGAGCCCTGTGTAAATGTGTGCTATCGGTGTGCCTACCTTGTGTATAACATATGTGTGCTATCGGTGTGTCGGGTTTTTGGGAAATTGGAAATAGGAGTCCTATAGCGCATCAGGTTTTGCTTTCGTTTCACGAAACATACATTGAAAGTGTATTTAAACGACTCGTTTTGTATAATTTCTTTTTGTTGTAGCAAAAGTGGAGAGCCGACAACGTTTTTAACGTGTTTATTATGGCATACAACTTAAAATATACAATTAAGTCTATATAATTAATCTATTGACAAGGTCGACCGGATGTAACCTCTGTAATCCTCTTCTTATTGTGTGGCTTAAAGGCGCAGCATGTACTGTTATTTTAATACATCCCCAACTTTAGGGACACCTAGATCATTCTGTATGTCCGCAGTTCGCATGAAGAAGGGTTTTTGCCTGCAGGATTCTGATTTTTTGCAAATGGTTTTTCGCAGCAATACCGTAGACTTGCAAACCATATCTCCAGATGGTCACCTTGTTTTTTAAGGATAGCTTTTTGCTGGTAAATTGGTTGATTGGTAAATTGCTTCAGGTATCAATTTAGTTAAAAGAGGCTTAATGATATTTGAAAAATCAGCTTATTGCTTCTGAATACTTGCCAAAAGTGCGATGAACTCATTTTGACTGCCAAAATTGTTGTAAACTTGCAACGTGGTCGTTCAAATGCACTTTAGGCGCCTCATACAATTTGTGGCAGACACAGTGGGGTGGGGGCCAGAGGTATGTGGCAGTGCGTAAACTGCGGCCGCAATGCAACCAAAGCACAGACAAAGAAGTCAATAAGTGTGTGTGTGTGTGTGTGTGTGGGTGTGTGTGTGTGTGTGGGTGTCAGCGGATGCTTTATGACCTGACATTTGACATTTTTATTAGCTTTGCGGCAGCCGCGTTTAATTACTTTACGCGTCGCAGCAGCAGCAATTACACAACAACGGCAACAACAACAACGAACATCGGCGCCTATTTTTATGCATTATCTGGTCACATTGTCATGTCAGAGCACGGAAAACGCCACTCAACTGCCATGAAATGCAATTAAAATATGCATTTGAATTTTATTGGTTAGCTTTAGGCGTACGAGCAAATTTTATGTAAAATGCACATTTTATACGCGAGCAGCTCATTAAACGCGCATTACAAGTTGGGGGCATTGCAATGACAGTGGGTCGGCATAGGGTTAAAGCTGATAGCTGATACCATCCCTCTAAAGTGGATTGCTCTTGGCCGTTACAGCATAATTTGCCATCATCATCATCACCATCAGCATTAACATCAGCGACAAATGGCATAATCCAAGAGACAATCGAAATCGTCAACGGAATCTGAAGCCACCGCCCGCTAAGCTTTAAAAGAATATAGGAAAAAATTATATAAAAGCAAAGTAATATGCTAATTCAGGTTTTTCGAAGTTGAAATACTCTAGAAGGCACTTTTTTTTTTTGGAACAAAAAGTAAATCTTGCTTTCTGTAAGGGGAACTTAAGTAGGATCTCTAATTTTTCAGGTTAATAGATTTCACAGCTTATCTGTGATCTGCAATACTAAAAGCAAACACTGGGTTTGAAGCTGAGTATTTCTTAAAGACCAAGTTGCACCTAGTGCTTAAAAAATATCTGAAAATTTTTGAATGTCTAACCTATTCATACGTTGAATCGTCCAACAAGCGATTTAAAAGCAATAAATGATTCCTCACAATTCTATAGTTAACATAATCTGTGTGCAAAGTACATCAGAAAGGAATACATTTAACCCTATTAGTGCCAGGCAGTATCTTTGAGACACTATTTAAATTAAAACATGTGCAGTTTAGAAAATTTGTTTTCTTCCAATCAATTTTAGAGGCTTTCTTTTAAGTATTTTTAAAAGATTTCCTGCGACCTCTTTGCGAAAGGCCTTCTACATTGGAGCGGGACTTAATTCTATACGAGTGTCCATATTGACATCATTGGTAGTGCTATTACACGAGAATCTGCCAGGCCGGAAGTGATTGTAAATGAGAGCAAGACAAATTATATGTTTTCATCGAGTAGAGAGACGCAGCGTTTGTACTCTCAGATTGATGCTGAAAATTATACTTTTGCTGTTGTCAAGGATTTCGTTTTCTTTGGCACCACCTTCATAATAAGGAACGATGTCAGCATGGAGATCAAGCAGAGAATCACTCTAGCCAATATGTGTTACTTCGGTCTCAGTAGGCAAATGACTAGCAGAGACCACTCTCGCCCGACTAAAGTAACACTCTACAAGACGCTCATCCTTCCCGTTTTGCTTTATGACGCTGAAACATGGGTGATAACGCAGTCTGATAAATATGCCCTTGGAGTGTTTGAGCGAAATGTTAGATAACTTATGTACCGGAATACACTATTGGCTACTAGAAGCAAGCACCGCTTTAATTTTCCAATATTTCACTTTGTATAATCGAATTTCCATTGAGAAATCACAAATATCCGCTTGCGCTGACAGTGCAGTTAAATTAAGCAGAGTTGAGCTTATAAGCTCATTCAATCGGCCATGTTGTGCATCATTATTATAATAAGCTCCGCTTAGTTCTGTCAACTTGGGCTATGGGACAAGCTACAACTATTTTTAAGCGGGTTACTTACATCTTCTGTCATGACACTGTTTATACTGTGTGCTACCATGGTGTCGAGCGAGAGATACTGGCAAAGTTTCAATCAGTAAGTCAAGACTCTAGTTGGAATATACCGCAGTTGCACTGCAACAAAATAGTTTCGAATTGCAGCTATGTTGCTATAATATACATGGATTATTGCAACAGCTGCAAGTTCTCGTTGCAAATGTGGTAATAAACATAGGCTTGCTGCCCTTGACCATTTCGTCATGCACACTGTAGGGCCTGCCACGCCTACCTCTCTCTGTGAGCTACCTATTCAATTAGAAGTTCAATTTAAGCATACCCTACGCAAGGGTATAATAATAAAAAGCTTTGGCAATTGCACGTAATTCACTTGAGGCACTTAGGCCGCACAGTGGGCGTCATCATTATAAACCGACTCAGATTTGCTTCAGTAGAGTTGCAGCTGGCTTTGCGACGCGCTCTTATTAGTTGAACTAACCATCGCATGTGGCTGCCGCCGGGCACAATTGGTGGGCTGCCTCAGCATGGCGGATTGTTGTTGTTGGTGGCGGCCTCTTGCGGCGTGCACATTTGCATGTTTGAGTGAATTGTGTCTGATTTGTGTGGTGCAATGTTGTCCCTTTGTTATATTGTAGTTGTAGCAGTTGAAATTTTTTGTTTTCAATATTTTATGTGCCTTTGATTATTGTAGCGCGACCGACTGCTGGGCGAGGCAATTTACGGGGCTGAGGGTTATGCATAAGTGGTCAAGTGCTGGCAAATTAGTTTTGATTTGTTTATACAAGTATTTAGTAGAGCAGTAACGAACGGTTGAAGGGCCTAGGCAAGGCGTGGCACAAGGTACAATGCAACCCAAAACTGTCAACTTGTTTTACTGCTTATATCCGGACACATTGCGGAAGGGGCGAACAACTGCTGCGTAGCAAGAGTATGTAGGAAAGAGAGCAACAAATTTGCGTGAAAGAGAGAAAGATGCAGCATTACGACGTCCATGTTTGCGTCTATTTGCACAACTTTTTCAACTCATTTCCGTTGCATTTGTAGACACGCAGCCACACAGCCCACTGTGCGTTTACGTTACCGCTTTGGGCTCCCCATCTCTCACCGTCCCACTGTATTTTGGCTGACAAAAATGATTTCTGCAACTGTCTGAAAAGTTTTAACATGCTGCCTTGGCTGCCATTTTTTGGCCGGGTGTTGGGCAGCCATTTGCCGTTTTGATGACAAGTTTTGAGTTCATATTTTAACTAACGACTGTTGGCAGGCGACAGCGTTGCCATTGCTACACATACACACACACACACACACTCACACACACACACACCCATACACCCACAATCGCACACATACGCAGCCGCAGCACACACACATATACATATGGAATATCACAATTTAGTCAGCATGACTTGCAATACTCCAGTCAATGGACGAGTGGTTGCTGCGGCGATTTATGCATATGTATGTATGTATGTGTGTGTGTGTGTGTGTGTGTGTGTGAGTGTGTGTGTGAGTGTGTGTGTGTGTGTTTTGTATGAAAATTGAAGCGTAAAAATTAATGCTCGAGTGCATTTGCGCAAAAGACAACACACACACAGACACACACACACACACACACACACAGACAGACATGTTTTAACACTAAAACAAATGTAAGAAGGGAAAACTGTTGACGACCATCAAGTAAAGAACAACATGTAGAAAGAGACACTTTTGTAAAAAAATGAGAGAAAGAGAGTAGTAGAAATGTCTACCCAAAACATGTAGATGCTTTTGCAATTGCCAAATGTTTTTCTTTTGGTTTGTAAAAGTTCGAAAGTAACAAAATATTGAAAGTATTCGAATTGACGCAGCTAGCAAACTTTTGTGGTATATAAGCAAATACAATTTCATCATTAATGTTTGTAGATGTAAAAAGTATTGTTTAGACGAGGAACTTAAGGGATTTAAAAAAAACCACTGTATTTATATCCCTCGATATTGGGTTACCTGCTTATAAATCTGAACCCTAGAGCGACACTTGGAGAACCACTGCTAACAAATCCGATATTTTTTTCACTTTTGAAATCATATAAACATAAAAATATACTCCAGAGCTTGAAAACAATTCGAATCAATTTCACTGTCGATTATATCTATTTCTTAGGCGTCTACTATTGCTATTATAGTTTTTACAACTCTATCGAATTTATTTTGTATTTTATACTATACGATGGTACAACTATAAAGAGTTAACCAGCACCCAAACTATTGAGCAGGATAATAGGTTTTTCTGGCAAATTATTATATTAGTTTTAGAGCGCCAAGAATGTCAAATCTACCAGGAATATCAAACTAAGAAATTTCACCCTCTTTAAGAATAGCTGCAGCTCAACCCATGGGTTTCAATTTGAGTTAAGATCTTTTGCCTTGATTAACTTAGACCATAAATGCTGCATACTTTTTCGTTATTGCGTTTCTTTTAAACTTCAAAAAATTTGCATTTTAAATAATACCCGCCCAGAGATAAACTATTTACAATTTATTGGCAATTCCCTTGTGAATGATTTGATTTTTAAAATGAAAATTCACCGCTTTGAAGTTTTCTTTAATTTTGTTTCGGTTGTGGTGCAAAAACTTGCACATCGCAACATAGCAACAACCCTTAGCGAAGACCAAGTACAAAATATTGTTTTAGAAACGTTTATCTTAAGCCCAAGATCGTTGGTGACGGGTTCATAAGCATTTAACATGCAATTTAGCGCAGCTGCTGTGAAAAATTTCAAAGGGAACAAACGACCCCACCAAGACTCAAATAAATTGCCATTTAAATGAGGCACAAATGAAAAACCGTCGCAACGAACAGGCATGCATACGCATGCACACACACATACATATCTATCATATCATAGACCGTGGAACCCCCAATTCCGTCAACCTAATGAGTAGAAACAAAGCCGGGTCTTTGCTAAAATATTTGCCAACAACGAGCGAATTCCTAAGTAAATTTGCCAAAAGAAAAATTACGCATGGAAAATGAGAAAAACGAAAAACGCAAGAAAAGAGTCCAAGACGGCAGTGAAAATTTTGGCTTATGTCGCTTTCCCGCGGACAAAGAAAAAATAAATAAAATTTGAAATGAGAAAAGAAATTTGCTCATATGTTGATCAAGAAGCAGGAGGGAAATTTCGCATATAACAAATTAGCATGTATAAAACATGCCAAGAACGAGCGGAGTTTGGGAACTGAGCCGGAACGGGGACGTGGGATGTAGGCGTATCATGTTCGAGTGTGTGCGTGCATAAAGCCATATTTATGATTATACGTATATTTGTGATGCCTTTTCCTCTTTTCTTTTCCTTTCCTCCTTTCTCTGCTTTTCCTTTGACAGCGCGCAATTTCTAAATTAAGCGTGGAATATGCGTGGCGCTTTTATTAGAAATCAGCAGTCATCATTGTCGTAGAGCGGGGGTTGACGGGTGGTGAATGGCTTTTCCAGAGGGTTGCTTCGTACTTATATATTACAAGGGTAGCCTCCCGCACCCGCTGTCCAGTTGGGTGCTTAACGTGTGGCTGATACTCTTGCTACTGTTGCCGGTTCTTTTAATATGCCTTAATAAAAATTCCACAAAAGTTATTAAAGCCTTAATGGCGCCAAAGAATGCGGAGCAAAAACAAAGCTTTTAAGCTGGAAACAAGTGAAGAAAGTATAGCTGACCAGCAGCAAAGCTAAGATACTCTTGTAGACTTATTGAACTTTGGATTTAATTAAAATATGCAACCTTTTCTTAATCTAAATGTACATTACAATTTCAAAAATTTTATCCAAAATTGAGGCAACGTTCAATTTTATGTCTGGGTTTCTAAGAAAATGAAGAAATGTATGCGGGCTGATCTACTTCACGTGCGAACCCTACTGATGTGCAGTCGTATTGGAATATCCGAAATACGTTCGAGAGAGACTGAAAATGGCAAGCGAATAGATGCAGGTTGCATCGTTGCATCAAACAAAAGCCAGAGATCACGACACCATGTAAACGATCGATTGAGCCGACGCGGTGCTCCTATCAACCTGCAACGAAAGGCATTCCGTTACCATTTCGATATCGATTACAGATCAGTAACGGTTAAAGAAATGCCAGTCAAAAACGAAGAGAATCTTAGAATCTATTGTGCCTACCTGCCTAGCTTATAGTATCTTCCCCACAAGTCCTACCTCTGAGATAAGTCTTGCTGCATCAAGTATTGAGATATTATACATGCTAAGAGGATTCCCACTTTTGTTCACAAAACCTGTACGTGTTAGAGCTAGATATGCCTAGTTTACTCAAGTGTTCCTTTAATCTGCAATGTCCAGTAAGTAGGGCATTCAGTATTCTAAGGTTTTAACTCATTTGCAAGATTTTCAGAATCTTATTAGAGTTATAGAAGCCAAGGAAAAGGTGGCAGTTTGTCTTGTCCTCCCAAAAGGTATAGTTTGTTTCGAGTTTCCCTAATGGGCTTATAATCTGTTAAAAGTTTATGGCGCGTCGTACGGGTAAAACCAACTCAAATGCCGTCACCCAAATCTGCTATAACGCTTGGTGGGTGCTACCACTTAACATAGAAGAAGAACATATGTTCTATGGTTAGTCGTATTGTTCTCGTATGGTGTTACGCATGGCTTAAAATATGCGCTGAAAGCAACTATAATAAGTTTTTTTTTTCTAAAATCAAGCTAAAACGACTTTCCCCATGCCGAAAATATTTGATTGAGTTACCTCTTTATGAGTTAGCCCACGTTCGAAACAATGGTTTTTGACAGCATGTAGTGTTAGATAATTTTTGATTTTTTTTAGGTCCCACTTGTCTAGACCTAGAGCACATAATAAATTACTTGAAAAGTTCTTCCATTATTTTTTACTTTGTAGCGAAACAGAAATACGTTTTTTTCCAAAAATGTGTATTTCCTTCGATATACAAGCCTAATGATGAATTTGTGCTTTTATAAAAACGTGACAAACAGCATAACAAGACCAATATAACCGTTCCACGAGCTTTACGAAGAGAAGGCAAGTTCTTGCCAATTGCTCAACCAGTGCAACATTTGCTGCAGCTCAGTTGGCCAAATTGGCAAGCAAACAAGCTGAATAGCTATGCCAACAATGCGTGAGGTAAGGAAGAAAGATAAAAAAGCTGGAAAATAAAGTATTGCTGATTAGCTGTAGCGTTTCTGAAGCGCATGACAAGCATTAGGGAGCTCATTAAGCGGAAAATGCAGCAGATTTTCACCACAAAAGTAGGCAGCACTTGATTAGAAAAGCGCACAACGGTCGACCACAAAGGACAAAAGCAGCGATGATGAAGATGATGATGGAAAAGGTTATAAAGAGCAAAGTGCATATTAATTGACGCTTCAGCAATTTGCTGGCATGCTGTCATTTTTGATTAGTTTGTGCAGTGTATAGGTACAGTAAACACTCAGCCGATGCGACAAAAAAAAAGTAGTTACAAGTTGGTTGCTGTGCAGCAGGAGCTACTGGCCTCTGCTTGGGTGCTCTCTTAACGCTTTGTTTAAGCTGTGCATATGCCACATGGTAACTCCTCAAATTATGCAACAAATAGGTACGCATAGCCGCTGCCTCAACTACTTGCGTATGCAACAGCGCCAACTACTTGAGGCAAAGAATAAAATAAATGTGCATATGAATTTCGAAGAAAGCAAAGGATTCTTAAGCTCTCGACGCTCTTTGAGCTGCTCCCAATGCAAAGTGCACTTACCAACACTGGCACACACACACACACACACACGCACACTGCAGCATATGTGAGTGAGTATGTATGCGAAATTTATGCTTGTGTTAAAGTTTAGTGCGTGTGTTGGCAAAAGTTTTGTGCAAAAAACTTTAGCAGCAGCTGCAAAAATGTTCAGCACTCACACAAATTAAATAACAATTTTCTCTCACAATTTCGCTACGTTTTCGCTTTAGCTTTATTTCCACATACTTCTTATGCTGCTTCTTCTGTTGCCACTCCTTTTGTTGTTGTTACAGTTTTACAGTTCCTGCCTTCTCGTTAACTTCCAGTGGGCGTGGTCTGCCGCCTTAAACATGTGTGTGTGTGTGTGTGTGTGTGTGTGTGTGTGTGTTTGCGTATGTTAACCGCCTCAGCCCAAAGTAACTCAGCAGCCGAGGCGGCCCTCTCGAGTTTTGTTTACTTTTTATTTTAAGTAATTTAAACAAATCCGGAGAGTTAGAGTGTAGCACATGAGTTCTTTCCCTTTTCCGTAAAAGAGAATACATTTTTGAAGAGAGCATTTTTTATGAGGTCAAAAGTGCAGCTTAATTAAAGTGTTTTTTTGGGACACAGCCATGACGTGACATATACTAAAAATAGTATATGCAACTAGGCATAAAATATAGACTAAATGTGGGGTAGCATGACTTTATGGAGAAAAGGACAATATTTTGCATACACAAAAAGTTTGAATATTATTTTTATTAGATTTTAGGTTGGTCTAAGGGAAAGTTAATGTAAACGTTGTGGTCCAGGAATTAGCTCTTTGAGTTCTCTGGCATATTTCCGTTATGTTTTGTAAAATGGATCTCTTCCTACCTATACCGTGTGCAAAATGTTACTTTAAATGGCAGCGAGTCTTAATTTATCCAATATATCTCGCGTACCACAGGGTTGGCATTTAGGTCCTCTTCTTTTTGTCTTATTTATTGATGACCTCCCTCAGGTTATCTCGTCTTCCCGTATGCAAAGGATGTAAAACTATATGTGTCATTTTCTGATTTGCAAATTATTAGTTACTCGTTAGGTTCCTGCGATCTTAATTCGATGAGCACATTGGCAATATTGTTAACAAAGCTTGAGCGGTTCTCGAATATATTAAACTTTGGTCCAAAGAATTTTATATACGACCAAACTTCTTTATACTGCACTCGTACTCTCTGTTCTTGAACATTGCTCCTGCGTTTGGAGTCCAAAATATTGCCTTTATCAGAATATGATAGTCAGTTCAAAAGTAATTCGTTCTTTTTGCACTTCGTAGCTTAAATTGGTATCCAAATATCCGCTTGCCCTCCTATCCAGACCTTATTCTTCTCTAATTAATCATAGAATCTTCCAAGGGGTGTTATTTCTACATAAACTGATTCCAAGCCATCCTTGTAGAGCTTCTCGACATTTTCGTCTGTTACACTTGAAAATTTTGAGTCTCCGACCACTTCTTGATGTGAGTTGAAATTTCATTGAAAAGTTCACCCAACCCATTGGAGACATAGATTTGATAAATCTATCGACTCAGCTTCTCTTCTTATCCGTTTCTTTTTATTAACTTTAATAAGTATTTTTGAAGAAGAAACAATTGAAAGCAACCAAGGTACTTTTTATATAAAACCATCGGAAGTTTCAATTTTTCGATAAGATACAACCAACATTCCTATATATGGTTTCTAAATTGGAACCTATTACAAGTGAAAAACCTTCCAATACATTATTCTAAAAATCTATTAAGATATTTCAAAAAGCACTCAAGTTAACTTTTGGCAACTTTACTCATTATTTTAGTTAAAACCACAACAATTTCGCAAAGTCATCGTTGGTACTTTTAATAAGATAAGACAGTATCTTAAATGCTTTTAGCATAAACCAAGAGATGAAGGTTACAGTGTAAATTTAAACAATTTTGTTGCAAAGAGCGATGATGTGATCTAATCCAATATTTTCGCAAAGATAACATTAGCCGATTACTGTTGAAGATAATTCAAAAGTTTAGTTAAAATTGAATTTAATTCCTTCAATAATTCCATTGTGAAATGAGTTCAAATGAGCAAGGACTTACAATTAGGTTTAATTTACGTGCCTTGCCATTAAAACTAGGATACGTATTGCACATTGTCACTTTAGAAGACTTCTAAAACAGCATAAAGTATTGTACAATGGATGTATCTCAATTTCATTTCAAAGGGTCTTGAGCAATCTTCTTTGCTTTAATTCAAAATGGAAACTTTGTAAACTCAAGCGTCTTTGGCGCTTTCTGTGTTACGTTTTTCTTTGCATTTTGTTTAATTTCACAAGCAAACACAAATACAAATACACAAACACACACACACACAGACACTCAGTCAAATATACTCAAACGAGTTCAACATGGAAACAGCCCCAAAGGTACACACACACACACAAAGACACACACACACAAAGACACACACACACAAAGACACACACACACACACACACACACACACACACACACACACACACACACACACACGCAATGCACTTATTCTCTATCTCTATCTTTATCATATGTGTGTCTGTGTGCTTTGTGCGTGTCTATGTGTGCGTGTAGTAAATTTAATCTATTGTGTGTCTATGTCTATGTATGCGTATGTGTACAGTCAAGGGCTTAGTCCTTAGTCCTTGGCGCGTCTACAGCTTTATCTGTGCGGCTGCTTCTTGTTGCCACTGTTTGTCTACTCCTAGTTTCTAGTCCGTGTCTCGTACATCCTGCCAAGGCGTCGTCCTCGACTTTGACTTTTGCTGCTTTTGCGTCTTCTCGTTATTGTTGACACCCCCGTCTCGTACCATGTGGCCCGCCGGGCAATCCTTTTTGGCCACGCCAACACGACTGCCACTTGATAAATATGACTATTTCACGCTCACAGATCCTTGCCCACCCACACACACACACACACACACACACACACACCTTCACCTGTCCATTGTTTATTTGTGCTAACCGTTACTACCAACGCCTTTGCTTTTGCCTCTCTCTACATCTTTTTCTGTTTTCTCTTTATCTCTTTCTCGCTTTTGGACGGTTTGGGTTTATGTAAGAGCGATTTTTATGCTTTCAGTCGGCGAAAGTAGAGAAATATCTACACGTCAGCATGAGCTAAGAAAGTTTAGAATCCAGAAGCGTGACTAAACAGTGGAGTTTTGCTTTGGGGCATTCGAATCGCACAATGAGTCATTTCTCTGTTTTTTCTCTACTTGTACTTATTTAATTTTGAATAAAAATTTCGATTCCGATTTAGATTTTACTATAATATTAGTTGTTAAGATTACTGATCAATGCAATATACATATGTATATGTAAAAAAGTCTTTGGTATAAAAGCTGGAATTACTGAAACCAGTTAATCGTAATAAGGAGCGGGCGCATTCAAAAAAGAACAAACTCAACGATTTCAAATTATTTAAAAATGATTTCTACTACAACGATGGGTTGCTTTTGGTTTTAAATTCGGTTGAAAAAGATATCTCACTGTGTGTACTACTAATTCGTGTGTGTACCACTAACTCATAAACCTCAATTATGACAAACTGTTAACGGGTTATCGTGATTATACCTTGCATAAACACTGTTGTTGTATATCGCTTCAAATTTTGTTTATACAGCACTCAATTTCGCAGTTTTAATGACAAAATGTCTTACCTTGAAATTGCATGTGAGATAGCAGATTATAAGTGTTTTGTGGGTTAGTGTGTGTGTGTGTGTGTGTGCATATATATATAGCCCCCATCAGGTCCCATAGACCCGCAGTGAATCTATCGTACTAACAGCAGGCACTTGAGCAGTGTGCGCTCGCCTCGACTTTGTTTGATTGCGCTTGGCTCTTGGCGCTCGGCGCCAAGCTGAGCTGCCGTGTTTATATTGCACTTGAGGGTAAGCTGGTCATGGCACGATGGAGGACGACTGCGGGCAATGCCATTTGCTGTTCATGTCAGCTGGCAGTGCTTAGCTTAACCCAACCAGAAGCAGTTGGCAAGTTTTATTGTCTCAATGTCCACTTAGCTTTTGCCTTAGGACAACTTAATGCGCTGGAGGATAGTTGCGAGAGATGCCGGCAAATATGAAGTCAAAGCTGGCTTGACATTTTCCTTAATTTCCGGGCACAAGAATTCCAATTTTTCTTTCGAATTATCCAATTGTGATTGTCTGTCGTCAGCTGCTGGCTGCGACACCATTTTATGTGTATGTGCACAGTGCGTATACGTAATATGTGTATGTGCAAGTGCTTTGATTGGAAATGTCTTTGCCTTTAGCTTTGGCCTTACCACGTCATCAATCATGCGTTGATTTTTTCCCACGCAAAGCAGAGAAAGATTTGACAAGTGACATAGAAGTGACAAGAAGCAAAAGAGAAAGAGGAACGAAGACTAAAGCTTACAGGCAGAAGAATAAGATGAAGAAGAAGCCGAAATTTACGAAAATCACATGCAAAGTAAAACGTCGAAGTTTTGACAGTACTGTCGGCAGGATAGAAAAAAACAGAAGAAGAAGCATAAGAAGTAGCTGAGCTGCAAAACTTTTCATTTGTTTTGCAACGTGCCAAACTGCTGTCAAAGTTTTTTATTCTTTTTTAAGAATTGGGGGTACTCCTGCTGCATGGATGCAGGTGACATAACAACGACAGCGGTTAACTTTTTTAGGCGTACAACTTACGGCTGTTGAAGACCAAAGTTTGTTTGTTTTTGGCGCCTAAAAGTAGCCTTTGTGGCACCCAATGTAGACTATACAAAAATTGTACTTACCCTTCACCGATACTGTAACCGTCTGCAGCACATCCAGCTTCTTCTTATTGCTAGGCGACTGTCCGACGCACTTGTAAGTGCCCGCATCCTGGTACATCACATCCTTGAGTGAAAACTGGCCCGTGGGCAGCGATGAGCCATAGCCCAGACCACGCAAACGTGACGAAAACGGATCCAAGTGTGACCAACAGCCCAGCGAGCCTGCGGCAAGAGAATAACATGAAGGGCTTTGCATAATTTCGGACAGTGTAATTTAATTAATTGACTTGAGCAGGCAAATTTTAATTTCTTTAATTGAAGGCAAGCGGCGCAGAGCACATCAATAAAAAGCCAAGGCCAATGACGATGACAGAGGCAGTGTGGCAAAGTGGCATAGTGGTGACTGTTCATTTATCAGACTGTCCCAGAAGTTGCCCCTATTTGCCCCATTTGTCTGAGTCTTTTTGCTTGCCTTGCTTTCTTTGTGCGTTTTGCCGAAAAGTGAGCAAAGTAAATTGCACGCATAATTAATTTTCAATTGTGCTAATTAATGAAGAGGACGCCTGCGCCTGCTTTAACCCAGCCCTGTGATGTGGCATGCCTTCGTGGCCCCTGCCATTACGCCTTTAGCTTCGATTTGGCTGCTTGCGCTTCAATTAGTCTCCAAAAATGTTAACTGTAATTAGATTTTAGGCGCGTTACGGCATATTTTTCTTTGTCTGTCGCTATCAGCTACCAATTAGGCCAATATTTCTCATAGTCGCCTTGTGTTTGAAGTACGTGTTTCACAGTGTTGGGGAACTTGGCCTAAAGACACCCGTATCCCTTGCGTGAACCTACCTTGCGGACACTGCAGCGTGACTGCGCCACCCAGCTGCACCTCCAGCTGTCCCTTGTTGGGATTATGTGAGGCAGCAGCCACTGAAACATCCTGGTCATCCGGCTCTGAAGTCACATCCACAGAGTCATCTGAAAGAAATAAATTTGAGTTTACAAATAGGGTGAAATTATTTTAAGTACTAGCAAAGCACTGTGGTTCTTGTCTTAGGACGAACATAAAATATTTATATTCCAATATAAGCTTGTTCTCCAAAAACTAAGCCAATGATTCAAGCCTTTGTTTTGAAAAATGTTGTCTAAAAAGCAAACCTACTTTTTGAATCATTTAAGACTTACTCGTCGGTTAGTGAAACGTTTGTGGGTGCTGTGTAGACAGCGTCTACAGCAGAGCGAGAACGTTTTACGTTTGTTTTTCTGTACTGTGTTAGCAGTGAGATCGAAAAGAAGAGCATGAAGCTATTGTTGCTGTTGTATTCGATCTAGCAAATGCGCTATATGGCCCCACATTATGCCAATTTTTGAGAAATAGGGCATCCCGTGACGGCCTTAGAAAGTGCCACATTTATATATACGTTTGGTTCTATGAGAAATTATAAAAGCATCTCTAATGTGTTTATAATTATACCCTGTACACATAGTGTAAAAGTGTATTATAGGTTTGTGAAATGTATGTAACAGGTAGAAGGAGGCGTGGCAGACTATATGTTCCATGGGCAAAAGTGATCAGGAGCAATAGCCGAGTAAGAGTTCGAGAAAAATTTGTTTACGAAAATTTTTCCCCGGAAAAGTACAAGTTTGTCGAAACTGTCGATACACCCACACCATATCCAATCGAAACTTGGCACAGTTATGCATACTGTTACTAGGCATGTGTGTTGTGAAAATCATCGGATAGAAACTTTAAAAGATATAACTCATAAAATGTCAATTTTAGACCCTTCCTATAACAAACTACAACCGAATTTCACTTTTAATAGAAATGTTAAGATTAAAAAATGTGGTATGCTAGACTTATAAAACAAACAATGTTGACTTGTTTCCGAATCATCCACCTACCCCCTCAACGCATCGATAACTTGGTTTAATAAACATCAAAAGTCAGTATACCTAAGCAAATTATATTTCCCGAATGGCTTAGGTGTACATTTTTTCGAGAAGACCGTGGCTTTTATAACCATTGTGCAGTGTCGCTACATTTGGGGCACATAAAATATGATCACCTTGTCAACAATTGTCGAATGTGACAATATTTCAATGACAAAAGGCAGCTGCGGCTAGGAGAAGTGGAAACAGAAGTGGTGCTTTGCTTCACATTGCGCTTTTTAAGGCAAAACCGTCTTGAGCAAGACGAGTACTATGGGACACAAAACAAATTGCACAGCTTTGCCGGATACGGAGCTCGCGCATTGATGACACTTTGCGACTAAAGCGTAGCTGGAAAAACACCTGAGTCATTGTGGTTGCGCCACTTTGGCGTGATGGAAAGTCGATGAAAGCATTAGAGTCAGTGACAGAGACAGCGAAAGCGACAGAGACAGTGACGACAACAGCGACTGAGATGACGGCAGTGACAGCAGACATACAATGAGTTGGCACTTCCGTTTTGTGATTTTTTTTATGCCACTGACTATCAAGTTGTAGCTGAGTTGAGGTGAGCGGCATTGAGGAAACTCCCATCTAAAATAAAAGTGAAAATTGGCAAATTGGAAAATTGCGAAATTGGCATGCTGAAGCAACTGGAAAGTGGGTCATAAACAAACACAAACAACACCCATAGAGAAAGACATAAATATATTTTTTAATATGAAACAGTTATATATAATTTTCTAAAGGGGGCGCCAAAAAGACAAAAAAAAAAATTAAATTATATGCCGAATATTTTACGCCTGGTTTACATTTCAGCCGCTTTGCTTTGTATGCCACATTTCATGACGTTGTTCATATTACTTATAAATTACAATTTACGTTGACATGTGCCTAAAAGTATGCAATGCCACATTGGAGTCTTTTGTTTGAGACCGGATGTCATAACAATAAGTTGCAAAGTGGATGTGCTGTGGCAAAAATCATGACAAAAGACCGACAAAGAGGCAAAGTCAACGAAACTGTGGCACATACTTTTGAGCATGTTCCGTGCACATAAATATGTAAGACAAAGAGGGCGTGGTAGCTCTCTCCCACACACACACACACACACACACACACACATATACACTCACACACGTAGAGTGGACTGCCTCATAAGCTATGCAAGGCGCGTCTCTAAGCCTTACAAAGTGTTGCATACTTTTAGGCGCATTTGCGTAAATTTTTGAAAAATCTTGTCGAGTTATACTGCGGCCATAACTGAATACATAACATAACATACATACCACACTGACATTTGGAAGGCTAAATTTCAAGTTGCCCACCCTAGGGGCACATAAAATTAGACCACACCAAAAGGCAGCCCATAAAGTGAGCGATATCAAAAGGCCGCACAATTAAGACAAAAAACTACTAATTACGAAACAGCGCCAACCAAACTGTATGTCAAGTCGAAGTCGACCCCCAACCCCTGATAAACACACCCCAGACGCACATTAAACAACTCAAACCAAGTCAAGTTTGATCAGGAAACCCGTCAAGTTTGTCTCAATTGTCCTGCGAGATTTGTGTGGCTTGCTTAGGCTTGACTTGCTCTGACATTGCTTTGAAGGTCTGATTTGGAGCGGTTTATTTGCGCCGGCTTAACTGTAGTTCATCTATAGGTACATATATATATATATATATATATATGTGCGACTGAGGTGTGTGCTAAACGCTCAAGTAACAATTAATTGTAAGCTCATTTTGGCAGACCCTTCGTCGCATGTCAATCAGTTGGCGAAGCAACCCGTCTTTAACAACCCCAGCAAATTTTATTGCTGACAATAGCGCAAATCTCACTCGAGGTGGTCTGTATTTTTTTGGGGTTGGTAGGGGGTTGGCAACTCTACGATTCGTGTTACTTAGTCGAAATCACGTAGTTATCAAATTTTGTATTGCCTTGTCTAACATAGACAAAGCATTGCTGCCCAAATTGACAAGTGAAAGTTGAGGCGTCTCTCTCGAGGGACAGAGAAGGAGAAAAAGTCAGACTGACAAAGTGCAGAGCTGCGGCTGTCTGTAAATTTCTAATGAGCTCAAATCATCTGTCAGACATTTGTCAATGATAAGAGCAGGGAAATGAGACCCAAACCATTTAAGAAGATAACAAAAGGCTGACAGGAAGACATTATTAAATGAGCAATCCTTGGAAATATGACATATATAGTATATTCGCTTGTTTTGTTGTCGAAATTAGAAACGATTTGTATTATCAGATGTAAAATGTGTTGGCTTGTCTCTAAATGATGCTGTATATATAACAATGAGAAGACAAAAGAGCTGACTTTGCAGCTGCCTGTGCAAGTTCTGGCACTTCAGCCCTGCTCATTTGCCACTCAGCATTTTGCCCTTATTAATTCCAGACACTTTCACAAAACATCTATTACTCGATAACCACTCGAAAAATCAGAAAGAAAGGCTAATTAGGACGTAGATTGGACACTCTTACAAATCCAGATATACAGTTGCAAGTTTGGAATAACTTTTGAGCAAGGGTTACATTTGTCTTCATTTTTGTTGAAATTCAGTTGAAATTGAAAAAAGTGTTATAAACAGAAATGTATGAAAATCTAAGAAAGACAAACACAATTCGTTATACGTTGTAGTCATAAGCCTGCTTGTGAAAGTTTCGCAGACTTCAAAGTCTTCCACAGGCATAAAAATCTATAATCGATCTTTTGAAACTTTAATGCCGAATACTTCAGTGTAATTCTAAGCATATATTAGATGCTTGATATATTATAAACCATGCAAGAAAAATAGGGAAGAGTGCGGAGTTTTGAGAATTCGGGAGTTGAGATTTTCGTTTTTGATGTTACTTTCTTTTGCTTTTTGTTGAGATTTTCAGAAAAGCGTTCTAGTTTGAGTTGATTGTTTTTAAGTGTTAAGTTTATAAGTCGGATGACAGATTGGAATTTGGAACAGCTTGGTTATTTCTTAAAGGTTAGAGTACAATTTTTTATTATTATACAATCAATATCCTAATCTAATATCATATTGATAAGCTACCCTTTCTTGGTATCCCACGCTATGTACCCACTGCAAGAGTATAAATGAAAATCAAATAAACAAATGCAAACAAATGCCTTGCCATATGCCTTGACGGTGGTGCCAACAACTTGTGAATTACTAGTGAGCTCAGTTGCCTTTCAAAAGGCGTATAAGTAACAATAACAACAAAAACAACAACAACAACAACAGCAGATGCAGTGAATGAAGAGTAAACAACAAACACTAATGCAAACAAGAAGAATCAATATGGCAGGCAGCAGCCAAGCAATTTCAATGCGACAGACAGACAGAAAAAGATACACACACACACACACAGGAGCAGGCAGAGACGGGTCGACGCCAATGAAGAAGACGCCGCCATTGGCATCGCCAACGCCACCAATCATTAATCATAAAGCATCATCATCAGCAGCAGCAGCGTGTTGGCTTCGAGTAGACCAAAGGGTGGAGTGTGTTAGTGTATATGTGTGTGACTCTGTGTGTGTGTGTGTGTGTGTGTGTATTGGGTTGCTGGCCTGCCAACTGCAGCAAAGTTAAACACACACACACACATACACCCGCGCGTAGAGTAGCGGCCAGTTCCGGGCCAACTTGAGTCAGCAAAGTGTATCAGGCACGTCAATATGTCGACACGTACAGCACACGCACACAATAACAAACACGCGGCTCCCTTTGCACGTGTGTGTGTGTGTGTGTGTGTGTGTGTGTGTGTGTGCCTATGTGTGTCCAACCATAAATCCTTCAACAGTTACGCGCATTTGCTGTCGTTTACATATTGAAAAGTTATTTACTTGTTTTCATTTTCGATTTCGCTTTCGTTTGCAATTCCCCACACAATTTTCTTCACATACTTTGGGGCGTTGACGGGATGGCTTTTCCTCTTTTCCGTATTTGATTTTGTTCCTGCACAATGGACCCTGAATGGCTTATCCCTTTGAAGTGCTGCCTGGCTTCGCATCTTGTTTATACCCACAATATTTACTTAAGCTTATTTTTCTTTTTGAGGCAACTTTTCATTAATGACTCATGACGCTTAGCTCATGGCATTGGCTATGCCACATACCACAGCTTCATTTTCAGTACAAACGCCTGAAATCAACGAACAATTTACTTGCAACAAAAAATTCATCAACATATTTATTCATGAATATGAAGCTGCATCATCAGCATGCTATGTAGTCTGGAGGCGGCGGCGGCAGCGGCAGCGGCAGCGGCGCCGTCAACAATCAGCTTAACTTACCAGCTTCATAAACAGCCAGCGAAAGCAGCGGCAACAATAACAACAATAAATCCGGCAGCATGCAACTGCTTCAAGAAGTGGCTGACTTGGTTGCAAGTTGAAGTTGGTTGCAAGCAGAAATTTGATTGCGTTGGTGTCTTGGTTATAAATTTTAATTTTTTCGCTGCTCGACTGCTTCAGTTACTTGTAGTATAAACTTGTTGTTGCTACTTTTAGCCAACGCTTTTCGCATTTCCTACTTCTGGCTGCAACCAGAACTTGAGATAAAGTGTGGGAATAGTAAGGACTCACTGAGAATAGCCTCGGAGTGCAACCAAACTGAGGCGGGGCCTTGAAGATGCAGCATATGCGATTAATTTGCAATGAGCTGAAATTGAAGATGATTGCACTTGATGTGATGCATAAGAGCA
Organism: Chymomyza caudatula; assembly: GCA_035041775.1. Taxonomy (NCBI): domain Eukaryota; kingdom Metazoa; phylum Arthropoda; class Insecta; order Diptera; family Drosophilidae; genus Chymomyza; species Chymomyza caudatula. The sequence continues at coordinate 1,115,457 of JAWNKW010000200.1, read as the reverse complement.
GCAACGAAAATAACTGCATTGGGAGGCAGCATTGGGAGGCAGCATTGGGAGGCAGCAGATGCATAAGATAGCAACACTTTGCAGGAGCAGCAGGATTATAAGCACTTTGCTGTTGCTTACGTAATCATAATGCTGATATTCCTAGAACCAACAAATTGTTTGCCAACGCAAAATAAACTCGTGAATCTTTCTATTTTGAACTTGTATGACTTTATATGCGTAAGTAGAAATATTGAGTTTAACAACAATTTACTACAATTAGCAAGTTGTTGTTGTTGTTGTTGTGCTAGTGTGTGCAACAATTTCCAATTTAAATTCGAGTTTTCAATAAAGGTAGAGTGTCTTGAAGTAGCTTGTTTTTGGTGTCCTATTAACAGAAGAAAGCTAAAACGTTGGAAAGCAAAATGAACTTGAGTGTTTTAGTGCACTGTTTACCAGAGCTGTGTAGGTCCATACTATTTTCCTGTTATCTCCGTGTCCAAGATCATCATTATTATATTGGTTGAGTTATTCCAACGAATAAAAAAACAGCATTTTCAGTTTCAAGTGTTAAGGAATTCTCTTTTGAGGAAAATAATATTTCATTCTGAAATATAAACGCACACAACAGAAGAAGGTAAGAATGCAACTTAAAACTAGTTTTCAGGTTAAAAATAATTATAATACAAAAAGCTTCTTGCTGAAAAAGTTTGGACTTTCGGCAAAAGCATCTTGAGATTTCTTGCACAACCGCTAATCTATGTTCTTATACCGAAATATTTCAGTGTGTTATGTACTATACATGGGACAAAACTTACTTAGGCGCCATTTACACGAAGCGAGATTTTGAAGCGAGGACGTGTGAGTTGCATCTCGCACCGTATTATGGCACGGTTTTATCGCCGGTAAGTAATCTCGCCTGCAACCCTATGCGACTTACTTCATATTAGAATGCATTCTAAAATCGAGCGAGATTTTGTGCAAAGTGTTGTAAAGTGTAATTCAGTGTTGAGTTGTACCTCACAGTTTAGGTGCTGTTGCACCTCAGTTTGAATTTTTCACTTATTTATTTGTATTTCGTAACACTTTTTTTAAGCCAGTGTTTTGAATGGGAATTAGAAGTATTGCAAAACACGTTTATCAGTGAGCTGTAAAATATCTTACTTGCTTCGTGTGAACAAATTGTAATATTATTTGTAATATTTTGAAAGTCGCGGGTGAGATTTTTTCATTTCATAAAACATCTCATAAAACTTCACGATTCTTATCGTATAGTATTGTATGAAGCGATAATAGGATATATTCCAAATAAATATACAATATCCGCAGCTGCTTAAGGATGATGAAAAGAAGAAGAAATTGGTGGTTGCTCAAAATAATTTTAGTCAAAACATTTTTGTTATTTCTTGTACTAAAACTTAACTTTTATGTTTATTGGCTGCTAATTTTGAAAGCAAATTTAACTAATTTCTATGCTTTTACTGAAATATTTCAGCGTTTTATGTACTATTCAGGGGACAAATTCTTGGAAATTTTTTTTTTATAGCCCATTAAATTTGAGGTGCTTTACAAACTGTTTTGTTCACTGCGAGAAAGGCAGTTAAAATATAGATACAAAAACGATATGTGTATCTACTGAGTTTAAACAAAAAGACTCATCAAAGTTTTCCTTCCATTTTCATTTTTTGTTTAATGCCAATGAGTTTTTAATATTTATTTAAGCCTCGCTCAATGCTTTACTTGGTTATGGCATAACCAAAATGAGTTTTTCTTTCATTTGCAATAAGAATTTGAGCAATAATAAAAACAAAGAAAAATTCAAATAAAATTTTATTGAAAATCTTTTTATGGGACCCTTGGCCCCTTGGAAGCAATACTACGAAGTATACTATTGCCTCACGCTTGAGCACTGCCACATACCGAAACTGTAATCGTTGGCTATAAAAACAAAAGCAGAAAACTAATAATCGTGCGCATCGATAAACACATGGCGTGGGGCGCAGGGGGGTTAAGAAGAGTAAACAATAAAGTTAAACCGCGATAACCAGCATGACAAAGGATAATGTGTAGCAGCCGAAAGGACATTGCCGATTAGCCGTGGCACTCAGTTGATTCGTAAGCAAAAGATGCTTTCTTCTGTTGAGGGGTTTTCCCGAAATGCTTATGTAAGCGTGTAAAATTAAATTTTATTATAATGCGAGCAAATGTGTCGTGCTGAAGTTCTTGAGTTTTCCACGACTTTCCCTTCATTGTTTTGTAGTTTTCTTGGTGTAGTAGTGAAATGAACTGAAGTGGTTGGTGTGCTGGGTGTTTTCTTTTTTTGAGTTGGGTTGGGTCTATGTTTTCGTAACAGTTGGTTGGCCAAATTAGTTTAGTGCCGCTTGAGGTTTGGTCCAGTGTGGTAACCACCAAAGGTCTCCAGAGATATGAAATGGGTTTGACATGTAGCTACTCTTTTGGATTTCGTTTAACTTTTGCGAATTGCAGCTTGTTAGCAGAAAATCGTCAAATGACCCACTCGGCATTAATTAGCCAGGCCCAAGAAAATGGGCTTAACTTAAACTTTAACTCATTAACGAGACGGCAAACAAAGCAAAAGGCAATTCACCTGAGCAAGTCTTTCTCTCTCCCCAGCCCCATCTTACTCTCTCTCTCTCTCTCTCTCTCTCTCTCTCTCTCTCTCTATTTGGATCTCTCTTTGTGTTGCTATTCCACGTACGTGTCAAATTAGCGATGATTTAACAAGCTTCAAGAGCGCTCGCAGTCAAACTATGGCCATAAGCTGCTTGTTTGTCAGTCAGCCAGCAATCCGGCCAACAAGTCCGTCATTCTTTCAGTCTGTCGTCAGTCCGTTCGTCTGTCCGTACGTCAGTCTGGCAAATCAATCAAAAGCAAGTGGCCGGAGCACAAACTTTGCAGCATGCCTCAAATTGCCTACTTTTGTGCGCCGTCCAGCTAACGGTATGCTGTTGACTTTAACGGTTAGTCTTGGACTTTGTCTGCTTTGTTCTGCTTGCTGCTGCTGCCCCTGCCGCTGCTGCCGCTGCTGTTGTTATTGTTGTTGTTTTCAGCTTGTTATGTAGCACGCTGATTGCTTTTTCATTGCATTTCAACGTAGCTGCCCCATCGTCAGCCCCATCAACATCCTCTGCCTGTTCATGTTGTCATTTTCGTTGCAAAGTTTTCTTTGCTGCTTCTTGCTTTTTTTTGCGTTTTTGTTTTTGGGCGTCGCACGTGCAGCTACCTGCGCGGCATTTTCCACTTCAATGGCGGAAAACCCCACACACACAGCCCGGAAAACATATCGTCAGCAATTAAGCGCGCATTCAAAGCTCTGCCAATGCGCTGCTTTATAGCATGCTTTTTTCATTCATTTATTTTGTGTACGTGTGTGTGTGTGTGTGTGTGCGAATTTATTGGTATTGGTGGGGCTTTTAGCAGGGATTTGGGAAGCTGGGCGTCTGTCAGCCGCTTAAAATCAAAATGCGATTTATCAGCTTGCCTTTTTTTAAATCGCTTTTGCTTGTGTTGTAAAACTCACAAGATTTTCAGCTTAAATTTTTGGCAATTCTCTCATATTTTCACATGCCGCCATTTATCATTGAACACTGTTTTTGCAGGCTGTCTTTGTCTGCTGCGCAGCCCTTTGCTAGTTTATGACAGACCCCAAAAGAACAATATACTATATAACACAAACTCTAACATAGCATCTAATATAAGTAGGAGCAAATATATTGATTTAAACTTTATCAACACACACGCCTGCTGTCATAAATGGCCGAGATCTGACTGTCTGTCGATTTGCCATTTGCTGTTTGGAGTTTTCGTAAACGTTTTACAAATTGATTTATGTGCTTAACACGATTCTGACGCTCCATAGGCTGCTCGACGTACCCACTCCAGAGTCCCGCTCTAGAATCCGCGCTATGGCTCAGCTTACAATTAGATTTCGCTGCAAAATCAACAGCAAAACTTTTGTAACCTAGCGGCCCAAGAACAGCAGCGCCACACACAGTGGGGCACATATATTTTCCATCGGACATTAATCTGTATCTATGGAACTTAAAATACTATCATAGCACGAAAGCGCTTCGAATGCTCGGATTATTCGCCTGGTCCTTAAAGTCGTCGTCTCATAACTCGAGAATTATTTAGACTTCTCTGAAAGTAGCAGATTGTTAGCAAAGCCTTCAGTTTGTGCGAACTTCATCCTGGCGTACCGACATATAGGTAAAGGGGCAAAATTTTACGAAAATGTGAAGACTTAAAGAAAAAGATTAGTGAATCGATTCAAAATTATGCAAACTATTCAATACACATGATGAATATAATTCCAAATTTCCATATTTCATGAAAATAGTTAGACTAGCTAACTAACTAGTTCTTGCACATAAGCGATAATTTCATTTAAGCGATAATCGTATATATGCAAAACTTATATATTTACTAACGAATGCAAAATTTTGTCTGTTCCTGATGTTTCGACAAGTGGCATAGTGAAACGCAAATCGTGTTTGGTTTGTTGGTTTGTGTTTTTCCAATGGTACAAAGACGACCGAATCATGGACGCCCTTCGCGAAGTACTGCTAATAAAGCAATATTTGGCACACCGAACATCGTTGAGTATAAGTTTTGATGTATTAATCCGATTTCCTCGAGTTGAATCAATAAAATCAACGGTGCTGATATAAGCCGCGTAATTCTGCTGGGGGGAACCGGGGGCAGATACCAATCCAATTCAACAAAGTTTTTCTTTCTCGGGATCAAGCGCATCTTTCTGTAAAATTTTGAGTATTTAGCTCTTATGGGCTCGCAGATCTAGACAAACGAACAGACGGAAATAGTCCAAACGCTACACGAGGTAATGCTGAGAATTTTTGCCCACGGAACATGTGATCTGCCAATCCTCCTTTTGCCTGTTGTAATATTCAAACTGTTTGCCTATAACCGCAAACATTTGTACCAAAAATTGATCATTGAAACAGTTGATCGATTTCATAAATGTGATTATTGCAAATACGCGATTCTTCATTTTAGTTTTTTTTATTGTTTATTTAAGGAGCTTATTATGAATGGGAGTGCAATTCGGGAGGTTGTAAAAAGCTGCGTTTTGAATAATTTGAAATAAACGACAGTCAAAAATTCAACCAGAACAGAATAAAGCGATCTTCTGACTGATAGTTGTGACTTGTGGCCCAGTGTGCAGCAGCAGCGGCAAACACAACGTGGCAGGCACATCAATCATCAATAATGTCGATGAGTTTGCAGAGGAATAGGATTTGTGTGTGTTCTTACTGAGCACAGGATTGCTAGGCTCCTGCTCTTTGTGTTCGCTTTCTGGCCTAGTTGGCTTTTTTTATTTTTATTAATAAAGCATTTGTTTTCCCATAATGAGCAACGACAGCCGGCTGTCAGGATTTGTGCCTGCCAAGGCATGAAAATTTCAGCCTAGATGAGAACTGCTCCCACGAGAGCGGATGGGTTGGGCTGCTCTGTGCTGGGGCATACACATAGGGATGCTAACGCCCCCGTTTTCGATTTATTTATTGCGTATATTGTTGACGGGGTGTTTCAAAAGAAAACAAAAGAAAAAAGTGGCAACACTTTGTCAAGTTGTTATTACCAATATTTTTTCAACGCTTTTTCCTCTCGGGAACCCTGTTTGCCAGCTGAAACTGTCGCCATTGGCTCTTCTAGACTTACGCAGTCATTTTGTATTTGTCATGATTGATGACTGCTTATAATTCTAATTTCGTTCCATACTTCAGGGCATTAGTTGACTTCTTTTTTTTTCTCCCAGCAGCCATTTTAAATTTGAACCAAGGCACTCTAAGCACTTGAATGTCATTACCTTGCAATGAGCCGGAAAATGATTTTGCGACGCGTTTTTTGACGCTAATCAAATCAAAATTTGCTTTTTGTTGCGTTACGCTTGCTGTCTGGCTTTACTAATAACGTTTACAAAAATATTTCGTTGTCTGCTTTTAGGGGTACACACATATATACTTATATGTGCATATTTGCAAACAAAGTGGCACAAATTCAATAAAAATATTTACAGCCATTAACACGCGTTGAGCGCATAAACACAAACCCACAAACCAGCAAATACTGTAAACAAAATGGCGCCCAAGCATCGACAGTGGGGCAACAGAGGGTTAACTGACTGGCTGTCGACTGCGACTGGGACTAAGCAGACGGTGTTGATGTCTCAGCCACTGTCAATGTTCCAATAAAAACGCGCAGCATCTGAAGAATTTTGCCACAGTTTGCATATATCCTGCCACAAGGGTAACGCACGCACAAACGAAGATGCCACAAAGAATGCTGCAGTAGTCGCTGTAGCAGCCAGGAGCTAGAGGGCTGGGGAGCGAACACCCTTGTGGGCAAATGGCGGTGTGCCATGTGCGACGCTCATAAAATCGCAGCAATGCTTTGCCAATTTTTGACACTTTTTGCCAATTTTTATGCTGTCTCACACTAATGGCAAAAATATTATCACGCGCCATTTTGAAGGCAATTTCACGCATACGAGCGCTAATTTACAGTATTTTAAGTGGCAGATGCTGCCATGCATTACAGTTAACTATGTACTACTTACAGCGCACGCTGAGGTAATATCCAATTGAAGAGTATTGAAAGTTGAGATGACGGGATGTGCACTTGTACCATCCGGAATGCTCACGTCTAATGGAGGTAAAGTTGAGATAACCATCGCCCGTCTGGATCACCTATAAGACAGAAAGAGAGATAGAGAGAGAAAGAGAGAGAGAGAGAGAGAGAGAGAATGACTACTTTGCAGTAAACAATTTTTGGTAATTAAGCCAAGGTAAATAGTTGGTCCAAGAAACTTGCACGAAAATCCATTTAAAACTTGATCCTTGCTGTTGTCACTCAATGTGAAAAATCACAAAGTTGTCGGGCCTAAAGCTGCACACAAGTTCCTGCAGCTCCAACTTCGACTCGACTTTACTTACCGGTGTGTCACCATCGTCCTTTTGCCAGCGCGGCGTACTAGGCGGATTCGAGTCTACGTCACACCTAAGGCTAACTTCAATGCCCTCACGCAGCGGATAACCAAAGCCAGGTGTACGCGATATGGCAAAAGAGGGTGTGTCTGCAACGGGAGAGAGTGTAAGAGGTATGTATTTTCGGTTAGTTATTTTTAGACTAGTCGGAGTATCTTTGTATCTTTGGTGAGCAACTGTGACAAAATCTACAAAATAGTTTTTTAATTAAAAAATTACGCCACAAAAATAAAACGGCGTCAAGGCCCGAAACTTTTATAATTAAACTAAATGCAAATGTGTTTGGCTTTTTGATGTTTCACTGCGGCTCATCCAGCAACTGTTTGTTAACGTTGTTGTTGTTGTTGATGCTGTCGTTGTTGTTGTTGTTGTCTTTGTCAGTGTTTTTGGGCCTCGCTCTTGGTATGGGGTTATATACCAAGAGTGCCAAAACCACCAAAAAAAAAAAAACTTATTTAAATTAAATAAAAATGTGCACAGAACTTTGCACAATGCAGTTGAAATGAAAAGTAAATAACAACAGCATTTTTAATGGAACCAACTGAGAAGCTCTGCAATAAATAATTACAGTTTGTTTACTTTGGAAAGAGTGTAATATGAGTGTAAATTTCACTACAGGATTCATTGCAACTAAGTGCAGATTAACTGGATATTCGTTAAAGCTTTCAATCCAAACGGATGGATTGCATTTTAAGGAATTTTGTTGAAAAAATGAACGTAATTTCTATCTAAATAAACAAGTATTCATATATAAAGTTAAATTCATGTAATTGAATTGTATACAAAGCAGTAATCGTTCACGCAAATTAAGCTCAAATATTGAACCAAACCGAAATACCTACAAATGATTATATTAAGTTCATCCACAACCCATATTTGCCGCTCCGCTCTTATAGACGCTGCTAACATAGCACGCGAGTCACACCAGCTGAGACTTACGTGTCGGTTTTACTCTCAACCGGTTTGGGATGTACTTATGTGTACTTTTTGCCATTTAGTAATGGAAAAACTAGAAAAGCTGAAGGTGACTTTGTATTCCAAATTTTGGAATATCCATCTCCCACTGGAAGTTGCACTATAATTGCTAGCCAATAACAACAAAATCGATTGTTAGCTTTATCGTTATTTGCAAGGCATTTTGGCTATGGAAATTATCATGCAACTTTCAGTGGTACTAATTTATAAATCGTGGCATCATTGAAAATATTACAAGTAATCTTACAATGGCCATCAAACGATGCGAGTAAGACATTTGGCAGCTCACTAATAATCACGTTTTACAAAATGTAAATAAATAATGTAAAATAAATAAATAAATTTATTTTAATTTTAGTGTCCCACTTGCAGCACTAAAATGAAATACAAACCTCACTGTATCGCACCTAACAGTTCGAAAATGCCAGGCACTTTACAACACTTTGGACAAAATCTCGCTCGATATTATGCTGCGTTTACACTGCATGACACTATGACACTGTGATGTTGGCTGTCAAATGTTCACGTTTTGGTGTAAACACCTTTTTGACGCTGATTGAGTTCGTGAACAAGAATTAAGAAAAGAGTCATAAGTGAGCTTCGATTAAATATGCATGTCATTATTATTATTGTCGTTGTCAAAGATTAATACGAGATTGCAATTGGCGGTGTGTATTGCTTTGCATCTTTGCGACGATGATGATGTGCCCGTAAGTAAAAAACACGGCATTAGAATGCATTATAATATGAAGCAAGTCGCATAGGGTTGTAGGCGAGGCAACTTACCGCGATATAACCGTATCTTCAAACGGTGCGGAATACATATAACACGGCCTTGCTTGAAAATCTCACTTCGTGTAAAATGCGCCTAAAGAATTTGAGTGAAGGTTGTCTAGCAGGACAGTCAATCGATCAGACCGGAACCCGTCAATCAATAAATTTACTCAAATAAACTCATAATTTCATAGATTATATTTTCAAGAAGAACATGATTGCTTTAAATTGGCAAAAGTATTTGAGGAGATAATTTGGTTTTATTATTGTTTTTGTTTATTATAGTGCAGCGACTGATGCCACAGTTGCTTTTAGTGTTTCTTTGTATGAAGATTTGCCATACTTTCGTATTTTTTGTTGGAAAGATCTTTTATATGCAGTGGTCATCATAAATCAAATATATGGGCTGTAAAGGTTCGATTGCTTCCTCTTCTCCGACTTGAAAATGTGTGACTTCTATGAATGTTTCTTCTTCTGGTGCTTTCCTAACACGTTGGACCCTTGACTCGACTTTTTTGCATGGGTCTTAGCATTTGCCGAAGTAAAGCTGCTAATTAGATTCTTCTCACCATCAATTACAGCGATTTTTTTATTAATTTCGGCTTCTTTTTCTAAATCATTCCTGGCGACTGCATCATCACGTTCCATGATCAAAGAAGCCCTTTTATGTGCACCCTCCCGTAATGCTGTTCGACGTGCGCGTTTCTTCTGAACTATGCGTTCTACATCTGCCTCGGTGTATATGTAGTTAATAGTATCCACGAACTGTTTCTCTTTTTGCTCTACTTCAGTCAGGCTTGGTAGCTGTACATCTTCGCGCTGACAAGCGCTCATCCAGATGGTAAACTCCTCCTCCGTAGTTGGCCGATTTGAAATGTATTGCATGGTGAATTGGCGTCTAGACCTTCCGTGCTCGAGTAGCATTTTGTAGTTCGTGGTCATAGAACCCAAACTATACTCAAGGTTGGTCTCTTGTAGCTCTACAACTTTCGCAATGAGATAGGCCATTTCGTTACCTTTCTTGCCAATATTGATGCGTACAAAGCTGCCAAGAAGAGTTTCTTCAAAGGTGGGTCTATCGAGAATACGCTGCACAAGATCCCGTGTCATCATGGCCTTACGTAGTTGGGCATTAGTGCTTACGCTTTGAACAGGCACACACTTTTTGATAGACTCTTGTGTCTTTGTTTCATTGACATCTGAATCCGAATCAGAATAGATCTCAGCCGCCTTTATTACAGTTTTATTCTTTGTGATATTTGGCTTCGGCTTACGATAAAGTGGCGAATACGGTTTTTTTTCATCTTTGGATATTTTTCTCTTACGTTGCGAAATCAAACGCTGCAATGCGATGGACCGTTCACTTGAACTTTTTCGAATTTCCATATTGACCTGACGTTGGTTTGCACCTGTCTTTTTTGGAGATGATATTTCAATATGGGCAACCTCCCTGTTCTTGGTATACTTTTCAGGTATTTCAGAAAGCGTTCCAACATCATTAGGTTTGGTGGCAACAAGTTCAGTGGAGTTCCGTTCTTTTACAGCGACTCCAGACCGTTGTGACACGTTTTTTTGTGATTTTTTTTCCATTTTTTTAAATTTATTTATTTAATCTTTTTTAACGTTTTCGAATCGAACAGCAAACGAAAAATGAGGTTTAGTAAAATTTTCTCAATGCTATACAAGTTTTTGTTTGACGTTTATGGCATGGCAATTTCCGATTAACATTAGATATGACAGGCGAGTTTTTGTTTGATGTGCATTAGAATCAAATGGTAAGAATAAAACATTGTTTACAAAACGAGGCCACAGGTTGGACATCAAAACCTACTGAATGTTTTGGCCAAATGGTTACAAAAACTTTTTGTGAATGACGCATTCACAATTGAATCCCAATTTTCCAATAGCCAATATGCATTTTTTTCAACGTTATTAATTTTTAGCTCCTTTGCAATTTGTACAAAAACAGAGCTACGAAATTTAGTATCCAATGTACAAAGACCACCCCAGGGTTTCAAAGGGTTGGGAATACATCATCACCATAATTCCAATGAAAGATTGCGAGAAACCTGTACATAACGATACTCCGAAAGTTGATATTGAACTTTAGAACTGTAGAGTTGCTCGCTTACACAGATAATATCGACATTATTGGTCGAACAATTAACGGATCCTTTGCAGATATTAAAAGAGAATCTGACAGAGTTGGTCTGGTGGTAAATAAGAGCAAGACGAAGTATATGATTTCATCGAGTAGAGATACTCTGCAGTTCGACTCTCAGATTGATGTTGAAAACTATACTTTTGATGTTGTCAAGGATTTCGTCTACCTTGGCAACATGGTCACAATGAAGAACCATGTCAAGATGGAGATCAAGCGGAGAATCATTTGTGCCAATAGACGCTAATTTGGTCTCAGTAGGCAAATGAGTAGCTGAGACCACTCTCCACCAGACGAAACTAACACTCTATAAGATGCTCATCCTTCCCGTTTTGCTTTATGGAGCTGACGCACGGGTGATGACTCAGTGTGATGAGAATTCACTTGGAGTATTTCAGCGAAAATGACTACCGTATTCGATGAAACGACGAACACTATGAGCACTACGAAGACATTCACGTAGTCATCCAGCTAGGTCATGGTATGGATGAAGAAGCGTTTGGAACGACCAGGTAGACAGCACAATAGCTACTTTTGGTATCACCGATTTGAGAAAGCGGGTGCAAAGCAGGGGCGCCTGCAGGAGTGCTCTACATCAGGCTGTAACCTGGTAGCGGTTCGTTATGGCCAATTAAGAAGAATAAAAAGAACGAACGCAGTGAAAAATTGTATGAAATTGAGACAAATTTCACTGTTTTATCCAAAAAAAAAATTTTTTTTTTCAAAACTCACAACTCACGCATTTTGAATAATTTATTAGTTTTATGCAATCATTTCTATAGGCTTACCACTAATTCTCAATATAGTATATTCACTTTTGACTAAACGATTTTTGCAATTTACTGTCATGAGTTTATTTGTCACAACTCCACCTATTCAGGTCCTCGTAAATGCTATAGCAATTACTTGCGCTCTTCACAATATATTTACTTCTCTGTTCAATCAACTTAAACTGTCATTAAATTGTAGTATAACATGTTCTATTTAAATTCAGTCTCAATTGTCAATCAAATATCCATTCGATGTCAGTGCACAATGCCATAGACGACAGAGCAACAGAGCCAACAACAAGAACAAAAAGAACAACATGTATATAAATATGTAATATTGGAATTTGTATGCCTTTCGATTATCACACCCTGCATTCAGCATGCATATTCATAGGCATATATCAAATGTTTTTAATTAGTATTACTGAATGTTGCCATTCAGTTTTGAATGCAACAAAAAAATATGTTACAAAATGTGCACATTGATTTCTATCATTTTCCAATACTTTTTTGTAGCTTTTTGTTGTTGGCTTTTGTGAGTAATGCAATTTGATTAGATGTGGGCGGTGAATTCAATGGGCGTTTCGGGAGGGGAGGCCTCACAATATCATTCAATGAAATTTGTTTGTCGCTTGTTTGCCAAACTATTCAATAGAGGTCGCTCCTATTCAATACCATGTCTGTGCGTGTGTGACCGCATGACGTTGTCTGCTGTCTGCAACACACACACACACACACACATTTGCATATATATGAATGTGCATACATATGTATGAATGGCCGCAGGGTGATGAGGTCTGGATAACGTACATTTTGCCTTTTTATACGGCTGGTCAATGCCGGACGGACATTTGTCTGTCAGTGCACCAAACTCGGCTGAGGCACGTCTATCAGCTTGTTTACCCAAAATTTATGCCGCAAAAAGGGGCATAAAAATTGTTTTCACATGCGAACAAACATACAAATACATATTAAATTTTATATTTTTTACAAATCAGATTCTACGACTTCCTTTTGGAAATACCCGTACGACGCCCCCCAAATGATTGGTGTCCTTGATTTGGCTGTCAACTGTCTGCATAAAAATGAGAAATTAAAAGTTGCAACTTGCCTTCAAGGCGAGTGTGTATGTGTGTGTGTGTGTGTGTGTGTGTGTGTGTGTGTGAGGTGTGTGTGTGTGTGCGCTTTCATGTGTGTGCATTTTAATTTATGCAACAAGCTGTAGAACAACAACAATAACAACAGGGCGAAGGACCGATTGCTTTTGCTTTGTTGTAAAATGTTGCGGTTGTTGCTGGCTTCTCGTTCCTTTAGATAACTTCCTTTCCTTTCTCATATCCTGCATCATCATCATCATTGTCTCCAATGTTATTTTTGTTATTGTTGAGGCATTTTGCTGTTGTTATTGCGGTTTTTCCAATTTTCATAGAGACACACTGACACAAACGGAGAGTTGAAAATCCCTAACGGCTTCTCTATATTTTCCAATCAGCTCAGTCACGACTCTCTACCTTTGCATTTGTCATGGCATTATGCGGCTTGACGGGCATTAATAAAGCAAATAACTGTAGCACTTTGTTTTGTGGCATCTCGCACACATTGCCACACGTCATCGGAGTGATCCAACAACGGCTTTTTCATGGCATCTGCCATGTGCGACGTTATTGCTGCCAATTAGTGCGAGCCCTTCTAATTGGTGGCCCTGATATTGGCATTGATTCCCACCTCTGTCAGTAGCGCCATTTTTATTTGCACACACTGTGGGCGCCATGTGGGTCTGTTGATGGCTGCCAATGGCGGTCGATGGCTTCTATTCGTTGTGACTTTCGTTGTATTCTTTGCAGAGCTTTAACAATGAGACCTAGTCAACATATTTGGTGATTCATTTATTCGTATAGCAAAACTTTAGCTTCAGTAATTGTAGTCATTGTTTGCGTTGATGAGTAGGGACTACCACACAGAATGTGGTAGGGAAAGCTGTTTTGATGTAAATCGAGAATGCGTTGTAATTTGGCTTTCTTTAAATTGTTATAAATTCGTATAGTTCCGTTAAAAGGCTTCTATAGCACATAATTTTGAAGAAATACACACACGCACAAATCCAAAACTCAAATCCTCAAGCTCAACCTATGACAAAAGAGAATGAACCAACGAATTAGTTTGCGATAATCAATAAAAATTTGCAGACCAATAGCAGAATCTTCAGTTTAAACAAAGTTGTAGCTTGTACAAAGTTTTTTAGTCGAACATTTCGAACATTTGAACTACCAAACACTATGCAATATAAAACAAGAATATAGAAATAAACAGAACAGCACTGAACACATTAAAATTAAAACAAATCCCTTAAATCACTCATAAACGTCCAAGGCACTTGGCGTGTAGTGGAACCAAGCATGCTCCGTGAAGGCAGATTAGATCAGATCCCTGGCTATAGTCTGATCTAATCTGTAGACGCCTCAGATGCCTTCCACCATGCAGTACCTTAGGCAGTGAGTGTTCGATCAATTTTCTGACTTGCTTCCTTATACTCGAATTGACTTGAACTATGCGAAGGTTCTCACTTTCTTGCTGCTTCCCGATAATGCCTGATGTCCTTGGTGCCCTATTCCTTCGCGCTTAAGATGTATGCAGTCTCTACTGTGACAGTAGATACCTTCGGTGAACGAGTTTTCTATCTTTGGTTTGTAGAAAGTTTTTAAACCCATTGGTTGAGGTGTCATTGAAATATCGTTATGATAGTTTTCTCAATCTCATAAAGATATTTACGTCAATAGACGGTTTCGTCTTATCGGCACACCACAGACTGTTTTTTTCAACTACTCTGGAGCTCTTGAAAAGGGTTCAAAGAACATTGTTTTTGTTTTGTGAAACGTGGAGTTACTTACATCGAAGTAATCTGAATTTTGCTCGTTTGATCTGCGACTCATACACAAGCGCTCATATCTAAATACCGTTGCTCCAAGAAGGGTTTAAAGCAATTCCTAAAAGTATCCCCTAATTAGCTTTCAAAGGCCGTGCACATATCCGTTGTACAAAGCTGCTGCCAAAGTCCCCACACGGTCTGCAATTTGTTGTTTTCATGTTTTTTTTTTCTTCTTTATTCAATTTTCCTGCACTTTCCATTTGTATAATTTCACCTTTGCTTTTTCTTTTTTAATTCTGACTTTGCTGCAGCTGCATATTCTCTTCGTCCTTCGCAAGGCCCTCTACTCCCCTACGCCCCCTTGCCATATTAACTTTAGCAATTTAACTTTTTAATCAACATTTGCTTTGGGTTTTCACTTTTATGCGCGCTCTCTGGCACTCCGCCTTAGTCTCCCTCCCTCTCCGCCTCTCTCTCTTTCGGCTCTCTGGGTATGTGTTAATTAAACAAGCTGTACTGGCAACGCCAATAGAGAGCGGGTTGCGGAGTGAGCGAGGGCTGTATTTGGCTTTTATTAAATTTTTTTTGAATATTTCGCTTGTTAACATAGTATATATTGACCGAGTGAATAAATGAATGAGTGAGTTGAAACTAACTTGCTACTCAACTAGCTTGCCACATGTGGCAACTTGGCCTTGGGCCTTGGCAGTTGACTGCAAAGTACTTGCTTTCACTTAAGCCTAAAACTATGTTATAGCTCTTATGCCTGTCTCTACTTACATTGCACGTCGAGCAGGAGCGAAGCATTCTGTCGTATCTTCAGCGTAGGATGCTCCATGACACACAGGATGCGCGCATTGTGATGCGCTCGGTAGACGGCCGCCAGACGTGCCTCGCTCTTGGCGCCGCTGTTTATCTTGTAGGCATTCTTATCCTGAAATGAGAGTGGGTTTAAATGCGGGTAAGGGCAAATTAGCTTAAATGACAGGCGAGACGTTCGCTTTAATTAGATGGTAGCCTGTTATCAGCGGTTCGTCGTTTTGCATCATTTATATAAATGAAATCAGCATCCTGGGGCTCAGTGGACAGTCAGGCTTTGAATTGTCCGGCCGTCCGCCTTGACATGCAAATTTGTTGACAGCTTGCCCCCGCAGTCAGTTTATGTCTTGGCACAGTTTTCAATCAATCATGGCGATTGTAGCAACTGCACCGGTGGCAGGCAAAACACGCAAATTTGTGGCATTTAGGGTCTATGACAGGCGCACACACAAACAAACACACATACACACACACGCACACAAGTCTTGAGCAGTTGTAGTCTTTTCGATGTGTTTGGCAGTTTGCCAGTCAGTTCGGTTAGACTCCGGTGTAGTTTATGCAACGCTTGACCAGAATGTCTGCTTTTCATTATGCTTCAGTGCAAGACAAACAAATTTGGCGTAACCGCAAGCAGCCGGGCGGCAGTTTGTCCGTCATTCGTAGCGTCATTTGGTCATTCGGTTTGTCGTTTTGTGCAGTCGTTTAAACGATGTGTCTCTGGTCAGAGACGTTGGAGGCGGCAGCCGTTAACCACACTAATGTGTTTGTTGTCTGTGTGTGCGTAGTTTGCGGTTTCACATGGTTTGCATTAAAATGACAAAACAATATGTCAAAGTGTCGGCAAAGATTCGGGACGGGTATGAGACTATGCCGGAGTGGACAAGCACTTAATTTGTTTAATCAAGGCCCACGCGACTCTCTGCTTACCTTCTCGTTTTTTATCTCCTCCAACTCGAGCACCTCGGCGGACACTTTTTGAGCATGTCTATCTACACCAGGGCTGAGCAGTACCTCCCAGGTTAGCACAGGCTTGGGATTGCCTCCTTCGCTGACACAGGCCAGATTCAGCTCGTAGTTTTCCTTGACTGGCACAAAAATGTTGCCTGCATCCAAGCGCCGTGAGTCGATGAGCAGATACGGCGGTTTGGGGCGATCTAAATTACAAGAAAGTTACAAGTGATATAACAGCTAGCTAAAGTTTTAAGCCACAGTTATTTTAGTTTTTTTTTTGTCTTTCTTATGAGGAGGCTTAACGCGTACTCAACTGTACTTTCTAATAAGCAAAGTTTTTTGGCACGTTAAGCCGCCTACTCAACGCTCAACGAGCATGACAATGAGCACGGGCGCGAGCATGTCGTTAAAGCGCTCACGACTTGCTGGCTCATCGCCTCGTTGTCTTCGGTGTTGTCGTTGACGCTGTTGTTGTCTACTCAGCTAATTTGGCAAATGTAACGAGCTTTTTAATATTTGTCTAAACTTTTCACATACCCAGCACAACGAGCTTGACAGGACGCGCATTCTCCGTATAACGGCGTGTGTTTTCCGCTTCGCATTGCCACTTGCCATCATCCTCGAGCATGACATTGGTGATGGTTAGCGCACCATTGGCCTCCTTGATGAAGCGATAGTCGGTGGCGCGTGAGGTGCGGTCCATGGCATGCACCACCTGTAAAAAGAGAGAGAGAGGGAGGGAGTTGAGAACTTGGTTATTGCAACTGCAAATTCTGCCATAAAAACTAACTGTCAGTTGAGCTGTGACAGCAGTAAGCCTGGCATTTGCCGCCAAAAATACCAAACGGCAAACAGCAAGTTGCAAGTGGCAAGTAGCAAGTGGCAAATTATGCAAAAACGCTTTAAACTTTTAATGCAGAAAAACAAACAAATATTCATGCTGAGCAGTGCACTTGGCCAACTCCACAAACCGACCGCTGTGCGGTGCATTAAATGTAAATAAATTTTATAATAAATGCAACTGCAACTGCAACAGCAGTCGGCATGGGCAGCGACGTCAACGTCAACGTTGCCGTCACCGAAGACGTCGCTGCTGGTGGCCATGTGAGCCATATGAAACAATTGCTTTTAATGTTTTAATATGCGCACATTTATTTACACTTGGTATTTCAGCTGGCTTTTTATTACATTTCCAGACCGAAACACAACCCACTTCAACACACATCAAGACCCAATAACAATAATGACAATTATCGTACCCCACCACCTGCCTCACACTGCCTCACACTGCCTCACACACACACACACACACACACACACACAAACACACACTTAAATGTGGTAACAATGAAGTGCCGCACAGCTTAAAAAAATTTGATGCAGACAGTCCCGGTGCCCGACCGTGAAATACCCTATACCCTTTTTTGTTTATAAACACTAAAAACGGTCAAATTGGAACGGAAGTATCCACTTTTATATCTCTTTTCATAAGATAGATATAACTGTAAAAATTTTGGAACAGTTTATTGGGGAGGGGGGGGGGTGAAATGATTTCTATAATTTTAAAAACATAGATGCACATAAACACGACGCACACCTCTGTCGAGTTTCGAGATGATAGATTGAACGGAGCGGCTCTATGTCTGTGTATGTCACAGGGGAAAGGGGCAAGATATCGACGTGATTCGACAAACTTCATCTTTTGGTAAATTTTTGTGCCTCTACCTCTCATGGTGTCTGATATATCGACGTTCATACAGAAGGATGGACAGACGGACATGTCTTTATCGACTCGACTATTGCTCCTGACCATTTATACCCACGGAACATATGGTCTGCCACGCCTCCTTCTGCCTGTTACTTACATTGCACAAATCTATAATACCCTTTTACACTTTGTGTACAGGGTATGAAAAGCCTGCAAATAGTTTATATCGGGCTGAAGCTCTTGTGGTGGTTGTTGTTGACGACGGGTGGTAGGGGGTTGCGCCATAGCGCTTTTGTCGAGCTTAATGCCCTGAAATGTTAACTTGAATTTATGTGTAAATTCAAATGTTGTGCAAAAATATGAAAATAATTAAATGCCATTTAATGGCAATTAAAAATGGACGCACCACAAAAGCGGGAGCGTGGGGACACTGCATTACTGTACATGCTTAACGGCAGCATTGAGTGTCACTGCACATAAAACTGGTTTTATTTTTATTTACGACAGAGCGCAGACGTATTGCTCAATTTACGGGCTTAACATAAATATTTTTATTTTCACATAGTTTTTCGCACTGAGATGATGGTTCCCCGTTCAGGAATCGGAATGACGTAAGAGTGTTAGAGCTCTGAGAAGAAGATGACGACCGTTTTGGGAAATCAGTGTATCAAGTTTACTTTAAAACATGGAATCTCGAAAGTCGTTTGCCGGGTCTTTCCTTGAAACAAGTGGCGCCACCTATATTCAGCTATCAACAAATGTTTTTAGCAAAACTTTTTAAAGCATTGCATAGAATATATATAAGCTCAACCGATACCAAAATTATAATTTTTCGAATATTCAATCATTTCAGCATATGCTGTATTAGTTGCCTTAAGCTGTTGGACAGTCTCATCCTTTCCATCCATCTTCAGAACACCTTCAGCTCTTGGAAATCTCGCGAATATTAGTATTGTAGCAAAATTTAAGACCTCAAAGCCATACCAAAAAGCGCATATCAGAAGTGCTCAGGGGCTGTTTATAAATGATCAAATTATTAGAAGCTTTAAATAGAATATCAACTTAATCATTGCAGGTAGGATTCACAGAGTATACGCTGCTGTTAAAAAACCGAAAAATCTAATGGAAGATCTTTGATTTATGTTTGAATTCGAAATGAATAGAAAACATTGCATGAAAATATTAAGATATCTTCAGATTTTTGTAACATTCATCACGTTTTCGGAATACCCCTCTTCCGCATCATCAAAAAACGTCACAATTTGATGATGATTGAATTTCATCACCTTGGTGGATTAGAAAAACTTAATCTTTGAAAAAACCACGCAATGCGTGCCAAGTAATTGTATTGGTCTTTAGCTACATAGTCGGAAATAGATGTCTAGTTTGTTCTTTTGTAGTTGCTACGCCTATGACTAAAACATACCTTTTCCGGTAATATTGGGGTCACTGATTTCAAATCCGGAAACCGTTTTGATTTGTCTTGAACGGTTTTCTTAATTTTATTATTATAATAAGCACAATTTACGAATTACGATTTTAGTGTTACATTTCATTAAATCAAGTTTCATTTACAAATATTCAAAATACTGATTATCCAATGAAAATATCCTGCTTGTTTTATGATATCACAACAACTAAAGTCAGTTGAAACTAATGATAACATTTATTTAAATTATGCAATTTCGTATGCAGGGCGCAACTTTTTGAGAATATAAAGCTTAATTTATTTATTTTAAATGCTACATTCTCAAATGCATTGAAATAAATTTCACCACAGACAAGAAGCCATAGTCTCCTCCCATAATTGAGCGTGAATTCTATTAGAAAATTAATGGAAATCATAAATAAATATTCCAAAATTAAAATAATGCATTTTATTGTTGCTATATAATATATACAATAAACATTTATATTTCTAGTAACAAAACAATGCACAAATAGTTGTTCATGTCAAAAATGGGCATATCAGCGCTCAAACACACACACAGTACCCAGCGGACCAAACGCTCGTATATGATATCGCATACTAGTGAATTGCGAGACTTAACCCGACAAAACGCTCGTTTTAAGATGCGAAAAAGATACGAATAAGATTCATATGTCGTTCTGTTTGTGGCAGCAAAAGCTATTGTCTACATGTGTCGCAAGAAATATTGTTAACTTGCATTTGGCGATATCTTCTTTGACTCGTTAGGTCAAAAACGTATTTCTTGCGAGCCTTTTAGGATACCTTTTGCGATACGTTTTTGAATAAAAATATTATTTTTTACGAGCCGGTACCAATATGAAATGTTTTATTTCCATTTTGTTCACAACAAAAGCTTGTTTTTTTTTTATATTAATAGTGCCTTTTAATATAAACTGGAGAGGTTATAATTTTATGGTTCAACACTTGTTGCTGGGACTCGGGGAAAACCCGGAAACCGCACTTCTTCATGTCTATGCCACACCATGAGGATTATATGGCTACTTTATCGGGTATAAGCAGCCGCCAGGAGCTTCTTATAACCTTGTCGTACGTCTTCTTGGAGTTGGCGAGTAATTTTATCACCTTGAGAAATACATGGCCAAATAATTAAAATTTTAAAAGTAAGCAAAAAACTTTCAAATTTCTTACTTATGTCGTATGCGAGCTTTTTCCGAGCGTTTCAAAGCTCGTATGCGAGTGTTTTGCGAGGCAACACTGTAACACTCGTTTTTGGTCCGCTGGGTAAACACACCGTCACTACCGTTCGCATAAATTGCAATAGCTGATAACAACGTTGCGCCGCGCCTCGAATTATGCAAAGTTATGCACATAAAAAAAAAAAACAAAAAAAGAAAGAATTACACAACATTCATGCGGCTGCCAAACATTTGGCAACATGTAAAGGGAGCGCCTTAATATATGCAACAATTTATGCGCTTCACACAGCCACACAAGCATGCACACACACACACACAAACACTCACACACACACATACACTCATACAAGCGCCGCTTGGCACTGAAATGCAAAACGAGTTGGCAGCACCAACAATAACAAGAGCGAAAAATCATAATTACACGCGATCCAACGAGCGATTTGCGCGTTAATTTAATGCGGCATGCAGAGCGTTCCACATCCAAGTTCCCTCAGTTCCGCCAGCTGGCACTCCTAACACCCTTCACAGCAACAGAGCTCACAGTCTGCTTAGTTTTCGCAGACCGCATGGTTCTCACAATGCTCATGGACTGGGTGGCAATGCCGCAGCCTTCCAACTGCAGGCCAAAACAATCGAGCGTGTAATCCGCATTGTTGTTGTTCGCAGTTGTTGCTGTAAACAAGGATTTACCACGCTCATTTAACGCTTTTGTCTAGCGGCCATGTTGCCAAAAATGGCGCCCACTTTTACCTTTCAAACAAGGCTGCGACAGATGATGTCGCCTTCAACCAGGTGCTGCTGCTGCAGCTGCAGCTGAGAAACGACCAAATGGCCAAAACGCTGTCAAAGCTCAGCCAACTCCGCCATGTTAGCCCATAAATTTCCAAGTGAATGCGCCGCTGCACACAAATCCAGTCAAATGCATTGCGGCCGACGAATATTGCCTGGTTAATAAATTTGCAGCAATGGCCGCAATAGTTAGCGGCAAATGGCCAACGGAAGCATTGCTTACACACACACACACACACACACACACACACACACACGCATTCTCGCTCATAAAAGGAAAATATAGGAAGAGCACAATATGCACATAAATATTTGTTCTCTATTTTAAAAATTCAAGCAAATATCATAACCAGTCTTGAAAATGGTAACAATACGCAACGGAAACGGAAGTGCAGCATAAAAATGTTTTTTAGCTTATATTATATACATATATTTTTTTTTTCTGTCTATTGTTGCTTTTGTATAACAACAGAGTTATTATGGTATTTTTGGGTTTTTGATCTGCTAATCCATTATTTTCCGTTTAAGCGCTTTGGCTCTTATGCGCCGATAGGTGGCGCCAGTGCAAAATTAAAAGTTTATTAGCGTTTTCGGTGGTTTGATGGGTTCTCATCGTTTCCCCGTTCTCTGTTTTTTACTGACGAAAGTGCTCTTGGCTACTGCGATCCTAAAGACCGACAGGGAAGAACTATGATTCAAATTAAAGTAAATTGAATTTCTTACAGTTTTCTTTCGAAAGTTACTAGAAGAAGATTGCATGGCAAGGAACTAAACACTTTCTTATGTTTCAGCCTATCCAAACTCTTTGCGCTGCTAATACTTATGCTTAGTACTGGACTGAAAGGGGAGCTTGCCTGCCAAGAGAATGGTTGACGTTGGTTGCCTCAAAAAAATATTTAAAGCGCTCCATACAGCTTCCGACTATCAAAGAAAATGTCATCATCAAATAATAACTTTAAAGCTGTATTCATTGTCCGAAGACTTACTCAATACATATTGTACTTTAGGGGTGAGGTCTTATATCAGAGGACTTATACACCCTTCAAATTTTCAAAAATAGACGTAAAACGCTTTTTGGTTTGAAGAATTTTTAAAAGGACTTGTAGCCTAGAAACTTGTTCCAATAAAGTCCAATAGTTGTTCTGAGCGCGTAAATTAGTTTGATGAGCATTAAGTATTTAGAATCTAGGGACACTAGAGTTTTAGGTATTCTATTAAGTTCTTCACTGTCCCAACCAAAATTGGCATATGTTACTTTTAGTAATAACAAAGTATCATGTCTTCAAAAACAGCAATCATCAAAAGTACCATCTGTACTTCTTCACGTAAATCGATCATAATCAGTGAACTTGTAACTCCTGCCACTGCTCTGAACTCATTTAACTTTGCTTATTTTCTCATCAAAGTCAGTCAAAGCTTCGTGCAACGTAATAGAAAAATGGCTACTTACATCTCCAGCTTGGAATTGCAAAAATCTTGTCAGCAAACATTACTCGCTGCCTGTCGCTGTCGCTGCCACTGACGCTGCTTCCGCTGCTGCTGGCTTCGATGTTGCCATCTTTCAGAGCTGCTGCAGCCGGCCCAAAGCTACTAACTTGAAATTGCTTTCGGCAAATATATTAGCCTCTTGATAATTTTCAACAATAAATTCTTTTGCGCGCACACACACACACATACGCAGACATGCATCAGCAGCGCGCAGGGTGAGTTTGAGGAGTGGGGCGCGGAGGCGTTGGGAGGGGGGGCATGTATAGCTGGGGGACTTAAATGCATTGTGTGGCGCTCTAGAAAGTACAACAAAAGTCGCTCATGTTGCAAGCTGTCAGTGCAACACTTGTCGCATGTCATTGCCTCAGTTGCAGTTGTACAAGTAAAGCGCAGCATAGCAGGAAATATGTGCATGTGTGTGAGCAGGAGAGTGCTAAAAACAGCGCATAAGACAAAGAAGCGTAAAAGCCAAAAGCCGTGCAGCTCAGCTCTCAAATGCAATTGCGATTGCAAATGCCGCTCCGACGAATTCTTGAGGAACGGAAATTGAAGAAGCGACAGCTAACATCCAACAGACAACAGCCAACATTCAGTGATAATGATAAAATATGTTTACTCAGACCACTAGACCAACTATATTCGCTGATAGATACTCTACTGTGAGAGGAAGTTTAATATTTAAAAGGAAAATGAGATGTGAAATCAGAGGGCTGTTAATGCTTCTGCTTACGGGGTAACCGGAAAAAGAATGTAAAGTTGTTATGCAGCAGGAATATCTAAAATTTCTACAGTCATAAAAAGCATTTATGTCATAAAAGATTGAATCTATATTGTCAAATCTTGTCCCTTTTATTGGTTCCTGTATATTCATCCTTTTGGATATTGGAGTTGAAGAGACAGAAAGAGCTGTTGATGCTTAAGTTGGAAATCTTGGCGAGTTATGGCATTTCCTCCTCAATATTTTCGAATTTAGCTATGCAATTTAGCTATTGCATGGTTTCTTCAATAAAATTTCCAGTTTCAGTTTTTTGGGCTGAATGTCTAACCATTTAGGACCAAAGTTAGGACCAACATGTGAAGTGAAAATTGCCTATAGGCAGCAGTGGTCAGGGAAGGGTAAATAACTCACTAATAACTAACTATTTCCAATTTTGGGCAAACCGTTCCAAACAGGAAGAAGATGAAAAAGCAAAAAAAAAGAGTTATCCTAAATTTCTAAGAAGCACTTAGTTAACTTTTTTCGTAATAAAGATCTTTCAGAAAGTTTCCATTGTTTTCGAAAAATTTGCCCATATACAGTTACATACAGTACATAGAGATCACACATACATATACATATGTATGTATACATTTTCCTTCCAAGCACTTGAAACCACAGAAATGTAATAGTATTCTCATTACTTTATTCTGCACTATCATACAGGAAAGTGCATAAGCTCTTCGGCTTATCTTTACCACAATTTATCTGTGTTTTCATTCCATACAGCCATTCCATGCTTCTTCTGCCACAAAAGGTACCTATGCCATATACATGCCACACATTGTTGCCGCATCATTGTTGTAATTGCAGCAATGTTGCCGCTCGGCTCCATGTGCTCACTCTCTTCTGCTTCTTATTCATTCGCATGGCTTTTGTTTTATCACAACTAATACAATTGCACCATAGGGAAATGTGCAACGAGGAGGAGCGTTGATTTTATTTGCCATCGTTGGCAGCACACACACACAGTACCTCCTCGGTATGCAGTGCCCCATCCCAGATAGAGCCACATTGTTCTTGACTTAATAAACTTGTCAAATGTACAAAGTAAGCGGCGTGTTAGCAACTTATAATCAAAAGCCGCCTCCAACTGCCACCCCAAAACTTGGCTTTCTATTGTTGCACATTTCCGTTTGGGGATTTGGACGCTGCTTGAGTGATTAATTTCTTGGCTTGATGTGATTTACCTAGCTGCCCTATGTTGCAGCTTGTCTATTAATGTTGTGCCTTTGATTTGGTGCAGAGTTGCATTGCGACTGCGCTGCCTTTCAAGTAATTGACTAATAAAGGCTTAGCGAGGCTTTTGACTGGGCTGTAAATATATGGTGTCTGTGGCAAATAGAAAGCCACACCGAAAGTTAACAGCGAAGCCAGCCAATTACTGCAGGCAACTACTAAGTTCGCAAGTCTGTTGACCTTAAACCTGATCTGTTTGCTGATAGAGGAAACACTACACATGACTAGAAAACAAGCAACAAGAACAAAGGGCTATAAATAAGTTGCAGCTGCCAGAGATTGCATGGTGTATGCCACAAAGTATGCAACGCCTTTGCAAAGATGCAACCATAAAAACGCCATATCACTTGGTAGCTCCACGCGTTATTCTTGTAGCTCTTGTTGTTGTTATTGCTATTGTTGCTATTGTTGTTGTTGTTGTTGTTGTAGCTGTTGTGTCTGGGCAAGTGAAAATTGTGAGTAAAACTTAAAACCACATGGTTTATGTCTGTCGGCAATTGTCGCGCCAAGTCTGAGGTCTAGACCATGTCTCCAAACACCATTCCACCCGGCAACATATTGCACAATACATAAAGCCAACAAATTACAGCCGACGACAACAAGACAAGACAAAAGGAACGCTCACACAAACAGCGGAAAAAAACAACAGAAAAATTATAAAAATAAAAATAAGATAAACTTTAAGGTACAGCAGACAAGAACAAGAACAAAAGACTTTGACAATAAGTTGAAAATATTTTCAACGATTGCGACATTGTCGAAGATATGAGACGCTGGAATTTGATAGTCTACAAATAAGCTGGCAAAAGCTGACAATGTCAAATTTTACGCTAAATAAAACGAGCTGCATTACACAACACTGAACAGCTGAAAGACAAGGATTCCTGCAGACGGCGACAGAGACAGAGACAGACAGAGATAGAGAGAGAGAGAGAGAGATATATAAGCGCTTGAAGATAAGATAGATATAACAGCAATTTGAGCTGTTGAAAAGCAATTTAGTGGTTTGATTTTCTTTCTCTTGACAACAAAGCGTAGAAAAAATATAACGCAGCCAAAAAGTATGCAACAAAATATGCAACTCGCATCTATATGGCTTGCAACACTGGCCAATTGGCCAAGCAGCACTTGCTGCAAAGTTAACAGCCACAACTATGGCAACAACCAGCACAACAACAACCCGCAACTGACTGCAAACTGAATTCAACAACAATGTTTGCATTTGCAGCCAACAAGTATGCAACACTTTTTTTGTTGTTGTTTGTTGCCAGACACACCTGGCCAAGTCAAACCGGCCATGGGCGGCACATGGCCAAGTCAGTTGCACTTTAACTGCAAGCCAAGCCGCAGACCAACAACACAGTCACGTACACAAAACTGCTACAACTAACTATTTGTGTGCGTGTGTGTGTGAATGTGTGTGTTCGTGTGTGTGTGAATGTGTGTGCTTTAGTTGCAACTATTATTTGCCCATCAACAGCTTGGCCTGCCCACTCGGCGTTGTTTTTTAGGAGCCACATTGTATGTACACTACACAACTACAACTACACTCGAAAAACAAATGCTACACTTGCGCCCTCAAAGTGGAAAATTTCAAAGGTTTTCTAAACAATTGATCAAAAATTTCTAATCAGGAGCAACAGTCAGGCTGCGCTAAGGGCCCAGCAGAATTTAGAACTCTCAGCGAGTCAAAGGCGAGACTTTAAATGATTTGACACATAGCGTAATGAACTGGAAAAAAACTGGGTTTCGCAGCCCATACTGCCTGAATCAATCATCTCTGTCGGTACTCTAGAATTGCTTGGCTGGATAGCGTTCCATATAGACTAAATCTGTAAAGAACGCTGAAAATCCTCCACTGAACAACGCATAGCTAAACAATTTGTCAAAGAATTTTGTCCAAAGGCCAGCAAATATCTTTTCATATCTTCAGAAGAGCAAAGATCTGCAAGCCCTGGTTGGGTGTCTAATCAGAGACAAAACAATTTCCAAACCACCTCAAAGGTAGGTTTTGCAGGCGAGGCAGTGCGAGAAACAAATCACACGGGCTGACTTGAAAATCCTATATCTTCCAAACTATAGCCAAAAGTCTATCAAAAAGGTTAATCTATGCTTCAATACCTTTGCAACAATAATCGGCTCGACCTGATCAAGTGAAAAGTTCAGAACTACTTCTAATTTATAGAGTGAGCTAAAGCACTTCGTCAGTCTCTTGCTTTCGTCACACATTAATTCTCGATTCATTAATTGACAAACAAGCACTTATGTCAGCAATTACATTCCATTTTCCTTAAAATAAATTTTCTTTCTTACTTTATGAGCCCATTTAAAGCCATTTTATATTTGTCAGCTGATATCTTCTTTCAGTGTACCAACTGCAACTAGCAAATACAATCAACAGACAGTCGTTGAGAGCGCGCCCTTAAGCTGCATTTTTTAGCACTCTCGCAATTTTACAAATGCTGCTGTTTGCCAGGTACTAGTAACCGAGTCAGAGCCGGAGCTGGTGTGTTGCCCATGCCGGAGCCAGAGCCCGAGCCAGAGACGTAGCCAGTATCTGTTAGCCATGTAGCTGACTGCGGGCTACAAAAACTCAACTACAGCTGTACTTGTTGGCCAAAGCTGTTATAATTGCATTACGCCAAAAGGTAGACTACACTTTTTACACTATGTATTTACCTTGCGTTCTCGCACTAACAATTACAACTCAATAACTTTGCGAGCTGTAGTCAACTTTTGCGCCATATTTGTTAAATTTACATCTGCTTTTTGGGATTGTTGCAAATAATTTCATTTAACATTTTTTCGCCCATTCGCCTTTTTTGTTGGATTTTCAATTGGAATTTCACTCGTTAGTGGATTATCTGGCTACATTTTGTATAAAATTATGCAACAGTAATTTACATTTGTAGAATACATATTTTGTTACATGCTTGTGGGCGGCACTTGCCGGCAAAAAGTTCTAATTAGAAGCTTACATTGTCAAGCAAGTAGCGTATATATATATATATATATAATACATTCCCTAGCAACTACGGGTCGGGACCCTTTAAACTGTTTGTGACATCAAAAACTATCAAATAATAACGATTATCCCATTTGCATTATGTGGCAGTTAAACGACAAATAAGCGAATCGCAAAAGCACTATAAAAAATGAAAATAAAAGAAAGCGGACGCACTCGAGACAGAGACTAACAAAGCAGCTGGACAGACAGACAAAGACAGACAAAGACAGACCGAGACAGACAAAGACAGACGGAGACAAACCTAGACATAGCACGACACTTGGGGGCGTAGTGGGGCAAGTAGTGCTGCATGAAATGCAAAGGACAAACACAGACCGGGTGACACTTGGCGCTACAAAATATTAAAATGAGCCGAGTCAAGTGGAAAAGCAGCTAAGAAAACTGTAAAGCAGCTTTGGCCCGGACCAAGCAAGAACTTTAGATATTAAATGCCTCGCGTGGAATGCAATTAAAGTCAGAAGCTGCAAAACAAGTTGGCAGCACTGACAGCTAGGCAGTGAAATACTTAAGTTGACAGTTTGGTAGACAGCGTTAAGGCTTACCTGCCCATTTTTGTACCACATGCTGGTGGCTATGTCCAGGTCCACCTCGCACATCAGGCGTATCTCCGTATGCTGTTCCGCATACACTACGGACATCTCCTCAGCCTCTAGCAAGGGTCGTAAAGGCAGCACACGCGGCTCCAGCGGCTCATCATCGTCGTCTTCGCTAGCATCTCTGCCTTTGGCCGCAAACAAATCCCGCGTCGCTGTGCCACTATCAAACTCTTCGACATCATCTATAATAATCACTGGCTCTTTGGGCTTGGGCTTTAGATCCTCTGGCGCCAAATGCACCGTAGATCGTGCACGTTTTGTCTTGGCCGTAGTGCCCAGACCGGTCGACTCATTCGCATTGAGTGTTACAGCAGCTGTGACACTCTTTGTGGTGGCCATGGCCGCCAGTGCGGTGGTTGCAGTGGCCGTTGCTGCAGCTGTGGCTTCCAGCTCCTCCTCGGTTTCGCGCCGCAGCCGTCGTTTATTGTGCAACGTAGTCAACGCCTCTTTGTGCAGACTCAAGCGATGCGCCTGATGCAGCTGGTGCGCCTGATGAGCACGACGAGCCTTCATTTGGGCACGCCATTTGGCTGCCTTTGTTTTGGCTTTGGCGCAGTTCTTGGCACATTTTTGAGGCACATGGGAGGCACCCAATACGACTGCCCGCTCACCGTGTCCATGGTCAACTGTGGAGTTCAGCTGAGGCTCTGCTGCTCTGTCGATATGCACTGCTTGGTGTATGTGTAATTGTGACGCCTGCTGCTCCGATGTGCTGCGCCATTTTGTGTTTAAGGATTCGGCGGGCGTCTTTTGTGTCTTGCTGTTGATATTTTGTGGCAGTGTGTAGGTGGTACCTGCATGGGTGGGGGAGAGAGAAAGAGAACTACTTTAGTTAAATACAATCACTGACTCTACGATGCTCATAATCAATAAGGAATCAAATTATGTGTGCATTGCTTGCGTTTCTAGGAGCAACTCTCTGTGTTGCTTATAATTGCACAAATGGTTTATCGAAATTCATTTCAATTGGGTACTTTCAAAACATTCCTTCATTACATTTGTAGCAGCTGTCTTCAAAAAATGCTCAAATAAAGCAGATTTGAACTAATTCTATTGGTACATAACGTTAACCCATTGATGACTTTTCATTCAAAGCGCTCAACTCCACACTCTGAATGTTGCAGTTGCATTCAACCTAGAGCAGGAGTATCAATTACATTGCATTGTCTCGTGTAAATTCAATAAACACATACGCCTACAAGTCTCATACATTTATTTATGGCATTTGGCAGTGTCGCAACTCCAGCTGGGTTTGAAAGGGTGAACTTGCGATACTTGCCTCAATCTAGGGCTGCTTTGTTGCATGCTGCACATGCAAATAACACAGTGAGAGACCAAAAGCTGAGTGCAGAGAACTAATGCCCAAATGCGTATACTAATGCCGGAACTCCTCCTCTGCTAAAGCTTAACCTGGAAATGTGGAAATGTTTTTGCATACACGCAAATCCCTTACTAATCCATTTCTATCCAAAGCAATTTTCATGCCTAAGTTTTGCTTTTGCCCTTGCATGTCGCTTCGGCCACTCTGTAATATTGTGTTGGGAGCTGCAACGTCTCTTGTTTTTGTTATTGCTGTTGCAAATATCCTTGCTGTTACTGCCCCAGCTCTATGGCGCCACCTACACTGTTGTTGTTGATAAATTTACACAAGTGTATGACAAGCTTTCAAATGGTAATTAATATTCATCTGAGACGGGCTATCAAAAGACAATGCATAGCACTCAGACACACACGCACACACGAAGCCAACTGTAGAGGCTAGCTAGGCGTAGGAGCTGGCACGGTGTCTGTGGCTAGCTGACAAAAGCAGCAACTCCTAGAGAGAGTATAGTAGAGTAGGGAGCCAGCCATCAGGCATTGTCATTGTCTGTTTTGGGCTTTTGTCTCCAGCCCTTTTTGCGTTAAGGCATTGCTGCTGCTGCTATCTCTTTAACACGCCTTTCTGTGTTCGCAGCTAAATTAAAGTTGTCATTTTTCAAGTGAACGCACAAAAGTAGGCAATGCGCCTAATAAATTTGCAGAGAGAGCCCAGCTTATAATGGGGCATGTGCACACATGAACCTGAAAACTGAACTTATTGCTGAACTAAAAGCTTTGCTGAATACGTAGCTGTTTTCGGCAAGCTGAAATTGTTTGAGATGCGCACACAGATTGCTGAGGTGAAAACTTACATTGCATTCCATATTTTGTCAGTAACTATTCTATTTGAAAAGTTTTTATTCTTTTTGTTCCACAAAGGTGGATTAGGCGTGATTTTACTTTACAATGTTTCGCAATTCATGATTTTTCAAAACCTGGCACTTCAGCAGCCTAACGATACAAGCTGACCTGAAAGCTTTACTTAAAGTTCAGCAGAGCATGTTTGTTTTTTTCAGCATGAAAAGCTCATTGTCAATTTCAGCAATAAGTTCAGTTTTCAGCTTCATGTGTGCGCGAGCCTATAGCCATGATTTTGGGTGTGTCTGTTTGCCTGGCTGGCTGTCAGTGGCTCAGCCAAGTCATTTGCGCAGTGCCGCCATTGTCTTTGTGTATGTGTGTGTTTGTCTATGTGTGTGTGTGTGTGTGTGTTGCGACTTACACGCATGGCACATAAACATACAGAGACAAACAAACAATGTCAACGAAACTGAGTAGAAGCAGTGCTAAAATGTTTTCACAACAGCTTAAAAGTCTGCAACACTTTTTGCCAGCCTGCCAAGTGCATGTGTGTGTGTGTGTGTGTGTGTGTGTGTGTGTGTGTGTGTGTGGGCGTGTTGCTGTTCTTGTTGTTGTTTGTTTGCATGTACTTGTAGTTGTTTGTGCTGTAACTTAAGTTGTAAATGAAGATTGCACAAAACTAGCAGCGTCTTCGCTAGATGGCGTATTAGTGCGTTGCGCTCGTATGTGTATGCGTCTGTGTGTGTGTGTGTGTTTGTGCAAATTTAATGAAGCACCCATCCATAGGCAAACACTTGACAAGCTGGCAGGCGTTGCAGCTGCAGCAGCGACTGCACCAACATTTTGTGGCATACTCAAAATGTGTGCGTTGCATACGCTCCGGAGCATAAATTGCGGCTGCATGCTTGGCTTTTGGGTGGCAAAATATTGTCTAGCAGTTAATAAATTTGTTAGTTTTAGACTAAATTGTTTAATGTCTTCAATTTTGATGCTCGTTGCCTATGTGAAAGTCGAAAAGGTATTACGTATTTGTAGTATAGTGTTGTCAACTGCGCTGGCAGCTCATTTCAACATAGTTAAACTCATTTCGAAATCAATTTTTTGCTTTCATCTGTTTAATAATGACTTTTAATAATTTATTTATTTAGCGCAGTAGCAAAAAATAAAGTCAACGTATTTGCAATTATTGCAATAATTTTTGCAAATTTCGTGTCATTTCATATATTTATTGTAATTTTATTTTTATGAACTTTTTTTTTGTGCGCAGCACTAAAAGGCAGTTCTGAGGGTTCGCGCGCTAATAAAAAACGCTGAAACGCAGCTTGTTGTCGTACTCCGCCTATAAATATGCAAAAGAGTGCGCTTTTTTATTAACTGTTTGTCGTGGGCAAAAGGGCGTGGCAGCAATCAAGCGCTGACATAATTATATGTCACTGATTACAGCCTGCCAATTGACTGGCAGCGAGTGAGTATATTGGCCAACGAGAGAGACAGAGCGGGATTTCGAGGCAGTCTCGTTTAACTGGTAAATTTCATCGATTTTATATTGAACATACATGGCACACAGATACATATACATGCATATACATACATAAGGCGTGTCTATGTGTGCGTTGTCTGTTTTTTCCGAGCAAACATGCAAATGACATTCAGTTGAGTTTTATTTTTGCGTATTGCATACAAAAAGGCGCCGCAGTGTTGCCTACGCACTTCAACTGTTTTTTAATTATGTCAACAATAATTTAATGCTCTTGTATGAGTCCATCTATGTGTGTGTTGCTCTATAAAAATATTATTTTATGCAAATGGCATGCTAATAAAAGTGTGCACATAAAAAAATCTAGCATATTTAAACGCAGATAAACTAGTATTTCTTTAATATTGAAATGCTTGCAAAATGTACATACATATATGCATTGCCAATATTTGCTTAAGCAAACAAAAGTAATGCAAACTTTTAAAGCGTTAAACTCTGATATATCTTAATCTGTTTTGGGTTTGAAAAACGAGTTATTTAAGCTTGTACCAAACTTTGTCTATGATCATAACAACATAAAGCGCTTCTTTCAGCCGAATTACAACCAAAAAGAAAAATCTATCATGCGAGCTTTTTTCAAGAAATTGTACATGAAAATTAAGGCACAGCCGTTTAGAGATTTCTGAAATACTCGATGGGTAAATATTTGCCATTGATTAGTGGTTTTATTGTTTGGTTTAATACAATCGTTACTTGAAAGTACGTTAAGCAAATGCACATGTAAATTCTCAAAATGTTAAATGATAAAAGAAGGATAAAATGCCGCTAAAATGAAAAACTTCTACTTTTCTTTTAGTCAATCGAAAATATATGATCATCAAACCCAATTGGCCAAATACTAAACATTATGTAACATCATAACATTGTTCATATCGCTCACTTACTGGAAGACTGTCATAAAAACGCATTTAAAATTTTCAATTTGCTCACACCAAGAGAACAAATAATGACTCATTCGCTTCTCGCGCTGAGAATGAAATGAAGCAGGATATAAACAATAAATCATTAATTCAAAAATAAAGTTTTTTTATCTTCTAGTAAATCTGCAATATGTATTGCAACGTTTTTTATAGTAATGATCTTATTAGCTGTTGGCGGGCTGTGGCCGCCATGTTGTTTTTATGACATTTTACGACAGATGCGGAGACCTTCGACAGAGCCCATTTTTCGCCGTGCACAACGACTCGTCCTTTTTCAGACTTCAATTTAATAAATGTCGAGTCTTGGGCTCACACTCATACAATATCCAACTGATCCAATAGCTAAAAGTTCATAACTGTAGGCAACGCCGTGTAGTCGCTCATGGGCTTCGAATAGATTAGAAGAGGACCCAAATTTTAGACGAAAAATCATGATTCTCTCCGGGAACGGTGCGACAACACGGACATACAGGCGGACATGTCTATATCGACTCTATTGCTCCTGACCATTGCTCCTGACCTTCTGCCTTTTATATACATTGCACAAATCTATAATACCCTTTTACACTTTGTGTACAGGGTATAAAAATGTCACAATAGATAATTGGTTTACATCGATTTAATTAGCCAAGTAACTTTTAAAAGAACTTATTTCATCTTTCATAATTTCATCTTCATAATGACAAAATTATCTTGCTTTACTTGCATATTATCTTGATTTAGCTTGCGAAGAGCATAAAGTTGACCTTTGCAACCTATGTATAAATTAACAAAGAATTATAATGAAACTTAGATCTTTTATTGGCTTTAAGAATTATAATTAAGATGAAATCATAAAGGTTACCTATATTTCACCTAACTTTCCTATTAAGGTGATTTCGAAGAGTGCTATATTGAGAAGCAGTCAAAAAATGTGAAGTTATTAAAATTGATATTTTTGGTTAATGTTGAAAGCAAATGGTTAAAATTATTGCTCAAGTTGATAAAAAATATAAAAATAGAACTCCAAAGCATACATTTTTTCCATGAAAAAACTAAGTTGTAACTACTTAAAATTTAAAATTCGATTCGACGAAGAAGAACCTTAGTATATGTAAAATAAAAAAAAAAATCTAGGGTTAACATGAAAGTTGGAAAGTTCCGAACCATAATAAATTTTGAATCGCGAGTCATTTTTAATTTTAAAAGAAATTTAATTTCGTAGGAATAATGGGTATAGGGCATAACCCGCACTATCAGCCTATAATTTTTGAGATATTTTTGCTATCCATTCGATAGTATTTTTATTTTAATGCAAATTTTTTAAATTATTTTGATATCTACATTTGTGTCTTATCTAAGGTATTAGAGTTCCCCTCTTTTTGTAGCATTTTTTCCCATTTTTATCTTCCTTGTTCAGTTCCTCTTCCTCTTTCGCTCATTCAGCGCATACATACATACCCATTTGCATATGTGCAGAAACAAACAATCTTATGTACATACAAACATATCTGAATCACAGCCTTAGAACAAACAATAACCATTAGGGTACAGCTTACATCCCTCCTGGCCTGTCAACGCTCTACGCCCATTCTCTGCACGTCTCTCCGTTTCCTTTCATCACTCTCTCTCTCACCCCTTTATGGCATGCAATAGCAAACAATGCAACTTCGTACTGGAGCAGGGCATGCGTTGATTAGGTTAATGTCCTCAAGGCACAGTTCCACTAGTACCAGCAAAGGTCTCTTCGCTGCTCTGCCCACAATGTACATTACTGTTATGCTCGTAACTGCCTTCAATGGCAACTGCTGACTGTCCTGAGCCGCTTAGTTGGCCATGTATATGCGATTGCGTAACTGTGTGTGTGTGTGTGTGTGTGTGTGTGTGTGTGTGTGTGTGACGATATGCACTTGCTGCACCTGGCTGCTGTTGACTTGCATTGTTGGAGTTCCGCACTGTGACGCCGTAAGTCGACAACGTCGCCAACTTTGCCAACCGCCACTTAATGCAAGCCCAAGTGAGATTGCAATAGGGAAAGGTGGCGGGAAGGGGTAGCGAAACTGTGCTGCACTTTGCCAGGCATGCCGTGCGGCTTTTGTGGCAAAGACTGCGTGGCACCAACAAACAGCAGCAGTAGCAGTAACCACACCAGCAACAACAAGAAGTTGTGCGCGTTTTAGGCATTTTTGCACTCATGCTGGCCACAGACCGCAACCTACAATGCCCTTCCTCCTTTTACCTAGCCACACCGCTTTTGACTGAGCACAACTTGAGCACGACTTGCACAGTTAATATTTAAGGTAAAAGCCTTTTAATCGATTCTAAATGACTGCAAAATTATTGTGTTAATTTGCATACCGGGAAATAGTATACCCAACAAGAACTATGTTAACTAATGCCTGCAATTTGCTGTGGCAGTGCTCATACGTCATGTGGCCAATTTTACCTAGCATGTGTTGATAGTGCAATTATAACCTGCGAATGCAATGAATTGGAAGTACACATTTGTAAACAAATAATGATAATTGTAAATACCAGTATTGTTCATATGTACTGCATTAACTAACTCACTATTTTCTATAAATTTTATCTTTCTGTAGCAATTTGGTAATAAATTAAAAAATTAGTTATCAATAGTTTTTGTTAAATTATACTCAATAAAATATGGTTATATGCAATAAAATAGAAAATTTGGTCGTATAAGCTTATTTGCATACTTATGCCATATATGGTCTGCCACGCCTTCTTCGGCCTGTTACAGACATTACACAAATCTATAACACCTTTTTACATTTTGTGTACAGGGTATAATTATAATCATCATATATTTTCAGGTTTTCTTCGTGTTCAAACCCTAAAAGACGGTTAACATTAGCCGAAAGGTGTTCGGAAATATACTGAAAAAATAAATAAAAATACCAACTAACCCGTGTTGCTTTGTTTATTGATATGTATTATATTTTCTAGGCATGCCTGAAAATTCAGATCAGGATTATACGGTAGTCACACTTTCCCAACTTAACTTTATGGACGAATAGCACCATTGCATACCAAAGTGATTCTAGCGTATTCTATTACCTTCGCCTTATTCTACTTTTTAGAATGGGCATTGCATCACCATTTTTTGGATTTTGATTTTTACCGCTTTTGCTTTTCCTAGTTAAATCTCTGGTCAAAATCGTTTTTGCCTCTAACTCTTTGATTAAAGCCACCATCGAATCGCAACAGAGATTTTCGCCCAATTCGCACCGTGGTGCTACCATAACGTCTCTTACCTATTAGAATTTATTTTCATGATATCGTTTATATGCTTCTCGACGTTTTCTCCTGATCTCGAGCCATCGCCACAGCTTCGCGTTGATTGAAGGGCGGATTTTCCTCTAGCGTTGGCTCGTGAGAAGTCGCATATATGCGATCCTAGGTTACTCACGACACGAGTGTACTGTCATTACAGCATAACGAAGAAACTAATTTACAATAATGACTAGCCTTCTTTGCGTAAATCTAAAAATAAGTAATAGCGTATACATAACCATAATAACTGATTGTGAGCAACTTTTTGCGAAGGATTTACACATTTACACAAATCTGCCACTTTAAAGTGTTTTTCATCAAGGTTGCAGCTAAAGCTGTATGACATTGTGACAGCTGATATAGAGAAGGGTCAGCAAAGACACCACAACCAAAACATTTTTGTATTAATATGCATGTTATGGTTCGGGCCAAGTTAGTACAATGCATCAGAGCATTCAGCCATTAGTCCAAGCTAAAGCCAAAGCGTTCACTTAATGTGTGTGTGGCAATTACCTGGACCCGTTGCTGTTCCATTTGTTGCCGCATAGCTCTGCTGGCTTGTTGCATCACCCACACACACACACACACGCACACACATAGACCAAAGCAAGCGTAGTAGATGCGACAAACACATGGCGACAATGTCAGCGACATTTACACAATGTCAACTATAAAGTTGCCAGCTGGCAAATGCAGCACAACACACACACATACACACACACACACACACACACACACACACACACACACACACACACACACATGCATATATGGAGAGAACAGGTGAGATAGCTGTAACTGGGCCACCTTTGGCTGCTGCTTCTACTTCTTCTTCTGCTTCTGCCGCTGCTGCTGCGCTGCTCTGCTCTGCTTTGCAATTGTGTCAAATTAATTGTCAACTGTTGTCTCTCATGGCACTTTTGTTGCTGTTGTTGTAGCGAGTGTGTGTTTTGTGCTGTCGTCTGTTTGATAAATTGCATTTAATGGCTGCCGCCAATTAAAAGCATTTTTGTGCACATTTTGTCATGTTCCTTTGGTCTTTTGCTTCGCTATCAACCTGTCTCCTTCTCTCTCTCTCTCTGTCTCTTTCTCTCAATCTTTCTCATTCTTCTCTTTTCTCTGCGTTCTCTGCAGTTGCTTTCAATTTGGCTGATGGCAGCAGCAGCATCCAGAGATGTAGTCGAAATTGAGCTTTGCTTTAAAAATGCCAAGTGGCCCCGACATACACGGCCATGTAGCCTAATAGTAATTGATAGCAATGCTCTGATTCGCTTTTGCTGTCCCTTTTACTCACCCCTGTTTGGGCCAAGTTAAGACCACGTGCCTAGCTCATATTTCTCACTTGAGGCAATGCCTAGTCCACCAAAAAAAAGTGATAAAAACATTACATTAAATAGATGATATATATACTAGTATATACTACATACTCATAGTGTCATACACTCCCTATTCGCATTATTTATGTCGCTTTACTGGCATTTGTTGGACTCGGTGCTACTAGCGACCAGCATGCGGTCATTAGGAGCTTGGCCAAAACTGTAGCATACTTAACGGCGTAGCACTCAGGCGTATTACGTGTCCAACTTGCTGTCGCTGTCGCAGTTGTTGCCCTTGCCACTATTCATTTCAGAGACTTTGCGTTGCAGCCGCAAATTAAGTATACGCTCCCTTGCATTGGGCCTTATTTGGCTGACTCCTAAAATTATGCTGCAGTTTCTTGCTGCCTTCGTCTACGTGCGCAAACAAATGCTGAGACAACAAACGGACGGCGAAAAGCCCGCAGTGTCGTCTTGTTTGTTTGCGCCGCCATTCGTTTTAGTCCGCAACTTTTGCATTAACTTTTAATACACTGAGCAAAAATAAAATGATTTAATAATTTGGAGTAGCATCTGCTAAAGAACATAACGATAAAAATAATCTTGTATGCTCATTTGCTGAAAACAGGAAAAAGCGTTGGGCCCTATATAAACTTTATCTATATATATATATAAAAAAAATAAACAATTTCTGTAAACAGTGAAATTCTGTTGCAGTTCATAGAAGAAGGGGGCCTAAAATTGGCACATTATTAGCTACATCTTCTAAAGTTATTATTCGATATGAATCATTTTTACACTACACATGCACAGTAGCTGTGCCAAGTTTCAATTGGCTAGCTTTTATGGTGTGGGTGTAAACCGCGAGAATCTGTCACGGGGGAAGGGGGTAAGATATCGACATATTTCTACAAACTCGTATTTTTCGAGGCATATGCGCATCTTTTGGTAAAAAAATGTTGGCTCTAGGAAATTTTTTTTTTAACATCGTTGAAGTTAAGGTAAGGTTTATGGATGTTGACTTTTTCTCGAATCAAGTACAGTTACCTTTATTATGCTTATACCAAGAAAATCATCGATATATATATAAGGTGTAAACACTATCTTTAAAAGAAACAGCTTTTAACAAGCCTAACCGAAGCTAACCGAACTATATATTCTCATATGGACAAGTAGCCCAGAACTTAAATTTATGACGCAAGTCCCTAAACGAAATAGCCTAAGAGTCCACAATCCATCGCATATTTCAGTGCCACGGTCCCGGAACCTTGAAGCAATCTAATTTCTAAAACGAGAAGATGAGGGGTCTCTGACTAATGAAGCCATCAACTTTGGACAAACAACCAAGAAGCGCTGTCATTGGGAGACACACTGTTAGGCAACTACTTAAGGATGAGAAGAGTCAGATTAAGACGCACTGGACATTGAAGGCTGAAAGGACATGTCAGTAATCTGGGACCCAACGTGCAGGTTTTGTAAACTTGAGGTGAAAGTCTCGCATCACGACATAACACTCGCCCGGCGAGGACACATCCCAGTTAATTTTGTGTATTTTAGAGCTAGGAGAGGCACTTCCGATCATATCTTTCAGCGTCTGTAACGGAAGTGAAGCAACATGAATGTTAAAAGAAGAGCAACAACGCAGATAATGGCCTGCCGTTTCTAGTGAAAGAGTTTGTTAAATATCTTAGAACTTAAATACACATATACGTACTGCACCACTTATAGTATTCGAGGTAACTTAATTGTTGAAGTCAATCTTTTTTAGTATGTGTCAGAAAACTGAAACGGAAATCAAAGTGAA
The DNA here is from genome assembly GCA_035041775.1 of Chymomyza caudatula. Classification (NCBI taxonomy): domain Eukaryota; kingdom Metazoa; phylum Arthropoda; class Insecta; order Diptera; family Drosophilidae; genus Chymomyza; species Chymomyza caudatula. Next base: position 1,075,894 of record JAWNKW010000200.1, on the reverse strand, counting down.
ACGCATCGTATGAGCACAAAATCAGATTTGTGCATAAACTACTAATGCAACTTCATTTTTCTCAGTGCATAGAACAAAAAAAGGGCAGCGAAAAACATGCTAGTGAAAGATAGTAAAAAAGAGAGGAACAGACACAGGCAGACTTCTATTCCAAATAAAAGTATGTGCAGAGCACGTAAATAACTCGAGTAAGGCACGTGACCAAATTTCGATGGCAACTTTGTTGCCTCTCATTTTTTTAAAGTCAACGTTGGGACACACTATCTTCTCGTTGTAATTGCTGTTGTTGTTGTTGTTGTTGTGGCTGCTGCTGCTTTTATAGTTGCATTCACATCGAATGGAACTTTTATCATGTTTTCATTTCGTGGTGTTGCCTTTTTAATTTGTGCACATTTAGCGGCAAGTGGGCATGGCCTGACCACAACTCCTACACAGCATGCACTCTTCATTTGCTACATTTTGTAGAAATATTTGTTCTATTTGTTTTTTATACACTTTTGTTTGTTGTGTACGTTCGTTTTTTCCCACAGTTTACAGTCGCGACTTTATTTGCCGCAGTGCCCAAAATTAATGCAAATAAAGTGAGACAAGTTGGCAGGGGGGCGGAGCGGGGCATTGGCAATAAAAGTGCTACTTGTAGTTGTTGCGTTTGTTGCAGTTGTTATTCCAGTCTGCAACATAATTTATTTACTTTGCCGCTTTGACTTTGAGTCTTTTTTTCAGCGATTGTTGTTTTTTAGTACCCCCTTTCCATGGGCAAGAAGGAAATGTGCAATTAAAATGATAATTTTACACTGTTCTTTGCTCTGCGACTACTGCTGCTGCGCTGACCGCCTCGTTGAGTGCTCACTGTGCTTTTCGCACGTACTGTGAATTATAACCTGCCGCATAAAAGTATGCTATAATTTTGCGCTTAAATGATGCGTGCTCTGTGGGTAATGGGTAATGGGTAATGGTCGTTGGACTTTGGCTCATTTTGGCTCGTTTTCCTGTTTGCAGTTTTGCGGCCATGCCACACATTTTCCATTTCCATTTGTCTCGCTCTCTTTGACAGCAAAAGTTTATTGCATTCCTAGCGCTCGAACATTTTTTATGCGTTTTAATTAATTCGCTGACCAAAAACAAAAACAAAGCACAGACAAAAAAAGAAAAGCACAAAAAAAAACGAAAAGATAAAAAAATGTCGAAACGGCAAATCTTATTAACTTTGGATAAGCAACCGAACCCATCTCCAAGCCAAAGTTCCACTCGACGCTCCACTCAATGCACCCAAATCCAATAAGACAGCGCAAAGGGAAAAAGCATTCAGCTTCAATAAAAATCAATAAACAAAGTGAAAGCCGGACGGACGCCCTTGTTAGCAGCAGATGAAGAAATAGCCGTAATGCTTGGCTTACTTATTACCTTCCAATTCATTAAACCTGCCGCCAAAACAACCAAATATCCCAACATACTGGCCACAGCCCTTTTTCCCATTGCCTCCCGTTGTGGCTGTAGGCTGTCTGTGTGTGTGTGTGTCTTTACGAATCAGTGAATTTTGGGTAGTCTGGTTCTGGTCAAGTGTTGGCATGTCCAATATATTAAAGGCTGTTTGTTTTGGGTCTTTGTATTTAAACGAGGCCTTGAAAAATGCTTATGAGAAAGGCAGATAAAATGAAGAAGTTATTCCAATTACAGTTTTCTCTTTGAAATGTGAGGTATTGAAGTGGCCAAAACAACTTATGTGAATGATTTTAAAAAAGTTTTCCAATCGCTTTTTAGCATAAACACATTGTCGTATGAACATATACTTTCGCAGTTGAATGCTTTGGCAGCAATGGCAATTGGCCAACTGGACATTCTACGGATCCGATCACAGATCTTAGATTAGTTTTATTAGAAAAGTTTCAAATCTGAAAAAAATAAATAAAGTCCAGTATAAATATCGAAAAGTTCGTAATCTTAGTGGGGTAGAAAAAGTAAAAAATTTTTGTTTTTGATTCATAACCTTTTTATTAGCTATTGTTTCTACCTTAAAGAATTGAAATGTAGCTTTGAAACATTTTCTGAACTATAAACTTGTTTTATGCAGATATTAATTTATCAGTTAATGCATTTGGAAAAATGGTTTGCATGCAATAGAATTCAAAGATAAACCAATTTAGAAATTGAAAAGTAAATATTTAGCTGATTCTTTTATGTTTTTATTTATTTTCTTAATGCTCTTACCAAAACTTTCTTCGACACCTATGTACACTTTGTGGTCAGTGCTTTTCAAACAATACAGCACAATTTCATATAATTCAATAAATCACACGAGTTGGCTAAGCAGAGCATTCAGACATAATGCCAACTTCCAGGCCAAAGGCACTCAATCATTTTTACACGCAGCTGGCCTAAAGGCATCGGCAAAGGACTCAAAGTGCGATTCGGCCTGAACTTATCAGGCGTAAATAATCACAAACGCTGGCTAAATAATAAATACATATGATTGTGGGTGTGTGTGTGTGTGTTTGTGTGTGCGAGAGTCGCATTTACTTAGACTTTGGTGTTTACGTTTGTATACATGAAAAATGATGGAGACCCCCGCTCGAAACACGAAAATAAATATTAAATAATCATTTATTTTCGAAAAGGTTTTCCTCTTCTTTTGCTTCTCTGTTTGTTTGTCTGAACTGACGACGCGCCGGCTGGTCAGTAATGTTGCCCGTAATACACTGCGTATGCGCGTTATGCCGTAAGTAAATGCGGCATTTCCTTTCACTTAACGCCTCAATAAGTTGACTACGCTGGTGTTGTTGTTGTTGACGCTGTCTTTACGCTTTTTGTTTTTGTACTCACACACAGTTAAATATTTGTAGACAAATGCATTTTAATGGCTGCCACAAAAGGCAGGTTGCCTTGGAAAATCCCACAGCTGCCACATTTTATAGCTTTATTAAAAGTTTTTGGTTTTACGAGCAGAACTCACAGTAATTGTGGCTCTGAGGGATTTTGAGGTCATTTTGTTGTTGGTGTTGGTGTTCATGGTAATGCGTGAGTGAAGGGAATAAAATTTATCACAATGCAATATGTACGCAAAAGCAAACAAAGAAATATGGAGCAGAGCATGCAAATTTTAACTTCAATGTTCCAAAAGTTGTCAAACAAGTTATTTTTAGACAACTAGAAGAATTGGAAATAAAAAATAAAACTCACAGTTATGCCGGGTTTACACTGGGGCACACAGCGTCACACTTTGCTGTCATACGGGTATACCTCAGTGTGAACAGCCAACCCGTTGGCACAGTTACTAAATGTCGCACGAACGAATACATTCTCAGTGTGAACACAAGTAATCGTTGGTGTCATACGCTCCGTGGCATAGTAGGTGGTAGCTGGTTTGTTTGTATGTTGAATTTAAAAAAAAAAATACAGCATATTTAAACACAAATTTAAAAAAAAAAATGGATTCAAAGAATAATAATGTTCGTGTGCGCCGTGTGGTAATAATAATGCTCTCGTATGACTCTTTTCGTAGTTCTTGTTCACGAACTTGTTCATTGTTTACTTTTTGCGAACTTCTGGCCACAGCGTCATACAGTCATACTGTCATAATGTAAAAAGGTGTTTACACCTACACATATTCATTTGCTCTGTCACAGTCGTATGACTCATGTGCCCCCAATGTAAACACTTTCCACGTGTGACAGCCATTGGCGCACAAAGGCACAAGTAACACTGCCATAGTGTCATACAGTAAAAACCCGGCATTATTCTTTACACAAGAATTCACAACTGCCGAAAGTCAGCTTTCTTTATACCCTGTACACAAATTGTAAAAGGGTATTATAGATTTTTGCAATGTAAGTAACAGGCAGGAGGCGTGGCACACCATAAGTTCCAAGAGCAAAGAGTCTTATCATTGACTCCGGTAGCGATTGGAACATGTCCGTCTGTCCGTATGAGGAGATAGATCTCCGAGACCATAAGAGCTAAAGAAACAAAATTTTTCCAAAAGATGCGCGTAATCTAAAGAAAGATGAAGTTTGTCGAATCAAGTCGCTATCTTACCCCTTTCCCCCTTGAAAGATTTGCGCGGTTTACAACCGCTCTATTGAGTCTATCAAATCGAAACTCCTCAGAGATGTGCGTCGTGTTAATGTGCATCTATGTGCCAAAAATGATTGAGGATAAATACATCAAAAGTTATAGTCAAAAATATGATAATTTCACCAATAAACTGCTTCAAAATTCCACTACATGTAGATATGGATACATTTGATCTAGAGTTAAAAAACTTCGTGTGGACTCTTGTGTGACCCTAATCGTTAAAACTGCATTCCCCTTTTTTCAATGAAAAAACTTCCCCCGCAATCGATTTACCTAAATTACTGCCACACCCCCCTATATGTTGATTTGAAAATTGCCACAGACATTTATGTATTTTTGATCTATGTTACAAAATTCAATGACATTGACCCACGAATATTGGAGTTATGGGCATAAAAGTAATTTTAATAATAGCCAACTTCCCAATAGGAAAACTTGTCAATTGGAACTTCCCAATAGGAAAATATTTACAGGCATATTGATATAAAAGTGGATACTTCCGTCCGCATTTTACCGTATTTAGTGTTTATAAAGAAAAAGGTTACAGGGTATTCCACTGTCGGGCACCGTCCCGACTGTCTGCATAAAATTTTTCATATAGTATTTACGATACTTTTTAAAAAACTTGAAATTCAAACTGGTAAAGATAATGTTTTACTTTATATGAGAGTTGGTGGCCTTTGCCAAAATCTGACATGAACATGACCTGACTGTGCGTATCCTATTTTTCAGCAAATTTGGAGTATTACTTAATCGGATTGGGGTGCTTAATCGCAAAGCTGCTCATTGACAATAGTTGCAATAACTACCAATTATTCAAAAACTATTATAAAATCCAACTTTTTTAGTTTCGTACTTTAAAAAGTTAGCAGACAGGAAGCCAAGTAAGTGTAACAAAGCTCAAACACAAAATGAAAGTGTGTTAAAAGTTATGTCTAATTTACAAATTAGACTGCAGCATGTAGGGAAAGAGGAGAGAGTGTCTGTTTTTAGGTTAGCAAAAGTAAAACATTTTAATAAACTAAGCGTATACGTCAAACAGCAGGTAAGCCCACATGCTATATACATACAGACACACACACTTGTGCACGTAATTGAAGGCAAAACAATTAGTAGCAATTTACAGTTGGTTGTCTAAGTGTGCGGTGCGTATGCATGTGTGTGTGTGTGTGTGTGTGTGTGTGTGTGTGTGTGTGTGTGTGTGTAGGAGTGTTGAAAGACAACTTAAAATATTTCGCCAAAACTGCGCACAAAAGTATGCAGCTGAAAATTGCTGCAATAACAAAACTGCCAGCCGCAGAGTGACAGAGTGAGAAAGAGAGAGGAGCAGCAGCATAGGTGACGAGCTGACTAAGTGCCACTGTAAAGTGTGTTTTGCATGTATGTGTGTGTGTGTGTGTGTGTGTGTGAGTTCATGTGTATGGCTGTAAATGTGCACAGCGCTTGGCAACAGTCAAACCCAACTCAGGTGAACCCAAGCCCAGCCCAAGCCAAGCCAAAGGCAACTTTTGACACACTTTGCATTGCGTTGCAATTGGAGACGTCAAAGTAAGTAGCAGTTAGGAGTTTAGGAGACTTGTAGCTTGAGTTGGAAGTTAGAGTTACCTTTTTTGGGCAACATAAACAGCAGTGGTAAAACATTTTACCGGCTGCTTCAGCATGCTCGTAATAAATTACCGTAATTTAGAAAACACTTAGTGCAGTTGCATATGTATGTAGGTGTGTGTGTGTGTGTGTGTGTGTATGTGTGTGTGTGTGTATGTGAGTGTGTGTGTTTCTGCGGGACATTAGCATACGTGAGCATATTTTTAAGCATCTAAAGAAAAAGTGATACAAAACGAAAGCCAAAGCAATAGAGCAATGACACAAAGGCAAAATGTCGCAATTTCCGTTAGACGCGTTACTAACAAATGTCATGCAAATACCGTTACACGCGTTCAACCCACACGCATAATAGAAAAAGCTGTCAAGGTTCGCAGCCTTGTTGATTGGCTGCATAAGCGCAGGCAGGTCACCCACTAACTGAGGCAAGAAACCACTTGCCACTTCTGATATGTTGCCAAGTTAATGGAAAACCCATGTTGCATGTCAGCGCCTTAGCGACTTGTGCATAAGTTTATGAAAAATATGTTAGTGTGGCCTACTTAAGAAAATCAAGTGCCAAGGCACTAAATAAGCCAAATTCCACAAGAGTAAAGACTGCAACTTATCAAAGATACTATGTCAGAGACTCAAGTAAGCTCAAGCAGACAAGTAGTTGCAACTTGCAACAACTGCAGAAAAAGTTGTCAATATACAAGACAAGCATAAAATTATTAGCAAGCCAGGCGCATAGGTTGGCCAAAGTGGCCAAAAGAGCACTGAGCTTGCCAGATGGCGTATACTTGATATTTGTGGTGCCTAACTTCACGGCAACGGCAATGCCGGCAGCTTCAATGGCACTTTAAGTGCAACTGTTGCACATCAAACTGACATCAAAGAGTACAAAGATGATGCCAGGCAGTGACAGATGAAGCAAGCAGTGGCAGCAGTGCAGAGTGAATGGCAAGACAGCAAGTGGACATGGCAAGAATGGCTAGAAGTACTGCAACAAACAGGAATAAAGTTGTCGAGTTGTTTGAACAACTTGAAAAAGGTTAGCAGGGAGTAAATGTACTTGTATGTGTGTGTGCATTTGTGGGTGTGGACACTTGAAAACAAGCTCATCAAATGTGACAACAACAATAAAAAACAGTTACAGCAACATCTAAAGCAAGAGTCGACGGCTTGTCTATGATGTCGTTGATGACATTGCTTGCTCCTGCAGTTCATATCCGTGTTCTCTAGCCATTGTCAGCCCGTTAGACATTGTTGTTGCTGTTGATATTTTCGTTTGAAGACGTTTCGATAACACCGTGATTTGATGTCTACTGAAGACAGCTATAAATAACTTCTACATTCTTTGAAAAACACGACTTGAACAACAGATGAAGCTATTTTTATATAAAAAAAAATGTGATACCGACAGTCGGGACGGTGCCCGACAGTGGGATACCCTGTACCCTTTTTTCCCACGAAAATCTAATTTCTGTGCTAATAAGGTAATTCTAATTCGGGGATAGGGGCATGATTCGGAAAAAGGTCAACGATGTTTGGTTTATAAGCCTAAGTTGAGTTTACGTACCAAATTTGGTGACTCTAGCTTAAAATTGAACATTTCTATAATAAGTGAAATTTATTAAACTGACAAATTATTACGTATATCTTCTATAATGTTAAGTAAGCTAAAATACTTTTGTTAAAATAATTTATGGATAGCTCTAGACACGAATATTAAATAAACTGTCTTTTAACTATAGACGTCGAAACTTTTAATGACGTGCTTTTTAAATATATTGCCACACTAATTAAAATATACTATATTTGACTCAGTTGACAAAGTGGGTTAAATGGAAATGTTGTGGTTATAAACCTGATACAATCTTAATTGCTTGCTCCTTTAGTAATTGTGTGACTTGCGGTGTTTTTGAGAGAAATACCATAATATTAGTTAAGCTGACGATTGAGCACTTAAAAACATAGTACCATATTAAGTGCAAGGAAACATCTATAGCAGTTATTCGCAGAAAGGTTGGTTTCTTAAAGATGACAGTCAAAATAACTATTAATATCAAAATGTTCATCATATAACGTCTGATAACAGAAAAGTAAAGGCTTATCTCATTAAGATTATGATCACAGTGCTCTTCGTAGAAAGATAATCTGTTAATCTCGTTGATCACCTGATACCTGATGATCACAACAAAGATCAATGTATATATTATTGTCATATAACATTCCTGTACAGGTTATCTGCTATTCCCCTAAAGGACAATCGATCACAACAACGTTCCATGTCATTTTGCTCATTTCATCTTATTTGCAAGTCGGGCTTAGGCTACAATCAAATACTCTCTTAAATTGTTCTTCTTTCATCAATCACTTATTTACTTGCCATAAACTGCCAAATCCGTGACTCGTAAACCATCGCATAAAACCGATAACTGGCTTACTTGTAAATCGCTGTCCATTCCTTGCACCTACCACATAAATAATCTCCATTATCTCGGCATACTTTAAGTTTGGTTTTTTCCAAACTCATTTTTATTAAATGGGCTCATATCATTGGTCAGAATTCTATCCAAAACAATTTGCCAGCGAAAGTAATAAAGAGCGTACAAGGCCACAGGCAAAGGAAAGCGGCTTCCAACAGCCATTTGGCTGCTCAACCGAGTTATATGAGTTTGAGTGTATGTGTGTGTGTGTGTGTGTGTGTGTGTGTGTGTGTGTGTGTGTGTGTGTGTGTGTGTAGGTGTGTATGTGTCTCATTGGCGCTTTATTGTGATGAGCGCTCGTTTTTTGTCTTCTCATTGTGGCCATGACTGTTGTGGGCAACGTCGCCATGTTTGTTTAGCCTGCCATTTTACTTTTACTGTTTATAAGCTGCCAAAATTGTTTTTCCTGTCACACACATTTGGAACGTCTTCTGCCGCGTGTTCTTCTCGTTTCGTTTGGGGCTGCCATTAAATGATTTTGCTTTTGGCAAGCTGACTCTCCACGGAGCTATGAACATAAACATGGCCAAGCTGACTGCTTGCTTTTTTACACGTTATAAAAAGCCCCTAGCAATAATTGGCCAACTCGTGTTTGGCGCATAACGGCAAATTTGATGGCCTGTCACATGCGTTGCGCATACGCCATGTGGTTAAACTTTAACTAGCTAGTATTCATGGCGATTCTAGCAAAAGCGTTAATACTCTTTGCGCCCATTGAAAGCATAACGGGCGAGTTGGGTTTTATAACCATTTTTGATTTTTTGCAGTTTTATGCACTTGACTGCGGCCAACAATGGAAACAACCAAAACAAAAGCATTCGCCTCCAGGCCAGCTCTAGGCTTGACGCCAGGCTGTTTTCCTTTTCACTGACTGCATGCAATGAACGCGCTTTGGAGCCACCTCCTCCCTGGTTTGTATCTATGTCGAAGCCGATTCCGATTCCGTTGCCAATGCCATTTGCATTTAAGCCAATTTCGCCTACACTCGAATTCTTAGCAATGATTTTGATTTTTTCCGTACTTTTTTTGTGTTTTGATTTTTTTTTTTCTGACGCTGATGAAATTGAAGCTATGCATGTGATTTTTCGCTTAAAAATTTTTTGGCCTTCTTGTTTTTGGGGTGGCTAACGCGTTGCACGCTCCGTTGATTTCAAAAATGCCAAACGAAATCGTACACATACACAAACATGAATGCGAACATGCCAAAACAAAGAAATTTTTCCCGTGCAGGATGTGTGTCAGTGCGATATTTTGCTTGCCCATCACAACGGAAATCAGCTTGGCATAGTTCTCCGTTCTGTTTAGCTCAAATTTTTGTATATTTGTTTTTGTTTTTAGCAAGCCATTATACAAATGGAAAAAAGCCGAATGTGTAAATGCTTTTGATTATTTTTCAAAAAAAAATAATCGATAGAGCTTTAGCTGTATGTAGGTGACTACTGGTTGCAAACTTACAGGTACAACCGTATCAAAATAACCGTACACTAAGATTGATACTTTATTTATTGTAAGTTATATATGGGAAGAATAGGTATAAAGTAGCGCACTGTCGGGCACCGTCCCGACTGTCTGTATCAAATTTTTTCATATATAGATAAGACGGTTTTCAATTTGGTTCTTCAATTTAAGCTGCCATTACCTTTTAGGAGTAAAAGATTCTGCTACAATTAAAATAATATTAAACACTGCAAAAAAATTAATATGAGGACCCAATGTAGGAGCTGATAGACACACTAGAGATGTTATGATTTATCGAAAATATCAGTATGACCGATATTTAGTGTTTGGTATTGATCAAATATCGCGATGTGATACTGTCTGTATCAAATTTTTTCATATATAGATAAGACGATTTTCAATTTGGTTCTTCAATTTAAGCTGCCATTACCTTTTAGGAGTAAAAGATTCTGCTACAATTAAAATAATATTAAACCTTGCAAAAAAATTAATATGGCGACCCAATGTAGGAGCTGATAGACACACTAGAGATGTTATAATTTATCGAAAATATCGAAATAACCGATATTTAGTGTTTGGTATTGATCAAATATCGCGATGTATTTAAGCACTCGATTTATTGCAGTCGGATGCTACGCGATCTGTGCGAGATCACTATCGGAAAATGGAGAATATGAAGAGGCGTGAGCGAAAGGAAATCGAGATTTGGAGGAGCAGGAACGACTTAATGAAGTTTTTCAAAAAAAGTCAAGTGTCATGCCGAAGGATTTAGTACAAGAACGTCACCCTTTAGAGATGCAGACGGAAATCTGGTAGTGGCTGCACAATGGGGACTGAGGTTTTCTGGTTTAAAATCGGGTGAGGATAATGCCGCCCCGGAGTTTATTTCCCGACGTCCCTAGTCCGTCGTGTTATAAGTGTTCTTTCTATTGAATATGAGGCCTTATCGAGCTAACTGTGTGAAAGACAAAAGCCGTTTGCGAAAGAACTGATTGGACCGTATCAGTGTGGTTTTAGGACTGGTAAGTGCACCATTAACCAGATATATATGGTGGCGAGTAGTTACCATAGCCTTTTCGGCTATTGAAAGAGAATCTGCCAGGTTGGTTCTGGTGGTAAATGAGGTAAGACGAAGTATATGCTTTCTTCGAGTAGAGATACACAGCGTTTGGACTCTCAGATTGATGTTGAAACTAAGATCTTTATCCCTTACGCGTTAGCAACGATTACGCACCCGATGAAACGACTAACTCTAACTCTCTAAGCTAAGCGCTTCAAAATCCAGCGAAGAAGCTCCTTCTAGAAAGGTCTTCAATGCGGTTGTCTGCGTTGGAAGGACCAGGTGGAGCAACACTAGCTACCTTTGGTATCACCAAAAGAGAGAGAGGCGCGCGCAAAGCAGAGACACCTGGAGTAGAGCTTTACATCAGGCTGTAACCCGGTAATGGGTTGTTAAGGCCAGTTAGGTAAGTTAGTATTTGCTCCGATATAACATAATTATCGAAAATAATGGGAAACACCAAGAACAAGCATATTAAAACATACTAAAATTACGTTTCTCTAGCATGCCGAACCGATGCTTGGTCAATAAATTCAATTAATGCGACGCTTAATGAGCAATCAGACACTTTTACACACTCCTACAAAGACATAGACCCTTACACATACGTGTGCAAAGAACACCGACAGTACTTAATTAACAAGAGTTCTTACAAAACAAAAAAAAAAAAATAAGCCAGCCACAAAACAAAACGGAAGAAGGCAGAATGCCATAGAGCGTAAGGTGAAACCGGCAGACGTTTTTATGGGCATTGTTAACTGCACGGAGACTGAGGGATTGAGACAAAGTGAGCAAGAATGAGAAAGAGGCCGAGGGGAGAGAGAGAGGGTTTTATAAAGAAAGCTAAAGAGCGAAAAAGACAACGCGCAAAAAGCTGGCAATACAATTTGCTGTGACAAATGTTGCAATAAACAAAAATGGCGGCGACGGTCGGCCAACATGCGCCATTTTCTAGTGCAGCGACAAAATGGCGCGCGATAGCTGCCTGCTGGCTGGCGAAAATTTCATTTAACTGGCAAACTGAAAAACTGGCAAAGGAGTTCATGGCGGCACTAACGCCGACCTTTTATGGAATTTATCACCCAACTGACAGCAGTTTGAATGCAGGGCAACATAGAGCAACCACTGCTAACTCAGCCAGGGACCGGTGTAAAGTGTTGCAAGCTTTTGGTAATGAAATTTCGTTTTACCAATTACCTCAGGCAATTTAAGGCCTGGCCAGCGCATGCTCTGGCACAGAGCATATGTGATGGGATAAGAATAACTAAAATGAAAGCAAGTGATTGGGTGAAGTTGACTTCTTCTAGAGATGCTATCGGCGTGTAAAGAGCAAATTAGACAAAGAGGTGCAGTTAAAGTTGCTGGCTACCAAATCAATTTAATTCCTTTGAGTTTGCTTGCAACGAGCTTACAAAATAATAATACACTCTCTCTCTCTCTTTTATACAGTCAGTCACTATGTTGAAAAAACAAAAACATTTTACGAAAATATTTTCATGCCCAGCAGCTAAAATGTTATTAAAGTCAATAACATAAAGAAACAGCCGAAGAAAGGGACAATTTCTCTTCGGTTCCACTGCATAGCCCAAATGGGGGGCTGAAAAGTGAAGCGAAACTTTGCCAAATAAAAATAGCTTACAAATTTATACATATATATGTATATATATAAAGGAAGAACTCTTAGAACAAAAGAAGCCGAAAAATAAAAAAGTCGGCCAGGGCAATGTAATAAAAATAAATAATGGCGTTAAGAAAAAATCGCAAAAAGTTTGAATATTTACGAGTTTTTTATATGTTAGAGCGTTACGAGTCGGCAACAAATTACACTAGCAGAGAGAAAGAGAGAGAGATAGTTGGAAATCGTAAGGAAAAGTGGGAAAGTTCAAGCTCATAAGAAATAAAGTAATTTAATTGATTAAAAAACGATTTAAAAAGTTTTTGATTGCGCGCAATAAAAGCAAAACAAGCGAAACTTGAAATTTACTAACGCTAGATGGCGCTAGCATGCAATGTCAATTTGATAATTTAAAATAAATGCCAAAAACAACTTAGCAGGCAAAGCCATTTCCTTTAGTGTATTATAAACAATAAGCGTGAAAAATTGAATTATAGCAAACTCCTTGTGCAAAATGCTGCCACCGCTCTACACGGAATCGTAACCTTACAGTCCGACATGCGCTTTTGATGAAAAAGCTGAAATTTACGACTTAGTTGAAGACGCTGAGAAAACGCAGCAACAACTCTTGCACTACAAAGAAATCGATAGTACTGCACCGTACAGCCCTACGGATTCTATTGGCAATAACAAATTTTTTGATCAAGTTAAAAAAGTTGAACCAAAAAAATAATACATCGCAAGCGTATGTGACCTTGGATTTCTGAAAAAATCCTGAAGCGAAAATTCAAATATTCAGAAGAAGAACAAGCGAAAAAACTCAAGTTGCATGAAGTCGGACAAAAGCAAACCTTACAATCCAACGGAATCCGTTGATAAATACAAAGTCGGCGCAAGTGTCCAAGAGCGGATGAAGAGTGTCTATGGCCAATTTAAGTAAAGGAAAGTCGTGTGCTACGAAAAATCGGATAATACTATACCATACAGCCCTACGAGCTCTTTTGAAAATGATGCAACATCAAAACTCCTCAGCGACATTAAAAATAAGACACATACTTTGTACTATAGGGTTTTGAAAAAACCCCTCCTCTTAATCGCATATACTCTTTTTGCAATGACGGATCCAACGAAAGTGAGTTGAATAATGTGCACGGCGAACTTGAGAAATATAAGAGAGAGATAGGGAGGAATCCCTCGCGGTACACAGAGGCGGATGAAAATGTGCAAAGTAAACACTCTCTCTCTCTCTCTCTCTCTCTCTCTAGCCAGAGTGACTTACCCTTTCATTTCAACGATACGAGCGAAATCGAACAATTACAAGACAAATGTCAAATCGCTGAGAAAACCGCCCCCACAATTTGGCTGCTAGTTCTGTTGAGCATTGAGCCAATGCCAGAAAAGGAAGGCATTGCTGCGAAGGCCATGGAGAATGAGCTGATCATTGACTACCGCCAGTACATGTACGAATATGAGCGCGAGCACAGGAACTATTCAATCCGGAAAAGCCTGTGTCGTTTAGCACACTCTTCTCTAAGAATTATTCTACTGTCTTTCCCATTATTGTTGTGCGAAGTGCACTGAGCAGCTTGGTGATGCTCTACAATGTCAAGCAGTTGCTCCAAGAGATGCGTTACGTGCTCTCGGAGCAGCTGCGTAACGAGACGCAGCAGCAGCTAACCACGGTCATAGTCGAGCACTAGCACAAGGATGAGTTGAAGTAATATCGCGTCTACGATAATTTCACTCGGTTTTCAGCCGAAGATTGGGTGTGCATGGTTGCAGTGTTTATGCACGGACCGCTTTGGCAATTTAAAGGCTGGCAGGGTGATTTCATCATCATCTTCGACAAGGTCTGTGCATCCAGAAGTGGAAAAGTTCAGTGTCAATGTGCTCACCTTGCCGCAATTCGAGCGTCATTTGGATTGCGGCATAATGATGGTATTCTGGACAAAGCTGGACCAGCATATAACGTTAAATAACGTTTTTCCTGCAAGCGCAATAGCCAGCTGGGACACACTATAAAGTGTGGAGATGGCCGAAGGATCCATTGTTGGGTGCTGGGTAGATACTTAAGCGTATTTTATCCTTATCCTGATAACACATAAAGATAAAAAATCAATAAATGAAATTGAATAAGCAGCTGAAGCAAGCTGAAGACAAAGACAAAGACTCTATGACTGCGTGTGTGTGTGTGTTGTGTGTGTGTGTGTATGTGTGTGTGTGTGTGTGTGTGTGTGTGCCATGTGTGTGTGCCATGTGTGGGTGATTGTGTCATGTGTGTGAGAGTTGATGATGACGCCGATAATAAAAATGTAGCTACAGCAACGGAGCGCAACGCATCAGAAAAAAATATCACGTAAGTAAAAATCATATAAAAACGTTGGAAAACTGCAAAGTTGGCAAAAAAATTAAGACCAGAAACAAGTCACTGTACTATATATGTGTGTGTGTGTGTGTATGTATACGAGTGTGTGGATGTGTGTGGCTGTATGTGTGTGTGCCTATGTGGGTGGATTGGTCGGCTGCTTGATTGCTTGGCCAGGAGAGGCTGAAACTTGTTGGATAAGAGATTGGGGAGTTAGCGAAATGAAACGCACGCGTGAGACAAAAGCTAAATGACACACAAAGGAGCAGTTGTCGTTGTACGGTTGTATATAAAAACAAGTGTGTGTGAGTGCGTGTGTGTGTTTACTTATGTAAGTCACTGTGCGAAACACAACGTAAAACTGTCAGCATTGTCGTTTAGCTGTAGCTAGTATAGGGTGGCCGTAAGGCTGCGATGTGTGCCCATAAAAATCACAGGCAAAATGCCAATTTTTATTTAAATAAAATGCGTGCCAAGCCGTAGGATGTTCTATATATGGGCTACCGGGAAGCAGATTGGGGCAGGTAGCATTCACAGAAATGAAGCAATTGACAGCAGGCAACGCAAATATACATGACAGTACAAGTTATGCGAAGCCTCCGATAGCGACTTGGCTTTTTATACACTTTTTTCAAAAAAAGAAGAAGATTACTCTCAGTAGTCGACCCTGTAAAGTGAATACGGAAGGTCTATGAGCATAAGTCTAATAAGTTTTAATGTCTTATCTTTTAAGTGTGTTTGTGTTTTGTTAAATCGGTTTTTAAATTTTATTAAGCTCGGCTATAATACACAAGATATATCTTAACTCTATTAGCAGAGAATTGAACCGGCATGTTAAGCAGTACAAGGTATAGACCATTGTTCGATTTCGATGACAGCAACAGTATTCAAATTTCAATTTTAATTCTTTAGAGCTTCTTAAGTAGGTTATAAACTTGAAAAAGACTTAAAAAAAAATCCAGTGCAACCTTTTAGTAGTGGGAATTGCTGAGCAGAGGCAATCATTGAGCCTTTTAGTTCGATTGAAATGGAAATCAAGTGCCACTAAGGCTTCTAATTCCTTTAATACGAAAATTGGAAAACAGGTAAGCATTCTTATACAATAGCGAAAACATTTAATTAATAACACTAACAATTTAATCGATTGGTATCGATTATGACCCCAAATAATGTATTAAACGATAAATTCAAATTTTTTTTCGATTACTTGAAGTCTATGGTCATATGATAGAGTATCTTAGGTCGATATAAGAAAATGTGGAGTTATTGCGTTGGTTTTTACATTTTCTAAGTTTTCGAAAGAAGAAATTCACAAGTTGTATGAGTCGGTGTGAAAGAAAGGTCAAAATAAACGACACATACACAGTCGACTCAATGTGACGGCCAAGAATTCTACTCTTTTACTTTAATGCTCTTTGCTATTAATGTAAAGCTGGCTGTAACTGCAAGAAGAGTAAGGAAACTTCGGTGCTTTGGAGTAAAGCTTCCCCTATCATTTTTTCTGCTAATCTCATCCATGCCGCGCCAGCCAAGTAGTTAGTAGCTCTGGTAGTTACTTGATGTGCTCGTTGTTGGCTTGTTGCCTGATTGACAAAGAGCTAACTAGACAATCTTATGCAACGGGCGTAAGACAAGGCAGGTCGCCAGATGGCGCTGCTTTTGTATGTTGGGTGGAGGATGGCCATGTGTGTGAGCAAATCGAGTTTGTCGCCAATATTCAATTTTGTGAATTGAAGAAAAGTAAAGAAAAAAAAAAAACTGAATCGAATTCGTATAACTAAGATAAAAATTTACGCATATGGCAGGAAGAGGGTTGGCATAGCGAAATAGATAGTAAGTGAGTGGATGAAGGGAGTTGGTTGGCCAAATGAAATTGAATAAAGTATTGGCAGTTCATCTGAGCCACTTACGCAATTGCTAGTTGCTGCTCTGCTTTGTTCTAGCTGAGATATCGAATAAGCACTTTAAAATGCACAAATAAAATACCTTTTAGCAGTTATAGAGATTCAATGGAACGTTTTCTTTGACATAAATCCAAGGATAATAAAAAAACGTCACGAAATGCAGTTCAGTGTGTTGATGCTTATTGTGGCTTATAAAAGTCCTTTCACAATGTGCTTGCTGATATGGTAGTCAAGATATTAAAGACTGAAGAGCATTCAAATAAATAACAAATTACCTCTTTTGAGCTGGGAAGACTTTTTAAAGTTTAACGAAGATTATGTGGTACAAGCATCGATACGGAGCAGTTACTTCGCTCGTTTTACGAGCTGAGAACTTTATTTTGAGTAGTTAAAAATGATAATAAAGAATTCATAAAACAGAATAGACACCTATAAACGTAGATCCAAAAGGTACACTAAAATATTTTGATATAGTTATTTTGTAATTAAACGAAATACAGAATATACTGTCGAAAATTTTTCAGAAGCGGCGATGAATAAGACGTGTTACAAAGAACTTTATAAGTAAAATTGAACAATTCCTGAGTTTGAATCATTTGTCTTTAATTTTCTATTGAGATGATATTATAATGCTTTGGGAATTTTGCGTCCACTCCTGCTTCTATCATATACAAAATGAGTTTCCATAACGCTTTTCAACCACTTCCACTCCTCCACTTTAACAAATTTGCAAGTCATTCTATTCACGAATCGTCTTGCATTCATAGCAAATGCCATTTAAACCAATTGCCGGACATTTTGGCACAAAAGAATGAAAATGCTTAGCCTGTCCGACACTTTATTTATAGCGCTTGCTGAGAAATGGCCAACAAATACACCCGAAAATAATGTAAAAATACTAGAACACTCAGCAGAACAGAATTGGCACGGATAGAAATGGCGACCACATAAATTTGCATTTCCGGTTAGCTCGCGCCCCAAAACAAAATGTGCCACAAACGGCGAGAAACTGCAAAAACTAAATTGAATTTGTGAAATGAGTGAACAAGTGCTCCATATAGCAATCGAATCCAGAACTATGGCTAATGGCTGCTCCAAGCTGCCATACAACTACTCCTTACTCCGAGCTACTGACACCATTACTTAGGTCTTTTGGAAGTTTCTGTGCGTCTTTGATTTCTTCCTTCACCCACCGACCACAGAATGCTTTACAATCCACTTAATGTTTTATTTCCTTGCGTATTTTATTGCTTACGCTACGCCCATGCATGGGGGGCGTGGCATGTCGAATTCATCGTAGTCGTTGTTGCTGAGTAATGCGCGTAAATAAAATGGCTCATGAAAATGCGCAAATGCATTGCTATTAAGCGTACTCGTTGGTAAGCTTGTGGTGGAAGGCGGGATGTGGGAGGGTGGTACATAATGAAGCCGGATTAAAAATAAGCAGAGTCTTATGGGTACTTAAATTGGAACAAAATATAAAATTATTCCGCATTTTTTATGTTCGTATATTTTATTTCTTAATTCAAAAAAAAAAAACATTTGTTCATAATTTATTTTAGTCACTTTTAAATTAAAAAGTAGTTTTTTAATCTGTGAAATTTAAAAAAAAAAAGTGATAAAGCCATGCAACAATTATCACATCAATTGGATTATGGTGTGCTGAATCTGAATCCGTAGTCGAAATTCCATCAACCCGCAAATGTTCTTTTGAAGCCAACCCTATGCGGTTATTGAAGAGTTCTACCTTGAAAGGCATAGGATTTTTCAGCAAACCACAATGACTTTTAAAGACTGCATTTCTGATACGCAGAGTAATCTAAACCTACTCATAGAGTAGTGAAAGCTAAAAACGTAATCAGAATGAAAGATTGATTAGCCTGTGAACGGATGTTCCAGGTTTAGAAGCGCAATATTGACCAGTGCAAAGCCGCAGGGACAAACACCATACTAGTCAAACATTCTTCAATATATAATCCTAGATATGAAGGAATTCCTTTAACTTCTTTGCTTTAAAGTTTAATTGGGTCAAAACTACACAGACATACACTATAACTAAGCATCTTGCTAAATTTGTACAAAGTTTTGATTGAACACAGTTTTATTTTGATAACGAACAAACCGGTTGCACTTGGCACAAAAACACACACTAACACATAGCTAGAATTGAATTGATATCATCTGTTGGCATTACAAGGGACTTAAAAGTGATTACACACAGCTTCATATAGAAACTCACACTTACTTATAGACACTTACTTATGCCCAAAGCACTGCCAGCAAAGTTTTAGCTCACACCAATGAACACACACACACACACACAAGTACATATACATGATACCATCTAGAGCGCACTTCGGAAGCGCATCAAAGTACTTTTACCTAGCATAACATAAATTCCCAAGCTATAAAACTTAAAAAAAGAAGAAGAAAAAACAACATCCAAGTGCCAAAAGTTTTGCCAATATCAAAAGACCAACATCATATAGCAGCTGGTTGGAAAAGTGCGTGGCCAGAGCTCTGTGAGGCAGCGATGGTAGTTGTTGTTGCATGGTTGTAATCAAAGTGCTGCATTTTGTGATGAACCAGATATTAGGATAGAATCATTTTTGGAAATTAACGAACATTAACAGAAATAATAATAATAATAATAATAATAATAATAATAATAATAATAATAATAATAATAATAATAATAATAATAATAATAATAATAATAATAATAATAATAATAATAATAATAATAATAATAATAATAATAATAATAATAATAATAATAATAATAATAATAATAATAATAATAATAATAATAATAATAATAATAATAATAATAATAATAATAATAATAATAATAATAATAATAATAATAATAATAATAATTTGAAATGCGATAAAAGTAGGCGCCAAAGGTGGTATTTATTTTAATGTGGCAACCTTATTAAAGCGTAATTAGTATCTTAATCAACACTAAGCATAATGGTAGACGTCACACTGACAGTATCTACAACTACAAATAGTTGCATATCCGGCCTTCACGCCTATATAAGCTTACTCCACATCGTGGCTCGATCTTTTAAAATTCATCGGCAGTGAAGTAGTGCGTAACATCAGTTTCGCGTGTCTACTTCATAACCTTTTAAATTCGGAAACACCTTTTGGAAATTAAAATTTAAATGACATTCGATCTCAAAAGTACCAGTGCTAATTTAACAAAACCCCGACTTTAACCTGCATAGGTTAACTCTTAGTGCCAAATACCAGAAAATTCGAGTAAGTAGAGTGCACACTGCGCTTACTCCTCCCTAATCAGTGATTCTTTCTTAGAGTCAAGTATCATTTTTGTCCGTATAAAATTGGCTAAAACAACTGGCGAAAATCTAACAAAAAATAGCAGCCTCCGTCGACGGCGCAGTCGCAACGGCAGCGCAGCACCCTGTGCAAAGCGCAGTCGCAGGTGATATTGCCCACCGCGAAGCAGCAGAAAACGCGCGCAAAACGCACGCAAATCAACCACGAGACAGCAGCGCAGTCCAACAGGTTCGACAGAGCGGCGCAGTATTTTATCTGGAGCAGCTAATTAGCTTGCATGGGAGCAGCAATGCAAAACAAATCAAATCATCGACAAAACACATAAAACATTATAAAAGAACACAATAACTGCAGTGACACGTATATACACTAACATTTGTACGGCCGTGCTATTGCAGTGCTGGTCACTTCCTCATACAATCTATATTGATGCGACTAGACGATACACTATAAATTATTTACGGCTGATCAATGCCTTGTTGGCATGTTTTTTTTTGCTATATTCTTATTCCATTTTGGAGTTGCAACCAAATTTGGTGCAGCTAAAATTTCTTTGGTAACGTAAAGTAAAGACAAAAAAAAATATATATATATATATATAATGCGTGCAAGGCTCGGATATGATACACTATAACTTAAAACATTTTAAAACCAAATTTATAGAAGAAACCATTCAGCGTGGGAAGGCCTTCTACACGGATTGGATGATGGTGAGTTTTTGGATGCTGGAGGTGTAGGATATCATATTTTCGAGACATGTCAAGTGATACAACCAATGGTGAAAAGTAGCATGCTCAAACTATTGTAAAGAGTATTTTAATTGATCAGTGAGTGAGCGCTATTAATTTTACATTGGGTGCATCAGCTGGCCACGCACAAAAACAAATGAAATAAAAATAAAAAATCAATGACAATGATAGCAAAACGAAAAAGAAAGCAAAACCAAAATATCTTGATTTTGCAAAGTAGTGCAAAAACAAACTTAAAAGAATAAAGAAAACAATAATCTGCAAATAAATGTAATAAAATAAAAAAAAAAACAGAAAACAACACTACAAAACGTAAAGAATCTCCCAGCAAATTGATTTTTCGGTATTAACCCGATCAGCTGATTAAGCTGTATGGCTGATTAACGCTTAACGTTAATCAACTTCAACTACTCTTAAAATAAAATAAAGAATATAATCTTATAATGAAAATAAAATAATTAACAATAACATTTAATACTCTACCTATAATAATATTTAGCTCTTTAGTTTTTTTATATGTTTAAAGAATGGATTAGGAATTAAGATGAGAATTGGAATAATTTTTGGATTTTTTATTATTAATTATGAATTTTTGTAAATAATAAACTTAAAGTAATCATGGAATAGATTTTGATTAAATTTTCCTAAAGTAGAGAGGATAGGGTAAAACGAACGTTAGGGAGTCTTCTTATATTGACCGCGCATTGGAGACTCAATGGTAGGGAGGGTATTGAAGCGCTATGTTGCTACAACATCTGAGCAACATCCGAATGACAACTGTTTGTTCTATCTGTCTGGTGGTACTAGTGTACTACTTTATACTTTTAGCTGACTCTCTATTATGGCAAGGCCCCTTTATTTTTTTTATTATTTGTGAATGTGTAATGTTTATCCTCGGGATTATCAACGAACCCCCCACAGGCTGTTTTTGCTAGTCGTCGATAGGAGCCAAGGGATAATGTCGTGGATAGAGGCAATAGTGTGTTTCGGAATTCATAGTTCCAGATACAACATTACAACAATTTTGAAAACACATTACAAAAATTGGCGCCCAACGTGGGGCCTCAAGTATTAGGAGTTTTCACTTTTAATTTTCATTTTTCTTTATAATTTTCCTTATTTTTTTCTCCTATGTGTAGTAGTTAGGCCTTCTGGATTGGTTAGGATTTTCGATTTTGAGCTTACTCAAATCATCGACCCTAGTTCAGATGGCTTAAGCTGTGCATGTTTTGGGATGTTTAGAGAGTAATTTCTCTCTTCTTATATAGTTATCTTTTTCTATAGTATGCTAGGCAGGTTTACTGTTGATACATAGTAACTTCTGGAATTGCATTATATTTGGTTTTTCCCAAATTAATGACCGAATGGAACTTGTAACAGATAGTGCTGCGTTAGTGTTCTTACCTCCTGTCACTTTCTTTTCTTTTTTCTATTTTCTTTCTTTACTAATTTTCCTGTTTTGCAGACTTGCGTGTGAGGTGTTTGGTTCTGTTGGATGGTTTTTTTCTCTTCGGATCAGGCAGTTTTATAAGCAGGCACTGTAAAATGTTTATTTCTCATGATGGTCTTTTATTAATTTTTTTATCAGTTGCAGAATTTGCCAGAATCATCTTGTGAATTTTCGGAATAGCATTGGATTGGCGCGAAGCTTATTCAATGACCATTAGGAGCTTGGCGAGACTGGTTATTTTCCCTTAGCATCTGATTTTTCTGTTGACTTATGGTAGACAGTTTTACAATTCAAGGGGTTTGGAATTACTTTATTTTGGCGACGCCGAAACGGAGTCCTAACAATATGTTTTGTATTTTTGGTTACTCTGAGTTAATAGAAATAAGAAATGTATCTCTTTTTCATTCGCAGTCAGTTTAGAACTAGGTTTTGTCATTCACATATTAATTTAGTTTACCCTTGACTCAATATTTTAGGAAAAATTATGGTATATACACAAGTTTAATTTGAATTTTGTATTACAATACTATATCTTCACGATGCCGTTAGCAAGAAGTGCTGAAAACTTAGCAGTTGAGTTACACCAAGCAGCAATCGCTGAAGAGATATGTAGTATCTGCGAGAAACACTTATGGGAATCGCAAATGTCTGTTTTAGTTACTCCATGTCAGCATATTTTTCATGATATCTGCATTACGGATTGGCTAAAGCAAAATTTAAAGAGTGTCAGATTTGTAAAAAGCTAGTACATATTCGCGACTTAAAGTCCATAGCTATGTCTACAACAGCTGACCCTCCAAATAATGAACCACAGGAAGTTGCAGGAGCAATTCCAAAAGTTCACAATACCCGATATAGAGAAAAGCATAATCCCCAGCAGGAGCAACAACCTGCTAGAAAGACAGCTGGAGATTATCAGAATAATGATTATTCAGATAGGCGTGCTTCTGCTTATAGACCAGGCAGGCCAAGAAAACCAAACAATGGAGCAACACGTACACCACGTATCGATTTTCCTTCACGGAATATAGAGCTCATTGATTATGGTAGAATTTTCAATGAATTAGAAAATATTGTATCTAGGCAATTTGCTAACTTGACTCTGCAAGAGCAACCTAGAGATTTGCCAGAACGTGACAGCAATCATCGAACAAGTTTTGGGTCATCTGCGGCTAATTCTCGTTCGCAATTGCGCATTAATCCCGAAAAGATTACTCAGCTAATCCATAGCTGTGGAATGTAAAGTTTGATGGATCAGCTAAAGGAATTACTGTGGAAGAGTTTATCTATAGGATAAAAACTCTCACCGAAGATAGTCTTGAAAGTGACTTTGAAGCTCTTTGCAAGAACTTGCACATTTTGCTTTTAGGCAAAGCCAAAGAATGGTACTGGCGTTACCGAAAGGAAAGTCCTCGCATTGTGTGGTCCGAGTTCTGTATTGCCTTAAAGCACCAATATAGAGATTATCGAACAGATTTTGATATTTTAGAAAACATTCGCAGTCGTAAACAGAAACCAGGCGAATCGTTTGAAAGTTTCTATGATGATGTAATTATGCTTACATCTAGAATGGATATTCCAATTGAGGAAGAGAACCTCGTACAGATTCTCACTAGGAATTTACTTCCCGATATACGACATGAGTTGCTATATGTTCCAATTCTGTCGATAGCGCATCTGCGAAAACTTGTGCAAATGCGTGAAAATTTATTAGGTGATGTTATTGCAAGACGATCGAACAAACCTCAAGCTGTGTTCAACCTTTCGTTAAACGCAACATTGCTGTGTTGGATGAGGACACTTGTTCTGAAGTGGGTTCGAGTAGTTTGGAAGTTGATGCTATTCAAGGATCAACAAAAGTATATCGCTGCTGGAATTGTGATACTGAAGGACATGGGTGGGATATGTGTTTACAAGAACGCAAAATTTTTTGTTATGGGTGTGGAGCTAAGAACGTTTACAAGCCACAATGCGTTACATGTCTCGCAAAAAAGTCGGAAAACCAGCAGAAGGGACCATTCGGCCTCAAGGCTCGATTGGCTCCCAAATCACAATAGAAAATTCATTATGTTCATTGCCGGCTAGCTCAGAATTATCACTGCAAGCTAGGGCATTACCAGACGTGACTCTTTTAAACTCAATACCGTCTAAGAACTCAAATCCTCCGCGTGTATTTTCAATTAGACCGTATCAGGAACGGCTACAAGACTATCAAGCTGCACGAGCTCGGATTTTCGGGTCCAGTGAAATTAAACCAAGCACACAGGCAAGGCGTTGTACCAAGCGTATGCGTAATTTTTGGAAAAATGTGCGAGAGACTAAGCGTTTACTTATATCTTCAATTTTTAATGAACAATCGGATGGACGTTTTTATGCAAAGGTGTCGTTTCTTGATAGGCAGGAAGAAGGCTTACTAGATACTGGCGCAAATATCAGTTGCGTGGGTTCGACTTTGGCAGAAATAGATTGGTCTACATTTCCCCGATTTCGGCGTATTAAATCAAAAGTGAATACAGCTGATGGTCGTCCTCACTCAGTTATTGGCTACATAGTTGTAGATATGACTTACAAAGGGGTGTCTCAGCCTATACGTCTTTTTGTTATACCCTCCATTAAGAAAAAACTCATTTTAGGTGTAGATTTCTGGAAGAGATTTAACTTAGCGCCTGGCTTGATCTCTTCACTAGAAGTTGAAAATAGTACATCTGATGACCTAAATGTATCTGACAGCTCTGAACTATATCCATTATCTATTCAACAGCGCAGTCAGTTAGATGCTATTATTACCTTAATTTCCTTCATTTGAAAAGCAGGGATTAGGAAGAACTACTTTGATTGAGCATCACATCGATGTAGGCGATGCCAAGCCAATCAAACAGCGATATTACCCAGTGTCACCAGCTGTGGAAAAACGAATGTATGTCGAAATTGACAGAATGATCAAGCTAGGAGTAATTGAAGAATCAAACAGTCCTTGGAGTATGCCAATGCATCTAGTTATCAAACCACACAAGGATCGAGGTTGTGTAGACGCAAGAAAAGTGAATGAGTGTACCAAGAAGGATGCATATCCACTGCCAAACATCGATGGTATTTTTGCACGACTGCCTCAGGCTAATATTATCTCCAAGATTGATCTCAAGGATGCGTATTGGCAAATTCCTCTATCAAAAGAATCGCGTCCCATTACAGCATTCACAGTCCCAGGGCGACCCTTATATCAGTTCACGGTTATGCCTTTCGGTCTATGCAACGCTCCCCAGACTATGTGTAGGCTTATGGACGAAGTTATACCTCCTGAGCTGAAATAATTGTTGTTTCGGATACCTTGACGATTTGTGTGTTGTATCAGCAGATTTTGAGTCGCATATAACAGTGTTGATGCGCTTGGCTGAACAATTTCGTAGAGCTAATTTGACACTTAATTTAGCAAAAAGTCAATTCTGTGTTACCGAAGTCAAATATTTAGGCTTTGTTATAGGACGTGGCGGTATTTCTACTGACCCTAAAAAGATTGACTCGATTCTGAAATGGCCTGTACCAAAAACATTAAAGCAAGCTCGAGCATTTCTAGGTTTAGCAGGTTGGTATAGGAGATTTATTGCAAACTTTTCGGAATTAACTACCCCGATTACAGATTTATTATCGACTAAATGTAAATTCACCTGGACAGAGGCAGCGCAAAAAGCTTTCGAGCAACTTAAAGATGCTCTTACCTCGGCGCCTGTTCTCAAGAATCCAGATTTCAGTAAAAAATTCTTTCTTCATTGCGATGCTAGCGACAATGGTGTAGGAGCCGTGTTAGTGCAGTTGGATGATGAAGGAGAAGGAAAAACCAGTGGCATACATGTCCAAGAAACTTAACTCGGCTCAAAGGAACTATAGCGTCACCGAAAGGGAATGTTTAGCAGTTGTTATGGGGATCGAGCGGTTTAGGTGTTATCTCGAACTGCAGGAGTTTGAAGTTGTCACTGATCATTCCAGTTTGTCATGGCTTATGAAGCATGCGAACTTAAAAGGGCGATTAGCAAGGTGGGCTATGCAACTGCAAGGGTACAAATTCTCTGTCAGTCACAGGAAAGGGCGAGAACATATAGTCCCAGATGCGTTGTCGCGCATGCATACAGACGAGATTTCTGCTCTAGAGTCCTGTGGTCCTGAAATCGATTTAAATTCACCCTCTTTCAAGGATGCAGAGTATCAGAGTTTAAAAGATAAGATTTCTGGAAAGGAAAGCTCGTATCCAGATCTGAGAATAATGGATGAGCGTGTGTATATTCGTACGGAACATCAAGATGGTTCTCCTGAATCGCAGCAGTCGGCGTGGAAACTGTGGATTCCACAGAGTGTCTGACTGAATCAGTCATTAAACGTGCCCATGACGTAGTCATTGCTGCTCATGGTGGAATGGCCAAAACACTTGAAATCATTCGTAGACAATGCTATTGGCCTGGAATGGTTTCTCAAGTACGAGAGTACATTCGGAATTGCGAAACGTGCAAAACAACAAAAGCACCTAACTATACGTTAAAACCTCCAATGGGGCAAAAAGCTGAGTCAAATCGACCATTTCAGCGCCTTTATGTGGATATTTTAGGTCCATATCCCAGGAGCAAACAAGGCTATATTGGCATTTTGATAGTCCTTGACCATTTTTCCAAGTTTCACTGGCTATGTTTGTTGAAAAAGTTTACATCCAGGGCGATAGAACAGTACCTTCAACAGCACATATTTTCTGTTTACGGCGTACCCGAAATTTTAATAAGTGACAATGGTTCGCAGTTCAAAGCAAATGAGTTTAACGCATTTTTGACTTCATTTGGAGTAAAACATACATACACGGCATTGTATTCGCCGCAATCCAATGCGCGTCGGAACGTGTAAATCGATCAATTGTGTCAGCAATTAGGGCGTACCTCAAATCAGATCAGAGAGAGTGGGATCAAAATATTCGATTAGCTGTGCACTGCGAAATTCGTTTCACCAAAGTATTGGATGCTCTCCCTATCATGCGCTTTATGGCTTTCATATGGCAACGCATGGTGAAAACTATAAGTTGTGGAAAAACCTTAATGTGTTATCAGAGCCTGTTTGTGATTTAGCTAGGGATGACCAGCTTCAGCTGATAAGGCAAAGACTACGTAGGAACATGAATGACGCATACGAAAAGCAAGCAGCCCATTATAATTTGCGTACAAAACAAGTCAATTTCAATGTTAACCAAGAAGTATATAGGCGAAATTTTGTACAAAGCAATTTTGCGAAAGGTGTTAATGCAAAACTATGTCCAGCCTTCATAAAAGCTAGAGTTAGACAGAAGTTAGGGAGCTCGTATTATGTTCTTGAGGATCTTCAAGGGAAATTAGTAGGAACCTTCCATGCTAAAGGATATACGACCATAACTAAATAAAGCACAACAGAATTTCTGTATATTTTGCAGCGTGAATCACGGCAAATTATACAGTGGTGTGATGAACCAGATATTAGGATAGAATCATTTTTGGAAATTAACGAACATTAACAGAAATAATAATAATAATAATAATAATAATAATAATAATAATAATAATAATAATAATAATAATAATAATAATAATAATAATAATAATAATAATAATAATAATAATAATAATAATAATAATAATAATAATAATAATAATAATAATAATAATAATAATAATAATAATAATAATAATAATAATAATAATAATAATAATAATAATAATAATAATAATAATAATAATTTGAAATGCGATAAAAGTAGGCGCCAAAGGTGGTATTTATTTTAATGTGGCAACCTTATTAAAGCGTAATTAGTATCTTAATCAACACTAAGCATAATGGTAGACGTCACACTGACAGTATCTACAACTACAAATAGTTGCATATCCGGCCTTCACGCCTATAATAAGCTTACTCCACATCGTGGCTCGATCTTTTAAAATTCATCGGCAGTGAAGTGCGTAACATCAGTTTCGCGTGTCTACTTCATAACCTTTTAAATTCGGAAACACCTTTTGGAAATTAAAATTTAAATGACATTCGATCTCAAAAGTACCAGTGCTAATTTAACAAAACCCCGACTTTAACCTGCATAGGTTAACTCTTAGTGCCAAATACCAGAAAATTCGAGTAAGTAGAGTGCACACTGCGCTTACTCCTCCCTAATCAGTGATTCTTTCTTAGAGTCAAGTATCATTTTTGTCCGTATAAAATTGGCTAAAACAACTGGCGAAAATCTAACAAAAAATAGCAGCCTCCGTCGACGGCGCAGTCGCAACGGCAGCGCAGCACCCTGTGCAAAGCGCAGTCGCAGGTGATATTGCCCACCGCGAAGCAGCAGAAAACGCGCGCAAAACGCACGCAAATCAACCACGAGACAGCAGCGCAGTCCAACAGGTTCGACAGAGCGGCGCAGTATTTTATCTGGAGCAGCTAATTAGCTTGCATGGGAGCAGCAATGCAAAACAAATCAAATCGACAAAACACATAAAACATTATAAAAGAACACAATAACTGCAGTGACACGTATATACACTAACATTTGTACGGCCGTGCTATTGCAGTGCTGGTCACTTCCTCATACAATCTATATTGATGCGACTAGACGATACACTATAAATTATTTACGGCTGATCAATGCCTTGTTGGCATGTTTTTTTTTGCTATATTCTTATTCCATTTTGGAGTTGCAACCAAATTTGGTGCAGCTAAAATTTCTTTGGTAACGTAAAGTAAAGACAAAAAAAAATATATATATATATATATAATGCGTGCAAGGCTCGGATATGATACACTATAACTTAAAACATTTTAAAACCAAATTTATAGAAGAAACCATTCAGCGTGGGAAGGCCTTCTACACGGATTGGATGATGGTGAGTTTTTGGATGCTGGAGGTGTAGGATATCATATTTTCGAGACATGTCAAGTGATACAACCAATGGTGAAAAGTAGCATGCTCAAACTATTGTAAAGAGTATTTTAATTGATCAGTGAGCGCTATTAATTTTACATTGGGTGCATCAGCTGGCCACGCACAAAAACAAATGAAATAAAAATAAAAAATCAATGACAATGATAGCAAAACGAAAAAGAAAGCAAAACCAAAATATCTTGATTTTGCAAAGTAGTGCAAAAACAAACTTAAAAGAATAAAGAAAACAATAATCTGCAAATAAATGTAATAAAATAAAAAAAAAAACAGAAAACAACACTACAAAACGTAAAGAATCTCCCAGCAAATTGATTTTTCGGTATTAACCCGATCAGCTGATTAAGCTGTATGGCTGATTAACGCTTAACGTTAATCAACTTCAACTACTCTTAAAATAAAATAAAGAATATAATCTTATAATGAAAATAAAATAATTAACAATAACATTTAATACTCTACCTATAATAATATTTAGCTCTTTAGTTTTTTTATATGTTTAAAGAATGGATTAGGAATTAAGATGAGAATTGGAATAATTTTTGGATTTTTTATTATTAATTATGAATTTTTGTAAATAAACTTAAAGTAATCATGGAATAGATTTTGATTAAATTTTCCTAAAGTAGAGAGGATAGGGTAAAACGAACGTTAGGGAGTCTTCTTATATTGACCGCGCATTGGAGACTCAATGGTAGGGAGGGTATTGAAGCGCTATGTTGCTACAACATCTGAGCAACATCCGAATGACAACTGTTTGTTCTATCTGTCTGGTGGTACTAGTGTACTACTTTATACTTTTAGCTGACTCTCTATTATGGCAAGGCCCCTTTATTTTTTTTATTATTTGTGAATGTGTAATGTTTATCCTCGGGATTATCAACGAACCCCCCACAGGCTGTTTTTGCTAGTCGTCGATAGGAGCCAAGGGATAATGTCGTGGATAGAGGCAATAGTGTGTTTCGGAATTCATAGTTCCAGATACAACATTACAACAATTTTGAAAACACATTACAATTTAAAAGTTAAGCCACACGGCGAGTCAGTCACAGATAGAAATGCGCGAAACATAAACATAAAGTTGCTAGGGAGTTGTCCTAAAAGACTGAGCAAAAGAACTGTTAGCCAAGTAGAAAAATCAATGAATAGAGGTCGCACACACACACACACACACACACACACACACACACACACATTGGTACAGCCTTGCATATGAGTGCATCATGAGGCTGCCAAAAACCAAAAGCGCAACGACTAACACGACGACATTTTGACGGTGACGACAGGAAAAGCAGCTCCAACAAAAGCAAAAGGCAATGGCCGCCGTTTTTGCGCTGTTTTGTTTGCTTTGTTTTGCTTTTCTTTGCCTGCCATTGATTTCAACTGTCGCCTGGCATTTGAATGCACTTCACACACGGCACACACACACACACACACACACACACACACACACACACACACACACACATACACGCGCGCACACACTCATGCAAATGGAAAAGAGAAGAGCCTGAATGGGCGAGGTTCAATGTTATGAATGGAAGCTTGCCAAAGTGCAGACACCAAAAGGTAAGTGGTAGAGTGGTTTTAGCTCTTTAAAGAACTTGCATATGGAATTTAATAAACAAACGAAGAATAGAAGAGTAAAGCAGACAGCCAAAAAATAGCTAAACACGCGCGCTCCGCTGCGCATTAATAAAGCCGACAACAAATTCATTATATAAATCCCATTCCACTTCCCGTTCCCCTTCCTTCTCTTTCTCATTCTCTTCTTCATATTAAGTCAAGCTCCGGATATTGGTACACCAATATCTTCTACCCCTATCTCCATCTTCATCTCTATCTCCATCTCCATCTTCATATCTATCTCTATCTCTATCTCTATCTCTATCTCTATCTCTACCTCTACCTCTACCTCAATTCAAAAGAATTCTTTACCTAGTCAAATTTAATGCTTGCCTACTATATAAGTAGAAACACATTTAGCATGTTTAATATGGAAAATCGTTTTTATCGATATCTTTGGCGTCATTTATTGGAATACGACCAAACTTCATAAAAACCTTCTCCTTAATACTACAATGTCTACAATGTGTGAAAATTTGGTTTAAATCGGTCTACGCGTTTTCGAGTTTAGCGAGCACATCACTTAATAATAATTTTTATATATATAGATTAATAAAGCGATGCAAATGCACAGACACAAGTGCTTAATTGCAAGTTAGCATAAGTATGAAATGCCGACCATTACAAGCCGTAGTGATGCAGAAGGGCAAGATGCAAGAGAGAGAGAAAGAGATAGAGGTAGAGAGAGAGAGAGAGCTAGCGAGTGAGCAAAAGAGCGCAGCACTTAAGTGGTCAATGAAAATGCAGGTACATACAAGTGCTTTTATATTTCAAGAGCTGCTACTAACTGTGGGCACACACACACATATACAGTGGCTCCACTCTCCCACGCACATGCACATGCACATGAGCCTCGGGAGCTTCAGTTTGTAAGCCGCCCGTTGGTCAGTGGTCGGGTCAGTTGAACTGCACACGTACTGGCCTGTCCTGTGCTGTAGCCAAAGTAGAGCCAACTTTTCAACTTGCGCCAATCAAACAAGTTCAATAACGGTAATTAACAGTGCATTGGCAGCGCGAAAGCTTCGAATGCAGTTGTGCTCCCTTTTTGGCCCTGCAATTTACGAAAAGTTCAAAGCTATTAGCATGTCCTGCCTGCCTGTCCGTCCACCTGCTCTTGTGCATACCACCAACCCTTCCTTCTAGCCCCTAACCTAATGAGCACTGTGCTAGTAGTGGCAGTGCTCGTTAGTTATTGACCATTAGTAATGGAGGCGGGGAGACAAAGCAGTGAGTGGGACACATTTTTGCTAGCTGGCCAAACGTTTGAACTGACTTCGGGGCAGTTGGAATGCCAGTTTTGATTGAACTTGATGGACGCGCCTAATCAGATTTAATTGTGAATGATGTGACGATTAGGACAACCTAATGGTTATTAATGTGGCCTTTAACAAGTGTGCGATGTCTGAGTGAGTGCAATCAAATGTCGGACTAGTTTATAGAGTCCTACTGCTGACTACATGAATGTATTCGCTTTCGATCTATTTATATTTTCAGCTGCTTAGTTAGGCAGCAGTAAGCAGTGGGCTTACATCTGGTATTTCGAGAGCATCCGACAATTTAAGAAAGAACTGCGGAGTTGTTAATCAAACTTCATGAAGATGTAGCTGATGTATCGAACAAAGTGCATTTATGACTATAATTAATGGTTGTTTCTTGAAATGTAACACTATTATCTTATGAAACAGAAACAGCTAAGCCACTTATTCCACATAACACAGATACGTTCGAAGTGCTAACCGAAGCCATGACTCATTTCCGTTGACTGACAAAAAGGAGGACCAGAGAGCTGTCAATTTCTAAAGAGCATGATTTAGATAAACAATAATTTAACAATAGCATGTGGTTGGCAATAATAATCGGGATTATGATCTAAACACTAAACTAATCAACTGGTTCTTCATACAATGCAATGCCCATTTTAATTTCGAAACTACCTTTCGGAAATACTAAGTCTGGACCTTAACCAAACATCGTGGGTGCTTCTTGATTGTCTGAAAGCGAGAAACAGAATACAAAAATGAGTATATAGACTAAGTACTAATTTGATAAGTGACCAAAAAAATCTATATTAATTCACTCCCATCGTCAAAATAAGCAATCCCATATACGGTTTATCTATCTAACCGTTGCTGCCATTTGCTTACAAAGTTTACAAGCTCTTTCGTTTCTGCACGGGAGCTACACATCTTTGACACACTCACTTACATTTAATTCACGTCAAACTGAATGTTTTAGATGCCAATTTGGCTACGTTAATGCTGGGCTCTAATAAACACTCAGACATCTGGTACTTTTGTTGCAGTTGTGATGCGTTAGCGGATCTATCAATTTGTTGCATTTTCAAGCTCATCTAAACCACACAAATACACACGGACAGACACAAGCAGGCAGAAAGACAGACACTGAGCATGCAACCTGTCGGTCGTCTTACAGGAAACATGTTGCAAGCCAAGCCAATGGTAGCAAATGGCGGGCAATGCCAGGCAACGCCTTGCATCCGTTTCACTTGATTCTTTTGGAGCTGGCAGGCAGTCAGCCACTTTGGCAGCACAACTTGAACATGAGTGCAATCAAATGTATTACATTTTGTGCAACTTAAGCGCCGGCTGAAGTGCCGAAGACAGCTGCAGGCCAAGGAGAGATATAGAGAGAAAGAGATTCTCTGAAGCAGCATAGCATTGCAATCGAACGCACACTCTTTTATAGTAAGTGTATATAAGTAACTATGTATATACATATATAGTGCACACTGATACATCCGGTTTTGGGTGCAATGATTTCCTGCAAAACTCAGCGCCAACTTTCAACTTGACTCAAAGCTGCGGATATGCCGAGAAGCAAGTTGGTGAGCGAACGCTTACAAAACTAAGCAGATGAAGTGCTATAGCTACTCACATGATGCACAACGCGCCGTAAAGAAGTATTCAGCATACATATGAGCAGAACGCTCCATAAAAATGGGCCAATAGTTTACTCGTCGGCAACAACAACAACCGCAAAAAAAAACAGGTCAGCCGGTTCTACTAGGTAGAGTAAAGGAAATTGCAAGAAATGCATTTTGTGGCTTATGAGCCATGAACCTGTCAGGCGTTGGACTTGGGAGCGGCTACGGTGGGTTCTGGGGATCTCTAGCGCTGGCTGCGGTGTGTTTGATGTCTGAAATCAATTGAGTTTGTTCGACAAATATCCGCTCAAATGGAAATTGACAGGGAAATGACTGTGCGTTTGCGCGTTTGTGTGTGTACGTGTGAGCGTAATACTTAGGATTTGACCAACCCAATCGGACTTTGTGGAACGTCAGGCGAATAATAGTGGTTTTAACAAGCACAACTCATTACTTTTTCAGAATGATGTAAGGCATGAAATCAGTGTAAAAAAGTGAGCACATTACTTTGGAGAGAGGGCTGGTCTATGTCGCAATGTTCTCTCACTCACGATTCCGACAGGGCTGTTGGTTTCAATTACATTGGAAGGCTAAAATGGTCTATGTCGCAATATTCTCTCACTCATGGTTCCGACTGGGCTGTTATTACCTAAGTACAATATGCACAGGTGCATCAGTCGACAGCAAATTCATAATCATGTTGGACATTTTAAAATCACTACATCAATATCAACATCAATATAAACTTTGACGTAACTCTGTTAAGCTTACATAACAATGGAATTCAACAATGACAAATTCGCCGTATTTACTCAATTGGCTATAATACGTTGATTGATTGCAACAGAAAGAGCAAGAGGGAGAGCGAGCGAGTGAAGGCACAATAAACAAGAGTTTTTGGTCAAAGATAACATGATATGATATGATTATTCAACAATTTAAACTGCACTTTCAATGTTTGCAACTAATCAATGGTAAATGCCACTGACAGTTGCAGCTCCCATCGTTGTCCTGATCCAAGTCGTTTAACGTTTGTCAAACAAAGCGAAAACTTGCCAAACGACCCTCCGCAATCCCGGGTATATAACTCCAGCTATTGGCAAGTGAGGCATGAAAAAATTTTGTACGCAAAGCGTACAAGCAGAGCACAAGCAAAAGAGTAAAATAAAGATGGCTAGACAAACGTACCGAGAGCAAGTACTACGTAAAGTAAAGAACTTTATACCTAAAAGGGATTTATTTGATGACTTGTCTAACTCGTGCCGTTGACTTGCACGCAGCACTCCGCTCCTCTCCACTCCAATCCACTCCGCTGTTTCAGAGTCCCGACATGACGCAGCAATTTGACAAATGAAGTTTTATAACTTTACCCGCCTGATTCTTAAATGAGTGTGTGAGAGAAAAGCGTATGCAGAGCAGCTTCAAAAGGAAAATGCGATAAAATGGTATGAACTTAAATGCATTTTCAAAAATGACGAAACTGGCGAGCATGCAATATAACTGAATTTGAAATCAGGGCTGGAAAACTCCAGAAAGCGGAGCTAGTACTCCGCTAAACAAAATGGATATAGAGTTTTGAGTATGTTCAGTCTCTAACTAAATGGTGGGAATCACTAACAGAGCTGTCTATGATTTTATTGTAGAAACATGCTTTGTATTATTACTAATTTGTAATTAGTTTAGTTGCAATGTAAGCAATGGGCACATTGCTCTGGAGCCTTAAGCAAAGATGCAATGTTCTTCAGCTAATTTTGGTTTACCTTGACTTGCTTGAAAGGGCAATATGCTCAATAACAGTATATGAATATACTTCAGAAGTATAGTAGCAGATATAGTTAATTAGTTGTTAGTTTTTAAGATTTTCATATAGTTTAAAAACCACGAAATGGAAACCTACGATATCATTAGAATGCCACTTAATTTAATTTTTAATTCATTTTAATTTGATTTGCTTTCAATCCTGTTAAAAATTTAAAAGAAAAAACCTTCTCTAAGGGTTAACTATACCGTTTTCACCTTTGTTTATTTGCCAGCAGCATCATACTGATAAATAGTGAAACACTTTGCTTAGGGCAAAGAAAAGCGACTTGATTTTCTTTTGTGCTCTTTCTTAAGTTCTAGCAAATGTTTGCCAAACAGCAGAGAAAAGGGAGAGAACGCCTCCAGGCACCAGAAGGAGAACATTTCAAATGATTTGTACTCACGCGGTGTGGTTGGCAAATGAGTTGGAAATTGACTTACCTGTAAATCAAAAGAAGAGAAATTGATTAGTTTACATAAATATAAGAAATGAGTAAGGTTAAAGTTAAGTATGAGTATGCTTTATGTATCTGTAAGATAGAATAATTAGCTGCACGCTTTTGATTGTCATGCTAGTTAGCACAATTAATGTGCTTGATCATATAAATAAACGCAATTTATGTCAATTCTTGCATAAATAATGCATATAATGACCAAAAGCATCGTAAAAGCAGAGAAAAAGAGCTTCTCATTCATGCAAAAATTGAATTAACCGAAATCGCTGGTCCTTAACCCAACGAGCAGAGCAAAATTCATTATTTTAATTAAAAAAGCAATTTATAATTTGCACGAGAAGCGACAACGCGACAACATATAAAACAAGACAGCAGCAACAACAGAAACAACAATAGCAATTAGCAAAATTCGAGCATTTATACACACACACACACACACACACACACACACACACACACACACACACACACACACACACACACACAAATGTTAATAAAAGTACAGTCGTTGTCGTTGTTGTTGTAGTTGTAGCGTAGTTGTTGTAGTGGCTGTTGCCGCCACTTTTGCCACTGACTTGTCCAATTACTACAACAACAGCCAGCACAAGCGGCATTCAAATGGTATGCCGCAGGCCACACACACACACACACACACACACACACACACACACACTCACACACACACACGCATACGAGCGCACTTACGCAAGCCAGAATGAGAGAGAGTGTGCGCCTGGCTGCAGGTCCAGACAGCACAGTTCGTAACGGAAGCGCCAACTACAAAGTTTTTTCATATCCTGTGAAAATTATTATACGCTTTTGCAAAATAGTTTCTGCCAGCGGCCACAGCACACACACACACACACACACACACTCACACACACACACAAGCCCACTTTCTCCTCTATGTGTGTGTGCCTGTGCGTGTGTGTGTGAAAGTCTGCTGCACTTTTGGTCAGAGCTTTGTTACAACATGTGCAGCAGCCCACAAAAGCCAGCATCGCACTCATGTCGAACCTTATTGTGGATGGTTATATGTCTGCTTGGCTGGTTAGTTGACCGTCCGCCCGTGCGACTCCCTATCCGGCTAGTCACTTCGTCTGCCGGAGTTGTCGCCAAGCGGACGTTGCCTTGGCCATATAAAAACTTTTGTCAAATTGTTTTGCAACAGCTTGGGCCATGTCACTGCTGCTTTAATCATTTTCTTTGGTGGCACATTGACTCAAGTGTTTGTCATATTTGCGTTCATAAAAATAAATAATTGAAAATTGCAATTTTTTGCTTCGAAAAGCTGACTGCATTTTTGCAATTCGCTAACATATTTAATGTAACATAAGATATTTGAAGGGTATTTGCAGTAGCAGCAGCAGCTTAAGGTTTAACTGCACCTCAGATGGTATAGCTACAGCTGTTTTATATTTACCGTTCTGTGTGTCTGTGTGTGTGTGTGTGAGTATCTGTGTGTGTGAGTATCTGTATCTGTATGTGTGTAGTGCGCCGAAAAAGCTGCAGCAGCTTTATGTCATAAAGTATATTTCGCCTTGGCTGGCTCAAAGGCAGCTGCTAGGTGATATTTTTTGCGCTTTTCAGTACCACCAACAACAAGAGCAGCAACACCAACACCACATTAAAGGGATTGGCAACACACTTGCCAGTCGATGCGACAGACAGATAGACAGACAGACAGTCATCGAGTCAGTGGCTGCCATAGAAATTCAGAAGACACGTAGTCTGCTTTTAGGTGCTTTCCACACACATACACACACACACACACACACTTACATAACTCACGCTTTTCAACACTAAAGTGCACTCAGCACACGGCCATGAATTGAGGCGCCATGCACACAACACCCAACTTCTGCACCCGATTCTATGCCATAAGCCAATAATAAATTTCTGCAACAATTTTGTGCCAAAGCTGCAGTTTGTCCGCATTAGGAGCACACGCGCCAAGGAGAAGTGCAGGTCCTTGATCGATATGGCTTTAAGGCTAATTATGCCCCAAGGCAACCAAAGGGCTCAAAGGCTGTCAGCCAGAACAGAGCTGACAGCGGTTTGAGGGTTAGTACTTACAGCCGTTAGTCAGTGGAAAGTTTCAGGCAAAGTGCCTATAACTAGGCAGCACATTTTCAACATTCAACTGTCTATGTGCTTGCATGCATAACTGTATTTATAATTAACTAAAATTTTGTTAATTCAATTTTGACAAGGCACGAAAGCAAATGTTGAGATAAAAGACGTCAAATGAATGCTGCCAGGCAAATTGTGGGGCTAAAGTCACCCAGAAGTCTGGGGTGTGGAGTGAGGAGGCTGACAAACTTTTAAGCACAAGACAAGCAGCCAACAACTTATAGTACGGCTTCATTTGGAGCTGTTGGGTTAAGGCGTGTGTAGAGCACCCCCTTGGAACACTGGCGTTGTGTCGGAAAGGGGGGCTGGGTCTTGACAAAGTTACAGTCAAATCTTGGCATGCCATGTTAAGTTGTTGGAAGTTTTTGTAAAAAAATGCAAAATGTTACAAATCTTTGCATGCCTTTGTTGTGTTTGTGTGTGTGTGTGCGAGTGAGGGTTGCTTCTCATATATGTTAAAATGCCGGGGGTCGGACGTAGTAATAAGAAGCTAAAACCCTTTAACATTTGCTATGGAGCACTTAATTAATGCAATCACAGCAAAATGCTTGACAAAAACAAAAGTTAGACATTGCT
The DNA here is from genome assembly GCA_035041775.1 of Chymomyza caudatula. Lineage (NCBI taxonomy): Eukaryota > Metazoa > Arthropoda > Insecta > Diptera > Drosophilidae > Chymomyza > Chymomyza caudatula. The sequence continues at coordinate 1,037,432 of JAWNKW010000200.1, read as the reverse complement.
GCCTGGAAAAGGCGTAAGTTTTTAAGGATAGTACGAAACTCGAAACTACGGGGTGTATCATGCTAGTAGCTTCAAAAGAGGGTATAAAATCTGCATGGCAATTAAGTTTAGTATGACAGAAAAGCGAAAGTTGCATAGTTTTTTCTTAGTGCACGAACTAGCTAGGTCTTTTGTTGCAAACAATTGGATTCTTTGATAAAATGAGTATTAGAATAGTTATCTATACGAGATGTAATCATTTTTAGACAATGGAATTGCATATTTTTGCACGTTAATTGCCAAGGACTTAGTGAATGCATTTTAATATTAGTTTTTGGGCCAAAACTTGTGCTGAAAAGTGTTGTTTAAGCTTTCAGAGAGTTACCCTCTTGCATGTCCGCTTAGGTTTAATGTGCCGCCTGAACTGGCCATAACAACCAGTTACCGGATTAAGAGCTGATGTAATGCACTCCTAGGGGCTCCTCTGGTTTGTGCGCGCCTTCTCCAGTCGGTGATACCAATGGTAGTTTGTGCTCTCTACATTGAGTTCGTCATTCCATCGGACGCAATAGTCCTTATCAACGCGTAAATGGCCAAAGATCTTACGAAGTACTTTCCGCTCAAACACTACAAGGGCATAAACCTTGCTTCAACGCCATAAAGCAAAACGAAACAGATGAGCATCTTATAAGTTAGTTTGGTCTGACAAGAGTGGTCTGAGATTGGTAATGATATTACTTCATCTGCGTATTCAACCAACTTGACACTTTTATAGTTCAATATTAAGAGGTTGGCGGAGAGGGCATCGATAGTTAACTTATCAGGCTTATAAAGCCACAGTGATAAAGTCCAATCAGTTCTTTCACGAATGGCTTTAGTCTATTACCCAAAACGTTCGATAGGGCCTTATGTGCGATAGAATGTAGATTGATACCTCGGTAATTAGCATAGAAGAGCATAGCATAGACAAAAGTTCCAATCATCGGGCAAGCTCTCTTCTAGCCATTTTCGGCAAATGACCTCGTTCTTGCACAGGCGGCGATAACTTGGCTTAAGACTGTCCCAGTGGCAAAGCACCATAGCCAAAAAAAGTTCTTTGATGAAAAGTCATTTCTGTTCACGTTTTCGAAGGGCATTAAAGCAGATATATAAAGGATATATAATCAAATATGTTAGATACCTTGTTACAGAAAATAACAGTGATTTTGGTGTTCTGATTTCATCAAAAGAGTAAAATAACATCTTTGATTTTTTTACTCAAGTGTACGAGCTGCAATCTACCATTTCGCCATTTTGATTTTTTACGCTTACTCATAAACACAGCTCGAGTTCTCAAAATAAAAATATTCCTGCAATTCTTCATTAGTTGCGATTTTTTCACGATTTCTTAAGCTCTTCTACCTCTTCTCTACTATTGAACGCGCTTGCTAATATTATTTTTTATCCTTCCGCAATTTACTGTCAACAAAATTGATTAGAAACGGAATGGCTTACCATAGTACTGTTGGTAGGCCGGATTTCCTATACAGGCACTGGACACAAGTGCAGCCAATTGGCAAAATGGCTACGAGCTCTCTCTTGCTTCTTGCTAGCTAGCTCCGTGCACAACACAAATATGAGAAAAACAAAAAACATGCAAAGCTCCAGCAGAAAAAATGCAGCAAAATAAACCCGAACCAAATACCCAAACCCAAATAGCCAAACTATGCAGCTCAATTGCAGTGGAGCTGCAGGGAAAAGCTGACGACGGCAACGACGCGGCGGCTTCTGCTGGCTATTTCAAAACTATTTTTGGTTTATTTTCCACACAGCGGGCACATCATCAATATGAAACAGGGGACACGCATAATCGGGCGGATGGGTCCAATGCACGCTGCTGCATTGAAGGAAATCCCGTCCAGACAGGAATTTCGGATTTTTGGCATGCGAGTGCAACGAGTGGATAGAGTACGGGGCTTGGAAAGCGGCATCCCGAAATCTCGTATTGGTTACTGGTTGCCAGTTGCAGGCCATTTTCATTGTTTCTATTTCGTTGCGGCTGCCTGCTAAAGTTATGCACTGAGCAAATAAAAAGTTGAGATTAGTGGCAACCGCAACAGCGACACAGTTGATTGAAACTGGGGGTGGTGGCACCCCTTTCGATTTGACTCTCTGTTAAGTTTTGTTTGAAACAAATCTGTTATGTTGGGACGGCAGCCCCTTACGCTCAAGTTAAGTTGCTCTTAAAGTTAAGTAGCTACAACTAAAGAAACCTACTAATCAATTACAAACAGTTATGCGCAAAAATCAAAGCATTCAACGTATTAGAGCTCATTAAATCAATTACAAGCAGCAGGAAAACCTAACATTTTCCCATAGTATACCAACACATATATAGATTGAGTGTCTATGTGTGTGTGTGTGTGCATTAATTAAAGCGGCAAGTATCATATGTGCGCACACACTCTGTTTGTTTGCCTGATGTCCGTCGTCTGTCGTCTGTTGTCTGTGTGCTTGTATAGATATGTGTAAATCCTTGTAGAGCAACACAGAGCGAAGCCACTCCACTAAAGCCGCCGTCTTAACCCTCTATAGCCCCACAGCCCCACAACCGCCACGCTCATATGCACCAAGCCAAGCGGCCATGTTTAGTTGTGTACGTGGACAGGCAATGTCAGAGCAGGCAACTGTCAATTAATTTTGACTTTGCCACATAGGCACAGGCGAAGGCATGGCCGCACGGCTTCGAGGGGGTGCCGTTAGTTGATTGGATGGAGGCACACGGTGAGGACCGTATGATAATGATAATATGTCAACAATGGCGACGACTGAGAAGCAGCCATGTCAAAATTGTGTTTAACTGGCACCAGAGCAAACAAACAAACAAACAAAGCAGCATGTTCCAAGTGTGTGTGAGTGTTGGTGTGTTTGTGCTTACTGTAATTAATATGAGCCAGTTATTATTGTAAAAATATTAGCAACTCAGCTAGTAATTTATGGAAATTTTAATGATCATTGTTGGGCTGCCATAGAGTGTTGACACGCCCATGAACTTTCAACTTTCTCACACGCACACACAGATACAGATACAGATACAGATACAGATACAGATACAGATACAGATACAGATACAGATACAGATACAGATACAGATACATATGGAATTTAGGTCGCGGTGTGAGCGCAATTTCAATCTCGTAAGTCGCTCAAGGTTCTGGGAAATTAACACATATTTCAAATTGTTGTGGGAGCCTCAAAGCCAACGTCAGTTGATGACAGCAACTGAGGCTGCGACTATGACTGCGACTGTATCTGAGATTGCGTTGACGTGATGAAAGCGAAATGTTGAAATGATTAAGCCAACGGACATGTCAAGTTGTAGTGGCTCAAGTTGTAACGGCTTAAGCAGAAATTGGGCCAGTGTGTGAAAGAAAAAGCAGGGGAAGCGTAGAAAAACCTGAGAAAAATTCAAATTGTTAACGTAAGATTACTTTTCAAATAGTTTAAATGAAGGGCTCACAGGATTAATAAGGAAACTCTTGAAATCTCAAGGCATTGCGCCCAGATAATACAGGTAAAGTCTTTATAACATGTAACGTAAAGTCTATTGTATATGAGTCTTTCCATTTATGTCTCTTTTGATGAGTAGAATCAGAGACATAGTCAAATATGTTAGTAAACACAATAAAAACAAACTATGCTGATTTCACCTCCAAATACATGTGGACCTGGATACATATGAGCTAGAGTTATAAAATTTGCTGTGGAGACTTATGTGAGCCAATTCATTAAAACTGTAATAATCTTTTTCCAGGGACTGTAACGGTTATAATTTTTTAATATAAAAATTATAAATTTAGAATTATAAATTGATTTTTTTAATAAAAGCTACCATATATAAAACTTATTTGCTGACGTAAAAAAAATAATCATGAAAAAAAAAATTAAATTTCATCCTTATGTATCAAAATAACATACATATATACATATTATATATGTACACATGTATATAAATCTAAATATATAAACGTTGAGCCAGAATGCTGAATTTGAATTTTATATTATAATTTTTATTTTTAGGTCAGCAAATAAGTCATTCAATTTATTTCAAATAAATTACTAATAAAAATATATCGTTTTTATGGATAGCCCATTCAAAAATAAGACTACTAGTGTTTTCAAATTCATCTAGGTCACTTTTTTAGCTATGATTTTTTTAAACTCCGTAACTCTTATTTGCGGTCCCTGTCCCACGCAATCGATTTACCTTAATTACCGCCGCGACCCGCAACTTATTGATTTGAAAATTGCCACATATACTTATAAAAGTGTTTTTGTCATATTTTTCAAAATTCAACGATGTTGGCGCAAGAATACTGGAGTTATGAACTTAAGATTGTTTGCCCCATAATAACAAACTTCCCAATAGGAAAACTTGTCAATTGACACTGCCAAATAGGAAATTGATTACAGGCATACCCATCTTATGAACAGACATAAAAGCGGATACTTCCGTTTTACCGTATTTAGTGTTTATAAAGAAAAGGGTTATTTATTTACTAACCTTCAAAGAATGTTTGATGAATGGAACATAAGTGTCCTTTGCCCTGTCCTCAAGAAGGGTGACCCCACGCTATGCGCTAACTACCGTGGTATCAGTCTCCATTCTATGGTATATAACGTTCTATCGAGCGTAAAGTCTGAAAGACCAAAGCTATTTGCGAAAAAACTTATTGGGCTTTATCAGTGTGGCTGATAATTACGCGACGCTAAATTCTTGAAAACACATACTAATACCGAACCGTTGAGGTATCGCATATATGCTGCACTGTCTTAGTTGGGTATCCCTGAAAAGTTAGTGTTGACGTTGAGTAACCACGAAGCTGTGGAAAATTAGAAAAGAGTCTCTCCGAAACTTTCGCTATGGAGCGAGGCTTAAAACAAGGCGATGCTCTCTTCTGCAATGTTTTCGATAATGATGTCGATATCATTGGTCGTATTCAGTGAGCTGTTCCCAGAGTCCTTGCGGCTATTAAAAGAGAATCAGCCAGAGTGGGTCTGGTTGTAAATGAGAGCAAGACAGAGTATATTGTTACTTTGGGTAGACACTCTGCGTTTGGACTCTCAGATTGCTCTCAGATGCTGAAAACTATACTTTTGATGTTGCCAACAGACGTTACTATGATTTCAGTGAGTAGCACAGAACAGTCTCGCTAGACGCTCAGCGTTCCCGTTTGGCTTTATGGCGCTGAAGCATAGGTGATGACGCAGTGTGATGAAAATTCCCTTGGAGTGTTTGAGCGGAAAGTAACCCGTAAGATCTTTGGGCCTTGACGCGTTGACAACGACTACCGCATTCGATGGAACAACGAACTCTATGAGCTCAGTTAGAGAGCACAATTTGGTATCACTGATTAGAGAAGACGCGCGCAAAGCAAACGAGCCTGGGGAGTCCTCTACATCAGGTCTAACCCTGTAACGGGTTGTTATGCCCATTTAGGAAGAAAAAGAACCCTCGAATTATACATGTAAAAGTGTTAATAACTTCTGACCTTTAGTTCGAAGTTAAAGTCGTTTCAGTCTTAGCAATTTGTGTTAGCTTTAAAACATGGGTTTGCCATGTGTTGTTCTTGTGTTCTCCGTTTTTGTTCGTAAGTGGGGAATTTTTCAGCAATTTTCATTAATGAATGTACTTTTAAAATAACTTATGAGCGGTAATTGTGCGGCAATTGAAAAATTTTCAATTGAATTATAAAATCAATTTCAATTGAAAAATAAAAAACAACTCTTTGAAACTATTCGAAAATACCAAATCTCGTAAAAAAACATTCTCTTGATAAATCGCGATTTGGCAGTTCCTGCACTGTCATTCCGCAATAGCTTACCACGTGTTGAATTCGTGACAGCTTTAGCTTAGAAGTGATTCGTAGCATCCTGTTTGGGTTATATATGGAGTTATAACCCATTTAAGCTTTACCGTTACTTTTGTATCCCATGACATTTTGTCATTTAGTTTCACAGTTTGTCTTCCCTTTGCCCATTTTTTTTTTGATTATTTGTTTGTGGTCTTAATTTGCAACAAATATTTGCTAATTTCTTTTGTTTGCTTTGTCAAAGGGTTATTTTTGTTCATTTACTTTTTTGTGCATTTAATTGCAACTCATTAAGCATATTAATTAAATTACCACATTTATGCAATAAAGTTGCGGCTAGCTAGCAACAAAAAAAAAAAAACAAAATAACAACAGCAACAAATTTTTAAAGTTGACTTTTGTCTGGCAGGAAATACTGGAATGAGTTCAGAACAATCAAACAACAAGAACAACAACAATAAAGTCAACTTAAATATAACATTTGGAATGCATAAATGACAACAAATTAACAGGAAAAACAAGAAGTAGTGCAGCAACTACGACAAATAATTTTTTATTAACTATATTTGCATATAAGAAATAAAATGGAATAATAAAAAATTAAATAGCTGCAAAAAGTTATTAATGGCAAAAACAAGTTTTTCATAATGGGATTTACTTTTGATGTTTGCATTACTGTGTGTGTGTGTGTGTATGTGAGCGTGGGATTATTTTAAATGACGTTGGCAATGGCAATAATTTACACAAAATATTACAACAGAAATTACAAGCTTATTAAAAAATGCATTATAAATATCATTAAAAACAAAAAAAAAATCAAAAACATACAAAAACGACCGTAAATAAGAGATAGTATGAAATTAATTTGCATTTTGCAGTTCGTAATATTCGAAAAATATTTACGTAGCGCATTATTTGCTAATTTTATGCTGCTAATTGATTTAAAAATTGCCAAATGAAAAACTGTTGCATACTTTCAGGCAAATGCAATTTGTTTGCAGAATCAAATGGTAAAAATGTGCAGTTTTTTGATGGCTTGGTAAATACATTGCATAATATTGATTAGAGCTGGAAACGGAGTGAAGTTGTTGTGGATGGGATAAAGGAAAGGCGAAGGGGAAGAGACATTGAGTGCATCCTGAACGACGAACGCGCTTTTAATGAAGCGACAAGAGCACGTGCCGGACCACTCAGACAAATAGCTGACAATATATGTATGTAGAATGCAAGGGTGTCGGATTGTTGGTCTGTCTGGGTGTTACGTCAATTAGAAAAATGTCAAAGGCACCGCATGTAGTCACAACAAAACCCATAACCACTGCTGCAAGCTCTCTCACTCTCTCTGTCTTTGGCTTGCAACTTCATGCAAATCACGCCCCATGCCCTGTCAACCAAGTGACATTGAAAAGTTGCACACGGAGCGGTTTGGGTGCCATTGAATGGGATTAGCATTGTGTAAAATTACCTTTATTAGCACATTTTTAGCAAGGAAACGGAGTTCGTGAAGGACAACGAGTGGTAGTTTGCATGTATTGTATGTGTGAGTGGCACGACGATGACGACACGTGTTGCTCGTGTCATGCACGAGTTAAACATCGACCAGACACCGCTGCACGATAGCTGTGGATGAGTTTTGGCTTGCGCTTATACAATATCGCATAATATATGCATGGAGTCGACACGGTTAGGTTGCTTGTGGCATGTGTATAAATTTGGGATTAGTTAGTAACGCAGCAGCAGGACGTACACCACGTTCCAGATTTCGATGGTAATGGCGATTATAACGCCGGCTTTGCCATTAAGCATAAAATTGAGAATCGTGGTGCATGTCGCACGGTTCCAGGCATTTAATTTAAAGGGATTTTCTAGCTTACGCTCTAAATGTGTCTCTGGTTGCTGTTGTTGTTGTTGCTTTGTTGTAACGGTTGCTGCTGCCGCATCGTATATGTTCCTGCAAAAGTTCAGCAAGTCACGGCGGGTTTTTCATTTAAGGCGTGACAGTTGACTGGCCAACAGCTTATGGGCTTATATTCAGTCATGCATCAGAAGTCTTTATCTAGGGGTTTTCCTGGTGGAGTATATCGCCATAAATGAATAGGTACATGCTGTAAATGAGCTCGACATACATAATGAAAGGTGTAGCAGTATATTAGAATGGTCTCCGTTTACGCATCTATTCGGCTAAATTGTCGTTCGTTTTACCAAAATAGAATCTAAATAGTCTTCTAAAGACACAGGGAAATTATTTTGAAATGTAAGGATTGGACAATTCACGCAATCTCCGCAGTGAAATGCTTTTGTAATATCAGGCCTAGAATTATTAATATAGAAGTTTAATGTAAATACTTTCAAGACGATTCGAAACATGAAGATTTGAAAAATCTTCCTCGGTACAATAGTAGTTTGCATGCAGTATTTTAGCTTCATCGACATGAACACTTCTTCTTCTTAACTAGCCAAAACAACCCGTTATCGGGTTATGGCCTGATGTAAATACATTCTTTCATTGGAATTGTGGTTTTACGTGGTGGGTCCAAATCCCTACGCACAACCGTTTTAAGGCCTACTGGTCTCGAAAGAATCCAGTATCATTGTTAGTCGCATCATACGACAAGCTTTGACCTGCTGAGGTGGTATTCTCTAACCCGCTCCCAACATTGGGGAAATCGACCGGAACACAGATATGCCTAAACGTTTAGCCTACCCTTTCGTAATTATTATGAATACGACCGGTCCTTTGTGGGCCCGGGTTTTGAAAGGACAAGACAGGGCAAAGCTGCCTGATCCCAGCCTCTACCTTAACAAAGTTGACGCACAACCTCCAAGTAGTTCCCCCCGATAAGCTGCTCTAATCACAACCAGGCATTAATGTGCGTAGTGTTGTCTCCTCAGATCTCTAACAGGTTTGTGCGAAGAGTTTTGAACCCAACGCGCCCAACTCCCCTGATAGATCAGACCGTAACGCGGTAACGGGACGCTATGGACAGTGGAGAAGAAGCAGAACAGTACCTTGAACCAAGGCGTATTGCCGTAATTTGACCATCAAATAAAGTTTTGATTATAAACTGAGCTTAGAACTGCATGTGAATTCCATACTTCACTAGGAATTTTCATATGCATATATTTTAGAATGCTATTTGAGCTTTTTCTTTATGTTCCAAAATAGTAAAATCTACTAGGACAGCTTCTGAGAGGTAATTACAGTAATTACTAACAGTTTATGATCTAGTATTTTTTATCTTTATTGTCCACTCGAATAGAAATAAAAATATCTTACCTTTACCTTTACATTTACGTTAATAACATATAGTGTCTATCTGCCTTTTTCACTATAAATGAATCCTTTGCCCTTAATTATAATTTTCTCTTGTAATCTCTTGGCGTCCACCCGTGTGGCGAGCGGGTTAGAGAGTACCACCTCAGCAGGTCAAATCTTGTCGTATGAGGCGACTAACAATGACACTGGGATGTTCTGAGACCATTAGAGGCACCCCGGGCCCTAAAAGGGTTGTGCGTATGGTTTGGGACCCACCATGTAAAACCACACTTCCAATGTAAAAATGTTTTACATCAGGCCGTAACCCGATAACGGGTTATTATGGCCAGTTAAGAAGAATTTCCCGGTGGAGATTCCTGCTACATGAATAGAACTTTTTAATTATTACATTACAGACGTAGTACACTCGAAAGACATCTGCATTCGACTACGTCATCACCCAAGCTGCAGCGCCATAAAGCAAAACGGGATGAGCATGTTGCAAAGTGTTAGTTTCGTGTGGCAAGAGTGGTTTCTAATACTCATTCTTGCTCATTTTCAACTACTTAAATTCATTGTCATAAGCAGCAATAGCTTTTATTTGGGTTGGAGTATATAAATTATGAACGAATATAGTTTCATTCACTAACAAGCCATCAAACTCCAATTATTTTCAAGATCGCTAGCCAGCTCGCGAGCATGTCATGGTAAATTGAATCTCCCGCCCATTCTTCAACTTGACAGCAATCATCCAAAGGACTACACCGCTGGCAACATATACAAAACCCTATGACAATTTTATTCAATTTGCGACAGCAACAACGACAACAACAAAGCCAACAACCAACTTCTGCGGCTGTCAATGTTGTTGGGTCTGCCATAAAAATATTTAAATTTCCACAGATATAAAAATATATATAAATGTGTAGGAATATGTATATTTTATGCATTTTCCCTTGCATTCACAGCGAAATTTATAGCTTATTTATATAACAATGAAAACTACAACAAAAACAACAGCAACGAGCAATCACTGAAATAACAACAAGCAGACACAACATGAAAATGTCCCTCCGTTCGAGGGCGGCTTTTGGTGCCGACTGCAACTCCTACGCCGGGAAAAAGGGGAAAAACGTAAACAACAAAAAAGTGCGCAGAATGAAATATTATGCAAGTGCGTCTGGCCGACTGTCTATGTATGTCTGTGTGTGTGTGTGTGTGTGTGTGTGTGTGTGTGTGTGTGTGTGTGTGTTTGCGCGAGCATACAAATTAAACAAGATGCAACACTCGGCTGGCTAACTGTCTGACTGTTTGGTTGCCTTCCATCTGCCTGCCCCCGCCACTTCCCACCTGCCACTTGCTACTCCATATACTGCCACTTGGCTGGCTACATGGCGCATTACGCGCTCTTGTTGCGGTAGCCGCCGCAGCAGCCGGCACTTTGTGGGCGGTCTGGTCTGGTCTGGTCTGGTCTGACGGAGTCGCCGTTTTAAAAATGGTCAACAACTTGAAAAACAACAAAAAACAGACGAACAACAGCTACAGCAACAACTACAACAACAATTGGCAAGGCAATGGCAAACACCATTGCGTTGATTTTATAGATGAAACATTTCCCGAGCGTTCAATGACTTTATATACCAACACACAAACACTTATATATAGATATATATATAGATGAAAGTGCGCTTGTGTGTGTGTGTTTGCACCGTGGTGCTAATAGGGCTAATCAAGGGATTATGGATTACTCAATAAGTGCATTAAATAAATGAGATTAAAATGAAATTTATAAGCTCATTACAGTTAAGTTAATGGCTAATGAGTTATGTAGTTATGTAAGTCACAAAAGAAAGAGTAGTAGGAGAGTGACTACAAAAAAAGGACTTTCCTAATCAGCTTCAATATGTACTTGGCATAAATTTAGACTCTATTTTCTTAAACTCCCTAATTTCCCGCCGATCAAGTATTTTGGTCAAATTTTTTTATCAGAGATTTAACGCATTGTTTTTGGGCAGCAATTCGGCTGAACCAATGAACAAATCTTAAAACGATCGCTTAAAGCCACGAAATCGAAAACTGGATGCTCCTAAAGATATCCTCCACTTTACGGTTACAGCCACTTGAGCATCTAAGCAAAGTGCACGCGTCAGTGCAGATGGCAAACAATTTTATTTATTATACCCTGTACTCAAAGTGTAAAAGGGTATTATAGATTTGTGCAATGTATGTAACAGGCACACGGAGGCGTGGAAGACTATATGTTCCACCGGCAAAAATGGTCAGGAGCAATAGTCGAGTCGATATAGACATGTCCGTCTGCCTGTCCGTGTTGTCGCAGCGTTCTCGGAGACTATAAGAGCTAGAGGAAACATTGTTTTACCAAAAGATGTGACGGTTTTAACCCATACCATAAAAGCTCTCCAATTGAAACTTGGCACAGTTATGCACACTATTACTCCACATGTATAGTGTAAAAATGATTTACAATCGGATAAGAACTTTAGAAGATATAGTTAATAATTAGCCAATTTTAGGCCCCTTTCCCATGAAATGCAACAGAATTTCACTTTTTATAGAAATGTTAAAGTTAACACGACACAAAACACACAGAAATGTATGTATGCATGCATATTTCTCCCACGCTCTCTCGCTCACAAAAACCGTGAAACGACAGCGGCAACCGTAAGAAGAAGAGATGGCGCACCTTATACTTATTCCACTATGGTTTGGCATACTAGGCTGTTCTCTTAAGAGAGCTAACGATATCTACTGAGCGAGAAAGAGAGAGCATGCTTCACATCTATATATCTTTTAATGTATCTTTCTTCAAAATAAGAAAAACCATTAAATTATTAGGAAAGCTTTCTTACACATGAAAAATAAATATGAAGGTGTCACAGAAAATTTGTTTACTTCCGATTTGACCACTTAGTTTCTCTCAAGATATGATCCTGATTCAAGCTCAAAGCTTGCCAAATTGAGGAATTGTTTTACCTTTTTAGCATTCATTGTTAAAGGCATCAAAATATCTGCTGGAATTACGTTTCATTAAGAGCATCATTCCAACTAAAAGCAGAGTAGCAGCTTGTCGATTATTTCTGAAAGCTCAAAACAAATGTAACTGATTTAAAGCACTTGTGTCCCACTGTGCCTTGTATTTTGGCAATGGGTTACACATTGCAAACTCATTTGTCTGAATTTTATGCGCAGGAAAGCACAAAGTACACAGCAAAAAAAACCCAAGTCATATGCATTGTGTAATAAAAGTTTTTAGCTGTTTCCGTGTTTTTTGGGTTGTGCCTTTCCGTTGCTTGTAACGGCAAAAAATGCCACAACTATTGGCGTATATTTATGTGATTTTTCAATTTATGATTTACGCAGCCTAAAAAACTGCTTCACTTTAATTTACCAAACTTGGAGCGTAGGATCTTTGCTTTCCACTCTTCAGTGTCAATCGCTTGGACTTTTCTATCTCTACTTTTTTGTTGTTGTTGTTGGTTTTTCACTTGTTTTTCTTTCTGCTTTTGTCACATTTATTGCCATTGCATTGTTGGCATTTTGCAAATTAAACGGACTTCCGCCAAAGGCCATTTCCGCTGCCTCGATCCGCTTTTGTTTTGCGCTCAATACACCTCCAACAAGCCCCCAACTCATCACTTTGGCCAACTTTTATCGGAACTGCTGCGCTTTTTTTCCTGTAGTATTTGTTGTTGTGTTGCTCACACAGCGTTCGATTGTTTCATATATACAAATATATATATATATCTATTTTTTTTATACTCGGTATTGTCAATTGCAAATGTGCATTGTATTTTGTTCTTCTCTAGTCGACTATTTTTATAGTAATGTCTATAGAGATAGATGTCCGTGTTTTTTCACACAAAAACACATAGAACAGGGATTCGCAGGACTCGGCCAAATAAACGCCAACAGTTTATGACAGTTAGCAACCTGCGGCCATGCTTTGATTTCTGTTGTTGTATTTGCTGCTGTTCCTGTTGTTATCGTTATCGTTTTTGTAGCTCTTGTTCTTCTGCATCTTTTATTTTTTAGCAATTGAAAAGAAAAATTTAATAGAATTGCTGACTATTTACTTTGCCCGATTTAATATTTAATAGCTTTGTTTCTTTTTTATTTTTAAGTTCGGGGTGTGGCAAAAATTGATTACAGAATTTACTGTTGTTGCTGGTCACGTTTTAATTTAATGTTTGGTGTTAATTAAACGTATTAGGCTTCAATGAACTGCGAAACGTCTGCCAATTAGCCATAGATACGCGGTGTTAAAAAATATCAAATGCACTCAATAATGTGACCAAAAACACGTAATTATTTCAATGATTTTATTATGCAAATGCAAAATACAAAATAAGTATAAATTAAAACCAGAAAATTAATACTAATTTTTTTTATTAATTTTGCAATTGTTGTTTGCAAAGCTTAATTTAGGAGTCCAACATGCAAAATGATAAACCAGACATTGTCAATATATGGCGATAATCAAAAAACAAAAATTAATATGATTCCAAAAAAATGGGCTTACTAAAAGCCTAGCTTCTCATAAACGATACACGTAAGTCTCAATTTTCACAGGATGACTTGTATCAGCTGCTTGTTAAAAATTGGGGGGTCACCCCTGTCATTATCAATAAGATGAACGGTAACACTAATATAAAGTTTCAGCTCAAGAACAATTAAAAAGAGCTGCAAAACAATCAATATTTTCGATAGTTTCTGTCTATCATACTATACTATCGTTTTTATCCTTCCTACCTTCCCAAGGTACATTTAATAGGATTTGACTACCCTGCCGCCATCGGTTCCCTAAATTTTGACCGCGGCAGAGAAAAGTAATCCACCTCCGTAGCTGTAAAAAAATATAATTGCAATCAATTGTATCTAAAGGGTGTTCCAAATTGAAGTTAAATAAGAACAAAACAGTGTAATGTTTAAAAAAAAAAAGGTCAATAAAACAAAACTTTAGAGAGAGGTGTATGTAATGCGGTCGCTACGACATCCAATAACTACGCGTGTTAACGAACTGATGTGTCTGGATTCTAAGCCACATTGTCGCTCACTGTAGCAAGGTTTTCGGCTGTACGACGTGGACAAATATGCATTGGTGTTCGCACATCTCCTACAGACCTAGTTTATGGGAATGTTTCAACAATTTTTCCCTTTGTTCTATCGTTTGATCGGTTATGCAAGCCAAAAAATCACGAAGTGGCTATAGTCTTAAATTTCTTTAACGCGTAGCTCGATTGGTCATCTTAACATAGCTCATTTTGTCACACACTAACCTTACAAAATGACACAACTAACGTTTGCTCACATAAGAGCTGCCAAATTTGTTGATAGTTTAAGGAAAAAGATTCGATAGTAATGACAGTAGCATCGGTTCGAAAAAATTTGATACTATCGATAGAACTATCGTTTTTTAGTCTTATGCCCATCTCCCACAGAAAGTTACACGACAATTGCTAGCCAAAAATGCCTTAAAAAAATTCGATAGTGAGACACACAGGAAAAACTTCGATATATCGAAAGTTTTGCAGCTCTAGTTCACAATTAACTGGAACTTGGAACACCCTTTATTTGAACCTACAAGAAACCCGTATATTTATTTTCGGCTGATTAGTCATGCCTCTATATATGTACCTTGTATCTTCCTAAACAATGACGCAAAGCTTGTGCCTAAATGGTGCTTTAAACTATCGATAGTTATAAACAACCATCGGTAGCGAGAATCAAATTTTTAGTTAATTCAATATCTCGATAGTACTATAGATAGCTTAGTAGCTCTACTATAAAACTATCGTCAGACGGGGTGGCAATTTATACAGAAAGGGATCTACTCCGAAAAAAATCAAAATGATCGATGCTCGAACTAATCGGTCTATTAGGGAGTTTCGTAGTCATAAAGTAACTATGTACAACAGAGATGAGACAGAATGCATCCCCACTGTGCCTACACAGCATGTAGGACAAAAATTTTGGTGCAGACGGTCAGAACGGTGCCCAACAGTGAGATACCCAGTACCCATTTTTCCCATGAAAATCAAAATTATATGCAAATTTTTGGATAAAACATTGAAGGGTATGGGCGTTACGAAGGTAACTGGACTGCGGAGGGTGGGTGTTTGATTCTGCAAAATGTCAACATTAATTCGTTTATAAGCTTAACATGAGTCTTCGTACCAAATTTGGTGGCATACATGACATATTAACATAAATGTTAACCTCAACATTGCTGTAAAAAGTAAAATTTTGTTGCTGTTTATAGGAGGGGCCTAAAATTGCCACATTATAATTTATATCTTTTAAAGTTTCTATCCGATTTATATAATTTTTACGCAACATATGCTCAATAACAGTGTGCATGACTGTGCTAACTTTGAATCGGATAGTTTTTTTGGTGTGGGTGTAAACCGCGAAAATTTGATGAGATATCGACATGAATCGATAAACTTGCTCTTTTCCGGGAAAATGTGCATCTTATGGTAGAATTTGTTTGCCTTAACTCTTAGAGTCTCTGAGAAACACGTTACAAAACGGACAGGCAGACAGACGTATAGACTGACATGGCTATATCGACTCGATTTTCCCATGGAACATTGTCTGTCACGCCTCTTTCTGCCTGTTACATACATTGCACAAATCTATAATACTCTTTTACACTTGTGTACAGGGTATAAAAATAGAAAGGCAGCTCGAAAATCATTCCCAGGATACCAAACCATGCCTAACATAGCAGTACAAAATTGAGCGGATTACGGTACTTGAGAAATTTTAGGAGAAGTTTTAGGTGCTGAAAAAAGTTTTATTGGGATGGTTCAGGTCACCCCATTTATAAAGATAACCTTTTTAAAAGCTAAACCATGGTAGAAAATGTAGTGTTCATTGAACATGTTGGGCGTTGTATGGTGTTTGTCGTGTGACAGGTGGTTTTGCAATACAAAACAAAACTCTTTGTTCTTTTATCAGGTTATTAGTTAGTTCCATTTCCATTTAATGATTTTTGTTCCATAGTGCATTTAATTTTTTGGTCTACCAAAACTTATTTGTGCAGCAAAAAGCTTGAAAAGTGAAAGTGAAAATTGAGCTAATTAACGTTAACAATGAGCTTGAAAAAGGTCATATCAAAAAGTTTTGAAATAATTCTTCTGTAATCGAAATGAAACCATTTATTAATTTACAAGCTTGTACTTATAAGCGTTTATCATCTTTGAGTGTGGAAAAATTAATATGGAGTCAGTAAGCGAATATTTTATGCATTAATTACGTAAGTCAACAAGTAAGCTCATTGCTTTTTAAAGGAGCTTATGAAGTGCCATAAATTGTCATCAAAATGTGTGTTTAATATTAAAAAAAAGCAAATTTAACTTGACCGCTGAGTGTGGGCACAACCCTGTTAAGGCCTACTGGTCTCGAAAGAACACATTGTCATTGTTAGTCGCCTCATACGACTGCACTATATAGAACATATATATGTGTATTGCATATTTGGTTATAAAACGATTATGCGAATATTGGCATGACCTTGTCGCTTTTCTCACTTAATGTGTATATATATTCCTTACATGCCTTTGCCACCACGAAGTCTGCAACACCTGCACTGCTGGCCACCAACAAAAACAATAAAAACATTATAATGCGACACGCTCATTAACATATTGAATTTTAATGTCATGTAGCAGACCGTGGATGCTCTGCATTCCAGTGGCATTGACGACTGTCAGCATTATATAATCATCACAAGAAACATGGCAGGGTAACCAGCCAAGGCACATGGGGCATTGGGGGTAAGCAGCCACCACAACAAGCGGCAAGCACACACAGTCGCAGCCGCATTTAACGTTTGAGCGGATAAATTCTAAACTACTATTGTTCGGAATTTGCATTTTTCTTAACGAAATTGTTATGGAACACACTCACACACAACCGCAAAAAAAAAAACGAAATAAAAAAAACTCATCTGCATTTTTTCGGTTTTGGCATGGCGAACATGATTAAATGGCTGCCAAAGCGGCCATAATAACGTCAAAAGTATTTGCATTAAAATTACAATAAAAAAAAACGAAGAGAAATGTCGAAAATGTTGGCAGGTTGTAGGTTTTTGCATAGAAATTGATTTTTAATGACACGCGCTTATAATTCATGAGTATATTTGGCCACTCCGAAAAACAGCCTTTAAGAAATTTTCGACTCTAGTTTTAGCAGTTACCATTAAAGCGCTCACCGACCAGCAACTAACTGACAAACTTTGCGTCAAAGCGCCACAGTGGCTCCCAAACCACCAGACAAACCCATGGTCATGCAATTCGCTTTACTTTTACGCTACCAAAAGGGCTAGAGGCAACGGTCAGTGCGCTCTAAAAAGCACGCGACAGACGAGCACAAATGTGGGCACAGCTCCCGCAGGATATGCACATCAAGCAAAATGGCGGCCATGGTGTTGCCAGCAGCTGCAAATGTCAGCTGATGCGAGCTTCAAATGGTTTAGCATGAAAATTTCGTTGACTTCATTAGTTTTGGCAGCGCACAACGGAAAAATCATATAAATGTAAATTTCAGTAGCCCATAAAATTTATGGTCAAACTGCGCCAAGTTGTCAAAAGTAAATATTGTATCAATAATTTATCGATACTTATTGCGCTCCATTCAAACACTCGCTCACTCACACGCATGCACGACGCCTTGAAGCGCCACTTGTGGTCCACTCGATGACACACCCACACGGCTTTCATAAATCAGACTCAGACTCACATAAATTTCGGGCGACAAGTGTCCAGCTAAACAGCCGCAAGACAGCGTGCAAAATTGAAGTATATTGCTTCTCAGTCGCACTCACTCATACTCATTCGCGCACTCTTTCTAATACTTTTCCACCACTGACACACATTCAAGCCCAAACAATGCACACAAAAGCACACTGGACCGAAAGGCATTTTTCTTTGAAAACTACATCAACCATAATTGTAAAACAAGTCTATATTGGATCCGCCGTATTGAACATCTTATTCGGCATTGCCAGCTCCGAAAACTACTGGAAACCAAGATCGTATTATGATCGCTTTTCTTATTATGCTTGGCTTCTAGCCCACTGTGCAAGGCACGCATAGAATAGATACACCAAAAAGCTGGCTACACAATTTGTCACTGGGTCATTTTGCACATTAAAGACGGGTTGGGGCAATCTACAGCCATGTTCATAAGTAACAGAAAAAAAGGCACATACTTTTTCTTCTAAAAATAATAAATCATGTGTACATAACAGACGCCCCAAAGCCTCCAACCACAGTCTGCGAAAGCCGACCCTAACCCCAACCCCAACCCCAAGCCCTCGAACAAGCTACACTACCCCCGGGTGCCACTTGCCGCTCAGTTGATGCGTCGACGCTTAGGCGCCTTGTCCAACGTTGGCGTCGTCTTTGACACAGTTTCAATTTGCTTTTGTGCACAGTTTTTGGCGCGCGCTGTTCTTGCCCCCCGCTCGTAGCCGCTGCGCTTTCTTTCTATCTCTAGCTTTCTCCTCTGGCTGCTTGCTGTGTTTGCCTGCATACTTTTAGGTGCTCGGCTTGTTTGCTTTTTGGCTCAGGACTCGCCCTTTGAATAATTGTTGGAAAATAACATAAATCACATGCTCTGGTGCGCGTTTGACTCAGTTTTCCTTACTGCTGTCTAAGTTGGTTTTTGGCCAAAGTTCATTAGATGCTTAGTAAATTTGTGTGCATTATAATTATAGTTGCATACTTTTGGTTGCAAGCACTTAATTAGTTAATATGGGAAACTTAAAGTGCTGCCAAAGCGTTGCTAATGTGCGCCGGGGGTCAAATGGCAATCAATGCTCTCTGACTGTGATAATTATTTAACTGATTAAACTCATAAATGATTAATTACAGACCACATGCCTGATAATAACAAATGACACAAAGGTAGGTGGTCCTTTCACACGCACACACACACATACTTTTACACTAGAGGCGCTTTCAAAGCGTGTATACGGTCATTGTGTCATGGTCGCTGAGGTTAATGATTCAATATTAATATAATGCACAACTTTCGACAATATCATATGAACATGTAATACATTGTAGGCATTGACTTTGGACTTGTGACACTTCCTGGAATTCTACCTCTAGTGCCTTGCTTTACAACAGCACCTTTACAACACACACACATTTATAGGAGCCTGAATAGTTGCTCACACATACACAGCGTTACACTCATTCATTAGCAAATGCTAGACTTGCATTGCGGCTACTCATTCCCTCCCTCCCTCACTCACTCATTCATTCATCTTAACTTAATTATTATCGCAATTAAATTGCTTTTAAATGACCAACAACTACCAGTTGGTGCAGTTTCCAGTTCAAGTCTCTCAGGCACATCACCAAAATTATGTTGTTTTGGCTTTTGTCTGCAGTAAACTCAACTCAACTTCTTCTGTGCGTGTGTGTGTACGTCCGTGTGTGTCAACTGTACGGAAATTGAATTTTAGGTAATTTCGTTGCATGTCATTAGGCGCAATTACGTTATAAATGTATGTACTTTACTCTACTGCAATGCGCTACTGATGTAGGCCCAGCCAAGTCAAGACAATATGCTGAGCTTCTTGTCTGGACCTGAACCTTGACTTGGTTGAGGATTCAGCTTGTGGATATACGCATTTGGCGTAAAATGCTAATTGCTTTCTGCTTCATGCTTATTATTAATTGCAGACGTTTTGTGTGGCAATTAAATGTCTTTTGGTAAGCCAAATCATTTGTTATATTTACTTGAATTTCTTCCACACTTTAAGGTGTTTTGCTGTTAAATTGTGCAAATTGCTTGTCAATTTATTATAAGTTATTTTAATTATCTAAAGTGTACGGAATTAACAAACGTTTGACTTGCAGTGAGCATTATTTTGATTTTTGTGAACAATAATTTTGGCAGATTACACATGGCGTTGAAGAGTTGATAGAAGCAATTCTTGAGATGATAGACTTCTGAGGAATGTGTCATTTTAAGCGTAATCTTTGTTTCACCTTGCAAATTCTTTTAAAAAGCAACTCACCGCTCGGCAAAAATAGAATACAAAAAGAAAAATATTTAGGAAATACGTCTTAAAGAATATGACATTCCAATTCTTGGTGTCTCATGGAGACTGAGAGTTTATCTGAAAACTATAATAGAGGCACAAATTAACAAATTATCCATTTCGTCGTTACTTTTATTCTTACATCCGGATCGTCTATTTCATGGTTGTCCTGCTTAAAAATGTCTTCAACGCTTGGAAAGACTGCGATGCAAGCCGATTCAAATTTTCAGTTGAAAATTCAGAAATTAAGCGCAAATATTCTGTTCGAGAAGAAACATACGAGCTATAGAAGTTCGGGTTTAGTACAATTTTGTCTCTAAGCGATAGCGAATTCGCCTTAGAGAAGTTATTATTCTATCCTTATCCCTTGCTAAATTATATTATTTTAAACTTAAAGCTTTATATGCAAAAATCGATGTTATTTTGTATGTAGCTTAAGTCCACAAACCAAACGCTTCTTAAATAAATGGCGTTTGGCAAATGTTACCGGTGATAGTACGTGATTGCTTTGAAAAGAAAGTTAAAATAACATTTTCTCCCTAGCAGAATGCAACGAAATTTCTGCTCTTTAGTTAAAAAAACCGTAATTTTCACACTTACTTTTACTTATAATGAATGACCTCATAATGAACCTTTTAAAAAACATAACTCTTCTTTTATAATTTCCCCATTTTTTTAAAAAAGCTTCTCTTACCCATTTACCAATTGCTTAATTATGACACACTGTGAAACCGCCGCAAATTGACACTTTGGCAATTCTATACATTTTGACAATCTGGAAAACAAATTTCACATTTCCTGTCAAATTTATCACATTTTGCCCAGTGCTGACCCGATTCGCATGAGGCTTTAGCCAAAGGATGACGCATAAACTGCTTAACCTTCCTGTGCACATTTTTCAACTTATTAATTTTCCATTAAGTCTTACGAGCAATTAAACTCGACGTTGACAGCCAGAATGACTGTGATGACCCACAAAATGTGACACATCAACAAAGCATAGGAAAACAAAAGAAAATCAACCACAAATAAGAGATGAAAATTATCAACACGTTCCGCTTATTAACTGCCAAGATGCAAATATAAATATATATAAACGAAATGTCAGATGAAAATGGAATCCTTTTGACTTGTCTGGTATATCTGTCACTCTAAGACTGAGCCAGAGAGATAGCGAGGGCGAGCAACTGCTATGAAATACGCAAAATATTGTTGAAAATTTCCGGCAAGCATTGAAAATCAAAAACATTTTAGTGCAAATATTTTTGAAAGCCTGCTGCGGAAATTTTACGCTTGCCTGAGTTTTACAAGCCAGCGACAGACATTCCGCTGCCAGCTGCTCTGCCTTATATAATCCGGCAAAGATGATGATTAAGTTGACGAAGATGATGTTTATGATAAGGAAAATGATGATATGAATGACTTTGGTTTTCATTTGAATTTCTTCATTTCGGACTTTGATTTTAATTTATGCATTCTGATTTGGCTTTAACCGCACACAATCACTTGTCAACTTGTAGCTAAGTGTATATCCATGCATGCCCAGTAACCACATAAGAAATAACCCAACTTGCAGTAATATGCGTTTACAGAGAAAGGACAGTGCATATCGCTTATTCGCAAGGATGAAAAAGCAGCGTAGTTGTTGCATGTATGCAATAATTTCATATAAGCAATAATCGGATATGTGCAAAATCGTCGCTTATATCGCTTATATGAAATAGCGAGAATGCAGCGCAGGTGATGCATATAAGCGATAATCGGATGTATGCACAAAATTTTATATAAGCGATAATCAGTTGACAGCTGCAATAGTGATTTTATATTCATAGAGAATGGTAACGTTTTGTTCTGAATTGAAATTACTTGTTTTTATCTTGGCGTAAAGCAAACGATTACTTTATTATCAATCGGTTGAATAAAAAGATGCAGACAGTCGGGAACGTGTCCGACAGAGGGATACCCTGTATCCATTTTTCGATCGTTGAAGGTTATTGGCGTTATTATGGTAACTGCAACAATGTTTTGTTTATAAGCTAAATATGAGTCTTTGTACCAAATTTGTTGGCTCTAACATAAATGTTTAACTTTACATTGCTGTAAAAAGTAAAATTTTGTTGCAGTTTATAGGAAGAGGGGCCTAAAATTGGAACATATGGTCTGCCACGCCTATAATACCCTTTGACACTTTGTCCACAGGGTATAAAAATCATTGTTTTAAAGTTGTAACCATTCAAAGTTTCATACAAACGATAAGTCATATGTAACATTTTACAGCTGAGTTAATAAAAGAGAGTGTGGCCCATATCACATTTACTATTCTTCGAGCTTCTTCTTTTTTTGTTTAGAAAACTAGTAATGTTGAAATGGGAATTTTCAAACTGGATTGATCTGTTCTATGCTAATAGTGTATTCATTCACGTATGTTGCCGAGTCCAATTTTTCAACTTGTTCTCCCTGTGCAGTAGTTTCCTTACTTAGCAGCTGATTTTTTGTCTTAACCCATAACTGCAAACATAGCTTTTAATGTAAGTGTGTGTGTGTATGTGTGTGTGTGTGTGTATGTGTGTGTGTGTATGTGTGTGCATCTATATGATCTGTATAAGTATGTATAGGTGTCTGCCAAAGGACTCAAAGTTGCTTGCATAGCAGCAGCAGCAACACTTGCGATTTTTCTATGAATATGAAATAAGTTTCTTCGTATGTGCGTAAATAAACAAACACCAAAGCGAAACGCAGCTAAGAACCGTTAGAGCAACACACTCATACACACACACACTTGAAGTAGACTAGCCAAGGATGGAGCATATTTTTAGACAGCGCTGAGCCCCATCATGTTTACCCAAAAGCTGTCTGAGCCAAAAAGTTGTTTAAATATTGGCAAACAGTTTGAAGTTAAATACATGTAGCCTACTTTATGGTCACCACAATAACAAACGCTGAATTTTAACTCAAATATTATGCAGAAATCAGATGCCTAAAAGTAAACCCAAAAACGATTCATTTAACCCCGGGGAGTGCGAGCGAGCGCCATCGAGGGAGTGGGGCATGATATGAAGCAAAGAAGGAATTATTTAAACTATAAAATGAAATATGTATATGGGGCAACCTTTTGGGCACAGTACCCCAGCCGGCCACAGAGGTAAATAAGCTAACAACATACCGAATACAGGTTCAAAAAAGCCTATTCGAAAGGTACAAGCATAAAGTAAGCAAAGCCAAAAGGTGTTTTGTATGCGCATCGCCTTGTGTCTGTGTGTATCTGCGTGTGTGTGTGTTTGTGTATGAGGCGTATGAGCAATAAAATGTTAAAGGCAGCAACACAGCAACAGTAAAATGTAAATAAGTTGCCGAAGTTGCCACAGTTTACCAAAAAGGTCAGTCATAAGCTTCAATTATATTTTTATCGCAGCGCTGAATCGATGTCCAGACAAAAATGACGCATCCATCGTCTCCGACCGTCGAGTTTATTCCGCTTCTCTAATTTCACCCTATGAGAGAGCGAAAATAATTGCACAAAGCAAATGCAGAGCAGGAGAACGGAGTCGCTGCGAGCCAACTTTGTTAGCTTTGCACAGCGTCTGGATGTGATTTGAAAAAAGAATTTAAAGTATAACAGTAATGGTCAAATGAATAGGGTTACACAACTAAAGTGGCTGTATGAAAACCAAAACTCGGTATGAGGACTTCTGGAACAACACATCTTCGCAATCAAAAGTTAATTATTTCAAGGCTTACGTCACGTTCGTGTGGTGTGATTTGAGTGCTGTAACTTTGGTGCTTTGCCGCATAAGCACAATGTTGAGTGTGAGTGCGAAAAAATAATAGCTTTTAGTATGTTTATGGAAGGGCTAGCATATACGTCAACAGAGATTCAATATATGCAAAGCTGTCAACTTAACCATTCCTCGCAGTAGCTTCTAGATCAGCGGAGCCGCTAGATGTTAATTCGCTTGACTATGTCAATGTTGTCGTAGAAAAGGGTTAAGGGCCAAGAATGTTACGAATTACTTTCCACCCAAACACTTCAGGGCCATTTTATCAGAGCCATGTTTCAGCGCCATACAGCGAAACGGGAAGGTTGAGCATCTCATAGAGTGCCAATTTCGTCTGGTGAGAGTGGTCTCTACATCTGTTGGCAGGAGTGATTCGTTGCTTCATCTCCAGCTGATATTGTTCTTCATTTTGACGGAATTGTCAAAGTAAATGAAATCCTTGACAACATCAAAATTATAATATCAATCTGAGAGTCCAACAGATGTATGTCTCAACTTGAAGAAAACATAAACTTTGTTTTGCGTTGATTTTCTTTCAATAGCCATGTAATAAGCCATTTATTATAGTATTATTAACTTTCTATTTCATTGGATGAGTACAAAAAACTCGGGATGTATAGATATAGATGTGTGTGAATAAACACTCTCGAACGCATTGCCAACTCTTCTCTGCAGAGTATTAAATTCTGCGATATCTCTGCTGACGTCGCCATCCTCTTATATAGACATGTTAAGGTGAATTAAAAATGCGATGCGATTTATCAGCATTTTGGAAGTGTATTGTCGTGTCTAATTCATTCCAACTTAAATTGTTTATAATTAACAATAACTATCCGTCGAAAAGTTTTCTTTAAACTTGTATTGACACTCTCCGGAAGAAAAATATCACATTATTAAATTAAGAAAATTTGCAAATATGCTAAGAACAGAAGTCATTTAAAGTAAGTTTAGTATCTAGTTATGAATGGCTTATTTTAAAAGCAATCGTTTACAGAAATACCAAATAAATGTTCATATAATTTTGACCACCATTGTATGTGCTATATACATATAAATTTGATGATTTGCCAATTCAATATATTGTCTGTTAGACTGTTTTGTTGTTTATATAAAAATATAACGAAATGGAGCAGTCCTACAAGAATAATATAATGAGGCAGACAAGAAACTCCTCACCAGAGCTTAACTTGGACTAGACACTTTAACTCCTGCCCATTCCTAATCCTGCATATTGCGAATGCAAGTGGAATAAAAAAATGGCCAGACGAAGTGGCAAATATACGTAAAATGCGTGACTTTCACTTCGATGTGGAACCCATTGCTGGGTATCTAAGACTTGGTGCAAGTCAGCTCTGTTTGCTAGAGATGAGCAGGAAAAAGTTTTCTTTTACCACTGCAAACATAGACTGCACGTGCAGCCGAGGCAGGTCGAGGCTGCTGCAAAGTATGCACTCTTCTTCTTTTTGTTGTTATTGTTGCTGCTGGCCAGAGAGTGCCACAAAATTAAAGCGCTTAGCTTGGTTTAGTTTAATGAAAGGCAACTTCGAACAAGGAAAACAAAATTTCACTCCAGCCGCTTGAGGCAAAGACATCACAAAAGCCAACACGTGCAAAGCGACAGCTGGATCTGTGAGCAACTCAGGAGAACACATTACGGTGCAGGTTGCAATGGGTGCAACACGAAGCCAAGTTGCATGTGACGCACCTTGAGGCGGCTTGGCAGTCATTGCAGCTGGCAAATGTTTGGCTTGAGCGGCGTCAGAAACATTTCAGGGCTTATCAGCAGCAGCCGCAGCAGCAGCAAAAACAAATGCAGGCAGCAGAACTTGAGTGAAAGCCGCAGGCAGCGGCATACATGAATGTGTATGTGTGTGTGGGAGTGTGTGGTAATCAAAATGTACATCTGGCAGTTGCAATTTGAAAGTGTGACATGCAACTGGCCGCACATCTTAGAGATAGTGTACCGCAAAGTTTTTATCATTAGCCTAAAGGAAAACTAAGAAAAATTAGCATCCGAGACTGAGCCCCATTATACATGCAAAAGTTTTAATACTTTTTTTTTTTTGAATCTTTGTGGTAGACAGGCCTTTCTCAAAATATTTTGCCTCTATGCCATTACGTCGCCAAAGGAGATACTACTCCTGCTTTCGACTAAGGCTATTCCAATGTTCAATCGATCATTTTTTAATGCTGTCCAAACTTAATATAAACTTTTAAAAGATTGGGTCTAGCAGCATGTCCCCAGATCTGGTTACCATACCTCAAAATAGGAGCAATAAATTGTAAATTTTAGTTTATTAATCAGACTTAGTTTAAACTTTCGATTAACATACTTGTTCCACCGCGTTGATTCCCAAATTGCATCAGCCACTGACTATCATTAGGGAAGTCAACTCAAAGTTTTAAATAATTTAAAAGGTGTAACTTTACCGAAAGCATGGATACACAACAAAAGATAATTTCTTTACTTCAAACCAATAATCCAAACTTTATTACTTATCGGAAAAGCAATGCAGCTACTCCCTTATGCCACGATCAGCAAGAAATCCAAATTCCATGAGACTTCATTTCAAGAAATATCCCTGAAACAAACAGTCACTTCCATAGCTTGGACAAATAGCTTAAATGGCTTTTTGGTTTAAATTGCACGGTATCATCCACTGACATATTAATCATGGAAAGAACTATCCATTTTCATTGCATATAAAATAATGCATTATTATACTATAAATTGGAATAATTAAAGACGAAATTGTTAAGTAGAAACAGCAATGATACATTGGTGAACGAGAAAGGTTGAGCACAAAAGCTAGAAAAATAAACAGAAGACTTAAGTATTTTCCTCAAAGGCCTAAAAAAAAACGAAGATAAGAGTATTATGGCTTCGGTGGACACTTCAATATGTCTTTTCTTATAATTGTGTCTGCCATATAATTGTGTCAGTTATTTTTTTCGTAGTAACTGTAACATCTTGAAGCGCAAATCAGAAACGAAGAAAAAATGTGTAGCATACTTTGAGGCTTTGCGCCAAATTGTGTGTAAATACTTAAAAAGTCGTTAGTGGCGTCAGTGAAACGCAAGAAATGGCCAAGTTAAGCAGCAGCCGTGGTCAGTGAAGCTGCTGAAGTGCATATCGAAACACCAATCGCATTCGGAATGGGTGCTCCGAGAAGGAGCTGTGCATAAAATGCCAGGACTGCGCATTTTTAATGAGTTTAGTCTGTAGTCGTTGTGGCATTCATTACAAAAATATGCAAGCATCGATGATTGATTGAATGGAGCAAGACTCTTCAAACCAGCGCATACAAATGCAGTCGAGCGTACTGGCATAGCCAAAGCGGAAGTGAGAGAGAGTGCAGAGGGAGATAGATGTAGAGTGAAGAGGGTGAGAAGTGGGGCGGATTTTGCAGCTGCCATAAATTGCGCCTGAGCGCTCAAATAAATTTGCTTAATCAAACTATTTAGGCGCTGCTGCTGCTCCTGCTCCGGCTGTCACGCTGCGCAAGTCAAGCTGCCGCAGTGCTATCGTAATGGCTACGAGTGACGTGGAACCACTGTACATTAAGCACGACAACATCAACGATAACTGCAACAACAACAACAACGATAACAACAGCAGGAGCACATGTATTGCCTGCTTTTAGGCAATGGCCAGACGACATTCATAATCCTAATTAATTGCCGGCATCGGAGCAGCACGCCCAGCTGCTTCTGCTGCAATGGAAAATGCCTCTGGCAGGTGTACGTGAGCACTTCGTGCGCGCCATTTAGTCCTCGAGAGCATGTGTAGCATGCAACTAGGCGTTTACGCTGCTCCTAATATATCCTGCTCGACTCTGTTGATAGTTGCCTCTACGCTGCTTCATCATTATTTCCTTTTGATTTGGCTCCGGCTGCAAAAGTCGTGCCATGTTGATTGAAGCATTCTGCTTCCTCCCAGTCTAAAGCAGCGATACAATTCATCCACTTCGCTGAGCTTTCAAGTTGCTCAACGCGTTTGATGTTTGGCTCCAAAGGGCTGTGCGTTCGTAGGTGTATGGAAACGCACCCATTTGTGTGTAAGTGTGTGTGTGTGTGTGTGTGTGTGTGTGTGTGTGTGTGTGTGTGTGTGTGTGTGTGTGTGTGTGTGTGTGTGTGTGTGTGTGTGTGTGTGTGTGTGTGTGTGTGTGTGGCGTGTGTATGTTACTAGAAGGGTGCTATTATGCGGATGCAATAATGTTTAATGCTCGCTGCGAGTGTGATATCTGCCTGGGCGGGCACAACATAGAAAACCAAAGCTTTGCATACCTAAGTGCGTTCTTGCATGCTAAGAAACAAGGAAATGCGTACAATTTGGAATAGATCTCGAGATTGGCATTAAAGAGACTTAAACACACGGCAGAAGTGGAAAAAGTGTTGAGTATGTTAGTGATTGAAAAGCGGAATATATGCCTGTATAACAGTATATCTCAGCTCGATTTCTAGGATATCAATTAGTTTGCTGTCTAACCTTGGTTTAATTAAGGAAACTAGAATTATGCAATACGCCAATTTAACTGATTAAAACCATTTTATTCCGCCCATTGCGGATTGATGCAGATCTCTCCTTCAGGCGTGTGCTTACTACCTGGTCCTTCCAGCGGAGGCATGGTGTGCCCTTCAGCGCCTCCCTTCGACCATCGCATTGTAGGCCATTCTCGCAGGAGCTTCGTCATCCCTACGCACAACATAACCTAGCCAGCGGAGCCGCTGGATCTTAATTCGACTGACTATGTCAATGACGTCGTAGAGCTCATAGAGTTCATCGCTCCATCGTATGCGATAGTCGTTTCCAACGCTTATAGTTCCAAAAATTTTACGGACTACTTTCCGCTCAAACACTCCAAGGGCATTTTCATCAGACCACGTCATCACTCATGCTTCAGCGCCATGCAGCAAAACGGGAAGGATGACCGTCTTGTAGAGTGTTAGTTTCGCGTCTGGCAGGAGTGGCCTTTACTACACATTTGCCTACTGAGACCAAGGTAACATCTATTGGCAAGAGTGATTCTCATCTAGATCTCCATGCTGACATCGTTTTTCATCGTAACGGTGGTGCCACGGTAGGTGAAGTCCTTGACACATGAATAGTATAGTTTTCAACATTGTTTTTCGACTGTTTTTGTTTTTTTTCGTCATACACAATACCCTCAAATGTACAGAAACTTTAAATGATTTAGGAATAACCGATTAGTTTTATAGCAAGAATTCATGGGGGGAGGGCGGATGAACAGAAAAAAAATCAACATTGTTTGGTTTATAACCTAATGCATCACATTAGGGTAACATAAATGTTAACTTTAACATTTCTGTAAAAAGTGAAATTCTCTTACAGTTCATAGAGAAGGGGGCCTAAATTGGCTTCTAAAATTCTTATCCGATATGAATCATTTTTACTCTAAACATGCACAGTAATAGTGTGCATAACTGTGCCAAGTTTCAAATGGATAGTTTTTATGGTGTGGGTTAAAACCGCGAAAATCTGTCACGGGGGGAGGGGTGAGATATCAACAAAATTTGACAAACTCGTATTTTTCCCGGAATATGCGCATCTTTTGGTAAAAAGATGCTCCTGGCCATTTTGCCGATGGATCATATAGTCTGCCACGGCTTCTTCTGAATGTTACATACATTGCACCAATCTATATTACCCTTTTAAACTTTGTGTACCTAATCAAAAAGGTTTATGAAGCCAGCGATGGCACTGTTACGCAACAATGACGACCACTTTAAGCACCCGAAAATAAGATATAAGTATTGCAGCTCAATAACCAAATTTCATACTAGTTTCAGGGTAAACCAACTTCAATTGGACAGACAATGTCAGCTCTCAGCTTGAAAAAAGTTTCAGTTGGGCAAAGTTTTAGGCAGTTAAAAACGAACACGAGAAACGTCCTGAAAAGACATCATATACCAAATTGTGTACGATGGAGAAAGAGAGTAGCTGCCAGAGGAAGCACATGCAACAAGCCACAATAATCGAAGTCGAACATCAATGGCAATGACGACAGCCCGAAGGCAGTTGCCGAAGAAGCTTTACTCATTTGCTTTGGAAGCAACCAATTCCGAAGACAGGCAAAAGGCTTAAGAGCAGAAGGCAGACGGACAGCGGGGTACCGAAAAGTATGCAACACAATTTTAATTAGTTTTGAAAAGTATTTTAATTTTTGCAATTTGTGTGCCACACGGTCATCAAGAATACGGCTGGGGGTAAGGACAGCAGCAGGAGCAGCAGCATCGGAGTCTGTCGCCCCTTCATGCCGAAGGCAGAAATCTTTGCAAAGCAATTTTTATTTTGCAGCCCCTGTTAAGCGACGTGCCTCTCTCCCCTCCTGATGGCATGGACAGCGCACGCAGCAGCCCCTGAAAAGTCTTGTATAATTTTGCACTTTTACGATTATTAACATTATTAGTTGTAATGAGCGTCGTCAGCGCGTTTTAAAGTTTTCAATTGTAGCATAGAAAATCCAGGAAAATTTGCCCTATTCAAAGTACGAATGCGTAGAACAAAAGCGTACATACAACAAAATTGAATAAAAAAAAAGAGCAACAGAGAAGCAAAATAAAATGCAGAGAAAGTTTCAAAAGTTGTGAGAAATTTTTGCAATTATTTTTCTGTTTTAATGTAATAGTGGCGCTTGCTTTTTTCTCACTGAGCGCCGCTTTGAAACAAAAACTTTGTTTAAACTATGCGGGCGGGGTTGAGCATCCTGAGAGCCAGTGGAGACCGGTGGAGAGCCAGGGAAGAGCCGGGGGTTGGCTGGCCAGTTTAGCGGTTGCGCCGAGCATGCTAAAAAGTATGCTTTGATTTTGAGTCTGACGTTTGACGTTTGGCCATTGCGTGGAATTTTGTGTTCGAATTGTTTGTGCTTCGGTTTTTGTGGGCTTTGGCTGTATTTTTGGATTTCTTTTTTTACGATTTTTGGTTTTTTGTAATTTGTGTTGGTCAAAAAGTTTTCAAATTAAAGGCACGAGTTTTGACCAAAAGTTTCGTTTCGGAGAAGGGTTAACGGCAACATTTTTGGCGTTATTGAAATGATTAGTGGCTTGATATTAAACTTACGCCTGGCTAAAGCGAGTTGACTTACCTGAAAAGAGACAAAGAGAAAGGCTACATCAAATGATTGATATCATCTTTAAAAAATTCATTTTTAATTGGGTAAAGATAATGTACAATCAGACTTAATAACTGTGGCAGTTCCCACAAAATTGTTCATGTAAGTGTTTTGAGCCCTATAGCGGCGTATAACTTGAGTGCTGTCTTATCCTCTTCTTCTTATATGGCCATAACAGCCTGTTTTATCGGGTTACGGCCTGATGTACATTCTTTCATTGTGGTTTTACATGGTGGGTCCCAAACCCTGCGTACAACCCTTTTAAGGCCTGGGGTTGCTCTACTGAGCTCAAAAGAACCCAGTGTCGCCTCATACGACAAGCTTTGATCTGCTGAGGTGGTATTCTCTAACCCGCTCACCACACGAGACTGTTTTATTCAGCCCCACTGCTTACCCAGATATAAACAGAAAACCGGTAAAGCCGGTAAAGATGCTCCGTCAATGTGCGTGCTACCACCGGACACTGCATAGTTGCTTTTCATGCGACATAAACTCTACAGAAGAGACTAGGAAACCACTGAGCATTTCAAAGCTTATCTAATCTGCTCAAATTAGCTCGAAACGGATTGCAGACTATATTGCGGCAACTGGTTGATCCTCCTTTTCACCTTGTGCTTTTATAGCGGGAAAGGAGTGCAAGATCAGAACAGGATTGGTTCCTCAAATACGTTATTCTAAATGTTGAACGTCCTTTGAAGCAAAAGTGTTACTAGTTTAACTCTTTTAGCTCTTCAAGCGCATATTGCATTGATGGCAATGAAGCATCGAAATTAAACTGATTTTATTTAAACGTTCTCATCGTTTTATTTGTCATATGAAATGTTTTTCTTCATTTTTATGACATTGAACGAATGAGGTTCCTGATTGTGTGGGAGAATTCAAAATCTCAATTTCTAACCCAGTCATTATGGGTTATAGAACTTGTGTGCAATACCAGAAATTTCAAATTAACAACGTTGATTGCAGCGTGAAAACAGTATTAAAGCAGCAAGAATTTACGCTGTGTTCGAACAAATAGAGGGTTTAAGTATAGAACCCGGCTGGAAAGTCGGACCATTTGTGCACACCATTCTGATAAGAGATTTGAGGTATATCCAATATACTGTTTCATTTGCCTACATACTGAATCCATATTATGCGATTAAGTAATTCAAAATAAATGGAGGTCATTAAAGGCTTTGCCCACTGAAACTGCCAAACAAGCCAATTTAAAGTTCGAATTGCGTTATGGCCTATGGCAACTATCAAATTCCCCTATTGGCCCCAACTCACCATATAGTATAGATATGTGTTCTTGAAGAACTTAATTACACACAACTCATTTGTTGCACACAAAAACAACTCCCAGAGCACACACATACCCGAACCACATGGGAGCAAATGTGGTTGGACTGTTGTCTGTCTGCCCGGCTGTCGCCTGTTGTCGCCCGTTGTCCGTAGTCTGTATTTGAAATAGAAAACCCAAAACGAGGCAGCAACAACAACAACCAAGATGGAGACGACACATGATAGAGACCAGCATCGGCATCCAGTGAGCCGTACAACCAACACAGACTTTTGTTTATGTGTCATAAAAATTACTCATACGTTAATAATTTAAACTGATGGCTGTTGAAGATAGCCAGGCGGCAACCGCTCGTAAATATGCTCTTCCAATGTGTGCTTGATGGGTGGCACTGGGAAGGAAGCTGCCTGATGGTGATGAAATCAATGCGAAATGAAAACCAAATACATGAATCCAGTGCGAAATGCCGTGTAAACAGTGCACAGGAGGGTTTGCGAGTAAGAGGGGTCTTAGAAGCACCTGAAGCTGTTTACCTCGTGCCGTTGCTTTATTGATAACCTTCATTACCAAGACACAAAATTCATAGCCCAAAGTAATGTAAGAGTGAAAAGAGCAGATGAATAGACGTATGTGAAAGCTTTTTGCGATGTTAGATTCATTATTTCATCAATAAAACAATGCAGCAATCAATATTTTGACATGGCCTTTCTGTTTGTTTTGGCATGCATGACACCTATACAAATACTGCACACACATACATATATAGTGATCTATGCACAGAAGCTATTTGTTTATTTTTGTCTATTAGAATTATTAATTTATCTATTATTTAAAATTTTACCATTGACCACACTACCTAATAATGTGTCGTCCTTTTTGTTACCTATTGGATTATAGCTCAAGTTTTCTGCAGGCTGAATACCAATAATAAAATGTTTATCAAAACAATCGAAATTAGCTAGGACAAATTTAAACAACAAAAAAATGAAAAAAAAAATAATTTTGAAAATTATTTACTCTTATTATTCCTCTGGCGACCCAACTATAGCGACTAGAGTGTTCAAAATCAATTGGAAACCCTTTAAAGACATGCCCAACACGAAAACATCGTTAAATCGCCGGAAAAATTATCAGGGTGCTTAAGTCGTCGAGACACATAAAATTACAGATTTTAGTTTTTGGGCCAATCGCAATACTTTTTTGCAGAAAAGTAAAAATCATAGCATCATATTAAGATCTGCTTACAAGTGTCAAGCACAATGTGTTGAAAACAAAAATAACACTTAGATTATACACAAAATTTTAAATTTTTATTCAAAACTAATTTTAATTAACAACTCTATATCCACCATTGTATTGCTTGCTTGATCCATTGAATCATGTCCTAAATTTTAATGCTGCACTGTGCCTCAAGTAGTATATCGGCCGACTTGGTAAGCATGTCCTGCTCCCATTTGCTTAATTGTGGACGAATTATACCTCCTATGCCCCATCTGCGTACAAGGCACGGCAACGAGAGAAATATATCATCCTCGACGCCGCACAAGCCCTTGACGTTGGTAGAGAGCGAAAGTATGCGGCTGCTATCCTCAAATATGGCAGACACAATATCGGCAACGCACTGGCCTACCGCCCAGTTGGTGTACCCCTTGGTTGCAATCACCTTGAAAGCGGCCTGTACCACATCCTTGTGTAACATGTGCCAGCACATTTTATCCCTTTTTGTGCCCATGTCAGGCCACAATGCCTGCAGTCGCACACCGCCGATGTGTACTGAAGACCAGAGCGGCACTGATGAACCTCCATGTTCGCCTATAACAAGGCCGTGCACAGATCTCTGCGCCACCTTCATACGTTCGGCAATAAACAACCGAAAGCGGGATGTGTCCAGATGACAGCCGCTACTAAAGCAGCGCTCATATGGTATATTGCCTACCTTCTGAGCCACCCAAGCCATAACATCCGCTGGATTGGACACGATCATAAAAGTTGCATGCGGACTATGTTTCAGCAGCTGTGGCACTAATACCTTAATAATGTCCGCCGTTTTTTGGGCCACGTCGAGGCGCGTCTCGCTTGGCTTAGGTCTTGCACCGGCCGTTATAACGATGACATGGGATTCCTTGGTGTCCTTGGCAGATTTGCAGCGAATAATTTTCGCGTTATTCAGAAGCACAGAAGCGTGCAATAGGTCCAATCGTTCCGCCTCACACCATTTTTGATTGGTATCAAGTAATGCCAAATTGTTGGTAATGCCTTTTGAGAGCAGAGCTATTGCACAGGCCATGCCCACGGCGCCAGTACCGACAATAGTAACCTTTGTGTTTGGATGTATCTTCTGTTTCTTCAGCTTCTTATATAGGCATTGTTTCAACTCTTTTTCCTGTTCCTTAGTCGTCTTGCACTTATCTTCCTTTTTGTCCTTACTCGATGCTTTACACGTTGTGCTTAAACAACTTTCCTGAAGCTTCTTCTGCGTGCATATCTTTATCAAAGCTTTTGTTCGATTCCCATTTTTGGAACCACGATTAGCTATCTTCTTTTTCGCGCCCTTTTGCTTTTTCTTCTTCTTCTTGTCACGCGAAATTTTCTTTGAGCTTTCCCACTGCGTCTGAGGTTCCACCTGACTTCTTTTCTTTTGTTTTCCTTGTTGGGAACTCTGTTTGTCTTTCTTTTTCTCCACTTCAATTTTCTCGCAATGCTTTTTCTGTGCTGCATTTTGCATGTTATTTCTTGATGCACGTTTATATTTCTTCTTCTTGCCACGCATGTTCTGCATTTTGCCGAGCTTGGCGCAGCTTTCCCAAGCTCCAGCTTTTTTGCACAATTTCCTTATGACTTCCTTCCGGCATCTATTTTTGACTTCGGCTACAATACAATCACCAAGTTCAACAAATTCTTTTTGCTGCTTAGCTGGTAAACTTTGTACCTCTTTACAGATCACCTGCATTTCGTTGTCAATGCACTTTTTCAATCTTTTTTCATAATTTGGGTTGCAACGTTGGCTAGTCATTTGCTGCGAATATTTCATCTTTTCTCCAATACTTTTGAAAGCATGCATGAGGTTTGTCAAAATTTTTGTATTACAATTTTGGTTCACGACTCTGTTTTCCAAGTTACTTAAAGTTTTTTTTTTCGAAAAGACGTTATTCGAATTCCTTACCGTCTTTCTTCCCATCTTCTCGGTGGACAAAAAACGGTGTTTGTTTTCTGGTTGCTTTAGTACAACGACATTTGTGGTTTTCCTATCTTCCGAACAGTCTTTAACTATTGGTTTCTTATTCTTCGCATCGAGGTAACTCCTTCTTATAGTCGTATAATCGGTCGAGAAGTACTTGTGTTGATATTTCACCAGCGAAGGAGCTGTCAGGCAAACACGATAGAGCTGCACCGAATGCACTTTCCGATTAGCACGACACAGCAGCACTGACCGCACCGCGGGGCTATGAGCCGGGGCCATCAAGCAGCAAGTGAACATAAGAGCTATTATTCTTAATTACTTCTTGTAATACGCCAAAAGCATTTGCGGTGAATTTTATAATTCTTCAGGCCAAAATATTTAACGAAAAATTTGTATGTGGTGTTACGTGAATTTACATTATATCTATGAGATCTACGTCATATACATGACGTAAGCTCGATAGCTTGCTTTGTTTTTTGTTTTTGATACGAACAATTTTATCCGTGCCTTGACGGAAGTCAGCGGGTGGCCTGGTTCTGTGACTCGGGTTGTGCTGTATTGGCAGTGTCTTGCACATACTGCCTATTGGAGAGAGCTGCTTGTATCAGCTGCTTGGCGCTATGATACACGCTAGGTGGTTCCAGCATATGTGCACGCTAGATGGAGCTAGTTCACAGCTGTTTGATCCAACGAAGCCAGCATTCCCATGATGGCAAAAGTTTTTTTGTTTTTTATTTTATATGGCAACACTACGTGAATATTTTTTATTACTTCAAAAGGGATGCAGAACTAGAACAGCCAACAGCAAATCTAGACAACGGATCTCCATCAGTTTCTAAAATAGCAGATAACAGCTCCAACGAACAAGATTCGACAGTGCTTGCAAGCAAGAAAGAACAAAGAAGTCCAAAAATTGATTGATGGCGAAAGACAGAAAAAAAGCGATAACAGCATGTTGGTTTTGCCCTGAATTTATTATTATTTTATTTCTTCTATAGATGCGCTTTGATGCTTGAGGGCGACAGGTAAAAAATTTACGAAACGCTGGCAGACCTTTCATTTCCTTCACGAATTTTAACCAAAATGGTCATCCAAAGAGAAAAATTAATCCAAAGATTATAAGTTTTTGGTAGCCATCCGTTTCACACCAAAATCGCTTTTCTCCAAAATATTCGAGAGAATATATCTTGGTAGTGTTTGCAGCTTTGGGAGTCCAAGATGAAGGCAGCTTCAGGCTGCTCCTGAACAGAATTATCAGGTTTTGCACACCTGTCTTTGGGGCGTTTGAGAAGAAGTCCAACAGCTCTGCTGTCTTTTTGGTTATATAAGCTTTTGACTGCGTTTGGCTTGTAGGTTTGCTATTCAAAGTCTCCCTCTTCCAGCTGCACAGTTTATCCTGTTGAGCTTGTGTGATCGAGCATTCGTTGCTTCAAAGCAGGTGTGCCGCAGGGTAGTGTCCTAGGACGTCTTCTTCCTCACTTTGCACACTGCTGACTTGCTGGTTGTAGCATACTCTATGATTGCCACTTTTGCTGATAGCACTGTCTTTGTGTCCAGTTCAGCTTGTCTCAGTGAAGCAGCAATGACAACGCAGCTGTTTCTCGATGTCTTTGGCAGATCCTGCTGGTGGGATATTGCGGACAATGGCACCAAGAGTCATTCAGTAACTCAACTTAAACTCGGTTATCGCTCAGGTGATATGTGTTCGATACCTGGGCTTACACTTGGAGAGGCGTCTTACTTGGCATAAGCATATTGTAGTGACCAACCACAGCTGCTTGCTACTCTAAACTTAGAAATTTTAACTGGTTCTTACTTCCTAGGAGTCTGAATGGATTTATGACTTGCTGGTCACTCCTATTTTCATACCACAATCAAAATTGAAATTTACACCTCTCTTACTAAAAAATGTAAAAATTACCTAGCATAAGGAAACGCCTAAAATCGACGACCTCGCAAATGAGAAAAAAAGAGCTACGCTAATCTCGCGACCGTCTATGACTGCTGCTTGAATTTATTAATGGCAAGTTCTAATAATATGATCAGTTGTAGTAGCTTACGTAGATGATATTGATCTTCTCAATAAGGCTTCTGCAATGAAAATCTGATAAGACAAGCATCTTATCCCAGATTAAAAGTTATGTAGGATTGGTTATTATAAGACACTATTGGCACCACAACGATTCTATAAGATTATGTATTTAATTAAACAATATAAAGTTCGATTTTAGTTTTATAATAAAGTTATTCTTTATTTTTCTAACTGTTTAGCGGCACACAACTTGTCGCTTAATATGTTCACAGCAAAGTGGACGAGCATACAAATCAGAAGCGAACAGAAGCAGTGCATGCTTTGTCTTTTTCTCGCTCTCTGACATGTCAACTCGTATTCCCTTTTGATCAATGTGGCTTTGCTTTACATATATGAAGATTGGTGTTGCACCATCCACTTTAGTATTCAACAGATTCAATAAACAATGTAAACTACTTGACTATCACTCTTGGCTAAATGTACGATGGGAAACCATACTTGCAGACATATGTATATAAAGTAATAAGTGCGTTATTTTAAACCAACAGTGATGGTTTTTCTTATGAAATAAAAGTATCTACATTTTCAAGCTGAAGGAATGCTGGTAACAAAATATTTTATGTCCAGACGATTAATATGGTAATATCAATTGGATATGGAATGGAAACACTCATGACAGGGCTGACCGAAGATGAACCGCTGAGAGTCGATGCGACTCCTTAACCGACATTTGCATCCAAACTGGTGTAGTTGGCAAAAAGAGCGTGGGCATAAGATAAGCTGGTTTTACATATGTAAATAGACAAATACAGAGTTTAACTGTAAGTTTGTAAAATGCCTTGGCCGTTATACTTTATATTTCGAATTGTTTAAATCTTTGTTTTTTGTCTTCGATGTGCAGGCAGCAATATCTACTATGTTATTTGAAAAATTTGAAATCCCTATATGAGAGTCTCGGTTATTAGGACCAGTAAGTATGTATATTGTATATGATCGATAGTATCAAGCGAAAAGGATATTAAAATTTAGGATACAACCCAAGCTAGTGTCATTATCCACATCGAGCTATCTGTATCACTTCCACCAAAAGAGTCACCAAACCGCTGAATAAATCACTAACATTTTCACAGCAAAAGCACTGCACAGACCAACCCACATCTATGGCAAGGCAACCAAGTGCTACATTAACACCACACACACACACACACACAGCAGCAGCGTTGAGTCATCAACCTAAAAGTAGGCAGCACAACATCGTGTACCATAGACAAACAGTTTTGTCGAACACAAAATCGAGCACAACTTAATTAAATGTTAAAAGCGCGGCCACAGCATTGTGGCACAATAGGCAGGTGTATGCTTTGGGGCGGGGATGTGGAGGTGGGCGTGGTTGTTGTTGGTGTTGCCCCGCTTGCTGCGTGTTTTCGTTCAGCGTTTTGCTGAAAGACGTTGACAACCAGCAGCTGTTAACTTCATTTCATGGCTGCTCTTGTGTGAGTTTCCATCCTCACCCCTTTTCAAACTTATTTTTTGTTTTGTTTTGTCGGCGTGAAATTAGCAAAGCTGTCATCTGTCAGCGGGTTGCCATTAAATGTCATTGTGTGAGTCTATGTAGTGACTGTTAGACAAGCCAAGACGACACTGTGCCTCACCTGCGCTTTAACACCTTTCCTACTGGAAGTTGCGGCACAAACTCGAACTCTGCGTGCATGAATACATCTTATCATGCATGTATGTGTGTGTCTTTGTAAATTATGGCATAACATATCTGCTTGCGCCATGCCAACAACCTTTGGCGCGTTGTTTGTAATTTGTTAATTTCCCGCATTTAGAAATTAATTTTCACTTCATGCGCCGCCAAACACGACAGCAACAACAATGCCAAGCAACATGCCAACCTATATGCCGCATATATGTATGTGTGTGTGCATGTGTGTGTGTGTGTGTGTGTGTGTGTGTGTGTGTGTGGCGCGCACTCTGCCAGTTCACAGCGCACTGCAGAAACCCTTCCAAAACTTGTGCCGCAATTATGTCTAACGGCAGTTAAAAACCGTCACCTACTCTGCTTCTTGCCACAACTGCAGCTTCAGAACATTTGCTATTTAAATTCTTTTATGTTGGCATTAATTTTTGCAACTTGTTTGTTGCTGGTTTTATTTTACGCTCTTAATTTTTTAAGTGTAAATCGCCAAGTGTCTGTGTAAGTTTTTATACCCTGTACACAAAGCGTAAAAGGGTATTATCGGTTTGTGCAATGTATGTAACAGGCAGAAGGAGGCGTGGCAGACTATATGTTACATGGGCAAAAATGGTCAGGAGCAATAGTCGAGTCGATATAGACATGTCCGTCTGTCCATCTGCCCGTGTTGTCCCACCGTTCTCGGAGACTATAAGAGCTAGAGTAAAAATTTTTTACCAAAAGATGCGCATATACCGGGAAAAATACGAGTTTGTTGAAGTATGTCGATATCGCACCCCCTTCCCCTATGACATATTTTTGCGGTTTACAGCCGCTCCGTTCCATTAATCATCTCGTAACTTGACAGAGGTGTGCGTCGTGATCATGTGAATCTATGTTGCAAAAATTATTGAAATCGAATAAATACATGAAAATTTATAGTCAAAAATATGCTACATCGATGTTTTTAAACCCCCAGGAACATTTCACCATCTCTAACGCCAACCTACTATAATTCAAGATCATGCCAAAATAAGTAACATTCTCAGTTTAATAAATAGTGTTTGCAGAATTGAGTCTGTCATCTTAAAGTTTATTCAATAGCCAAACTCTCAGCGAAACAGTCTGCTAAGGGAACGGTAATTGAAACTTTTATGTTGACATAATTTAGAAGTAGTCATTGGTCTAACATAGTATCTAGAAATCTTCTTATGTTCAGATACCTTTAGTTTCACATATCTCATATTATATAACGAAGTTTCTTCTATAATAAAAAGCAAAATATGTAAATATAAAACATCGAAAAACCATCGATGCATCGATGTTTTTAGTCGGATGCATCGAACTCGATGGACTCTGCGATGGTAAACATCGATGTTTTGGTCTGGATTTACATCACTAGTACAGCGTATTCCACTGTCGGGCACCGTCCCGACTGTCTGTATCAAATTTTTGAATGTATGCGTGTGTGAGTGTGAATGACTGCCTGACACGTTTACGTTTTAATTGCGCACATGTGTAAAATGTTTTTTTATTGTTATACATCAGTATAAGTGTACATATATGGACACGTATACATATATGAGCGTTTGTGTGTGTGTGTGTGTGCGTGAGTGTGTGTGTGTGTGTGTGTGCGTGAGTGTGTGGTGCACTCGGTTTGCGCTTTACTTTCGCTGCTTTTTCACTCTTGCAGTGTTTGCGCCATTAAACTTTAATTGCTTTATTATGTTGGCCCGAGCACAAGAAGCAAAAAAAAAAAAACATTGCCTACTTTTGTGCATCAATTTTAATGCACCTTTTAAGGACTGTCCAACACTGAAAAATTCAATGCCAGCCCAAAGAGCAGCTTAATCTTGACATTCCCGAGCAAGCAATTGCTCACAGACAGTTGACAGTTGTTGGCATTGAGCAGAGTGACGACGCCCTTGGCTTAATGAAAATCCATTGTTCTAAGCTGAAGCTGCCAGCTTTGAGCCTAAGTTAGATGAAATGCTGATGCAGATGAAAAAAGAAAAATGAAGTGCTATTAGAATAACCTTACGATGACGAAGTTTAAATACTCTTTATGAGCTTTTCTGTCAAAATCGACAGATCTAAGGATTAAAAAAAATACATGTTTGTGTGTAAAAGTGTTCACAGTATTGCTAAATATGATCAAAATGGGAAAAAAATTAAACGTATATCCATTCCGGAAACGCTTCTTAAAATCAATTATAACTTAAATGAACTTATCAAAACAATTTGTACAATATACGTATTAGGTTCGCGGCATTCAGTAGAATAGTTGATGGTTTCCTTATCTGAGATGTAACCGATGATATCCGGTTCAACCTCTATA
This sequence comes from Chymomyza caudatula, assembly GCA_035041775.1. Classification (NCBI taxonomy): domain Eukaryota; kingdom Metazoa; phylum Arthropoda; class Insecta; order Diptera; family Drosophilidae; genus Chymomyza; species Chymomyza caudatula. The sequence continues at coordinate 995,842 of JAWNKW010000200.1, read as the reverse complement.
TTCCTAGGTTTAAAGTCGAACTATTATAGAGCTGTTTGTTGCTCTTCAAGCATCATCAAGTTCTTAAGAAGCACACACAACAATAAGTACTCTCTAAATAAAGAGTATTAATAACAACAAGAAAAAGCGAGCATAATTGTATATGTCTCTATTGTTGTTTATTGTCATTCATCATGTGTGGAATGCTGGCTTTCAAGATTAAAATGTCGCTTCATACAGTTAGCTTAAGCTAAAGCTAAAAGATGGCTGCAACTTTAAGTTAAAGTCATTGTTATTGCCAGAACTACATGTATCTCGTATGTATATATGTATGTGTGTATGTATATGTGAATGCATAGAGCTTGCTCATTCATTCATTCGTTCGTTCGTTCATTCAACGCCTTATTCATGCACTCATTTAGTCATGGCTCATAGTGTCTGGCTTGGCTTGGCTTGTCTTGGTTTGGTTGGGATTGGATTCCAGCCTGAACGCCGTAGACAATCGCTGTGCATTTGGCATTGTTGGTCTCCCTTCCGCCCATTTCGAATCATTTTTGTGTGCAATGTCGTTGTTTCATAGTGCCACACCCCTCAAACTGTTTCCGTTGCATTTGTGTCGTTGCTGCTGATTGTTGCACAAGGATTTGTCAAGGATAAAATACTCGAGGGCAGTCAGTCGACGTCAGTTGCGAGAGTCAGAGTCGGCAGTCGCTAGCCCATCATCGTCATGATTAAGTTTATGATTATGATTATGTTACGTTTGTCGTTTCGTTGCATATTTAGTGGCGTCGCTGCTGACGTCAATTGCTGTTGTAGCTCTTTTAGCTTTGTTGTTGCAGATACTTTAAGTTTAAGGTTAGGTTTGAGGCGCCGCAACAGTATTGTCGGTTTCATTGTCAACGTGCTTGTGCACCTTTTACCGTTATGTGTGTGTGAGTGAGAGTATTTGAGAGCTTGCTTGTGAGTGTTGTGTGAGTTCACCGCCATCGTTAGGGGCGCATTATAAAACTGTTATCGATTTTTCGATAAGAATTGCAGGTTCAGCTTGCTCCATCATAAGTGACGGCAGTCCTGTGCTATGCCATGACATTAAGCTGCATAAAATCATGCTACATTTTGGCACTTTAACGTCGCTTCTAAAAGTGTGCTAATATTTGTTGCATTTTGACTGAGAAATTGGTTTAGTGCCAACTTTGGTTTTAAATCTGGATGGTAAACTGTTTGAAAGGTAATTGTTTATTCAATTAATGGATTTATACAAGTTTTGGTATTGCTAACAATAATATAGATTTTTTTTTGGATTTTGAAACGATGGACCCTGACGATTTGTTCAGTGGAAAGTGTGAGACTCTTGGCATGTTTTTAATTACTTTTGTCGCCTAATGTGCAGAGAAGACATCAGACTAATTCTGGTTATTGCCCATTTCGTTTGATTGAGTGTGCTTGTCCTCTTAGTATCTTAGTCAGAGCAGAGGGTTGTGGAGATGCCTCAACCAATGTCTATTAACATTATTATGTCTTTTTGGTTAAGGTCCATTGCGTTGGATAAAAATTGAGTTCCATACGTTCCGAAAATCTGGTCAAATGCCGAAAAGTTGCGGATTTCATTAATTCGAAATACTGTTTATGACGATAGTTTTTAATTTCAGCTGGAACTGATATAACTGCAAATGGATCATGTTTCACAATGTTTTAATTGCTTTTAAATCCGTTTTAAGCTCCGCAAGTTAAGCGCAGCTCGATGTTCCTTAATAAAGTGATGCCAACTCTTAAGCACCAATGAAAATGAGGTCATTCCAAGAATAACTCGTTGTCTTGACACATTAAAGCCAAATTATATATATACCACACTTACTTTGCGGTGCTCTGAACAACAAGTAACAAAATACAACAAACAAAAGTCAGAGTTGAGATTCTGTTCACTCGCAGTTTACGGAACGTTTTGCGTTTACGTAAGTAAGCCACATTGTCTCAAACACTTGAGAAAGTTTTAGCGCGTCAGGACAAAAAAAGCAAAGCAGCGCAGTGTGCACAGGGCAGAGTTTCAACTTCCGACACACGATGGCTGATATCCGAGGTGCCGTCAAACCAACAACGACTATGTAGGCAGCCACCAACGAGCCACCTGTTCCGCTTGATTGTGCCACCCAACTGGCAACGCTGCCGCCGTTTTCCCTCACTTTGAAAGCTTAATGACGGCTGCTGTCAGCAGCGAAGGTCACCAACAGCCCAAGGCTCACACTCATACACCCCAGACTCTTAGTCCACCAGTCCCCCATTACCCTAGTCCGCCATGCTGCCAGTCTTCCCATTCCCGGGCATCGGCCTTTGTTGGGTCAAGCGTGCAGCAGGTAAAAGTTTTTAGCATGGGCAAAGTGTAACAAAAATAGCAGAACCAGCAGTCAATGGGCTAGTCCGGCGGGGAACTCCAGGCGAACTTGGTTCGGGGTACACTGCCGAGCGTAAAAGTTAAATGAAACGAAACACGTTAATGGCCTCTGAGCTTGGCGCATGTAAGCGACATTGTAGCGGAGTCCCGGTGAGTTGCAAGAAAAGCCGACTCTTGGCTGGGGTCTGTTGCGGTGAACGGTCCAAAAGTTAAAGCTGTAAATGAAAAATGCGCTGCTCAGTTGGCTCGTGGCTGTTGGTTGGAGTGGCAACCCAGTTCAGTGGATCACTGGCTCATTGGCTGTGGCTGCTGCTGCTGCGGCTGAAAGTGAAATTTTTCACCTGCTCTGAAACAAGTTAGCAGCATCGTCTAATTTTCGTTAACTTGTGTCGTGTTGAAAATTTCACCATTGAGCTGAGTAATAAAATGATATCGTTGTCTTAGTTAAGTAGCCATAAGCAAGCGCCCCAAATTGTGTTTTGGGTTTTGGGTTCGCTCTATAGTTTATCAGACAAAACTCGAGCCAACAATGGGCAAATGGGGACGGAAATGGGGGCGCAATCACGCTTGCAGATATTAAGTTATTTAGCCTATTTAGGCACAAATGAGCGGACGTTACAACGCCCTTTGCCTTTTATTTGGTCATTGTCTATTGCTCTAGCTGCTGGCCATTAAAGCCAGATTAAGGTGTATTAGGTTACCGTTGTTTTAGGTCTATCAAGTTGTTGCTGTATTTTGATTTACTTGGCTTGGCCTTCAAGTTTGTGCTGATTTATGTGCCAGATGCAAAGTTGGCCAAAAAAAAAACCAACAACAAAAAAAAGAAAAACTTTTAATAACGCTAATTGTGAGCCTGCCGGGCGTTAATTAAACTGCAGCAAAGTTGCTAACAAAACGTTGATGGCAACTTTGAAGCAGCCGAGACGAGTTTCTAATGAGCATGTAATGAGGTTTTTGCTGCATAGATTGAAGACCCAAGACGGTGACAGAAAGACCTCGTTTAGCCGCTCTTACCGCTCTTTGCCTCTTTGTGGCACAAACTTGCACTCAATTGCGGCCACAATAAACTGTACGCAAGCACGGAAAGAATGTAGTAAAAGCAGCAAAATGTGGCAAGCATCAGAGAAATGCTGGCTAAATCAATGGGGGAAAGCAAAAGAAAACCAGAGGCAAAAGCGAAAAAGAAATGCGCACAAATACAAAGAATTATGTATCACTTCGTTACGACTTACTTCCACTTAATTTATTTTCAGTTCCTTCTACGGCCAGCAATAAGATAGTCACACAGCAAAAAAAAAAAAAAAACATGAGTACAGTAGTCAGAAAAAGTATGCGTACTTAATAAATGTAAGTATGCAGTGATGCTAGATGAAATTATTGCTTGATATACTTTCCCGCTTTTCGGTTTGGCTTACTAGCTACACTTTTAAGAATTCGTAAAGCTTTTCCTCAAGGTTAAAAGAAGATTTTGTTTGAAAATGTATCTTATCAACCAAACTCTCTTCTTAGCCTTACCTGCACTAAGCGATTTTATTCCCCAGTGTTTCAGTTGATTTCCGTTACAGTTTTTCTAACAATTTATTTCTAATTTTGGAAAAGCTAACAATCATCAAATGATACCCCTACGCACTCCACAGTTTTTATACAAAAATCGCAAAGGCTGCATAAAGGTAAGTATACTATATGTAGCTATTAAGCCCCTCTGTAAATCACAAAATATCTCTTACATTCTGAGCATGTGCGCTAACTTATCCCTCCTACTGTGTCCATGCAATCCCACTACTCAACACGCACTGAATGTTGGACTTTCAGACAGTCTGCCCATTTAGGCACCTGCAGGCGTTGAATACCTGAAACAGAGACAAAAAAAAAAACAACGCTTGGGTTCAGTCAAAAAATAGTGAAAACCTTTTGGCTTTGCTTCCAACACCTTCTACAGTTACTGCTACAACTACAACTTCACTTTGCATTTGACTTTGTTGTTGTAATGCTTTTGGCCTTCACACCTTTTGTTTTGCTATTTGGCTTTAACCATGCTTTGCTTTTCCCTGCACTGCTCTTCTCTATTCACATGCTGGGCGTAGTTGCCATGTTTCAAACGCTTTTCAAGTGCCATGGCATTAATTCTCAGGTGTGCAATTTAGTGTGCGGCCAATTTTTGTCGGTTGCTGGCCAACTCAGTCCAAGGTAGTACAGCCGGAAGCGAATGGCCAAAACGAACGTCTGTTTTGTGTTGACCGCAGTACAGGCCTCGTACTAACATGTGTGTCAGTGTGTGTGTATGTGTGTGTGTGTGTGTCCGTGTCTGTGAGTCTGCAGACCAAGAAGCAATGGCCATTCGCTTCGCATTAATTCAGCCTGAAACGTTAGGAAATTTTAAACGGAAGTGCGCGTTTTATGCCCTTTTTGGCTCTTATTGTTAGTTTCGTTTCCGCTTTGGGTTTTCGAGCCCAGACTTCAAAGTCCTTCCTCTTCCTTCTGTAAGTTCAATTGGGTTACGAGCTGCCTTTGACTTTAATACTGCTGCAACTTGTCTGCGATCTCTAACTGAATTTCGTTTGTGTAAAGTGAGCGCATGCCTTTAAAAGTTTTTCTCTTTTACGATTTTAACTTTAGAATCGCAGCAAAAACTTTGAGCGCAATAGTTGAAAGTCGCGCGCTGTGTACTAAACCCTCTATGCGATGTTAAACAGACAAAAATAAGGCATAAGAGTAACTGAGAAACTCCGGATTTTATGTACTCTTTTCTTATAACAGCATACTTATTACTTATTCTTTAACGTTATGAGTTAGTACACCGATGTTATCGAAAAATAACATCAAGTGTTAAAAAGTACTTATTGTTTGCCTTTGGTTTTACATAATAAGAGCTGAATGATTGTTTTTCTACAATTCGCGAATCGAAATTTATTTCATGATAAGAATACTCAATACAATACATATAAAACGGTTTTTCTTTATTTATGTACATTTACCCACATAACCCGTTTTTCTAAAGCAAATTTTAAAAATAAATTACTCAGAGCAGCGGAAAAACTTTCACTTATACCATAACCATACGCTGCCAACTGATTCTCTTAAAGCGTTCCAAGTTGTCTTATAAACCAATGGTACTCTTCCCTTCTAGTCTTAAGTATCACAAGCGAAACCATGGCCAGCCAAATGGCGCCGGCCGCCTTCAGCCCTGCTATAATTTTCCGAGCACAACAAAAGCAAGGAAAAAGCTACAGAAAAAGTTGTAATAATTGTATTTTGGCTTCAACCAACTTCGGCTTGAAGTCAGCTCGACCGAGTTGGAGAAAAACCAACATAATAAACTAAGCGCCGAACTGACTGCAGTTTGTGCATCAACACCAGGCAACAAGACAATCAGCAACTCGTGGTAGTACATTGAGCATAGTAGGGTCGTGGGTAGGTGGCCAGGAGGTCCATAGTTTGGTTGGCCACAAAAATAACCGAAAAGTAATACGCCACAAAAGTAAACTTGCGCACACAAAAGTCGAGTCTTAAAATAAACTTGCAAGCGACCAGTAGTTTTCTTTTCTGGCTTTCAACTCCCTGTGTCAATTGTCGAAGCGGGGGTATGGAGGATGCGCGGGCGGATGCTACACTCGAATCACAAAAGGCTCATTTTGTATAAAAGAAAAGTGGCTAACTAAGTTGCCCATCGTAGTTGCAATGCTGTCCTCGCTTGTCTGAGTGCATGCTTCAAGTGTCGTCTATGGGCGACCGCAACTGGCTTCATCCATTCCTATGTTGCCACTTGCCACATTTCCCGTTCCCAGCTCATCCCAGTGCGGCAGAGCACGCGCTGTCTGTGCTTGATTGTAAAATCCAACAAGCGACCATTGAAAGAACACAAAATTAAGTAGCATTCACTTGAAATTTAAACCCATGATTTTCTATTCCTCCCTTCCTCTCTTTACTGATTGAGAGGAAACTGTTGCCACGGCAGGGGCACAAAAGGGTTCATATTTTAGCTGAGGCTGTCAATCGATTCAAAGCGGAACAAACACTGATGACAGTTCGAAGTATGCAGTTATTTTTGCTGTTTAGCTTTGTATCGATTTAGTAGGAAGCCAGTATGAACAGCTAGATCTTGCCGGATATAATGCAAGTTTATGCATTTTTGTTCCCATAAACCAGCGGCTTTAATTTTCATTTAAAATCATTTGAAAAATCCTCAAAATATTTAACAATACATAACCATCGTTCTTATGCCAGAGCATTGCTATTGGATTATAATCGGCTAATAGATATTTCTAGCGCATCAGCTTAAGTTTGTTAAGTACAAATATAAATATATCACATCAGCGAAAAAGACTACTTTTATAGTGTAAAGTAATGATTCACTTGTAATTTATCTTTTGCATATTGTCTTCTATTTGCATAAAGTTAAATGAAGGAAAAGTTTCCCTATAAAAGTATTGTCTTGATCTGCCTCACTCTTACATCCGATACTTTGTACATGAACAAATTGACAACATTTCTCTGTTGACACACAAATACTATTACAGCGATTTCTACTGCAAATGCCGATCACTGCATTAAGTGCTAATTTATTATTTTGCATTACATGGAGAGCGAGAAAGGTCTTCAATGAGACCGTTGAAAGAATGTGACGGGTTGGTATGGCTATTTAAGAAGAAGAAGAAAATGGGAACATTACAATTATTTTCCAGAAACGGTTCGCTCGAAAAACTGGAAACTGCATATCAAGAGTATTTAGAAAACTTAAATGTAATGAATACTACACGATCGATATTTATGCTACACATTCAATCCATAAGCCAAAGAGTGTCTTAGCTTCAATTATGTGCCATATGTATGCATATCTAGTATATTGGCAGCTCTATTAATAAGCACACCCATCCAGTCGGTTTATTATATGAAATATGCTTACGTATTGCATATACGTAACAACAGCTAGACTACTATTTGCTGCCATTGTCGCCAGTAAGTATGCGATGGATTTTTCTGCTTAGCCAGCTGTATGTAAGTCCTCCGAAGCCTTTAGCATTGCAAACACGTAGCAAATACGCATTCAGCTTAAATACACACAAAAATGTTGGCCATTAAGCCCAAGGGACTAAAGTACGCAGTGCGCAGTAACTGAACATGTCTTGGCCAGTTTAGCTAGCTAAAAAATGCAGGTAAACTTCCCGAAAAAGTACACAGAACAACAACAGCTGACAAATTTCACGCTCAACTTGCTGCAAAAATCCAAAGAAACATCGCACAGATAAAGTTGAAAAGCTTTAAACTTTAAAATGTTCACACATCAAATGTGTGAGTGCAACAAAAAAAAAAAATTTGATGCAGACAGTCGGGACGGTGCCCGACAGTGGAATATCCTGTACCCTTTCTTTACCTATAAGCACTAAATCCAGCATAGGGTATAATGGGAACGAAAGTGTTTTCTTTTATGTCTCTTTTTACAAGTTTAATATGACTGTAAGCATTTTCCTATTGGGAAGTTCCAATTGGCAAGTTTTCCTATTGTGAAGTGTGGGCAAAAATTACTTTTGTGCCCATGACTTCAGTATTCTTGGGCCTATGTCGTTGAATTTTGTAACATAGCTCAAGAATGCATTTATAAATGTCTGTTGCAATTTTCAAATCAATATATGGTGGGGTGTGGCAGTAATTAGGGTAAATTGCGAGGGAAGGGGGGTTTATTAAAAAAAGGGGATACAGTTTTAACGATTAGGGTCACACGAGTCTCCACACCAAATTTTGTAACTCTAGGTCACACGTATCCATATCTTCATGCAGTGCCATTTTGGCACAGTTTATAGGCGTGGGGGGTGACATTTGCATATTTTTGACTATAACTTCTGATGTATTTATCCGATTTCGATCATTTTTGAAACGTAGGTGAACATAAAGTCGACGCACACCTCTGTCGTTTAAAATGATAGATTGAACGGAGCGGCTGTAAACCGCAAAAATATGTCACAGGGGAAGGGGGAAAGATATGGACGTGATTCGATAAACTTCATCTTTTCGGTGTATATATGCATCTTTTGGTAACTTTTTGTGGCTCTACCTCTTATGGTGTCTGATATCTAGACGTTCATACGGAAGGACGGACAGACAGACATGTCTATATCGACTCGACCATTGCTCCTGTCCATTTTGCCCATGGAACATATGGTTTGCCACGCCTCCTTCTGCCTGTTACATTCATTGCACAAACCTTTAATACCCTTTTACACTTTGTGTACAGGGTATAAAAACCAAAAAAGTTTACTATGCCACAACTGCATGCAACTAGCATGGGGGCTGCTGGGCAAACATTTTTATGCAAAAATATTTTACATGTCACTCAGCTGTGTCTTGCAACAGCCGCTCCACCGGCCATCCGCCCCAGAAGCTGCCTCAGCTGCGCATTTGCTGCAGACTTTTGCATGCATAACAAGTCAGCGGGACAAACTGACGGTTGAACGGACGCACGGACATACAAACAGCGCATAAAAAGCAAAGATATAGAAGCAGACAGCAATAGCGAGAAGGGCGGGGAAGAGGGAGTCGGCATGATGGCAGCGCACAGGAAACGCATACAAAAGTTAAGCGGGCGCCCAGAGCATTTGGTAATCTTTGCAAATAAACGCGTGAAATGCCAAGGCGCACCGCAGCGAAACCTTTGGCGGCGGCGAGCAGGATGTGGACGAGGATGATGGCGACTCGGATGGCGCCAGAGCTGCCTGCTCGGATGAATGCTCGACATGTGTGCGCCATTTTGGCATACAGCTCACACGCGAAATTGCGCATGCAGATTAAAATTCTTGAACGCGCATTTCCGTTCCTGTTTGTAGGATATGAAGGAAATTTTGGTTTTGCTTCTGCTACTATTCACTTTTACTTAAGTTTCGAACATGCGGTTTGACGCTGCAACCTTGAAGTGACCCTGGAGATTCCTTAACTTAACATGGAAACAATAAAGGAAGACATTTAAAAACAGTTTTCGTATATGACGAAAACCAAAAGAAATATCAACATAGCACTGACAGGTATGACTCGAACTTCTGCCTTCTTCCCTATAAAGTGGTATACAAACTTCAGCGTTAGTCCGGATAACTTCTTATTTCAGCTTAACTCATAAAACGTTAAATCTCATAACTTTTCCTCATAAAAATACAACTATGCAGCTTGATATGGATATTTTTTTCCCCCCAAAATCCTGATTACATTTTACGCTATTTAACGTTTAGTTTATGAGTTTGACAAAGTTAACGATACTTGAGCTGTTTATGAGCTGGAATTGCGTAGCCAAACCACTTTGCAGGTGCCTCATTTCAATGAGTTCACTAATGCCTTCATTTATAAAAAGGTAGAACACTAAATTGCTTATGGACACCGGTTAGATTACGGCTGTTTTGACATAGCAAGCTGTTTGATTGTCAATTGCTTGCTTATATTGCTCATACGCACCATTGCAGCTGGCTGCAAAGTGAGAAGGTATCCCAAGGCTTAGCGCAAGTAGCTGTGCGTCCCATTGATATGCATGCTTCATCATGAAGCCGTGCCACATTTTATTTTCCAACAAATGCTCAGGGTCAGCAGTCTGTGGGCCCACTCACACTCACACACAGAGACACAAAAGGTCCACCCTAAACGCAGATCAAATAAAAAAAATGGCTTTGTTTGCTGCATGTGGCATAGAATATCAAGCGTTTATAACGGACAAGACGTTGTGCCTTACCAGGGCCGGGAGGCAGGGCTGCAGACGCAGAACAATTGTGTGTGCTGGCGCATAAATAATGTGACCTTCCTGACTGCGATTATCTGTGAACTATTTTTCACACGTTGCCGGCATACAAAGTGGCTGACACAGTGGGCCGATATTTTTTGGCCATATTTCTTTAGCAATATATGAGCTACGTGGCTTTGTGGGGCCACTTGCCGCATTAATTTGAAAATATTTTATGTTACTTTTTTTTACTATTAGAGCTTGTGTCTACTTACATTGTACTAAAATAATGAACAATAATATCCAGAGGCGTCGATCAAATGTCGGTCTCATGACTTCATAACTTCTCGCTGAGTGGTTGTTGTTGTTTTTGTTCCTTATTGGCGTATGACAAAGTAACTGTGGGGGATCAGAGTTTCCCCTTTTGTAGCTTGGCACGAGCGAGAGAGGAAAGGAGTGAGATCTGTAAAAGAGTTGAAACAAGAAAATCTAATTAAAAATGATGATGACTACTTTCCAGCTATATTCTAGCTCAAAGAGAGCTGCAACATTTTTTAGCCAATTAAATTGTAGCTGTGTTACACTTCCCTCAAGTTACTAGAAACGTTGAAAAATCACTGTGCAATGCTATCAAACGTTGCTAGGTTGAAGTCAATGGAAATCCGCTTGACTACCAAGCGGCTTGAGTGTTGCATAAAGTGGACCAAATAGTACCAAATGCTGAGCGACAGAGAGAGAGATAAAGCTTGTCAACAGAAATTTCAAAAGGTAGAAAAAAATTAACAACTGTTTGCACATGAAATTAATTAATTTTCAACAAAAACTTTGTTGCATAACGTTAGGCGGATTAACTGCTGCTATGTGCTGTAAAAGCAAAAAAGAGACATCATATATATACATATACATATATATGTAAACCCTCACCCACAAACACTCAGAGACACGGGCAGTGACAATTTTCGACAGCATTTTGTCTGCAGTGTTTGAAGTGCAGTGTAAACACACAGCGGCTAAGCGAGGCAAAGAACACCCAGCAACGTTCGCATACTTTTCTCAAACACTGTGCACATGTCTGACCGTATATGTATTTGTGTGGATGTGTGTGTGTGTGCTCGCTACAAAAAGCAAACAAAATTAGCAGCAAAGCTGACGTAGGTTTTAACGAATTGACGTTGTCTGCCATGTCCTGCCATGGAGCTAAACCAGGACCAGTGTCTAGGCTATGCCTCATAAATGCAACAATTAAGTGGACAGGACAGTCGTCCTTTTCTCACGCTTTCTCTCTCTTTCCCTCAAAGACTGGTCCTGCTCTTGAACGGCTTAATTATGTATGTGTACATGTCTCAGTGTGTGTGTGTGTGTGTGTGTGTGTGTGTGTGTGTGTGTGTGTGTGTGTGTGTGTGTGTGTGTGTGTGTGTGTGAGTATTTGCAACGCTGTAACTAAGGCTGAGCCTGCGTCATTCGTCAACGGCTCAAGTGATTTTCACTGTAAAGCAAAGTCCAGTCAAAGTCATAAAGCAAAGCAGTTGTAAGCATTTGTGAGAATTCATGTTTTTGGTCAAACGTACAAATTCTGTTGCATAACATCAGGCATAACATGCTGCCCGGCAAATGGCAAATCAAAGACCAAATCTGGTTGCCCGGAATGTTGTTCACGTTGTCTGCCACATATTTAGACAAATGTTCAGCCGAAACGTAAAAATTTAAGATTGAAAAGAAAGTTTTTCTGTGGTTAACATTGTATACTCTTTCGTAGCAAAGGTTTCATACTATCTAAGTCTCATCCCATCAAGTAGGCTTTACTTGAGCAATACTGTGTCGATGGAATGCATACACAGATCTTAAAACAATCTCTAATAGTTCCTGGCTAACCGGTAGAACTAAGTATATACATAAGCCGTTCGATCTCTTTTAGTTTCGCCCATAACTTCCGTTTAGGAAAGAACTACATTAAAGCACATCATTAGAAAAGTACGGAAACATTCCAAATTGAATAACTTCAAAATGTTATAGAGTTATAAGGATTTTCACAACTACATCCGCGATTGGTGGATCTTAGATTTTTTTTTGGCAATATTAACTTTTGGCCACTACCATTTTCTTGCATTGTTCGGCTTTGCGACTAATTGCACGCAATCAGAATGGGCCAACCCAAGTAAGTGCTTTTCACTTTATTGAAAAATAACTATAAATCAAATGGTAAATGTGCTTTTTTTGACGATTCCTCGCTGCACATTACCGTCTCATTATCAAGTCACCAACTGCACACTACAATTTCCTTATGTCATAAATTAAGATTTCATATTGCAGGACTTCACATTATGGTCATCTACGAGCCAAGATACTTTCCTCTATGCTTCACAAGCTTTTTGACACAGTTAATATTCTCTTTGGAAGTGCACCAAATGCAACAGCGGCAGCAACAACAAAAACGATAACAACAATGACAACATTGGATAAGCGTATCACGCGATCAATTTGTCAAACATGCGCAACGAAACAACAAAAACAACAAACAACAACTGCAACAACAACAGCAAATGGAACAACTGGAACACAACATAAATGAAGTAACCACTGAATTGATGCTACATACTGACGAACTGAATAAATGACATCTGGCTGGCCAAGTTGCCCCGAACCGGGTATTGGGATTGCGGCTGTGTTTGTGTTGTCTGCGAATGTGATTATGGGCGCGGACAAGGGAACGGGGTTGGAGTCCGGGAAGTTTGGGTCAACCATTGTGGCTAACAAAATTGACAGCCACAGCGACGGCATTTGAGGCACATCATCAATATGTGACTGCCTGTGTAAGTGTATGCGTGCGTGTGTATGTTTGTTGTTCTGTTGTTGTTGTTGTTGTTGCTGTTGCGCTGAGCTTATGACATGTCACACAGCTGTCATTATGCAAGAGAAACCTTCGAAAACATGGCCAGTGACAAACTATTACATGGCAATTGTTTGTTAGATGAGCGCAACATCAGGATAAGCTCGGAAACCCGGGAAGCCTAACGGTTTCAAAAACACAAACATACGCAAACAATTGCTTTATGCTTAGCAACGGGCGCTGTTCCCAGCTGCAATAGATACATCATAAAGTGTATGTGTGTGTTTGTGTTATTAGATAAGGTATAATTCGTACATTAGGATAGGGACATAAATCAGGCATATGGTCGTGCATTTCCATAGCAACTAAGCTGGAACCCTTACCGCCATTAGCTGCAGGTGTTGTTACCATGAATTTAAGTGAGTGCCAGAGTTGTTGGCCATTCAAATAGAGAGAAAATGACGGGCCGCGTTTTCTCACGTTTCTTCAAGCTGTCACAATATACTAAATTATGACAGTGCCAACCTCGCAAGTATAATTTATGAGCAAAATGTTTAATACTCAGGCAAGGTACGAGTACTAAAAGAATGCTGTTTGCAGACTCAAGCTGCGTGCTACGAAACTAAATTATATGTTGGATGCAGTGCCTCTTTTATGAAATCTACCTACTATGAATTATAATGTTATAAGAGGTAATGGGAATGGATATTCAATTTCCAGTTGATGATGAGCTTTAAACATGCGTTTGAATGAATAGATTCTTTGGTACTCTTGAATTAAAGGTTAAATCCTCTATACAAAAAAAAAAAAAAAAAACACAAAAATTAGATGAACTAATGAAGAGAGAGAGAAATTTAAAAAATTGTGGTCGGAAATGTTACGCATATTTTCAATATTGATAAGATTAGATATTAGGTGGGTGCGATGGCTCATCAGAGAAGGTTGAACCATCCTTAGCACTCTGGTAGCCTTGCCAATTGTGCTTTGCCTGATAGAGGAAGTTTAAAGAGAGAAAAGGGACAGTTGAAGGTGGAAAAAGAGTACGAAAACAGGGTGGACTTACATTGAGGTCCGCTATTAACACAATCTTCTCGACTACCGAAGACTGCGTAAGGGGAAAGTGTACACCTCGCTCATATTTAATGTCTCACTTCCCAAAATGCGCATTCGTGTCCTTGGCAAGGTCGGACAGTGAACACGGTAAGGGTTCGTCAGCTTCTTCCAGACAAACTGCGAAAGTTGGGTCATCAATGAACCCCATATTGGCCAGGGGTTGGCCAAATGTATTGTGACCCGTGATTTTGCAACTCCGGAAAATATCTGAAGGCCTTTGGATTGGGTTATTATACAAAAGTCTTTCATAATATTCATAATATCAATAATATTCATAATATTCATTATATTTGTAATACTCATAATATTCATTATATTCATTATATTCTTAATATTCATAATATTCATTATATTCAATATATGCATTATACTCATTATATTCATATTATTCTTCATACCTTCTAGTATGTATGTATGTATATACTCTTTAATAAGTTTACCGGATATGGTATGTTTTACGCCTGGCTTTTATTTTTATTTTTTTAATAACGTAATTTATTTTTTTTAATGAAAATTCAATAAAAATGTCGATTGTGGCTAATAATCCCGATAATAATAATAATAATTCGTTAATCCATAATAAATTCGCTAGTGATTGGTGTTGAAATGTTCACAAAGAATCAATTTATCCAATAAAACTTTATTAAAATTTTTGATTTACAGTTGGTTACCAACTCAGGCTTTTTCGTACGTTTATCAAAACAACCGAAATTAGCAAGGAGAAATTTAAACAACAAAAAAAAGGGGGAAAAACGAGTATTATTTACTCTTATTCTTCCACTGGTGACCCAACTATAGCCACTAGAGTGGACAAATTCAATAGGAATCACTTTGAAGACATGACCAACGCAAAAACATCGCTAAATCGCCGGAAAAGTTGTCAGAGTGCTTAAATCGTCGAAAAACATAAAATTATAGATTTTAGTTTTTTGGACAATCGCAATACTTTTTTGCGGAAAATTAAAAATTCCCTAATATCTAAAAAAAGATCAAAGTACATCAAAACCGTCTCAGAATCACTGAATCGATATTTAATTTCTTCTAATTGGACATGCAGTTCATCTCGATCGGTAGGAATGTTACCGAGTAACATGAGATTTGCTGTCAACACAACTTTCGAAATCTCGTTTGACAGAGTTTGAAAACGGTACTAGAAAATCCTGGATTCGCAAAAAGCAACAATCTATTACGCACGTACATGACACTTACTTATTGTAACTATTCTAACCATTCATACCATTCACTTCATTCATAGTATTCATACTTTATATATTATTCATGTTATACATACGATTTACAAATTGCGTACTGTACAAAATTTTTTATTGCGATTCAAAACAAGGTTTGAAAATCCTCAATCACATGCTCGTATCAAGCACTTAAGAGTTGTCAACATATTTTTAGATTCACCATCATACCAAATCGACATCAAAGCTGATTTTATGAAAATAGACCAGCACATTGCTATTGATTTTATTTGACCTACTTGTCAATAGGTATTAAAATACTATAAAAATATACTGAACCAATTATGAAAGCTTATTGCTTGACCCTACATCTTAATTAACCATAAAGCGTACAAATTCATAACTAAAACCCAATTAAAATAAAAGCTCGTGCAAAAGGCAAACGTTGGGCAAAAACCAAAACGTGCAAAATTAAATTGCCACAGTTTTAAAGCCACAGAAGCAAACACAACAACAGACGAAAGACTCCATGATGATGATTGTGTAATAATAACTACGATGATGATGAGTACGATGATGATGATGATGATGATGTTGATGATATATCAACCAATGCATAAACAATAAATGCCAAATGTATGTAAATGTTTCAATTTACCGCAACAATGCA
This sequence comes from Chymomyza caudatula, assembly GCA_035041775.1. Lineage (NCBI taxonomy): Eukaryota > Metazoa > Arthropoda > Insecta > Diptera > Drosophilidae > Chymomyza > Chymomyza caudatula. The sequence goes on along the minus strand of JAWNKW010000200.1, from coordinate 979,984 downwards.
AAACTATCAAGCCGACATTGGCCTCATCGGGTGGGATTTGGTTTTGAGTTGATTCTGGTCTTTCGCTCGAATTGTGTCGGACCTCGGTGGCAGCATTGTTAAGTTGCAAATGTGTTGCAAACGAAATTTTTATGGTCAACCGCAAAACAGCAGGCCACAACCGCACACACAAGCACAACACACACACACACTCACACACACTCAAACACACTCAAACACACTCACACACACTCACACACACACACTCAGATAAGCAGCTGTAATTGCATGTAAATTTAATTTACAATAAAAAACCAAAAATTTATTAGGACTTTTTTTGGGCGAATTCGTTTTATTTTCAGTTGACACTTTTGCATAAATTTTGGGGATTAACCATATTTTGTTAGGCGTTTATGTACGGAAAAATACATTGGAATCTTGGATAAGTCACTTGCTGCATTAAATTCTTTGCTGAATTCAGCTATAAATCCATCATCAACCTGAAAACGTATGATGTCCAATATTTAGCAATAACGACTATAACAGTTTCAGTCGAACGTACAACTGAGCACCATATTTTAATTACGGGACTTTTCTTTATTTTCTTGTATGTATTTTAAGTAAAACTGAATCGTATGCCGACACGAAAATCTGTTCGAAACTACCTTAGGCCTCGCATATGGAAGGTTTTTGTTGTTTTTGTACATATGGATTCACTGCAAACGGAAAGTTACTGCAGGCTGGAAATCGAAATCGGAATAGAAATTGAAAACATTTTTTTTTTCTTTTTTTTTATAAAACCTTGTATTTATATTTAATGTTACTGTTAATTTTAACAACAACTTCAATTAAACTTAAAGAAAAAATAAGTCAACGTTTTTATAAACCTATTATATTTTTATAAACGTATTAACGAGGTCGACCGGATGTAACCTATAGATAATGGAGGTGCTGCGCTAGTAGATCATCAAGATCACAATTTAAGTATTTGGCTAGAGTTACTGCTCTAGTAGATCATCAAGATCATAATTTAAGTATTTGGCTACGAGAGGCCACACTATAATGTTTATCGTGCTGTACCGCATTGGCACCTTTATATGGTTAGTCATGTGGACCTTGGTTCTGATCATCTATCCCTTGTTGTTACTTTGAATTTTGCTGCTACCAGGTATCCTGTTGTTCTGCGGCTTATTGGGAATGATACCAATATTGATAAATTCCAGAAGAGAGTTACTGCTAATTTGAAGTACTTAATCATCGTGTCGGAGTAGAATGCTGCTGCTTCTTCGTACGCTTAAAACTTTACCGGCTGAAGCCTTGGAATTATTTTTGCATATTTTTAAAGTTATCCTTTTGTTTTACTATTTTCTTGTGCTTGGAAGTTTGCCATTGTGTCTCTGATTTTCAAACCTGGTAAACCGGGATGTGACTTTGAATCCTATAGACCTATAAGTCTTCTGAGAAAATTTTAGCAAAGTTTGAAGAAGATTACTATGTCGACGAGCAACATTTGCCTATTTCATCGCGCCACTGTGCTTCATTATTGCATTGCATTATTTCTCGATGTTAAGCAAGCTTTCGATAAAGAATTTCTACCTTCTGTTTACTTCTCTCCCTTAAAATCATATTTAGAAGGCAGAACTTTTAGTGTTTAGACTGAAAATGCTACTTCTGATTCCAAGCGCTTGCTGGTGTTCCGCAGGGAAGTGTTTTGGGTCTTTTGCCCCAAATCCTGAGGTTGGTAATGATGATTTAAAAGGTGATTCTAGCACTATTATTTATAATAAAGCTGATGACATGGCATGTTCGGAACGTCAATTAGTCTTATGGCGTCTTGAAAATTGGACTAAGCGTTTGAACTTTCTGTGTTACTGTCCGGCCTTTGCATGGATGCTCTCAAGATGAGCGAGTTGTATAATCTCCCCTTACGTACACATCCTACGGGAGTCAGGAAGATTGTGTCAGTACTGTGTCCATTTTCATAGTCTTTCTCTGCTTTAACTTCCTCTGTCGGGCTTGGTACTATGGGCAAGTCTGTCTGAGTACTAGGAATGGTTCAACCTTCTCTGATGAGTCATCGCACCCACCACAAATCTAATCTAATCAAAAGCTTGGCATTCCCCTAAAATTGAGTTAAAATATTTTTTTCAATATTATTTTTTCTTTACTTATTACACCCTGGCTAAATATCTAGGTTTAATTTTAGACACAAGGCTTACTTTTGCTTAACATAAGTTAGGATGGCACTTTTGCAGCAATTCTTAACTTAATATTGATCTTACTTAGTTTTCTAACTCATCTTCTGAGAGACTTAGGAGTTGCTTCCAAAAGTAATTGGAAAAGGTTCCAAATAACGCAAAATAAAGCTATACGCTCTATTAAACAATGATTTAAATATTGCAGAAGTTCCAGACCAAATTGCAGATGCTGCTTACGACATAGCGATTGATTAATTAGGCATTCTTGCCAATTGTTTAAAACGTTAAAACGCAAATTTTTTTTGAGCTTTATTGTCACCGGCTATGGACTTGATACTATTGACCTTCTGATCTATTTCAATCAATTGTTTAGTTAAAATTATAAAAACAAAAAATAAAAATTCGACTAAAATACCAACGGTATACTGTAGCGTTCGTCTTAGCATATAACGACACGACCTCAAACCGAAGAACCCTTGGAATAAAACCAACACCCTGCTGTCGATCATCTTCGGTACCTCAATCTTATAAACGTTGTCAACCTTTATATCCATTGTTCTTCGTTGGAGGGTGTAATGCTTGCATCGGCGTATTATAAAACACGTACGATCCCAGGATAAAGTTTGATTCGTAAGAATCGACGCAAAGCATTTCAGTGTGTGCAAGTAGCGGAGCGGGACCCTTTAAATGCGTTCTAGCTCTACGCGGCATGTGGGTGGGTTGTTGCTACTGCTTAACACTGGACTACATGAACTTTATTATAGAGTCCCTACAGACACTACATGTCTGAAAAATCAAACGAAAAGATATCAAACTACTTACTAACACAAGGATGTACTAGGAACTCAAACCAAATTATACGGGCAATACATAGAGGAATCTCTTACTTTTCAAACTTATATGTGGGGATGACTTAGATGTTATTTGTCCCCCACGTTCTGCACCCACCCGACCATGGTCCTCAGTAACAACTAAAGAACCCCATAAACAATTACGACTACATTATCTTCTTACAGCATTACATCAGAGAGCATTAATAATTAATTAACCAAACATTTTCAAATGGAAATCAATTTCATATCTATTCGTATCATTATAATTCTAAACATTTTACATTTTTTGTCTTCTGTAATATAACTACAATTTTTGTTCCATTCCTTAGATCTTGTAACTAAAAACCTAATCAAAACCTATCATATTAAAATCGATATAAATGAAGTCACTGAAAAACCAATAGTGATTAAATTAGCATGATAACTTATAATTAGGACTTATAAATAACGAACAATCTGTATACTAAGTTGAAATTGTTATATGTGCATTACTATTTACTGGGCCAAAATCGGCAATATTTTATATGTAAAACGGGAAAAAAGTTATTATTCAACACGGACAAAAAAAATATCTTCAAACTTTTGTTTAAATATTTCTCGCGGACTAAACCATTTTTTTGCTTATAAGCAAAAGCTTTGTTCATCAATTCGGACAACCGAATTTAAAAGCATATGAGCTTATTATATATGCAATCAGATTCATACTTCAGACAAGCTTTACTTAAACACTTACAATAACATTGCTGCTCCCACGTCGAAAGATCTTTCGCTGTGTAGATGGCTTAAGCGGGGAAAGAGAGAAATTATTAAATTCCTACCTTTCCATGTTTTGTTTTAGATCAATTGATTTCTTTCTTCTCTTAATTTTCTCATTTTTTGATAGTTTAAAGTTAAAACTGCTCTTTATATGTTCTTCATTCTTTGCTGCTCTTCTTGTTTTCTTTTTTTTTTTTTTTTTTATTTTAACAATAACAATATGTCGTTTATGTTTTTATAATGTTATTAGGCAGCTACCACTTTATGCACGTTATAACATAAACTAATTAATTAATTGAACTTGCGTGACTTCATATTTTCCTCTTCAAGTAATTATAATTTAACGATCAAGTCTCATTCTTGCAAATTAAACCTAATGATTTTTCTAACCAAAAAAAAATGTAACAATTAGAATTTTAAGTAAGTAACCTTCTTCGAGAAGATATTGCCATAGCAATTCTAACTCCTAGTAAAAGTTTAAACTCAGCAAAAAATATAATTAACACCAAATAAACCCATTCGGTAGGCAGGCAAAACCTTTATCCACGCCAATAATGCAGTCTGGGGACAGCTGATCTCAGGTTCCAACGACGAACGTAGCACAAGGCGTAGGCGGCGCTTAAAAAGCTCTGCGCTGGTGCGCAGCCGCGCTTACGTCTTAAGCGAGTACGAACGGTTGTATACTCTTTATTTCGGCAGCGAACACCAAAAATTCCTTCTTGAACACAAAATACAGCAGATATTTTCGACAGTAAATCAATCAGCATCAAAAAGATTTATATAACGCCGTGTGCAAAAAGTGTATCCAACCGTCTGTATGGAGATATCACTTAGAAACTGCCAATATATACATATATATATATATATATATATATGAAATTAAGAAACAGCACCTATGTATGTTGATTTAGCCTGAATGGCTCCAATAATGCACTTACATGCAGAATTTCATGTATTTCACAGGGAATGTTTTAGTCTTTTCTTGATTTTATTTATATTTTTTTTTTCAATGTTTTCACAGTTTTTGTTAAATAGTTTTGTTAATTCTTTTTAAGAATAAGGTTAAGCACATAAAAAAAAATCGAACTCCACTGCAGCTCTTGCTGAACTTCACTCGATGGTGTCCGCAAAGAAAAAGATCGCTGCCACGATGTGAATATAGCTTGGGAGTCTAATTCTAACCAATTTTGGGCAGACTTCCGTTTGTTTGACATTGACATCTAATTTTCTTTTTCGCAACAAAGCCTAATTAATAAACACTGGCATACAGTGATGATTTGACATGCTTATCAAACTTTTATCAAACTATCCAAGCTTTCATCCGATAGATGGCTCTAGCAAAGTTACGATATTCACTATTTAGTTAAACGGCTTAGTGGAACAAAAATGAGTTTGCAATGTATCGCATAAAGGCGAACATTACAAGCACAGATAATCTGTCGAACACCTGGAGAAAGATTAGCTGGAATCAGCTTTTTAGATTTTTTGCATGAAATGTACCTATTTCACGACCTTGTAGTGTTTCTAACCGATAATAGGAATTACCAAGTTTTGTCTTCACCCGACATTTTAGGAATTGTGGACCTAGTTTTTTATTATAGTTTTGGGAAAACTGGCTCAACTGAAAGTTTCTTCGAAAAACTTCCTGCCCTTCTTTAAAAGATACTGGTTTTGCTCGCAGATTATATTGTTTCACATTCCTTTCATATGCCTTGCGACTTTTATCCGAAATGTCTTTTCGTAAAAGTTCTAACTGGTCAGATCGATTTAACGATATGGTTTCATTTAACAATGACAACTCTTTTAATAGCCTAAAATCATCTCCATGAGTTAACATATTAAATCCAAATAAGGCCTTATAAGGCGAACATCCAATCGACTGATGTATCGCTGATCTTAACGCACAAGAAATACTTGTCAAATACTGATCCCATTCGGTTTGATCCTGTCGAATATAAGATCGAATCGCTGACAATAAGGAGCGGTTAACTCGCTCTGCTGCATTACTTTGTGGCGAGTATAAAGCTGTAAACATATGCTTTACACCAAATCTACTTAAAAAGCCTTCAAAATCATTAGCTTTGAATTGTGATCCATTATCACTTATAATAATTTCGGGGACACCATAACAATGAAAGATCTGTTTTAACAGAAAGTTTTGAATATCAACGGACTTAAATTTTTTTAAAGGGTGTAACCAGTGAAAGCGGCTAAAATGATCAAGAATTATCAGCAATCCTATATGACCACTTTTGCTTCTTGGATATGGTCCTAATATATCGATGTAAAGCTTCTGAAATGGCCTTAACGACTTACTCTGCTCACCCATTGGTGGACGAAGGATTGTGTTAGAAGATTTTGTTTCCTTACAAGTATCACATTCTCGTATATAATCACGAACTTCTCTAGACAATCCTGGCCAAAACAGACATCTGCGTAATCGCTCTATTGTTTTCTGCATTCCTCCATGAGCTGAAATTACACTATCATGCGCTTGACTTATTGCGACCTTCCGTAAACTGGTGGGAACCCATAGTTTCCATCTATTATCATCCACGGATTCTTCAGACTGATGATCAGTACGAATATATACGAAATTACCAACTATTCGTAAATCGGGAAACTTGTCTTGATTGGCGGCAATTTTTGTTTTAAGTTGCACATATTCCTCCTCAAGAAAAGCACTCGAATCAAGGTCAATTAAAGGCTGCGACAGTACTAAGCTAGCAACTTCATTTTCACACAGACGAGACAATGCATCTGGCACAACATGATCCTTGCCTTTACGATGGGATATTGCAAACTTAAATCCTTGCAACTTAAATATCCATCTTGCTAATCGACCTGATACATTCTGCTGCCTCATCAGCCAGACTAAACTAGAATGATCGGTAACCACTTCAAATTCTTGCAATTCAAGATAACAGCGAAATTTTTCTATTGCCAATATAACCGCAAGGCATTCACGCTCGGTTACACTGTAATTTCTCTGCGCCTTACTCAATTTCTTCGACATAAATGCAATTGGTCTTTCTTCAGCCGTTTCGGACAATTGTACTAGCACAGCACCTACCCCATAATCGCTTGCGTCACAGTGTAAATAAAATTTCTTCGAAAAATCTGGATTCTCTAGTACGGGAGCAGTTGTCAATAAAGTTTTTAACTTGTCCATAGCGGTCTGAGCTTCAGCTGACCATTTGAAACATTTTTTGGTAGATAAAAGTTCAGTTATAGGAAACGTTATTTCCGCGAAATTCTTTATAAAGCGACGGTACCATCCACAAACTCCTAAGAAACCTCGCACTTGCTTCAAATTTCGTGGCGTGGACCAATTAACAACACAAGAAATTTTTGAGGGATCTGTTGCTATACCCCCACTTCCGATAACGTAACCCAAATAACTAATTCTAGTCACACAAAATTGACTTTTACTAACATTTATCGTTAAGTTTGCTTTTCTAAACTGATCTGCTATACGAACTAATACTGCTAAATGAGATGAAAAGTCTTCAGACACAATACAAAGATCATCTAAATAACTAAACACACAGTGTTTGAGATCCGCAGGAATTATCTCATCCATAAGTCTACACATCGTCGACGGCGCGTTACATAAACCAAATGGCATGACAGTAAATTGGTATAGCGCCCGACCTGGAACGGTGAAAGCGGTCAATGCCTTGGATTCTTCAGTTAATTCAATCTGCCAATATGCATCTTTCAAATCCAGCTTCGTAATAATGTTTGCTTTCGGTAGCCGAGAAAAGATACCATCTATATTTTGAAGTGAATAAGCATCCTTTATTGTAACTTCGTTCAATTTCCTACCGTCTAAACATAGTCTTATTTTTAAAGGCTTATGCACCATTCGCATAGGCGATCTCCAAGAACTAGTTGAAAGCTCAATCACTCCCAAGCTAAGCATACGATCAATTTCTGCGTACATCAACTTTTCAACAGCCGGACTTACTGGGTAATACCGCTGTCTAACAGGTTTAGCATCACCTATTTCAATTTGATGCTTTATTAAGGAAGTACGTCCAAGACCTTGTCTCTCAAAATTTGGAAATAAGTCTTTTACCGTTTGTAACTGCTTTAACTCTAACTCTGACAATGGATGCGTGTCTTGCTCTGGTTCTTCATTAGCAACCAATGAACCTATAATGTCTGGGGCTAATCCAAAAATTCTCCAAAAATTCGTTCCTAATATAACTCTCTCGTCAATAGATGGAATAATGTATAAGACAACGTTTCTTTCCATTTCTTTGTACTTCATCATCACTTTCAAAATACCTATAACCTTGTGAGATTTCCCATCTGCTGTGTTCACGTTTGAACGGGTAGCCTTAAACTGTGGATACGAAGTAAAATCTAACAATGCTAAGTCTGCTCCGATGCAACTTACATTAGCTCCAGTATCTAACAAGCCTAATTCAGAAAAATCTAAAAACGAAACAGCAGCATAACTACGCATATCTGATTTGTTTTGAAAGATAGTCGATATAACTAACTTATGCTGAGCTTTACCACTTCTAAAGTAAATCCTCATACGACGCGTATTCCTTTTACATTTATTGTTTTCGACACTACAAATCTGATCTCTTATTTGTAAATATTTCCTTAACTTTTCATGATAGGGTAAAAATTTACATTCTTCTCTAAAACAATTTTCTTTTCCCGTTTTTCCTAGACTAACACTCCTTACGTTTCTGCTTTCTGCTAACTTGGAAGCTTCTAATCCGTTTTGTTCTGGGGCATCCTGCTGGCGTTGAATGACCCACTCTGGCGGTTTTCCGACTTACGTTGACAGAGTACACATTGAGGTTTATATACGTTCGGCGTACCACAACCATAACAAAAAATGCGTCTATCAGCCAAACAGTCTTCCCACACATGGCCTTGCTCCTCGCAATTCCAACAAGTAATTTTGGGTGGTACTCTTTTAATTGCAGCTACTTCTTCTTTGCCACAGTCCACTTGGTCTTCCTTCACAGAATGTTCTTCTAGGCCAAAAACACGACCACTCCCCTGTTCTCGAAATTTTACAGGTGGAACTCGCGCACGACTAACATCTTTCACAAAGTTCTCTCGCTTCTGCACCAAATATCTTAGATGTGCGATAAAACGAACCTCTTCAAACAACAATCTATCCTTTATTTCAGTCAATAAATTTCCTTGGACAATTTCGACTAATTCGTCTTCATCAATACGCACCGACAGTCTATCCAGCAATTGACAAATAGCCTCATAAAAGTTCTCAAAGGATTCGCCGGGTTTCTGCTTACGCGCACGTACTTGTTCACGTAATTCATTATTTGATCGACTCTCCTTATACTGAAAACGTATGGCACAACAAAACTCTGTCCAGCTAAATTTCTCGACTTTCTTATGGTAACGCCAATACCAATCTCTAGCTTTACCAACCAATAGCAAATGAATATTTCTTCCTAAAGCTTCAAAATCTCCTTGTAGATTTTCTCGAGTTAAGGTTTTCACACGATATAAAAATTCTTCTACTGACAAGCCATTGAAAGTGCCATCAAAATGAACACCCCATTTCTGAATAATGTCAGAGACTTTACTTGGTCCTAACGAATAACGAACCGGACTATTGCGATCCATATGTCTCTCCTCATTTTGAACTGCTTGTTCTCTTGAACCGCTGATATTCATGGACGACAACAATTGGGTAATAGTTTGTTGAATAATGGCTTCTATTTGAGACCTATCTACGTCATTGTGACGATTGTTATTATTGCGTCTAGCAGTTCTACCTCGACTGCGAACCGTTGGCGGCTCTCGTAACCGAACTTCAGCACGATTTCCACTGTTGCTTTCTTCATAAGGTGGATGAACACTACTAGCACTGCAGGATTGCATCTCCATCCCTCTGTCTACCGACGTAACCGGGACAATCTCCTCATTCAAATTCTTGGCTGCACTTCTCGTTACTGGGCGATGACTTGCTGCCATTTGCCTGGTGAACAATTTCCAACCACGACTTTTAAGTCACGGCTATTTACCCCCGCAAAACATGTAGGGCAATCTACATGAGAAAGTAACCTATTTTCAATACAAGATTTATGAAACACATGCTTGCAAGATGTGATTGCGCATGGTTCCGTATTGTTCATAACATTACTGCATACAATACACACATTATCCTCCCCCGTTTCTGGTGGACTATGATGTAATGGCATTCTCAAAATAATAAAAATTTAAACAATGTTTGCTCTCTAACCTAATACATAAAAGAAAAACAATATAGCCTAAAACTTTGAAAAGTAAGAGTAGAAAATAATAAATGGGCTATTGCTACTAATGTGTCTTGTTACATTTAATTAATTTAATCAAAAAGAAACAATGTATTTCGCGGACAAAGATACGCCTACGCATATAAAGACTTTGTATTTCCAGCTGAAAATTCATTCTTCCATTTCTCAACAACAAATAAAACGTACTTTTAAAGACAAAGTCATGAACTTGTGTTAAAATATCAGCTTGTGAATTGGCCTAGCAAAACTAACAGTACCAATAACTTCGGTCGACAATATTCAAATTCTCAAACACTCGAATTCCAGAAGTGTGCACTACTAGGATGCTCACCTACAAACACAAAAACGAACAAATCAACGAAAATTCAATCGAAATCAAATGAGCTATCTTGTGAATCAGTTGAATAGAAAAGCCTGTTCTCTTGCAAAAGCAATAGAAAGATGGATCACGCTTTATTTCTTCAAGTTTGTATAGACATTAAATAATTACTCGGTCGAACTAGTCTTAATTTCACAAAGCTATCGAATCCAGATGTATTTATCTAAACACCATACCTTGATTTTCTTTCTCTATCAACAAAACACATTTGTGGGACCAAAGAGACTAGCTAATTTAAGCCAATCTCGCCAATTTAAGCCAATCTCGCCCCACGTTGGGCGCCAAAAATTATGTAGCGTTCGTCTTAGCATATAACGACACGACCTCAAACCGAAGAACCCTTGGAATAAAACCAACACCCTGCTGTCGATCATCTTCGGTACCTCAATCTTATAAACGTTGTCAACCTTTATATCCATTGTTCTTCGTTGGAGGGTGTAATGCTTGCATCGGCGTATTATAAAACACGTACGATCCCAGGATAAAGTTTGATTCGTAAGAATCGACGCAAAGCATTTCAGTGTGTGCAAGTAGCGGAGCGGGACCCTTTAAATGCGTTCTAGCTCTACGCGGCATGTGGGTGGGTTGTTGCTACTGCTTAACACTGGACTACATGAACTTTATTATAGAGTCCCTACAGACACTACATGTCTGAAAAATCAAACGAAAAGATATAAAACTACTTACTAACACAAGGATGTACTAGTAACTCAAACCAAATTATACGGGCAATACATAGAGGAATCTCTTACTTTTCAAACTTATATGTGGGGATGACTTAGATGTTATTTGTCCCCCACGTTCTGCACCCACCCGACCATGGTCCTCAGTAACAACTAAAGAACCCCATAAACAATTACGACTACATTATCTTCTTACAGCATTACATCAGAGAGCATTAATAATTAATTAACCAAACATTTTCAAATGGAAATCAATTTCATATCTATTCGTATCATTATAATTCTAAACATTTTACATTTTTTGTCTTCTGTAATATAACTACAATTTTTGTTCCATTCCTTAGATCTTGTAACTAAAAACCTAATCAAAACCTATCATATTAAAATCGATATAAATGAAGTCACTGAAAAACCAATAGTGATTACATTAGCATGATAACTTATAATTAGGACTTATAAATAACGAACAATCTGTATACTAAGTTGAAATTGTTATATGTGCATTACTATTTACTGGGCCAAAATCGGCAATATTTTATATGTAAAACGGGAAAAAAGTTATTATTCAACACGGACAAAAAAAATATCTTCAAACTTTTGTTTAAATATTTCTCGCGGACTAAACCATTTTTTTGCTTATGATAAGCATAAGCAAAAGCTTTGTTCATCAATTCGGACAACCGAATTTAAAAGCATATGAGCTTATTATATATGCAATCAGATTCATACTTCAGACAAGCTTTACTTAAACACTTACAATAACATTGCTGCTCCCACGTCGAAAGATCTTTCGCTGTGTAGATGGCTTAAGCGGGGAAAGAGAGAAATTATTAAATTCCTACCTTTCCATGTTTTGTTTTAGATCAATTGATTTCTTTCTTCTCTTAATTTTCTCATTTTTTGATAGTTTAAAGTTAAAACTGCTCTTTATATGTTCTTCATTCTTTGCTGCTCTTCTTGTTTTCTTTTTTTTTTTTTTTTTTATTTTAACAATAACAATATGTCGTTTATGTTTTTATAATGTTATTAGGCAGCTACCACTTTATGCACGTTATAACATAAACTAATTAATTAATTGAACTTGCGTGACTTCATATTTTCCTCTTCAAGTAATTATAATTTAACGATCAAGTCTCATTCTTGCAAATTAAACCTAATGATTTTTCTAACCAAAAAAAAATGTAACAATTAGAATTTTAAGTAAGTAACCTTCTTCGAGAAGATATTGCCATAGCAATTCTAACTCCTAGTAAAAGTTTAAACTCAGCAAAAAATATAATTAACACCAAATAAACCCATTCGGTAGGCAGGCAAAACCTTTATCCACGCCAATAATGCAGTCTGGGGACAGCTGATCTCAGGTTCCAACGACGAACGTAGCACAAGGCGTAGGCGGCGCTTAAAAAGCTCTGCGCTGGGGCGCAACCGCGCTTACGTCTTAAGCGAGTACGAACGGTTGTATACTCTTTATTTCGGCAGCGAACACCAAAAATTCCTTCTTGAACACAAAATACAGCAGATATTTTCGACAGTAAATCAATCAGCATCAAAAAGATTTATATAACGCCGTGTGCAAAAAGTGTATCCAACCGTCTGTATGGAGATATCACTTAGAAACTGCCAATATATACATATATATATATATATGAAATTAAGAAACAGCACCTATGTATGTTGATTTAGCCTGAATGGCTCCAATAATGCACTTACATGCAGAATTTCATGTATTTCACAGGGAATGTTTTAGTCTTTTCTTGATTTTATTTATATTTTTTTTTTCAATGTTTTCACAGTTTTTGTTAAATAGTTTTGTTAATTCTTTTTAAGAATAAGGTTAAGCACATAAAAAAAAATCGAACTCCACTGCAGCTCTTGCTGAACTTCACTCGATGGTGTCCGCAAAGAAAAAGATCGCTGCCACGATGTGAATATAGCTTGGGAGTCTAATTCTAACCAATTTTGGGCAGACTTCCGTTTGTTTGACATTGACATCTAATTTTCTTTTTCGCAACAAAGCCTAATTAATAAACACTGGCATACAGTGATGATTTGACATGCTTATCAAACTTTTATCAAACTATCCAAGCTTTCATCCGATAGATGGCTCTAGCAAAGTTACGATATTCACTATTTAGTTAAACGGCTTAGTGGAACAAAAATGAGTTTGCAATGTATCGCATAAAGGCGAACATTACAATACTTCCTATCCAGTGAGTGCAATTCTTTTTATGTTAGAACTATTTTATATAGCATCGACAACTAGAACAACAAGTAGAATCGAAACTGTAAAATGGTATTATAGATTTGTGCAATTTTTGTAACAGGCAGAAGAAGGCGTGGCAGATGTTTAATTTTAGATTTGTAGGCAAACTGTTTGAGATATATCAATAGTCAGCAGCGCCTAAGAGCAGATCATGTGCTTACATAATTCATGAGCAAACCGGTAAAAGGATTTAAAGGATTTAAGCTGACCCACTAAGACATTACTCGAACATGTTTCTCAATTGAACGACTTGACTTTGCCGCTTGACTGTGCCCAGACATTACTTTGGCTTCGCTGCCACAAGCACCTCACCACGGCAGTCATAGCGCTTCCTACCCCGTCACTCGGTCGGGCAGTCAGTCAGGTAACCTAGATGGCGTCTTGCCAGCTGTCATGTCTTGGCTTGCAAGTTGTCCTGTCTCGTCTTGTATCTAATTGAATGGTTGCCAGTAAAATTGCTTAGCAGACACAACAGTCAAATGCTTTAAAGCGCAAAACTGCTGCAAGTTGAAACCGTTTGCAGCTTATGGAAGAAAATCCAATTAATCACAAATCCCATTTTGCACACGCATGTCACAGGCGTTGCACGAAAAAAGAGAAAAAGTCGTGCCGCCTACGAGTATCAATCAATTACGGCGAAAGTATTTATCGGACTTGCTTATCATCATTGGCATATAATAAAAGCACGTGAAAAGTTACATCAACGAAGTGGAGATACCCTAGCCCAAAGCGTACATAGTAATTCAATGAACGTTGTTTTTTGCATTCATCAGATTTTTGCTAACGTAATCCATTACTTTTGTGAACATTTGGGGAGCGGTACTGTAATGTATTACCACTGTCAGCGTTTGTTACCTAAATAAGTTGTACTTAACGTTGATTCCGACTGATTGTGAGGTTGGGCTAGGGTTGGCCAACAACTGAAGAGTAGACTATATAGGCACGTGTACGATATAAGTAAATTTATTTACAGCCAATTTGTTATACTCATAGAGCGAATATAAAGGATACATTAATAAACAAGAGTTTTAACTAGCCAAAAATCAGATAAGAATAAAGAGTGAGATACACAGAAATGCATGAAATTCGATTAAAATTTATCATAAAAGGGTAAGGGTAGTCTGTGGGTTGGGCGTGTATCTATCAGATTGCGCCGGAAACAATAAAGCAGGCGCATCATTAATTCTTGTACCATTTTTAGCTACTGAGCGGCGCCAAATTTATCGCCTATTATTAAGCAGGGCAAAAGTCACACACACACACACACACACACACACGATCACATAGCACTAAAGCTGAGACAGTATTTATGGCAATGAAAGCTGTTGCTGCTTCTTCTTCTTCTTCTTTGGCCTTTGTTCTACTTCTTTCTGTGAAAGTGTGTGAAAGTCTTTCGCTTGCAATCATTATTCAATATGTTGGCTTTTGTGCCTTCGCATTTGTTTCGTTCTATGCCACATAAGTCATGCACGTGTGAGTGTGAGTTTTAGAGTGAGTGTGAGTGTAAGCGAGTGTCTACATATGTGTGAGTGCCTGTGTGAGTGTGTGTGAGCGCATGCAAAAGACAATGAAAAATTTGTTCAAGTGCCGTGCGCCCGCCGCGGCGCGTCGATGTGGAAATTGCGATAGTTCGCCTGGCTGGGTAGGTCGCTGCCTTTTGTGGGCGGTTCTGTACGGCGGCTGACTGGCCACCCGCATTGTAGAACAATGAAGTGTGGCAAACGGCAAATGGCAAGTGGCAACATTGTCGTCGAAGTTGTTTAACTTTGCATTTGCTGCCTGGCAGACATGCGGCTCCTGGTTGATGCTGTCGTCTCCAGAACAGAGCTTAGTGTTGCCTTTGATTAAGAACCGAACAAGTGTCAGCTGGAGTATTGTTTTCAAATAGTAGCTTCTATTGGCTACGAACTGGAGCAGGTGCAGAGCACACAAACAAAAAACACAAACAAAGCAAATAATCGAGAAAAACTGTTACAAAAAGTTATCGAGCAGTCAGCAGTATCAACTTTTAAAGTCCATTAAAGTTGTACGAAATTCTAGCTTTTTTATTGATGTTTTATACTTTAAAACTGCATATGTATGTATGTATCGCTGGAGCTGCTGTCAATTACTTGATAGACGATAGAGGATAGCTTTGCTTTGGCAGAAACTAGAATATTTGTGTGCTGTCAGAAACAGTAACAGTTATTTATGGTCCCAAGCTTGAAAGAAGGTATATATGATGTTTAGCTTTGCAAATGAACATATGTCTTATAGTAAAGTTATGGCCTAAGGCGTTTTGAGGGATTGGTTGGTTAGAGAAACAAGATAGAAAATCACCAAAGCGTGTCAGTTTATAATCAGAACATGTTTTAATATAATGGTTTTGCACAAAAAAAAACAAGGTTCTAAAATACTGTTAAGTAAAAGATATTTTACCTTTTTAGGTCTTATTTTTTGAATGCTTAAATCAAGTTTACCTGGAAACAAAATTTAGCTTTATGATATAGTGGTGCAATCATTCTTACTTTAATTTGGTTACATTCAAACTACGTATAAATTCAAAGTCTAGCGCTTGTTCTCTGCGCTGAGATCTTTACATTTTAAAAAACAAATATTATTACTTGGTTTGAATACCACATTTTAGTAAGAAAGTTTTTTAGAAAAAGAGATACATAAAAACCTAGTGCGCTTCTTTAAGAATACGTTAATACTAATCATTCGTATATTGTAATATTTTTTGTACTAACAACAAAAATATGAAAACTTAATTTTAGTAACAAAAAAAAGCGATCACCAAGTGCCCGGGGGCGAGGCCCTCGAGCAATCACGTCTCATTATAGCGGTTCTGGCTCCTTGTTTTAAATCTGCGTGTTCGGAATATGTGTTCGAGGCTTAGCCATTTCCTACAAACACTTCCATCTTATGTATATATCCGATTAAGGACTACCATTAATTTTTCTGATGATAGAGAGAAAAAACTCCCAATATTATCATTATAAATTTTTATGTGTTTTATGTTTTTTCATTGTTGCCGCAATTGGTCAGGGCTGCGGCCAACCTTCAACTGCCGCTATGAGACGTTCGACCGCCAATAGCAACAGCGAACGAAGTGCTACTTATACGCTAGATTCGCGTAAATTCAAGTTGGGAATTATAAGCCATCGGAATGCCAAAAAGCGAACTAGCGGTTGCAATTGGCTGACATCAACTCAAACGCTTGAGCATGAACGAGACAGCTAGCTAGTTTCTTGCGAAGGTTGTTTGGTTACCGGCTCTCGCTCTCACATTATGTTATTGCACTTAAACGCGGTGCTAGTACGCTCTGAGGCATTTGTTCACCATTTCAAATTGACTTAAAAAAAATGTAAAAAACAAATAAATAAAAGAAAATTTAATAATTTTCTAGAAATACTTTAAAATAAATAAACAGCAGTTTTTTTTTAAAGGTCCGCACGCAGTAGGATTCGAACCAATGTCTCTTTGATCATAAGGCAAAAGCAATTCAATTCACGATATGCAAGCGACCAATCAGTGCTGCTTGCGAGTCCAGCCCACTTGTTCCGTCGCGGAACTCGATGCAAATATGGAACCTAGTCACTGTTACTGAATTCATAAATATGAAATCGATTAGATTTATACTCTTTGATTTATAATGTTCGGTAAAATATCGCACAAATATTATAAGACACATACACGTAACATTTATAACAAATCATGTAACGTACAAATAACATTGTGCTCTCAGTCATATTTTCAGCAATGAGAAATAAACAGTCGATAATTATACTGTGCGACAGTGAAAATACACCCGAAAAGTTACATAGTGTAGGTTATTCATCTAGTCGAGTAGAACCAAAAACCATTTTTTTTTTCTGGGGATCACTCTACATTTTTTTTATTGACAAATAAGGTTTTTTTTACTTTATTTACTAATACATTGATATCTGGGTAATTTTTTGAGGAATTTTCAAAGAGTGATAAAGCTTCGCTGTCTTTGTCCAGACGCTTCACAAACTGTTTCTTATAACCCAATTTTAGGTGCAATGGTGGTAAAATGATAGCTCCTACCAAAGGAACATTTACACACATTGACCATTCATTTACATGGTAATTATAACCAAAACGAGTGTCCCGTTCGCAGAGATATCAGGGGTATTTTGTGTAGAATTGTTAATACTTCAAGGTTTTTACAGATTTAATAGCAATATATTGTAATTACGAAACTCAACGTGGGACGCTTCATTTTATATTAAATGCATGATCAGAATATGCTCGTTTTGTTATTTTTTGTTAACTATTAGAGATGAGCAATATTTATTATACCTATTACTTTGTAACGCATATCGATATGTATTTGTATTACAGTATACTGTTTTCCATTGACAGCTTGCTTCAACTGCTTAGCAGCTATTCCATTTTTGAAAGAGCGCCTCTTTGAGGGAGTCCAGCTTTGATTGAGAGCTTTTTGGAGGGCCGTGTCTTTTGCGGAATCCGAATTGGTGACTCAGGAGGATTGTTGACAATTTTCCTTAATATTAAATATTGTAATGTACATATTCTATCCTATTAGAGTTATAATATTAATTAAGTAATAGAATTTAAATTAAACAATCTGCCATAGATCACACTATTAAACACTTAGTGTGTAGCGATTAAGAATAATGTACATACATATTGGATTATAGCCTTAGATTTAGCAGGCTGATTGCCATTAATAATAAAAATAAAAAATAAAACATTTTTCGAGTACTTAATTTTAAAAAACTTAGAACGAATATTTAGTACTAAAATACATATAAAATTTTTTTAATGCTAAATCTGGGTATAACAGATGCGCCTTAGCGCGTGGAAATCTTTGCTTCTTGGGGGCATCTGTTCCCTGCGAGCGCCTATTTTCACAAGCCGGACTTGTGCTATCTGTTCGGCGAATACGCTCTTTTTGAACGCAAACTATTAATATTTAAAAAATTATGAATTTGTCTTGTTACCTACATTTTTTTAAGTAAAGTCGATATTTTCTAAATTAAAAGATAACATATTGGAATACATTTTTTTTATAAAATAATTTAGTTTTTATCGCAACAAAAAAGGATTTGACTCTCTATCTACTTTATTTTAAAAATTAAAATTATTTAAATATATAAAGTGAACTTTAATTTCAATACAGACCTCCAGTGCGTCGTGGCTCAGTTTCACAAACAGATCCAGTCACCGTGGTAGTGAAACAAAAGTGGGACTCATAGTCCAGGAAAAATTTTAAAATTTGAAAAAGTTAACTCTGCTTCATCCGAGAATTGAACTTGGGAGCTCGAGCTTGAGAGGCCAACCCGCTAACCACTGAGCTACTGCTCGATAGTCGCCCGAGCTGTCAAAACAGCCCGTTGCGTCGTTCTGCTTGTTATTTTAACAAGTGCAAAATCAACTTGCAGACTTTTGCTTTTTATCTGGGACTCCGCTTGCCAGTTATCATCGGTTACCTTATTTTAGGCCGTGTCTATTCTTTCTAATATAGAATCAATTCTGCCTAACAGCACTGATCCAGAAATTGAAAATGAAAAAATTGCATCTTTTCTGAAGAAAATGGCTCAGCAAGCCAAGAAATCCTCTGGCCCTGCCTGACAAGTTGCGGCTGCTAAGCGTTTGATAAATTCGAAAAAGCGTATTGCGGCATTATCACCCGAAGTCAAGCGTAAATCCATTAAAGGCAATAAACCGTGCCCCGCAACCAATCGCCAGCACAAACGCAGCCACGCAGCTTTTTAACCGCTTTGCTACTCTGGCCACTGCTATGTACGAAGATCTGCAGAGTGGCAATGATGATGATTCTAATATGTCACCCAATGCCACCCAATCAAGCGACCCACGCTCAGAAAATCCACCCCGCATCATGGTAAAAAGATGTTTTGATATCAACGCGTTATTTAATGACCTGTCAGATATCGATCCAGTCAAATATATAACAAAATCAGGAGGGGAATCATTGAAAATCATGGCTAAAGATGTTCCTACCTTTCGGGCCATAGTCAGCAAATAATAGAGACCACTCCCGCCATGCGAAACTAACACTCTTATGACACTCATCCTTCCCGTTTTGCTTTATGGCGCTGAAGCATGGCGATGTCGCAGTCTGATGAAAATGCGCTTAAGATCTTTGGACTTATACGCGTTGGCAACGACTACCGCACCCGATGGAACTATAAACTCAATGAGCTCTACGACGTATGTCTATTGACATAGTCAAGCGAAGTAAGATACAGCGGCTTCGCTGGCTATGTCATGTTGTGCGTATGCATGAAGAAGCTCCTGCGAGAAGGATATTCAATGGGGTTGTCGAAGGGAAGCGACGAAAGGGCAGATCATACCTTCGTTGCAAGGACCAGGTAAAGAGTACACTAGGTACCATTGGTATCACCAATTAGAGAAGGTGCGCGCAATGCAGAGACGCCTGGAGGAGAGCTTTACATCAGGCCGTAACCCGGTAACGGGTTGTTATGGCCAGTTAAGTAAGTAGGAAGAGAAAGGGTAACAAGAATTTTAGGGAGTCTTCTTATATTGGCCAGCGCATTGGAGACCTAATGGTAGGGTGGGTATTGAAGCGACACGTTGCTGCAACATCTGAGCAACATCCAAACGTGAGAGTCCATTATATGGTTCTACCTGTCTGTCCGTTTTTAATATGACAGAGATTCCGCCTTTATTTTTATTTAGTTTGTGAATGTGGAACGTTTATTCCTCGGAATTGTCAAACCCCTCTTAAATAAAGCGGCTAAGTGTTTGAAAATACAAAAGAATAAGCTCAAATTACAAGTTTCCGACAAAAAGAGCCTATCTTTGAATAAGACTCCCTTGTTTTGATAGTAGTAGGAAGTTTCTTCAGCTGGGTTTCATAGTTTAATCACGGAATTCAAGCTTTTCATTTTAGTCCCATAGAAATAATAGCTATCTTTCCATATTTCGCTTTTCCTCTTCCTGGCAGTTGTGAGTCATACCAATATCTCATCTCCTTGAATTACTTGCCAAATTTTGGCGGTTATTCATAAATTGAAAAACTCCAGCTATTGTGTTTTCCACGTCCACTTCAACCTTTTGCAATCTTATGCTCTCTCATATACACATATACATATATCGGCGGGCAACACTTTATGCCTATCGAAAAAAAATATTAAAATTGCATATGCTTTAACATTGTGTTCCAATTACTGTTGTCAACAATTTATACGCATTGAGGACAGGCCAGCATTTTTTTTAATGGAAACTTTTTGGAGGATCCCCAGCGACAGACTGAGGTCCTGGCACATACAGCAAACTGCACTGCTGTTGGAATGCCAGTGCAGCGGGACCTTGTAATATCATGAAAAATGCATTTTGCAATACACAATAATAATATATGTAACACAATAAATTGTGAAGCGAAAAAAATACAAGAATCGCTTGGAATGGGGCTGAAGAAAATGTTATAAAACTATTATCGAGCGCATAATAGCAAATGTTGCAAAATAACTTTTGACAAAGTGCACTCAATATCAAAATGTATGTGTGTATATATGTGAGTTTCTGTGTGTGTGTGTGTGTCTGTGTGTGTGTGTGTGCTGGCCTTTGTATGTGTGCAAGTGCCAAGCACACATATACACAATGAAAAATCACAGAATGCAACAATGCCAGCGTACGAGTAAGCGAATGAAGGGAAAAAATCTAGCGTTAGAAAAAAATTTCATCATTTACGATATCCTTATACACTTTTCCCGAAGTAATCAAGAGTATATTGAGTTTTACATGCAATTTGTAACCGGTTGAAATAGGCAGCAATGTGTTTTTGAATTAGTGAAACATAAACGTCTTAACTTGTTCCAAACATTTTCCTGCCTTATAACTGTTATGAATAATCGTCGAATCACTGTTAGAGAAGTTGCTGAGTTTGTCGACATATCGGTTGGCTTCTGATATTTGGGGAATAAAACAAGCTGCAAAGTTTTGTTGGTACATGGTTATGACGTTAAAACCAAAGCTGTTTTCTTTGATTGCATTGGTTTGGTGCAAACGCTCTTACCACAAGGTCGTATGGTCATTAAGAATTATCATCTTGAAGTTATGCTTCAATTGCTTTTGAATCACAATTATGAAGCTGCTCACACATCCCCGGATTTTTTGGCTAAAAACATCGTTATCGAGCCGCAGTCACCGGCTTCACCAGTGAACGACTGGTAACAAGCTGCCGCAAATCTCTGTCAGAGATGGCTGAGGAGTTCGTTCTCATCCTGATATGGGTCCCAGGACACCGGGACATAGCGGACGAGCTCGCCAGACAAGGTACTATTGCTCCCCTCCTTCCGGACAGAGAGAGAATAAGCATCCCGCAAGGCAATCTAAACTGGCAAAATGTGAAGAATGAAGTGAAAGAGTTGCTCAGCTGTTGTTAGAGCCACCACTGGGTACTGGCTAATCGGTGCCCATGCAGCTAGACTTCTTGCTCCCTACAGCGACCCCTGCACAAGGTCTGTGAGCACGAAAAGGAGGATGAAATAGTAGAGCACTTCTTTTGCTTCTGCTCTTTGTAATAGACGATGTAGGTACCTAGGAAGGTACTTCCTGAGCAGCTTGTCAGAGCTTGCTAAAATTAGCCCCAAAAGGATAGCTGATTTTATATCAGCAACTGAATGATCCCCTTTTAAAAAAAATATATTTCTAGGGTGTAAGGAGAAAGGAACAAGATGCTACGGTTTCACAATAGGCCGAATTTCGGCATAAGTGTGCCATGAAGAAACGTGGTAGCCGTTTAAAACTAACCTATTCAGTTTATTATTTATGGAGATATGGTCTTAAAAAACTGACGGGTGGTCACATACTTACAAATAATAAACACAACAATAATGACAAAAAAATATTGAATATATTAAGATGAACTTACTTTCATTGACTTTAGAATTGAATATTCTGCCATGTAAAGAGTGTTTACGCTTCGGCTGTGAAGCTCTGCTTAGTTTTCATAACAACTTATTGAGAAGTGAGGGGTGTATATTGCAGAGAATTGTTGTTGGAGCTCGCATATAAATTGACACAATTCGAATATTGTGTGCAGGGGCGCGAGCTCCATGTCCAACGCACTGAAAGTCAAGGCACCAACAGCAACAACAACACATAATGCTGTATAATGTTGCGCATGAAAGTATGCAATATTTGCTGAACGTTGCTGACTGCAGTATTTCTCAACAAACTCAACTGGTTTGTTGCTCGGATGACATGAGAGCGAGCTGATGTATGGCAGACAATATGTCAAAATTGTTAGAAGATTTGTGCGCTCTGACGGATGAATAACATGCTGACTGGCAACCCAAAAAGTATGCTACAATTTACAATTTCATTACAAAGTTTTCAACTTTAAAGAGCACCAGCCAACAACAACACCACCAACAATGAATGATATAGCGGGAGAGGTGGTTGGCTAGATAGGAGACTGGATGCGACTAAAGTCGAGATGACATGTAACCAAATTACAAGCAGCAACACATGGAGCACATCAGTGCCGGCAAACGACAGCTGCGCCGCGAAATATGCAACAATTTTTGCGCATAAAATGGCATAGCGGAATCCACAGACAACGAGAGTTGCTACAAAAAGTAGCAAAAATCGTGGGGCAAAGGCAAAAGTTAAAACAAGCGAGCGTAAAAATTTCAACCAAGCATGTGGCATGTTGCATAACCAACACACACACACACACACACACACACACACACACACACAAGTGCGAAAAAGTGGTGTATAACTTTAGGCGCTAGCCATGGCAAGCATGCCTCAAAATTTAAACGTTGTTGCACACACAAGGCTGAAATCGGGCTATATATGTGGCAGCAGAGTGAGATGGAGCTAGTCTAAAAGCGAGAGAGAGAGAGAGAGAGAGAGAGCGAGAGCGTCTGTTGCATGCTTGCTTACATGCAAACAATGGCTTGCATATGTAGCGCCTAAAGTTATGCATTTTGGTTGCATTTTTTCGCCTCTGCCTACACACAATACATTGAACGTGTTAGTAAGTTGCTCTGTGTGTGTGTGTGTGTGTGTCTGTGTGTGTGTCTGTGTGTGTGTGTGTCTGTGTGTGTGTGTGTGTGTGTGTGTGTGTGTGATTGCAAAATGTAGCTATTAGTTGCACATAGTTGCCATAGAGTACGGGGTGACAAATTCCCGGGGCAGCCACGTGTGGGCTTAACACAATGCGCTTTAGCGTGCATGTATATGAATGCGTGTACGCTGACAAGCCGAAAATCGGGTCAGTAGTAAATCAACAGAACAACTCATGTATGTGGCGGGTCATTTGGCATGGGGAAAAAAACCAAGGTAATCATTGTTTTCATGGACCAAGTTTTTGATGTAAAAAAATAGAAAAGTTTACAAATTATTTATTTATGTTGTTGCATAGTTGTATGCGGCTGTGACAATTTGGGCAATAATTTCATGCATGCAGCACATTGATTGCACACATCTAAAAACTATGGTCAAAAAAAGCGCTACAACGTATGCAACAGAATACGTAACAAGAATTTAGTTGATAGTCGAGCAGCTTAGAAATTAGTAACAATTTTAAACGCTTTAGCGTCAATCTAATAATCTTTCAATCTATCAATCTATCAATCTATCAATCTATCAATCTATCAATCTATCAATCTATCAATCTATCAATCTATCAATCTATCAATCTATCAATCTATCAATCTATCAATCTATCAATCTATCAATCTATCAATCTATCAATCTATCAATCTATCAATCTATCAATCTATCAATCTATCAATCTATCAATCTATCAATCTATCAATCTATCAATCTATCAATCTATCAATCTATCAATCTATCAATCTATCAATCTATCAATCTATCAATCTATCAATCCATCAATCTATCAATCTATCAATCTATCAATCTATCAATCTATCAATCTATCAATCTATCAATCTATCAATCTATCAATCTATCAATCTATCAATCTATCAATCTATCAATCTATCAATCTATCAATCTATCAATCTATCAATCTATCAATCTATCAATCTATCAATCTATCAATCTATCAATCTATCAATCTATCAATCTATCAATCTATCAATCTGTCAATCTATCAATCTATCCATCTACCAATCTACTATATATTCATTCTGTTTTTATATAACTCCATCAATTTATCAGTCGTTCTGAACCTTCGCGAAGTGCGGACGTGTTATCATTTGTGTGTTCTTAAACAGCGTTTCTCTTTAAGCCTTAGGGCTCCGCTGACAGGTAAAAGGGCGCTCCGCCAATCTGGCGCTCCGCGATCGTGACCTCCGCCTTCGAGCATCCGCATCGCGGCTAAATCCTCTCGAGGGGATCACAGACAAGTCCACAAGTGTGGTAGTTATTCGAGAGTGCAGTTGAAGTTGAAAAAGCAAATCAAATCAAATCTATATATAGAAAAAAATTTTCAAAGCTTATAGCCGGAATCGAACCCACGACCTCTGGCTTTGTAGGCAGACCGCTTACCCACTGCTCTATCGGTGGGTAGCCGGTCCGATTAGCCAATCAGCGCTTTAGGCAATGCGTAACTGTACTTTGCTGAACTTTTCGGTGCAGCGGTTAGGCAGCTGGTGGAATTAACAGCGTAACAGCGATACCCTGGTTCAATTCCCAAACGAGGCGTAATGTAATATTAATCAATTACAAATTGTTAATATGGATAGTAAAGTGCCCACTTCCTCACAGCAGATAACTCTGAAGGAAGGTGTCTCGTAGAAAAAATGGCGAAGTTATAGAAGATTTAATTCCCAACAATTTCTTTTTCATTGATTTGGCTCTTGAGGCTAATAACAAGGAAGCCTTAAAAATAAACCAAATTGGACGACAAAGAGTCGTGGTAGAAATACCCATACAACTTAGACGCAGTTCTCTGTCACATATGCCAAGGTTTTGGGCATACTAAAAATTTATCATTGAGACCAGTTATCTGTGGGAAATGTTCATAAGAACATCCAACTGCACAATGTAGGGAAACGTCAGAAGAGAATTTCTGCTGCTTTGACTGCAGAAGTAATCATGCGGCTTGGTATAAAGGCTGCCGAGTTTTCAAAGCCAAAAGTAATGAGCGCAGGCCTAAACTCAATACGGCAACAAGTAACAGAAGTCAGAAAAATTGGAGAGAATTTGTTCCAGCAGCCAATGTCCAAGGGAATCATTCATATGCAGAGTCACTTCGTACAGGCTTACATATTGTGAATCTTCCACGGAATGCGGGTTTAAAGAAGGGCAATACTGTACCAACACCTGGCGCTATGGTTCCCCAAAAACACATAGAGTATCGGCAAGATATACCTGCCAACAGAAGCTCGAGACTGGAGGAGGCCATTGAGGCTCTTACAGCGAAAGTAGACACACTTCAAGCCATGTTCAAAGAATTGCAGAAAACAAACCAGTTTCTTAAACAAATGTGTCTCAGTCTTCTGAACGCCAAAAGATGATGGCTCGTACACTTCGCCTCGGATTGTGGAATGCTCGGGGACTCTCTGGGCATGTTGAGGAGCTCAAGCAGTTCCTCGCCGAGCACAATATCATGTCATGCTTATCACTGAGACTAGGCTACAGGATGGTATTTGCATCTATATTCCTGGCAACAACATGCACAAAGCAGAGCACCCCAGCAATAGACTAAGAGGAGGTGCGTCGGTCTTAATCAAACGGGACATATCATATATCCATCATGAACCTGTGAGAACGACACACTTACAAAAAGCTACCATTCAACTTGCCACAAGCTCAAAGAAGCTTTAAGAAGTCCCTACACTGTGAGATCAAAAATAGAATAGAAAATCTACTCTTTATTCAGCGGCAGAAAATGCTTGAATTGATAGTCTCTTCTCTCTACCTCCCTCCGGAATTCCATTGGTCAACAAAGGACTTCAGCCAGATTTTTGATAACCTTGGCAGTAAATTTATTATTGGAGGAGATTTTAATGCCAAAAGTAGGCTATGGGGAAACTTTACAGCGGACCGGAGGGGCAGGTGCCTACAGGATACAATACAAAGTTCCACTGTCCAAATCCTAGCAACTGGGCAGGCAACTCACTATCCTGCTGGTCAAATATACACACCCAGCGCTATTGACTTCTTTGCCTTTAATGGATGGCGGCCAGAAAATTTCGACATAAGAAGTGAATACCAGCTGTTTTCCGATCACCTACCTTTGATAGCCACATTCGACGCTGCTCCAGAAATCAAGGTACCTCAGAGATCACTGCTTCCACGTGGTGCAGATATATATATATATTCCGCCGAGAGCTAGGGTTTATCGCAGAGTGTCTAATAGAGTAAAAAAGCTACTGTTACTTCATAAGCAGAAGGAAAATGATTGCATACTAACAAATGCCTCCACTGACACTAGCTCAAGACACTCGGTGTGGACTCTAGCAAAATAATACAAACAGAAAGCGACACCAAGGTTCCCGATCAAAAAGCCTGACGGATTCTGGGCCAGATACCCTAGGGAAAGAACTGAGGCATTTGCTGAGGATTTGGGGGAACGCTTCAAACCATTCAGTAGCAGCTCATCGAGCAGGCAAAGAAAGGTCCAGCTCGTGCTCGACAGCCCAGAGCAGTTGTGTCCTCCTGTCGCTCCCATCACAGCGGAGGAAGTCTTGGGGCATATTAAAGAAATGAAAAGCAGAAAGGCTCCAGGAGAAGATGGTCTAGATAACAGGACACTCAAGGCATTGCCAGCCAAAGCAATACTGTTCTTGGTCCTAGTGTTCAATGCTATGTTGAGATTGGGACATGTCCTAACCCGTGGAAGAAAGCGAGAATCGTACATAGCTGCCAGCTGGAGATATGGTTTGCAAGTCTACGGCATTGCTTCGAAAACCCATTTGCAAAAAATCAGAATCCTACAGGCAAAAACCCTTCGCATGCTTACTGGTGCCCCCTGGTACACGCGAACTGCGGACATAGAGAGGGATCTAGATGTGCCTAAAATTGGGGATAAGAGCAAGCCGTGCAGTACATGCTGCCCCTTCAAAACCACGCAAACCCATTGACAAGGCGCCTTTTAAAGCGACCCAAAAAGGAAGACCACACAATAAGAAGGACATCCCGTCGACGTCGTTAATAGGTTTATGTAAATATGTATGTATGTACTCTTAATTGTACGTTTTTAAGTTGTTTTACTATTTTTTCTTTAAGTTTAATTTAAGTTGTTGTTAAAAATAACAGTAAAATTAAATATAAATAAAAGTTAAAAAAAAAGTCAATTTATCATACTATCAATATATTAATCTATAACAGCAGTAAACGTCTGAGGGTGGGATTGCGGACCAATGTAAAAAATCATTCACCGATATTTTGATTTTGAACAGATCCTCCATGGAATATTTGCTGAACAATGGCGCGCAACCTGTTGCTTCTGCCCGAGTAAAAGTGCAAAAACTACAATCGACCATGTTGGGGAGCCACCCAAAAACAGTCGCAAAAGCTCTTATGATTGAAACTCAAAATTTCATCATCTTTTAAGGTTTATATCACAAATGAGTTCAAAGAGAGTTCAAGCAAAACTGCTTGAGAATAAACTTAAAAACAAATGGACTGAAAACCAACTGTGGATTTATCGAATACCTCTGAACAGCAATCGCACAACTGCGTTAAACGCTAATAGCTTATCGGTTTCTATACGATGATGATGCGTTGCCTTAAAGCAGACAACACTTTATACCCATTATCTGCCCACATTCCTGCAACGCCAATGCCAGTGCCATATCAGCGCTTCCGTGCACACTTGAATTCACATTGCACACACACTTACCACGCACACACACACACACACACACACTCATAGTCGCATGCATAGGAACAGTGCCAGCGATTAATCAATAACCACTCAGAGCGCAAAAGAGAGCGTACATCCGGCTGTTTGAGAGTGCGTGTATTTCAGTGTTGGTAAAACGATTTAATGGGCACAAAATGATGTGTCCCAACTGCAGCAGCTACATACACACCGATTGCCACCGCCAGAGCCACGCATATGTCTGTTTGTGTGTTCGTGAGTGTGTATATATGAAGCTCGTGCGTGCGTGAGTGCATTAAATTTGCTGCAATGACAGCAATAACGGTGGTATTGCCTGCAGGCTACTTTTAGGCGCACGCGAAATATAATGGAAACGAGGCCAAATGCATGTCGTCCAGAGCGTCTGGCCAGCTTGGAGCAGCCTGTACCAACAATCCGAACCGGCGTGTCTGCAACAAGAATTTCGCATTTAGGTTTCGATTAAGTGTTTGGTTGAGGGTGTGTTTTGTGTGTGTGTGAGTGAGAAATATCCAAAATGTCTGCTTTTAGGCGCTGCGCATTTTTTGGCACGCTCTTTATTTGATTGTTTGAGTGTGTTGGCTCTGCATTCGGTATCCGTATGTTTGTTTGATTGGAACTCTGTGCTGCAGCCACTGTAGCCGCTGTCATTGAGTGCAATTCCAGGTCAGTTTACATTTGTGGCCTAGCCTATCCTCTTCTGGCCTGGCCGGTCTCTGGGTTTGGCTCTGGGCAGTCCCGTTGCAGTTGCTGGACCAATTTCAAATGCATTGTTTGGCCTTTTGCATTTGGCATTGTGTCAGCAACAAAGAGTCTGTTCGAGTTTGTCGTGTGACGGCGTAGATTGGCAGCCCAAAAATTTTTTAAAAACAGTGGCAACAATTCCTGGCAAGTCCGTTGAAAATTGAAGTCATTCCGATGGGCAGTTCCTGAGTTTTTGGGCAGCTTTAAATTGTTTCTTAAAACATCTCTCGAAACTAATGAAAAATGATTTGCTTATAAAGCATTAAACCCAAAACCGTTCATATTTTTCCCTAAGGTAAAAAAGCGCCGATCGATTCGGAGTAAAGGCAAGTTAGAAAAACTGAATTTCAATTGTTTAACAATTATTGAAATCGTAAGGACAAATGTAATCATTAACCGACCGGACGGTACCTGACAGTGGGATACTCTGTACTTACTTTTTCCACTTTTGATTGATTTCACATAGGGCTGGTTTACAGGTCCATTCTCGTTCTACCTCAGACGCCCTCTCACATATGGTGAACACTGGCACGCACTGGGAACGTGGTTAATACAATCAAATTTATGAATGGAATTCTACGCCATAGCCTTAGATAATGGAATCGCTTCATTTTTTCAACTTACCGAGAACGCTTGTAAAACTATGCAGTTTCTACTTGAGGTATAGGTGGGGGGCCCACAACGTTCAGTGCTGGGTCCCCTGCTCGGAAACTGCAGTAGGATTGATGAAATCCAACTAACATCTAACTAAACTCTGGTAGTGGGCAAAGAGCTACATGGATGGAATCAATTGGCAGAGCATGAAACGGAGGTCGGCTCATTAGCAGCCGGAAGCAAGTGGAGCAGGCTCGTATAATTTTTGGCGCCACACATATCATATCGAAGAGGCCATAAAATACCTTGGCATTATGATCGACACTAGACTCTCATATAGGAAGCACTTGCAGTATATTTGCAAAAAAGTGTAGAACATCAGCAAACTCATAACGAAGCTGATACTGATGCCAACGACGCAATATTAGTCATCGCGAGGATGGTGCCCATCGGCTTTATAGTCACAAAAAATGTGTAATATCATTCAATGGCGCTTGACGTCTAGACTGATCCCAAACATAAACCTCTGAATTAAAAGACGCCGCTGCGAAATCAACTTTCACCTCCCGCGCATCCTCAGTAGCCATGGGTGCTTTAGGAAGTTCTTATACAGATGTGGCCACGATGACTACCCAAACTGTGGGTGCCCAGGAGACGCTGAGCATGTTTCCTTTTTTTGCCCTAGGTGCAGCACCGCCAAGATTGTGATGGCGAATCTGAGGGATACCGAGCCAACTAGAAGAGGCAATAATTGAAAGCAGTAACCCAGGGCTGGCTTAGAATAGATATCTTTTTTATATTATTGGGCAATTGCTGTACAAAAAAAAAAAAAAAAAATGAGTAACGAGAAACTTAAATGAAACCGAAACGCCGAACAAAAACACCACAAGTTTGAAAATGTTATATACAATCTGTACGTGCACAAAAACTGTAGCTTAAATGAAAGTTAATGTGAGTCTATATTTGTAATCGGCCCCGACCTTTAGTTGGCTGTTAGTTTATGGTGGAATCTGTAATTTAAGTATTATAGGTACAAGATGGCACGAGCCAAGCATAAGTTTAAGCAAAGGGCTGTAGGAAAACTACCTTATTTCAAAACCCAAAAACGCCATGCCATTTAACCAGTTTCCTGAACCGAAACACCAGTTTTAACATGGGTCTTCAGCACCTAAACATTCAAATACACTGCTGCTGCTACTCTTTATTCAGGGCAAAAGTGCTTGCTGCCTTGATTAAAAGCCTGGTAAAACCTTATTGAGTGCGCAGAATTAAGTTGCATGCCACAAGGTGCCTTAAATGAAATTCATGTGAATAATTTTAGGTGCAAAGGTGTGATTTTTATGGCATCGTTTTACAAACGGCAAAAGCCAACTAAAAAAAGAACAAGCTAAAATTATTGTCATAATAAATTTTCAACATGGCCAACTGACACGCCAATGCAAAGCAAACAGAAAACAAAACAGAGAAAAGTGTACAGAAAACAGAAAACGGAAAACGGAAAACGTAAAACAGCAAAAGGCAAACAAACAAACAAACAAACAAAGAAACAAACAAACAACAAGAACAACAACAACTGACTGACTGACTGACCGAGCTAGCTAGCAAGCAGCTAAAAGTAGGCAACACACACATACATGCACGTGCAGGCACACATGCAGAGTTGCTTTCGAACATAACGGAAGCCACAGAAACTAGCGCAATGAAACATGACTTTCGATATGGCACGGTAAACGGTAAATGCTGTACGTTGAACGGTAAACGGGAAAAGTTTGCGTGCCAAGCTCGTAGAGCCAAAAAGTCACACAGCGAGAAGCGGGTGGGAAGTGTGGCAGAATCAAAAGGTGAAGTGTGGCATACATGTGGGCGTTCCTTGGCAATGTGCCGCCAAACAGACAGGGACAGCGAGAGTGAGTGCAAGAGAAGAGTAAGGAGCGAGTAGGAGTCAGAGGCTGCCAAAAGCTCACTTATATGGCGCGCCAAGCGACAACTAAACGACAAACATTTAAAAAAACATTTTAAGGGAATATGCCACAACAACACGCCACAGGATATTCTATATGGCATTGCAAATTGTTTATGTGTGTGTGTGTGTGTATCATACTTTGAAGCGCCATGAACATGAAATGCTCGTCAGTCAGCGGCGCTGATGTTTTGAAGCCGGCTTTTTAATAAAGTTAAGTGGATCAGCAACAACAACAAAAATGGCGAAAAGCATGGCAACCGCTTCCTTTTGCTCACTTCCGCTGTTTTTTGTCCTGGCTTTAGTTTGGCTCAGTCTTTGTGGCGTGCTAAATGAAAATCTAGCATACATAACGGGGCAAGAGCATTGCTGACGTTTTGGCCAAATCGTTTATATGGCATACATAGTTCATATATGTACGTATGTATGTCTGTATATATGGCCACTAAACGTAGTGCTCGTATGTATGCAATGCTTTTAAGTGCGCTTAAGCGGCGCCCTGGGAGATGCCAATAGCAATACAACAAATACAAACCATACAAACAAAAAAAATAGAAATAATAGAGTATAATATTATTATGAGACCACATCGTTTAACCTGCCATAAAGGTTAATTAAACTGCCAAAATACAACTCTCTGCGTTCCTGCCACATAAATTATGCACACCCACACACATACTCGCAGGCACATTTATGAAGAAATTTATAAATATAAGCTCATTAAAAGCTTAGTCGCTCCGCATTTGAAAATTGCCCAGTGAAAAATGTACGTATATGTAGACTCCGGTGTGTCCATTTTAATTAGTTAGAATTGCATTTGCATAATTTTAGACGCCATCAATAAAACTATGTCGCACAATGGCCGCCAAAAATTAATTTATGCATTTGCAAATTAAATGGCTTGCTAAACATGGCGCTCTCTCCCAATCCCCATCTTGCTCTCGCACCGCTCTAGTTGCACACTAATTGCATACTTTTAGGGCGACGCCTGTGCAAATTGAATTAGCAAAGTGCTGCGTTTTTGGGTCATGCTCCGTAATTAACTGTTGCATAGTAGTTTTGTGCACCTGCCAAAGGGAATCGCCTGTTTCTGGTTAAAGCCTGCTTTTGAGCCTGTTAATCAAGTTGCTAGTTGCATTTGATTGCGCCTGCCAAGCCTAAAAGTATGCAACAGTTTACAGTTTTTTAAGCTTTGTGCAGCTGCAAAGTTTGTCCATCAGCCTTTTGCATGCTTTTAGTAACTTGTAGTAACTTGTTGGCTTGCCACAACTCACTCGACTGCCAACCACTTAAGTCTTTGCGCCCGCACAAAGTTGCAGCATACTTAACAGCGCCGCGCTTGCCCCATAAGCACCTGCAATTAGCAGTAGAGTTTACTTGCTATGCCACAGTCAAGGCAAACGTTAAAACAAAAAAGCTAAGTTTGAGTAGCTCGAATTCTGCATACCCTTGCCGGAAGAAGTAGAAGGTTGGTTCCATAGCCGCATATGCATGTGGCAATTATGCAACAGTATGTATAAAGTCTTGGCGTTCTCAATTTCAACCGATTTATAAGACCTTAAGAAAGCTCAAGTTCCTAACACATTTTTATGGTCTACTGTATTCGGTTGAAATCTATTTTACCTTATTACGTAAATTCCCTGAAATTTTGCTGTTTCAACCTATCACTATACACTTCCGATTATGTCTTACTACAATCGTTTGTACAGAATCAACAGACCCTTTGTGAGAGAATTAATGAAAAAAAATCAACTTTTGCAACATCGTCGCCAACATTTAAACCTGTCAATTATAACAGTTTAAACTAAACTTTTAAAAAATGGTGTACATGTCATGCTACCCAACACTTACAGACACACACACTTACCTTTACACTTACAAGCACATATACGCTGGGGTGTAATTAAACAATTACGAAGGTGAGTACCACTTAATTAAATAATTTGCTGTCATGTGGTTGTAAGCCAGCAACAACATGAACAGCCGCCGCCATTACAAACAGCTACAGTTAACTGAGCGTGCGTCTGTATGTGTGTGTGTGTGTGTGTGTGAAGTACTGAAATATGACGTCTCATCCGTGGCAACAACAACAGCAGCAACAACAATGCAAGCGCTGGCGACAGGTGTTTCAACATTTCGAGCGTGCCATAAAAATAAACCACACTTACTACAAGCACACTCGCATTGGCACACACACACACACACGCACACATACAAACACAACCAGTGTGTGTAGACATAAATGAAATTATGACATATTTAAATGTTACACACATGGCAACAGGCTGGCCACACGGCAGCCTTTAACCAACCCCGCCTCCTAAGCACAGCATTGCCTAAATGCTAGGGCCGCCATGACAGCCGACTTCCGTTTCCGTTGTGGCATGCCTTGTGCGTGTTTGAGCGTTTGCCTCGGGGCAAGTCGTTGCTTTGAACCTATGCCACTGTATGTGTGTGTGTTTGTGTGTGTGCTTGTATAATTTACAATTTAGCGTCATAAATGTATTGTCGCTTAACAAAGCATACTTTTTGGCTACACGGCAATTGCCGCTTGTTCCTGGCGTGCCACTAGCTTGAGGTCAAGTGTCGCTGGCTCGGCGCGTGCTCCGTTAATTTGCTAACAAATGCACATGACTTTTCTGCTGGAATAGAGTATACACATACCTGCAAAGAGACAGATAGAAAAAGAAAGAGACAGAATGTTAGCGAGGGAAATTGAAACATTTAATGGTAGTTTCTAATGGCTTATAAACTATTTTAGGCTTATCCACACACGCGCACAAACAAGCCCAATATGTTATCAGTACAAGCTACAAAAACAACAACAACAGACACAACAATAACAACAATTTGGCTGGCAGCTCGTTTATGCATGCTGTTTATTTGTTGTTTTTTGTGTGAAGCTTAAATGATTAATTAAGCGCCTCAATGTATGCGAAAAGAATTGCCGGTATGGTGTTGTTATTGTTGTTGTTGTTGTTGTTGTTATGGTTGTTTTTGTCGTTGTTGCTGTTGTTGCTTTGTGCGGTGTGAAAATCACGTGTTGAAAATGGCGTGAAATAAGCGCTTGAATTCCGTCGACTCCTCCAATGGAAATTCCAATGACTATAACTACAAACAACAAAACACACACACACACACACACACACACACACATACACGCACTCTCACACACACACACAAACGCATGCTTGCGCATATATTGATGTCATAGTTTTATACCCGCTGTTTTAAATATTTAAATAAATGTTGTTGATGTTGTTGATTGCGCATACGACACGTTGTTTGTTGTTTGCATAAGAAATTCCTATTTGTATTACCGTTAGCAGCCATGTTGACGTGCATTTGTATGTGTGTGTGTGTGTGTGTGTGTGTGTGTGTGTGTGTGTGTGTGTGTGTGTGTGAGGCAATTATGCAACATGATATTTCATTGCCTGCTGCATACTGTTTGTTGTTATTGTTGTTGTCAATGTTATTGATGCCGAAAATGGGCAAAAGTTGCCAAATGGCAAATGGAATTCATTTTGCGGATTTTTGATTTTCGGCCCCACAAAAACTGTATAAATTTGTGGCAATATTCTGTTCGAAAATTATGTCTATACGTTAAGTGATCAATTCATATATGCTAATGGCATTATGTGAACAATAAATGAAAATGCATGAGACAGATAATGATGAGCGAAAGACATCTTTGTACACATATATTATGCACAAAGAAAGATTTGATGGCTACGAATATAATTTTATTAAGTTTAGTTGCTGAACTTCAAAAAAAATATGATTAACCAATTTTAATTTAAATTGTTGAGAACTTGCTCAGCGATTACGATTACTTATGATTCCTATGAATTTCGCTGAGAAAAATATCCCATGAGTTGCGGATATTTATTTATTTTATCCTATCCGTGTATATTACTTATTTAAAAGTATAATATCTTCTCGCACTTATATGCATATAACATGTGTGATATGCAGGTCACTCGCACGTATAATGCAGAATACTAGAGAACCAAAGCAGGTGCGCGGGGTCTTTTGATGGGTGTTACCAAGACTATCAGGGCTATCATCCTCTATTCTGCACCAGAGTTATCTAGGTCACTGGAAGTGCGGGCCGTAGCATGATGGCTGTGTACTGACCGGGAGCCATCTGAGCTAGTAATAGCTGGAATGATCCCATTGAGGGAGCTGGCTGCAGATACGATTGCATTGCGGTAACGCAAGCAGCTCTAGAGCAAGAAGAGCGGCAGCGAGGCAAGAAAGCCTTTGAGTTTTGGCAATCCAATTGGTATACATCCACAAAAGATGGTGGACCCACCGTGTTATCCTTGATTTATATGTTTGGAACATAGAACATCTATTTGACGCAGCTCCTAAGTGGCCTAATGAATGTTTAAGGAATTGTCTCAGGCGCTTCGGCCACGACTCCAGCGCCGATTGCACATGGGGTGGCGTCAGCGTCGAGGAAGATGCACACCACGTCCGTAGATGGTAACTATATTAACAACACATAGAACTAGAGCGAGACTAGGCAGACACATCTGCACTTGTCGAGTACCTAACTTGAACTTCCATTTTGGCGGCTTTGACTAGCCTATTTATATAATTTTGAGCTATTATGCGAAAGAACGAATTGTGCAGTATGGCTCGAGAGCATTGATGTGATTGAACCAATCAAAATCATTACCATACGGAAGCATGTACATAGCTTCGAGCCGACTGAACCATCTTAGGAGGAGCCCATGGTGCTGATGCGATTGAACCAACCAAGATAAGTCATCTGTGGAAGAAGATATAATCTAACAAGGTTAGATGGTGCTCCTACTACCTGCCGACCATTGAACAAACCTTACGAGTGAAGCGTGAAAAATAGAGCGAAACAGAAAACGGAACGTTTGGAATTGAAATGGATGCATGCCTATCTTGTCCATGGATATCTGACTGAGATGATGGTGCATTTTCGTCCGCCCCCTGCCTGCTGCTTGTATGCAGAAGAGCATTAGGGGCCCTCGTAAAACTATAATTACCAAGCTGCAGTTTATATCAATTTAGGAGCGGACTGATTTCTTTAATTAGATTATATTATGGGTTAGCAAATGGGCATTATGTAATTATTTTGTAGCTCTAAATTCTTATAATAACCTGGAATTTCCTATTAATATTTCGATAACGTCGAACAACTGTTGTTAACTATTTTGGGCACTTACCCGGTGATGCTGCGTGTTCGGCGATCGGCGATCAACTACACTTGTATGCAGCAACTGGTCTGCCTCAAGGCGTATTTATTACCAGGTGAGATTACTGAGAGCATTTTCCGCTCTTTCAAATTCACGTAAATTCCCAAAAAATGGGAAGAGACACAAAAGTGTGCCTTGCTCTGACTGACCGCTGTTCTGTCAGCCAATCGCTGGCTGCGCCCTATCGCTGCCTCTCTCTAACCAGCAGACGCACCTTTGCTTAACTCCGTTATCTTTTTTTATCGTGCCTTTTCATCTTTTTTTTGTAAGATTTTTAGAAACGCGTCTTCTAACTTAACAATATGCCTGATTTCGTTATGTACCGTGGTTTGACTTATATTTGAAAAGGTACATATGTAATCAGCTGGAACGGCCGTTTCAGCTTTACATTGACATTTTCAGTTTGTAAATAACAATTATAAGAAAGAACATTTCGTAATTCCATTTTCCGATTCCAAGTCCGATGTTATTAAAAAGTCAATTCTAGAGATATCTAGTACACCTCCTCTTAAATGATAAGGCTTGACCAATCTTAACACTTATTTCGATATTTGAAGAGCTTTCTGGTTAAATTCAAAGATTTCAATTTACTCAACCCATTTCTTCACAACAAATTCTGAAAACGAATCTATCGCAATGCCGCTGTCTGCACTGCAACTGACACTTTCCCCTAATTCATTGCCTATTCTTCAACAGACAGACCGACGGACTGATCGACATATACACAAACAGAGTTAAACATAATATTTATAGGCATTGTTTCTTTTTCATTTTTGGCAAAACACTTCAAAAGAAATAAATTTATGCGCATAGAGCTGGACGCACTACAGAAAATTGAGAAAACAGTTATTATAGCCTACCTTTGTGCGCGCAGTTCAAAAATTTCCAAACCCGAACAAGTGTGTGCACAAAAGCAACAATAAACAACAATAATAAATACTTTTAATTTATTAAAAATTCTATTGTCCGACCGGAATAACAATAAACAAAACCGGACAAAAAGCCGCACGCATAAAAACCATATGTGGTTAAGAGCTGCACCCCCGCAAACACACACACACACACAATCACTTCGCTCCCCCTGTTTCTCGCTGTGCATCGTTTGATAGAGAAGGGTGACGAGTTGCTGCCTATATTTATGAATATATGTACATATATATTTTCGCACTTTTTACACAAGATATGACAACAACAAGTATTACTTTATTTTCCATTTGGGCTTTCACCCAATTTTAGCCACATATCGCTGACTCAGTCCACGCAACGTTGTGTTAGTGACAGCCTGCCACTTTGCAGTGAAGAGTGATAGGAGTTAGAGAGGGAGTGTGGATCAGGGAGCTGGGAGCGGGGAGCGGGTCAGCTTGTTTGGTCTGTTGCTGATGCTTTTCACATGGCTTTGAATGAATGACACATAAAGTTTTTGCCGCGTTTTGTTTTTGGACATTTCGTTGGAGCAAGTGAGTACCCGGGAAAGTGGAGTGAAGTGGACAAAGGGCGGCGTGCGACATATGGAGACATTTTTATGAATGCCTCAAATTTTTGTTGGCATTTCTTTTGCTATGCGTCGGTTTATTCATGCATGCGGTGCATAGTTTTTGCCCAACCTTTTTTTTGCTCTGCTTCTTCTTTTTGGCTCGCTTTTGTTTGTTATTGTTTTGCCAGCTATTTCCCACACTCACACACACTCACACACACACACACACACACGCGGAGTAAGCCGGAATAGCATATCTAAGCCGGGGCAGGAAAAGTCGAGCCCTTTTCAACACAAATAGGTTCCATTAGTAGTGGAATTTTTTGCCAGGCCTTTCTATTTTTTTGTTTTTTACATATTTCCATTTTGTTTTAGTTTGTTTGTGTGTGTGTGTGTGTGAGTGTGTGTGTGTGTGTGTGTGTGAGTGTGTGTGTGTCTGTGTGTGTGTGTGTTGGACAGAGTTCATGTTTTCTGTTTGGTTTGTTGGCATACTTTTGCAAAATGGAAATTATAGTCTAGTGCTCATGCATGAGTGTCTGTGTATTGCTGGCTTTTTAGCCATTAATTTATGTTGCATAGTTTTAGGCTACATATATCTTGCTTCTTTCCCCAAAGGATTGTTTGTCACACAAAGTTAGCTGTTGTTTATTCTTTTCATGTGTGATATTTCTTTTGCAAATTGTTTGCCAGTTGACAAATTTATGTGCATTTCCGTTTTTTGGCAACTAATTTGCTGAAATTAAACTCCAAATGCCAATTTTTTAAAGCCTCTGCAAACAAATTAGTACAATTTCAAGTTTCCAAATCACATTGCATACTTCTAGGTTGTCAGCAGCCAACAAAAGCTGTATGCCAAACAAATAGCCGCAGTCGAGCGGCTAAAATAATCAACTCAACTAATACCTAGCACAAGCAACTCTGCCACTGCAACTGGGACACAAATAACGCTCGGCAAATGTGTAGCATACTTTACGGCCAAGCTCTAACTGTAACCAACTAACCAACCGCGACAAAAACAAACAAACAAACAAACGCAATCAGACAAACAAAGGCACAAACGAATCGACAACCAACACGCATTCAAAATGACTGCACTGCTATGGCTGCCCGGCGTCCCAAACCATCATGGTTCTCCAATCCCAGTACCACTCCCGGAACATTCATCAGGCACCACAGTCTGGCCGCCATTGGTAAATGCCAATCTATGTCGTCATTGTCCGCAATGTTGTTGCCGTTAGCTTTGTTTGTTGTGCTTAAATTTAATTGGTTTCCTATTTAAATTGCATTTGATTTGTTTCTTTTATTTTATTTTGTTTTTTTTTCGTGATTGTGGGGTGTTCCCACACAGAGCAAAGCTGCCAACCCCCGTAGTGCCCCATGAACGTCGCTACAGGGGCTCAAACTTATGTGGGCGCTACTATCGGGCTTCACGAACCGCTTTAGTTGTTTTTTTTTAGCTAGTTCAAAAACTATACTTCACTGAAACTGAACCCATGTCTTTGACCATTAACAAAAACCGTTATATCAAGCACTTAAATAAGTTTTATGTTTTGATTTACGACATTTTCAAAAGAAGAGGAATGTAATTCAACTGAAGCTTAACCCATTTTTAGCCGTGCTGCAAACATTTTCAAATACTTTCTTAAAGTTACAGCTCTTATGTAATTGAAACTCATTAGGACCAAATCCGTCGGAAAAATTACCAAAAATGACAACAAAAAAATATCAACAATGCTACGCAAGAAAGAAGGCATGTATAACTAAGTAAGAAACATGCATGGACAACCTTAAAAGAGATGCAGACTATGAAAAGGCATACCATAGTTTGGTACACGGAAAGATCGCTGACATATGACACCTCTCTGAATCCATGGGCATATACATAAGCGTCTTCCAAGCTGAAGTATGCGACTACAATCAACTCTAAGCTAGGTAAGGAAGCCCCATCTTCTGGGACAAACTGACACTTCGGTGGTTACCTGGTACATTAACATTTCTGGTAATGAACTTGCTAACCAACTAGCTGGAAATCCCCTGATGGGACCTGAGCCATTTTGCGGCATTGGAAGACAGCTACTAAGAGAGGAGGGAAGTCCAAAGAGAACAGCAGACTGGACTCAGAAGCAAGAATAGCCTCAGAATTCTGACAAGCCTACTTACTGGACACTGCAGACTAAAGGGACACTTAAGCAAGCTGGCCATTTCCAGCTCTAACAACTGTAGCTATTCTGATCAGGAGGAGGAGGAGTCGTCTCGGCACGTTCGCTAAAATGGTTGCCTTCGGATTTGGCGATTAAAATTTAACCAGATACAAGATATTTTATTCAAGGGTATTTTGTTTTGTTTTATAGATAAATGTGTAAGAAAAATTTGAGGTGAATGAATCCAAAACTCAAAATGTAATTATATTAGACTAAAGTTCATGTTGCAACGCAACTGTACACAATATAGTGCTTTTAACAGCTAGTATCCCTGGCCTGTTTTCTTGTTTTTACACTAATATTACACACACACATACCCATAAAAAAGTTATATGCCTAGTATTTGTTATTGTTCTTGTTGGCGCTGCTTTTGCTTATACAATAAAATGCAAAATTTATTTAAAATTTCCCATAAATTGGCCATTGTTGCGTAGCATAAAATTTCATGTGGCATACTTTATGGTGCTCACTCTTGTAGTTTTTCCAATTAAAACCATGTGTACATATTTTCAATTCCAAATTGAATTGTTACCATTGAAAAGTGCATTTTTTGTCAGTGATTTGATTGAATTCCCAATACAATATTTTTTATGCCACTCAGCCCAGGGCACAAAGCGTTTAGCCGCATTGCATTTGGATGTAGAAGTTTAATCAAAGTGAACAGCTATATACAATACACACACACACACACACACACACATGCAAGCAATTTAAAGCTTGAATTACAGCTTAACCCTAAGCGGGTTTACCTGTAAATCTAACCAAATCAATAATAATTATAGCACACTTATGTGCTGGCGGGCAATAGTGCAAAAATTCTCATTATTAAATAAGCTTAGGAGTAAGCGGAATTGGGAATTGAGTGCTGTATAATACCGGGGGGGGGAAAGCAATTGAGGCGCATGCACTGATTTCATAAGAGTCTTAACCCTTTCGATTTGAGCCAAGGGCCAGACTAACAACAACAACAACAACAACAACGGTAGCATAAGCCCAACTAAGCCTTTGAGGGGTAGACAAATGCTTGTACATAGAAAACAACGCATAAAATATTAATAATAACACGATTTGTGCAGGGCAAACACACATATCCACACACACACACACACACACACACACACACACACACACACACACACACACACACACTCACTATCACCCATATGCAGTAATCCCGTTACAGGGGTCAATGCACGCAGAGAAAGACGAGGAGAAAAGCGGATAGAGTTGAGTTCAATTGAGTTAAGTTTATAATGCCAGCTAGGCAACAATAAACACGAAAAAATCATAAGAATAAGCAAGAAAAATGCCAAAAAAAAAAAATGAAAGGGGGAAAAGGAAAAACTTTTTATACCCTGTACACAAAGTGTAATAGGTTATTATAGGTTTTATTATATGTATGTAACAGGCAGAAGGAGGCGTGGCAGATCATATGTTCCATGGGCAGAAATGGTCAGGAGCAATAGTCGATTCGATATAGACATGTCCGTCTGTTCGTTTGTTCGTCCTTCCGTATGAACGTCGAGATATCAGACACCATAGGAGGTAGAGACACAAAAATTTACCAAAAGATGCGCATTTACACCGAAAAGATGAAGTTTGTCGTCATGCTTTACAGCCAATCTATCATCTCAAAAGCCGAGAGAGTTGTGCGTCGTGTCTTTTTTCATCTATATTTTAAAAATGATCGAAATCGGATAAGAACATCAAAAGTTATAGTAGAAAATATGCTAATTTCCTTTTCCCCCACCCCCCCCCCCCCCCCCCCTCTCGACAATAACTGTGCCAAAATTGCACTGCCTATAGATATGGATACATGTGAGCTAGACTTACAAAATTTGGTGTGGAGACTTGTGTGACCCTAATCGTTAAAACTATATATACCTTTTTTCAGTACCCCCCTCGATTTACCTTAATTACTGCCACACACCTCCGTATATTGATTTGAAAATTGTCACAGACATTTATATATGCATTTTTGATCTTTGTTACAAAAACTCAACGATATTGGCCCAAGAATACTGGAGTTATGGGAAACTAGGAAACTATAGAGAAACTTGTCAATTGGAACTTCCCAATAGGAAAACACTTACAGTCATATTAAACTTGTAAACAGAGACATAAAAGATAATAAATTTGTTCCCATTTTACCGTATGCTGAATTTAATGCTTATGGGGAAAAAAGGGTTCAGGGTATTCCACTGTCGGGCACCGTCCCGACTGTCTGCATTAAATTTTTTATTTTGACTCAGTTCTCGTTGCATTTGTACGTGTAATTGAATTTCTGCGTTTGCGCTGACGTAGACGTCGACGTCGCCGTCGCAGTTGACGTTCTCACAAGCTTCTCTGGCGTCAATTTATTTGACCACGTATTGTATATGTGTGCGTGTGTGTGTTTCCAGGTGTTGTTGTTGCTGGAGTGTGTTGTGCACAGCAACCGCAAACACGCGTCCCAGATACGTGCACATTACACGACAACGCCTCTTGACTCCCCTTCTCTTATGCCATATGTGGGCGTCAAAGGGTTAAGGCGGCGTAATTGTATTGGCCAGCTAAACATGGCGTACAACTGTCAGTCTGTACGATATGTCTGTCTGTGTTGTGAGTGTGTGTTTTCTATGAACTCACTGACCACGCACGTTTCTAATTTTGTGCGTGGCTTGTTAAATTTAGCTTCTTCTCTCCTTTTCATGCATTCTTTTCTATCTCTTTTTTGCCAGCTGCGTCCTTCATTTGGCTTAGCATGCTTTGGGGCCTGTCAATTTTTTTCATTTCTTTTGAAAAGTTCGTTTAGCTATGAGTTGTTTATTATCTATGCCTGGAAAGAGTAATGCGGGTGTTTGAACAGGGGTTGGCAGCATGTTGCGAAAACATGTGTGGTAAGTAAGTAAGTCCCCAAAGGTTATTTGACAAAAAGAATGCTTCGTTAGTACAAAATTATGGGATATATCTTCCTGATTCAAACCACGAAGGTGTGAGTCTATCGATACGGGAATCTTGTTCCCCTACAATGCATCACTCACATATGCAGATGTGAGCGAAGCCTTACAAGAAAGATTTGGTGTTTTTAGACACGTTTTGGATCGTCTTTATGAACTTTATTGAAGATGAAGCGATTAACCAATGCACCTCCCACAAAATTATTATTATAATGAAATCATGGACAAAAAACCTGAAGAAAGTGCTACCGAAGAGCTATTCGTATACGGATTTATAAAGAGAACAAGTCGTCATACAACCTTATAGCTTATGATCCGTAAAGCACTAGAAAGAACATTGCGTTTAGTATCCAGTTGGCTCATACTGAGCTGGCACTAGAAGATTACAAAGAAATCCTTCTAAAGGAAAGTACTCTTTAATTCAAAATCTTCAACCTTGTTCATCAATATAAACTAAGAATGTTTAAAGTTCCTAAAACCTCAAAGGTCAAATGCTATGGTGGTATTTTGGCGGCATTCAGCTTTAAGCTGAAATGAAATGAATGAATGAAGAATCTAAATTAAGAACTGCCGTATAAACTAACTGGAAACTGGTGCTGGCACAAAACCGCATATTTGGTTAAAAAAAAAAACCGCTTTAAAATAGACACAGCTCTTCAACACAACAAGTCAACTCTATCATACCGATATGCCCATGATTGAATCTCTTAAATATTGATAAAAGCTTGTCTTTCAAGGAGAAATACATGAGTTTTACAGTTTCTAGAGATATTTTTCCATTTTGGTACGTATAGATATTATACATTGTGAGTGATGTCTATAAACTTGTTTATATTGATGGTAATGCGATTGTTCTCTATGATGCTTTTGAGTTCCCTCTGAAAACTGCTTCATTTTTACTAATTTGCAAATGTCCCACAATAACAAATTTGAAGTTAAAGTAAAATACAATGGGAAAACCTAACGATTTGGCAACACGTTAAAGATATAAACAAAGGACTTAAAAGATTTGCCATATAACCAAAAACTCTGGTGAAAACAGAATAGCAAAAATACTTTCACTTTTTATAATTTTCCAAAAACAATGGACTACAATGCCCCAAATATATAGTATTTTTTACGCCGCATCGAACCTATTAGTAAAATATGAACAGATTCGTGCAAAACAGAAATTTTCCATTGGAAAAGGTGCGAGTT
Source organism: Chymomyza caudatula (assembly GCA_035041775.1). Taxonomy (NCBI): domain Eukaryota; kingdom Metazoa; phylum Arthropoda; class Insecta; order Diptera; family Drosophilidae; genus Chymomyza; species Chymomyza caudatula. The sequence continues at coordinate 935,490 of JAWNKW010000200.1, read as the reverse complement.
TCATGAATGATTCCAAAGCATTTGTAATAAATGAGACTTAAGACAAGCCATCAATTGATTGGGTTTCCGGAAACGACAAGTAACTACTTCATCTATTAAAGTGTACACAAAACAAGTGCCACTAATATAAATGTCAAAACTATAATTGTATTGAAATCAGGCTAAAAGAGATTTGTAAAACACTGGCAATAGCCATGACGCCAAATCCCAGTGCATTCTTTGCAACTTTAGTTGCAAAAACTTTTGAAAATTGCAAAAACATTTCACGCTCGAACGCCTAACAATGCGACAAAGAGGGAGAGAGAGAGAGAGAGAGAGAGGAAAGGGAATACAACACAGCACTCCTGCATGAAATCAAATACATTTGCTCTTAAGTACAATTGACATTTCGTACATGATGTGGCAAGTGGCATGAGCGGACGCAAGGGGAGCAGAACAGCAAGTAAAGGCAAGAGCGAAACCAAAGCAAGGTTGTCACCGGTAGAAATGTTGCACTTGTATAGCTGACTGACCCGACAGACGTGAAGAGCGGTGTTACAGCATTATATGCTTGTTATAATCCCTGCCAAACATTTTTATTGCAATTGTCAACTTGGGCCATAAAGCAGCCAAAGTGAAAGAGATCGCAGGGAGCGCATAAAAATCTGACACCTACAAGTTGTGCCTCAACTAGCAAGAGTTGGTTGCCACTGCCACAGCGCAAATTGAAAATATGACAAGAAAATTCGTTTTGCTCGACGCCGCACACACACACACACATACACACACACCCAAAAGGAGACAAGTAGGTCGGGTCGTCGCCTAAAATGCAGCAACTGTGGCAAGTTTGCTAAGTTGCAAAGAGCTGGAGCGTCGAAAGCATATTGATTTCAGTAGCAAGTCTAGAGAATTGTTAGTTGGTTTCGTTGTAAGTTTTTTGCCAACGTTGCCAGAAACAAAATAAAGCGTATCCCTGCCAAGTTTCTCTATGTGTGTGTGCGTGTGTGTGTGCGGGTGCAATGAAAAGCGCATGCATCAAGGTAAAGTCAGCTATTTTCTGGCTTTTCTTTTTTGGTTCTCACTTGCTAGCCACAGTTTCTGGCTTTGCTGATGCAGCAAATGTGCGCTCAATCAAATAAAAATAATATTTTAGCAGCATTCGAGCTGCCCGCAAAAGTATGCTACATTTTGGCCAGAAAAAAAAGAAACATCAATGCATTCCTTGGACGCTGCATTGATACACGTACTACGTTGAGGAAAAAAAACATAGACCCGCTGGAACGCATTGCTGTTCGAGCGCATATGCGTGGCGCCACAAATTTTTGTATGTGGCATACAATAAGGCGCCGCTGACCCACTTTGCCAGCAGGCAATAAGCAGACGCCTCGCCTTGGCTGCAATTTTATGGCCCAAGCTCACATCAACGGGCTATGCGCAGTCAGCAAATCGCTAAAAAGCACAAAATAATGGCACTTTGGGGCATATTAAATCTATAAATACATATATATACATAGTTATATACCTTTTAAATAGCCAACACGTTAAAGCCGTTACTGCAAAACCGCAGCCTGACTTCATTAGTGGCCCACCGAAATACAAATCAAAAAGTGCCCAACAAGTCACAAAAGAAACAACCGCAACAGCAATGTGGCATGGTATTAATTTAACGAAGCACAACTTGAGGCGCCACTCCCGAGTGGCCAAGTTGACTGCCAGGCCGTGCTCATGCCTGGGCCATGTTATATTAGCCCACTTCAAAAAGTTTTATTGAGGCCAACGCGCAAGTATTTAAGTATTTTCCATGCTGGCTCCGTTTTAGTATATTTTGCGTCATAAAAGTACAAACACTAAATAAGCTATAAAATTATTTAAAGCCATCAAATAGGCGCTAAACAGCATAAAATAAATACACTTGTTGCAACCACAAACAGCAACTTAAAGGCTTGCTCTTTATTTAGAAAATGAAACTGTATAGAAAACATTTCATTATATACTCTACAAGAAGTCTCCAATAAAATAAATCCTAAGTAACGGGATTCTCAATTCCTGTTTGTCTTTCGCTTCAAACTCGCTTATTTATCGCAAATAAAGCGATAGCTACGAGCCCACTGCCATATAAAATGGTTTCTTCCACGATATTTCTAAAAACATTAAGTTCGAAAACATTACTATATCCTTTCATACTGCAAAAAAAGAATGATCTGCAAATTGACGGCCTGACTTAAAGCTCTTCTCCAAGCGTCATTGCTTTGGGCGAGCTTGGTCCAATTGGTGATACCAAAGGTCTCCAACAGAGACATGCTCTGCCCTTTCGTCGATTCAAATCGAAAAAAAATGCACCAATAAATGTTTTCACTCTTTCTGAGAGAGTTGAAACTCTATTTTCCAAATTAAGTTTCCGATTCAAAGACGCTTAAAAAATACAGAGCTAAAAATTGACAGAGACGCAAAACAACCCAAAAAATACGATTTTTTGATAATTTTGTTAGTATTGCACCTCGGAGTTGTAATTCGGTGTAGTTGCTTGAAATTCTTACGGAAAAGTTCTGATAAAAAGATGTACGCGAGATCGTAAATCTTTATCTACTTTTGCTTATTGACTACAAATATTCAAATTTAGTAACCAACTTTTGAAAGCCAATACTGTTAAGCGTATTTCGTTGAGTGCATATCACTGCTTAAGTGGATTTCTATGGGTAGGTGGAAATTCAAATGGGTTTGATTATTATTGTGGTCCATAAAGAGTATACAAGCTTCAACGCTTAGCCTTGCAGTTTTTTATAAAATGAATATAACTGTACAAGCCTTTCATGTTAGTGTTTTTTTTTAATGAAATGGCCAAAGGGGCTGCAACTTTCATTTGAGCTGCTAAAAAATTTACAAAAAATTGAAATTATACTTTTTAACGCATACTTTGTGGCTTTATCATAACTTGGCGAAAAAGTTGCGGTAGTTCAGCAAAGCGAAAAAGTTTTAAACCAACAAACAGAAACTGGCTAGTCTAAGTGAATGCGAGTAGACCATGCCGACTAGTTATAGTCTCTAAAATAACTTTTTTTTTTGTAACTGTTATCAAAAATTGTTTGAGTAATTACTAACTTTTTTTATACTAATTGAAAGTGCTTATGACGTATACATGCTACGATATATGTTCGAAATGACCTTTTTCAGCTTGTGAGATATATATACAGACTGATGTTCAAAAATGTAAGGTGCCAACGATATTCTTCAGCAAATTGATCCAGGAGATCGCAGTAGTTAAGTCATTCATTAGCAGACTTCAATCAGTTCTTTTCATTACAACTGCTCGTATCATATAACAATTATCGATTCACATAGTCTACAGATCATTTAATAATATAATAATATGGCAATTATATACTATTTACGCAAAACTTTTAAGTTTTCTGCATCAGCATTGAATCGCATCAAGCATCGCGTTTCACGAATGTGGGACCGCCTTAACTTTTTCATTTTACTTTACACTTTTTCAAACATTCTAGCTGATAGTGCTTATTTGAAAAGTGATGAACTTGAGTCCATTGAAGTCGGCTTCCGGCTGGAGGTATGGTTTGCAAGTCTACGGTATTGCTGCGAAAACCCATTTGCAAAAAAATCAGAATCCTGCAGGCGAAAACCCTTCGCATGCTAACTGATGCCCTCTGGTTCATGCAAACTGTGGACATAGAGAGTGATCTAGGTGTCCCTAAAGTAGGGGATGTATTAAAAGACAGCACATGCTGCGCCTTCAAAGCCACGCAAACCCTTTGGCAAGGCGCCTTTTAATGCGGCGACCTCGTCAATAGGTTTATGTAAATATGTACATAAAATTTATAAAAACATAGAATTAATTGTACATTTTTAAGTTGTTTTAGTATTTTTCTTTAAGTTTTATTTAATTTGTTGTTAAAAATAACAGTAAAATAAAAGTTGTATAAAAAATAAAAATGTAAATCGGCAGGGTGGAAATGCTCTAGCCGTTTTTCAGACATGAGATCGCCATAAATAAACATAAAAACCTAAAAGCATGCAACATTATTAACAGTTTTTGATATTTGCAGGTGTAACTTTATGGCTTTCGATGTGTCGTACTTAAGTAGGCACCAAAAAGCATTTAACAAAATGGCCATGACAACAACAACAACAACAGCAACATAGCTAAGTGTATGCAATAAAAACTAAACAAATCGCTGCCAATGGCACTTATTATCACCTCAACAAATTTATTACCTGCCGGAGCAGAGCTGACCGCAACAGAGTACACCTATACACACACACAAACCCACACACACACACACACACAAACACAACAGTAAGGTAAAAAATTAATAAGAGCAGCATCAAAAGCGAGGTGGAAAAAAAAAGGTAAGCAGCGTTTATAAATGGCAAATAAAATGTAACATGCATGTGTCTTGATGATGCCACTGTTGGGCGTGGCACAAACAGAGCCAACCGACCGACCAACCGACCGACCGTCCGACCGTCTGACCGACTTTTGATAAATTTACTACACAAATTGAGTCGCTAAATTAGAGCATTTATTTTTGTTGTTGTCTGCTTTTTCCCTTGCTTTTCGGTCTTTACATATATCTCTCTACTTTATATAAAAAATGTGGCTCAAAGGCAGAGACAAGAGTGAGCCCAAGTGCGTTTGCCACTTGATGGGCTTCCACAGAGTCAGTTCCTGCTGCCCGTCCTGGTTATGGTTGTGGATTCTATTGTTGCCTTCATTATATGCTGCTGCCGCTTGCTGGGAGGCGCATCGAATGCGCTGCACTTCATACTTAAGCTGGCCAAATCTCGAGAGTGTAATTTATTGTTATCATTTGTTTGGCTAAAAGCAAAAGAAACGTGGCAACGAAAAGACGTTGGTGGACAAGCGGCAGCAGCAGCAGCAGCAGAGGCAAGACGAAGCCAGAAATGGCGAACAAGTAAACGATTTTTGTGCCCAAATGAAAAGAGCAAAGTGAAAGAAGAAGAAGAAAAAAATGTAATGTAAAAGGCAGCAGCGTTGACGACAACGCAATGTGTGGCCATTTTGTGAAGCAACACACACACACACACACACACACACACACACACACACACACACATACACACACGCACGCACACAGACACACATGCGTCTCTTAGTGGTAGTGTATGGCATGGTATTTAGATAACTAAAGTAATTTATTTTATATGGAGGTCAAGACGACACACATACACATATATTTTATATATGTAAGTAGCAAAAGGCAGCAATGGAAAACAGCACAAAAGCCCTACACAAATAGGCAGAGGGCGTGGCAGAGGCAGAGGGGTTGCCAGAGGCAGAGGGCAAAACAGAAAACAGAGCAGATAATTGCAATGTGTTTGTATGTGTGACCATGTCTGTATGCTATGATATTACGCACTGAAACTGAGCCATTTCCGTTATTGCCGCTCAGCCAATGCATAGAGCCCCTCACACACACACACACACACACACACACTAACACACATCTACTGTGTGATAGAGAGACTTAGATTTAGTTGAAATTAAGACTAGTTCCAATTTCCAAGCTCTGTCCTAGTTGCCATTAGTTTGCGCAATTTTATTGCCTAGTTTGCGGCATTAGCATGCGAATTAGCAAACTGCTCAACATTTCCAAACAAAAAAGAAACGAAAAAAAAAAATTCTTGAAATTCAATTTCCGAAACTCATTTGACAAACAAAAACTAATTAAAAGTGGGCTAGAATTGTGTCTCACTCGCTCACTTATCGACGCATATGTCAATTAAGTTTTGCATTGCCTTCAATAATGGCAATAAATAAATATTTTGATAAAAAGCAGCATACTTTTAGGCTGCCGGCAATGCTTTAATTGGAAAATTGTTTCGATTCGAAAAATATGCACTATTCATGGCCTTTTCCTATGCCTTTCTGCCAAAATGTTAATTGAGCACACAAATCTGGGCATTAAAAATGCAATAGCCTACTTTTAGGCAATTGCGGCAACATAATTCAATTAAAGCTATGGGCTAACTTTGCGAATCTGTTGCATGTAACACACACATACACAAAAACATGTGTGTTTAGAAGATATGCAACGAATATTTGGCAACTAGTTGGTAATTGAACCATTTAGGCATATTTATATTATTTGCCATTCGATCATATAGAAGTAGCAGTAGACGAGCTAGTAACTTAGGAATTCTAAAATCGGCCTTATATTTAAAAAAAAAAAATACCTCAAAGTTTGGCGCCGCTATAGATCTTCGAAAAGGTTTCATAGTTCCGAGTACCCATGTGGGCAGTTCAAATCGAAATAACGAGTCAACGTCAACCGCAATAACACAACATGACAAAACAAATTTTTTTTCTTTGTAGTTGTTTTATAGTAATTTGATATCGCTGAATTTAAATATGGCCACCATATTGCTCCATCAGCACTAGTTTTCGAGAAATTAAAAAAAAAAAACGGTTTTTGAAACATGCAATCACCCAAAATTTTTGAAAATTTTTTAAAGTTTTTTTTTACTAATGGAAATCAGCCTGCTAAAACTAAGGCTATAATCCAATATGTGTGTATGTACAATAGCTTAATTTTTTCGAAATTCAAGCTGCTGTCATGTCTCGAAAACTAGAAAAAAGAAATGGTGGCCAGATTTAACAGATATAACAACTGCCATCTTTCCCGCAGCAAAATGCCAGTCACGTTGTGTAATCTTTGCAAGGATTGCCATACTACGGATATATAAACATCACACGGTTATCATATGATGGTATTTAAAATCGTTACGCCTTTTGGGAGCGAAGAGTAGGAATTATTTTTAAACCGATTGAATTCTGTCGGCGTCGACAGCTTATTGCGGGATCCAAACAGTTGACCCTTATTCAAAGGTCGGCTTTGCTATATTGATCATGACGTCAATAGGCTCATTAAATGCTAGATTAATATAAAGCACAATTCTCAGCTCTTTGAAAATATACAACCTGCCAAGAGGGGAATTATTAACTATAATGAGTGATAACTCTTAACGAGAAGCTCATCATTTTGCACTTGTCGCGAATCAGATTCAGATGAGAATAGTTCAGATAGTTTAACATTGTCGGCGAACATTGATTTTGATCAATCGAGAATTGGATAATATACCATTTAAACTAACCGGTTCGGTTTCTTTCATTCAGGTAAGATTTCATCCATGTACCGTGTCCGATAATGGCAATATCTTATTCAAATCAATTTAAATTCCGCATGGCTAAAATGCTGAAGGCAATGCAATTCAAAAGTGTATAAAACAGTAGATAGTATTTAACAGACCATCGAATATTGTCCACAATTCGGCTGAATCGTAAATGGTATAAAAGACAAAAGTGAATCAGGGAAACATGGGATATCACTATTTGCTATATCAGTTTTCAGCTAACTTGAAGAACTTTCCCTTCCATATAGCTAGACGCTTTACAAATATTCAGTATTCGGCACAACTTATGCTAGTACAATTTTGCGGTATTCATTATATGGTCTAATCGCTTTCGACCAAATCAACAATTCGTTGCATCACTGAACCTCATATAGGCACAAATTTCCCACGCACACACACACATTTACATACGCTTAATGGCCTATTAAGCTACATGGCCTAACAATGATGCCAATAAACGCAGCTACAACAACAACAACTGCAAGAAACATGTTGCCTACAATAGCGGCGCCACAGCAGCCCGTACAACAAATTATTACAAACCTAATGACCTAATATATAAATTTGCAGCCAAACAATGACCACCAGAAGCCCAACCAAGTCCACTAAACTACTACTTAAATGAAATGGCTGCGCAGCTTCCTCAGTCGCTCGCTCTTCACCCAAATCCTGCTCCCTTATCCGACTGATAAGAGAAGGCAACGGCAGTCGAAAATTTGTGTAAGCATGCAAAACAAAGTCGTAGGGCTATTATCAGCGTGCATAAAAAGTGGGCGGGTCACAGCGCCCACTTTGGGTCACACAATACTATAAACTGTACTGGTTGGGAGGCTTAAGAAATATCTTCTAATTTATGGCCCACATAACGCACAACGTTGACCAGGAAACAGCAAATGGCAAGCTGTTGCCTTGACCGCTTTCAGTGCTCGGACGGTACTTTTTTTCCTTGTGTTATTAAATTGTACAAATTTTATGGCGATACAGTGATAAAAATCATTCGCAGAATTGTGTAAAAAAGTGAAGAAGCATCAAGGCAAACACCGTAGCATACTTTAACCCTTTTGGGACTATAGGGGCAATATGTCCCAATATTTTTTTTCCCTATATTTGATTGTTTTTTTTCTTATAAAAAGTGTTAATTTTGGTAACATAATATGTTAGTTGGTGCCGTGAGCAATGTAAGGTAAGTTATGGTTCATTTAGTCACAAACCCATTTTTGGATGGGACATATTGTGCCAAACCAATTTTGGGACTTATAGTGGGATAAATTATTTAAATTTATATTTAATGTATATGTCCCATGAAATTTTAAGTATGTAGAACAAGTTTTTTTATAATTTTTCAGAATAAGTAAAAAGTTTTTCCAAAAGTATCTCGGTTTTCGAGGAAAAAAATCCGTCCCGAAAGGGTTAAGGCAGCTGCAGAACTTATAGGTACTGAAGGGTGCACATGCATTCAAGTGGTTGCTTTCTTAAATTGGATTAAGTTGTTTTTGTGCGACGGCAAGCACTAGCATGCTGTCTCTGTCACACGCTCCAAAGCCAAACAAGTAGTTTGGTAAAGTTTTTTCTTAGGGTTTTAGCTTTGCGCTTGAGCGAACTCGAATTTAATTAAGAGCAAATATTAAAGCAATGTTTTTGTGCTGCAGCAAAAACAAAAACAATGCAAGCGTAAAGCGAGACGAGTGCGAAGCATCCAGCAAGCGAGCGCCACAAAGTGCCAGAGTTGCCACACAGTCAAAAACAAATGCAAAGCAACAGCTGCCAGTTTATTTAAATAAAATGTGAATGTGTGTGTGTGTGGATGTGTGTTGGGTGTGGGTGTGGTCGTTTGTACAGTTTATTTGTTGAAAATTTCTTGCCTAATTGTTTAGTATGTGCAACAAAAAATAAACAATGCAATAAAAATAGAGAGATAAACAAACCCAAAAATAATGTGGCATATAGGGATGTGCTGCCAGCAAATTCGTTGAAGAAGCACTTTCGTCCTGCTGCTGAAGTCTGAAAACAATGTTGCACTGTTCTCTGTACAGACAATTTTATTTTATTTCTCAAATTTAATTTTTCATAAAAGCAAATCGGCATTTTTTGAGCCTTAACCATCATATAATAGCAATTTATGGTGAATTTATGGCAAAAAGATAAATAAAAATCGACTAAAGCTTTTAAGTAGATGAGAGAAAATATAAAATCCTCGAGCATAGCATGAGTGCAGCCATAACTAAGCATTTAATCTGCTGGGAAAACAATAAAACACATACCGGCTTAGGTCTACTAGAAAGCTAAAATAAAATATAAAGAAAAAATCCAAAGACTATTTACAAATGACCAAACATACATATGTACAACAAGGTATTGTGTTAGCTTCGATGCCCAAGAGACAAGTTTGAAAATGTCGGTACATTAGCAATCGTCATGAATTGTTTTATGTTGAAGCAGGCAGAGGAATCACTTAAATACCGTGGCATCCACAGCAGACCGACAACTTGTGCTACTAGATACGATAATTGGATAGCTTCTAGGATGGCATAAAGCTTTCATAATTCGTTTCAATTTAAGCTTATATGCTGATTTTAATGCTCAGTCATTCATTTCACGTTTAATTTGCATTCCTGAGAAAGCTACAGCAGCGTACCCACATACTTAATACTTTATCTCTCCCGGTGTCACTTCTTCTTCAAGCAAATAAGCAAAGAGATTGTGGGTTTTAACGGGATTGGTTGGCAGAATTAAAAAGCTTAGACGTAAGCATAGTATAATAATAACAATGTAAGACTACTCTTCCACCCGCCCTCATAATGCGTGCCAATCGTACAGTCTTTTGTACTTTGGCCGTCAAGTCGGCAGAGTAATCTTCTTCTTCTTCTTAACTGGCCATAACAACTCTTTATCAGGTTACGGCCTGATGTAAATACATTCTTTCATTCGAATTGTGGTTTTACGTAGTGGGTCCCTTTTAAGGCCTACTGATCTCGAAAGAACCCAGTGTCCCATTGTTATTCGCCTCATATGACAAGCTTGAGGTGGTATTCTCTAACCCGCTCACTACATGGGGGCAGAGTAATCTTACCTTGTTACTAATTTACTATGGATGTAATCGGTATTGAATCCAAAAGAAATCATACCGATTCTTCCCACGTAGTTTTGTAAATTATAAAACGGCTCCTTAGCTGCCAAATACCCAAAAAAAAAAAAAATTAATAACTAGATTATAATTCATACAGAATACAATGGCAATAGTTTTAGCCGATTTCGAGACCACTCCTCCAGGCGCCTCTGCAATGCGCGGGCCTTCTCCAATCGGTGATACCAAAGGTAGTAGTGTGCTCTCTACCTGGTTCTTGCAAGGGAGACATGGCCTGTCATTTCATCGCCTCCGTTCAACCACGGCATTGAACACATTTCCCGCAGTAACTTCTAGGTCTAGCCAGCGGCGTTCGTCGTTCCATCGGATGCAGTATAGTATGTCAACGCTTAAAGGATCAAAGATCTTAGAGAGTACTTTCCACTCAAACATGCCAAGTGCATTTTCATGGGACTGCGTCAACACCCTTGCTTCAACGCCATAAAGCAAAAGACAAAGAGATAGTGGGTGTCAATTTGGTATTCGTGGGTCTTTTCTAGGTGGACTTATCAGGCATAAAGCCACAATGATAAGGTCCAATGAGTTCTTTCGCGAATGGCTTTAGTCTTTCTCACAATACGCTCGACCGCGTACGCCATGGGGTCACCCTTCTTGAGCATAAGGCAGAGGACACCAATATCTTAGGGCAACTAAAACTATACATCCTGACTTTTTCAGCAACTACAAGGATTCCAATAATTTATTTCATAAGACAGATTTATGACTAAAGTTTGCATCTTTTATTACACAGCAATTCCGTAAAAATAAAGGACTATAAATTTTGTCATACCAAGTAAAACAATATAATGATCCTCTGCTCATCTCCTTTTCAACTAGACGAGGATATGTTGTTTTATTTTTAAATTTTTCTTTTCATTTGATTTTTTTCATAACCGCAAATATTACTTTCGTAGACAATATTACTGAACACCAGAATGAATATGAGTTATGAATAATCAGCGAATGTGAAAACGTACTCACATCCTACTCTTTAATCTAATGAATATATTTTTAATATTTACTGTTACATGCCGATCCTAACTCTCTGGAAAAAGTCTCGCCTATTCTTTGTGCCATCTCTTTATCTGTCCGTATGTCGCTAGATCTCGAAAAGTTAATCTCATCATCTCAAGACTCGATAATTCCGGCACAAGATCCGGCAGATTAATAGTTAAGGACTTCAAATATTGACGCTTTGCAATATATATGATGCGACATAACATATCGATGCCTTCGGTTACAAGTATTCTTTCCAAATGCACCAGTCTACCACCACCAATCTATGATTAATTTGGTTAAAATCAATATATAACCTACCGAACTTTCTCTGAGATATTCTTTAAGACTTTAAGACGCTAAGTTAAGACCCCGAAATTGTTTCAAGAGGGGAATCCTCAGGAGTTAAAACCCCAAGGCCTACCTTAGATGAGATTGCTTGTTCCGCAGCCATGTTATTAGCGAATAATTATGAAGCTTTAACAAAAGCGACAACGCCATTGTCTTAATTCAAAGGAAGGCAATTGGAATTTAAATATGCTCAAAAGCAGTCAATGAATTAAATAGACACAAGCGGAAACCAAAAGCTTCTCTTTAAATCTACAAGCAAATGCAAAATATAGACAACGTTTTTGAATGCCACAACTAAGCTAGCAGTGAACAGTTAGTCCCAAGGGGTTTACGACCGAAAGTAGTCTGCAAAAGCCTCAAACACAACTGTACACAAACTTCTAAACCAATTACGATTACGCAGGATTCATCTGCAAGCAAATATAAACATTTCGTCTTCCTACCGCCCCCAAAGCTTACCGCAAAACCAATATCGAAATATTCTGCTTATCTGGCTACAATTTGCTTTCAACTTCAACGCCTTGCCAAAACTAAGTCAATTCCAGCGGCTTAACGTTAGTTTCGCCTCAACCTTAACAACCAGCCACCATTGCCATAAAAAAAAAGTAGCATCAAGAACAACCAACTGGCAAACAATTTTCAACAGATTTGCAGAGCGCAGCTCAAATCGCAGCAGCTTCTAGCTGGCGCACTATTTGTAGCTCACATCTAGTATCTATGTATCTATGTATCTCGCTAGGCAAAGCATTTAACGTGCAGATAAAATTTACATTTTAGCCAAGCCGCGCGACAAAACAACAACAGACAGATGTTGGGTAGCGAGACGGGTTTACGGGTAGACGGATATACGGATATACTATATGGCCAGACAGACCCAGCACCATGGGACGCCATTTAAAGACCAAAATGAAATTGGTTTTCGCTCTACAGCCCGCATCTCTGTGCACAGCTCGTGTGTAACTGTCGCTACATGGTGACTAGCTGTGTTTTTCTTATTTTTTTGGCCCACATCAACAACTATCTTCCTCACACACACTCTTTCCTCTCGCTCCCTTTCTCCCTCTCTATCTCTCTCTCTTTCTGTTGCTTTTCTAAGCAGCCCCAAAAAGAAATACTTCTAGCCAAAGTGTAGTATAGCTTGGCCAGCTGTTGTAGCTCTGTGGCCATGTGGCTTACTTCAGTATCTGACTTGAACAAATTTTGCTGCTGTCACTGCTCCGGACTGTGGTGACTGTCACATTCTCTGTGACTGGAACTGTGACAGTGACTGTAACTGTAAAGCTGTGGCTTCAGCCTTTGGCCATATTAAATTTGTTTATTGTTTTTTTTTTGTTTGTTTTTGTTATTGTAGTCCTAGATGTTGTTTTCTTTAGATTTTCCTATGCCTGCTTTCAATTTTTATTAGTTCGCTTCATTTTTACTACAGTGTTTCCGTACCACTGCCACCGGCGCTTGATAACCTGCAGCATCTTCATCGACATCATCAACCCCAATACGCCACACCCTTCCCGCCCACCACGCCTCCTCCAGTTACTTGCTTTTATGCCCCACTATGCGTTTTGTTGCGTCTTCATGAAATGTTTATTGCCACTTGCTGTATATATTTTATCGGTGTTGGCATTTTGCTTGAAACACCCTTCCTCGGTCACCCCTCAGCGTACAACAACATTACCGAATTTTGGGAACTTCCGTGTCCCAGTTGTTGGTTACTCTGCTGTTTTGCTTGTTGTTGTTGTCGCCGGCATTTTGACATGTTTTACATAAGTTATACCAGTAAAAAGCATCACGTAGTCTTGGCTCTAAATATGTATTATATTATGGATCGATTGCTGGATTTAAAATGGTAGAAGGTTGTGGTTTCCTTATTAATCTTTGATGTTATGCCACTGACGTGCCGAGTTGGCTAAACATTTGGATAGGCTCTTAAAACGGCTGCTTGTGGGTTCGTCATTGTTATTTGTTTATGGGGACTAGTAATTTTCTGGCTGATTGCAGTTAATTTCAATTGTAAGACCTAACAACCAGCACTCTAATACATGGGACTTAAGAAGAATACAAACGATGTCAGTGGTATTTTTATACCCTGTACACAAAGTGTAAAAAGGTATTATAGATTTGTGCAATGTATGTAACAGGCAGAAGGAGGCGTGGCAGACTATATGTTCCATAGGCAAAAATGGTCAGGAGCAATAGTCGATTCGATATAAATGTTCGTCTGTCACTCTGTCCGTATTGTCGCACCGTTCTCGGAAACTATAAGAGCTAGATCAAAAATTTGTTTTCCAAAAGATGCGCATTATACCTATTCAGAGCAAGTTTGTTGAATTATATCGATTTCTCACCCACTTCCCCCATGCCAGATTTGCGCGGCTTACAACCGCTCCGTTCAATCTATCATTTCAAAACTCGACAGAGTGCGTCGTGTTTATGTGCATCTATATTGCAATAATTTGCAAATTATCGAAATCGGATAAATATATCAAAAGTTATAGTCAAAAATATGCTTAATTCACCCCCCCTCGCCAATAAACTGCTTCAAAATTCCACTACATGTAGTTATGGATACACGTGAGCTAGAGTTACAAAATTTGGTGTGGAGACTCGTGTAACCCAAGTCCATAAAACTGCATCCACCTTTTTTCAATGGAACCCCCCCCTTCCCCCGCAATCGATTTACCTTAATTACTGCCACACACCCCCATATATTGATTTGAAAATTGTCATAGACATTAATATATGTATTTCTGACCTGTGTTACAAAATTCAAGGACATTAGCCCAAGAATACTGGAGTTTTGGGTATAAAAGTAATTTTTGGCACCAATAAGGCACCAATAGCCAACTTCCCAATAGGAAAATGTTTACAGGCATATCGATCTTATTAAAATAGATATAAAAGTGGATACTTCCGTCCCCATTTTACAGTATTTAGTGTTTATAAAGAAGAAGGATACAGAGTATTCCACTGTCGGGCACCTTCTCGACTGTCTGCATCAAATTTTATTTTTTTTATATTTATGTTAGAACATCTTTTTGGCTGGGTTATCGAGTGAATCTGTATACGCTTTATGTCCTTAATATTTTTAGTTAAAAGTGAAAATTATTAAACAATACACAACTAACATTTAAACCTCGTAACACTATTAACTTAAGCTCACTAAATATAACGTAAATAATCTACCAATTTAAAAAATAACAGCAAAGCTCAATGTTAAGTAACATAAACTACACTGTAAGCAAATCAATCCGTATACGACCAAACTCCTTTACACTGTTTTCGTCCGTCCTACTACTGAATATTGCCCCTATGTTTGGAGTACCCAATATCGCCTCTAAAAGGATAAAAAGCTTAAATTGGGATAGATAGACTTCGCCTTATAAAATTGCCTTCCCTAATTAATAGAAGAATCTGCCTCGGTGTTTTATTTCTACATAAAAATCTTATCTTCTTAGCCAGGTTATATTTTCTATTTCTCGTAGAGCTTCTCGTCATTTCTGTCTGTTACACTTGCAAGTTTGTAAGTCTTATTTTGCATCGCATGATCCTTTTTGAGTTCTTTGTACTAACTATACTGAATTATATCAACTTCTTTCTGTCTTTTTCTATCTGGTTTTCTCTTGATTTTCCTAATCTTGCATCTTGGTATTCATTCTTGATGTAAGTCGGTGCACATCTTTAAAAAAAACACCCAACTCGAGTTTGATGCTGATTTGTGTTTGTTTTTTTTTTTATTTTACTTGACTTTCTTTTTTTTTTATTTTGTAAATCTTGAGTCACTCAAGATCACTTCTTGGTGTGCGTTGGTGCATATCATTAAAAAGTTCACCCAACAGATTGGAGACTCAGATTAGATATATCTATCGACTTAACTTCTCTTCTCCTTCGTTTACTTGTTGAAATATTTTCTAAATAAATTACATAACATAATGTTAATGGACAATACGCAAACTAAAAACATGAAAGACTTAAAGACTTTCAAGCGTAAAGCCTCTTTTTCAAACCATAAAAGCTAATAGTTTTTACATTTAATTGCTCGTAGCAATTTATCAACGTTTGAAAAACGAATTGAAAAACTTTAAATCAACATTTAGATGAGCTAAATAAAAGTTAAACTCTCAGACGGCATGAACTCTCAATGCACAGTCAAGCTACGAATATTTGCCCGCCTGCATATAATGTGAATCATCGACTGCACATTTATTGATGCGTTTGGAGAAATAAAGAAAACAACGTACTTACACATAGTCTGAACTATTTTATTTGGTTCATGCCTTGGCATAATATGCCGTTATCTAGCGCCTGTCTATGCTAGCGTCATCACCGGCTTATTGATAAGCAATCATCGCATATACGCGGCCTACGAGACGCGTTTAGCCACAAACCAAGCTATAAGATATTTTACATAAAAAATGCGGTTCCGAACAAGTTCGATCGAACTAAACTTTACATTAAACGAATGAGCAATATCTTTGTTTTCAGTTATTTGTCGCTTGAAAAAGCTGAAAGGTGCATGGCATAGAGTTGGCCCAACTCTAGTTCATATGCTAGCGCCATTTAGCTTTCTTCGATGCCAGCGCCATCACAATTATTATTAGATTTTAAGCTGCTGGAGTTAAACTTATTAGGATATTTCGATAATTTCGATGTCTGTGGTTTGACGTTTAAACTTTAAAGATGTTTTCTCTACGAGTGAAGGGCCTCGGAGCAACATCTTATCGTTAGTCGCAGTGTCATTCTGAGAGCCCGCCGTGCTTTGGGTATTGCCAAACCAATGATCAGTCCTGGGGTTTTCTCAATTAATACGCGAGTTGTTAAGGGTACCGATGCTACTTGACCCCCATTCGACCCTATCCATGCCATTATAAAACCGAAGGCTAAGAGGTAGATACTTGTACACATTATTTACGTATTATTGTCATGATTAGTGGAAATTTAATGTTTTTACTTGTTTCCACAATCAATCAATATGGTCACAAAGAAAGTCTTATTTCGAAGTTTGATTTTCTTTTTCAAAATTTCTTTGCTCTCTCTTTAATACGTAATCCATGCCTACTTGCAAAGGTTAACGTTAGTCATGTTACGTAACATAAAGTAAGTAATTCCACTTGGCTCTAAATAAATAGATACATCCTCAAATTGCATTTATTACTCTGAAAACTCAATTTTCAAAAGGCAAAAGAAAAATGCAGCTAAGAACATTATTTACCGCTTTCCACTTGTCCAAATCTATTTACGTGTTTGCAGCTTTGACGTACCTGTAAAAAGAAGAAAACATATAATTTCCGATTAGCATTAGTGGGTCATGTGTTTACCTATTCTGGGGCAGGGTGACAACTCAGCTCGGGGCAATACCCACTACATTAACACACACATCGATTTAAGCTGATCTCGACCAGGATTCAGCTGAATGCGCTGCTTCAAGTGTTTGCCAAATGCTTGGCAAATTTATTTGTAAACTGATTTGCATATTGCGAAACAAAGCAACGCGCTGGCAACAACTACAATAACAACGTCAGCAAAAGAAGCAGAAGAAAGACGAGAACGATGACAATGGCTGGAAAACTGTTTGCATAAAACTAAAGCAGTGGGAAATACAGCGCAAACAACTTTTGCATCGTGGTAACTGAACCTACGCTGAAATATAGACGCGCACACACACCCACACACACACACCCACACACACACACACACACACACACACACTCAGACACACACATATTACGTATACGTATCTGTGTATAGACATAGAGATAGATAGTTGAGATTGCTTGTGTTTGCCCGCTGTGTGTGTGTGTGGGTGTGTTCGATTTCTTATCTGACACTGGGTTAGCGGCTGCTCTGTGAATTGTGCCACGTGTTTAACATTACCCAGCGCCCAAGTGCTTCGGATACGTCTTGCTTTCATTTTACTATTTTACTCAGACAAAAAAATAAAGTCATAAAATTGAATTGGTAATTTTTTGTGTTAAAAGCAGAAATTAAAATAAATTGAATTGCTGCTAAGACGTTGCCAAAGCAGAAGACAAAGCCGGGGCATCCGAGCTTCTGCTCAAACCCCAGTCGCAGTCCGAACCCGAACCCAAACCCAAGCCCAATTCCAAGCCCAAACCAAAACCCAAGCGTCAAATGCGCAGAAAATGCAAATGAGTCAAGTCCGTGGGTCTGTCGCTCGGTTATTCCGGGTTTCTTGGCGAGGTCGAGCTTCATTCGCGGCATAAAAATTGGCGCACGAAATGAAAACAAAATAAAATACTCAACGAGCTGCAAGAGCGAAGAGCATCAGAAAAAAGAATGTTAAACAACAACAAAAAAAACAACAATAACGAAACGAAGCCAAACAAAACGAAAGCACAACATAAATGCATTGTTGTTGCTGTTGCTGTTGTTGTTGTTGTTGTTGTGGCCGTTTTTGTTGTTTTTATGGCCGCCATTCTGTGCGCTTCCAACATCGCCGTGCCCAGAGTTGTTGTTCTTGTAATAGGATTACTGCATAAATTAAAGTATTTGCCGTGGCATCATCAAATAAGATTTGCAATGCGCACCACACCGCACCACCGCCCACTCAGACCCGCCCACTTTACTCTCTGGCCAACGCCTAACGAGCTACAACGTGCGAACATCAAAAATCGCAAGGATAAGTGCGGCGGTATACAAAATGGAAAAGTAGCAAAGAAGCGAAAATGGGAATGGGATTGGGAATGAGAATAAGAATGAGAACGAGACATAAAAGCAACGTAAAAGAAAAGCAACCAGCGAACAAAATAAATAAATAACAAAATAAAAAGCGGGCCACACTGTCAAAGTGTGTGTGAGGGTATGCGTAAAAGTAAAGTTTATTGCATAATTTTAGGCAGCTTAGGTAAAGTGTATTGTAAACAAGTGTGGCAGGGTAACGGTATGAAAAGCTGCCAAGCAAAATGGCGTCCAACGGCAGAAGAGAGAGACAGCCAGCATAAAAACAAAGAAAAATGTGTCAGTAGAGTCGAGTGAATGCCGCCGATGCTTCTACTGCAGCAATGCTATAATATTGTGGCAATAATGCTGCTAAAGTTCTTGCAATTCCGAGAAATCCTCTTAACTTGATCTATTCACTATACTTATTGTTTTAATAAGTAAAGCCATTGCATTCGCAAGTAGCGGAACTTGTGGACGCCGCTCTGCTGCGGAGTTTTAAAGCTTTTAAGCCGCATAAGCTAAAATCGGTTACATTAGTGCTTGTTATGGTATTTCATGGCAAACACAATACGAGCTCTGTCCGATTCTGTACAAAGTCAAGAACTATCCAAGTTCAGGGGAAGTTAATCATTTTCTGTTCCAAGTGGTGCCTATTCTTGACGTCACATAAAACGTATCTTATATTTTGCGTTAACTCTCACCTGACTTAGAATCAAATTTACTAGGTTACGATTACTTTTGTTTTTGTCCGAATACTTGCAATAATAAAATCTATAGAGTCAATCGGCATTGAAATTTGGCCTAAAGGCATGTCGATAATGGCTATAACTGACTGTCATGTTTTGTTAAGATAGCAAAACATTACAGCTCCCCATTAGTTTGTATCGGATAATGAAGATCACGTTGCCTTAACGGTATAATAGCATTTCGATGCAAAAAGTATGATATCGATTGTTTAACGTTTCCCGTTTATAAGCAAATGAGAGAAAGGTTCAATAAATCGATTAATTTCAAAAACGGTATTAACCGATTCGTTTTAAATAATTGAATTAAGAATTTTTACTGAACGCACACCGATAAAAAACAGTGGGGTTTGAAATAATTTATATTCTTACACTTTACATAATCAAAACCACAACAAATTTAAAAACAAAAAATTTGCGAAAGCATTATTGTGCTCCCGTTTCAACCTATTCTAACATCTACACTAAACTTCATGGTATGACAATTATAAACGAAAAGAAAAAAATTGAAATCCTTTGACTTGCGCCAACAATGACCAAAGATTACTTTTACGATCATAACACTAGTGTTCTTGGGCCAATGTCGTTGAATTTTGACACATAGATCAAAAACACTTTTATAAATATATGTGGCAATTTTTAAATCAATATGTTGCGGGGTGCGGCAGTAATTTTGGAAGTAGAATACAGTTTTATTGATTGTCTCCAACGCAAATTTTGAAACTCTAGCTCACATATAAAAAAATCTACATGTAGTGGAATTTTGGAGCAATTCATAGGCGAAGGAGGCTGAAATCAGCCTATTTTTGACTTTAACTTTTGATGTATTTATACTATTTCGATTATTTTTAAAACAAACAAGCACATAAAGCACAGGGTATAATAATACCTATTAAAGTTTTACTTAAAATATTTAATATCAAAGCACTGGAATTAGTTAGGTAACGCTATGCAACAAATTTGACCTCAATGAAAGCCAATGGCTAAAATATAACTTTTCCGCAAAAATTGAGGAAACCGTTTTTGTTATTTCAAAAAATTCTATTCTTCGAGTTGCGAAGTCAGCAAATGTCTGGGGGGAACCATACTACCGATCGTGATGAACTTTAATTCTATTCGAACGTAATTAAATATCGGCTTAATGTATTTCAGACGCTATGTGTCTATCTTGATTCGATACGAGTTAAAAGGCAATGAACTCAAAAAATATTTTGGAAAATACATTTTTTTAGTTCACCAAAACTGTCCGAGGAACATTGAACCGTTCCTTTCGATCGGCAGTAAGATTCCCGACTAATATAAGGTTTGCTGACATCGCCACTCTCGAAATCTCGAATTTACATTTATTTCAATATATATTTCAATTCTGAAATAGCGGTATTTCGAAAACCATTACTAGTATTAGATTGGAAATCAGGGATCTCACTAGGCTTTTTTGTTTGTTGCATAGTGTAATTACACACCCAATATTGAACTATAACCATACAACATACAGCAATTTATCATGCTTCAGAAATATGACGATCAGCTGTTATCAATACCCCCAGTGATATAGCTTCCGATTCGATTCCCTGGAAAAACGTATAAGCTTAAGCAGTAAGCCCTCTATCAGATTTTTTTTTCATTTTACATGCTCGAAAGATCAGATTTTTATCGAAAGTAAGCACAAATATAGAATTGTTTTCAATGTGTACAAGTATTTTTATTTATAAATCTTAAGGCTCATTTAAACTTTAAAACAGACTGTTCTACTTTTTTTCAATCAAGCTTATTGCTGAAAACTTATTCTTTTAACCAGTTGGTTCCTATATTCGATTCCGCTACTTCATTACTCTTTTTGAACGCATAATATTCAAACTGCCAGTTTAACTAAAATATTCTATACTTCTCAGCTTAAATCCCTAAACGCATTCAACAGGGAATACTAAAACAACAAAAGCCACAACCGTTACTACAACAACAACACGACAGCTGACGACAAGGAAAAATCACTTCAAAAATTTTTGAAACTAAACTCACAAAAACCTCAAATTTCATTTTGATAAAATTTTAATTTGGCCAAGAGCCTGGCTGAAGCCAACCAAAATAAAGTGCGGAGTGCAGGTCGCGACTGGGCCACGAACTTGGACCAAAAAACAAGCATAAAGCAAAGCAAATGTAAGTGCGGGCGCCTCAATAATTCAAAGATGTTAAGCCGCAAATTGGCGTTGGCAATAGAGAGCGTTAGTGATGAGCCCACAGCTGTGGCCCCGCGGCAACACGACCACAAGGGCCACCAGAGACAAGCGGCCGTGTTTGGTGCACGCAGACAGGATACACATCCGCTGAGGGTTACACTCGGGCAGACGCTCTCTGACAGACAGACAGAGAGACGGCAGAACGACGAGAGACAGCCTTATACGCACACATTAAACTGTATTGGGTGCTAATGTTTTTTGGCGCATCCGCTTTTAGCTGCCACCGCAGCCTCAACTCCAAAACTTGGTCTTTATATCAGACGGTAGAAATTTTCATAAATTTGGCAATGAGCTTGTCGACACACACACACACACACACGCGCACACACGCACACTTGTGCATGCATGGCCAGCTGTATGTTTGTGGCAGCTACATAAACACGGCGCTTATTGCCTACTTTTAGGCGCAAATACACACTCACACACACATGCAAGCAGTTTTGGCACGCATGTTTTCATTTGACGCAGCTTCCGTTAACCGGAAATGGTGTTATTGTTGCTGTCGCTTTATTAAAGTGCGCCGTAAAGCATGCTTTAATGTTTCAAAAAAAGGCGAAAAAAAACATCGAAAGACAGCGAAAGAAAGCGAAGAGGCGAAAAACATTGTGGCAGCTAGGAAGTGTGGCATCCTTACGCTCCACAAAATCCATTTGTGTGCGCTTATGTCAAGCTTATCAGCGCTTCAACTAAACAGACAGCGGGTTGTGGTGCTTAAAATGTTGCTATAAAAATTTGCATTTGACTAATGCCAAAGAGAGCGCGCCATCCAGAGACCGTGAGACTGAGATAGAGACAGAGCGAGTGGGGGGGAGCATGAATTAAAGCATTCATTCTAAGCTACGAAACGCGATTTATACTACAGCAAACTCTCCAATCCGGGCCATAACCCCTTGAAGGAAGCACATAAAAAGTATAAACTTTTGTTGGTTCTGTGTGTATGCGTGTGTGTGTGTGTGTGTGTGTGTGTAGGCGGCATGCCAATGCGTTGCCGATTTCTCTAGCTTGAAACGTGCAAGGATTCTCGTAAGAAAAGTGAAGCAGCAACCCCAAATCTCAAACTCCCCACATACATGTATATATATATATATATATATATATATATATATAGTAGTTGGGGGTCTCGCTAGCAAATCTTTCAACGCTTTTACGCTATTTCCTATTAAGCTATTTTTTCCTATCTCTCTGACTTTTTATACCCTCTCACTTCATATGGCTCGGGGTATTGTACTCTTGCCAAATTCATGTATGGCAGTTGCATAGCAAAAGATACTAAAAGCTTACCCCGCACACAATAACTCGCACTCTGACTCTCACACACACACACACACGCTCTCATCATATGGCTGACTCTCGTTTATCGATTTTTGTCGCTTAGTTGGGCGCCTTTGCACGCCCCAATCGCCCCGGGTACCGTGCACCCGGGTAACACCCATGTCTGTGCACACAGAGCAATTGCACCCTGATACTACTGTGTGAATTTTTGACATGCCAACGCATTTTAAATTTGCATTTTTTGGCACAGGCAAAATTTTTGTCGACTATCAGAGAGTGATGTGGATGGTAGAGCAATCAAGCATCTTCCAAATTGAAAATGTTGGCAGTTAAAGTTGAAATTATTTGCAAAATGCCCAGAATATAAAGAAAATTGCAGCATATACTCTATAAATGGCCTAAAAGAGACTAACACATTTTGCATAGCCGAAGATAAATACTTATATATTTTTTTCAAAAGCGCAAGGAATCTCAAGGCACACGTTCCTTGGCAGGCAGCTAGCTTGCTTATTTTTGTAAAGATTAGAATAAACTCAATGAATACACAAATACTATATATCACATTTTGTACATCATTTCATGACCTACAATTTGGTTACATTTCAGCCAACTTTATGTTTAAATGATATTCTTTGTTTCAGTGAATTAATTAAAGCGCAAAGTCTTTTTAAAGATTCGCTCAGATTTAAATATCAAAACAAACTCATACATGTACACAAAAAGTTGAATCCATGCAAAGTATACATTTTTAAAAGGTATCTTAAGATAGGCCCCATAGATAGGTGCATTTGGATGGATATTGGGTAGTGAGATAACTGATACCAAAACTAAGCAGATCCACCCTTTGCGCTTTGTCCGTGTTAGCATGATATACCATATATAAGAATATAGTCTTTCTTTTGTGTGGTGAGCGGGTTGGAGAATACCACCTCAGCAGGTCAAAGCTTGTCGTATGAGGCAACTAACAATGACACTGGGTCCTTTCGAGACCAGTAGAGCTACCCCAGGCCTTAAAGGGGTTGTGCGTAGGGTTTGGGACCCACCTCGTAAAACCACAATTCCAATGAAAGAATGTATTTACATCAGGCCGTAACCCGATAACGGGTCGTTATGGCCAGTTAAGAAGAAGAAGTAGTCTTTCCTATCCGAAATCATGAATATTGCTTATGCGAACATATGAATAATATATCTTATAGATATTGACAATATTGTGATCTTTCCGCAGATCTTTACGCTTCTCTTCAGATCAAGGTTCACAGTTTTCAGTCTAAAAGGATGCAGTACACTTGGGAAATTTCGTATACTTTTCATTATTTATTATAACCATTGTAAAGACATTATTTCTAGTATGTTCATCTTTCTTAATTTCTGCATTTTTTTTAATAATATTTCCGAATACTTTAGGGTTGCCTAGTGTATAATAAAAAAGTTTGGTGATATAGGGCATTTTAAAGTCTTTGCTGTGACACAACGCTTTCTAATCTTTCGAGTGGGTTGTAAAAAAGCTGGGAAAACAAATATACACAGTCACGAGAGTAGTGGGCTGCAGCGAACGGTTTTGTATAAGGCGGTCAGCAGAACTGAATAACTATCGATAGTGGCGCTATTCGATTCGATAGTAATGATAGTACCATCGGTTCGAATAGATTCGATACTATCGATAGTACTATTGGTTTTTTTCCTTCCTATCTTCCTAACCTTAGCCGCTTATCGCACGAGTGATCCGATGGCAAAGTTTGGAGACCAAGGGCACACGGTACATCCCAAGGCGGCAGTGATTGGCTACTGCTATAACTGAGACAAGACCGGGAACCACTGGGTGAGCTGTATAGCGAGCGTGTGCTTACCAACAATATATGTATTTTGGTAGTACGCTTGTGAAGATGTTGTAGAGTCAAAAGGATTGTTTGATTCTGCATAAAGGTAACGTGTGGTTATGGCCAGTAAAGAAGAAGAAGAAAACTGTGTGCATACGCATTTTAAACACTATCATATAACTATTTTTAAGATAAAATGGCATGGCCTGAGCAAAAGTGATCCAAAGTTTGAAGCGCGTTGAAATCCTCTTTTCGTTTAGTCCTTTTACTAATTGCTCTTTATCGACTGAGCCTATACCCGAAGATGCTATCGACGTATTTATTTACTTTATCAATAATATTTTAATCAATTAATAATCATAATCAGATCATCCGCTACTTCTTCAGGAGTATCCTTGACTTGTTCAGGTGCAACCCCAGCTTCTGCAGTTGGCTTCGATTCTACTTATTAAAGTTGAAGAAATCCAACCTTCGTAAAAATAATAATAATACAAATTAGCAAAACTGATGTTGAGTAGTAGCAGTAGCAGTTTCACTTTTTGAAAGAAGTTAGATATGGTTTCACGCTTAGCCCGATGCTAAGCTGATGAAGCATAAGTTTTTGTTACATGTGTGACAAGCCCCTTTACGTAAAAACAATGACACCGCGTTGTGCGTTGCCAAATTTCTCGCCGAGGCTCGATTAACTACTGATCGTGCATTTTTGTTTACTAATTTAGTATCCAAAACAGCCTACAGTTATACATGCGTGCAATTCGCTATGTAAAACCCCCATGTAAATCAAACAATAAAGAGCGCTTAAGTGGAAAGGGATTTTACGCGCAATTCAGCTACGAGAATTGAAATTCAAATTCGTTTTTACATTTTCAAGTAGCAAAAAGTTGATTTCGGGCGAGCAGATAAGCGGAATTCACTGCAGCAGTTAATACAAATCATAAGCGTAAAAGGATGCAAAATGTGCACATATATATAAGATTAGATTAACTGAAAATTGATTAATATAACAGCACCAAAATCCATTGAGAAAAAGTTTTTTGTGTCCCACTGATGGGTAAGTTTTAAGATGAGATTTGTTTGAAAATTATATCTGCCATAAGAACAAATCATTAGTGGGTTAAAAAAGATTTCAGGCACACCCCTGTATATATATAGATATACTGTCTATTGATCAACAGAACAAAAAGAAAATTGTGAAGTTGGCCACGCTGAGTTATGCAGATGTAAGATATGAAAAAAAAAAAAAAACATTTGATGTAGACAGTCGGGACGGTACCCGACAGTGGGATATCCTGCCCATTTTTTCCATATTCATGCAAATTTTTGTATCGATTGTATAAGCCACATTTGGTTAACATAAATGTTAACTTTAACATTTCTGTAAAAAGTGAAATTCTGTTGCAGTTCATAGGAGAAGGGGCCTACAGTGCAAAAAAAATACAAAATTAAAATTTGACTCCATTTATATCCTTTTATAGGGTTGGTACAGCAATATTTTTTTTTATTTTGTAAAAAGATCAATTTCCTTTTTAAAACTGCTTAAAATATGCACCCGCAAAATTCTGGGTATAGCAATTTAAAATTGTAAAATTCTGGAGATAAAGTTCCGTTTCGAAATCCCGTTGCACACATTTTGTGTTTCCTGTATATTTTCGCTTGCTTTTTCATAAAAATTAATGTTTATGGATAATTTGCTAAAATAATATCCGATGATAGCATAAAAATAATTTTAAAGGAAGCTGACTATTATAGCCATGTAGCCCTAAACAAGTCTCCAATATCACCGGCCAATTAGCAGAATCGTAAGGATTTGGCACTTATGTACATTTCCAAGCCGCCAGAGCCTTGGGGAAAAGTTCTTTTCTCTAATTATAGTAAACATTGGATTTTCGAAATAAAAGGAAAGACATTAATGTAGCGTACAGTCGTGAATTATATGCTATAAAGCTTAGAAAAGGCTGCGTTAAGGCTTGGAGCCGTATGACAGCTAACAGTGTCGGAAAATTGGCATTTATTGAGTCAACAATACGGCATACGTCGCATATTTCGAGGCTCTGGCTACTGTACAACGTTAAATAAAGCTAAATTCACCACCCCAACCTCCGGATCTCAGCCCGATAGAGCATAGTGGGACCTACGCAGAATCCGGCACCACACACCATTACGTCGATAAATATGCTCAAGGAGAAGATTGAGACAAAATGATGCCAAAGCGACTTAAGAGGGTGCTGCAGCGAGAAGGACTTCCTAAAAGTTACTAGGATACATCCAAAAGCTGTTTAATTAAATAAAAACTTTCTGTACGCAGAATTTTGCGGGTCTATATTTTAAGGTTTCTCCCTGGTGGTGAACGGGTTAGACAATACCACCTCAGCAGGTCGAAGCTTGTCATATGAGGCGACTAACAATGACACTGGGTTCATTCGAGATCAGTAGAGCTACCCCAGGCCTTAAAGGGGTTGTGCGTAGGGTTTGGGACCCACCACGTAAAACCCCAATTCCAATGAAATAATGCATTTTCATCAGGCCATAACCCGACAACAGGTTGCTATGGCCAGGGAAGAAGAAGAATATTTTAAGGTAGGTACAGTAAATAATTATTTATAAGAAAACTTGATCGAATTGAGTTTTAGAATAAGCAGTTTTAAAATTGATCCCTTTACAAAATAAAAAAAAAATATTTTGCTGTAATGCGCATCGTTTGGTGAAAAAATTTAATGCAGACAGTCGGGACAATGCCCGACACTGGAATACCCTGTACACTTTTTCCACCATAAACACTAAATCCAGCATAAGGTTAAATAGGAATAAATCTACTTTTATGTCTCTTTTCACAAGTTCGATATGACTGTAAACATTTCCCTATTGGGAAACTCATATTGAGAAGTTTTCCTTTTGGGAAGTTGGGAAAAATGACTATTATGTCCATAACTTCAGTATTCTTAAGCCAATGTTCTTCAATTTAAAACATAGATCGAAAATGCATTTATAAATATCTCTTGCGATTTTCGAATCAATATATTGGGTGTGGTAGTATTTAAGGATCTATTGCGGGGAAAGAGGGGCTTCTATTGAGAAAAGGTAAACACAGTTTTAATGATTAGGCTCACATGAGTCTCCACAATACATTTTATAACTCTAGCTCTCATTTATCCATATCTACATGTAGTGGACATTTGGAGCAGTTTATAGGCGAAGGTGGGTGAAATTGAAAAGCAAATTTTTGATTATAACTTTTGATGTATTTTCGAATTTAATAATTTTGAGGACATTTTCTTGGGATTACGCGCATCTTTTGCTATAATTTTTTGTCTAGCTCTTATGGTCTCGTAGATCTATCAACTCATACAGACAGACATGGTTCAATCGCTACACAAATCTATAATACCCTCTAGACTTTGTAAACCGTATTTGCTTCAAGTTGAAAGCTGGCAACAAATTTTGATTAATCATAAATATTATTTTTGGAAATTCAAAGAAATAACATATAAATACGACTGCACTCAGCGCCTGAAGGCATGCTACAAAATCTACAAGACACAAGACAATGCTCTTCGTTATATTGTGAAAACCCATAACTTGGGTCCACATTCTGGGCTACTTAAGTTTTTGTTTTGGAAAATTTATGGCACTCCACATGCGCTTACACACACTTGCACACACACACGCATACTCTCTCACACTTGTAACCATATTTCGCCCAGCACAATAAGTCACTGTCATAAAAGTAGCCTACCTTTTGTGTGTGTGAATGTGAGTGTGGTGTTAAGAACACAATCTTGCTTTTGTGATTTCAATGTAACTTTTGTGTATTTTTTTGATTTATTATTGTTGATACATTGGCAAAATCACAGACAACGATCTAGCCAGCTAATCCGAATGAAGATTGCTTAACTCGCTCAACTCTTGTCCCTAACACGCTTAAGTTTTTTGGTTTTTTTTAAATTTTGCTTTTCCACCATACTCTGTCTAGTTATATAGTTTTCCGCATTTGTTAACATACATAAATGTTAAAATTAAATTTTTCCGGCACTCAAAAAAGGCCATTAAGCGCATTCATTGTGCTCGAATCACTCCCCAAGCTCGCATTAAATGTATACACAGTCCCATGCGTTCTCATTAAGTCACAGCACGCCTACAATTAAAATCGTTTGCAGTGCCAAAACAGTAAGTAAAGAATTGACAATAAACGAAAAAATAAAAAATAAAAAAGGAAAAATTATTATTATAAGCGCTTATAATAGATTATGCTGGCCAGTGGAAAACTTTGCCGGTATAAAGTCACAAAAAAACAGAAAAAAAAATATTTTAAAATTAATTTGAAAACATAAAATGCAAGCTGTGAGCCGGGCCAGGAGCAAGTTTGATGCCAACTGCCACTGAGTTTGATGTATGTCACGCGCAGTGACCAAGACTTGGGGCAAGACTTGGCGTTTGCGGCCTTCAAGCGAACAAGTTTTTTTTAGGGGGCGCTCTTGGCGCAAATGGCAGCTAAGCATAAAATAATGAAGATTTGAAGACTTTGCGGTTTGCTCGAGTTGCCAATAAAAAAAAACAACAAAATAGCACAAGAACGTCTAAAGTCAAATATAAACGAGACTTTAAGTTGCAGCATATATTAAAGCAGCCCAAAATTGATAGCCCAAACTTAGGCGGACAACAATCAACCGACACGGACAGACAGACAGACGGAGAAAGAGGCAATTGTTCTAAGCCGCTTGACGTGCCCTAATCCAACTCGGCCTAATCCTATTTTTCATTAACCTAATTAAGCTGCGTAGAGAGCAGCATGTAATGAAATTATGCCACGCACACAAACTTAGACAAAGGCATTTACCCACACACACACACATACACACACACACACACACACACACACACACACTTTGTTGAATTGTGTTTATGTGTGTACGCTTAGAATGCAGCTCAAATATTATTGATTAAAGGAATTAGGGTCAATTAGTGCTAAAGGAATTTTGACTGCTGAAATTTTTGCCAATCTTTGTACTAAATCAAATTATAGCAACCAAAACCACAGCAAATGCAGCTGTAAAATCCAAGTACAGTCAAACCTGCAAAGCTGGCCACCCTTATAAGTTGGCCACTTCCACTTTTCAGCGAAACCAAAATACATTAGTACAATAACTGGTCACTTTTTGAGAATTATAAAAATAATCCAAATCCATGGCAAAATTTACAACTGAACGCAATTGGTTGCAGTAAACTCGATGCTTATAGAAATTTGAATGAAATCCTTCCAGATGGAACAATTCATTTGTATAAACAAGCAAATTTAAAATTGGAACATTAGTATTTAAGTGCAATTTTGAATTTAAAAGAATGTACAGTACTCTTGAAACAAACTTTGACTGCTTTGCAACTATGACTACAACTATGACAATTATATTTTAAATTATGTATGTACATATTATTATGTTTATTTTGTTAATATGTGGAGTTTATGGACATAGTACATAAACACACACGATTAAATACATTTTTATGTTTAAAACAATCATAATCCATAATATAAAGTTAAAAAAATTGAAGAAACAACATAAAATCAATATAAAACTTGCACCCTCATAAGTTGGCCAAAAATTCTTGAACCATGAGTGGCCAACCTAAGCAGGTTTGACTGTATACCAAGACTTTTAATCTGCAAATTTTATGTGCTGCAATGTTTAAACATAAAAAAAGCTTTTACTTAAAAGCGCATTGAAAAACACCAGGGAAAAAACAAGCAGCAACAACAACTTCCAGAACGCCTGAAAGTATGCACGCACAAGAAGTGCTATAAATAAGGCAGACAAGTCAGACACGACGGAGGTTTAGACAGTCAGCGATTGCATTAAAATTTTGTTAGCATACAAACAGGCGCCAAGCAGTTAACACAGAGAATAGTGCAAAGAGCAGTAGCAGCGAACAAAGCGAAAGGGATCTAAAAGTGTGCCCAGAGTACGGTACTAAATGCTTAGACACCTGAAAGTATGCTTTCAATTGTGCGCAATTTAGTGCGCTAAGTGCGACGCACACACACACACACACACACAGTGCACAACAAAAGACGTCGTAAGTGTGCGGCCTCCATTGTAAGTCTGAACCAGGCGCTTGACTAGGTGCGAAAACGCCTAAAAACGTGCTACAACCGTCCAGCCAGGCAGCAAAAAGGTTGTAACGTTGTTGTTTTCGTTGCTGCCACGGACTGTGATTGCGATTATGATTATTATGATTGTTGTTCGGAACAGAACAAGAAAAAAACACAAAAAAAAAGTAAAAGCAAATATCATCATAAAAGTTCATAAAATAAAAATGCTGCAAACGGGAATAAGGGGATAGTAGATTTAACCCCCCAACTTTGCTAGTTTTTATGCAACACATAAACATTACTCGCCCTTTCAGCTTTTTGTTGCATGCTTTTTGGCGCGCAAAACTGCCTTGGTGCCTCTCGCTGCCTGCTCGGCATTTTATTGCCCGTCTTATTGCCTTTTGCTTTGCCACTACAGTAGACACTTGATTAAGCTGACAATCATTTAGCGGAGTTTGGCTTTAAAATGTTATGGGAATTGCAAACACTTTTGAGTAATAGTAAACTTTTCTCAAATTCACTATTAAATAATCTTTCGAATTAGTAATATAGTGTGAGGAGTACAGTCATTTCCACGTTTCGTATATCATAGAGTGAAAGTGTTGCAGTTATAAAAGGGCGGATGTTATTGAAGCTAACCGGATATGTCAAATAATTCAGAAATTCAGCAATTCCATTACGACAAAGCCATTTCCTTTTGCATGAACAGTATCCGATTTATTTCAAGAAAATCTTTATTCTCTTATAAGTTAAGTAAAGTTGAATTAAACTTAATACACGGTGCCCATCTTCTTCTTAACTGGCCATAACAACCCGTTATCGGGTTACGGCCTCATGTAAATGCATTCTTTCATTGGAATTGTGGCCTTACGTGGTAGGTCCCAAACTCTATGCACAACCCTTTTAAGGCCGACTGTCTGAAAGAACCCAGTGTCATTGTTAGTCGCCTCATACGACAAGCTTTGCCCTGCTGAGGTGGTATTCTCTAACCCGCTCACCAGACGGAGGTGCCCATATAATTATAAAATAAAACACAAAAAAATAATATCTATGTGCAAAGTTTACGTATGAATCATGTGAGGCATGTAGATTATCTAACTTTTTAACTATCTTCAATGGTATTTTGTGGACAGATTTCGGAAAAATTAATCGATTTTGAAAAATCCGCAGAACGCATCGTAATTTTTTAGTTCAAAATGTCCAGCGGTTTAAAAACATTCCATATAATATATAAATATCTAACTTAAACATATTTTCACATTGGAAATGATTCTAAAGACGTTTGATAAGCACAACGTCAGGAAAAGAAACTGCGATCCAAACAAGAAAAGAAGCTATATTGAAAATAGCAAAAACATGTGGGATTCTGGTGCGCTTGGCACAATGCCGTGGCTTACACACTACACCTGACTTTGCCCAACAAAGTACGAAACACATAAAAACAACAATAACTTTTATGTTTTTCCTTAAAAAAGTTCATAGAATTATTGATAACAAACTTCCGTGTATTCTTATAGAGTAAGCAAAGATAAATGCTTCAATTTTACTAAATATTTCCGTCAAATGTTATTTTAAATAGTAAATGAAAGACAATGACAAACAGCTTTTGATTTTTGCATTTAAAAAATGCACTCAAAGTATTCCGAAATGTTATAGGACTCAAAATTCAGCATTTTTCCCCGACTGTTGTTCGCTTCATGGTATTTTCAATACCAAAATAATCGTGCTGTTCGAGAGTTTCCTGTGCTTATTCTTCTTTTTTTCTTTGCTTGCAACTTGTGTATTTCAGCTAGCTGCCACGCCTGAAATATGTTTGGCATAGAATACAGACAGGCGGGCGGCTTGGCATCAGAGAACCAAATTAAATGCCAAGTGGTGCTCTCTGCTAGAGTTCCGAGTTCTACTGAGTTGTTTAAGTGTTGGTTCACCTACCTGGTCTGAGCGTCCAAAGTTCTTATGTCTTGGCTTTGATGTGTTGATGTATGGCAGTATTGGTGTGAAAGTACGAGAAAAGTAAGCTACACTTTTTCAAGTATTCTATTATTTCCAGTTTCGGAGTTGTTTTCGTTCGAAATCAACCAAAAATTAAGCAGTTTATGTTTGTTATTAAATTTTAATTGCTGCCGCAAAGTATGCTACGCCTTTTAGGCTATCAAGAACTCAAATTTGTAACTCTTTTGTTGCTTTGTTTTTTGTTTGTTAATATTAATGTTGTTCTCGCTGGCAAATTAATGTCGCGCCTATTACCGTGGCCGCTGCCCACACGGAGCCGCGTAACGGAAACGGAAACCGGAAATTGCGCGCACAACAAGCAGCAGCGACAACTGAACAGCAACTACAACAACAACAACAAGGTGTACGTAGTGTTCGTTGGATGTTGCGTGTTTATTTTGCGTCTCGCTGCGTTTTAACCATAAATTATTGTTGCTGCCGCTGACAATTGAAACCGCAGATGAAACGCGACGCGTTCGAGTGAGTTGGAGCTCGAGCTCGAGTTGTAGTTGTAGTTATAATTGGAGTTGGAGTTTGAGTCTTTCGGCTTATCAATGTAGCTGTCGATTGCTGTCGATTTACCAGCATGTATATTTAAATATGCTTGAAATGCAATTAATTTTGATTTTTATTACAAACACTCTCGCACACACTTTACGCAGTAATTAATGATATTTCATTTGTAAACACATTTAACATGTTTGCGTGTGTCGCTTAATTGTTAATGAATACAACGCGTATTCGGTTTGCTATTTTATTTTTAATGAGTTTTCAGCGTCTGGTGGCAAATAGCAGCACAGTTTTTGCGCCTAAAAGTGCGCCTTAACTTGTGACAAAAACTTTCTACTGCCTGTGGCCTTGGATGCCTTGAATGCCATGCAATTAGCTGCAATAACTAAAACTTTTCGATTTTTTTTTTCAGCTTTTCTTTGCCAGAAACTTAAATACCTCGGAAAAATGCACACACGAATGCCACTTAACTTATGCAAAAAATTGCACCCGCTACGCACGACGCGCTTGGCCTTACGCTCACGGTATTTAGCAGCTGCTTCAAAACGCACGTCCGACACTCACGACAAACGCTCGCAAACTGAAACTTGGCTAACTCCAATGCAGCCACCGACGCTACTAGCAACGATGCTGTGCTGTGTGGTGTCCAAACTGTGCTACGCTCGCTTCGTTTCGCCTTGCGTGTATAACAGTTGGCTCGGCTTCCAATATGAAATGAGCGAGCTACCCTCCCAGCGCGTGCTCACTCTCGCTCTCTCTCTCTCTTTAGCTCTCTCTTTCTACTCTGTTGAGTCACTATTACCGGCTTATTTTGTTTGTCGGCATTTTCATTGCTTTCGTATAACTCGCACACTTCCAGTGCGCGCTCTTAGGGCTTAATCGCATGGCATTTGATTTGGCAGCCAGCATCAGCAGTGCTAATAAATTACGGCTGGGCAGGCTGCTAATGTGCAAGTGCGGACAGCTTGGATGACGACGACTGACTGTTGACTCCTGCCGCTCCGCCTCGCTCAGTGCCCTTGGTAAAAAAAAAACAGTCCTCGGGTTGGCTTTGGAAGGCAGAGCCACCCTATGTCACGGACACACCTGTTGTTCTGTGGAGCTAAATGCAGTGCCACTTTCTGGGGCCGCGCCAGCGGGAGCGGGAGTGTAACTGAGTCGCAATAAATCTCCATAATGTCTCGGCAATTACAATTAAATCCTTACTTATTGTAAGAGCAAGGCGACGCAAATACGTATATTCAAATATCAACAATTAAATCTATGGAGCACTAATACTACTACGTTAATTACGGCGTGTTTTTTACGATTACACGGACATGTCTATTTCGACTATCGCTACTATTATGTTCTTCATCTTAACTGGCCATAATAACCCGTTATCGGGTTGCGGCCTGATGTAAATACATTCATTCATTGGAACCCTACACACAACCCTTTTAAGGCCTACTGGTCTCGAAAGAACCCACTGTCATTGTTAGTCACCTCATACGACAAGCTTTGACCTGCTGAGGTGGTATTTTCTAACCGGCTCACCACACGGAGGATTGCTACTATTATGTAGCAATGCATATGTACATAATACCCTTGACTCTTAAAAACGGCGTTTTAAAAGCGTCAGTTGCTTTTACATTTTTAATAGCTATAAGAATATAATATAATATAATCTTCTTCCCGTTCTCCTTTTCGTTCCCCTTCCAGTTCTCGTTCCTCCTCCTTCTTTTTCTCTTCTTCATACTATGTCCAGCTGGTGATATTGGTACCAATATCTTCCTAACCACCTTCCCATCCTCTTTCTCATCATCATCCTTCATCCTTTGACGTAGAACATCTACCTCTATCTCTACCTTTTAGCGGAAAACATAATCGTAGGTTTTCAGATTTTTTCTAATTTTTTGTAGTTTCTCGTTTTTTCATTATTTCATTATATATTATTCATTATAACTATGCATACATTGATCTTCAACGAAGATGTTAAAAAAAAATTTAATGCAGACAGTCGGGTCGATGCCCGACAGTGGAATACCCTGTACCCATTTTTTCCATAAAAATTAAATTTCTGTGTAAATTTTTATATCGACGCGTTGAGGGGTATGTGCGTAATAACGGTAACTGTTCTAGGGGGGAAGGGTGATGATCAGGAAAAAAAATTAACATTGTTTGGTTTATAATCCTAATGTAATTGGATAGGGTTAACATTTATGTTAACCTGATGTGATAGGGTTAACATTTATGTAAAAAGTGAAATTCTGTTGCAGTTCATAGGAGAGAGGGCCTAAAATTGGCACAATATTAGCTATATCTCCGAAAGTTCTTATCCGATATGAATCATTTTTATTCTACATATGCACAGTAATAGTGTGCATAACTGTACCAAGTTTCAATTGGATAGCTTTTATGGTGTGGGTGAAAACCGTTCAAATCTGTCACGGGGGAAGGGGGTAAGATATCGACATAATTCGACAAACTTGTACTGCATAGTACAAGCATATTGCCATTTTTGCTCATGGCATCTGCCACGCCTCCTTCTGCCTGTTACATACATTGCACAAATCGACAATACCCTCTTACACTTTGTGTACTTACTTACTTACTTAAGTGGCCATAACAACCCGTTACCCGGTTACGGCCTGATGTAAAGCTCTCCTCCAGGCGTCTCTGCTTTGCCCGAGCCTTTTCCAATTTTTAATACCAAAGTTAGCTAGCGTACTCTCTATCTGGTCCTCCCAAGGGAGACATGGTCTGCCCTTTCGTCGATTCCCTTCGATAACCGTATTGAAGACTCTTTTCACAGGAGCTTCTTCATGCATACGCTCAACATGACCTAGCCAGCGAAACCGCTGGATCTGAATTTTCTTGACTATGTCATGTCATGTATGTAGAGCTCATAGAGTTCGTCATTCCATCGTATGCGGTAGTCGTTGCCAACGCGTAGGGGGCCAAAGATCGTACGGAGTACTTTCCGCTCAAAAACTCCTATGGCATTTTCATTAGACTGCGACATCACCCATGCTTCAGCGCCATAAAGCAAAACGGGAAGGATGAGCGTCTTATAGAGTGTCAGTTTCATCTGGCGGGAGTGGTCTCTACTACTCATTTGCCTACTGAGACCAAAGTAACGCCTATTGGCAAGAATGATTCTCCGCTTGATCTCTATGCTGACATCGTTCTTCATTGTGACGGTGATCAAAAGTATAAGCCAGCTATCTTTTCCGACGAGCTTGTTGGCTCAGCTTTTGTTATGAATTGAAAAAAAGTTCGTATTTTAGCTTTAACTTTAACTAATTTTCGATTCGGAAAACGGACTTCATTGCATTGCATAAGAGGGTTGATAACAATATTTTTTATAACAAGATAAACTAATGTTCATAATATATTGGGCTGTCGTTACGTCCATGGACTATTTTCAGCTTACGGTGCATAAGGCCCACCCTATTTTCAAGGAAGAACAAGTCAATTTTGAACCATTTTGTTGCAATGGCACGGTTTCGTCCTACTTTAAAGTTTCATACTGATTGCATTTACAAACAATTTTACAGAAAGTATTACCCTGACAACCTCAATTGAATTAAGTGTCGGGATCATACTCGACCACGACAGGAGTACGACCTTAACTCCATGTAGAATGGTCTGGAGCGTTGTTTTGCTAAAATATACAGTTGTGATCAAGGCAATCGTCTAGATATGGGTCTAGCTTGGTTTTAAATAACTTATTATTTCCCTGTGCAGATATTCGACTCAGGAATACCCTTAGTAGGGAGTTGGGCATAAAGCACATCCCAAACCATTAGGGATTTTCTTTTTACAATGGATAACCCAAATCTCGAAATTTTTTGCAGTAACCGTCTGAACCATCCAAATGCAACTTATTTCTATCGCTTCTAAACTTTTTTCATCGCTAAATGTAACTACTGCAAATCCCACGACCTAAAACTTGTATTTCTCATAGGCTATAATTCGTTCAATTTTTTAATGCTCTGTAAGACATGGTTTGAAATACCGGTATGAACCGCGGATTTTTTAACTTTCCTTTTGTATGGGAACCGACCAACTCGAATGTAAAAACGTTGAACTCGCAACTTCATCTTGATCTGCAGGGATATGCAAATCTGGACATCCAGATAACCGGGTAACATATTAATTCGAGGTAAGCCTCTTGTGAGAGTCGGTGTGAGAGAGATGGCATTGTCGTGAAAAAGGACGATCGGTTTTTAACAATTGGCTTGCGCTGATTCTCCTAAAACTTCTGACAAGTTTGCCCCAATCGGCACGAGCCTTCTTTCACCCGATTGTCAAATTATGCGGTATCCAAAGTGAACTTAAGAGTCAAATGTTTATTTAATCTCACGATATGTCATATAACGCTCACAATCAGTTCACGCACAGTGTCAATTATTTCTGGCAAAACAACGAAATTCGCCAATGAGCATCAAATCAAAATAAGTTCGGAGTCCTGTTGAGATAAACGACGTCGAAAGTACTACACAATAGTTGCACGAAATTGTTTACGTTCAATTAAATTTTTTGGCAAACTTTTCAAGTAGCGCTCATACGTTCAGAAATACTAAACTGAACAATGCAAATTTCAGATTTGATCTAGCAACATTAGAATTGCTCATTCCCGAAGTACAAAAGGCAGCCTCTACGCGTTTAGGAGAAAAATAAATGTGTGAAATGACATTGTTTCTTTCTAAGATATCTTAATTAATATGCTCTCTTCTTTATCTATTATTTATTTTCTTTATCTATCCCTATACCTAAAGTGCTTACACTGCTCAAAACTCTTAAGTCTAAAAATTTGGTGACTTGAATGTAAACATAAAAGGAGGAGTATTTTGAGAATGGTTCACTATTTTGAAGCTTGAAACTTTTTATACCTATTCATAGCGTTCGAATACTTTCGCAAGGGGCACCAGAACGTGAGCTAAGTTAATTAGAAGTAATTATAATCTGCCTTAAAACTAGCTAATCCACTTCAGCTAACCAATCAGTAGACAATAGCAGCTCGTTATTGCTAGAACCAAAACATCCTGCGAGTATCAAACCAATTCCCAAATGCTGCAGGTAATTTAAAACCCATAAAGGCCCGCTCTTAGTACTCAATGGTTAGCTCAGCGCGTCTCCAATGTCAGTGAGCTACAAAAACATAGCCAATTTCCGAAGCCAGCTAAAACGCTTTGGATGCATTGAAGGAATGAACCCGCGCCTTCTAAGCACTTAGTCAATTAGCTGCTTAATTGTTTTCCACACCAGCAACAACAGCAAAAGGAACTTCCACTTTAGTGTTCCGAAAAACAACAACAAGTACAACCCGCTGGCAACAAAACTAACATAAATCACGCGTTCTCAGTGAACGCCAGGAATTTGCATAAATAATTGCAATGGCATTCAATTCCCGAGCCGGGTACGGGTCTCAAACCCAAAAGTAATGCTTCTACTTTGTAGTTGGAAAGTGAGGCGGGTTGTGGCATGGATTTCGACTGTCTCACATAAACATCATTAAAAATAAAACCAATTAACGGTTTCGGGTGCTCAAGCCAATGCTGTCGAACCAAACGGAACAAAACCCATTGAGCGAAGTAAGTACAATGCGTGCAACAACACCAGCAACAAACAACACCCTCTGCAATAAATGCGTGTGGCACGGGTTGCGGGGTAAATGCTGAAAATAGTTTCAGTTTGCAAAATATTTGAAAAATGAGCTGAATGGTGGCAGTAAAACGACCGCGCGGAGGGTTAAGGGACAAATGTCATTGGCAGCACACATACACTCACGCACACACGCACGGACATGTGCATTATAACGGTATTGTTGTTGGCGTTGTTGTTGCGGTTGCATCGCTTTCGGGGGGGTTGAAGTTGCCACACCACATAAAAATTCCAATGTGCAATGATGCCACTCGTCGTCCCTCTACTTAACAATTGTTACAATTTTTTTTCTCCCTTCGTTTCGTTTTTTGCACACTTTAATCCCGGTGCTGAAATCTATGAACCGTTTTTATGGATAATACCGAATGAAAGAAATGCTAAATGGAATACAGTTTAAGCATAAAAATATATTACAAAATGATTTATGAATGCAACGAAGCTGTCATTCTCTTGCACGCTTTTAATTATCGAGGATAATATGGTGCAATATGTATGGAATGCGATGCTTTACGAAATATGATATAAGGAAAGATCATTTGATTGGGAAATTATGTAATTGGCTGATTTTTTCCAAGAAAGGCTCAGCGGAAAGATGAGGGTAGATCCGTCAGAGCTTGGAGAGCAGCACACAGCTCTAAAAATACCACCAAGTAAAATATATAGATTTACTATTTAGGATTAGGTTATTACCTTTCCAAATCGACGAGATTGCTTCGATGAGAAATATCTATTAACGGTTCTTAGATGTTTCGCCGATTTATATGGATAGTGTTATACCAATTGAATGTTTCAATCAATTTATCCTATATTCGATCAGCGATTGCAAATATTGCGTGTCTTATCCATAATTTTTTCGAAGCAAAAAAGAATTTGAACTCCATGTAACTCCACCAAGTTGCATTACAATTTCAAAATACCCTTTACAGTATTAACAGTACCAGCAACCAGACCAATGATCCAACTATAAGGCAAACACCCACCACAGACTGTCGCCAAAATCGTTGCCATGTGTTGGTCTTTATGGGGTTAAGCTGTGATGCGGGTGCAGAGCGGCAACTGTAGCATTGCAGCGCCATGACATGGCGCAATTTGCAAGGAGGATTTGGTTTTCAGTTGGGTTTTCATTATGAGTGAATGCACTTAGAAGAAGCTTAAGAAGCTGCACAACGCGCTTATACACATCGCCGTTTCCCCTTGCTGTGGTCGCCCTGCCAATGACTTTGCTAAATTTATCTTAGGGATACAAAACTGACGCTCAATTGAAATTAAATTTCTGTCTGTGCACGCGTCACACTGTTTGTTTGCATTTGTTATTTGTTGTTCAAGTGTTTTTGGGGTGTGCAAGGCACTAACTACTATTTAGTGTGACCCTGCTTTGGGTTAAATGGTCTGACACGCCGTCAGTTTAAAGGTGCCCCTTGTCGACTTATGGACATATGTACATAGGTAGAAATAATTAAAGTTGTATGAAGAAAAGCGCAAATAATGCTGTTTTGATTTTTTTTCTGCCGAGTCATGCGTAAGCTTGATGTGTGGGAAAAGGTGGCCCTGAGGGTTGGCGAAAGGTAGGCTAGTTTTTGGCTTATTTGAGTATTGTCAAATAATCCTAGGATCAGGCATTAAACTAAGCAGCCTGTCAACCCTACAGCAACTAAGAGCGCGCAATATGGCGCGCTCTTAAGAGCACGCTCACTGCGCAGCTGGCGCACTTCCAGTGAGCGTTTGAAGCTCGACGAAGCGGCGGTAAAGAGAGACGCAAAAAAACAGAAGACCGGCTAATCAAAGCTGTGGCAATGTCGACTTTGGCCATATAAACAAATGGCAACAAACAAACAAAAAGCTAAGAACAAGCAAAGGCTAAGGATAAAACTGTCTCTGAATTTTGTGCTTAAAATTTTTAAAGGACATTTTTAAGGAGTAGCAGAAAAACAACTAACACAAATCACGCAAATATAATTTATTATTTCTTGTCTTATCCTTGAGCCACAGCCAGAGCAGCCCATATCCTGGCCGAGTGACGTGTTTGTCTTTGTTAACCTTCAGTTACGTTGCGCGTCCGCCAACACGCTCACGCCCCACGTCAGGCCCAAGCTAGGGGCTGTAATCATTCTCGTATAGTACGTCGTTTTCGTCGTAGTCATCGTCATCGTCATCGTCATCACCAACAACAACGTTTTCTTGCTCATTGCAAAAATTCTATGCTTAACGGCATTTTTGTGAGCGAGACACGATGACGACAAATTTTCAACGTGCAACCTGACACTGAGCTGAGATTTTCCAAATTCCTTGTCTTCACTTCGAGAACCTGTAATACTCTCCGCATTGCGCCCTTTTGCTATCAGCATTGAATGTTTCTTCCCCCTTTGCAAATGATTGCTCCTTGTATGCAAAACTGCTGCTCGATTCGACTCCACTTGGCTCTTGAAAGGATTAGACCAACT
Source organism: Chymomyza caudatula (assembly GCA_035041775.1). Taxonomy (NCBI): domain Eukaryota; kingdom Metazoa; phylum Arthropoda; class Insecta; order Diptera; family Drosophilidae; genus Chymomyza; species Chymomyza caudatula. The sequence continues at coordinate 894,449 of JAWNKW010000200.1, read as the reverse complement.
CATGTGTGTGTGTGGGTGTGTGTGTACATGTATCTCTCTCGTGTGCGTGTGTGTGTGTGTGTCTGTCTAGTTAATGTGTGGGTTTGTGATGGGTGTTTGCAACGTAAAAAGTATTTGCACAACTCTCAAGTGGGTCAAATGATTAGGCGGCATGATGAAGTGGCGTGCTACTTGAGCCGATGCCGCTGCCACTGCCGCACCCACTGACGCATCACTGCTACCTCCCTCTTGCACCCAAAAATAAACAGTTTAATGTTTTGAATGAGCAATTGAATTTGATTATACCCGAGTGTAGGCATGTCTGTTTGTGTGTGTCTGTTTGTGTGTGTGTGTGTTGCATGAAGTATTGAGAGTGCTCAACTTGAAGAAGACATTTCGTGTGACTACGCAAATATAGCAAATGCATTACGCAATGAATGCCAAGTCATTGCTTAGACAAAAGATTTTGGGGCTCAAGGTTCATCTAAAATCCAGTTACGTTACATTACGTTACATTGTTCCATAACATAGATGTACCATACCGTACTTGAAGTTGCTTACATATCTCTGTATACGTTAGACATGTTATTGTTTAGATACAAGCTTTGCGCTACCTCAATCATTTGGGCATTTGGGTTAGAGAGCTTACGTTACGTTATGCACGCCTTGGGGTTTTTTTTATCAGGCTTACAATTATACACTACTAGGGGGCATCGCCCCCTGCTCGCTTCGCTCGCCAACCACCGTTCTCCTCTGGAGGTAAGCATAATCTTTTTCCAGTTTCCGTTTTCTTCCTGTTACCCTTCCTCAATTCATTTTGCTAGGCACAGTTTTTGGAAAAATAAAAATAGGCTTTGAGATTTTGTGTCATTTCATGTTGTTTTACGCTTTTTTGTCCACCAAAATAAGACTTTAATTTTGATCATTTTTTCAAAGTTTAAACTCGATAGTTTTTATGTTTTAGATGCAAACCGCGAAGTCCTGTCACGGAAAGGGGTTAAGATATCGCCCTAAAATGATTTTCTTATAAATTTGCCAACCACCAAAATATTTTTTTTAAAACCCTACATATTCTGTATGTAAAGTAAGTACCAGTTATATTGCGTTCCGCATAGTTCCTCCTGCGCACATTTCCTGAGAATCGCTTTTAAAATATTTTATAACAAATATTCTTTTCTTTTTTAAGCTGTAATATGCGAATAAACTCTTCCATAAAAAATTGTTTGTATTATCGAACTTCATCTTGTGCAGCGTTTTTTTTATGCGTGGTGCTTTTCTTCTCGACCTTATCAACCCGGGTTACGGTCTGATCAAAGACAATATAAACCAAAAAAAAGTGTTTCTATTCTTTGGTCTGATGTAGCGCACTCCTCCAGGTGACTCTGCTTCGCCGCATGCCTTTTCAGGGTTAGCTAGTACGTGTTAGTACCGCTGGTCTTTCAAACTTACTCCTTCTTGTGGAGTACTTTCCGCACCAACATTATCCATGCCTTCTGGAGTGTTAGTTGAACATCATTCGGTAACCGCCGCTTCTCTCTACTCGAAAGAGACATGTTTATTGTATTGCTTTCATTTACAGATGGACGCGAACTGGCAAATTATCTTTCAATAGATGTCAATATAATCTGTGTAGGCGAGCAACTGGACACTTTTATAGTTCAACATTGTCCCGTTCCGATGTACTTCGACATTATGCAACAGACTGTCCATCACAATGTTGAAAAGGAGGCTGCATAAAGTCCTTTCACGGTATTAAAAGGTGCTCAACGTCATTCTGGAGAATCGCACCAACTTTGCAAAGATACTGAGCTTAAATCGGCTAACGGCTTTAGTCTCTCAAGAAAGAAGAAAACTAACTAAACTATCAAAATTTTTACTTCGATTTACTCCAAACTTTTATAGGAAAAATAAAATTAATTTAAAAATTTAACAATCCTAAGCTAAAATTTTCATTAGAGAGCTAACAATATATTGCAAGCATCGTTGTTTTTGTTGTCAAGGCATGAACGCTTGCAGTTGTTGTGCAACTCCAATGGGAAAATGGTTTGAATTTGTGGTTCTTATCCAAATTAAGCAGTTGTTTGCCAGAAATCTCTAGACGGTTTTGCCTAAAGTTTCCTATACTTTTGTTTTTAAGTCCGTCCATTAGATGCTGACTTATAAGATAATTGCAGCACATTAACGAATTACTTTTTGATTGAAATTCGGCATAAGAAGATCTGGAAAACCGAAAAATTGCGATGGGTTGAAATTAGGGAGTTAAAAAAATATCGAGGTTTTGAGCATCGAAAATTTTTTTAATCCGATAAATGCGATGTTAAAATGAGAGAAGTAAGAAAAAGTGATCAAACTCAAAATTTCGACCAAACATCGATACATTGAAATTTTGTATCCGATGCATCGGATTCCACATCGATTGCTATTTGGCAACATCGATAGACATCGACATCAATGATTAAGTCCAATTTTACATTTCTAGTTGAAATTTGTTCGAAAGAGATTTTAAGTAGAACCCCGATTGTTGATATTGTAAGCACAAGAAACCTTAGCTAAATTGCAAGCAAAGCGTATCTAAAAACTACTTCAGGTAATATTGAATCTAGCAGCTTTAGAAGCTCTAGCTTTACTTTATATTTACTTAATAGTATTTTCCTTGTATTTTCTTTGAAAAAAGAAACAACAAAGGGAAATTGCTACTTAAACTCAAAGCCAATCTGTTGCGATTTTTTGCTAGTCAAAGCAAAGAGATTAAAGATAAAAGTCGCCCAAAACAAACCCAAAACAAGCAACAACAACGGAGCACAAAGCCGACAAAAAAAATATGCCAACCTAGAGACCAGCGACCAAACACCAAAGAATGAAAACCGTCGACATTTAACATTTTTTAAATCTGATTATTCCACAACAACTGTCAATAATGCAAACTGTTTATACCGAACTCTCCCGTTCAGCACAGAAAAATTAAAATGAGCGAACCACCGTGCTCTGTCCCTTCCACTTTCGTCCTACTCACATAACCGCAAACGACGCGAGAATTTTGTCACCAGCGCGAAACCAAAAAAAAAAAAAAAAAAAACACGGAGAGGCGCCCGAAATGTGTAAATCAAAAAAGTAATTGCAACTGATAACAACATCAATAACAATAAGTGACAACGGCCCCAGCGACCGCTCGGATAACGGTAGGCAGCCTTATGAAAAGGGGTTGGGTAAAGGTAACAAAACCACAAAACGGCGCGAATTACACACAATATGACAATAAAGGATAAAGCCGCAGAACAAAAAGGAGTTGTGTCAGCAAGGCAGGATACAAAAAAGCGTAGCAGACAAAACAGTGTTGACAAAGCGCATACTGCGCATAATGGGTCACACAATGGGTGCTACAATGGGTGGACATTTGAGTAGTGTTAAAATAAGCGACAACCCTGGTTGTGGTCTTATTATATTTTCTAGTAGAACTGACCAAAACTTCTAGTATTTATAGCTGCCAAAAAGTTGTATTATATGTTTGATACTCGTAAATCTTTCAAACAGTCGCTTTGAATACACGCACACCCACGCACACACACACATACACACTTACATGCATAATACACTTGACTTCAGTGCCAGCTCCCTTAAGAGTTTGCAGCGCCTGCTTTATTTACTTCATATTAATATTAAGTTCATTGTGTCAAGTTGGCAGCCCCGATTTCTTATCATTTTCCTTTTTAATTTTTGTCGCGCGTTTCTTTTCTTTGCCACACCAAAACCACCAACAACAACAAAGACGACATCAATGGCGCTGACAACGAGCACGACACTTCTCCGGCTTGTTTGCTGCCCCCTCTCCGTCGCTTTCTCCCTCATTCACTCACTGCTGCCACTGTTGTCTTGGGCTGGCTTGGCTGGGCTTGGCGGAGGCTTATCTGCTTCTGGCTGCCTGGCATTTACATTCAACGCTTGACAGCTTCTTTGGTGGCGCGAGTGTTCCTCGTTGGGCGTTGGGAGCTGAGTGGTTCTTGCATAGACATGGAGTTGCTATGGCGGCTGCCATTGTGCGCTGATATTTTTGAGTCCTAGTTTAAAGTAATCCGCCTGGCTTTAACTTTAAGTGCACCGCATAATTAACATTTCTTTGGGTGGGAACAGCAACTGTCAGCTCGCATGGCATGCCAAGCATGCTCCGGTGGGCTGGCAAACCACGAACGAATACCTTTTTCGTCAGACAGACAATTAGAATTTAGTTTAAAGACAACTGAAATCTACGTAATGGCTGGCACCTTGGCTGAAAACCACTTAAAGGGTTAACAACACAAACGCACACACACAGGAGTTTCCCGCCGGCAAGTTATTTACGATATGTTATGTTAGCTATGCCAAGTGTTGGTAAGTATGTTGTGTGTCTCCTGTTATTTTCAGCCTCTAATCTTAAATTAGCAAAGTCGCACACACAAACCCTGCCCTGCCACAACTCCAAAGCAACTCAAGCCTCCTCCGCCCAAAAAAAAACTAAGCCCTTAAAAAAAAATGAAAAAGAAATTGTAAAAATAATTTCAAAGCACGCTTCAATGACATAATTTGAAAAAGTCCGGAGTGTGACTGCAATTATTTTGATGATTATGATGATGACGGGCTGGAACACACACAGCACATCCAAATGTTGCACGCTCTAGCGAAACAATGGTGGTAAAGTCATCGTATCAACCACCAAACGCACGCGCTCAAGTGTCCCAGCTAAGCTCCTGTCAGCGGGGGGGACGTGTATTGCTTTATCTTTAATCAGGCCGGATTATCAGTTCGCTATAATATATAGCTATTTGCGTGCTGCACATCTGGCACTTTACAGGTGCCCCACTGGGTTGAGTCTTTTGCGACTTATAAAAAAAAAGTATATAAAAACAAGGAGACGCTGTTCTTCAAACGCCCTGCGAGTCATGCCATAATCTCACTTATTTCATATACAGCCAGCTTGGTACCTTGGTATTTTTTATTGCCTCATAAGAGTGATATTTACGTCATTGAGTAGGTCTTAAATCAGCATATTGCACATGTTTCGATCTTATCGAACCGCCCAGGATTTTATGCTGCATCTCAACGTTGTCCCAGTTGTTGCATAAGGCGGTATCACATTCAGTTAGTTTTCATATAGGAATTGTTTCGCAAAATGAGATTTATGTATCAAATAAATAAGAACTAATAAAGCCATGAAGCGGCTTTACCTTTTGATGTTCATGACTTATAGGTACTTTCAAATAAGCTCAAAAGCATCCAAATACTACGCCCATCAAATGTTACTATTATTGGGATAGTATTTGCTGTACCGGCATTTGCATAGTTGAACTTCTTAGTGTCTTGTTCTTAGAGAATCTTTAAATAATAAATCAAAAATACACTAACATAATGTTAAATTACTTACTTACTTTACTTAACTGGCCATAACAACCTGTTACCGGTTAACGACGTGAAGTAAAGCAATACCCCAGGCGCCTCTGCTATGGATGCTCCCTCTTCAATTCTCTGCTTTGTTATCAACAAAGGTAGTGCGCTCTTCTAGCGGGGACATAGTCTGCTCCTTCGTCGACTTCCTTCAACAGTCGCATTGAAGACCTTTCTCGCAGGAGCTACTTCATCCATACGCACAAAATGTCAGCGGAGCCGCTGGATGCTAATTCGCTTGACTATGCCAATGTAGTCGTAGAGCTCATAGAGTTTATCGTTCCATCGGATGCAGTAGTCGTTGCCATCACGTGAAAGACCAAAGATCTTACTGAGTACTTTCCGCTCAAACACACCAAGGGCATTTTTATCAGACTGTATCATCAGCCATCCTTCGGGAAGGAAGAGGGATCATATGGATTGTTAGGTTCGTCTGTCGCGAGTGGTCTCTACTGCTCATTTGCCTATTGTGTCCAAAGTAACTGGATGATTCTCCTATTGATCTCCATGTTCACATCGTTTGTCATTGTGACGGTAGTTCCTAGATAGACGTAATCCTTGAACACATCCAAAGTATATTTAAATTTAAATTTGCATTTATGTAAATTAACATTTACATTATACATTTACACCCAGACCCACCCTGACAAATTCTCTTTTAATAGCCGCAAAGGCCCCGGTGGATACTCTTATAGAACATAGTCCCGATCCGATCTACTTTGTCCTTACGCAACACATTCTCCTTCACAAAGTTAAAGAGGTTGTAGGATAGGGCATCACCTTATCTAAAGCCTTGCTTGGTATTTAGAGGCTCGAAGAAGGTCTTTCCTACATTGACGGAGCTGCTTGTGTTTCTCAACTTCATTCTGAACACTCGCACCGATTTGCAGGTATTCCAAACTCAGACAGTGCGGCATATACGCGATCATTCAACAGGCTATCAAATGCTGCTGTATAATCGACAAAGAGACGGTGGGTATCGATTTGGTATTCGAGGGTCTTTGCCAAGATTTGGCGTAGTATGAATATCTGGTTAATGGTGGACTTACCAGGCCAGAAGCCACACTGATAAGGTCCAACCAGTTCTTTAGCGAATGGCTTTAGTCTTCCACTGGTATTAAGCCCATCATCGCCCGACAGTAAGCCAGAGAAGTGTTGCCTCCACAGCCTCAGTGCCCCCGTGCATCCACTACCAGATTTGCCTCTGCATCTTTACAGGAAGACGCTCCGATAATAAATCCTTCAGCCAGACGCTTGACTTTTTGGAAGAACTTTATAACGTCATTCCCGCGCCTGCACATCTCGATCTCCTCCCGTTCATGCTTTTCCTGCTCGCATTTTTTACGTCTAAAAGGTGCCTCTCATCTCCCGATAGTGGTCTCGTACGTATCGCCTAGCAGCCTGCAGCCGGCGCTTCTACAGGCGGAGTGCTATTGGTTTCTCGGCAGTGGGCTTTGGAAACTAAGGACGTTCGCAGCGGTAGTACTCAAGAAGCGGGATGTATGTTTTCGAAATCCCTCTGCGCTATCAGTTTCGGAGGTTTGATTGAGTGAGCTGCTCAGAGAGTTGAGCGAAGGCTTCGGCAGCCTGCTGTGATTGCAGCTTTATGATGTCCAACTTTCGTTGTGCGCTGGATAAATAAATTATTAGATTTAATAAATAAACAGTTGGTAACCATCTCAGGCTTTTCCACACGTTTATCAAAACAACCGAAATTAGCTCGGACAAACTTAAGCAAAAAAACGACAACGCACGAACACAAAAACATCGCCAAATCGCCGGAAAAGTTGTCAGAGTGCTTAAATCGTCGAGATACACAAAATTAGAGATTTAAGTTTTTTGGCCAATCGCAATACTTTTTTGCGGTTAAGTAAAAATAGCAATTTTTTTACATGCACAGCAGGATTCGAACTCATGTCTTTTTGATCATAAGGCAAAAGCCATTTATTTCACTAGAACTTTGACAATATGCCAGCGATTATTCATATAGAAACATAGTTACATATACGAGGTTTGTTAAGAAACAATAAGATGACTTTGAAATTTCGCGAGCTACGTACATTCGGTTTTCAAATATCTCTACAACATATGTTGGCACGATCAGCCATTTCGCCACTTATAGGGTTAGACGAGGTTTCTTGCGCTTGGTCGGCAAAACCTCTCGACTGAACCCTCTTCGAGGTTGCTGACTGACAATAACTCTTTAGTAGTTCCATTCTGGAAAAGGTGCTATCCAAGTCAGTTGATAGAACCAGAAAGATCTCTAACATGGTCCGAGGTAAGGGCTGAAATAAGGTGTCATGCGTCTCAGGCCGAGTGTCAGCTTAGCTTGGCGGAAGTGTAAGTCATAAAATAGGCACTATCATACGTAAAAGCAAAGCAGCTATCAAATCCATAGCCTAAATATCAATAAATTCGGTATCGGTAATAATCTGTCGAAATAGCCATCACTATGTACATTGCCTATGGTGACCTACAAGCTGAAAATAAATGAATACAGTTAGATTAAGGCATACCTGGGCATTAATTGCATTGGTGCAAAGAAAAAAATTAGATTCAGACAGTCGGAACGGTGCCCGGCGCACAGTGGGATATGGAAATCAAATTTATATGCAATTTTTTTTATCAAAATATTAACATTAAATTCAGCAGCGGTTCTTCAAAAGACGATTATAAGATTTTAAAAGGCGACGATTCTATTATCTATGCATATGAGACTAAATGCCATCGCCTATGTGCGTCTTCGGAAAAAGCATTTTAAAGTAAATGGTCGCCTGATACTTCTCGTTCTTTACCATTAGAGAAAAGTAGTATGGTCAATTTTAATTGGTATACAACCTATTTTTATACAGGATTTTTCGGCGAGTTAACGAAAACCAACAGCCAGAAACCGATTATGTATATCACGAAAATGCGAGCTGTCAAAAAAGGTAACACAAGAAACTTTTTGAATCTTCTTGAGCACTCATAACGTCGAAATCATGGTCCTGCTTGGCACCCAATGATTTGTATGTGTTACCATATATCATGGTAAAAGAAGATGGCTTGCTAGACCATAAGTTGCATGGGCGATTGGACCATACCCGTTTCTCAGTATTAAATCCTAGATCTAGGTAACTATAATAGTTAGACACACAAAAGTTTGACGAAAATAGTTGCATTTTTGCATGTGGAAATTAGTTGATACAATTTTATAGCGAACCGTATCCAATTATTTTCATGGCATCTTGAAGATTTGACAAAGTGTTGGAACATTAAGATCAATGTTGGTAAATAACTCAACATATGCTTTACCTTGAAGAGTGACATTCCCCCAAAATTGCGTTTTAATAATTCTCTTATTACTGTGGATGTAAAAGCAAAATATTGGGGTTCAATATTGGACAGAATGCTTACTTTTGAGCAACAAATTGCTGGAAAGCTTGCCACTGTGCGAGCCAGGATGAAAACGTTAGAATGGCTCCTTTCTAGCAATTATAGCCTAAATATTGATCTAAGGCGTCGAGTTCATATTCAGATTGTAGCGCCCGTCTGCAAATATGGTATATCGATAGGCTGAGTTTAGACCATAAGTTGCATGGGCGATTGGACCATACCCGTTTCTCAGTATTAAATCCTAGATCTAGGTAACTATAATAGTTAGACACACAAAAGTTTGACGAAAATAGTTGCATTTTTGCATGTGGAAATTAGTTGATACAATTTTATAGCGAACCGTATCCAATTATTTTCATGGCATCTTGAAGATTTGACAAAGTGTTGGAACATTAAGATCAATGTTGGTAAATAACTCAACATATGCTTTACCTTGAAGAGTGACATTCCCCCAAAATTGCGTTTTAATAATTCTCTTATTACTGTGGATGTAAAAGCAAAATATTTGGGTTCAATATTGGACAGAATGCTTACTTTTGAGCAACAAATTGCTGGAAAGCTTGCCACTGTGCGAGCCAGGATGAAAACGTTAGAATGGCTCCTTTCTAGCAATTATAGCCTAAATATTGATCTAAGGCGTCGAGTTCATATTCAGATTGTAGCGCCCGTCTGCAAATATGGTATATCGATAGGCTGAGTTTGGCTATGCTAAGGATGAAGTGGAGAAGGAGAAGTTGGTTTCACTTGATCAATATTTTCAATCACTGTGTGACGGGTTCTAAAACGCCTGGTGTTTTAATATAGCATAATATTGGGCTTATGATTGCCTTGCATAGATTGCTTGGTAAAATTAAAAAAAAAAGAAATCCACAACTGTGTTATTATTTTGGTATAATAACTTTGATCTTTCTCAGCAAAACCTATTTACTCAGGGATGTGCCAGAAATCTTTCAACCGAAAGCAATTTTTCGCTTTGCCAGATATCTTTTTAAGCCGAATTTCAATCAAAAAGCAATTCGTTTCAAAAAAATTCTAGAGAGCCTGGTAAATTTCACAACCTCGTCACAAATGACGAATTTTTTATGAGAATTCAAATAAAACTTTAGGCAAAAAGGTCTAGAGATTTCTGGCACACTCCTGAAAAAGCAAACGATCCAAACGATTTCGGCAAATGGGCACAAAATAGGAGGATAGAAATTTATTCAAATACATATTAAAGGGTCGGAAATTCCCACTTCAAAATTCAAATTCCCACTGCCAGCCCATAACTGTGCCTGCTTAATGAATTGTCTTTTTCCTGACTCGACTAGCCTCGAAAAATGGTTATTGTGTTGGAATTCTGTCCCGGCATTCTCCAGTGCCTGGCGTTTGAAAACTTCTTCTTCTACTCCACACCCGTTGGTTTTTATTGTAAAAGTCGTGACCATGGCACCACTTTTGGTGGCTTGAGCTTGCCAAACATTTTTGGCCATTGCATTCAGTGAAAATGCCAGAACCTTTTGTATTCCACAGCGGCCATTTCGAATTATTGTCGTTGCTTATGGGATTTTTGGGTTTTTTTTTTTTTGTTTTGCCTACTCAACCGCCATGGAAATTGACTTAATTATCTTGTCGCATAATTACAAAAGTTGACGCAAAAGTCCCCTTTGGTCTATTTTATTTTTGTATTTTTTTGGGACTGGTGAGCTATAAAATGCTTTGTTGGCAAATGGTCAAAATTGGAAACATTATAAACAGTATCATAAATACTTTAATGTATCACAGCGCACTCAATCCGTATCAAAAGCCAACCCCAAGAGGCAGAACTCAACAAGCCGCAAGTGCCTCAATTTCACGCTCTGGCACAGAATTATGCGCCCAGCGAACGAACGAATGAACGAAACTTGTACTACAACTCCACGCATTTCAATTTTCTTAATTTCAGTTAATAACTCAACAAATACGCCAAAAGGCAAAGAACTTATAAATGCAAATATTGATACATACTTTGAGCGTGCGAGCGCGCCAAGACACAAGCTGGAATAGTACTGCTACAGAAATTGCATGCTGTTGGGTGAACTACTTACGTGGCGGGAGGAGGACGGATTTGTGGAGTAAAGGAGCAGGAGAGGAGTGCCCCACTGACATTAAGTAGTAGCGCAGCGCGCACATATTTCTATGGCTAAACATGAAAAACACTTTAACAGCTTGGTCCAAAGGGTGTAGAAGCCTTTTGCAAAGCTAAAGATAAACATTGAGCTGCTAGGGAGGCACGGGCGGAGCGGGGCAAACGTAGCTGACTGCCCGCGGGCATAATGACAATTACAGTTACCGCGTGCCACAGTAAAAAACTTTTTTACTAGTTACTTGCGATGGCTGCTGCCTCTACTGCTGCCTCGCGTTGGCAAATAAATCCGTCTAAAATGCTTGAACGCCATATCAAAGGAAAGCAGCCAGCCAGACAGAACGACAGCCAACCAGTCAGTGAGTCTCCGTCCGTACGTAAGTCAGTACATAAGTCTCTCTGTCGGTCTTTTGGTGCTTAGTTCGTTCGCACAATTCATGCACTCAATGAGACACAAACAAACAAACGACAACAGCAACAAACATTTGATGCATACAGTTGAGACGGTGCCCGACAGTGGAATACCCTGTACCCATTTTCTTTAGAAACACTAAATGCGGTAAAAGGGGCTGAGATAACGACATGAATCGATAAACTTGCACTTTTACGGCGCATCTTTTGGTACAATTTTTTTGCTCTAACTCCTATAGTCTCTGAGAAACACGTTACAACACGGACATGCTCATGTCGATTTGACTATTGTTCCTGAAGATTTTTACCCATGGAACATAAGGTCTGCCACGCCTCCTTCTGCCTGTTACATACATTGCACAAATCTATAATACCCTTTTAGACTTTGTGTACAGGGTATAACAAGTACAACAGGCCATGGTAGTGGCACTATTGGTGCTGCTGCTACCCTCAAGGGTCGGCTGCCACAGCTCAATTGAAAGGGGTGAAAAAGCTAAACATGACCTCGAGCAATCTACAAAACGAGAGCTCTCGTTTCTTTTAAATACTAGTACTCGCTCCCGTTGGCGTTGGCGTTGTCGCTGGCGTCTCTTGTGGTGTCTATCGACCTCGAAAATAAAGCATAGCAATATAAATAGAAATAAACCAAATGTACACAAGCAAACACCAGCAACAACGAGCAACAACGAGCAGAGCGACACATACGTTTAGCGCCCTGCAGGACAACCGCGTAGCGGAAACGGAAGACGCGCCATATTTGCCACATGCCACAGTGAGTCCCAGTCGAGACTTGAACGCACATCCGCAAAGAGAACTTGCTTGATGCGTTGTTTGTGTAATGAATTGCATGTTCGGCCATATTTAAACATTATTATTTTTTTGCTCTATTTGTTTACGTTTCGTTTATTTTTTTTTTTTTGTGTTTTTGGTAACCACAAGTTGACCAAATGCCAACAACAAATAAACGAAACAATTAGAATAAAATACGCCCGTGGGAATTGAACGTGGGCCAAAGGCATAATGTGGTTGGACCATGTTTTCATTCGGCTTCATTTTTTTCTTTTTTTGGCTGTTTGTAAACATAAAACAAATGAAAAGCCACAAAGGTTTTATCTAAAAGTTGTGTGATATATTTTTTTGTCAGCTCAAAAGTATGCAACGCATTTTAACAAATCGGCCATAATTTAATAACAATTTTAAACATTAATTTAGCTTGACAACGGAATTGAAATAAAAAACGACTAAGATACGGCGAAAGTATGCAAACTTTTTTATAAATCACAACGGCAGCACAAACTTAAAGCAACAAAATGATTTTTTGAATAAAAAAGGGTTTATAGGAATTCAGTTATAAACGCAACAAAAACAGGCAACAGGAAACATAAAAGAAAGCGAGGATCTGTATGATCCATCCTGCTGGAAAAATCCCTTCCTCTCTGGACTGATACAAACTCATACGGTTGCCAAAAAAGCAGTAAGCAGAAAATTTCTCCTTTTCAATTTGCTTTTCGAAAGTCCCATGGAACACCAGAACAATTGCATAGGGTAGCAAAAATCATACTTGAGGTCTACGAGTCCAAGGATTACGTGGTGGCATCGTACTTGGATATTAAACAAGCCTTTGACAGAAGTTGGCATCATCTCTGTTGCCACCTCAACTTCTTCTTTCACCGTTCCTTCTCTTTGGTGCTGGATAGTGTGAAATCTAGAGTCAGGGCCACGGCTTTACAACCTTTACAATCACACAGGACATGTCCATTGGCTAAGAGGACCCACAGGACCCGCTCATTGGAACTTATGCTGACGACACGGCCATCCTGGCCAGAAACAATTGTGTCTACGAAGCAACGGATATTCTATACCAGTACATGCATATGAAATCTGGAATGAAACTTACGCACTGCGTAAGGATCTTGCGTCTGCTAGGAGGACCAACTGCTGGAGCAATTTTTTGAGTGTGCACTTAGACAGGCGCCTGACCTTCGCCAAACATATCTCCAGCGTCACACGCACCCTTAAAAACAGAATTAGCATGCTCGGATGGCTCCTTACCAGCGAAAAACTATCCCTTAAAAACGATACGTTGCCAGTAGGAATGTCTTTCGAACTAAAAAAATTTTAAAAAATACCGTTGATTGGATAGAACAGTAACTCTATGTGAAATAAAAGACGAAGTTAAGGAAAACAGGAAAACACACAGGTGGCAGCTGGCGGGGGCGCTTGAGCTTCACAGGTGCAAGGGGAGTCGTTGATATAGATGAACCGGGCTGTTGGTAATGGCGAACCCTCTGCTGTACGCTCAATCCGCGCATGGTGTGGCAACGCTGAGTTCGGGCGTCGATAGTTTCCTGGGTGTTGCTGCTGCGACAAAATGTCTAGTGCCTTATCGTGTCCGGCGATTGTCCGTATGGAAGGGCAATAATGAACTGATCACCGAACCAAACATTGGATATTATAATATTGCCATAAGTTCCAAGGCAACAATGATCAGTGGTAATATTAAAGTTCATGTAACTACGTCTGTCTGTCAGTCCTTCCTTCCGTCCGTCCGCGTGTCCACGTGGTCATCTTGGGGTCGGAGGCTATAAAAGTAAGAAACACAAAAAAAACATAAAGTTTGTTAATCATGCGGTATCTCACCCCAAGAGAAAGTTTAGCGATATTTAAGAGCGTATTAAAAGATATAGGCAAAAATATACAAAATTTAGACCCCTGCTAAACTGCAACAAAATTCTACTTCTTATAGACATATTAATATAAAAGCAAGAGCCACCAAACCTGGTATGTAGACTCATGATAGGCTTATAAGCCGAATAATTTGGACCTTTTCCTAACCAAAAGGTGGGTTGTCCCACCTCCGCAATACAGTTACCAGGAATATCCATTTTTGGTCTTTTCTTTTTCATACAAAGTAATAACGAAGTCGTACGGTTAGCTCACACAGGATGTAATATAATACAAGAGTCTACTAGCTTGAGGAGGAAAAGAGATGTTGACACCTTAAGTTGCTTAAAACAAAGGGCAGAAATTGTTTCTGCACTGATTCAATTCGAGTTTGATGATTCTTATACTGGGGACACCAAACGGCAGAATAAAGAATTTTTGTGGTGCTAAGGTCATTGAATTGTTTGGACCATTCTTTCATGTAGCCTAAAACTGTCCTTGCTTTGTTAGTTTTGGTGGAGACATGGGAGTTAAAGTACATTTTGAGGTCCAACATAGGAATACACTTGCAAAGATTTAAATTCAAGTGATTTGGAGAGAACCAATTTTAAAGGGGGTTTAAATCATCCTGCAGTAAAAGTTACGACGTCGGATCTTTAAGTAAGATGCAAAATTTTACATCATCGGCGTGATGAGACATGGGAGCACGAGCATGAAATATCACGTTAGGAATATAATTTGTAAAAAGTGTAAAAATCAGAGGACATAGACCCTAACTCAGACATATACTAAAGATAACTTTTTGTTTCCTGTTTATAGGGTACGAAGCTTTCCATTAACGAAACTTTGACGAAAACTCCAAACCAGAAACCCTGGTTTTGATACAGACTTACAACATTTTTCCACTGTTGGAATTCTTTAACCCTCATACTGTATTTTTGGTAAATTTTGCCCATCGGCTTATATAATATAAAGTTAAGTATTAGGTTTTGTTGTAAAGTAAAGTTCGAAGCCGATAAAGGACAGCATTAAAATTTGAGTTCGCTGTGACTCTTGTACCCACTGCGTCTGGTCTAGGTAATTTTTTACAGAAAAGCATCCCTATAGCGCATCCGAAACAAATCAAGGTATGAAGGTGGTGCTGGAACTAACCGAACTCTTTTAGCAATAGATAATAAGATTGCAACATCGTTGCAGTTGAGCCTTCGAAATAAGCACAGGGCAACAATAGTCTATCCAAATATCCTTAGATGGAAAAAAAACAAGCAACTCTTGTCGTTTTTGTACCAAAAGAATATAGTTGCGTCTATCTTCTAAGTAAGACGCGCGAGCAAATTATCCATAATTATCTTCCGATTCTGAAGCTGGAGTCGATACCAACTGGTTGGTACATAAACCTGAAAAAGGAAGAGCAATAGGTCGGGGCAATAGCTCTATTGGGTACTATGCTCGATATTGTCATGTCATCAGCAAAGCAATTAAATAAGAAAACATTTCGTCGCAGACTTTTTTCAACTTCTGTCTGAGCAAATTCAACATAGGCGATTTATGGGTCTCTTGGAAAAGAGGCTTTCCAAGCACTTAAAGTTACAAATATCAAAAGATCTGACTGCCATTTGTGACCGTTTTTGTATATCAAATAGTACTAAATGTAATACAAATTGTCAAAAATATGTATTTGTATGTAAAAAGTATTCTTAAATTAAAATATCTTGAGTTAAATTTAAAAAAAAAAATTTTAATTAAGTTAAATGTGCATTGGACAAAAATTTAACCAAAATATAAACATGAGTTGTGTAGGACCTAGCGAAAACTTCAGCTCTTGGATGGGATTTTAGACTTTTAGTCTAAAAATATTCTATACAAGTTCAATGACATAAAGCACATAAAGAAAGCATATGTTTAAAAAATACATTTTTTGGAACTTTTGGGGTCGCTGATTTCGAATTCGGACCTTATCGAACAGTGTTATTATAATAGCACTATAATAAGTATAGGAGAAATGCTGTACCTATTGAAGTGATAAAGACTGTATTATACATATAAATATGTAGTTATTTTACTTAACGATGTTTTACATTTTATACAATTTTCATTGAAAATTCCCAAATAATTTAAAAAATGTAATGCCATCAGTCTTATCAACAAGCTCAGTTCCCATGCGGGATTACTATAATTCATAACCTCACAAAATAAAAAAGCAAGATAAAACGAGACAATTGCATTCCATTTGGCTGTTGATTTTGTGGCCACACGCATAAATCTGTTGGTGTTTTTGATTTCACTTGCGATGGATAATGAAATTAATCGTCCGTAATGGTTTATTGTGCGATGATTTCGAAGCTTCATGCAGTTTGTTTGCCCTTCAAATGATGGCTTTAAAAAAATAATGGACGCCCACTACAAATGCCACTTCCGGTTTTCGATTTGGCTTTTTATGAAATTTTTTTGAATGCGATACACAATGAATTGTCATTGAATGTCGCGGCGCTATAAATAAGCAATGCTAATGGCTCGTAGTTTGTGGATATTCGTGATTTAGTACGGATGTACAATATAAAATGGCCGCCCATGGCTCACGCTGTTTCGCCATATATCAGTGGATTACTTAAAAACGGTGCAGAATGGCTGAAAATCGAATGTCACGCTTCTAAACTAATAACTGAAATAGTCATCATAAATCCATAAAAGAAAATCTCATTAATCCGTCCCACACACAGTATACACACAAGCAAAGTTGGGGAAAAATATTTGATGTTGTGTTGTCGGTTGGGAAAAACAAAGAAAAATCGAAAGGCAACCCACGCCTCGTACGTCCGTCGGTCCGCCTGTCAGTATTTCTGTCTGTGTGTTTAACGTATAAGACTTATAAGCTTCATTTCATGCCACACACTTCAAATTCAAATTACTACACATTATATAATATCCTGCAGGCTCTTAACACTCACACACTAGCGCACACACACGGACCTACACGTTGCACAGCACAGAGCAGACACATTCCGTACAGCCAGTCTGACACGTACAGAGGGGGTACGTGGCATGCATGTTGGCATAATACAGAAACCGAACATTACTTCGACTCTGGGGCAAGCACAGGTTTGAGTGGAAAGTTGTTACAAGGTACAAATAGGTTGGGCTTGAGTTGGGGTGGTGATGAGTTGGGTAATTTGCCTGGACGCTACACCTCAGTGTGGCAGCTCTTGGTGTTGGCTTGGCAGTCTATTATGAAGCCATCATTCGAAGTTTAAAAACACGACAAAATTATATGAAGTGGAATGGGGGTACAGTAGGTGACAAAAATAAGAGATGCGAACGTGCTCATTGGTTGGTAAATGGATATGGATAATGGAACTATGTACTATCAACTTCGTTATGTCAAGGCTTTAAGGCTTTCAAAACCACTTACAACCAACACTGAACTTGATTTCAACACCTTTTTCACAGTTTGTTTTTATAGGATACGGGGGTTATTTTATAGAATCAATAGGTTATAAAAGAATTAAGTTGCTAAATTATACAATGTGCTTTGGTAAAAAAAAAGGATTGCAAAATTAAACAACGCAAATCAAAATCTGACGTTTCTGGAAATAATTTGAATTGAAAGCAGAGTTGTTTAAAGAAGAAATGATATTAGCATTAGAAGCATACATTAGCATACAGTTTTGATTGCATTGATAAAATGGATATTTACTTAAACAACAGAAGGTGGTTTGCTTTGAAAACTGTTATATGCTTCATAAAAAAGCTAATAAGCATTAATTATATGACACTAGATTCTGTATAATCAGAGATTTGGTAGCTCCTTGATTTCAAAAACTATGTGAAAATTAATTTTTGTATTGTTTTTACAAAGTAACAAAATTGTTTTTAATGCGCGTTTTGGTATTTATAGAGATCAAGTATACTTTTTACAGGAGTTTTATTTTATATAGACTGGTAATTGCCGTGTTTAATGTAATTTTTTATTTTTTTTTTATACAAACGTTTATTTATATTTCATTTTACTGTTATTTTTAACAACATCTTAACTTAAACTTAAAGAAAAAATATTAAAACAACTTAAAAATGTACAATTAGGTCTATGTTTTTATAAATATTATGTACATATTTATTGTGTGCCCTACTTTTTTGCGTCTTGGCGCCTTGTCAATGGGTTTGCGTGGCTTTGAAGGCGCAGCATGTAATGCGCGGCTTGCTCTTTTAAGATATCCCCAACTTTAGGCACATCTAGGTCCCTCTCATGTCCGCAGTTCGCGTGTACCAGGGGGCACCAGTTAGCAGGATTCTGATTTTTTGCAAATGGGTTTCTATTTTTAAGGCCGCCTGTAACGCTGGAGATGTGCTTGCCGAAGGTCAGGGCCTGTCCAGGTGTACACCAAAGTACTTGTAGCTGCTGTGATGCTCCAGCAGTTGGTCCTGCAAGAAGACACCAGGGCAGAGATCCTTACGCAGTGCGTAAGTCACGTTGGCGCACTTGCTTGCATTTATTCCTATGTTCCAGCGCTTAGCCCACATTTCAATGCAATGCAAGTACTGCTGTAGAGCATCCGTTGCTTCTTACACAAAATTGTTTCTGGCAAGGATGGCCGTGTCGTCAGCACAAGTGGCGATGAGCAGGTCCTGTGAGTCCTGTAATCCGATTTCTGAGCCAGTGGGCATGTCGTGAGTAAAGAGGGTGTAAAAAGTGGGCCCCAAAACACTTCCCTGTGGCACCCCAGCTCGGATGTCCCTGACTGTAGACTCAACACCATCCAGCACCACCGAGAAGGAATGATCCGTCAAGAAACTTCGCACTACCCAGAGAAGTTGAGTCGGCAACAGTGGGTTGAGGTTACAGAGGAGACCATTGTGCCAAACTCTGTCGAAGGCTTGTTTTATGTCCAAGTACGCTGCCACCACGTACTCCTTCGCCTCGAAGCCCTCGAGAATGAAATTCGCTACCCTGTGCAGTTGTTCTGGTGTCCCATGCGACTTTCGGAAACCAAATTCAAAAGAGGGGATTTTTTCTTTTATACTTCCTGTGAACAACAGATGAGTCAGCAGGCAGCGTTCAAACAGCTTGGCAATCGTGGGCAGCAAGCTTATTGGACTGTATGAGTCCAGGGAGGAAGGGCTTTTTCCAGTTTTATGGATCATACAGATCCTCGCTTTCTTTCATGTGGTTGGGACATGTCCCAGTCTCAACAGAGCATTGAACACTAGGACCAAGAACAGCATTGCTTTGGCTGGCAATGCCTTGAGTGTCCTGTTATCTAGGCCATCTTCTCCTGGAGCCTTTCTGCTTTTTAGTTCTTTAATGTGCCCCAAGACTTCCTCCGTTATGATGGGAGCGACAGGAGGACACAACTGCTCTGGGCTGTCGAGTACGAGCTGGACCTTTCTTTGCCTGCTTGATGGGCTGCTATTGAATGGTTTTAAGCGTTCCTCCAAATCCTCATCAAAAACCTCAGCTCTTTCTCTAGGGGATATGGCCTAGGATCCGTCAGGCTTTTTGATCGGGAACCTTGGTGTCGCTTTCTGTTTGTATTTTTTTGCTAGAGTCCACACCGAGTGTCTTGAGCTAGTTAGTATGCAATCATTTTCCTTCTGCATATGAAGTAACAGTAGCTTTTTAACTCTATTAGACACTCTGCGATAAACCCTGTTCACTAGCGGATCACGTGTACGACAAAGCTGTCGCCTGAGCCTTCTTTTAATGAGCAGTAGAGTTTCAATAGCTGGAGGAAGTATGTTTTGTGACCCCAGTTCATATGTTTGGTTTACCGGACCTGCACAGAGGGCAGCTGCATGAACTTTATTAAGAAAGATCGCATGGGCATTTTCAATGTCTTCTGGTACGAAAATTTCCAGGTTGAGATCCAGGGTTTCTTCCAGCTCTCGGCGGAATATATCTATATCTACACCACGTCCAAGTAGTAATCTATGAGGTACCTTGATATTGGAGCAGCGTCGAATGTGGCTATCAAAGGTAGGTGATCAGAGGACAACTGGTAATCAATTCTTATGTCGAACTTTTCTGGGCGCCATCCGTTAAAGGCAAAGAAGTCAATAGCGCTGGGTGTGTAATTTCGAGCAGCAGGATAGTGAGTTGCCTGCCCAGTTGCTAGGATTTGGACTGTGGAACTTTGTATTGCATCCTAGAGGCACCTGCCCCTCTGGTCCGCTGTAAAGTTTCCCCATAGCCTACTTTTGGCATTGAAATCTCCTCCAATAATAAATGTACTGCCAAGGTTATCAAAAATCTGGCTGAAGTCCGCTGTTGTCCAATGGAATTTCGGAGGGAGGTAGAGAGAAGAGACTATCTGTCATTCTCACAGGTTCATGATGGATATATGATATGTCCTGTTTGATTAAGACCGACGCACCTCCTCTTAGTCTATGGCTGGGGTGATCTGCTTTGTGCATGTTGTAGCCAGGAATATGGATGCAAATACCATCCTGTAGCCAAGTCTCAGTGATAAACATGGCATCTATATTGTGCTCGGCGTGGAACTGCTTGAGCTCCTCAACATGCCCAGAGAGTCCCCGAGCAATCCACAATCCGAGGAGAAGTGTACGGGCCATCATCTTTTGGCGTTCAGAAGACTGAGACACATTTGTTTAAGAAACTGGTTTGTTTCCTGCAATTCTTTGAACATGGCTTGGAGTGTGTCCACTTTCGCTGTAAGAGGCTCAATGGCCACATCCAGTCTCGAGCTTCTGTTGGCAGGTATATCTTGCCGATACTCTATGTGTTTTTGGGGAACCATAGCTCCAGGTATTGCCCTTCTTTATGCCCGCATTCCGGGGATTTTTTCAATTTTTCTGACTTCTGTCACTTGTTGCCGTATTGATTTTCGGCCTGCGCCCATCACTTTTAGCTTTGAAAACTCGGCAACCTTTATACCAAGCCGCATAATTACCTCCGCAGTTAAAGCAGCAGAAATTCTAAAAAATTTGCGTTATTGAGATGCAATCGGTACCACACTGAATTTTTACTTAGCGTATTTATAGATAGAGACTAGTCTTCGCCTTGTCGTAGACATTCGACTACTTAGTGCACGCTCGCATAACAGCTCATTACGAAGAAGAGGAAAGAAAACTTGAAATAACAACGTTTGTGTGTACAGTGTATTTGGTTTTTATTATTTTTAATTCAAACCAATTTTTATCAACGTATCCAGGAGAAACTTATATTCTGCAAACCGCTCTCATAACAGCTGATAACCAAGAGGAGAAAAGAAAACACAACGTTTGTGTGTACAATGTATTTTGTTGTGCTTTTTTTATTCTAACGTATACATGACATTTTTTATTTCAAATCAATTTTAGCCTTTCTCAAACGCAACGTATCCAGATGAAACTTATATTCTGCAAACCGGAAGCATTTTATCTTGAGAACGGTATATGTTTCATCTGAAAACGTTGCGTTACTGTGAAGTAATCGTTTCCACACTGAATTTTTTCTTAGCGTTTTTATATATAGATAGAATTACTTGTTTTACTTTGTTATTTCCTATAAGTATCCAACTTTTGCTACCAGATCTTTAATTACACTCCACTTTAACACCTCGAATAATTCTCTTACAATTTCCAGAACTTATAATTCAACACTGCCAACAGAAACACAAAATGTTTGTCATTGTCTTTTGGGTTCGTTCGTTGTCAAACTTCGAAAATTCGCAACTTCAGCGTGTTACCACGTAGCATAACTTGCGCACACAACTGTACTTTCACACACAATTTCAACTTATAATCAGTGCTCATTATTATACCAGACACGTTTTCAGATTTCGCATGATTATGCGCGGCGGCTCAACAAGGCGGAGCATGAACTTCTTACAACGGCATAAAACAAAACACAAAACGGAAAACGGAAAAAAGAATGCAGCAAAGTCAAAAAATTAAACTTGAAAATAACTTAAAAGATACATTTTGTGTATCTGGCAGATACAAACGGCCGCAGCAGCAGCAGCCATAGCTGTTCATAATGTGCCCAGGCCGCTGCCACTTAAACAGCAACGGAACGACGCGTCAAGAGCTGCAGCAACTATCGTGCCTCATGCCACAATGCTTATTGTTGTCATTTGCTAGTGGGCGTGAGCGGGCGGCCATGCCTGCTATGAGCATGGGCAAAAAAGTTTATACGTTGGCGAAAAATATGCAAATTATAATGAAAAACTTGACACTTTACATGCAAAAGAACAACGATGTGAACAACGGCAAGGACAAAGACAAAGGCAAGAGGCGGGTGCACGCTCGCCCTATATCCCTCTCTCTCCCTCTATGACTCTGTCTCTCTCCAGCTCTCTGCAAACCTAACCAAAACCATTCCGGACTAGGCCCATGCTGATGCGAATCTGTGGCAGGCGATTAAGCGCACCAAATGAAGCGCTCGCACTGGCTGCGCATTTTAATTAAGCATCTAGCCGAATAGTCCTTGCTCACATTGTTGTTGTTCTTTTTGCCCGTTTTTATACCCTGTACACGAAGTGTAAAAGGGTATTATAGATTGGTGCAATGTATGTAACAGGCAGAAGGAGGCGTGGCAGACCATAAGTTCCATGGCCAAAAATGATCAGGAACAATAGTCGAGTCGATATAGACATGTCCGTCTGTCCGTGTTGGGCCAGCTTTCTCCGACACTATAAGAGTTAAAGCAAAAAATTTTTACCAAAAGATGCGCATTTTCTCAAGGCTGGAGGGAGTTTGTCGAATGAAGTCGATATCTTACCCCCTTCCCCCGTGACAGATTTGCGCGGCTTACAACCGCTCTGTTGAACCTAACAACTCGAAACTTCTCAGAAATGTGTGCCGTTTATATGAATCTATGTTTCAAAAATAATCAAAATCAGATGAATGCATCAAAAGTTATAGTCATAAATATGGTTATTTCACGCGCCCCCCCTAGCCCATAAACTATGCCAAAATTCCACTACGTGTAGATATGGATACATGTGTGCTAGAGTTACAAAATTGTGTGGAGACTCGTGTGACCCTAATCGTTTAAACTGCACCCCCTTTTTTTTCAATATACATAAAAGTGAATACTTCCGTTCCCATTTTACCGTATTTAGTGTTTATAAAGAAAAAGTGTTCAGGGTATTCCACTGTCGGGCACAATCCCGACTGTCTGCATCAAATTTTTGTTTCTAAGCATTGGCATTGGCAGAGAGAGCAGCGTCGGTCATACAATCACACGGCAAGCGCGAAAAATGTCGCAAAAGTTGGCAACACCAACAGCAGCAGCAACAATAGCTACAACAACTACAACGGAAGTTGTTGCCAACAGCAAAACTGAAAACCGTAAAGTCAAAATCGTCATACCATTGCATTTACATAAACTTTGGTTAAGGCTTCTGGCTAAGCTTGCTTTTTGGGTAGAATTGCAGCACATACAGTCACCCGCTGCACGATATCTATCTAACATACTTGCTACTTTGCGTGCCAGTGAAAGTCACGAGCAAGTCTCTCAAGAAATTCCATCTCGTAGCTAAGAATTAGTTTACAACTTTATACATATATTGTAGCTGAGGTCAAGGTTATGAATCTTAGAATGAGATTAGACAAAAAAATGTAACCACGAGGCAACTTGGGCTGCAGTTGACAAATAGAATTGACTTTTTCGCTAAAAGACACCTGATATTAATGAACATAAAAAACAGGTTAAAAACGTAAAAAACATGACAACAACATCCGACAAGGTTTTTTACGTTTTAAACGTGTTTTTTATGTCATGTCAGTTCTTTTTGTTTGACATTTTTTTTAAAAAATAGTTGTCCCAAATGGCATGGTTTTGTAGAGCATCATACTCAATTCTTTTAAAAAAACATAATGTAAGAGCTACCCTTACGAATTCTGCCCAACATGTCGCGATAAGATGTACCTCCTTTTTGTCTCACCATTATTAGTCATTCATCATAAGCAAATAGTTCCTAAATGTTTATTGATTTCATCTTCGGACATTCCTGGTTTCTATCCGAGCCAGCCATCTTCTGTATAACTTGTGTTTCAAATTTCAGAAATACGTAATTAAATCAATATAAGATAAACATTTGATATCATGGATACTTCAACGACGATCATTAAAACCATGTCGTTCTGTTCAATTCGCTATTTTTTTTATTTATTTATCAGGTAAGGGTCGGTACTTATATGTTGACACCCTGTACATGGATTCTATACACACCCTGTACATGGATTCTGTGCTAGTTACAATGGATTAGAGCCACGTCTTTCAGTTCCATTCGCAACAATTGATCTGATAAGATTCGGTACTTTACGTGGATTCTGTGATAGTTTCAATGGTAATTTTTATCGGTAATTGAATGTTGCGGTTCCTGTTCGAAAGGTAATTATAACATCCCGTTGTAACCCTGTACATGGATTCCGTGCTAGTTACAATGGACTAGGGCAGGGCATGGTTTTATATGGCATCATATTCATTGCTTTTTAAAAAACATAATGTAAGAGCCATAGGCAGCTATCGGCCATGGTACCTTTTCGATAATGGCATCATCCATTTCATACTAAACGTTCTTATTTTTTTATTATTTTTCAAAATAGCCGAATGGTGCTCCTCCAAATTGAATTTAAGACTAAAATGTTTACCCAAACATTTGTAAGTTGTAAACAAAAATTGTAAAATGTCAATTACTAGCCTACTATTATTAATTATCGAAAATTTGAAAATCTGAGACTGGAAATTATAAAAATACAAAAAGCAAACTCGCAAACAACGAAACAACTAGGCACACCGATAGCACACATTTACACAGAGCTCCATCGGTGTGAGATGCGTCCAGTAAATAAGTCTTGGGCGAAGCGCTTGGGGAGACGACCCGACAAGCGCATTCGACCGAACGCTTAGATACAAATTTTTAACTGAAGCGATTGGGACTCAAATATGGCAAACCGAAACAATTGAAATGGAGTATGATTTCACAAATCGCTTTCTATTGGAAAATTATGGTTAAAATGTAAAAAAGTATATTTTTTTTTAAACCGAAATTCGAAGTTTTATTTTTATTTGTAGCTGCAACTATGTCCTTTATGTTGGGTACATTTCAAAATAACCGTAAGAGAATTGCAAAAATGGGAAATAAAACAAACAACTTGTTTGAATTTAAAAAAATTACGAATTTCTTAAAAAAAAAAAATTTTTTTATATTTTAAACATGATTTTTCAATAGATAAGCTTCACTTACACCATTTAAGTTTTTTTTGGTTTGTCAGATACCTCAGCTGTACTTCCAACAATTTTAGTAAAAGATTTTTTTTTTATATTTGAGCGGTTGCATGTTTAAAAACAGTTTTTTTGAAACAGCGATAATTCGAAAACCGTTCTAGTAACTCAAAACGGTTTCCGGATTTGAAATCAGCGACTCCAAGTTTGCCGGAAAAGGTATGTTTTACTCTGTCTGAGAAACAAAAATTTAATATTAAGTTACCTTCAATTTAAGTTACAACTAATTTCGAGCGGTAGTAAGGTTCCCAAGATATATGAGATTTACTGACTTCGCAACTTTCGAACTCTCGAATATTTTTAAATAGCGATAATTCGAAAATGTTTCCCGGATTCGAAATCAGCGACCCAAAATTTACCGGAAAAGGTAAGTTTAAGACATAGGTTTTTTTGTTGTTGCATAGTGTAGTTGCACATGTATGTATAAAGATCATAAGCATAGAATTTAACAGAATTAGGTAGCACGGAGGCGTCGGCCTCTGGACTTTTATATGCGCTAAGTTTTTATTTGATTTATGTATGTAAGTATATATGTTAATTTTCAACGATTTCCTGCATATATACATATGTACATGCCTATGTTAGTTACTAAATCTGTAAGTTGTTACATACATTTGCATACATAAGCACATGTGTACAAACATATCTACTTATGGCACTAATAGGAACAACTGTATGTCACCTAAAAGTAAAAGCAAATAAAAGTCCAAAAATCGGCGGCCGCGTAGCCAACGGGAAGTGGCTATCTGGCGCCTCCGTGGTACCTTATTCCGGTAAATTCTATGCGTCTTATGTATGCATATGTACATGTACTTACCCTCCAAAAATCGCAATGCAGCTTCCAAATTAAACTCCCTCAATAGTCGTTTCAGGTCAATAGTTATCCTCAGGTGATGTCTCATCAATAATTATTTCACTTTCACTCATAATCCTTTTTTTCACAGTCAATTTTTACAATTTAAATTTATATTTATTCGTATCATTTGCAATTCGCTCTATTTCCATAGTTCACTTCCAACACCCCGCACCAACAAACCTAATGATCTTCCGGTCTTGTTAATTTAAGCACGTTTACGACTTAATACAAGATTTTAGCTCTTAAATTAGTTTCACTTATTTGAAGCATATTTGCGCTTAATTTAAAAATTAAGATAGATTTGTACTTAATTCAAGGACGAATCGTGCTTAATTTTTCAAGTATGAAATATTAGGAATTGTAGAATACAATTTTTTGTTTACGCACGGCGTTTCTCTATCAGTGTACCGGACACAAACTGGAAAGTAACCTTCCTGCAGACCAAACGAATATATGCTACAAATATGAAGTCATTTGGTACAGTGGTTCTCGACGTTTATTAACGCTTACCCTGCACGAACGATTTTATATATTAAGATTAATAGCATTCTACTTTATTTTCTTCTTATTCTTAACTAGCCATAACAACCCATTATCGGGTTACGGCCTGTTGTAAATACATTCTTTCATTGGAATTGTGGTTTTACATGGTGGGTCCCAAACCCTACGTACAAACCATTTAAGGCCAGTGGTGGATCTACTGGTCTCGAAAAACCCAGTTAGTCCACCTCATACGACAAGCTTTGACCTGCTGTATTCTCAAACCCGCTCACCACACGGATTTTTATTTTAGCTATTTATTTTTTGGTTTTGGAGCTAAATCCACACCCATCTTCCTAACAGGCCATTTATGAAATACAGCATACTACAATGTTGACAATTTGCAACATGGAAGGAAATATCTCCAATGCCTTCATACAATATCATATGTCAAAATTTAAGTGATCTGCTAATGCTGCGAAAAATTGCTGTATAATTTCCAGCTACTTGAACATACCTAGTAATAGAAAAACTAAAACCCAGCAGACGCAAATGGAATTACGTTAAACTTGCTCCAGTTGCCAGAGGCAAACAACAACTTCAAATTGTATATCGAGTGCTGCATGCTACAAGATGATTATGTACAACCTTTTGTATTCGACAACTAACTCTTTTTTGTCAACAATTCCGACAACTTTTACCCTTCTGCGCTTGCTTGCAACGCTTACCAACACTTTAGCTTGAAGAAGTAGTAGTAGTTGTTGTAGTGAGCACCCAAGCATCCCTCCCTCCCTACACCATTCACTGTCCACACCGTCATGTTTCCGTTCCGCACGCATACTACAAAGTCATACAAAATATAGCGGAAAATTACCTTAACGAAAGGGCTTCCGCTGCTATATAACCTCTGACACAACTGTACCTAGGCCAGCAACGCTGACGACAACGCTGTTGCTTTGCTGTTGTCGCTGCCACCGCCGCTGACGTCGACGCCGACCGCAGTGAAAACAAAAGCAATTAGATGAAGGCTGCGTCGCAGTCGCTGGCTGTGATTGTGTGGGTGTGTCGCATGCAGAGACCTACTAAAAAGTTTCGCTAGCGCGATTTTCTTGCTAAAACTATAAATTTACAACCACAATCATGGCCGCAATGGAGCCGCCAGTGTACCGTTATGTGCGCCATCTTTGTTTGCCTGTCGGTGTAGCAGCGCATAAATGTGTGCGTGTGTGTGTGTGTGTGAGTGAGCGTGTGTGTATGCTGTGTGGGTTTGTTTGTGAGTGTATTAAAAAGCATTCAAGTGAACCTGCTCTTCGTTGTTTTTCGTGATTTCGTGTGTGTGGTGGGAAGGGAAAAGTCAAGTCGCTTGGTTGGCCAGGTGAGCTGACAATTTTGCAGCGTTTATTTTTGTTGCAGTGATTTTTATTGCCGTTGTTTTTGCTGTTAGTTTAAAAAACAACAATGTTGTTCTTGTTGTTGTTTGTCGCTTGGATGGATGGTTGTTGTTGAGGGCTTATCGTTTGGGTTGGCTTGAGCTGGCAAGTGTTGAGCATTTATCTCAGCGCCCAAACTTTTATTACACACTCGAAACAGTCAGAACAACACAAAAACAGTAGCAACAAATTTCGGGCGCTTTAGCTGAAATAAGTTTAATGATCGGAGTTACTCATGGCGCATACAATAGTATACATATACAGGGCGCAACTTGGTACATTTATTTGACGCAGAGAACTCCCAATCTATCTAATAAGTAGAAAGTATGAGTACAACTTCAAAACATGTTTTTATACTATAAGTTCCGCAATTTATTTTATATACCACCAGTTTAAGTCTTGCGTCGTAATAAGTAAAAAAAACATTTTTGACTAAAGGAGTATCTCAAGTATTATATCCCTACGTTGTCGAGTGTGAACTTAAACAACGTACAAGGTAATCATTTGCACAGATTGGTGGTCACATGAGTCTAAAAATAAAATTTAGCGACTCTAACTATCGTCCGCAGCACAACCTCAGCGCGAGGCTCCCTAAAAAGCTGCCCTAATCACCACCCAGTGGTAGGCGCTCTCTATCTAGTCGTTCCAACGGAAACATGGCATGTCACTTCGTCGCCTTCCTTTAACATATTCAACCATATATACGATATGATCCAGCTGACGGAACCTCTGGACGTTGTCAATATCGTCGTAAAGCTCATTGAGTTCGTTAACCAATAAATGGCGTCTTATAGAGTGTTACTTTCGTCTTGCGAGAGTGGTCGACGCTTGACTTTTTTTTTTCATTCCTGCTCCTGCACATCTCGATTTTTCTGCTCACGTATTTTACGTCTGAAAGGCGCGTTGCACAGATCGCATATTAGACGTTTCATACCATGCGTTCCTCGGCAGTCGGCCCTTGGAAACCAAGGACGTTCACCTTGGTCTTACACAAGGAGAGAAACATAGGCGTCCAAGGAGTAGGGAGTTTAAGTGGCTTATTCGAATGCGAACCTTGGCAACGTGATCAATCTTATTCTAAGTAGTTTGATCAGGTAACGGCCATGTAGCCTTGTGGATATCGGAATGTTTGCTCGACTGTAGGACCAAAAATACCATCTCGTCCAACCTTCCTATTAAAATCGCCTGAAACGATTTTTTCACATTGTCCTTGTCCTCCGGGCGTGCGCGCAAATCAATTTGATGTGGAAAAAGTTCGCTTTGATGCGGATTGCTGCCAGCCTCTCGTTCACTAGTGTAAACTTTGCGTCCATCCACATGGCAGCTATAGTAAAGGCCAAATAATGTCATTGGTGTTTAACGTGAGCACCTGCCGTGTGCGCTCTATCTCACGGTGTTTGAATGTGCAAGCACATAGCACACGGAATGTTTTTCGTCAATCCTAAGTATTTTTGGATGGGTTTTGTCAACTCGGATGTCATAGTGGTGCTCTATAAATAAGTATAGTCCACCATATGGCATAATTTATTTTCTGTATTGTTATCCAATTCCATAAGTACCAAATAGAGAAGATAAGTTGAAATCTAGCCTAGATAGCCACGTATGCGAACCTGTTTGATAAGGTCCTTTTGATAATCTTGGCCAGCTGTTATCCTAGATCAAGTGTATTGGTTCACAAGATCGTGGGATGGATGGCCGCCAGTAAATGCCACAGTCTGCTAGCTCGCAGCAGCCCTGCCCTCTCCATAGCATCTCCTGTATGGGGGATATATCTGCGAAAGACAAGTGGAAGTGGATCCCAAACCCGGTGAATCGGTATTTTTCCGTTTAGTAGGTAATTGGTGTGCTTCTTTCGAGTCCGATGTCATTGCCTTCCTAAATTCGTCTTTGAAGAAGGTCGACCAGAGATGATGCCTGGTGAAACGAAAGTCGTGAAAGGAAAGCCAACTGGAAGCTCTTCACACACCAGATGTACCTTTAAGAAGATATATTAGGCGACAATGTAAACTGTTGTGCACATACCTTTAGGCTGCATAACGTCTAAATTCGATTTTTAACATTTGTATATCCTATAAATTATTTTGTATTCTATAAATCCATCTTGTGTTTTGTTATTGATGCCAAATCAGACATTCTATGAGTAAATTGCAGGACGTATGGAAAACTGGACAGCATTCGATCCCGTTTGCACTTGACAGATCCTTTTGGCTTTTAAAAATCAAAATTTGTTTCTACGTTGTGTATTAATAATTACATTCTGAACCTTCGATTTAACCGCTTCTTGAAAATAAATAATCTGACTGGAACTTATAAAGAAGCGGACAATTAAGTTGCTTATGAGTGGTTTTATCATTTACATGAGAAATCATAAAGATTTAAAGGCTTCCTAAACAGGAAAACTATTTGCTATAAATCACTTGTACCTGTGTCAATTAAGAATTCTAGCGTTCTCCGCCTTGCGATTTCGCAACAGTTGATTCACTGTTTATTAGTGCTTCAGTTTTCTTTTAACTTTTAAATGTGTTCAAAATCAAACTGAAATTAATAGCTAGTAGCCAAAGCCTGTCTAGACCTAGAAATTTATTCATCAGCAAACTGTCGTTCTCATTATTCCAAATTTTAGTTCACCCAAAAGAATAAAAATGTTTTTTCGCTACTTAGCAAACACATTGAAGCCTATGAAGCCTATGAATCCAATCAAAACGAAGGTTCACACTCAAATATCATTCGGCTTAACTCAACGTTTCTACGGGAAAGACAAAGACGGGAGGCAGTGCCAATGTGGTTGTCAGAGTGGCGGCGAATGCACCTGCAAACCTGATTGTCCATGCAAGAAAATGAAACTGTGTCGCAATGGTCCCCAGGTCCAGCAATCACTGCGCGATCCACCCAAAGGATATGCACCAAAATCTGTGCAAATCGAAGCATTTAAAGTACCGAAATATATACGACCAGGAAACTATAGACCGCTTAAGAAGAACGATGTCCTGGGACCAGATGCGAGCAAGTGTGGAGATTACAAGAATCCCGAGTATTTTAGCTACCATCGTTTCTCCTACTATGATCTGAGGATGGACACTGAAAAGGTGAAGGAGTGCACCAAATCCGAAAAGAAATGCAAGTGAGGTGCTCAAGATTTTAAACTTATACATACATATATTTGGAAAGCAGAATAAACAAAGGTATTCATAGAAGAACACGGAACAAAGCCATAGTAAGTCTGAGCCCGGCTCTCCCACGCCATTGACACACTTAAGTCGCCAGCATTATGACACTAATCGTATTAGTTCGTCGTTAGTAAGTCGCTATCTTCAGCTGGGCGCTTTATGCGCACCAAATGCGATTTCCGCACAATGAGCGCGCGCCTCGTTTCCGGTTTACGTGCGCCATTTTTGTGTAGGTGACATAATGACCCAGCTTGGCAACGTGGCGGCACTGCTGACAGTCACGTAATTAGAGAGACGGGCGCCTGTTGGCCATGTGGCGACAAGCTTGCTGCTTGTTAGCCAGCTGCCAGCTCACTTGTCTAGCCGAGAACTTAGTAATTTACCAAATCGGTTTACTAGGTGAGCGTAAGTGAGTATGAAGCGGGAGAGAACAAGCGAGTTGCTTTATTAAATTTACAAACATTAGCCTCTTAGTTACACTTCAAAGCGACTTAAGTAGTGCCCAGAGCAACAAACTAAGAAGTGCTGCACAATTTCATGATGTGGCAGCAACAAAGTAGCAACAACTTTCATTAGTTGAAAGTTGTCCAGGCAGCGCATCAGCTAACATAGGTATTAGTGTCACTGGGTAAATGTTTTGACAAAAGTAGTAGGTGCCAGGTAGGCAACCCTGTCCTGCGACTAGTACAGAGAATCATGAAAAGCACAGCTGACGTTTGACTCATGTCATAGATACTCTATAAACCCAACCCACACATACCGAATCCGCACATACTCAAAGCCAATTTATCAATTTTAATCTCATGCAAATTTTATGCAGGCTTTTGCCATTAGCAAAATTCAAACAACGTTTGTTTTGTTCTTCCGCCGTAGTTTGGTACCCAGATACATATGTACAGGCGTACATATATCCTACATATTTCAAATGCTGTCTGGGGCTGTTAGTTCTGTTAACAACTTATGCAAGGCTTTTGTAGTTTTCGGCTAACGGCTTGTGTTAATCACATGGTAGTTTTTATGCCCAAGGGCTGGAAGTTTTGCTTGGCGACTTAGTCGCGCCATTTGCATTTTGGTGGCATAATTTTTGGTGTATTGTCAGCCGGATATCCCAAAGTACTAGACCCAAAATATGCCAATAGCAAAAAGCATTTGCATAATTAACGAGCTGCCATGATTTGAGTGGACAATTTTCAAAATGAATGCTTATTAAAAGAGTGACTTCAATGCTATTTGAAAATAAAGTAAGTTTTAGGGCTGAAGAATATAGCAGCGAACAGAATGAAATAAGAAGTCTAGCGTAACACAATTTAATAGACTTATTTGTATTGACCTGCACTCTTTTACATCGCAAAGGAAAAAAGCCACGGTATTCTTATTCGATTTTGGTGGCATCCTACGCAAACCTGATAAACTCTGAATGGGTCATTGGCACCACGCCCAAGCAACGAGAGAAAGCAGTCATGAGCCAAACTTACCAAGGCCCTCAAGCAAAAAGAAGTACTTGCTCGACGGTTAAATAAAGATTATTCTTTCGCAAAGTCCTGTACATTGCTAACTTCACTCGTACATAATGTAAATAGTTGGATTGATTTATCTTCAATGCCCGATTGACCTTTTCCCACTACTTTAGGAACTGTGGAAAATCTTAAAAATGTAACTGCTCAAGGCTCCAAGAGCTTGGCATAACGAAAAGATAAGCCGTGACGGGACACCCGGCAAATATAAAACTTTCAACTTTCAAGCTTGCGCTTGTGCTAGCGCGAATTCTACAACATCAGCCTAATATAAGCATGCATGCTGTTCTTTTCGCTCTCACACAAAAATAAACGTCCAATCTGCTCGCTCTCCTGTGAACGCTTCTAATGCACAGCTCACAAGACCTCAGTCCTCGATGGATTTCCGCAGTGCTCTCTTTGTGCATATCACTGATTTACACTAACGTATTTCGGTGCCTATGCCCAAAGAGAAAAAAGATGCGTAGCAATATTTTATTAGATGCTTTACAAACATTTGGTTTAAATCGGTGGATTGTGTCTTGCAAGCACTAAACATTTTACTGTCACCTGCACTAACTTTGCGTGTGTAGTGTATATCTATGCTAGCTCTACCACACAAAAACAGCATCAACCTCCATAAACATTTATAAGCGTGCTATCCCGCTTTGCTTTTATTTTTCAAATGCGAAAAGCGTAAGCTCCATGTTGCACTACTGAGTAAAGCTGATCAGTCCAACAATGTTCCCCTTCGCTCTCGGTGTACATCCTATATTTGCTTTTGTTTAAAGCTACTAGATAGCTAATAGTCGCAAATTTCCTACTGGGCTGTTTTGAAAGTCACATTCCAACAACGGTTCTAGATAAGCATGTGTTTGTCTCGCTTGCGATTAGGTAGTGGCTGCAATCGCCAGCGTTTGAAAAGCATTGATTAAGCGCGGTCAATGCCGCAAAGTTTGAGGTGCACGCAAACAGAGTATAGAAGAAATAAAATATGTATAAAATTAATAAGGATCAGCAAATTTACTATCAGATACCGTAACACAAGTGAAAGGCTCAACATAAGCGGACCTTCAACAATACTTGAAAGGTTTTTAAATGTTTTCGCATGCATATGTCGGCATAGCAAATACTACCAGCTGATCATTTGGTAATGGTTTTCGAATTTTTAAAAAATATATTGAGTTCACTGCCCTGACATCCACAATCGAGATAAGGTAGAACATTGTACCGTTATATAATTACATTTCACTTGAATTACAATTAAACTCGATCAGAAGTAAGCTTTCCTTTATGTAACTTGGTAACTTGCAACTCGCTACATCTTTGATTTTTTGAAATAGCGATAAGGTCCTTAAATTATAGTCAATTTATCCACACAACAAAAGAATATAGCAAATTCATTACATGTAAATTTTAGATATCTCCGTAAACATACTGGCTATCGGAAAAATACACTTTCTTATGGTTTTTGGTGCTGCTTCACTAAGTACAAAAGA
The DNA here is from genome assembly GCA_035041775.1 of Chymomyza caudatula. Taxonomy (NCBI): domain Eukaryota; kingdom Metazoa; phylum Arthropoda; class Insecta; order Diptera; family Drosophilidae; genus Chymomyza; species Chymomyza caudatula. Next base: position 860,349 of record JAWNKW010000200.1, on the reverse strand, counting down.
TACTTAAAGAATCTTGAAGTTTCGATTGACGATTCTTAAATTGTTGTGTATACAGACCTGCTCTAGGTAAACGCTTTTGTTATTGCTGCCTTATAAACGACACGCTTCAATTGACTTACCAAAGGCAAAAAAAAGAAAAGTAGCTTTTCTTTAAGCCACCTCAGAATGCCTGACTAACGCTAATTTCCGTTGCCATTTTTGGGTTTTCATTTTATTTTATTTTATTTTCATTTTGTTCTCTGTTGAGCTAATGACATTTGTGTCAATAAAAATGATCAATCATTGGCCCCGAGGGTTGACAAAGCCTCAAAAGGGCTCGCTGGTAAGTAGCTGCTGCCACATTTGACTGACTACATACTCGTACAGGAGCAGGGGTGCAGCACTTTAAACCACGTCAATGGATTGGGCCTGCAAGAGAGCACTAAGGGAAATGCGCTTATCATGTAATAATGATGATGATGATGTTGCAGTCATGTGCGTGTGATGAAGTTCACCATAGCGCAGTGTGCCAAAAACATAAAAGTCTTCCTAAATGAATAGCAACAATATGAAGTAAGAGGCTGCCGAATCTCGTTAATACCAATTGATGAGGCTTAAAGCCCAGCTTAAAGCTGCTAAATGGCAACAAACTACAAACAAGTTGTATGCAAGCGTGTGCAAAGTGGTTGGAGTTGTCCATTTCCATTGTCAGCCAAATTACACTAGACAACAAAGTTTTGGAAGCACGTAACTGACAGAACAAAAAGCGGCAATGGCAACAGCTGCTGTTGTCATTGCTGCAACTGTAAAACTTTTAGAGAATAAACTAAAACGGCAACAAACCAAAAAAACTAAAATAAATTGCATATAAATTTTAATTGTTTTGGACAATTAAAAATTAGATTTTAATAAAAAATGACTAAAATATATTTACAGAAGGAGCGCCAAAGCAATAAATTCTATACACACTTTTATTCAATGTTTTGTACAATTTGAAGTACGTGTGAGCATGTGTGTGTTTTGTATAACTGTGTTTCTGACTGTGGAAATTCTGCTGCTGCTGCTGCTGCTGCTGCTGCTAAACAAATTAAATTAGACAACTTTTATTCATTCGTTTGACATTTTTATTTGTTTTCAAACTAATTTTACACTCCAGGCTTGGACAGAGCAGTTACAGTAACAACAACAGCGACATCCTCAACAATTAACAACAAATAAAATTTGCTGCTTTTAGTTAACATTTTTGAGAAATTGCTACTCAGCTTAATTGTTTGCCACGTCATTTCAGCGTTTTTGTAAGAATTTAATTAGATGTCATTTGCATAATGACCAGGCCAGAGTCTGCTGAGTGTCTCTCCAGCTCTGTTAGCCCCAAAGCAACTCCATCCACACACAGTTTCAAATGTTTGCCTGAAGTATTTAATTCACTTTTTAAATGTGTGAAAATTAAAAATATTGATAAATGCTTATCGCTCGTTGATTGCAATCGCAATGAAACAAAAATTGATAATGTTTAACATTGAGATTTTCAATCAAACTAAAAAGTAAGTGATTCAGTGATTGACAATGCTTCAAATCATTCACTGTTGCTGAAATTTTTGTCGTTAACTACAGCATGTTCTTTGCTTTAGGTCTTTTCCAGTTATATGTTTTTGTTTTCTTCATGTTTGTGATAATCAGCTCCTTGCTCAGTTAGAGATCCAAGATCGCATCGTTTTCTACTTCATTGCGAGTTCGGCCGAGTTTATGTGTCAGCAGAGAAAAGATGTCTGTGTGTTAAGCACATTCACATGCATGTATACGAACCTTTTCTCAAGAAAGTCTTGCAATCAAATTTTGACTTAAGCGTCACATAACTTTGGTAAGTAAGTTGTTGAGCCTACTGAAGGGAAATATATCCGATAACCGCATCAGTTGCAAGCAATGTGCACCGAGCCATTTCAAGATTTCAAGGTGAAATTTTATTAAAAGAAACGGGCGCAGAGACCGTTGCCATCCTGAGCGAAGCTTATGGCGATAATACCATGTCTCTAAATTTAAAGAAAGTGAGGAACATGTTTAACTCGGATCACAAGTAAAAGAAGGCTGCTGGAGCAGTTGAAAGACATGTCAGGAAAGAGGTGCCCAAGTCTTAACCATTACAATCTCGAAAGAATCCAGTGTTATTATAAGTCGCCTCATACGACAAGCTTTGACCTGCTGAGGTGGTATAACCCGCTCACCACACGGGGGAACATCGTCGTCACTTAACATCACATAAAGTAGAAATAAAGATAACAGAATGAGCTAGTTATTAAGCAATCAAACCGATCCAAAGGTAAATGATAAGCGTGACAGTTCATTGGCAAGAAGAGACAACAGATATTTACGCTTCCAACGTTCGACTTGCGTATTGTATGTGGCACTATCAGTTTGTCTTTCCCAGCGTCGGCAGCAACCAAAATAATATCAGTCAAACATCGGAGCCCGAATACCTATAATCTTATCGCCAATGCAACAGCAGCGGTACAACTTTGTGCTACTGGTGCTGCTGCCCTACGCCAGTTTATTAAAAGCCGGGTGTTAGTAAGCGTCCAAAAGAGGTGCAAAACTTAGCTGTTACATACTCTTTGTGTTCCATTTGCAGCACCCCAATGCTTTCACTTCACATGGATCGGTCCTTATGCCAACAAATCGCAAATTATGATGAAAGCTGTGCGGCTCGAGTGGGTGAATATAATGATATACCCTGCGAGATGCCGTTGGTGGCCACGGGTGAGTAGCCAGCTTAGTGTCAATACTTGGTTCTTAAGCCTTTGTGTTTTATAGTCAACGATACTGCACCGGATGTAAAGGCGCTCTGGCGAAATAATACGATCAATCCTAATGATTTTCTGTGCCAGATGACGCCAGGTTTTTCCTGCGTCAAGTATTCATACATCTTCAAGCGCGGCAGTAAGTACTGCTTAAGCCACAATAACCTAAAGATACATTCTAAAAGTGCCTCTAAACTCTATGCAGTTCAAAACATCACCTATATGTGTGCCCGCGTCAACATGACCAATGGCTGTTATCGCGAGACTCGTCCATCGGGCATGCAAGTGGAAGTCTGTGTTTGCACCTCCGAATCGGGTTCCATACCCTGCAACAGTGCCAGCTTTGTGCAGCTAGATGCACTCTATCAAACTTTGGGCTTGTCGCTTTGTTTGCTCAGCGCTTTGTTATTGTTAAATAAACATCAAATAATTTAAAAGGCTTTGTGATTTCGCGTCGCAACTATGAGCAATTGCCGGAAGTGCAATGGCAAATTGTTAAACCAACAATTGACAAATTGTCAGTGGGTTGGTTTATAAGGTATGCAAGCTACGTGTTACGGACAAAATCGGGCAATATAACATTTATGACATTTCCGCGCTTCGATTTTGATAAATTTCTATAATTTATGTGCTGTTTTTTATGGATCATGAGCTTATTCATTTTATTTGCAATATCTGGTGAAGCTCTAGAACGCACTATATAACATTTACTCTGAAAATCAGACAATAAAGTGATTTATTAACACAATTCGGCATATTTCATCAGCGTAAGGAAAGAAGTATCTTGTACGTGAGTATAAGGAGCCGGCATACCTTACGTTTGCCGTCTTCTTCTTCTGTCCATAACAACCCGTTACCGGGCTTTGGCCTGATGTAGAGCACTCAACCAGGCGCCTCTGTCCAACACCAAAGGCATCTGTGCGCCATAAAGAAAAACGAGAAGGATGGGCGTCTTATAGAGTGTTAGTTTCGTTAGGCGAGAATGGTCTTTTCTAATCAGTTGCCTACTGAGACATCATCATTTCCATGTCGACCTTGTTCTTCGTTGTGATGGTGGTGCCAAGGTACAGGACTTCGTCGACAATATAAAATATATTGTTCGCAACATCAATCTAAGAGTCTTTACTTTAACGACACATGTAAATTGTCTCGCTCTCATTTACAAGCAGATCCACCCTGGCAAATACTTTTTCAATAGCTGCAAAGGCTCTCGCTTAGAACTACCAATAATGTCCATATCAACAGCGTATACGAACACTTTTATAGTAAATGGTCCCGTTCCGATGAACTCCGGCCTTTCGTAGCGCACTTTCCATTATAAAGTTTAAGATGTCGTAGGAGAGGACATCGTCTTCTCTGAAGCATCGCGCAGCATCAAAAGGTTCGGAGAGCTTATTTTCTACCTTGACGGAGATTCGTGTATTGTTCAACGTCATTCTTCGAGGTCGATTTGCTATTCGTGGGTCCGATCAGTGCTTTCGCTAAAGCCATTCGTTTCCCACACAACAGTGGGCACGAAAGTTCCAACTATCGGGCATTTTCTCATAGAGCCTTATTCTCAATAAGAACTGATGCATGCATTCCTATTCATTGCCGGCAGTCTTAAACAGCACCGCACTAGAACGTACGAACATCCAGCACACTGGATTCATGCCATCATCAATCATAACGTAATCAATTTGATTACATGTAGAATTATCAGGTGACAACTCTGGTATGAACCTGGAGACACGGATGCGAAGTCTCTGGCCAATCGCACCTCTTCACGTAGCAAATCTAACAGATATCACAGTATTAACAGGATCTATACCGGAGTTTATTTAACGTGATATATACCTAAGGAAGATACAAGCATATAAAACACAGATTTATATAATTCGTCAATCAACGATGCTTTGAAAATTATTAGAATGTCAATTCAAATTATATGATCTATATAAAATATTAAAAATCCCTGAAAACTTCGTTTTTCCCAAATAAATTCACGATTTCAACCGAAATTTTTCTTTTTGTCGTAAATAGGATGCTCTGTTTACTATTCGCTCTGCGCCCTAGTCCCCGTGCCCCATTCGAGGTAGATCAAATTCAAAATCTTCTTCCCGTTTCCCTTTCCGATCTCCTTCCCATTTCTCTTCCTTCTCTTTCTCTTTTCCAGATACTACTACTGACAACTTCCTTGCCCCTTTGTAGGTATATCATATTCCTCTTACAACTCCTCTCCATCTTCCTCTTCCCCTTCCCGTTCCTATTAGAACGTGTTGCCAGACTCTGCGCACAGTTTTGGAAAAATAATAGTAGGTGTTTGGTTATGCAGCCAGCAGAGCCCGCACAGCAGCCAACATGCTTAGGTAATTAAGTCTGCTAACATAACTGAAACATGAATATCATCCACTTTGCTTCTCTCTTGTAATTTCGCTACACTTCAGCACGGTCAATCGGATCGCCTGCTTAAACCTTTCATATTATCTTACTTAGTTAGTACATAAGCATCCATAGCACGGGCTACATCGGGTCCGCCGGCATATTATTAAACATATAACAATAAAAACTAAACTACTGTACATCGGTGTCTATTAAACCCTGTACACAAAATGTAAAAGGGTATTATAGATTTGTGCAATGTATGTAACAGGCAGATGGAGGCGTAGCAGACCATATGTTCCATGGGCAAAAATGATCAGGAGCAATAGCCGAGTCGATATAGCCACGTCCATTTGTCCATCCGTCCGTCCGTGTTGTAACGTATTTCTCAGAGACTATAAGAGTTAGAGCAAATACAATTTTTAGTATAGAAGCGTTGAAGGGTATAAGCTCTATTAAGGTAACTGTACTACGGCGATAGGGGGATGATTCGGCAAAAGGTCAACATTGTATGTTTTATAAGCTTAACATGAGTCTACGTACCAAATTTGGTGCCTCGAGCTTAAATAATAACATTTCTGTAAAAAGTGAAATTTCGTTGCAGTTTGCAGGAGAAGGGGCCTTTAACTGACACATTACATTACCTATATCTTCTAAAGTTACTATCCGATCTTGACAAATCTGCATGTTACATACATTGCACAATTCTATAATGCCCTTTTACAGTTTGTGTACAGTGTATAAAAGTATGCTGATTTCACCTCAGATATGGATACATGTGAGCTAGAGTTACAAAATTTGGTGTGGAGACTCGTGTGAACCAAATCATTAGAACTGTGTTCACCATTTTTCAATAAAAGCCCCCTTTCCCTGAAATCGATTAACCTTAACTACTGCCGCACCCGCAACATATTGATTTGAAAATTGCCATAGGAATACTAGTCAATTGGAACTTCCCAATAGGAAATTGGTCACAGGCGTATCGATCTTATGAAAAGTGACATAAAAGTGGTATTTAGTGTCAGGTGTCAGGCACCATCCCGAATGTCTGCATCAAATTTTTGTTGTTGTTTTACACTTTTTTGGCCACCAAAATAAGAATTTTTTATTTTGAATATTTTTACACCGTACATGCACAGTAACAGAGTGCAAAGCTGTGCAAAGTTTCGATTCGATTGCTTTTATGGTGTTGTTGCCAACCGCAAAATTCTGTCACGGGGGAAGGGTTTAAGATATTGCCACAAAAAAGAGTCTACTTTTTATTCCAATGTCCTACCTCTACACCAAAATGCTGAACAAATCATTCAGCGGCTTAGGCATAAAAAGGGAATAGACAGTCAGAGTTAATTTCGAAATTATAATATTAGTATAGATAGTCTACATCTGAAATAAAATTTTTTACCAGTATGAATTACCAATATCCATAAGTACCAAATGTAGAAGGTGAATTGAGCAACCTACCTTCTACTTTAGTTTGGCACAAGATCTCCCCAAATTCTCTGCCGTTTTTTGAGGCCTAGAAGCTGTTTAGGAGCAACGCCACTCCGTGTAAAGACAATGATTATCTTCAAACCATAGCAACCACGAAAATCCGCGAAGAGCCGCAAGCAAAAAGTAATCACAGCACTTATTATAGAAAAAAACGTTATGCGGGCTATACTGACTAACCGTGGAACCAGGTTTACTCCTGGATTTCAATTAACATATAACACGAGTTAATTTAAAAAAATCAACGAACCTTTGGAGATAATTGGTGGATGTCATCTTATATTATTTGATGCACTAGGAAGAATATATAATGTACATACATATACGTATAATATATAAAACTAATATGAATTACTCTCTCAAGTAGCTGTGAAGCAGTAGTGCCATATTTGTAAGGATCGTCAGCTATACAGTGGTATACCGCGTACCCGACCCCATATAAGCCTGATAACTGCTGAGCCATCTTGCAAAGAGATTGCGATATTTTGCTACAGATGTCGGCTCTGAACATTGTAAATATTTATATAATCTGACTGAATGATGGAGTCGATGATGATAATAGACAAATAAATTTGATAAAGATGAGACTACGAGCTACAAAATTGGTAGCTCTAGCTTAAACGTTTCTATAAAAAGTGATATTTTGTGGCAGTTTATATTTGGCACATTATTACCTATATCTTTTGAAGCTTCTATCCTACTCTATGCACAGTAACAGTGTGCTTTTTTGTGTCAAGTTTCAATTTGATAGCTTTTATAGTATGGGTCAAATTCTGTCACGTTGGAAGGGGGGAAATATCGACATAATTGTTTCAAACGTTTGGTTTTGTGTATCTCTTATACAGGCAGATGGACAGATGTACATGGCTATATCGACTCGACTATTGCTTCTGATCATTTTTGCCAATGGAAAGAAAGGTGGTAAAGTGTGGTCGGCCATTACCCCCCTTCTGCCTGTTACATACATTGTACAAATCTGTAATGCCCTTTTACACTTCATGTATAGAGTATGAAAAACAAATCTTTTAGCTGGATTTTACTTAGTTCTAGAAAAGCAACCACAATAATTTGAGCAACAAAAAAAAGGCGATCACCAAAGTGTGCCGGGGCGAGGCCCACACACGCACGCTCCCATCTCATATAGCGGTTTCTGGCTCCTTGTTTTAATCTGCGTTCGGAATATGTGCTCGGGGGTCTAGCCATTCCACCGAACACTTCCATCTATCTTATTATATATCCGGTTAAGGACTACAATTAATTTTTCTGATGGTAGAGAGAAAATCTCTCAATATTATCATTATAAATTTTTATATTTCTGTGTTTTATGTGTTTTCATTGTTGCCGCAATTGTTCAGGGCTGCGGCCAACCTTCGACTGCCGCTATGAGACGTTCGACCGCCAATAGCAACAGCGAACGAAGTGCTACTTATACGCTCGATTCGCGTAAATTCAAGTTGGGAATCACAAGCCATAAGAGTGTTAAAAAGCGAACTGGCGGCTGCAGTTGGCTGACGTCAGTTTCAACGCTCGAGTACGAGACAGCTAGCTAGTTTCTTGCGAGAGTTGTTTGGTTGCCTGGCTCTCTTTCGCTCTCACACTATTGTGTTGAACTTAAACGCGCGCTACTCCACCAAAGGGCATTTGTTGACAATTTAAAAAAGCCAAATAAATAGCAGAAAAAATAAATAATAAATAATAATTAATAATAAATAACAAATATGTTAAAATATATAAAGAGCAATTTTAAAAATGTCCGCAGTAGTATTCGAACTCATGTCTTTTTGACCCTGCAACGATAAGCATCCGACACTTAAAAAATTATTGTTGTACCAACTTTTTTACATTGCATAAGCTTGTAGTAGCTGAATTGGTTGGATGGATAGCAGACAACATCTGTAAGGAACGCTGGATATCCACAACTGGATGCCGTAACGAAACTCCAGATATCTTCTACGTCAGAAGAGGACAGATCTGCGAGCCCTGGTTTGATTAATCACGGGTCACAATACATTTGGCCAACACCTGGCCAATATGGGCCTCGTTGACGACCCAACCTGCGCAGCCTATCTTGAGGAAGCCGACTCCACGGAGTACTTTCTGTGTCACTGCCCGACCTTTGCAAGAACTCGGAGGCGCATTTTGGGAAGTGATACACTCAATATGAGCGAGGTGTTTACTCTCCCCTTGCATAGTCTTCACGACTTCCTACGGGAGACGGGAAGATTGTGACAAAAGGGAGCCTGTTTAGCAAGCCTACTCTATTTTCACACCCTTTCTCTTATTTCAACTATTTTTCTCTCTCCTAACTTCCTCTGTCGGGCATGGCACAATGGGCAAGGCTGCCTGAGTGCTAAGGATGGTTTCAACTTTCTCTGATGAGCCATCACACCCACCACAAATCTAATCTAATCTAATAAGCTTGTAGTACTACTTGTACTACTTTATTCGAATCTTCATAGGTCAAAATCAAAATAAATATGTTACTTACATAAATAATTTTTGTGATCCAACTTTTTTCAGATTTCCATTAGTGCACCTTACCATAAATGAACTCATTCTGAAGATTCAATTAAACCATTACACTCTTAATGCATGTTTAATAGATTTATTTGAAATAATTGTAGATATTTTAAAACTGTTACAAAAAGTTGTAGATAGCCAGAGGGCAACGGGTAACAAATCTGCAAAGTGCCTTACTTATAGAATATCTTTAAGCATGGTATTTCAGCAATTATGGCACGAGTTTGAGAGTCATATAAGCTGGAGTTGACGCTACCTATGTCACCACTCACTGCGAATCAGAAGATTTTATAATTACAGTATATTGTAGCAAAATAATGCTAGTGGTGTGAAACGAAGATGAAATTCACACGTTAGAGGCCTGCTTACGACGTTGTCCATACGGAATAAGTATTACTTTTATAATATACACTTGGTCGCAGAATTGTGCGTACAGTGCAAAAAAATTCGAAAGTGCAACTTTAACTCCATTTATTTCAATTTATAGGGTATTGTGACGAAGCAAAAGGTGCCCCGCCACTATATTCCATTGAATTTGTATAGTATAAGCGTTATTAGCATAAGTTATTGAATATAAGTTAAAGTGTAGAGATAGGACTAGCCTTAAGAAACGCGCCACTGGAGATAACTAGATTTTAAGTTGAAATTAAGTCACGTTAATTTAAGAATAGTAGAAATAAGACCCATTGTTAGTTTTAAGTTTAATTGGATTAGATTATCTAAAATAAATAGTTTATTTATCCGACACCGCCTTGTGGTCGCAGCAGCCAGCTCCTGCCAGCTAACATGATCGACAACGAGTTAGCACCCCTAGCGAGAGAGGAGTGAGTTGGCAGGGCAAGGCAATAGTGGCAGGGAGAGAGCAAGACGCGAGTCGAGATACTCAATCAGAGCCGCGAACAGAGTAAGTTGCTAACGCGGACTAAACGGAAAAGGGGGGAATGCAGAAAATAGTGAGGTTAGGAATGTAGCGTGGCGTGGAAAAAGGGATAGAAAATTATGCTAAATGTACAGTTTATAATGTGAATAAAGAAAAAAGGATTAACTAAGAGTAAATGATAGGTTATTTTTTCATCGCGCTGAATGAAGTTTGGTGTAAAAATCTGCCGAACCCAATCTCGACGGCATCGCCCCGATATTGTGGTGGCTTTAGAGGCGAGTTTAATAATGGATGTGCGGGCCCCACCCCGGTTCAGTGGTGCCATTTCCGCAGCTTACATCAAACACGTTTGCGTGGGCATCGCCTCGATTCGTGGTGCCTTGCGCCTGCAGAAGGTAATAGAGAATTTTTAACCTCGCGAGGTATAAGCGCGTGTGAGACTCCCTACTCTGCTCAGTGTCCCAGCACTTATAAATGCTTTGTGAGTGGTCCTGGACTGGCTGAGTTATACCCCAGCCTCCGAAACTACCTTACAGTATGTACTGCAGTAAATTTTTACTTTTCCGCAAAAAAGTATTGCGCCTGGCCAAAAAACTAAAATCTCTAATTTTATGTTTTACGTATGTTTATTTAAGCACCAAGCTAAATATTTTCTATCGTGTTGGGCATGTCTTTAAAGGGTTCCCTATTAAATTTGAGCACCCTAGTCCTTATAGTTGAGTTATAAAGAGTAAATCATTTTCGAAATTTTTATTTTAATTTTTTTTTGTTTAATTTTCTGCTAGCTAATTTCGGTTGTGTGTTTATTTTTTTATTTTTTTTAAGTTTGTCCGAGTTAATTTCGGTTGTTTTGATAAACGTGCGGAAAAACCTGAGTTGGTTAGCAACTGTTTATGTTATTTGATTTATTTTCAAAAAAGATTTTCTAAGTTACTTTTGGGATACACCTGTTACATATCAGATATTTAAAATACCCTTGACATTATGTGTGCAGGTTAGTAAAACCTTTTAAAGTTGCTTGTAGGACATACCCAATTCTATAGTCGGAAAAGCCTGCTTAAAGTCCTGAAACTGCATTCTTTATACGCAATACTAATTAGGTTAGAGATAAAAAAGTTATTAAACTCTGACCCAATAATAATTTTTTGTCAAAGCTTATAAATTTTGCATTTATAGCTCTGTCATGAATTGCCAGCAGAATAAACAGTAAATCATGCAACTGCAAAATACATCATAAAACAGGCTCAACAGCAAAATCGGACCACAAGCATTAATAAACACAGTAAGCGATAAACGAAAGGCGAGCGGGCAACGTTGCGTATGAGCAATTAATGCATCCAACAAAAACGCTCAAACAAGCATTGAAAATCGCCATTGGCATCAATCTGAGTGCTCTGTTGGTGGAGCGTTGGAGTGTGAGAGTGTATGAAAGTGGTAGGGTTGCCACCTTTTCGGCTGTACAGCTCGATGCATTCAAATAAACTAATTTTAATGCCTCGCATTGGGGCTATGGCACGCAATGCAGCTCAATTGTATTCCAAATGCAGCCACTGCAGGTAAATGCACGGAGAGAGAGAGAGAAGATATACTGATATCAAGTGGAAGAGAGAACGAGTTATGGTGGAGTGGGCATTGTTGCATGCCCCAAGTTTGGAACTGTGCTTTTGCACAGTTCTGCATATTTTTGTTTGGACACGAAAGAAAAATGCATATTTATTTTATTGTTGATATATTTTTTTTCAACTTCACATTTTGTTTAAACACAACAAAAAAAATGGAGTAAAACTGCTGCACTGTGTATGTTGGTAAATTATGCCGTTATGCGAGCTCATATTAACACTTGGCCGCCTTTTTCTTTTTTTGATACATATATGAGAATGCTGCCAATTTTTATTTAAATTACGTGCGTGTCCATTTCAATTTTGAAGTGCTGCAAAATGACGAAAAAAAAATTAAATCAATTCGAAAAAAAATTTCAACCATGAACAAAAATGCCAAAATCGCAATCGAACCATTGTTGCTGTCCTTTGGGTTGTGGTTCGAAATTGGCCTGACCTGACTTTAATTTGCAGCTGTATTTATAACTAACCAATTTATATTGAATATATATACTTCATTCTATGCCTAGCGCCTGCTCTAACCCGCCAAAACCCTCCGTCTAGCCTGATCAGTGCGCTTATCTGGCCAAAACCAATGCAGAGCTTTGCGTCGCACAGTGGATCCAACTGACTTCTTTTTCGGCGTAAAATCATAACTTTTGAGGAAGTAAAGATATTTTCAAAATTTAAAATGCATATAACAGAGAAGCCCTTAAGCTTCTGCGATACACTGCAATAAATAAACTGTGTATATAGGGAGCTTCAAAAAACGGCAGTAAAGTTCGATATTCTTCTTCTACTTAACTGGCCATAAAAACCCGTTATCGGGTTACGGCCTGATGTAAATACGTGTGGTTTGACGTGGTGGGTCGCAAACCCTACGCACAACCCTTTTAAGGCCTACAGGTCTCGAAAGAACCCAGTGTCATTGTTAGTCGCCACATACGACAAACTTTGACCTGCTGAGGTGGTATTCTCTAACCCGCTCCCCACACGGGGGAAAGTTCGATATTATATACTGCAAATGTCTTATCCTTGCATGTCATGGAAAAATGCCATGTTCTAAATTGTGCTTATTTTTCAACAACTCGTCCTCGTCGAAAGTTCGTCTATCTGCCGAACGTGTGTACACTGAGATCAAAACAGACTGCAAATATCTTGCCAACAGATTTTCAAAATTTTAACGATTTATTAAGAAATAAGCACATTTTATAGGTGCAAGGGTAGGACTTTTGGTATACACAATATCGGACTTTACTAACGTTTTTTGAAGCACCTTCTCTTCACAGAAGCTTAAGGACATTTCTGTTATATGCATTTTAAATTTTGAAAATATCTTATCTTTATCTGGTTTTCGCCGAAAAAGAAGTCAGTTGGATCCACTGTGCGTCATTTGTTGTTGGTGTTGTTGTTGCTGTGGGTGTTTAAAAATAAATAAACATAATATTGTTGGTGTGCCATTGTGTTATTAAGTGTGTGTTTGAGTGTGTGTGTGTGTGTGTGTGTGTGTGTGTGTGTGTGTGTGTGTGCGAGAGTATTGGTCTATCGACTCCAATGTTATGCCATGTTCGACCATGTATGAGTTGTGAATATTGTTGTTGTTGTTTATGTTGCTGTTGCATTTGTTGTTGTTGTTGTCTCTATTTGTTTAGAATTTGCCTAGACAGTTTTATGTACAGCTAGATATGCAATGCATAGATATAAACTTATATGTATGTATGTGTTTGTTTGTGGGTGCTTCTTGTGTGTGTGTGTGTGCGTGTGTGTAATTTATATGTCTGCACTCGCCTGTTTAACAAGCAGCATCAAACAATATCAACAACAGTCACAACAGCCACATCGAAGATAACTACATATGATTAGCATTAACTTAAAATGCATTAATATATGATTGCAACTTTAAGTCCAACGATTTTAGGAAGGCTTAATAAATAATATGAACTCTTGACGAGATTGGTTGAAATTGTTGGTTCGGCAAAAGATCAACATCATTTGAATGGCTCTTTACTTTTTTACTTACTAGAAGACCTGCTATTGTGTTGCATTTTAAAGTAGGAAGGGTCCGACATTGACACTTTATTGCCTATGGCACAATTTTACCCCGTACACAAAGTGTTAAGGGGTATTCAAGATTGGTCAAGATTTGGTCAATGTATATAATAGGCAAAAATGCGGCGTAGCAGACCATATGTCCGTCTGTTTGTAGATTTCAGAGACTATATACCAAACACAAAATTTGTGGCAGAAGATACGCATTTTCCCTGCGCAGTTTGTCGTATCATGCCGATATCTCATTCTCTTTCCCAGTGACAAATTAGCTATCTGATTGGCATAGTTATTCACACTTTTTCTTTTCATGTGTGGTGTCAAAATGCTCAAGAGACTGTATGTGACAACTGTGCAAAAGTTCTCGTAAAAATATGTTATATATTAATGTTTGAGATACGCTTTGTTTTGTGAAGAACTAAAAGTGAATTACAACGAGTTTAAGTCTGACCGTGAGAGTGTTGAGAAGAATGTGTAAATTTTTTCAAAAAAAAGCGCTGTGTTAGCTTCTGTGAAGAAATGCTTTATGTCTATCAGGACGTAATGAAACGCATCATAAATGGAGACGAGACTTGGATGCCTACGACCGAGAAACAGCAGATGAATGAAGCGATTATCGTGCCAAAGGTAAGCCAAAAATCAAGGTAATGTTGACAGTTTTTTTAATTTCTTCCGCCAGGCCAATCTGTTAGTAAGAAATATTATTTAAGTTTTATGCGTAGTTTGCGGAAAAATAGGAAAACAACTCTTGGTTTGTACATCATGATAACCATGATGAGATGACCATCTCAAAAGGCACTAGTTTTACGCGATCATTACATCATAAATTTAATAAATATCGTTCCGCAACTACCGTATTCACCTGATTTGACTCCGTGTGATTTCTGGTTTTCAGCAAACTCAAGGGACCGCTCCGGAGACACCTTTTGACTCAATTGAGGAGAGGAAAGCATAGTCGCAGAAGGCTCTTTAGGCCATTCCGAAGGAGAATTTTGCCAAGTGTTATGATGACTGAAAAATTCGATGACATAAGTATATTAAATAGATTTGGAAGAATAAATAAAGATTTTCAAAATATAATATTTAACTTTCAATTTCATTACCGTAGTATACATGTAGGTTTAATGAGGGGTTCGTACTATTAAAGAAAACACGTTTGCAAATTACGCCTTGACTCTATTTTATTTGACAACAAAAACTATTTACATTTTTTAACCTATCCAGATCAGTCTTCCCTCTTCATATCCCCTCTCTACTTGCGCTCTCTCTTATCTATTTTTTACGTTTCTTATTTAAATCTTACAAACTAAATTGAATACTTAATACTACATAATACTTATTCCTACATACATAAAACAAAAAAAACAACTTCGAAGTAAAAAACATGCCACGAAATTGTAGGTACTTGTATGCAATTCATAATATATATGATATAATTTATGTGACGAGATAAAAAATACTCTATATACAATATTTTTCATTGATAATGGAATTTTAAAGTCCATTTGCTGCGATAAAACAGACAAATTTTTTTGGCATTTCAGATTTCGACAAAATTTTTAAAAGGCTATAGCTACGGTTACATTCGATTTACTTCATTTTAGTCTTGTTGGATTTGTATTCACGCCTAGATTCCAGACGGGTACATTCGATTTATTTCATTTTAGTCTTGTTGGATTTAAGCTCTATCTTCCAAGCCAATAGCTAAATAAAAAAACTGTCTATGAAAAGGTTAATCTACGCTTTAATACCTAGACAACGGTATAAGGTTCGATCGGATCAGACGCTCTAGGCAAAAGCTACAGCACTTCGTCAGAGTCTCTTGCTTTCGTCACAGCACAAACTACCGTTCATTGTGATAGTATGAAATGATGTGCTTTCCTAAGCTGCTACAAAATTGTACTTTGTAGAGACATATTAGTATATATAAGCTAGAGCTACTAAATTTAGTAGTAGACGCATGTTAGGCTTTGACTATTCGATTATTGGGCGATTTTATAGCACAATGTACAATTGGCCGATTTTTAGTGTTAAGCTCAGGGGAAAAGAGTTTTGACAAAGCTCTTCTTGACTATAAACGCTGGGTCTTCAGCGAACTTTAAATCACCGCTGTTATCTACTATGATGAGCACTCCTCAAACCCAAAAATGTGTATCCCTAAGGTATCACAAGAGGGGAATAAACAATGAGAAAAGAAGAGAAGCGAGGAGTTTCCGACACATCAACTCTATCTATACATTGTTGCTTAAATACACATTAATTCAGCAATCGCAAGGGTTGTAAACCATTTTGTAATACGCCAAAAGTATTAACCAAACTTTTAATTAGGCCAATTGAACAATAGCTTAAAAGGTAATTTATTCAAAATACGTCAAATCAAGCCAGCAGCATCATCAATATGCTAATAGAACCGAATTTATTCAATGCCCAATGCTCCGAAAAAAAAAAACGACTTTTGCCAATGCAATTTTATATTTAACCCAAAACAGAAACATTCATTTGCATGGGGTATTAAATAAAAGCGATATAGAGAACACACAAAAAACGTTGAGAATGAAATGACAAAAGTAAAGAGCACCACAAAACCGCAGCGAATTTAAAACGACGCTTGACTAGCTCGGACTTTTGCTCTTGGCTGCATTTGAATGCAAGGTTTGGACAGGAGACCAAAACAAAATGGCGTCGTCAAGCGTGGTAAGTGAAGCGTGTCAGGAGGCGAGAACAAAGCAGGTTAAATGCACAGTGTCAAACGTGTTGCAAAAGGCTTAAATAAATATAACGCATACGCAGTGTGTTGGCCAGGAGAATTTAAAATTAAAGTTGTTAATTCCTTGGCACAAATGCTCTATGCTGCCAATGTGCCATTAATTGTCAATTTCAATGCAGAGCTCTGGAAATTACTGCCCATTGCTCCCTAAAAGCAACGGTACCAAAGAATTTTCACGTGTGCAGTCAAGTGAAAATTATCATTTCCAGCAACTAAATTTCTCATGCACAGAGCTACAAAACAAGCCAATGCCATAAAAGTATATGGAAAGTGAGCGTCAAGAGAAAAGAGCGCCAAGTCGGCAGAAAGTTTCGGTTAGAGGCAAGGGACAAATGTCGGCAAACCAGCAAAAAAGAAAATAAGTTCAGCACAACCGCAAAGGGCTGCACCCCAAAAAAGGGAATAAAAAAGAAATGGAGAGGCAACCGGCGATTTATCGCATTTTGCTGTGGTCGGCATTAGTTACGCTGAATTTTATCACAATTGCAATTCTTTTTGGCCACCTCGCAGCTGCCCCAGCTGCTCCAGCCCCAACACACGCCCACGCCAGCTGGCGGCTGCTCGATTTTTGGCGCAGGGCTTGGATTGCAGCCAAGCCAGTAATGTGGCTGGACGCCTCTGGCATTGCCTTGGCAACTGACCGACCCGCCGCTAATTTCCACATTTCGCCTTTAAATAATCATAATTCGCATTTCGTGTGCACGGGTTGATTTCGCTTTGTTGCCTCTGTAAATGATTAACGCCGAGGGGCACTGCGGGGCCTGGTTGCCTTCCAGTCTGCATCTTAAACACTTGCTACTCTCCGCCGCCCCCAACTGCTGGTTTAATGTGCAGCGCTCACTTCAAAATGCCAAACTTACACATTTTCAAGCCTCATTGCTCATTAGCGCACGAATTTGGCTGCACTCCAGCCAGAGTTTTGCCTAGATCTTCGTAAAAACCACCAAACATCCCTGATACCAGCATTCGAGCTCCGGCATTGTTAGATATATAACTCGTAAGCGTTGCAATCTGGCGGAGTTAAGCAGCTGAAAAGAAAATAACATTACAAAAAATTATGATAACAAGCTTAATACCTAACTGAATACTCTGCAAATTGAGGTAGATTTACAAATAAGCGGATTATCATGTAACTCTACGCTTTGTGTTTTCGTAGTGACTTTGACGTTAGACGTATCTGCGTGCGTTGCACTTCTGCATTTTGCAAAGCCGTACTTAAATGGTTGGAGTCCATATGCAATCCGTATATCCCTGCATAGAACTTGTCTCCCACAAAAGCAAGATCACCTTTCTTGAGGACAGGACAAAAGACTTTGAGAGTTTCCTTTAATGCCGCCATGCTTTTCCCTAACCATATTCTTGAAGAACTCTTCTTGGGAGTCATTGCCCAACTATAAACCGTCGAAGTGTTGCCTCCGTAAACTCAATGCACACCTGATATTCCTCTAATAGGTAAATCCTTGTGTCAGTTACTTACCATATTGGAAAGACTACTGAATATCATTACATTAATCATTCGATGATCTAAATCTATTCGGAAATTTATAATACTCCAACGCTGCATGTTTTCATAAAGTACTAATGACTTTCTTGAAATGTCATGATGTTGAAATATTTGTAGCTGCTCTCTCCAGTTGAAGGACTCTTCTAAAATGTGCCAAGCGCCAAGTTGGTGGCTGAGTGCAAAATGTTTGCTTAATTGTTAAAATTCGAATAAGCGTTGGTATCAAGAGGAGCACGGAAGCAACACAAAGACGGGGGCGGAGGCAGTCAAACTATGCGAAGTTGCATTAACCCAGTTAACCCATTAAAGCCGTGTCATAAATTGAAAGCCGGCGTAGTTCAACAACGACAACCACAGGTCCACGCTTGGCACCATTTTTGACTCATTAAAGTGAACTTCATGCAATTAGCCTAATAAGCTGCCTAGAAGTAGGGTGCCAGAAAGCGTCGGACCGTGCGGCACACAGTTTATACTATTTTTGGGCACATTTCGCATTCTTGCTCAATTAAATTAATTAAATAACAGCTGAAATATATGCAAGAGAGTCCAGGGAGACAGTGTGACCCAAAACTGATTCTGCATTTAAGTTACGCCGATATTGGTTGCTTTGCTGACAAGACAGTAGAAAATGTTAAGCGCTACTTTTCGACGAGTTAATTTACTAGTTAATCGGTTACCACTATACTATAATATACAGTAAATTAGTTGAACCTTTAAATTGGATCTTTATACTTTAAGTACAGTGAATTCTAGCTTACCAGCTTGCCCACATAGCAGCATTTTCGACATAACTGTCCGAAATCGACTTTTCGCTGCTTAGAAATGTGAAAATTTTCTAAATTTTGTCTCGTGCAGCTGCACACCACTCAAGAACCCTTTTTGGGCTGTTCATAAATGACATTTTTTGCAGTTTTTATTAACATTTTGATGGTGACGTCACATTTTCGGGACAAAGGTAGATCATACTTCTCTTCTTCTTCCCGTTCCCCCTTTCGACTGAATCTGTGTACAATTTTGTGAGAAACAAAATAAGTAGATAGCTTTAAGATTTTGTGTCATGTTTTATACTTTAACGCTTTTTTCCCTGCTCGCTTCGTTTGCCACCCCCGCCACTATGCATCACTCATCTCTCATCTCATCTTATCTCTCATCTCCCATCTCTCAGCTCCCATCTCATCTCTCATCTCATCTCATCTTTCATCTCATCTCTCTTCTCATCTCATCTCTCAGCTCATCTATCATCTCATCTAATCTAACCTCTCATCTCTTCTCTTTTCTTCTCTTCTCTTCTCTTCTCTTCTCTTCTCTTCTCTTCTCTTCTCTTCTCTTCTCTTCTCTTCTCGTCTCTTCTCTTCTCTTCTCTTCTCTTCTCTTCTCTTCTCTTCTCTTCTCTCCTCTTCTCTTCTCTTCTCTTCTCTTCTTTTCTTTTCTTTTCTTTTCTCTTCTCTTCTCTTCTCTTCTCTTCTCTTCTCTTCTCTTCTCTTCTCATCTCATTTCATCTCTCTCATCTCTCATCTCATCTCGCATCTCTCATCTCATCTCGCATCTCTCATCTCATCTCGCATCCCATATCTCATCTCATTTCGCATCTATCGTCCCATATCTCATCACATCTCTATATTTATCTCTCACATCTTATCTCTCAGATCATCTCACTCTCATCTCATCTCATCGCTCATCTCTCATCTCTCATCTCATCTCTATTCTCTCATCTCATCTCTATTCTTATCTCTCATGTCTTATCCCTCATCTTATCTCTCTTATCTCATATCTCCTATCTCATCTCATCTCTTATCTCATCTAATCACATCTCTTATCTCATCTGTCATCTCAACTCATCTCTTCTCATCTCATCTCATCCCTCATCTCATCTCTCAATTCATCTCTCATCTCATCTCATCACGCATCTCTCATCCCATATCTCATCTCATCTCTTATCTCATCTCTCATCTCTCATCTCATCTCTCATCTCATCTCATCTCTCATCTCATCTCTCATCTCATCTCTCATCTCATCTCTCATCTCTATCTCTCATCTCTCGTATCATCGTCTATCATCTCTCACATCATTTCGTTTCTCCTCACATCTCATCTCAATACCAACTCCCTCACTCCTAACTTTCTTTCTCCTATCTTGGCCACGCCCCTTTCTACTTTTCAGACACGTTTTTGCCTCTAGATCTAGCTTTTTTTTAAGCCTGATGGCGGGAAAAAATTTAAAACAGCGGGCAGTGGGAATTCCAGCTTTTTTTGAAAGTATGTTTATCTTTTTTCAGCTTTATTTTATGTAAGCATATAACAAAGAATTAAGTTTAAAATCGTGAAATCAAGAAAAAAAAAGTTGTCATCAATCGGTAAGATTTTAGTAACGAGAGTTCTGCAATGCCGCAGAAAACGGACGAGGTTGCCGACATCAACTACACCACGTTAAGCATTTTACTTACTTAACTGGCCATAACAACCAGTCACCGGGTTACGGCCGGACTTAAAGCTCTCGTCCAATAGTCTCTGCTCTGAGCGAACCAACGGAGACATGGTCTGCCCTTTTAACGTTTCCCTTCGACAACCGCATTGAAGACTCTTCTCGCAGGAGCTTCTTCAAGCATACGCATAACATGACCTAGCCAGCGGAGCCACTGTATCTTGATTCGCTTAACCATGTCAATGTCGCCGTAGAGCGCATAGAGTTCGTCGTTCCATCGGGAGCGGTAGTTGTTGCCAACGCGTAAAGGGCCAAAGATCTTACGGTGTACTCTCCGCTCAAACATTCCTAGGGCATTTTCATCAGACTGTGATATCACCCTTGCGTCATAAAGCAAAACGGCAAGGATGATCGTCTTATAGTGTTAGTTTCGTCTGGCGGGAGTGGTCTCTACTACTCATTTGCCTACTGAGGCCAAAGTAACACCTATTGGCAAGAGTGATTCTCCACTTGATCTCCATGCTGACATCCTTTTTCTTTGTGACGGTGGTGCCAAGGTAGACGAAATCCCTGACAACATCAAAAGTATATTTCTCAACATCAATCTGAGAGCCCAACCGTTTAATCAGATGAACATGCCTAAATCGCCGTGTTTGTTGAACGTTTTTATAAAAGGAACGTATCTCAAACGCTCCTTACATGAGTTAGCAAAATCATATCAAAATTAATAAACCCTGTTAGGGTTTGAAAGTGTCTCAAATAGTTAGCTTTTTTTTATTTTTTCTCAAATTTTTAGCTGTTTTTGCCATTTCTTTAGTCAATCTAGCTTTTTTTGCTGGTGATAAGTTGGCAACACTGGTATCTACCACAAAATATCTTCTTCCGATTTAATAAATTAATAAATGAATCAATTTTAGATTTAGCCGTTGATAAAAAAATTTATTGTATTGAAGACCAAAAACCGTTTAGAAGGCATTTTTCGATTCTTTCGAGATACAGGTTTTAATTTCGTTTATTAATTCCGAGTAATATTCTGGATTAAAATTTATGTAACACAGCAGACTAACTTTACAGATTTTATCACATATCTGTAAAGTTAGTCTGCTGTGTTACATAAACACTTTGCATGTTATCAGTGGATTGAGTTGAGAGTCAGGGTCTAGTTTTATACAGAAATAAAAAAATGAGCCGAGTCTTTCCTACATATAGAAAACAACAAGAACTGCAATGACAGGTATTTGGATTGGAAACATTTTTATGGTATAAGAAAATACAAAAGTAACCCTCGAATTATTAACATATGTTGACCCAAAAGACTTGAATTTTATGTATATATATATATATATTACCAAAAGCTATACATAAAAGCTTACTCCTCGTCCGAGTCGCCTTCATTTGTGGGCTTTAGGCCACCAAAAACCTTAGCGGGTATTGCTTGCTGCTCAAAACGCAACTTCTTCATAATTAAACCCTCAGCGTCAGTTTTGGTAGCAGCGGCATTGTCTTCGATTGGCTCCTCTTCATCTTCGTCTTCCTCCTCACTATCGCCAATATCAATCTCATCTGGATTAACCACGGTGTCTTTGCCCTTAGCACCTCCTTGCGTTTCGCCACGAACAAACATAATATTGGCGGTAGCTTTATCAGTAGGCTTTTGCTTGGACTCGGCAGCCGCTTGTCGCGCCTTTTCTTCTAGCAGACGCATGGCATCCGAGCCAGTGCCGCCATCCGCTGGCCCTCCATTACCTGTTGTGAGAAATTGTGCTGCCATCATATTGACCTGCGTGTTATAGGTGGCCTGCACAGAGCGCTTAATGCGCAACATTTCACGCATAGTATCCTCGTTGCCATGACGCACCTCAAACTCTTTCCAAGTTTGCCAGAAGTCAGCTGTAATACGTGGATCGCACACCTGCGTTAGGTAAACCAAACATTTGAAAAATATGATGAGAGCTAGCAAAAAAGTCACTCACCTGAGAGCAGTGCGCATAAATGGTTCTGGCGCGATCCACTTCACCCAGCTTAGTCTCCAGCTCCGCGAAGCGTACGCACATGTGTCGCATGTTCTGCTCCGGTAGCGATTCAATCGCCTTCTCATAGATTTCGCGCGTTCGTGGCAAACCATAAATCTCTGCTGCTTTTCTTATGAATATATTGTACATGTCATACATCTCCTCTTCCTTAACGGCAGTGGTGGCTCGATCATAAACGGCCATGGCGTGTCGTGCTAGTCCATGCTCCTCCTCCAACTTGGCGTATAACAAGTAGAAGTTCTTGGCATGCTCGGGGGGGCATTGATCAAGACATTGCTCAAAGAGATCGCGTGCGCGCTCCAGTTTTGTGCCGCCATAACGTGACAGAAACTTGGTCAGATAAGAGTTCCAGATGTCATAAACATTGGGCCACTTGAACAAGGAAATGCCCTTTTCATAGGCGCGATAGCCTTCCTCATAATAGTTATGCTCTTCCAAAAACAAACCATAGTTTATGATAATCTGTGGCGTACAAATTTTTAGATCGATAATACGCTCGTAAACTGCTTTACAGGTCTTAAACGTGCCAAAAGACTCTTCCAAATCTGCATACATGGACCAAACTTTAAGTGATTTATACAATCGCATTTGCACTGTCTCTGTATCATCGTGATAGGCCACCTTGCGCTTCGGCATAGCGGTGGCACGCTGCATTAGCTTTAAAGCCGCCTCAAACTCCTCCCGACGCAGCTCCATCTCAGCCCACTCACACCAAACGGTTGCCAAATCTTCTACCTTGATGTATTCCACCTCAGTGGCGCGCTCAAAAACAATGCGTGCATCTTCTACTTGATCATTTGATTCATAGAACTTGGCAAATTCAACCCAGAGCGTGTGCAGCTTACCCACAGCCTGTTTAGGCTGCACCGTCTGGACAGCTTCTGTGTAAGTACTTATAATCTCGGTGGGCTTGTCCTCGTACAGCTTAACACGTTTGTGCCACTCGTGAACGTTATGTGGATTCTGGCGTAGTAGTACACTGTTTAGCAACAACAACCGACGCTCCATTAGATATTCAAAACGGGACAGACGCAGCTCTACGTCTATGTCATTCTCTTCAGTAGCATTCTCATCGTTGGCAACTTGCTCCATTCGTTTGTTCAGCGACAGTTCTTCAAATTGTGCGTACTCATCAAATACCTGCGTAAAGTCTCTGACAGTCGTTACTGTTTGTATGGCCTCCTCGTAAATATCGCGAGCACGATCGAACAATCCAGAGCGTACATAGTAATCGGCCAGCGAGTTCCATAGATTGCCCAGCTGATCCGTATATCTGGCAAAAAGAATTTATGAATAAATTTAAACTAATTTGAAGTTTGCTAACCTGCGCAGTCCACCACGTATGATAGCATCCACATTAAGTGAGTGTACCTTGTGTGGATTCTTGGATATCAAGTCGCACAGCTCATTCCACAGCTGATGATTTGACTTGCCATGTTTTGACACAAAATGCTCATTGTCCACTATGTGTGCCAATTGCTGCGCTGCCTCATCCAGATGCTGCACCTGCTGCAAATACTCTACATACTCCTCGGAATCTTCGGGGCATAGCTTAAGATAGCGTCGATAAACACGCAATGCTGTCTCCGGCATGTCATACCGCTGAACAAACTTCAAATACAACGGCCAAATGCGTCCGTGCTGCGTAACGGGTAGAGCACGTAAAGCGCGATCGAAAACATGACGAGTGCGTGTTATGCGGCATTGTGATGTCATGAAAACACCGTAATCCATCCAAATCCGCGGCATCTTGTGCATAAACACCAATGCACGCTCAAATGTGTTGTTTACCTCCTCGTACATGGCATCCGTGGGTATGCGACCACGCACCTGCTTGCGCCGCGTGCGTAAATAATTATACCAAATCTTATAGCTGCCAGGCAGTTCTTTCAGAGCACGCTCGTATACTATGTTGACCCCATTGTTGGGCGCCTTTGCCTTATGATCAATATAACGTAGCCAATGTTTGACAGAGTAGGCATTGCGTAGTATTTCCTCTTCGTAGGGCACATCTTCTTCATCCTAAACAAATGCGTAAGTTTTGTTTGTAATTGAATGGAACGTTAAACTACTTACAAAATTTAATTCAATATTCAGAGCTGGCGTTGTTTTTGTGGTCATTTTTATTTTCAATTTAACAAATATCTCATGCAAAAAGCCGCAAAACGTTTGCATGCGCGTCGGCTATCAGCTGGTGGTTAGGTAAATGTTGCCAGATGGAAAAAAAACATGACACAACAGCTGGCTGATCGTTAAGTGCTGCCATACCCAGAATAAAAAGTTGTTGGAAAAAACTATAAGCTGTTGAATGAAATGTAAATAGAAGTGGGGAAAATTTTCATAAATCGCCAAAATATTAGAATTGGAACACCAAACATACATATAAATGATATACAATTTTTTAAATTCCATAATATTAGTAGCGATTTTATTGCATTGAATCGTACTGTTCCGCTGATGAACGTGCAAACATATTATTTTATAGTGAACATTTTGCATAGAAATATAGGATTCTTGCCAATATAACATATATTTATTTACACTAAAGGGAAACTTCATATTCAACCAACCATTTTAATTTGTTTTTATAAATTTAACAGACTATTGAAGAAAAGCACAAATTTGTGTCAACAATTTTCCAACCTCTAATCGAGTGTACACACTGCTCTGTTAGTTAACATGATGAACCAACACACAACCTACTGTTACTAGGGACAATGCTTGAGTGCAAGCAGCCACGCGATAGAATTCTGTCAAAAGTAAGAGAAGGCAATTATGCATTTATGTATGTGTGGTATACACTGTTTTTAACATTAAATAAACGTTCGCATAGTAGTTTTTAGCCGCTGTTCGTGCTTCAATCAATCACTTGCATTCGCAAATTGAAATTGTAACGTTAAAACGCAAGTTCGACTATCGTGTTCGCAATCACAAGAGTCAAATTCTATATCGAAGACGTGTACTTGCTTACAGCAAAGTCAAAAATTTATTTGAGAGCAATTTGTTAACATATTTTTACGCAATTGTCAGCAGCAGCTGACGACTTAGTGAAAGAAGACCAAGATACAGAGAGACGACGAAACAGAGCCAAAAAGCATATATAGGTAAAGTCTGCGCGTAACAAGAAAATAGAAAAATACTTGCAAAAAAGATTTTGTGTACGCGTGTATTAGTGTTGTAACTGTAAAGCAACAGAAATTGTGTGAAACTCGAGTCTTAAAATAGCCAAAAAAGAAAATGGTTCGCTTGAAACATTGTTAATTTATATAATAAATTTTGAATAAAATACATAAAATATATCTAAACTCGCCGCATTGATTTTCAACCATACAAACGAATTTTTTGGTAAGTTTATCTACGATAGTCCAATCCATTTTTATTTATTTTTTACGCCTACGTCACATTGTGTCTTCTCTTTTACGCTGCTTCGAAATCTTGCGCTCTCGACATACATAAGTACGTGAGTCTGTATGCGTATGTATGTCGGTGCGTTTGTAGGTGTCATAAAAATTTTCGCAATTCCCTTTTCACACACTTGTTCGCACAGGCTTGCATTGATTTTTCTACACAGTCCTTCTAGCCTCCTCCACTTCACAACCCACGTGCGCCGCTCCTTTCCAATTGTCTGCTATAATTCACGCCTCTCTTGTTTTTGTTTCTCTTACTGTGGTTTCATCCATCAGCTGTTGGCCGCAGCGCTGTCAAAATTTTCCGTGTGCGCCGTCGGCATTTCGGAAATCGGTTTCGGTGGTTGTTTTGATTTTTACATCCAGTTATCCCGTTGCTTGGCTTTCAATGAACATTTTCAGCCTCCTGCCTGAAACAGCTGCACGAATCAAGCGCAGATCCTATCGTGTTTGTTTGTTATTTCATTGATACTATACTCAAAGCCGGTAATAACAAAGGCTGCTGCAATAATATTGTTTGTCAAATTGACGCCGTTGTGGCAGCACCATGGTAAGAAATGATACCGCCGGAGACACCCCCACAATTGCGACCAAAAGCTTGTTAACACACGGAGCTGCCAAAAAAGACTAGAGATGGGTGCTTTACAAATGACCGACCACCACCGACCAAATATGAACAAGAAACATCCATCCAAGTGGATAAGTTGGGCTTAGTATGAAACTAAGCATAAAGATACTACAATTTTTTAATACTGAATGCTATTTTATGTTATTATTGACTTAAAACTCATCTTACAACCTTAATTCATAAAAATGAAATGTGGATGCAGTTAATGTCCGAAACTGGGATAGTCTGTATCTTTTGGATTTTCAAACAGAAACAAAATAAATGGTTTCATTAACGATTTCTTGGTTTTAGTTGTTATTTCTATGGTTCTTCGTAAGTTTACCAATTTCCAAATTTTTTAAGTTAAAAAAGCGCTTGTTAACCGATGCGGCTTTTTTTCCTTAAGGCGCCTGTTAAACGAAGTAAGATTTTGATTGATTTGTACCCCGCACCGTTTGAAGGTACGATGAAATCGCCAGTTGTCTCGCCTTCAACCCTATGCGATTGCATTCTAATATCGAGAGATTTTTTCACTTTCTCCCTTGAAAATCTCGCTTCGTGTAGCAAGCGCCTAATATAAATATATTTAGACGAATCCATAAATACTAAGCAATATTGTTTTTCATGTTACCGATGTTGGTTAACGTGCTCCGACTCTTGTCTAGTCTGTTTCACGACGCACGGCCCGCACGCATCTCTAGCTGCAACAACAAGTTTGTACCGTTGCAGAGGCAGCTTTAAGACACAGCTTTTGCAGCTTGCATTGACAGAGCTTTTGCTTAAATAGTTTTTTTTTTATGTACTTAACTATTGATTTATGATTTAGTCATTCATTCATTCACTCTTGTACTTGCAGCTTTAACAACGGAGCGCAGCCAACTAAAAATCAAATTTTAAGATACATTTTTTTATTAAGTGTTATTACGAGTGTATCAAATAAATATGGCCAACATGTCGCGTTTGAGTAATTTGTTGTCTAATTTGGCTTCCAATTTAGAGACTACACAGTTGATGTGTTAATTTATTAAAAACAACCAAGCAAAAAAAAAAAAAACCGACAAGGTACAGCTACAACAAATTAATTTTGTGCTTATGTGTGTGTATCTGCAATAGTAAAAAAAAAAACAAAAAAAAAATCATTCCATTAACGTTGTGCTCGCGCCTTCTCGCTTGAAAGGCACAAGAAAACACTGTATTTCTCTCTCGCTACGTTGTGCATATTTGCATTTCTTCGATTTTACTTCCAAAACGGTTAATTGCCTAATGGCAAGTTCGCTAAACAAGACTAGACACAGGCGCAGATTGGCTGCGATCTCGTTTCTATCGAATATCTCATTAGATGGCACACATCGGGACACAAAATTTGGCGCAACATTTGGCAGCAGCATCTGCACGCAGAGCCAGCAGCAACAGCAGGACCAGCATTACAACAACAACGCAACGGCAGCGTTGGGACTTGGCGCCGGCGGCTATCATCAGCATTATCAGCGGCATCATCAACAGCGCCATAATCAGGCGCAACACCAACAACAACAACAACACCAACAACATCAAAATGGTAAATGCGGGGGTGGAGTTGGTGGAGGCATCCGGGGCGCTGCTCTGTTACTATGCAGCGCTGATATACATATGGGTGATGCCAGCGACGCAAGTGGGTTTACGTGCGGTCCCGATGACTGCGCCGCCACTGCCGCCGGTGGCAGCGATGGTGATGGGCATTTTAGTGAAATTGAAAATATGGGTCAATACTTGATGAATGTGCAGCTGCCACACAACGCTAATGTTGTGCAGGTTGAGAGACGCAATATAAAGCGACCCACATCCTGTGGGCGTCAACAGCAGCAGCATCCGATTACGGGCAGTGGCAATACAAGGTTTCAGAAGCAGCAGCCGCATCAACGCGCAGGAAGCGGCGGCTCTGGAGCCGAAAGCGGCAGCGATTCGGACAGCATTAAGATACCGCTTAAGGTGTCCAATATGGGCAGTGGCGGTGGCGTTGGCGGAAGCGGCAGCAAGTTAATGCCGCTAAGAGAACGGTAAGTAGGGAAATCAGTTTACATTTGGAAATATATATGAGAATTGCGCATAGATTTCTGTTTGAAATTTCTATACAAATATTTCAAGGTTTTCGCCGTTACGTAACATAGATACGATTATAATATAGAAGACGTTTGTCGTTTCCTTATGTAGTACATGAATCACCATTTCAACATGCGAATGTTTTTCTCTTAGCGCAGGATGTCAACGACTTGACTGTTGATTGTGCTTGTTGTGCGTCACTATGCCCTAACAGAGATTGGTATGACTTTTAAAAACGTTTTGAATGCATAATTGTTTGGTGAACAGATAAACTAAGTATCTATTGGTCAGTGTCTGCAGGTTTTCCAGAAAGAGAGCTAAAAGTTTTTCAGAGTTTTGGCCCGTACACTAGGAACATATTACCAATATTTCAATAATTTCTTTATTTATAATGCTGTTATGCGGCCAGTTGGCTGTTTTGTTAGTGTATTCAAATTTGGCAAGCTCAACTTTTCTTTTATTAATTTCATTTTCTTAAACATTTGTTTATAAATTTGTTTAATTGTATCGTATAATTTGTAAGTCACAACACTTGACACATTTTGGCTAATTTGCTTGGCTGCCATTCAATTTTGTTTATCTCATCTAATTAAAGACTCAGAAAACGCATTCTCTGGCTCAGTCGCAAATAGAAAGAGCAGCGAAATGGGCAGCCCACAAATAAAAATGTGAAACAGTCGTTGCGGTGGCCGACAGTGCGATACCCTGTAGCCGTGAACCAATGAAAAGGAGCATGGCACCTATTTTTTGTACTCTGACTTTGTAATAAGAAATGAGAAATTCTTCCTTGGCAAAGTAAACTTCATCTCCGTATGAATTAGGCGCATTTGCTTAGGGTTCCGTATAGTCTCTGAAATCAAGAAAGGACGGACTGCCACGACTCTTTCTCCCTATTACATATATTACAGAAATCTATAATAACCTTATAAGTACAGGGTATAAAAATGGATAGAAAAATTGAAGTCAACTTTTTAAATTGAATTTATTTCAATTCTATTTGGATCACGTTTTTGGCTTGTGCGCGGCGACATCTAAATTTATTTATGTCACTTTGTCACTCTGTGTGATCATTCACACAGTTCAAAAAACAAACTAAAATTAGCATAATTTGAGCTGAGTTGATGCTGAATTTATTGAAAAGCGCGCTCACAAATTAGTTGGCGCCAATTGCATGTTGCTTGTCATCCAATTAAGCTTTGTCGTAGTACTTAGTTTTTTGTTGCTGCCCACTATTTACGCCCCCCTTTGTGAGTTCGTCCCATTGTCACGCACTTAAACGGCTTTCGACACTGCTCAGTTGATTTATTGGCCAGTGTTGACAGTGCGAAAAAAGGCATGTACAATACAATACATCTCTGTATAATTGCCACCTGCCCTTGCCCTGTGGTGACTCATTCATAGAATGATAGCAAGCGACTAGTCATAAAAGTTGTCTAGCATAAAGTCATTTTTATCGCTTGTCTAATGTTCAATCAAAAAATTTGATGCAGATAGTCGGAATAGTGCCCGACAGTGGAGGTACATCCAGTATACGGTAAAATGGGAACGAAAGTATTTTCTTTTATGTCACTTTTTAAAAGTTTAATATGACTTTAAGCATTTTCCTATTGGAAAGTTGGTTATTATGGGACAAAAATTACTTTTACGATCATAACTCTAGTATTCTTGGGCCAATAACGTTGAATTTTAAATCGTATATCAAAAACACGTTAAATCGATTGCGGGGAAAGGGGGACTTCTAATGAAAAACGGTAAATACGATAAATGATTTTGCTCACACGAGTCTCCACACCAAATTTTGTAACTCCCTTTTCCGGGAAAATGCACATCTCATGGTAAAATTCTTTTTCTCTAATTCTTATAGTCTCTAAGAAACACGTTCAAACACGGACAGACAGTCAGACGGATACGGTCAGACGGTCATATCTATATCGACTCGACTATTGCTCCTGACCATTTTTGCCCATGGAACATATGGTCTGTCACGCCTCCTTCTGCCTGTTACATACATTGCACAAACCTATAATACCCTTTAACCCTTTGTGTATAGGGTATAAAAAGCACTCAATAGTTTGCAACTTACGCAATGCGCTTGCAAAAAAAAAAAACGAGACCGAAATCGCTTCCAACATTTTAGTAAACTGCCTTGAACCCCCCGCGCGCTGCTAAAAGACAAAAAGAGCATAAAAGAGAGTTGCCCTGCACGCCTACTCAAAGCTTGCGGACAAAGCTTTCACTCCCATGGCCACAAAACATCGTTAAAGTTACATTGAACTCGCCTGCAGCGCTTTGTTGCATATGTACACATCTTACAGCTAGTGCAGTGCTAGTGGTGTAATTTTCCGAGGTTCTCGTATATACGATGCATCGAATAAACATCGATGTTTTTTTTAGCTATCGAACATTTCACTATCTCTTACGCCATTCTATTATTATCTTGTGTCGCTTGTCAAATTATTTCAAGATCATGTAAAAGTAAGTCTAATTCTCAGTTTTACAAATAGTGTAGCAAGTTGCAGAGCTGAAAGGCCAAACTTCTAGTGAAATTTCATGCTGCCGGAACGCTTATCAAAACTTTTATGTTTACATAATTTAGTTATATATCTATTTGTTCTGTAGTAGAGAGTATCTAGAAGTCTTCTTTTGTTCACATAGCTCCAGTTTTACTTATTAAGTATTACATATCGAAGTTTCCTTCTATAATAAAAAGTACAATTTTCAAATACAAAACATCGGAAAGCCATCGATGCATCGATGTTTTAAGATGTCCATTGTCGTTGGACTCTGCGGTGGTAAACATCGATGTTTTGGTCTAAACTTTCATCACTAAGTTGTGCTGGCTGCATTTCATTGTGCTTTGGCAGACTAGTGACCTTGTTTTTCATTTACAACAGAAACAAAGTCGACAACGAAGCGCTACGCTGCTGCTATGGTACGCTGCACTTGTTGTAGTTGTTGCATTTGTCATCGTCTTCATTGCTTGTTCGTCTTGCCTCTTGATGCACCTTGTAAGTTGCCAGTCTGTCGCCAACATTTCGATGTCAATCACCTGGGTCCCTTGGTTTGATGATGACAGCCGGCCTCTAATTAGTATAGTTTAATGCTCGTGTTTTGGCTCTATTGTCAGCGGCCTCTCGTTTCTGATTTACTATTGTTTATGCATTGCCTGTTGCATATTGTAAATATTTGCCAAATTTTTACTTGGCTGTATGTCAAATGGGCCGCTTAACTTTTGTTTACGCGTCAATTTGTTTTCCACCTACCTCAAGAGTGTTTATAATTCAGGTTGCTATCAATTTTAATTACAGTAGAACATTCGCTTACATGATTAATAGTTCCGAGAAAACTTAGTAAAGCAATACCATGACAAATGTTATGATTGAAAATGAAGTAACTTTAAATTAAACTTAACAAAGAAATGCGATTTTCTGTGTCAGTGTGATGTTTGCAATGAATTGGAAAATCAAATTAAAGTTTTACAATCTTCCTACTAATATGGTTAACAATGAACATACATAAATGCACGCTTTTACCACTTACTATATCTGTATAATTAGACAAAAATTTCAAAATAGGTAGAGCGGGTTAGAGAATACCACCACAGAAGATCAAAGCTTGTCGTATGAGGCGACTTTTATTGACACTGGTTTCTTTAGAGACCAGTAAAACCATTAAATAATGCATTTACATCAGGCCGTAACCCGATAACGGGTTGTTATGGCCAGTTAAGAAGAAGAAGAGCAGGTAGACAAGTTCTATTCTCAGATTAGTCCCATTGTTGTTTACTCAATGTTCTTTGTTCACTCTGGTGTTTATGAGACACGACAAGCTCATGGCTAATAACCCCGTTGATTTGCTTGATCTGTCAATATTTAGCAGCTTCTTAGCCTATCGCATAACATTGCAACAACAACAAATAAAGTGCTTGTATCTGCATAAATCAAAGAAGTTTTACCCACAGAGCTTTTATTACAGTTATTTCCGTTTGAGCTGCCCTGCAAAATGCTCTTACAATCCACTCAGCACATTCCAGTCGGTAAAAAACAAAACTAAACTCCCTGAAAACACTAAAGTAGCAAAACAAAAAATAAAACAAAACAAAGCGGCAAATGTATGTGAGTAGTATTTGTTTTGAAATGCGAATCGTTGGAACTTCCTGTGGGAATCCGCTCAGTATCTGATAAATGCTGCGTCTGCGCATAGCTTGATAAGAGATACAAAAAATTAAGACGCAAAAAGCTGCCAGTGTCCCCAAACACTAAACAAATTATGCTTATAAGTTTCTTATTCCCCTTTCCGGCTATTTATGGTTTGTTTTTCTTTTCGGGATAGTTGTTTTGAAAGTTGAGCTGTTTTTAATTCGGTTAAGCGTTGGTTTCAAGAATTGCATGAATGGAATTATATGGAAGCTGCGAACAAAACAAGTCTTTGCAAAACGTAAACAATTTTTTTGTGCTTTATCGGGTTTTTTATATATTAATTCGTATACCCTTTACGTAGAGACCGTCATTGGTACTCTAGCATTAACCCATTAATTTTTATGGAAAATTATCAATCCTGTTCTAAATCCAAAATTCGATTTGTTCATTAGACAATGAAATTTATAGTGTGTACTAGTTTTACCTTGTACACAAAGTGTAAAATTGAAAACTTGTCAATTGGAACTTGCCAATTGGGAAATGTTTACAGGCATATCGATCTTATGAAAAGAGATATAAAAGTGGATACTTTCGTTCCCATTTACCGTATTTAGTGTCGGGACGAGCATATAATTTTTATATTTATTCTTGTTTTAGTTTGATCTAGTATCATGTCCTTTCGGCTGAAACTTGAATTGGGAAAAAGGACTTGTTCCCGAGTATTTTATGTAATATTATTGCCATCTAAATTCCTTTCCTAGCTTAGAATAAAAGCTTTTTTATAGCATTACGTAGACCATTGAGATACCGGTGTAAGCAATTTTTAAATTTTTCTTGTTTTGATTTGAATTCACAAAATGCCGCTTTTTGTATGACGCTCGGTGAGCGCATGGATTTGCGTCATAAGCTGTATAATTGGATTGAACTTTTTTAACAGGCTCGGCTAAATCTTGTACATATGTATACTGTGTGTGTGCCACAGCTTTCAAGAACAACTGCCCCCATGACATCTGACAGTAAACTTCAAAATCTTGGCATTGCATCATCGCAAACATCTGGCAACCCCAAACACGCACTCGCACAAAATCGTTGCGCGCGGTGCCATCAATGTCAATGTCAGGGTTACCCCATAGCCGGGTCCAAAAAACCTGTACTGGCTGCCGCCAACAGCTTTTTTTGTATCCTACCCTTCCTGCCTTCCTTTTATGTGTGTCCTCACTCAAACTGGGTAACCTTGAGGCAGAACTTTATGCAATTTTGAAACGACGTAATAAGAACCGGTTTGCTCTTTTTTCTGTTTACTTTGCGTGTTTGTTTGTGCTACTTGTGCGTCTGAGTTCTAATCCTGGCAAGGATGCAGCTGTCTCAATGCCACATGCATTTCAAGGTTGTAAGGATATAGGTGCTATAGTAGCATGTGCTAAGTTTTCGCAAAAAGGGTTGAAACTGTGTCAGTGGGATATGTGGAATATTAGCGGTTGAATTACACAACATGCATATGTATCTAATATAACTTTTGCTTTATGATTTTAATATATTATTCTTATTATATTCATATATATATCAGCGCCTTGTTTTCTTATTTGAATCGTTTATTCTCGCTTTGTTTTATGCGCAAGTCAAAAAGTTCAAATCCAAACCTATTTGAACCGACCAAAACCGCTTCATTCCATAAATACTTTTATACATACATACTTACTACTACTTCAAATAAAGTCACAATAAACATACACAACGAATGCAAAGCCAAAGCATGTGGGCAAAAACAGAGAAGTAAAAGGTATTTTGTAGATACGCGGACTTTGAGATACACTTTGCCTGATATAAAATACTGAACGAATTGTGCATAATGAAATGGAAAAAGGAAAAAGTTTTTTCGATTATTTCGTTTTTCGTTCAAAAACTTTTTTTCCCCATATCTTGCGCTAATAGCTGTCAAACCCTACCTTCTTATTGGATTCAATCGAGTTGCTCCATCTTCAATTTTGGATTATAATACAGATTCATTGATATTTGAATAAACATTAATGCAAAATTTACAAAAAAAAAAAAAAAAAAGAAAGTTGATTTTGTTATTAGATTATAAAAAATGTTATGATTGCTTCGGGTCAAAGGGAATATACACCATTTCCATTCCATAAACTCGCGTATTTACTTTAACAACGAAAGCAACGATAAGCAACAACCAATAGAACAAGAGGGCCCCATTAGACATATTGCTCTGGTTCTTATTTGCCTTGGTGGTTTGTGTACTTGATAAGAAGCCCGCAACGAATCGTTTATCTTTCGTGTTTGTGTTGTTATAAGGATTTGCGCAATAAGCTGACTTGCAACTGATAGCTCAACGTTGCTATAATTCAGTGCTATAAATAATGATTTGTACCATAAAATGGACGGGGCTGCCATTAGAGGCCAGCTTAGATCACATGCTATAAAATGTTTTATATGTGCTTGATATCGAAGAGACATGCTATAAAATTCTATTTATACGAATTTACAAATGTTTTCCCTGTACTCTTAACATTTTTTTTGCTATAAAATGATTGCTTTTGTTTCCGTTGCTCTTCACACTGCATTTATTTGTTTATACTTTTTTATTGCAACTGCAACCTTCAATTTGCCTTTAAACGCTTAGTTTATAAAACATTCGAATTAACTATGTATATAGCTGCAGGAAAAGCCGACACTGTCAAGTTCTTTAAATATAGCGCTGCCTGCGTTTAAAACCGCGTGCAAAACGCTAGTAAAACGCAGCTGTGTCATGCCATAAAAAAGAAGGCCAACAAAATAACTCGTTTTTATGTGTTCTCTTTGTGCTGCGTATTTGTTTACTACCAACTAATTGTTGTTTTAGCAATTTATCTTTTCTGGCTTATTAGCCCCTATCAAATGAGACTGTCAGTACCGTTCCCGGTCCCATCTGGTAATTACTGACTGCTTTATCAGTAAAATTTTTTGGTTTGGTTAATTAACAACGAAATGTGCAATCTTCTACATATGTATACATATATACTAGTCAAAGCAGCTGTTTATTGCCACATAATTTGCACCTACTTACCGGCTGGTGCGTCATCGAAGTAGTCGCTTCAAATAAAATCGAAGCTGCTGTGTCGAAATCGCGCGATCTATTGGCGTTTTGTTAGCGTTTTTTCTTTCGGTTGTTGTATGTCGTGTGGGCCAAAATAATTCGTGGGTTCACACCGGTTGCCAAACGTGTTCGAATACATTTGTTATTGTTTGTTGCGGTTAGTTTATAAATACATATGTGTATTCAAATGGGTTAACAGCCAAGTTAAGTTTGCCACTTTTATGAGCTCATGCATGATGTCTAATGCAGCAAGCTCATTTAAACGATCTGTTTTGCATATTTTAATGTAAAAAAAAGGCAGTAAATAAGTCAACAAAAGAGGCACGTGATGCCCTAGCCCACAACAAATTATGGGATACAGACAGACGGGATACTCTGTACACATTATCGATGCATGTATGGGTTTCTTCTTCTTAACTGGCCATAACAACCCGTTATCAGGTTACGGCCTGATGTAAATACATTCATTCATTGGAATTGTGGTTTTACGCGGCGGGTCCCAAACCCTACACACAACCTGCTGAGGTGGTATTCCCTAACCCGCTCACCACACGGTGGCAAGGGTTTGATGAAGGTAAATATTTTGCGTAAGTCGGGGGGTGTTTCGGCAAAATGTCAATTCAGCCAATCCTAATCATTTACTCAACCCACATGGACAGTAAAAGGGGGCATAATTGTGTTTCAAGTGGATAGCTTGTATGGTGTTAACCGGTAAATTCTCTACTGTGGAACGGGCTGTGATATAAAAATGATTCTACAAACTTTATCTGCATAGAGAAAATTAAGAATCATATGTAACTCATAATATAGGTGTTCATACGGATGGTTCATATAGACTACGAGTATTGCTGCTAATCCTTTTTGCCTATGGCCCTTTTAAAAATCTATATTACCCTTTTGCACTTTTTGTACAGTGTATAAAAACTCACTTTCTTTGTAAATGAATTGCTCGCGAATAGCCCACACTGATAACAAATACAATTATATGTGCTCATTTATATACAAACATTCATATGTATGTACAATGTACATATTGATTCAAGTGTGTTTAAATATTCTTAAAAGTGTATCAAAGCACTCACTTTAATAAAAATTGATTGACTCGATTGATTTGATTGCAAACACAAAAAAGCCACAAATTATAAATTATTTCTTATTGTTATTGTTTTTCTCTCAAATTTAAATGTTGCACATGATTTATTTGCATTCATATACTTATTTTTGTGGCAAAGCATATATTGACTTAGTCTTTTATACTTGATTAAATATTAAAATTGATAAGCCTGAAAAGTTTGATGAAATAAGTTGGCACAGCTGCGCAAAAAGTATTTGTTTTGATTGTTTAACATCTTGACAGAGCTTAAATGCTCATAATTTAAAGCTTAAACAGTTTAATATTGAGATGGGCGCTAATTACTACAACAAATAGTATGTTTGTCTTAACAGAGGGATAGACGATTTTTACATAGTATTAAAAAAAAAAATATGCAGACAGTCGAAACGGTGCTGTTCCACTGCCGGGGAATACCCTGTACCCTTCTTTCCATGAAAATCTAATATCCGTGCAAATTTTTGTATTTATGCTTTGAGCGGTATGGGCGTATTCTCTAACCCGCTTACCAAACGGGCAAACTTTTATGGTCATAACTCCAGTATGCTTGGGCCAATTTTGTTAAATTTTGAAACATTAATCAAAAACACGTTTAAAAATATATGTGGCAATTTTCAAATCAATATGTTGCGGGGTGTGGCAGTAATTAAGGTAAATCTATTGCGGGGGAAGGGGATCCATATGGAAAAAAGGTGAACACAGTTTTAATGATTTGGCTCACACGAGTCTCCACACCAAATGTTGTAATTCTAGTTCTCATATGTCCATAATATACATGTAGTGGATATTTGGAGCAGTTTATAGGCGAAGGGGGTTGAAATTATACCATTTTTATACCCTGTACACAAAATGTAAAAGGGTATTATAGATTTGTGCAATGTATGTAATAGGTAGAAGGAGGCGTGGGAGACCATAAGTTCCATGGGCAAAAATTGTCAGGAGCAATAGTCGAGTCGATATAGACATGTTCGTCTGTGTCTGTCCGTGTTGTCGCGTGAGTTAGAGCAAAAATGTTGTTACCAAACGTGCGCGTTTTCTCTAGGTGGATCAAAGTTGTCGAATTATGTCGCTATCTTACCCTCTTCCCCCGTGACAGATTCGCACGGTTTTAGCCTACAGCATTAAAGCTATCTAAATGAAACTTGGCATAGTTATGCAAACTATTACTGTCCATGTGTAGTGTAACAATTATTCATATCGAATAGGAACTTTAGAAGATATAGCTGTTAATGTTCCAATTTTAGGCCCCTCCTCCTATGAACTGCAAAAGAATTTCACTTTTTATAGAAATGTTAAGGTTAACATTCGTCATGTGAGGCTTATAAACCAGACAACGTTGCCCTTTTTCCACCGTTCCGACTGTCTGCATACAATTTTTTTATTCGGTTACCTAAAATAAATAAAGCTGAAAAAGAATTTCCACTGCCCGCTGTTTTTAATATTTTCCCACAATCGGGTATTAAAAAAGCCTAGATCTAGCGGGGGGGAAAGCTCAAATCTTCCAATCTTGTCATTATAATCGGAATGATGTAATAGTGTTTTGAATTAATTTAATAGATATGAATGCATGTGCATGGAAAAACGAGTGAGTACACAGACGGATAAGATGTACTCTATAGGCCAGTTTTCGTGAATGCTTAAATTTTGTGTTTTTTAGATTTCGCTCTCCACAGCAGCCTAAAATTATTATTTATATAAAAAGATTCCAGTGTAAAAAATTTAAATATTGTTTGTTTGCCGCACCGGCGCACAGAATATAATAGAAAGCAACTACATAATCGAAAACTAAAAACCAAAAAAAAAACACCTGAAAACAAAAAACTATTAAAAATACCCATACACATAATCTTACAGGGCTTGCATTTGTATACAATGCAGCACCCGCACTCTTCTTGCCAGGGGTAGTGGTATCTTTAACTCGCTCTAACACACGCACACACACGGACACCTTAGGCCATTAATCTTTTTTGGGACCACTCTTATCACAGTTTGTAGTTTGTAGTTTTTGATGTTTGTTGGTAACACTGTAGAGCACTTTGTTACCTCTCACTCGCACACATTAGTTCTCATTAGTGACTTAACAAATTGCGATAGCAGCAAACAACAGCAACAAGAAGAAGAAGAAGCAGCGTCAACGCACAATTTTTCGTGCGTGCGTCGACACGACCAACAACAACAAGAAGAAGAAGCAGCCCCTTGCCGTTTCTTCTTTGTTGTTAGTCTTTCGTTTGCCGTTACATTTCTTCGCCTTCTGCTGTAAAAATGTAAATGATGGAATTCAGCTTTGCTGCTGCTTCTTCTTCTTTTGGTTCACAAATGTTTCGTGTTGTGTTTTTGAATTTTGTTGGGCATTCTGTGCTCCTGTTAGAATACTCCAACTAATTAACGGGTTATGACAGCTTTGGCGCTTAACTCAACCCAATACGTATGAGGGTGCAGCACTCCATCATATTTTTTGAAGGATGTGCCCGGCCTGGCGCTCTCCAACATGGCCCAATTAAGGCCCAACTCATTTGGCGTGCGCCATGTGAACTACTGTACACATATATTTTGCTCTCATTTGAATTTGTATTTTAATTACGCCCACGAATGCTTCTTCCGCTCGTTCGCTGTTGGCTGCGTCACGCACGTGATTTACAGTTAATTAGTCAGCGCTGGCAACTTGGTAGCACATTTTCACACCTAAGCTTTTTTCAAAGTTGTAACCTCGACCTAGACCAATTATATCAAGGTGATTTACTAGGCGCACAGCAGTCGAATATGATTCAGCTGTGCGTAGTAGAGCGCAGTCGGAACTAATAGGTGCCGTGCCCTTCACGCATATCGCAAACAGCAATTGTTTGCAGCTGTATGCGTGTGTTTGAAAGACAGAGCTCGACAATAGACGCTACGAACCGATCTTGCCACTTGCATTGGTCTCCTCTACATTATACATTATACATCATATGTAATATGTAAGTATGTATGCGCCCTTAAGAAAACTCGCTTCGTAATTACTCTGTGCGAGTTTTGCTGCTTGCCTGTGAAAATATCGATCGGTTCGGAAGGGGCATGTGTGTGCGTTTTTTTGTTTTTGACGCGATCTTTACGTGTGCGCTCTCACACTCGGTCGTTGTCTTGCTCTCATGTGCGCTATGCATTGGTCGGTTGAGTTTTGTGACATTGAATTTAAAAATAACAAAAATTTACCACATTTAATATTAACTCGCGTCGCTGTTGCTAGCTTCAAATACGCGTTCCAAAATAGCCACAAGATACATACACAAAAACGCCTTCAAGGTTCCTGCGCGTTTTTCCACTTGTTGCGCGATTTTGAGCGCCTGTTGCGCTTTAGATCGATTTTGAGCTCAATAAATTCTAACGAGAAACTTTGATGTCTTTTTTTTTCTATATCATACAAGCAGCACTTTTAGCAATGGAGCTAGTGATGCAGAGGGACAGATTCAACCGGAGCGTCGTGCACGTCTTAATACAGCGCCTGGCATGCGCCATGTTGGGGCGAGTCATGTGGGCAGCGCAGGACTTAAGCGCACCTATAACATTCTAAGCGGTTCCAGCGCTAGCCACATTACAGATGATAGCAGCACGGAGAGCCTGGCCCCAGTGGGCAATTTAGGAGGCAGTTTTCGCAATAGTCTTAGCAAGTCTGTGCAGATGAATGGTCAGCGAACGCACGGTCCACGTGATGAGAGATTGGTTCTGATTTCTCGTAGAGTGCCGTTTGCCATCTTTTCGGTGCTGCCTTACTGCAAGGGCAAGAATGGACGGTGAGTTAAATTTGTTTAGCTTAAATTGGAGCTATCAATATCTTCAAATATGTTTTGTTTTACAGCACGGAATTTCGCAAGGATGATCGCAGACGTCGAAATACATCCACCTCACGTCCTTTATCTTCTATTAATGATGCACCCTTTGATCCCTTTGACTTGCTGGGCATTAAAAAAGCCGAGAGTGGTCAGGTAGGTGAACCTGTAGTTTGTTTTCTTTGCGAGATTCTTATTTTGAGCTCTTTGTTTTCAGGACATTTCTTACGGTCATCTATTGATACCCTCACGTCCCTATGAGAAGGAGCGAAAAAAGCATGGAAATACCTCAACTAATCCTTCAATCTTCGATAATCAAATTGAAATAACGAGCACTGCAGCTTTGAAAAATCATGGCATAGCTAGGTTGGTGCCACTTGCTATGCTGGCTGAATAGGCTTTAATTTTTTGTTAAAATATCGTATACACAAAACATACACACAACCATTATCATACCAAATCATTCAGGGGTATATCACGGCATACGGCTCAATGAAACGAGCGCTGCCACCAAAATGTCTCATTGTGCATGAAATACAATACATATTTACTTGAGTTCGAGTATTAACAAAGTAAAACAGATTTGGGTATGATATTGCCATGGGTTAATAGATTAGAAACTAATCGATCTTGAATATCCTTCGATGGAAATAAGTTATAATTCTTAGGGAAAAAATAGCTTCAAAACTAATCCAAACACAATATGTAGAGCAGATTAAAGACCTGTATTAAATGTTAGAAAAATCTCACAAAAGTACTGCACCTAAACATAATTTATCAGTGATGTGCCAGAAACTCTTTCGACAGAATTTCATATTGTTTCGGCCTGCTATAATCCTGGTCTATCCTACGATATGCAAGAAAGAGTATGAAACGCTTAATGGAGAGGTCGACCGACCAAGTTTTGAGTACATTTCGAATGGAACCTTGCCATGGTCATAAGTATTTTGTATATGACAGCGATTAACCAATTTTTGCGAATTTTAGCACTTTCAAATTTAATTAGTCAAATTCGTAGTTAACATAAAGTCATGACATGACAATTGGCCACAAATGATATTTTAAAATAATTTCAAGCTCATTTATCAACTATGAGTTCTTTTTTATGGAAAGTGCTAAACAATTAGCAATGGTTTGCTTTTTTTTTATTTGCTCGCGAACAATATTTAACCAATCAACCAAATGAGCTGAGTTGACCCATTGTACAACATATGGTTAACTTACTCATCGAAAAGGAGGGCTTACACAATGTTCATTACTTTTGATTGTTACTCGATATCCAGAACTGACACGGCTATATGTTTTGTTTATATAATCTGTGTGAGACTTGTGTCTATTGGGGCAGACGACTTTTGGTTTAACTTTTTACCCCACTAACTTGGTAACTAAACTGAACTGACCTAAACTCGTACATAAATATATAGATATGTATAAATAAAAAAAACATTCCGATACATTTTGTACCATTAACTTTTGCTAATCATAACGCTTTGCACTACTTCGTTTCAGCACAAAAACCATAACCAAACGTCAAGGCAAATGGTAAATTTTTGAAGCAGCTAATTAAAAAAAAAATATCAATATCAACGATCGAGGCGATCTCAGCTTTAAAAATGTTCAGATCCTTGAGAGCTGAGTTCGACGCGTTCGTTATGCAAAGCTTTCCAGTAGCCACTACACCACTAACAAAACCCCTCTCTCACATATACATATACACACACCTACACACATGCTCACCAAGCACACATCGAAAACATGCAAATACTACAACTAACCCACAAAAAATGCACCCAATTTGCCTGTACAACTGATGCTATACATACGTTCTGTTTTTTGTAAGCACTGACTAAATCTTATATTTAAAATTCCTAGGTGTTTCACCTATGAGAACAACAATCGCAACAACGCAGCCAGTCCCACGGCGGAGCTAAAACTTGACATGGACATAGAAAGCATTATACTAAGCGGTGATGCAGCACGCGGGGTAACAGAATTGATCTTGTACAGAATTTTTGAACTCTTAAAACCCACAACTTTTGCATTTGTTGCAGTGCCAGCAGTACTCGGCCAATATCTTGGATGATCCGGAGCTTATTGCCGGCAAACATCGCACTTTGCTGACTTTTACATCGTACATGACCTCGGTCATAGACTATGTGCGGCCGTCGGACTTGAAGAAGGAACTGAATGACAAGTTTCGCGAAAAGTTTCCTCAAATACAGCTAACGCTGAGCAAGCTCAGAAGGTAGATTCAATAAATCCCTACTTTCTGTCCGCCACTAACTAACTATACTCACCCCGAACAGCATCAAGCGTGAAATGCGGCGCATAAATAAGTTGGATTCACGCATTGACCTGGTAACCATTTCGCAGGCCTATGTCTACTTTGAGAAACTTATTCTGGCCAATTTGATCAACAAGGGCAATCGCAAGTTGTGCGCTGGCGCCTGCCTGCTGCTCAGCGCCAAAATGAATGATGTGAAGGGCGACGCTCTGAAGAGTGTTATTGAGAAAACGGAGAATGTGTTCCGGCTAAATCGCAAGGAGCTCATCTCTTCCGAGTTTGCTGTATTAGTTGCGCTAGAGTTTAGTCTGCATGTGCCCATGTACGAGGTATTGCCGCACTATCAGCGCCTACTCTACGAGTCCTAGAATTGGCCCAAGCGCTGTGCCGAAAAGAGATTAACGGCAGCAGCGCAAGCCGTAGCCCTGGCAGCAGCGCAGGCGGCGACTCAGCGTTTAATGCGCAAGGGCAGCAGAAAATAATTTTATAATTTCAAAAAGTGTGTTGCATACTTTTGGGTGTCGGGTTTTATTATGGAAACGTTTTAATAATCATGATAATGATAATGATGAGATAACAATAATTATGTAAGGCTAAAATAAGTTTTGCTATTGGTAGAAGCGATAAATTTGACAACAACAAAAACGTATATATAAGCTATTTACAAGTCCCTTAATTCCCGGTAGTAGGTAAGCCCCCTTAGCTGCTAAGTGTTTATGTTTCATAACCAAATATGCAAGTGTTTCTTTAATATATATATTTTTTTGTTTTTATTTTTACATTTCAAAAATGAATAAAGTTAAACAAAATACATTAAATACACAAAACCCGTTCACGCATATACATAATTTAGACGCTGTAAGCAGTGAATCTTATCAAGCACCCAGTCAAAAAACAAATATGTGTGCGTTGTCACAATTGGGGAGTCTTTTTTGTTTGTGGCTCCAATGCATCGAATGAGACGTGAATATATTCAAATTGTATTCGAACGCAGCGCTACAACGATCTTCGCTGCTTGAAATTGCTGTGAGCCGTGTGCTCAAAGCTAACTAATCCGCCCCAACTGAAAAGCGCCGTAACGTAACTTTGAAGGAAATCTAAGCATGTTCTTGACTTTTATGGGCCTATGGCATTAGTGGCTGAAACTATTGACTGTGGCTCATCAATCAAAAATCAATAAATTACGAACGATCGATTATTTGTCAGAGCATTAGGCGCACAGACCAGAGCAACAAGTGTACACTTCCCATATGGAAACCCAACAAAAGAGTTCTGTGTCGAGTTGCCGCGGCTATAAACAAATGCGATAACCAAAAAAATACACGTGCCGGTTGCCCAGTCAGTGTTGTGTCTTGTTGTATTTGTTGTTTTTGGTCTGTTAACTCTTTTTGATAAGCGCTGCTTTGTTGTTGTTGGACACAGGCAATGGCGGCCAGGAAAAGGCATAGGTTGCGACGTTCAGTAAAAATAAACCATATGTGCCCGTTTGTCATTTAGTATTTGTTGCTTAATCAGTGTGTTTATGAGTGTAAATATGTGTAATGTCCTATCATGGTGTTAATGCAATCCAATTTGCTTTTTCCTTATCAGCAAAAATTGCAAGTTCTCTGGCTGAATGCGGCCCAATGCGAGCAATGACTGCAACAATTGTTTATGGATGACAAATAATATAATTTTGTGAATTTTGAATAATTAACTTTAATTTAGGCGTTTCAGGCCATCAGCAGCATGAAACGATTTAAATGCAACATTTTGAAAAATGCGTAGGTCAAAAGCTTTCACGATCGATTTTGCTAAAAATATGCGGCTACCTAATTTAGGTGATCGACGAGACTTTTAGTGGAAATTTCGAGGTTTAACACACACATTGAAAAATCCGTCCAGTCGACATTATGAAGAAATGAAACCTAACCCTTAAATATTTTCAAGA
The DNA here is from genome assembly GCA_035041775.1 of Chymomyza caudatula. Lineage (NCBI taxonomy): Eukaryota > Metazoa > Arthropoda > Insecta > Diptera > Drosophilidae > Chymomyza > Chymomyza caudatula. The sequence continues at coordinate 815,509 of JAWNKW010000200.1, read as the reverse complement.
TCAGTTCACCATAAACTGCTGTTATTAACTACCAAATCCATGCGCATGCGCGAACCTAATAAAAAAAGAAATTTTGACCTTTTGTTAAAACAATACCTTAGTGAAATAACCTTCTAGCTAATGAAAAGCTAACTTCCATGAAGTTCACATGCATGTGTTTCATTTCTTCTTCTTAACTGGCCATAACAACCCAATATTGGGTTACGGCCTGATGTAAATACATTCTTGCATTGGAATTGTGGTTTTACGTGGTGGGTCCCAAACCCTACGCACAACCCAGTGTCATTGTTAGTCGCCTCATACGACAAGCTTTGACCCGCTGAGGTGGTATTCTCTAACTCGCTCACCACACTGGGTAGCTGTGTTTCATTTACTAGCTAAAATTGAATCACTTTCTATAGGTTTTCTCACTTTTAATTTCCATAGCAGTGCGCCTGCACCTCATTTTATACCACATGACAACTTATTAAAATTGCATTTTATAATTACCGCAATTCACAGAAATTCCTAAGCTCATTAGCGTCTGCTGCTGTACATTGGGAACTGGCAATTACGAGCATTTTGAGAGTGAGTGTCTCACACACATGGACAGCAGGGGCACTGTATATACTCTTCGAGGGATTGGCCGAATTCAGCTGGTAGAAATAGTTGCTGCTGCTGCTGCTGCTGCTGACTGCCTGTCCGTTTGCATAATAGATACGCTCAAAACTAATTAACGACTTCCCCTTGGCCACATACTCGCATCTGCGTTGACCCCCTTGTTAAAGCTGGCAGAGTGTGACACTGTCGCGTCGATTGTCCCCCTTAGAGTCAGTCGTTCGTTCGTTCTGTCATGTCTGCAAATGGTCTAGCTGCACCCCCAACAGCGACAGCAACAACAACTACAGTAAAAATAGCAACAACTGTTTATTACTCATTAGCACGCACGACGCCGAAGAGGAGGAGGCAATGGTTGGCTTCTGCCGTTTGCAAACTTTAGCTCATTTATTAAGAATAAGCCCAACGCACACATACATTGTCGGCGGAACACCCGCGCTCGCTCACACTTGCAGAGAGCAGTGAGCAAAACTTTTTCATTAAAATTTCGTTTTCATTCCGTTCATTAAGTTTGTGTTACGCCGCCCTGCGTCCCGTCCCGTCTTCTGCATCTCTTCCGTACAGCAACCAACACATGCGCCGCTGCTATCACGTTATCTTTTTTGGGCTCTTTTGTGTTCGTTAACAGTTTTAGTTTTAGTTTTGGTCTTTGGCCGGTCGTTCACTACTAATCGTTGCCGTATCCGCCTCCGCCGACGTCGCTGCAGCTGGCGTTCCCTTTTGCGCCTTATTGGAAAGTTCTTTTTCCTGCAATTTTAGCAAGGCTGCGTCGTCGCTGCGGTGGCGGTGGCTGTGGCTGCGGCTGCGGCCAGAAGTTTTGTGTGCGCTATGTAAGGTTTCTTTCAGTGGCACGCCGCCGCCGCCCTGTTGCCCCGCTCCTGCGATTAAGCAACGAGCTAGAGCTGCTAACCGACAAACCAAGCGACCGAGCGAGCATGCTGCTCCGCTGCTGCTGCTGGCTGACGCGTTTCTTTTGCTTTCGCCTCGTCGTCGTTGGCATTGCGCCTGGCTGCGGTTTTCTGTGCGCCTGATACTATGCGCCGAGTTAATTGGTTTGCAAACAAATTAACCAACGTGGGTGTGTACGTTTCCTAATTAGCAGCTTTTGTAATTAAATATGCCCGCAGCCATTCACACAGACACACACGCACATGCACATGGCCCTTGTGTGTGTGTGTGTGTGTGTGTGTGTGTATAAGTATGTTTGTGCTTGGGTATACAATGGCATAACGGTTCATGTGAATTTGCCGTAACCCAACCTAGCGGTGGCGCCCGCCCGCTTGGTCGCTGGATGGGCTAATGAACCACTGCCCAATCCCATCCATTTCTCCTGCTCCCTCACATTGAACGCATGCCTGCCTCTTTCTCATTCTCGCACACTGTTTGGGGTGGTGTGGTGGCTGCCGAGACGATGACGACGTCCAAAATGAAAATGCATTTTAATTAGGGGTTTTTGTTGGCTTTTGTTTTTAGTTCTTTTTGCTGCTTTTGTTGTTGTTTTTGTTGTTGTTGTTGTCGGCTTCTGCTCCAACTGCTGGCGCTGTTTGGGTTCGTTCATTAGTTGAATGCCGGCACAGTGCATAGGGTTGTCGAGTTTCATAAATAATAAATAAGTTGCTTAAAGTTCATATATTGCTGTGAAGGTATTTATGTACTATTTGGGCTTAAAACTCTTTAAGAGCTAAGACACTTCACGTTTTAATCTGATCAATTCTAAAAACATACTTCAAACTGATAACATCATAAGCCTTCATATAATTTTAAGATTTACAGATGCATGGCAATCCTGACGTCCCCAAAACGTTAAGCGCACCAAACATTGGGACATTGAAAAAATGTGGTGGCATTGGTTTGGACTAGATGGATAAGAGGGTTGACTGGGCGGTTAGTCAGTTGGTTGGTAACGTTTTAAATGGTATAGCAGTGGAACTGGAGCGGAGCACCGAAGACGGTGCAGGGGCAACGCCTACTAACTAGGGAACCGACTGCCTCCAATGCCTGACAGTTGTTGTGCTTGCTATTCATTATGATTGCCTGCATGGTTGTTTTTGCAGTTGCTGGTGCTGTTGTTCAATTCAATTCGAGCAGCTCAAAAGGGTCCAATTAAAAAACCACAACAATTAACGAGCCAAGTGAGTTAACTTGGCATAAGTGGAATTTTAATTGGCAACACGAGTCCCAGCGGTAGTAGTAGTAGCAGAAACAACAACAACAACAGCCAGTGAAAAGAGCCATACAAACGAGTGAGTGAGTCGAATGAGTACTAGTGAGTGAGTTAGTGAGTCAGTCGCTTGCAAGTGCAACATTGTCAATTGATGGGGGCCCAGAGGCAGGGAGCAGCCGGGCAGGCAGTCGGCTGGTTACCTGGATCAATGCTCTTGTCATGCTCCCCCGTCTGCTGCCTGCTGCCGTAGATAGATGGAGTAGTTAAGTAAATGAGCATTTTGTTTCACTAATGAACACTAATGAATGTCGGAGACAACACTTGGGGTTAAGTTATGCGGCTCTCTGTGTGAGCCTGCATGGGTATGGTATATGTGTGCGTCTGTGTAAGTTGTAGCTGCCGCCTTTGCTGCTGCTGCTGCTGCTGTTGTTGTTGTTGTTGCTGCTTTTGTCGGTTCGGTTTGGGGTTTTTGTGTTGTTAATTAATAAGCACGAAAGCCAGCGTATTGTATGTCTGCCTGTGTCTCTGCAACACTGTGTGTGTGTGTGTGAGTGTGTTTGCCCAGTTTTGAAGGGGTTAAAATAAGCAATTAGTTGGATTTTCGACTAGGCGCTCAGAAATTGCAGAGCCGTCGAAACGGCAACAGGCAACGGCAGAGCAGCAGCAGCAGGCAAAACCGAAATGAGAAAGTTTCAAACAGTTTGGCCGCTGTTGGCGTCGCTTCTTCTAACGAGCAAAGCGCAGGAGTTGCTGCTGCTGCTGTGGGGGTTTTGGCGCCAGCGCAGTTGGTTAAAGGAGAAAAAGAGAGAAAGGCGGAGAGAGAGCGAGCACTATATCATGACCGCTGGCAGTATAGTTTGGTTTGATTGGGCGGTGGCACAGGTAAGCCTACAACGCACCGCCCCAGACCCAACGGCAAAGAGTACTTTCTGTGTGTGTGTGTGTGTGTGCGAGCGTCCATAAAAGTTTACAAATTATTTTTAACACTTAACACTTAATTAATTAATATGCACAGCTGAAGAAAGAACCAGCAATAAGCGTGGATCCAAATATATTTATATTTGGTCGAGTGGCTTACTTACCCGGGTGGTGAGCGGGTTAGAGAATACCACTTTTGCAGGTCGAAGCTTGTCGTGGGTTCTTTCGAGACCGAGGCACCTCAGGCCTTAAAAGGGTTGTGCGTAGGGTTTGGGACCCACCACGTAAAACCACAATTCCAATGTAAGAATGTTTTACGTCAGGCCGTAACCCGATGACGGGTTGTTATGGCCAGTTAAGAAGAAGAGTTGCTTAGTATTAAATGGTAGATAGATTACTCAATAACAATATCAAGGGATTAATGGACATTAAATTATCAAATTACAGTTGTCAAACAATTGTAAGCAGACCCTTTAATTAATTCATTTTATTCAAATGCAGCGTCAAAATTTACATGTCACGTTCTTCAGCTTCATTAGGTACGCAGCAAAATAGGAAGTGTTAAGAGAAACCGAAGAAAACGAAAAAAAAAAAATTAAGTCTCTCTTTTACTTAAACGGTTTTAATTATTCTTTTCTTTCTGCTGATTATATGTATTTTTTTTGGGGGAATTTCAAAGTTCCATTTATAAGAAGTTCCATCTATAAGAACTCCTAAGAATTATCCAGCAATTTTCTTCGTTTCGAACAGGCACACAGTAAACTACACACAACGTAAGGAAAACTCATGAAAATTTTGAAACAGATACCTACCTGAACATAGCATCCATGAGCAACAGGTTAAAAATCAACATCCCTGAGGTATGCAATCTTTTATAGACTTGTGTAAATACAGCGTGTGAAAATTCAGAAAACCCTTTAGCATAATGTGGTAAAAACTAATAGGAGCGCATCGATAACAACAACTTGATACGTTAACATCCCATCGGGAAATTCTTAAGATATACACAGTGTCACTACCTGCTGTGAAAAGGCAAGCGCATAGAAGCGCATCCCAAGAATTTTAAGCCGCTCAAAGATGCCGCACATAGTCCAAAATTTATGCATTTTTCTCGGAATTTTTGATACTCAATTGTTTGGAAACATATAAAAGGCGATCGATTAGTTGTTTACATCATTTATTGGCAGCATCGTGAGAATTGAAAAAATCTTAACTGATTAAGCCAAATTTTGTAACAGGCTCTCAACAATTCTAGTAGTTAAAGTTGAAAAACTGTGTTGAAGCCTGGGAAAATTAAGTCAATGGTCTGCGAAAAAGGTACTCATCAAAGACAGGCCTAAATTTGGGTGCCCAGAGATTTTCCTTTGACACGGGCTTGTTGTTTTAAGCGTGTGAACATCTTCTAAATTTTCTGACCTTAAGCCAATTTCCGAATAGGCCAACAGCATATTTAGCAGCAATGTCGACAACAACCAAAGCACTTAAGAGGGAAATACATTAAAGAAATGAGCTGCGTGAGAATATCCCGCAGGTAGCCAACCTGTTGCTTGGGAAAAGGATCGGATCTTAAACCAAAATGTTTTATAAAAAGCAACACCAGACTTTGTTAAAAAAATAAAGGAGGAATGGAATGCGATTTAGCGATATCAGACGGCGCAGCTGTGGGAAAATTCAGCTGCTGGAAAATAAAAAACCGTCTGTTGATCCTCGGCTAAACGTTGTTTGCCGATCGTGAGAATTCCTCCACTATAGGCTGGAAATTCTACAATTTAGCATTAGGTGCGCAGCACTTTTAGCTACAGTTTAAGCTGTAAATGCAATAGAAACGTCAGAACCTACGATTTCCAGCGTTTTTACCTGTTGATAGCCTGAGAAAGGCAGCTGCGAAAATCATTGCTTCGTGCCGGTAAATCGATCGCTATTGATCCTTACTTTCATGGGAAAATTGACTGGATAGAACGTGAGAACATTTCTCAAGTGGTTGTAAAATGTGTTGCTTTACTAATAGGCTAGCAGCAACCGAGGTACAATGATGAGGCAGAGAATTTTCAGCGCATCCTCGCAAGATTTTGACGAGTGAAAATGTAAACTCTTTCTCAAACTGTTCTAAATGCGAACAGGTGTGCAGTCGAGTGTGGTGCTGAGTTTAGATAGGTGTAAGTGCACAGTTGCTAGCGGATGTCTCGATCTTCGACTGATCTAAAGAAATGTTTGCCGGAAGTGTAATTTTGTTGGCTGCCACTTGATAACACGAGTTCAAACCGGAAATTGATTCCCAACCCACAACTTCCTAAGATACCTAAAAAACTCATTTCCGTTGGGTATACAGCTGCAGTTCTTCCTTTTTGGAACATATTGCCGAATGCAACCACATGCTGTGATTTAGTTGCGTGTCAAGCCCACCAAAAAGTCTCAAGGCGTGAGAATTTTCGGCTTAATTGGTCGTTTTTTACTAGGCCAACAGCAAATTTGAAATGCGTAAACTGCACTTTACAGGCTTTGCAGGGTCATATGACATATGATCCCGCTAAAATGGGAAATCTTTTATGGATTCGGGTATTCTTGACAGTTTCTAAAGTATTTTTTAGGTGCTTCAGCTAAGAACGTAGCGTGAGAAGTGCTACTAAAAAAGCAAAGAAGCTCATTCACTTGATACAGGAGCACAGCAAATTGTAGCTACTACTAAGAGCCAAAAACGTCTTAGTGATATGCAAATCCAATCAAATTGGCCAGGCTACCAGCATTAAATTGATTAAAAACTCAACTAGGCGCGCAGTTTGCCCAGCAAGCCAATCCAGCTCTCAAATACCTAATTTTTACCTGTAAACAGGTAAGAACAAAGGTGAGCAAAAAGCCACCACCAAAATTGTAGGGAAACTTCGGTCAAACAGGAAGACAAAAGTTTCTTTAGATGCCATCTCAGCATATGCATATCAACCCTCTTGTAGAAGCGCATGGTAAACGTCTTGACGGTTACCAGGACAACAGAAATCTCAGTCAGTGTCAAGGAGCTGTGCAAAGATCACAACTTGGGGTAGGTTAAGGACTATCACTTAAGTGTACGCATGTCAAGTCAAAAGTTATGCAACGTCTTCGCAGTAAATAGGCACACAGCATGCATGCAGCAGTTGCAAGATCTGCAAGAATTTGGCTCTCTTTGATTCTTGTAAAGAAGGGTTGACAGCTTCTTATACGGTAAGCGGCCAGCAGAGGCAATGACGCAATGATCTTGAGTAAGTTCTTAAATGGGTTCGTGAGAACTCTCATGACATGCCATTACGAACTTGTGTGGGCGTTTCGGCATGTGCGGCCTAATCCTTTACCTGTACACAGGTAGAATGCCTTGGCGTGAGAATTCCTATCAATTTTTGTTGATCTTCGAGCAGGCGAACAGCAAATGAAGTACACAACCAAAGAGACCGTGTGAAATGTGTAAAATGTGCCACAGTCGAGGCGTGGGAAAAATGCATGCTTGAGTGACGTGAGAAAAAGTAACGTATTTTCCCACAGATCCTGCGCTGCAGATAAGAACATTGCAATGATATGCGTAAGGTTCAATTTGTTTGTTAACTGTCTGTCCGCTACCTCAAATTTGTAACGTCTTTTTTGGCATGCGTTTGCGTGAGAACTTTAGACATTTTGCTAAGCCAAAGCGTAAAATTTGAACAGGCGCACAGTATTTACAGGCCAATGTAGCGACATCGTGAGAACTTGCTGCGGCATGGATCACTCTTGCTGTTGGAATTTAGTGTATGTTTATCGAGATCCTCTGCTGTAACGCTTACGTGAAACGGATGTGAAACGGGAACGCTGGTTACCAACGGTTTTTGTTTACATTGTTAATTTGAGTATAGTTATACCCTGTATACACAAAGTGTAAAAGGGTATTATAGATTTGTGCAATGTATGTAACAGGCAGAAGAAGGCGTGGCAGACCATAAGTACAAACATGCACACTATTCCTTTGCAAATGTAGTGTAACAAGCATTAAGATCGGATAGACACTTTAAAAGTTATATGTTATTAACGTTATTACGCCCATACCCCTCAACGCTTCTTCTTCTTAACTAGCCATAACAATCCGTTATCGGGTTACGGCCTGATGTAAATACATTCTTTCATTGAAATTGTGGTTTTACGTAGTGGGTCCCAATCCCTACGCACAGCCCCTTTATGGGCTGGGGTACCTCTACTGGTCTCGAAAGAACCCAATGTCATTGTTAGTCGCCTCATACGACAAGCTTTCACCTGTTGAGGTGGTATTCTCTTACCCGCTCACCACAACGCATCTATACAAAAATTTGAACACAAAAGAGTTTAATGAAAAAAAATGGTACAGGGTATCCAACTGTCGGACACTGTCACGACTATCTTCATCAAATTTATTTTCCTTTTTTTGGTTTGGGGATTTGCGGAAATGAAATGGTTGTGTCAATAATTAGTGGGCAAATTCTTGTTGAGCGGTTACAAACAGAAAAAAGTTGTTAACGTGGGAATATTTTTTATTTAGCGTCAAAAATCAACCAAGTGCTCAACAGCTAGATGCAGGTTGAGCTAATATATAAAGAAATTGCAGGAACAGGTAGCATTGTCGTTCAAGTTGCTTGAATGTTGCTGATTCGACAGGTGATCAGTCAGTGGGTTAATGATATTCGATATCGAAGCGATCCCGTTTTTAAACGCGTTCAAAGGAAACATGAAGCAAGTTCAAGTGGTTGCAAGCTGATAACTTTGCCTTCTCAAAGAAGATATTAATACAGCCGCACAATAGAATCAAGCTCAAATCATCACAAAAAGTGCAGCGTGGAACAAATCTTTCAAGACTGCTTTTTTTATTATATCTTAGTTCATAAACGATAAATAATCTGTTCACGATCAATATGCGTTTCTTTCGTTGATCGCGCTTAAAATAAATAACAAGATGTCTTTGATCATCAATAATTCGGTAACAAACAAATTTTTTTCAAGTTTTAAAAGTTATGTGCATCGCCTTTTCGTACAGAAAGTTCAAAGTACCGCAAACACATAAAACAAAGTAATTGAAGGTGCTTACACCTGTTTGCTGCTTGCCTGTGTTATATCCAAGGGCTGATTTCCAAGATTTTAATCAAGTAAATGGTAATTTGGTCATTTGAAATTCTTTATATAAACGATCGTTAACTTCTTGTCAAAAGACCACGTTCCTAGTTCTTCTGTCCTTTGAGAATTAATCGCCATTCTTGTACCTGCTTTATCTAATAAGCAAAATGTGCTTCTTCACTTTTTAATCCTTCCATAGAGATTTTATTCACTTCATCTTCATGCACTACCAAGTCTAGCCCAAATATCATCAACATTGTCGTTTCTGTGTGGCACACATTTGAGAACTCTCAAATTCTTGCTCTCAAACGAAATTCAATTATTGAAACAAATATTTTTACCATACACATGATGACAGCTATTTTTGCGGTAGCCCATGAAGCCACAAGACTCTGACAAGCATCGAATTACCCAACCTTACTACATAACATCTACCCCTAAAAGTAGCTCAAATGACATCCATGAGCCGCTGCTTGATTTTCCTGCTTGCCTGGGACTTTGACAGTCAATTAGCGATCATCAGCAAGATTATGTTTAAGTCGATATCGCAATAATGATGACAACACGCCTTTTAAACAACTGTTAGCCTGTTGCAACAAACAGCGGAAAACTGTGCGCCAAGATCATTGTCATCACTTGGACAATTTGCTTGGTAACATGATCGCACAGTGAGCGTCGCATGTGGCTTTTAATTTATTTAAGCATCTAATGAACTTTGGATATTTGTCACGATAATTTCATGTTTTGGAACAGGCACGCAGCTTTGATCACAAGTGATAACCAAGAGCGACCAAGACAAACCAAAAGCACCACCAATTGCTCCGGCACTTAGTTCATTTACTCAAGTGTGTGACGCATGCCTTGAAGTCGTATCGAATTTCCCAGCGTGTAGTTTCTTAAGGGTCTTCAGGATGACTAGGGTGGCCCTGTGGCCCTTGCTGCGAGCCTGTGATTGTTTCACGCTGTATTAAATTGAAACACCAAATGTGCACTTGCGTTTTTTAACATGCAATTTTTTGTGAACCACTTGGTAAAAAAAAGAGTTTAAAACCGTAGCAAACGAATAGGCAAACAGCAACGGAGCACAAGAGTGGTTCGGCTGTGGAACTAAAAAGCAGACACAGCTGCGGCACCTGCAACTTACTCCTGTTGACCTGTTCGAAATCAATTAGCAAAACAAACAACACAATCATCAATCAAACGTTGCTTTGGTCTCTGTCACTTAAAAGACCAGGGTTCTATTGTTAGAATATTCCCGGAATAAGAGGACCCAGGAATCCAGAAACTGCCTGCGGCTTCAAAGTGCAATCAATCTGAACAAACAATTAGGCTAGCAGCAGGCAGCGTAGTTGTTGCGGAGATCAGAGATTTTGATTTGGTATTTAAAAATGGATTTTAGAACAAGAAAGGTTTGTGTTTCCTTATGGAATGAGTTTTGCCTGGCGCGTTCTATGAGTTTGTGAGTCATCAAGAAAATTCTGACCTTTTTTTGTTCGCCAACTACCTGTCTTGAATTGGCTAAACCAATTTGTACATACTCTATAACGTTGGGGTGAGGAGTATATAAGGTATATTACATCGTCACTTATGGGTTTGATTATGTTTGATTACATGGGAAAAGGGGAGTAAAAGTAATGATGACGTCAACATTCTATAATATTTATTTTTAGTTAAACTCTGCATTCTTAGTAGGGAGAGATGCTCAGATGTTGTAAGAGCTACCAATAGACAATGGTATGCAGCTAGACTTCTGCTCCCTACAACGATCTCTGCAGAAGCTGTCGGGACGAAGAAGAGAAAGAAACGGCAGATCACCTATTTTGTTCCTGTCCCTGCCCTTTGTAAAAGACGATACATGTACCTGGTAGGGTACTCCGTAAGCAGCTTGTCGGAGCTATCCAATATTAGCACCAAAAAGATAGCTGATTTTATATCAGCATCGTAATGGTCCTATTTTTAAAAATTTGTTCCTAGGGTGAAAGGAGAAAGGACAATAAGATCCTACGGTTCCACAATGTGCCGTATTTCGAACTTGGCAACCGTTTGAACCTAACCGTAAACCAGTTGATCGTTAAAACGGAATTAAAAATATTTTTCATTCAATGGTATACAAGATCCAATTTTACCTTTTAGATTTATTTTAGTGGTCAAAATGTGTATAAATCGATAGTAGGCAGCTTTAGATCCGGACGGCACTTTTACCGCATATGATTACAAAACAGTTCTTCGCGGTAAAAATATTGTGACGGTATTCTATGTACTTGTATGCAAAATATAAATATATGTATATTGTACTATTTTTATTGATAATAGAAATTTAAACCATATTTTTATAGACTTTTAGAATATTTATTAAAAGATTGTGTTTTGAAATGTACCTCATTTTACCTATAGCAGGCAAAAGGAAGGTAAGAGGGGAAAACTCCACAACAAATGTTTTTCAGCTTTCAATTTAATATGTGTACCAAAATTCATAAGCCTCCTATAAAAATTTGACAGAGACAAACAGACAAGCATGTTCCTTTTAACGCCTTTATCTTCCGAACCAATAGCAAAGTAATCAAAGAAGTCTATGAAAACCCTATTCTACGATTTTGTAACTTTACGACGGTAAACGATTTAACCGGATCTGACTCTTTAGTCATGTGTTAAGCAATCAGTAAACGTAAATTTACGAAAACTGTCTAGTACGTATCACTTTTCAAAATTTTACCTTCGTAGTCACAGCCAAAATTCAATAGATAATAATACAGTGTATCTTATGGTCGGCATGACCTGTATATTGAATCTTACTATTTTAGTTAAGTTCTGACAGACTGTCAGGAACCTATTTTGATTCATGAGCTCCTATTCGAATGCTATAGTTTTTGGTGCTTTACCCTTTACGATTGCAGTTTTCATATGACCAAATTCCTCTTAAAGTGATCACTTTTTGCGAATTTTCGATGGGAAATGGCAAAATAAAGAGTTAAAGGTCACAAAATTGTAGCAACGGAATAGGCGAACATAAAACTCTTACAAGCAAATATATGTATGAAGGGGAATGTCTATCTATAGGAAAATGGTTTATTTACCTACCTGTAAACATCAGTTTTGAGTGGATTTGGGTTTACACTTTAAATTCCAATAGAAAAGCCAGTCAGTGAATAGGGGCACAGCTCGAATCGTAGATTATAAAATATTTCGAAGTCTAAACTCAACTGTTGAATTCGGAGTCCAAAACCTTAATTACCTCACAGTCAAGCTCTAGAGTTGCTCTAACATTTGTATATAAATTTGCAATATGAAGATAAGTGAACTGTTCACAAACTATATCAAACGAACAGGTAAATAGTTCAAGTTGCGGAATACTAGACGAATGTCAAGAATGCGTATTTAGAAATCAGCGCCTCAACAGGGCCTAATTGATCAACTCAAGACCCACAACACTAAATAGTTAATTAACCGTTACGAAAAATCAAATCAGACGAACAGGTTAACAGTGAAAGTTGTAGGTGAAAATATACATTTTACCTGTAGAAAGGTAGCGGCCTGAGCCCAACAACCTATTCGGTCTGAGCTGAAACGTGAATATCAGTGCATGCATAAATGACACTTTGGAAATCATTGAACCGTATATGGAGTATATAAAAAGAACAGGTTAACAGTTCCAGTCATAGGTGAACCAGCCCAAATGCTGTTACGTGGTTTGGAAAATATTACAGAACAGCTTGTAAATGAAAGCCAGCGTTCCATAGGTGCAGAAACAGAACCTACGTAAGATAAACAGTAAATATTTTGCCAGTCAATTATAAAATGAAAATCACTGAACTGTTCATAAACTACATCAATTGAACAGGTGAACAGTCCATGGAGTAAGTGTTTAGATGGTAAATCTACTTTACTTGTGCTGAGATCTTTAGAGCTCGTAAAATGCTAAATAACAAGTGGCCAAGAGTTAACTTAAGGAACAGAATAGGATATAACCTTTATTGTCCATTAGAGAAACTCTTTTGCCAACCGCTGGAAACTGATTAAGGTAACAGGTTAGCAGTTTAAGTTGAAAATGGTATTCGTTATCTTGTATATACCTGTATATCCTTAACTGTAGACCTCAAAAAGGACGCTGAGCGAAGGAACCTGAGGAACTCGAGATGCCAACAAGCAACTCTTTTTGCTGTGATTTTCCGAGCATTATGGAAATCATCGAAGCGTGCACAAAGTGTAGCAAAAGAACAGGCTAACAACTTAAGTTGTAGGCAGCTATGTCTATTATAGCAACTTAGAGGAACACCATTTTCACCACATTGCTCGCCTGTGCAGTTAGAATCTTTGTGAGTTCCCGAACATAATGGAAATCACTGAATCATCCACAAAGTATATCGATAGAACAGGCTGTCAAATGCAGCTGTAGGTGGCTAAGAGCCAACTATAAAACTAAGGCATACAATTTTCACCATATGCCTTACATGTGTATTAAGGGATCTTATCTATAGAACTTGAACAGGACACAATTTTCCACGTATTTTTTACTTGACTAATTGGAGATGTCACAAGCAACTTTACAACTTCTTTCTATGATTTCCAAGCGTAAAGAAAATCATTGAAGAGTGCACAAAGTGTAGCAAATGAACAGGCTAACAACATCAGTTGTAGGTGGCTATGAGCTAACTACAGCAAAGATATGGAATATCATTTTCACCACATTGCTTACCTGCGTAGTCAGAGTTCCTTGTTTGTCTCTTTGAACCCAAAGACAATAAATTTTTCGCACCTTTCTTTCATCCGCAAGGTGTATCTATAGAACAGGCTAACAACAGTAGTTGTAGGTGGCTATAAGCTAACTATAGAGATGAACAAAGAGACCATGATCTTGCGTATCCTTTCTGTTGCCTAAAATCATTGAAGCATACAATCGTAATAAGTTTAACAGGTTACCAGAACTAATCATAGGTGATTTCAACATCTTGAAAACACTCTTCTTAAAGCCAAAATACATTGAGCTCGTTTGCATTAATCATAAGCATAATGATGGACCTTATGATCTTGCTCTACGCGCTGAAGCGTGACCAAGTGTATCAAACAAACAACAGCACAGCATAGCAGAGCAAGCAGCTCCCATAAAGTTTTGCAGATCGAATGACTAAATCTCAATCAGCTTTGTCCAAAGGTACTTTAGAGCCTGTAGATCATTCAACCGCAACGATGCATAATATATGAATAGGATTCCAGCAGTGTAGGCAGTTGGACGGATTAGAACCAAATCGCATTAACTCAGCGGGGGATCAGTTGCCAAAACGCAGCGTTCCAGGTCACAGATCAGTAGAAATCAATGAAGCGTGACCATATGGATTAAATTAACAGGAGAGCAAAACTAGTACACAAAAGTAGACGAAAAATCTTTTGAGCACTCTTGGAAAACCTTAAGCTACCTGTCAGCGTGACCTGATGACTGGCTGCTGCAACGAGAAAAATCTTTGGTGCACTAGGTTGCATTTGGCAGCTGTTGCACCTTCCTGAACGCCTGTGTCAAAGTTACACATGAATGCACGCCTTAACTCTTTCAATGTCGCTTAAAGACATTAGTGAACTAGTTCTTTAAAAAGTGTCAAAAGATGCAAATGTGTAGCATTTAATGAGGCGCACAGCTTACATTAGTAAGATGCTAGAAGAACCATTATTGACCTTTCACCTCTTGCACTTTCGAGAGATTACCTAAAATTAAAAATGCAAATGTGTTGCATTTAATAGGCGTGCAGAATATACTAAGATCTTTGATGCAGCATCCATATGTCGCACACATGTTGGAAAATTCTAAAACATAAAAACGTTTGTGTACACTACCTGCCAATGATGTTGGCCTATTCGATATAATGCTATCAAAACAAACAAAAAACCAGCGGCAATTGGATACTCTCCATGTGGAGCCGCAACCCGCAGATATTTTCCCAAAATTTGGGGAAAATGTATAGCATTTCAATAGGCTTTCAGCTGTTGGTAGTTACTGTGAGGATCAGCCAGCACTTCAAATCTCACTTTGTAGCGTTAGGTAGCTGCATTTGGTAAAGTAACTGCTTGCACGCACTGTGCGCCTATTGAATTTCAATTAGCTAAACAAACGATATTTTGTTAAATAACTTTTTCCACTATTTGTTAAGGAAATGAGCAAACATGTGCGTGGGCGTGTTGTGCTCAGCGATCTTTGCGTGCATTTCTTGCAACAATCGAATACATCCCATGGAAATCTAAGTGTGTTGTAGCTGCCGCAGCTAGCTGTTCGCCTAGTGCCGTGTTACACTTGGTTACACATGGGAACGATGAGATTATTATGATCATGCGATGATCATGATGCTGCAGGGGTCAAGTAGTATGTATGTTTGGGTCGTTACGCTTTAGGGGATCCGCTTGTTTGTTGTATACGTTTGTGTAAACGACGGCAGGCGGAAAACTGAGAAAACGAGCGTGCAGTTAAATTTAAACATATTGTGGGTCAACTCTGCTATCTATGCTGCCAGCCTGTTACAACTCAAGACCTTGGCTCCAAGATTTTGCGCTCATACTTTAATGGAGTGTTCTAGGGCTATGTGGGGATCGTCTGGATCGTCAAGACGCATAATAATGCTAGAGGTTCAGTCACAACAATTTCGATTTAAAACGAAATTTCATACATTTTCTTGTTGACACTGCACAAGAGAAATTAATCATAATTTTCTATGGGAAACTACAAATTTCACGTTGCTTCGAATAGGACAGCAGCGGCAATAGAAAGTGCATTCGACATGGATTGAGTGTGTCGAAAATAGAAGAAACACTGTTTGCATTGTGTTCAAGCATTAGCTGTATCTCGCTTGCACATATTGGAATTGGAATGACGCGAAAAACTATCAAAGTGCTATTTACAACTTCAACGTATGGCATAGCATTAAATGTTTGTTTACAATTTTGTATACCCCTTTAACCTACTTCAGTAAAATAATTATATGTGCATTGCTTCATATTCATTTTTATACCCTGTATAAAAAGTGTAATATAGGTTTGTGCAATGTATGTAACAGACAGAAGGAGGCGTGCCAGACCACAATAATGTTCCATAGGCAAATATGATCAGGCGCAATAATCGAGTCGATATAGCAATGACCGTCTGTCTGTCCTTCCGTATAAACGTCGAGATATCAGACACCTAATAAGGTAAAGGCACCAAGCATCCAAGCAGATGAAGTTTGTCGAATCTTGTCGATATCTTGCCCCCTTCCCTCGTGAGAGATTTTCGCGGTTTACAGCCGCACCGTTGAGTCCATCAACTCGAAAATCCTTAGAAATGTGCGTCGTGTTTATGTGCATCCATGTTTTATCGAAATAGGATATATACATCACAAGTTATAGTCAAAAATATGCTGATTTCATCCCTCTCGCTCCAAAATTCCACTACATGTAGATACGAATGCATGTCAGATAGAGTTACAAGATTTGGTGAGGAGACTCGTGTGAGCCAAATCATTAAAACTGTGTTCACCTTTTTCAATAGAAGCCCCCTTCCCCCGCAATAGATTTACCATAATTACTGCCGTACCCAGCAACTTATTGATTTGAAAATTGCCAGTGTTTTTGATCTATGTTTCAAATTCAACAACATTGGTCCAACAATACTGGAGTTATGAGTGTCGGGTCCAGCAGCTACCATTTGAGACAAACTTATAATAAATTGTAACTTGCCCTGCGAGGCAAAAGTATCGATCATCTATCTTGTCATCTTAATTCGTGCCTCTCGCGAATTATTGTTGCTAGCATTTACACATGCGCATCGTATGAGTCAGCTGCTGCGCCGAAAGCTCGTCGTTTTTGCAATTCGGCAATGGATCTAATATTGCTTGACCGGTGCACTCATTCGCCTTTTATATTACCTAGCCGTTGGACGCAACTAACTATTCACGCATAATACACCACCAACTACCATACAAAACTCAACACAACTACAACACAAATACAACGCAAATACAACATAAACTAATTTAATAAAGTCATAAACAACATTATACTAAGTGTTATAATTTGTTCTTTTTTTTAATACGGCTAATAAAAAATATTGTTAGCTCAACAATGTGCATAAAAGTAATTCTTGCCCCATAATAACCAACTTCCCAATAGGAAAACTTGTGAATGGGAGCTTCCCAATAGGAAAATGTTTACAGGCATATCGATCTTATGAAAAGAGATATAAAAGTGGACACTTCCGTTCCCATTTTACCGTATTTAGTGTTTATAAAGAAAAAGGATATTCCACTGTCGGGCACCGTCCGACTGTCTGCATCAAATTTTTTTTATTTAATTTTATTTTGCACCTTTTTCACTTTTTGTACACAAAGTGTAAAAGGGTATTATAGATTTGTGCAATGTATGTAACCAAAAGGAGGCGTGGCAGACCATATGTTCCATGGCCAATAATGATCAGGAGCAATAGTCGAGTCGATAAAGCCATGTTCATCTGTTTCTCAGAGACTATAAGAGTTAGAGCAAAAAAAATTTACCAAAAGATGCGCATTTTCCGCATAGGGTTTGGGACATATAAAACCCCAATTCCAATGAAAGAAATACATCAGGCCGTAACAAGGTAACGGGTTGCTATGGCCAGTTAAGAAGAAGAATCACTATATAAGTATAAATAATATGAATTTATTATGTCACTTAAGAATATTGCTGACCCTGTCCACCTACCGGACACAAACTGAAAAGAAACCTTCTATTAGACCAAACGAATATATGGTCCAAATATGAAGTCATTTGGTTTAGTAGCTCTCGAGTTTTATTAACACGTACCCTGCGCTAACGATTTTATATATTAAGAATTTAGTACTATGCATTTGTATCTATATAATGAAGCCTTGTTTCGATTTGATTCAAAATCGCATCGATACATCTCATTAAAGGTGGGATGTAACGTAGTGTAGTATTTTTAACTCCACTTTTCTTATAATATAAGAAGGGGTGGAATGGTATTGTGTCAGTCCTCCATGATAAAATAATCCGATAAATTATACGAATAAACTTAAGCCCTCATTGGCGGCGTTTAATCTTAATCGCTGTAAATTTTAAGTTTCAGTGTATTCCTCACACCTTTAGTTCACACTGGGCTTTGTGCAATATATCAGCTGACTTAAGCAACTGTTTCTGTTCGTCTTCAGTCAGCGGTAGCTCGAGAATGTGACTGATCCCTTTGTGGGTGAGTGCACATGGCAGGGAGAGCACCACATGCTCATCTATGCAATTCATTCCGTGCATATCGGTGCCAACTGTAAGAAGGGATCCTGTGTTATCTAACATAGCCTGCACCACCTCGACGCAACTTAATGCAACTGCCCAGTTTGTGTAACCCTTAATTCTGCTAACCTTTGCGGCACACATTTTGACATCCTTGCTCAGCTTATGCCATTGTTCCTTATCCTGGCTAGTGCCCAGATTAGACACAACGCGCGATAGCGGCACGCCTGCCACTGTGACACTGGACCAGACTAACACTGCGCTGTCGCCATGCTCGCCAATCACATAGCCATGCACATAAGAGGTGGGCAGCTTTAGTCGAGAAGCAATCAGGTAGCAAAATCTCGAACTGTCTATAAGGCAACCAGTGGTGAAACAACGGTGCTTTTCAAGTTTGCCTATTTGCTGGACCAACCAAGTCATGACGTCTGCTGGATTGCTTACAACTATGAACACGGCATTGGGACTTAGCTCAACAACTTTGGGTAATATGGTCTTAAGTATTTCCGCCGATTTTTTTAAAACTGACAGACGTGAGTGGTCTTTACCAGAAGGGCGAGCGCCAGCAGTAATAATAATAATATCGGAGTCCTTGGTTTCGTCACCATTTTTACAAGCCGTGATGCGCGGGCTACCGATAAACCGAGAGGCATGTAGAAGGTCCAAGGCTTCGGCTTGTGCCCAATCGAAACGAATATCGTACATTACAAGGTTTCTCGTCAGATTACGTACCAAAAGAAAGGCTGCTATAGCTACGCCGACTTGACCGCAACCAACTATGGATATTTTAGAGGTGCACGGAGGCCGCAGCTCTGTTTTTTTCAGCAAATGCGTGAATTTAGATTTGTGGCGCAGTTGTTTCTGGATTGATAGTGCATAAGGATTGGGAATTAAAGGAACCAGTATACGATTTAAGCATAGCACATAGCTCCGACTTCTTTCCGGGAACATTGTGGATTTTGTGATATTCCAAAGCTACAATTTATAAAATTTTAACTAATATTTTTTCAATTTTTATTATTACAAATAATAAAAAGATTTTGCCGGGTTTGTATAATAGAATATCTATACTAATATTATAAATTCAAAAGTAAACAAATGTTTTGCATTTTGGTGTAGAGATCGATAGGGCCTTGGGCCTTTGCTATAATCTATATATGTAAAAATCAATCTAAAATAAATAATCGGCTTAGAGTTTTGTTTTAATCGACAAAAAGCATAGAACTACAAAAAAACGACATAAAATTTTAGCCTACTTTTGTAAAATGTTCACAGAGTAAGTAAACGTCTATTAATAGGAACGGGAAGGGAGCGCGGAAGGGGATCGGGAAGAGGATGAAGATGAAGAAGAATATAATGAAGGTAAAGACAAAGATAAAGCGAAAGTGGAGAAAGTGAAGGAGCGAGGAGAGGAAGAAGAAAATGAAAAAGGGAAACGGGAACGGTAAAAAGAATATGCTCTACCTAGAGAGGAGCACGTGGGTTGGCGAGCGAAGCAAGCAGAGGGCAGAGCCTCCTATTATACACTAGAGGGCTGCAAAAGCATATAAAAATGTCTGCAGGACATTCGATTGTCTTGCTATAATTTGTCGTCGTTTTGCCTTCGTCTGAATTTTTTGTTGCTCAACAGAAACCAAGAGCTATCTTCGCTGAGCAGAGGCTTTTTAAGTCATGCAGTGTTCGTGTTGTAGAGAAGCAAAATGTCAAAAAATATAACATAGCTGTTAACGTGATACTGAAGCACGGTGCTTGGTCAGTACTGTATAGTAGTCAAGTAAAACCTACAGAACATTTTTTATATGCTAGTGCAGCACTCTAGTGTATACTAGGGGGCTCTGCCCCCTGCTCACTTCGCTCGCCAACCCCCGTGCTCCTCTCGAGGTAGAGCATATTCTTTTTCTCGTTTCCCTTTTTCATTTTCTAGTATACACATAATTATTCGACTGTAAGATTTTCGAAATGTGTCGAATAAGTAATTGCAAACATTTGCAGGTACATTACGGTGTTCTATATTTTTAGAGCGCCCATTGGCCGTAAACTCCTTGTTGTCAAGAATAACACCCTGGCGATGGAAGTTTTTTAGCTTTTGGCCCGTGCAGTCAAAATCCACAAAATGAATTTCCGGACGCATAAAGTAAAGCAAAGCCGTCGGATCGATGGTTTTATAATCATTTGGTAATTCTGTGCGCTTGTACCTTGCCAGATTAGATAAGGCTACACAAAGATTGGTGTGCTCTTTCAGCGTATTTGCCGCTAGTGGATCGATTTCGCGATTCCATTTGGCAAGTAGTTTGTATATGGCGAAGTACGCCAAATTCAGTAGCATATTGAGATCAGCACCGGTGCTCTCGGCTGCATAATTGCACCTATTTGAGCTGGCGTCTCTTCCATTGCCCCTTCACTTGCATTCATATCCAACTTTTGCTTGCTTGGCAATAATGCAATAACGAAATGCCTTTTTTTTGTTAATGTGTTAACTACAATTTAATGCATATATCACATCTCCTGGTAAATGCAAAAATTAATAAATTTTAAAAATTACTTTACATCAATTTAATTTATTTTAAATAAATAAAACCGAGAAGAGAGGTTTACATTCACGCGTTTTTTTTAATTACTCAGTGCGTTAGCACTGCAAGCACCTCACTTGCCTTTCCTTAACTCACTCACGACAACGAAAGGTACACAGAGCAAACTGTTCCACTTCGTTTCAGTAAGCAGATCGCGTCTTTCCACACCGCTCTCCTCTTGCCTACATGCCGATACAAACAAAACAAGCAGCAGCCAGAAAAAATCGGGCAGGTGCGAGAGGGTGCTGGCAGTTCGATTCAATCATTTCAGAGCGTAAGCAGCTTTCGCCTTCACTCAAATCTCCTCTCACCATTATTTTACCAACTGTCATTCCAATGTTCGCAAAACGACCAGTATTGCACTACTTACTAACAGACAATTGGTATATTGCGAACTGAAAAAATATATGGATGCGTGTGGATGTACATATATGCATTGCTTCATGTTTACAGCAATTTATGGGTGTGTGTATATACACTTTTGTTTTTATGCGCACGAGAGTTTGTTTTTTCAGCTATGTATTACAGTGATTTGCGCCTCTCTCTCTCTTTCTGTGTCAGACAGTCAAAAAATTTAATGCCCTGCGTCGGCAGATGGCTCATACCTTTTAATTCATTTACCTTGCTCTTGTCCGCAGTCGTCGTCGTTACAGTCAAGAGTCAAGTTTCGTCGTTATTACAATAACTCTATAATAACACAAACTCAATACACCATAATAAACTTTACATTTGGGGGCACAACCGCTCAGTTAGTTTATGAAGTGTGTGTGTAATTATGGAAGTCAATTGCAAAATACAGATTCGGAAAGTGTTGAAGTTGCTATATACGGCCTTAAATTTGTTAAGTTAAGGAGTGTTTTTTAAAGTTTAACAGTCCAGATTCTGTAGCAATTAAAGTGGACACGAAGTTTTTAAAAAAAAAGTGCAACATTTAATTTAGTTGCGAAATTAAAAGTTGTAGGGCAATATTTCATTTGATTGTGAAATTAAAAAGTGGGCACGCGTAGGTCGTAATTTCGATTTCTCAATTTCCCTTGAAAAGAAAACAGAGAGAAAAAAAACAATGAGCGTACGCCGCCTAAAAAAGCAAACACAAAGGAGAGCAAGGAAAAGAAAAGTGCGCCTGAATTAGAAGCCGAAGTAGTGCCGTCAACTTCCCGCTCACTTGAAAACGAAATGTCAGTCGTAAAAGAGTGCAGTTATTATGACAGTGTTGAAAGAAAAGTTGAGCAAATGCTACAGTTACTTACTTACTTAACTGGCCATAACTACCCGTTACCGGGTTACGGCCTGATGTAAAGCTCTCCCCCAGGCGTCTTTGCTTTGCGCGAGCCATTTCCAATTGGTAATACCAAAGGTAGCTGGCGTACTCTCTACCTGGTCCTTCCAACGGAGACATGGTCTGCCCCTTCGTCGCCTCCCTTCGACAACCGTATTGAAGACTCTTTTCACAGGAGCTTTTTCATGCATATGCTCAACATGACCTAGCCAGCGAAGCCTCTGGATCTGAATTTTCTTGACTATGTCATGTCATGTATGTAGAGCTCATAGAGTTCGTCATTCCATCGTATGCGGTAGTCGTTGCCAACGCGTAGGGGGCCAAAGATCGTACGGAGTACTTTCCGACCAAAAACTCCTAGGGCATTTTCATTAGACTGCGACATCACCCATGCTTCAGCGCCATAAAGCAAAACGGGAAGGATGAGCGTCTTATAGAGTGTCAGTTTCATCTGGCGGGAGTGGTCTCTACTACTCATTTGCCTACTGAGACCAAAGTTACACCTATTGGCAAGAACCCTGGCAGATTCTCTTTCAATAGCCGCAAAGGCTCCGGTAACTGCTCGCTTTGTACGCCCGACAATATCGATATCATCTGCGTATGCAAGCAACTGGACACCCTTATAGAATACAGTCCCGTTCCGATTCGCTCGGCCTTTCGCAACACATTCTCCATTAAAAGGTTGATGAGGTCGCAAGAGAGGGCATCTCCTTGTCTGAAACCTGGCTTGGTATCAAATTGCTCGGAGAAGCTCTTTCCAACCTTGACGGAGCTGCGCGTGTTGCTCAACGTCATTCTGCATAGTCGTACCAATTGCGACCCTGACTTCGTCATAGCTAGGCGGCAGTATATCCACGCCGTCGTCTATAATTGGAGACGTCGGGAAGCTAGCTCCGGGGGCGGCATTGTCATCATCATCGCCCGACAGCAATCCAGAGAAGTGCTCCATCCACAACCTCAGTGCACCCTGTGCATCCACTACCAGATTTCCCTCTGCATCTGTGTGAGTGGCTTCGCGACACTCCTGATCGTACTATTGGTTCCTCGGCAGTGGGTGTTGGAATCCAAGGACGTTCTCCGCGGCGGAACGCTGGACTGGGATATATGACTGGGATATATGTGTTCAGAGTCCCTCGGCGCTATCAGGTGCTGCAGTTGCTAGCTTTAAAGTTGGAAGTAGATGAGAGAAACTGACAAGTAAAAATCGCAGCTGATAACTTTGAAAAAGTTTTGTGCGAGTGCGATGGTAAGTCGATGCCAATATAGAAGTGGTTCGAGTATACTATTCGAGAAAAATAAGATGTATATGAGCATGACGCATATGACGGATAAACAAAAATACCTACAAGCAAGAGGCGAAAAAAAATTATTTAAATGCAATGAGAGCGGACATAGTTGACCGGAAAAAAAAGTACCGTATATTTCTCCGCTACTCGTGGGAATAACAACATGAAGAACACTAAACAAATAAATAAAAACATGCAGGACGTTCCTGCATCAACTGTCGCGAGGCATTTTGAGGAGAGGCCCCTTGATGCTGACCGTCCTAACATCGTCCGGTACAAGCGCTCAAGAAGTGCACCGCAGCGCATGCAAGCAAGAGACGGAACGGGAAGGCAAGCGCAAGGCGGCAACGCACATAGTGCGATCTCGCAGCTCGTGACTCCGCGACCAATGCGCCCGCCGTTACGCGCCGACGGTATGTCGAACGATGCGCAAAGGGCTAGACCAAGGCGAGCAAGGAAGCCGGAGGGAGACCAGCCGCTTGGTCAACCGGGTGCTCGTGATGACCCCGCAAGGATTGAACGGTTCGGTGACTAAGTAGTACCTTAGGTACCTAAAGCAGGGGATTTCCCTTGCAGAAGCATGTATCAAGGCAAATGGGCATCGGCGAAAATCCGTTGCCCGACCAAGGCAGTGAAAAGTTCTAACGACACACTGACGCCACCCACGGACACTCCCAAGAGGGCATGTGCAAGGGTGGCACCTGTATGGAAACGTTTCCGGCACGCACAGGGAACTCCCTACAAAGCCGATGGCGAGCTATTCAACAAACCATGCTGCTACAAATGCGAAATCCCAGATTGCGCAGCCTGTTGTTGGATTAATGGAAGGTACCAGCATGGAGGATGCTCTGACCACACCGGAGCCTCCGGCCCCCATGGCAGTAGAAGCGCTGGAATCCACCTCGGAACACCTTGAGGTTATTCAAGCGGAACACTCCTTGGCTAAGTGGGAAACCTACACATCAATAGCGCAGATAACAAAGGTGGCAGTTGTCCCCGTAGAATATCCTAACATAATGTGGCACTGTCACCCGAGGAACTATCTTCGCTAGAGAAGTACATCCCATTTGAAGCGGCCAATGGATGGAACGTTGCATTGCGATTGCGAATTTTCAAGCGAGGGCATGAGATTTGTATCTCGCACCGTTTGTAGGCACGATAATATCGCCTGCAAGTTGTCTAGGTTGCAACCCTACGCGACTTGCTTCATATAAGAATGCATTCTAATTTCGAGCGAGATTTTGTGAGATTTTTTCACTTTTTCACTTGCAAATTTCGTTTTGTGTAACAAGCGACTAAGTAATCAAAAGTCACTTGACAAACTGGCAAAAGAATATATATTGTGTGATGGTATGCTTTATCAAAGGCTGAGTCGAATCGAGTGCAAAAGTCTTAGAATATAAGCAAGATAAGCAATTTACAACACTTAATACATCTAATTCGCACCAGAAATTGGTGCATTCGAAAAAACATACACGAAAATCCAAAGCAGCACAGATAGTTTTTTTATTCAAATAAATATATGGTGGACAGAATTAAAACCGGAAATAGTAAGACAAACATAAATTTTTAAATTTTATTATTTATCAACTGAGCTTGAATCATTTTCATTAATGCACAGCCGTCGCAAGCGGAGTGCTGTACAAAAGGTAAGGCTGTTTGACGTTGCCACACTCACTAACTTATTCATAATACATTGGTGTACATTGCACTTTGAACGATAAAATGCAGCACATTATGCAGGCGAACATGAAGCACAATCATCAAGCATGTACCTCATGCACCCAATATCCTCTCTTTGCGGTATTTTTGTTAAATGAAGCTGGTATTTAGGTATTTTGCAAAAACAATCGTTTTTACCACTTAAAGCTACGGTCACATTGTTAACATCACTTCAACCACGCACGTGGGAAGGTTTTATGTTCACTTCTTTTTTGCTCGTGGCCGAATTCAGTTTATTTTTTTTAACAAGAACTTAATTTCTGTCCAATGCACGCTCGTTTGTTTAAATTACCAAAACTTTCGAGTGCTATTTTGCGGACAAAGAAAAACATTTGACAATTTACCAAAGTGTTGCGCTTCTCACTTGAGCGCATCATTTTTTATTACATTGTTAAACAAAAGCACATTATAAATTCCCAATTGGCGTTCAATATTAAACTGAGACTGTTCCAAATTCTTAGGTCTCGGTTATGCACCGAACGCAATATCATATTTCAACATTTAATAATGCACTGGCCGTTTTTCAAGCCTGCTGTGTTTTGAGGTGTTGAAACACAAATAAATCATTACATTATAGCCCTTAAAATGAGGTTATGGTTTGATGAAAATTTTGTATGAGTATTTATTTCAAGCACGTTTATAAACTAATTACATTATTTTATGTTTGCATCAATGCTGATTTCTCCTATTTCAAAGTTTGCGCTGCACTAAGCAAGTGTTTAAGCTCCTCATCCTTAGACAGCGCACGCTGCACAGCTACAAACAACTGGGAGTCTATAGCGTGGCTATTTTGTTGCGCCAACGGCAAGCGGCTCACGCGCTTTGCCAGCTCTGCTAGCTTTGGCTGCTGCTGCAAGAATTGATCGAGTGCTTGAGGCGAGATGTTGGCCATCTTTGCCAATTGTTGCACATGTGGCGCGACAGCAGCGCTGCCACTAGCCTTAAGTGCAAATTCGCTTATTTTGGGTGAATTCAAGTGAGTTGCAACGTGTGGAGTTGTTGACGGTGTAATTTTGGGTGTAGCAGTTGTGGTGGTTGATGCCGCCGTTGGCTGCGTCTGTTTCACTGCTAGCATAATAGGACGCAATGGTATGGGATAGTGATAGGGCAAAGGCTGACGCACAAGCAAGGGCCGCATGTGCGCTGAAGGTTGTGGTTGCTGCTTTGCTGCTGGTGGCACAAAAACTGGCTGAAAAGACATTACAGGCTGCGTGCTACGCGGTGTGGGTGTCTTAATGGATGAGCTGCTCTCAGGCCAGAGGTTATACTTTTTCACAAAGTCGCTCACGCGGTGCATAAAACTGCTATCCTCCTGTGCTGCAGGAGCCTCTGTTGTGGTGCTTGCATTGGGTCGTTTAGGCGGCTTGACGGGCTGCATTTCGAAGTCTCCATCAACATCTGCATTATTTAGCAAATTTGCATCATCCTGTTCATCTTCATCATCCTCGACGTCGTCTTCTGTAGGCATTTCGTCATTGGCTACTTCAATGTCGTCCTGAGAATAATCCAGGGACTGTAAATAGGCCTTCATTAAAGCTATGCCCTGATCATTAGAGGTCAGCGTGCGTATGTATTTAATAGTTTCGCTGGCACTGCCCGTGCCCAGTAACTCGCTTAGCTCATTAAGACTGGGTAGCTCATCCACACTCTTAAGGCCCAGTTTATTTTTGGCTATATATAGCAAGTCGCTGGGATATTCCTCATTATCAACCAATGCTGGAGCTGGCGACGTTGAAGTTGTTATCACTCCGGGTTTAATCAGCTTGTAGATCGGTATGTTGTAATAGAGCACATTATTTTGCAGCTTGGGATTCAGTTTTGGCGGCATTTGCTTATCCGTGTCTACTATTACAGCGCTATCTTGTCCATAGAATTTTGGCATCAGCGGAAATCTGGCGCTGACGTAATGCAGCAAAACTAACAACCAAGCCAATTTTATCAAGTCTCTATTGCGCATACTGTTCGCTTTGACGGCTAAAGGATAACTGCTGAACACTCGCTGGCTGCACACTTAAAAACGACTTGAAATCGGAGAAATTTTCCCATTCATGGAATTTCATTTTATAGTGTTTTGTGCGTTCCACGAATTTTTAAGTATGTGTGGTCTGGTATACCTGTTGGTGAATGTTTGACGACTACCTACTCGGCTTCTCAAGCCTGCTGTGCCATAGAAGATCTCCAATTTCCATTGAATTTTCCACCTACAATGCAGTGAGACATTTTCTGCTACCTGCGACTCGTTCTTCAATAGATTAGGGCAAAAAGGCATACAAATATATGCATGAATATTTAACGCACTTGACAACTATAATTTTTATTTTAGCGTATATTTAGACTTAAGTGGCCATATTGCGTCTACATCAGTGACTTAAATTTGTATGCGCATATATGGCAACAAGTATACTTAATAGCTAGGGAAACTGGTTTTCCTTTTCTTACAAACGAATTCTAAATTCGCAAATCGATTCTAGTTTTTTAGCGCATATATATGTATATATATATAATATGTGTGCACTTGGAAAATGATTTATATTTACATAGATACGTAAAGGAAATTTTGCAGCATAAGACAAATTGCAAACACAGAACTATGCTATATAAAACCAGCACGCCGGACACACTCCCAAACACTAAGGATG
Source organism: Chymomyza caudatula (assembly GCA_035041775.1). Classification (NCBI taxonomy): domain Eukaryota; kingdom Metazoa; phylum Arthropoda; class Insecta; order Diptera; family Drosophilidae; genus Chymomyza; species Chymomyza caudatula. The sequence goes on along the minus strand of JAWNKW010000200.1, from coordinate 788,021 downwards.
CAAAAGGGTTAAATTGCGTTCGGTTCAGTTGCCACGGCTTGGAACGAACTTAACAGATATTAACATTTTGAAACACCCACGAGGGCGGGGCGTATGCAACGCTCGTGCAGCTTGTATCCCAGTTTGGTTACTTCTACTACAGTGTTAGCCTCAACGGTTTTGTCCTCCTACAATGGATACAATATAGGAGTTATTATAAAGGCAATTTAAAATTTCACTATGCAACTCACCTTTTGGAACAAGGCTTCATGTTGATTGGGATCAAATTTTTCATTAATAGGATCCAAAGGTACCAGTCCATGGCGTTTAAACACTTGCAAAAGAGAGGCGCGTGTCATAGATAAACCGTCATATAGGTTCTTCAAGTCTGGATTACCATTAAGCTAAACACAATGAATCCATTATTTTTGTACATTAGGAAGTTAATATCACAAACACACCTTTTCTTTAGGCACCGCCTGTGTAGCATGACCCAATGTATCTGCCACCTCCAGTAAATCCTTGCAGAAACTTTGTATGCCAAAGATTTTTGCATCACCTATCTGTTTGTTCAAACGCGTTCGCATATTTTCACTATCTGCCAGGGCACGCTTATATTTGTCCATAAGTTCACTGTGCTGTTCCTTTGCAGCTTCTAGATCTTTGGTCAGACGCTCAATTTCTTCTACAGATTCTGATTTTTGCTCGGAGCCACTACCAGCTTCCTCTGGCTTCTGTTGCTTCTCTGTGCTATAGTGGCGTTGCATTTGCGTGACCTGCACTGTAAGTGCCTGCCGCAGCGTACTAAGTGAAAATACGGTGAAAACATTTTGAATTTGCGATTTTTAAATCTTGTAATCATGCCGGGGCGCACAAACGTGCAGTCATTACGTCACAGAAACATGCGGCACGCCGCTTACCTTAAGTGTTGTATATTTGCCAGCGATTTGATATGATCCAAACGTTTGGCCAGCATTTGAAGCGGTAACAGGGTTTTCGATGTCATTTTGAATTTTACTTTATTTTACAAAAAATTCTTACGTACTTATAAAAAGAAAACACCGACTAGCTTTCAGCTGCTTTGACTTTTAAGAAGTACTAAAAAATACCAGAATATGATACTGGGTGTCGGTATTTTGTTTTAAATATAATGCGGCATGTTTTTTTTTAATTGTTAGGCAAATTGACATCTTAATTATATTAATTATTTTTTATATAAATTGTCATAATTTGCATTTTCCTTGAAAAATTCAAGTTTTTGACACTTTGTAATTGTAAATGCAACGATTGGTGCATGCACAGTGGGAGCTCGCAAAACAAGGAAAACTTACAAAAAATTTCATTATTAAAGCTGTAGCATAATAGTATGTTTTTCCATTTATTTTATAATAATAAAATAGTTAGGACACGGGCATTGATTTCTTTAAAGTGTTCTTACTGTAAAAATCAAATTGACTGTTACGCCCAGCTACACACTCCTTTTTAGTAATTTTAGCAGAAATTAGATTTATGCAAACATAAATCTTGCTACGTCCAACGGCTGCTGGAACTGGCCCCTAAACTGTTTCGGATCGCTACGCCTTTGATATGTGTGTGTACGTGCGATCTAATGCGTGGATGTGTGGAAGTTGGGCTGGAAAATGTAAATTGCGTTTTTTGTCTGAATAAATTCAAAGTACAAACTTGCTCATTCAGTAAAACATCTTATTCAATATAGAAGGCACAATAAGCTATGTGAAGCTGCATATGTGTATCGTATATTATAGAAATGGAGGCATGGAAAGCTATTTAGTTGAGTTTTGTCAGTGAAACTGCGCGGCAGTTAAATTGTATATAGTTTTCAAACAAATAAGATTCAGAATTTGCAAAAATGCTAGAGGAGGACCTACAACTGGCACGTGCAATGGTGGCCAATTCCACATCCGTGAAGGAGGACAACGTATCGCCAGACAGCTCGCCCAAGGCGTTAAGAAAAACACGGGTTTTGGATTTAAATCAGAAACGTAAACAATTTCGGTTAGTAAAAAATATTACAAATCTTTTGTATTACGCGGAGCAATTAATTGCATTTACAAACAAAATATTTTTGGCGGGCATTGTGCTATAAATATAAACGTATTCACACAGTATACATACTATATATATAAAAATAAGTATGCTGGCAATGAGCTTTTAAAAATGTACCGAAGTTGTATAGCAGACAGCTACTTTTCATATGGCGCAATTGACACAGCAGTCTATCGAAATTTATCGTAGATTTTCATTTCAACAAGTTGACAGTTCTGCAGTTTCCAAATGTAAAAAGGCTGTGAAATGTGCAAAAATAACAATTAAATTGAAGTGCGAGCATATTATACGCCGCTGCTTTACAAAAAAATATGTCCTCAACTTCAGCTCATACAATCAAACAAACCCTAGAAACTGCAGCAGCTACTTCTACTCTGGCGTTGCAGTCGTTGATTGACAATGCCTCTGACAACGCAACACATCTGTTGCATGCACCTGCCGCGGTGCCACCGCTTAATATAAAAGCTGCCTCATCAGCGCCCGGTATGGGTACCGCCAGCACTTCCACCGGCAGTTCCAGCGATGTGGGGACTATGCGTTGGTGGTGGTAAGCCTACAATATTACCAACAAACGTACATTTATGTAGTGCATAAATTAAAATACTTCTTGACAATTCACATTCTTGTAAAATCTGCTTATCTAAGTTGAATGCGTCAGCGTGAACCCTGTATATCGTTTGGGCCCATTTTATTATTGTTGTCTATTAAAACTGTGTGCTACAATTGAATTTATGTAGCGCTTTTCAATTTAATTTTCTTCAACGACCTACGTTTTGGGCAATTGAAGTTGAATTAGCTTTAGGAATCGTTTCAAATGTTATTTAACAAAAAAAAAACTGATTTATTAGAATCAATAAAATGTTATCAATTTACTGCACCTTTTTGGCAATTGGCTGGCTCAAAAGAACACACATTACACATACTCCGATGCTCAACTGTTTGAATATAAATCGATTTAGCGCGCAATTGAAACCAAAGCTGTCAGAGTCAGACTCGAGCGCAGACCATTTTGTTGTCACTCCGAATACTTTTTGTTCAGTCTTCAGTTGTTGAAGAAACACGCGAACGCGCAGTTGACAGTCTTAGTTGTCGTCGTCCTCTCTGGCGTTTTATGTGTGTGCCCATAATTTTTCAATAAATAAACATACTGCGGCAGCTTTGTGAAAATGTACAAACAAACATATACATTTAATTATAAAAGAAGCAGGCAGAGCTGCAACCAAGAGCAACCCACTCGGGCTTGAGGAGCACATTGATCAATTGTCAATTAAAAGCTCATCAGGCAAATGCATTTCTAATTGCTTATGGTGTTTATGTTTATGTGTGTTCGAGTGCGTGTTCAGCACCGTTTATCGCGCGAGTTTTCCAAAATGATAAAGTACTTCGGAGCTTACAGTAACGTTGTTAAGTCTATTCACTTGAAGCTTGAAATTATAAAAAATTGAATAAATACATAATGTTATAGTTAAACCTTTACTACGTTTACCCTCCCTTGCCAAGAACTGCTCCAAAATGTCGCTAATTGTAATAAAATCTTTTATACATATGAGTAAAAATCATCAAAATAAGTTTTTGTCAATAAAACGTATGGCTTTAAATATTGGCACAGCTATATACTCGGTCTTGAAAACAGAGACATAGGAGGAGATACTCAAGTTCCCTTTTTACCGTATGGAAGTTTAAGTTGTAGGGGGGAAAAGGGTACAGGGTATCCCACTGTCGGGCACCGCCTTGACTCTATCACACATTTGTATGTACATATATTTATTTGTAGTCTGCACGCCACAAGCGAAACACTTTCACTTTTCTTACTTTGCTTATTACACATTGCAAAGGTTGACACATTTCTTTTTTATTTATTTATTTTTACTCATTTTGTGCGCCGTTTGTTTTGTTATTAATTTCCCTTTTATTTCTGGGGATCTGGTGACGTGGGATCCGCGAGAGATCGCACTAAATATCGCTTTAGTCAACATTTAGACGCGAGTGCACTTTTCAATATATGTACGAAAATTCTTTATGAAAATATAATCAACCTTGGTCCCTTTTTTAAGTAGGTTTATATGCGTTTGTGTGAAAATTAAAGTAACCAACAATGCAGTTTGACTGCATTCCAAAGAGTCAGCAGCAGCTTTACGCTTAACAAAAAATGAACTTTGGGCTGAGGCTAAAGTATTTTTGAAATACGTTGTTTTTTGATAGTAGTCGCATGTGGAACCATGGCTTGTCTGTCAGACATCGATTTGGCCACCTTGCATCAGAATCGTCTTGAGCAGAGTTGGCACTATAAATTGGCTTGGAGCCCAGAATATCACCAACAACAACATCACGATCCAGATAGCTTCAGTGCTATGACACGCTTCTCTCCAGAGCGCAACATACGCAGCCTACCAAAAAAACAAACTGCTGATATTAATGGAAATTGTCTGAAGCTGGAAGACAGAGCCACTTCTCCCAAAACGAAAGAGACAGTTGAATGTCAGAATGTTGTGCATTTCGATTACTTTGCAGCAGGTTCACAGCGGCGACGATCTGGCACTTGGCCGTAAGTGAGGAATTAATGTAATTTATTTTAAACAAAAACATTTGAACCAAATTTTGCTAACGTCTTGACAATAATGTTATGGTTAGATATAAGATTTATGCGATTCATTACTTAGAGGAGGTCGAAGTACCTTTTGTTATAATGGAGAAGTAACATTTAACTTAGGAAAGCCAATTGATCGTTTGAATGCAATCACTTTACAGATTAAAATAAAAACAGCTTCCAAAATCTCCAATCTCTATTTTTTGGGGTGTTTAAACAAAGTTTTTCCATATTTAAGTCAGGGATCCAACCGTAACCGTTATTTAAAACAACCGGTTGAATTTTGAAACCGTAACCGTACCGTTGCCGAAATAGATTTTTTTTAGAAAGACCGATAACCGTTATATTTTTTCAGAAAAAAACGAATCAAAACCGATATAACCGACTGAAAAAATAATACAAACTTTGGAGTTAAAAAATACCCATATAGGTACTTATTATATAGCATATTCTTATTATACTTAGAGTTGTATTTTCGGTGATAAATTTTACTGTCCCCTTGACTGAGAAGTCATGTTGCCAAGTTCATCTTTTGGAGAATCTGCATGACGAATCTTTAAAATAATTTTCAGCAGTGTTTCCAAGATTCTGTCCAGTTGTTGACAAGTCGTGGGCCGGCTTTCTGAATTTTCAATAATAACCTCAAACCCGCAGTTTTATTTAAAAAGAGTCACTGATTATGTAAAAGTATTTCCAGACTTTACTGCTAACTATAAAATAATAATAGTAAGGAAACGAGGTACTACTATTGTTCCATACTGCTAACTATATCACTATGTATAATTTTTTGTTTGCTTTTTATATTTAATTATCTATATATATAAAAATACGTGTACATTTTGATGTCAACCAAAAGTTTTTGGATATGTTTGGGATGGTCTGTAGTTGGTTTATGTGAAGTTTGGCCGAATTCGGCTTGAATATATTATCTCTATGTACATATACAAAAGAAACGTGTTAGTTTGTAGCACATAAACTCAAAACTACTGCACCAATTTTGACCAAAAGTTACAAAAATGTTCAATGGATGATAAGCATGGTTTGCGTGTAGTTCCGATTGATGGCGCCAAAGATATCTTATATAGTAGTCAAGCTTTTTATAAAATTCATTTGAATATTTCAGTAGAGGTAGCGTTTGAGGTAAAGGTAGAGGATGAGGAAGAGGATAGGAAGATGTTGGGATCAATATCCGCAGCTGACGTAGACGTAGAGGTAGAGGACAGGAAGATATTGGTACCAATATACGCAGCTGGACTTAGTATGAATGAATAAATATTCATTTTGATTTTACTGGACGCATCTCACACCGATAGAGCTCTGTGTAAATTTCCAGTCTCAGATTTTCAAATTTTCGATAATTAATAAAATAGTAGGATAGTAATTGACATTTTACAATTTTTGTTTACAACTTACAAATGTTTAGGTAAACATTTTAGTCTTAAATTCAATTTGGAGGAGCACCATACGGCTATTTTGAAAAATAATATCAAAAACAAGAACGTTTGGTATGAAATGGATGATGCCATTATCGAAAAGGTACCATGGTCGATAGCTGCCTATGGCTCTTACATTATGTTTTTTGAAAAGCAATGAATATGATGCCATATAAAACCATGCTCTGCCCTAGTTCATTGTAACTAGCACGGAATCCATGTACAGGGTTACAACGGGATGTTATAATTACCTTTCGAACAGGAACCGCAACATTCAATTACCGATAAAAATTACCATTGAAACTACAACAGAATCCATGTAAAGTACCATGGCTGCCGGGGCCTTCTTCTTCTTAGCTGGCCATAACAACCCGTTACCGGGTCACGGCCTGATGTATTTCTTTCATTGGAATTAGGGTCTTACATGGTGGGTTCCAAACCCTACTCACAACCCTTTTAAGGCCCGGGGTGGCTCTACTGGTCTCGAAAGAATCCAGTGTCATTATAAGTCGCCTCATACGACTTTGACCTGCTGAGGTGGTATTCTCTAACCCGCTCACCACCCCCCGGTGCGTGGCACTAGCACTTCAGCTAGTGCTTTTTATATAAATCAATCTTAATGTACAGATATATTGTTCGATTCGGTGCTCTGCATTTACTTAAATTTTTTTGTATTTTGACAGATTTGACAACATAGAGATTTGCTTCGCATAATTCTTCTTAATTTCTGCCAAAAATAATATAAAACGATCTTTTGGCGAACTTTATACAAAGTATATGCTTCTCCGTTTCATTTAATCGATCATTTACAGTGTCAGTCCAATGTAAACTTTGTGTCAGTGCATGATATTCACTTAAGTCAAGTCCAAAAACACACACATTAGTGGTGTAAAAAAAAACATCGATGGCTGGCCTGTAATTTTCCGATGTTCTCGTACAAATGTTGCATCGGCAAAACATCGATGTTTTTAAAACCATCGTACAATTCACCATTTCTTACGCAAACCTTGTCGACCTTTTATTATCTGAAGTCCAATTATTTCAAGATTATGCCAAAGTAAGTCCTATTCTCAGTTTTACAAATAATGTTAAAGGTTATCTTCAAAAGCCGGCAAACTTCTGCCTTATCAAAACTTTTAGGTTTGCACTTTTAGGGGTAGATCTATTAGGTCTTTAGTATATAGTATGTAGAAGTCTTCTGTTGTTCACATAGCTCTAGTTTCACATATTTTGTATTATATAACAAAGTTTCCTTCTATAATGACAAGTAAACTTTTCAAATACCAAACATCGAAAAATCATCGATGTTTTTAGTCCGATGCATCGACCTTCATCGATGTCCACTGCCGATGGACACTGCGATGGTAAACATCGATTTTTGGTCTGGACTTACATCACTAACACACATTTTCGCATATTGTATTCCACACACACGCATACACGTGGGCTATGGCTTGACAGCTCTAGCAGCTGTCTCCTTTTTTTTTACCTTTACTGCCGCCCCACATGCTGAGCCAGAATTGCACGCATACAAGTATATTATGAAATTTACATTTACCGTAAGGCAACGGTACAATTGTTTTTGCTGGCTCCCAATTAGACTCCCTTTTGAAATATATAATATTTCACAGAGTACTGATCCGTGGACTTAGTGTCTTGGCAGCGTGTGTGTAGAGCACAACGTACATAATTTTATTAAAATATAATAAATAATTTAAAACTCTTTTTGGAAAATGTTTCCTATTAATCCGGTTGTGTTAGGCGCGCACTTTCCACGCTATAGTTCGCTGAATATTGAAGAGTTTAATAATATTGATGTCAACGAAATGTGTTTGGTTGAGAACGATGGCAACAATAATGACTCTAACTTTGACAGCAAAGTGTGCGAAATAAAAGTGAATCCCGCGCAACGCATACTAAGGCAACAAATTATATACAATTTACATTAACTTTAAAAACCAAAAATCGTAAAAACTCTTTGCAGGCGCACGCGCAGCTTGAATGCTCCCTCGCCCTTTCAACAGTTCGGACCATGCGGGCGCATAATGAAAAATTCGGCCATGGTTATGCAAATACAAGATCCCGCCAGCCAACGTTTGACCTGGTACAAGCCGCCATTAACAGTGTTGGTTATCAAAAAGGTTAGCGATGCATCAGTGCTACCACCTTTTGTGCAGCTAGTCGAGTGGCTTCTGGAGGAGAAGAACATGGTAGTATGGGTGGAATCGGCAGTGCTGGAGGATGCACAGCTAACTGAGGATGTCAAGTTCAGGGCAATACGCGATAAGCTTGTAACTTTCAAGTAAGTTATTTTCAAAAATATACAAATGTTAGACGCTTACAGTTGTTATTTTACAGGGATAGTCGCGACGATCTGACAGATCGCATAGATTTCATTGTCTGCTTGGGCGGCGATGGCACGTTGCTGTATGCCTCTTTGCTATTTCAGCAGTCCGTGCCACCCGTCATGGCATTTCATTTAGGCTCTTTGGGCTTCCTAACGCCATTCCGGTTTGATAACTTCCAGGAACAACTGACCAATGTATTGGAGGGTCATGCGGCACTTACGCTACGTAGTCGCTTGCGTTGTGTTATGTATCGCAAGAGCGAGAAGCGACATGAAAAGACAGATGGCACACGTCCTTCGGGCAGCAGCATATTAGTGCTCAACGAAGTGGTCATTGATCGCGGCCCTTCGCCGTATTTGAGCAATATCGATCTCTTTTTAGATGGCAAGTACATTACTTCCGTGCAGGGCGATGGTTTGATTGTGTCTACACCCACGGGCAGCACAGCTTATGCAGTTGCAGCTGGTGCATCCATGATACATCCTTCGGTGCCGGCGATTATGGTAACGCCCATATGCCCACATTCATTAAGCTTTCGACCTATTGTGGTGCCTGCTGGCGTGGAGCTAAAGGTGGGTCTGCATTTTTTGTATTGAAACAATGTAAATTTTTAACAATTTTGTGTATTATGCTAGATTTCGGTGTCACCCGAGAGTCGAAATACCTCGTGGGTTTCTTTTGACGGACGTAATCGTCAGGAGCTCTTTCATGGCGATAGTCTGCGTGTAAACACCTCTATCTATCCAGTTCCCAGCATATGCGCGCAGGATCAAATATCTGATTGGTTTGCCTCGCTTGCCGATGGATTGCATTGGAATGTGCGCAAGCGCCAGAAGTGTCTGGATGAGTTGTCGGACTTAACCGCTTCAGGCTCTGAGGATACACTTGATGAGATTGAGAATATGAAATTGTATGATGTTTAGTTCGTAAGTAATAATTGTAGCATTGTTGTTCTGTAGCTCATATATACCTAAGCATATACATACATAACATATATGCCTCAATGCGGCCAATTAGCTTAAGTTATAAGCATTAGAATTAGATCTAGGCGTTAGTTTTAGTAAAGTTCGTTCATAGCTTGAATTAGATCATAGCATGTCTCTACTTCGAATACATAATGATAAGAGAAATCTTTTACATTTATTAAAAAAGAAGCGTGTTAATTTGCTTCAGTTACCTGGTAATTTAAAAATTGTAAATGTTTTTGAAAAACTTTGCATAAGCAAATAAACTTAAATACAATATTAGTTTTATCTCTATATATGCATGTGTACTATGTTTGTATACTATATAAGAAGCACGCCTTAATTACACTCATGAATGAACGAACCATGAATTTGTACATTTTATGTCGATGGTTCTGTCTTAACAAAGCGGTGTGTGTGTGTATGCTAACTGCTTGTTGGCGCCGTGCCACTCCACTTGTTGCATGTTGTTCACCTCGTGTTTGTCTGTTGCCTTACTTTAGTTATTGGCAGCCCCGCACTTGGGCTTGTCAAAATTCGTAGCCGAGTATTTGCATATATACCAAAATTGAAAGTAAATGCCATGGAAAATGCTATAGAGACGCGCCCTCAGGCCTACCCGTGCAATAGTTAATATACATGTATGTAACGCACATATTAACGTATAATGCACGATTGCCACTTGGATATAAAAACGCGTACACGTTAAGATTTGTGCCATTGTTCGATGCTTTTGCCTTTTTTGTCAACATACTCAAGGTGTGCGAAACAATCGTGTGAATGTGTGTGTGTGTGTGTGTGTGACAGACGAGACGTGTGCGTGCTTATCTAGTCATATGAAATGCATTAAAATGAAATCTAGCATCATAGTTCAGTATGAGCATTACAAGTGTACGGTTGTGCGTAAAAGTATAAAACTATAAAGTCGCCAAATTCTTAAAAGATAAACTCAAATTATGAACGAGAAAGATATGATATTGGCGCGCGAAATGGTGGCTCAAGATGAGCAGGCAGCATCTGCCACAGGCATAACGCCAGAGAGCTCACCGGTGCCGCTGAAAAAAACGATTGTGGGCAATCTGATGGATAAGCGCCATCAATTTCGGTAAGCTAATTAAGCCAAAAAAGAGTTAAGCGCATTAAAATTGCCAAAATGTCCTTGAAATGCACTTTATAGCCATTTGAAAAAATAACTGTTGCTGCATGGCATAGCAAGCAGCTCGCTGTCAGCTGACACAATGCCGTTTTATAGCACTGTCACCTGCTGACACTACTAAACGGTCGCTTTGCAGCACTATCACTATTTGTGTTTTGGTTTTTCGCGTGTGGTCTAAACTAATAATATGGCAGTAGTAATAGAAATGTTTAACTAATTAAAAGTGCACGACATCTGTTTTGATGCACTCTGAATTTAGTTACGTGGCTACGCGAGGGTCTTACATGTGTTGCTTTAAGCAATTGATGAGTTGGTCAAAGTGAGTCGTCAAGTGCTGCACCTTTGTAGGTCATAACACAGTTTGGAACGTTGAAGGTTGCGCATGTATATTGTACACAGCAAAGCAAATTACTGCAATGTCCTACATAAACGGTAGCCAATTGCCAAAACAAAGCACCATGCGGCTAATTTCTGGCTCCGCACAAGTAAGTGCCGCACAGACAGTGCCTGGCGCTGCAATGTCTAGTCATAGTAACAGCTACAACGATGAGCACGAAAAACAGCTGCTAAATGTAAACGGCGCACGTTTGAGCAATGCAAACAATGCAGCTTCTTCGGCTCCCGGACCTGGTTTGGCAAATGGCTGTGACAGTGATATGGAAATGCGTTGGTGGTGGTAAGTGAAAAAAAAGAACACGTGCGTTAATTGATTGGAGAAAAGGTATCGTTGACTTCATAAAATATATTTTGCGGCGATTTATCAATGCAAATGTGTAAACAAAAGTGTTGCTTTTGCTTTGAAAAGTGCTTGGCTGTTAACAGACGCTGCTCTGCTATTTGCATGCTAACCAATTTATGACTGCGTGATTGTTGAATATACATTTAATGTCTTTAAAAGTCCATAAAGTATAAATAAATCAATAGACGATGACACTCATTAAACGTAATAAGTATTTGTTTTTTAATCGTCTAGCTTCTAGCCATTAAAGTGGTTTCTACATGAAAAAGCTGTCTAAAGGAATCGCTTGATTATGTCGCCACATTTCAGTGGGCGCTGATTTCCTAAGGAAACTTATTATTTAAGGAGTTTGCTTTTATTTTAAATGCATCAAATTTTTCGAAGAGAATTTTAGACATCTAGATAAAAAAATGTTGTTTTATAAAAACCTTTAGTACATCTTAAGATTGCAATTATGTATTTGAAATTGTCTTCCATTATAAATTTCGCCTCTTCATTGGCATCTGTTCAATTTAGTGGTGTAAAAAACACATCGATGCATCGAAAACATCGATGGTTGGCCTGTCATTTTCCGATGTTCTCCGATGTTCTCGAATCGGCAAAACATCGATGTTTTTGAAACCATCGAATATTTCGCCAAGATCATGCCAAAGTAAGTAACTTATTCTCCGTTTTACAAATAGTGTTTGCAGAATTGAGACTGCCATCTCAAAGTTTATTCAGAGGCAAAATTCTCAGCGAAATAGACTGCTAAGGGGACGGGAATCAAAACATTTATGTTGACATAATTTAGTCGTAGATCTATTGGTCTGTATTATATACTTCTAGATATATTCTTATGTTTAGGTAGCTTTAGTTTCACGTATTTCGTATTATATAACAAAGTTTCTTTTATAATAAAAAGCAAAATTCGTAAATATAAAACATCGGAAAACCATCGATACATCGATGTTTTTAGTCCGATGCATCGACCTACATCGATGTCCAATGTCGATGGACTCTGCGATGGAAAACATCGATGTTTTGGTCTGGATTTACATCACTAGTTCAATTGTAACCTGCACTACATAACTATTATTGAACATATCTAATTTTTTGCTGTAATTTACAAGTATGTATTCTGCAGTTATGCTGTGCTTTCTATGTAGGAATAAAAATACACCCGCACTGTTGTTTTCTCACATGATCACATTTTTCTGCGTATTGATTGAACAACAGTTAATAACCTTTCCTGGTATATAGTAAAAGGGCGCATTTTGTACGCCAGAGGTAATTCTTATTCTTAACTGGCAAAAACAACCCGTTATCGAGTTACGGCCTGATGTAAATACATTCTTTCATTGAAATTGTGGTTGTCCGTGGTGTGTCCCAAACCCTACGCACAACCCTTTTAATGCCTGGGGCAGCTCTACTGGTCTCGAAAGAACCCAGTGTCATTGTTAGTCGCCTCATACGACAAGCTTTGACCTGCTGAGGTTTATTCTCTAACCACACGGGTGAACCCCAGAGGTAATAGATTATCTTAAACCGGCCCTGTTACATTTTTTATATAGCCGCCCATTGCTCATTGAGAGTCTGTGTGTATGTGCACCTGTTCGCTCAATCTCTCTGTTTCGTGCTCTCTCACAAAATGATCATGCGACGCGTGGCCGCTCAGCTGTTGTTTACAAGACGCCTAATGCGATAACTGGAATCGGCCCGCTTACTTTTATTTTTGAATCGCACAGAGATTTACAATTTAATCACCTTTTTGGCGTTTCAGTTCAGTTATCGCATGTTCACTGGACAGCGCGGTCGTGTAGTCAGCTCTTGTTTTGTTCAGTCGCTCAGTCGGTCGTTGGATTTGGTTTTGATTTTGCTTTTAGTTAAGCGGCTAAAACTCTGCCTAGTCCCGTTTACAGCTGTTGTGCTCGAAGTTTCGCGTTCGCTTAATTGCAGTGTGCTCGTTTTTGTGTTAGTGCTAAACTATAATATGTGTTATATAACGATTAGTCTAATTACTAGCAAAGCATGACTTGGCATTTTAAAAGCTTTGCCAGCGTTACAATTTAAAAGCAATCTTCTTGGCCAGTTGCTCACTTTCCCACGCCTAACCCACTTTCAATTTCTTTTATTGCCTCTTCTCTGGGTCAGTTGCGTTCCATTTCCAGTGCATTCCCCTCGTATACTATGTATGAATATGTAGTACAGCATACTCAAAACGTAAAGCTCGTTAAATCACAACCTAGACTGAGTACATTGAGTACATAGTTACTTAGTATGCCTGTGACACATTTGCTCAAATCGTGTATGGTAATTATCGAAATCAAAGTGCAGTCGATTTGTTTAAATTCACGTGCATACCTATTATTTCCACATGCTCAGCTAACATAGTATTAGCTGGTCTTCGTCAATTGAATTGTACTTCAAATTACATGCCAGCACGTTGCTGTCCAGTTTCCCACTGTCCACGACAGCAACACTACTAGCCTCTAATGATAATCGCTTTAGTTGCTAATACTGCGCGTTAATTTGAGTCTAGTGGCCTCTTCGTATATATTATAATGGCGTTAATTGATTAATTGATTATACATGCAATATACATTTTTTTCTTTGTTTAATAAATAACAAACATGCGATTTATGCGCTCGTCTATTGTCACAGGCATGTTCTTCCTTTGTTTGCCAATTCTTTACCCTGAAGTTATGAGTACCTGCAGCTTGAATGCTTCCTGGAATGCCCACCTGCCAAGGGTTATTTAAAAGGCGGAAGAAAAAGTAAACTAGATTTTTGTATGCTCTTGAATAAAGAGCAAAAATCAGCCATTTTATGACTTACTATAGTTAGTTGTCCGAAATGTATTGATAAAAAAGATTGTAACCTTTTGTTTTAGGTTTTATATTTTTCATAATACAATAATAACCGACAATTGTGGGATTTCGAAAATGAAGTTTATTTGTCCAGTTTTAATAAGATAGCTAGAGATAGTACAGAGTAGCTGATAGCAGCTCAACATCGTACCAACATCTATATAAATTCATATTTCAGAGTCTGAAACGCGTCGTCAAGACAAAACCTATTTATAAAGTTATAGACTACAATGGACATAGAAAACGCATTTTACGCTATTACAAACACAGCTCACGATTTGTAGATTAATGTTTGAAGATACTGTTATACTTAACCACAAAACATTTTTGATTGTTAGCTGTTAATTGTGGATAAGTGGATTTGGCAAATTAAAAGGTTGTTGACCAAAAACTGGCAATTGTCGCTCAAACCAGCCTTAAATAATAATAATAATAAAAAAAAGGCTGAATTAATTGTTGCTTTAAATTTGTTGTATAGCTAGCTGTGCATAGTATTTAGTTTGTATTAACTGTAGTTGTAGTTTGGCCAGTCCAGGCTTCAATTATGCAATCCGGCCCAAAGTGACAAGCGTTTCTCAGTCACTTTGCAACTGATTTATACTTGACATCAATTTGGGTCGCTACATGTTAAAAGCTAATAAAACCTGGCCAACTAGCAGCGGCCCCCCTTTTTGGCCCACAATTTGACGGAAGCTGCAAAGGTCTTTTTTGCTGACTAATGGCGCTTTAAGCCTTGGAGTCATTTTTTATTGATCTTTCTTTTTTAAAATCATAATATTTATGGCAATTGGGCTTTGTGCTGCGTGTTAAGTGACGCGCAACCGGAACTAGTTAAATCGACACCTAGTTGAGTCCGTTAGGTTGAACGGTTGGAAAACAAACAAAAGTTCAAAAACGTAAACAAATATTCAATGTATATCAAATTTATATATATTTGAAAAACCTGTTGCCAGTTTTTGGAAGTATTAGCACTAAATTCGTATATTTAAATTAAATTAACTCGATTTAATTGAATTTGTGACGTCTGCTCATAATTGTGCATACATTAAAGCCGTTTATTGTTGAATTCGTTGCTCGCTTTTGGCCTAAGTCTGGCGTGTTAGCCAGGTCGGGCATAAAAATGACACGCGCCAATTTCTGTTGTAATCCATTGGAAAAACTATTTTTTAGTTTGTCTATTGACTACTCTGAGTTGGCATTGGCATGTGGTCAAACTTGATAAAAAAAAAAAAATTCAAAACTTGTATGCTTAAAACATATTTTTAACACGTTACAAAAGGGAGCAAGGTTAGATTTGTTTACATTTTAGTATAGATCAACCTGGCATGCCAGTAACTTTATGAAGTGCCAAATCATAGCTAATTTATGGTATCACCTCGCAGTTAATCTAATCCGCAACAAATATGTGTTGAATATCAGCAAGTTAAGCCTTGCCAGAACTCAAAACGCGTGCATATAAATTGTTAAAGCAGTTAAATAACAAAACAAACTGCGGTACAAAATGACCTGTCTTTCGGACATTGACCTTGCCACGCTACATCAGCATCGTCTGGAGGAGCGCTTTAGCTATAAGCTGGCCTGGAGCGGGGGCCAGCAGCAACAACAACAACAGCTGACACACTACAAGGAGCTGCTCATGCGTCACAGTCATTCGCTGCAGCGTCAACGTGTGTCCAAGAGCGGTGGCTACTATAAAAGTGGCACTAGCGCCAACAAAAACAGCAATTACCAAGACATTAGCGTTGACTCTGTAGCGCCAAAGACTCCCAGCAGTGGATACACCAACAACAGCCAGGATAACTTGGAAGAGTCTGACAATTACTTTACATCAACAACACGCAGGCGGCGTTCTGGCACCTGGCCGTAAGTAAATGAGTGGTAAAATACCGAAATATATTTGTTAGGAAAAGTGAGAAAGATTGTTTTTTAGATTTTGAAATTGATTCAACTAGATATTTAAATGAAAAACAGAAATAGGTTGCTAATAAGTTTGTAAGTCCTTCAGTTATATCAGCATGCTGATGATGAAAAAAAATGATTGAGAAGAAAAAAGTGAATGTTTATTTTTATACCCTGTACACAAAGTGTAAAAGCGTATTATAGGTTTGTGCAATGTATGTAACAGGCAGAAGGAGGCGTGGCAGATCATATGTTCCATGGGCAAAACTGAACAGGAGCAATAGTCGAGTCGATATAGCAATGTCCGTCTGTCCGTCCTTCCGTATGAACGTCGAGATCTCAGCCAACATAAGAGGAAGAGGCACCAAAATTTTACCAAAAGACGCGTATTTCATCAAAGCATATGAAGTTTGGAATTGGTTTTACTTTTTCAAGTAAAAAAGATTTAACAATTTTCTCAACGCAAAAAATTTCGTTAACCGATGACGAACACTACATCAAAAACTTCCTTATTATTATTATTTTATTCGATTTTGTTAATTGTTACACAACAAACGCACAAACTGCAACCCAATAGATGAAAAAGTCTGGTGACAAGCCGCTATATTCTCCTAGGGAATAGGGATGAAAATATTGAAACACGTATCATATACGATGAAAGCGTAGGCAGTCTTGGCTACATAGATTCCAGAATAGTTTTGTTATTACATATGTAAATATGCAAAAATTTACAATGTCCTTCACAGGGTATAATTATTGTTCAACTTTCAATATATACTCAGCAAATAATTACAATCTAAGAAGAATATTGCCTGTAGCTATTCCAACATTTAATCAGTCTTCTGGACAGCAAGAAATATACTGTTGCAAAGTAAATACCTACCCATAATTCGCATGAGGAACCTTGAAACGGACTGCCATTGACATAGAAATTTCTTTGTTGATATGGCGTCTCAAGACAAGCAGATATTTTCCCTTCTGACAAAGACAGGAAAAGACGTACGTTTCCTGACTTATGTTATTTGCAACGTTACTTTAAGAGTAACCTACGATCTATCTCTCGATCTAGCTCTGACTGAAATTATCGAGAAACTGAGACATCGTTTGTCAATTGCCTCTGTTATGACGTTTCTGCAGAGCCTTATTTTCACTGTTGATCACTATAGATTCGTGCACTACTATTATGCGTTGATTCCGTTTCCATGTGGATGACCATGTATGCCATGACCATGTATGCCATTCAATTTAAAACTCATAACGAAGAAATAAGAAACCGTACACAAGGAAAAAAAATTACATTCAGACAGTCGGGACGGTGCCCGACAGTGGAATACCCTGTACCCTTTTTCTTTATAAACACTAAATACCATAAAATGGGAACGGAGGTATTCACTTTTATGTCTTTTTTCATAAGATATAAATATTTTCCTATTGGGAAGTTCCAATTGACAAGTTTTCCTATTTGGTAAAGTTTTTGTGCTTCTACCATTTATGGTGTCTGATATCTAGACGTTTATACGTAAGGACAGACGGATGGACATTGCTATATAGACTCGACTATTGCTCCTGATCAATTTTGCCTATGGAACATATGGTCTGCCCGCCTCCTTCTGTCTGTTACATACATTACACAAACCTTTTACACTTTGTGAACATGCTATAAATACAGTACTTTAAAAGAAATTTAACTAAATAGTTTCCATTGAACATTTATGCCTAACGTGCGAACTGATAAGAGCTTATCTCGTTCCTTGATAGAAGTGCAAAAAGAACCTTGTTTACTTTGTCATTGGTCTTATCGGCAAAACACTCGTTGTCTGTTTATTAGATTTTCATATTTCGGACCATATGGCGGTTGTATACATTTAGGCGCACACTTATCAGGTGTTTGAAAATTGAAAACAAATACATATATAGAATTGTTTTTAATTACAGATGTATGCTATTGAATATATATTGTATATGTATAACACCCACTTAGAGGGCATATGATTTCACAACTGTTGTACATGCTGTGTCACCATGATAATAGAGTTTGTTAAATTTTCGTTGGAAATTTGAATAATGATGTATTAACTTTGTTGAGGGGGTTTTACCAAAACCTTTGAATCAATTTGGCAACGCCTAAGATTAGCAATTGTACTATATTTCTATTAAACTTTTCCAAGCGATCAAAATTTCAGTCTTTATTCTGTTTCGAAATCTTATGAATAGGAATACAAGTTAATTATAACAATATGTTGCTTTAAAAGAAATAAGTGATTTTTTATTTTTTGTTTCGATTAAAAACATTATTATTTTGCGAATATATTTCATATAAAATAATTATTATACGATGTATCAAATATGGTATTAAAACCAATGGTTCAAAAAAGAAGAATATTTTACAAAAACCCAGGTTTATTTATTTCAAACCTAAGACAAATTCTTAAAATTTATTAGAGTAAAATGATCAATTGGCAGCAAAAATGAATAGAGTCCTCGCAAAGGATTTGCACCGCCATTGGATTGAAAAGCTTTGGATCTTGTCACAGCACGCAACTTTAGTATCGTCTGCGATGATCACAGTTCCTCGAAGTCGCTGATTGTGAATCCGTAAACCGTATTAATAATTTAGAATGGTTTCGAATTATCACTATTTCAGAGTTAAAATTCGCACTTAGGATTTCAAGAGTGACGAAGTCAGTAAATTTCATATTACTCGGTAAACTTATTGCCGATCGAGATGAACTGTAACTCGAATTATTTAACTGTCAGTTTAATGTTCCTCGCACAGTTTTGCTCGATTGTGGATTAGAGGCCAATGAACACAAAAGAAAAAAATTCAAAAAAAAAAATTTTAATTTCCAAACTGTCCGAGAAACTTAGAACCGACACTTAGGCTATAGTAAGTTCATCTCGATCGGCAGTAAGCTTCCCGAAATTTGAATTTTTCAATAGCGATACCGTACGAAAACCCGATTCGAGGCCAGTGACCCGTGATTTTCCGGAAAATGTTGGTTAACCTAAGGCGGATTGGAAATTAGCGACCCAAAATTGTTGCATCGTGTTATCCAAGTTTCAACAATTTGTCCTGCCGTATAGATCAGTCCACTGCAAATTCAGTATGATTTTGACTTTCTACGTTAAGCGGTGTTAGTGTAAAAAAAAAATCATCTGAAGGCGGTATTCCAAGCATAAAGAATCTGTATTATTGTAAATTCCATAAGAGTATACACAAAACCCAAGAAAGAAACATTGCACAAATCTATAATACCCTTTTACAATTTGTGTGCGGCGTATAATGCATTCAATGAAAATATTATGTATTCAATAACTAATATGTCATGTTCTCTTAAAATTAAAAAGTATAAAAAGTCCTTGACCTTTCTGCACAGTCCATTGCGTTCATAGCACGAATCAGTGTTTCTCGTGGCTATATATCTAATATTTTTTCGGCCCCTTGAAAACGAGTTTATTAACACCTAAAAAACCAACTATGCGCTGTGACATGATGGCGCCGCGTGTTAATTTATGCCGTTTGGGCGTTTAGCACCCAAAACATCATATTCGAAACATGCTTATAAGCAAGAAATACCAAACAACTATAGCAAACAACTAGGTATACCAGCATTATTAATGATTTGTTTTGAAGAACTTGAGACCAACATCGAAAGAGTAACAAAAAGAAACCAATCAACTTTATGCACACGCTACAAACACACATTCATATTGTAGCTTTTAGAATCGGTGCCAGTTTGTGCTAGGCGTCATTCATAAGTAAGTGCCACAAAGCTTCACTAATCGAACCCATTGGCAACCGGAGTCGCTGTGATGTTTGACTACGTATTGCTCCAAAAGTGCTCATTGCCGGCAGCAGGTCAAGCAGGTCAGTCTAAATTTGCATGGTTGTGGCTGGCGGAGGGCTTAGAATGATACCCAGACCCAGACTAAGGGGTATTCAGAATTGGCTATGCCTTTAATTAATGCTTGAGTGAAATTGTGCGAAAGGTTTTTGAAAGTCAATGACGTTCAGATTGTGTCGCGTCATGTTGAAAGCGTTGTCATGGTCGATTGTAGCTGCTATTCTATATACTTAGCCAAGCTTTTAGTTAGTTAGTCGATTGTGTTTATTGAGGCGGACAGCACGCAATTGTCCGGGTACGTCTGAAGGTTCAATTTTTCGATATTTAAAACAACAACAATTGAGAAAAAGTAATCAGGAAATATGAGTAAGTCTTGTTCGTAACGGGTGAATGAGCCCGTTGATAAGCCAAGATTGCTGTGCAACCTGTATCATGATCACAAATGAATATTTCTGTGGAATTTGATACGAACTGTTGGGAAAATTGAATTAAAGATCTGCTGCAATTGTTCATTTAAGCAGGATCAGTTGACTCAGCTGAGTGTTTGTTGTTTCGATGTGCTAATTCTGAATAAACTTAACTTTTAATTACTAAATAATAGTGTTTATAATAATATGTTCGCAGTGAATAACAAAGCGATTATTGCTTTTAAAATATAAATCAAAGTTCATTTTACACAATTGACTATTACATCAAAAAAGTGGCAGTACTATTGTACAATTAAAAAAAAATTGATGCAGACATTTGGGACGGTGCCCGACAGTGGAATACCCTGTACCTTTTTCTTTATAAACACTAAATACGGTAAAATGGGAACGGACTTACTTACTTACATAACTGGCCATACGGCTTTATGTGAGGCTCTCCTCCAGGCGTCTCTGCTTTGCGCGAGCCTTTTCCAATTGGTAATACCAAAGGTAGCTAGCGTACTTTCTACCTAATCCTTCCAACGGAGACATGGTCTGCCCTTTCGTAGCTTTCGACAACCGCATTGAAGACCCTTCTCACAAGAGCTTCTTAATGCATACGCTCAACATGACCTAGCCACCGGAGCCGTTGGATCTTAATTCGCTTGACTATGTCAATGTAGTCGTAGAGCTCATAGAGTTCGTCGTTCCATCGTATGCGGTAGTCGTTGCCAAAGAGCAGAGGACCAAAGATTTTACGGAGTACTTTCCGCTGAAACACTCCTAGGGCGTTTTAATCAGCCTGCGACATCACCCATGCTTCAGCGCCACAAAGCAAAATGGGATAGCTGACCCATCACGGACAGACTCAACTATTGCTCCTGATCATTTTTGCCCATGGAACATATGGTCTACCTAATATGCTAAATAGTATAACCGTTTAAGAAGAGCTTCCGCTAAATTACCAATATGATTTAGAGAGGATAGTTGGAGGTTAAAAGATCATAACTCAGCAAAGATCGTGAACCGAATAGCGACATTTCGCTGAAAAGCCAAATAAGTTGTTACCAAAAACTATTTATCGACCGACTCGACATAGTGTTTCGATATTGACTATCTTCTTGACTCAATGGGCAAGGCAGCTTGAGTGCTAGGGATGGGTCAACTTACTGCGATGAGCGAACTCATCCATCACAAATCTAATCTTTCATCTTCTGAACGTTACAAATATTATAGCCGGTTGGGGTAGAAATGCCCAAATATGGTAATTTATTTTCATATATGTAACTAAAAATATTTTGTAAGACAAACAGTTGTTTCTACAGTTGAGCTGTCTCTTGTTTTTTATAAAGCGCCCACTGCACAACCAAAGAGTTAATTAAAAATTGTATGCAGACAGTTGGGACGGTGCCCGACAGCGGAATACCCTGTACCCTATTGGGAAATGGGAACAAAAGAATCCACTTTTATATCTCCTTTCATAAGATCGATATGCCTGTAAAAATTATCCTATTGGGAAGTTCCAATTGACAAGTTTTCCTATTGGGAAAATGGCTATTATGGGGCAAAATTTACTTTTATGCCCATAACTCCAGTATTCTTGGGTCAATTTTGTAACATAGATCAAAAATACATTTATAAATGTCTGTGGCACATGAGTCTCCACACCAAATTTTGTAACTCTAGCTCTCAAATATCCATATCTACATGCAGTGTAATTTTGGCACAGTTTAGAGGCGAGGGCGGGTAAAATTATCATATTTTTGACTATAACTTATGATGTATTTATCCGATGTTGACCATTTTTGGAACATAGATGCACATTAACACGGAGCACATCTCTGAGGAGTTTGAGTTGATTGACACAATAGAGCGGTTGTAAATCTTCATCTTACATTAGATTACGCGCATCTTTTGGAAAAATTTTGTGATATAAATCAATGATAAGAAACCTATTATACCCTTTTACACTTTGTGTACAGGGTATTAAAATGCTTTAAATTGACTTTAGTCATGTGTCTGACATTGTTCCACTGTTCTGCACTGGCTAGCAAAACTGAATTGGAAAATGGCACGGCTCACTTGGCTGGCATACAAATCATCTCGGTTCCAAGCAGACGACACATGTGCTGAGTCATAACTCATGTTAGCCCATACACTTGACCAATTGCTAAGCATGCCCAAGCTTGGATCTAAGTATTAGGACCCACCCACCATCAAGTATCACTTCAAAAGCGTTTAAAGCTTAACATTTTGGTGGCTAACAGACATACACTGAACGCCACTCTCACATCGATAGCCCCAACGCAGTGGTGCTCATCAGCATCACGTTCCGGCGTCGCCAACGTAGGCGACAACTTCGCAGTCGCTGTCGCTGTCTCTGCCTCTGCCTCGTCGCATTCGATTCCTGTTTGTTTGCGCTTAAGATTTTGTTGTTGCCGCTACTGCTGTAATGTAATGAAAACAAAAATATGTTAAATACCACTTTTCGAAAATTTATTGGCAATTGTTGGCAGCTCAGCTTGGCAGTGTGTTTGTAACCTTCGCGAGAGCAACAAGCCAACCGCAGCCAATTGCCAAGCAGCAAAAATTCCAAAAGCGCCAACAAGTTTTTATTATTCTCTGTCTTGCGATCGTGCAAAGTAGTATAAAATAAAATACGCGTGATTTTAATAAGTTTTTTTGTTTTAAGGCGTGGTCGCTAAACTGAACTTAAGTTTTTCAACTAGGTTGTCTTTTAATGCAAAACAGCTTGGTCAACAAATATAGTACAGTGTTATAAACGATAGCATGCAACATCAAAAGCTGCGTCTGGCTGCACTGCATCGTCAGACCTCTATGCATATAGCGCCAGCTGAGTCGAATTTAACGAAAAATGTAGAGGAAGTCAGAGCCGAGCGTGAACATTTGCCCTTGGCGCCAGAAGCGCGCATTTTGAGGTGCCGCCTTAAACATCTTTAGCTTTGGTATTGCAGCTTAACTGATGTATTCTGTTCTTTTTTTTTTGATTTTTTGCAGGCGCACGCGGAGCTTAAATGCGCCCTCGCCCTTTCAACAGTTTGGGCCATGCGGTCGTATTATGAAAAACTCGGCCATGGTTATGCAAATACAAGATCCCGCCAGTCAACGCTTGACTTGGTACAAGCCGCCGCTTACTGTGCTGGTTATCAAGAAAAAGGACAGCCAGGTTTTGCCACCATTTGTGCAGCTAGTCGAGTGGCTGGTGCAGGAGAAGCATATGGTTGTATGGGTGGAATCGGCCGTGCTGGAGGACAAGCTGTTGCGTGACGATGTCAAGCTGGAGCACGAAAGTGCCAAGTTTCGGCAGGTTCATGAGGATTATAGCAGCGTACGGGCGCGATTTTTAGCGCTGCGCGAGAAACTGGTCACCTTCAAGTAAGTGTTTGTACTTTGTGGCTAACAAGGTAATCTTTGCTAATGATCTTTGCACTCTTATAGAGACGGACGCGATGATCTCACCGATCGCATCGATTTTATTGTATGCTTAGGGGGAGATGGCACGTTGTTGTATGCATCACAGCTGTTCCAACAATCGGTACCGCCCGTTATGGCATTTTACCTAGGCTCTTTGGGCTTTCTGACGCCATTCCAGTGTGATAATTTCCAAGAGCAGGTGACCAATGTATTGGAGGGTCATGCGGCGCTTACACTGCGCAGTCGTCTGCGTTGTGTCATACATCGCAAAGGCGAGCGACGCAAGGAATCACTGTTGCCAGTCGTTCCTGTACAATTGATTAAACCCAACCTGCAGCGACAGCTTAACTATGTTGAATTTAATGGGCCCACCAACAACAATGGCTGTCCACAGTCTTCCAATAGCATTCTAGTGCTCAACGAGGTTGTCATTAATCGTGGCCCCTCACCATATCTCAGCAATATAGACATATTCTTGGACGGCAAGTACATCACTTCGGTGCAGGGTGACGGCTTGATTGTGTCCACGCCCACTGGCAGTACAGCCTATGCTGCAGCTGCTGGCGCATCCATGATACATCCCTCCGTGCCGGCTATACTGGTAACGCCGATATGTCCGCATTCGCTAAGTTTTCGTCCGATTGTGGTACCAGCTGGCGTGGAGTTAAAGGTTAGTTGCATGAGTTTCGAAACGCTAATAAAATTTTGAAGAAACTTGCTAATGCGTGCTTTAAATTCTAGATCTCCATTTCGCCGGATAGTCGCAACACCTCGCGCGTCTCTTTTGACGGACGCAACGATCAGGAGCTGCATCATGGGGACAGTCTACGCGTGACCACTTCCATTTATCCAGTGCCTAGCATTTGCTCTCAGGACCAAATATCCGATTGGTTTGACTCGCTGGCCGAGGGATTGCACTGGAATGTGCGTAAGCGTCAAAAGTGTCTGGATGAGTTATCAGATCTGACAGCTTCTGGTTCGGAGGACACGCTGGATGAGTTTGACAACCTAAAGATCTATGATACATAGGCATAGTTTTATTCTGTATGTACTCTGTAGCTTGTTAGCGTGGCCAATTAGTCTTAAGTTTAGTTTAGACTGTAGGCTTAAACATTTTTGGTGGGTGCCGCTCTGTTCATCTATGTATAAACGATGTGGCATATAATAGCCTGGCTCTGTCCACTGTTGTGCAATTTCTGTAATTATTTTATAGCTAGCAAAATACTCCGTTACATTTAGATAAATAAGTTGACTAACTTTCGATAAATTGGTTGATTTTAAAGTTTAGATTTTTTCAAATAGATAAATTTCTGTTGGCATATGAACAAAAATCGTATTAAAATTAAGTAATTAAATCTGTCAAGTGCCGCGTACTAAAGTACTTAACTTAGAAGAAGTGTTGATATTGTATGAAAATTGTATGATGCAAATAAATTGTATTATTTACTCAAGCGCCACAAATACACAGCCTTTTGTATATTATATCGTTTGCTGTTGCTAAGACTACAAGGCGTATGTGCAATGTGACCAGCTTATAAAAATGCAATTAATTAAGTGACCAAGCTAACTCTGAGAACCGGAAGCAATCAAAGCGGGCACTTAACAGCAGAAAGCACTTAAGCGCGAGCTGGGCAAAGACTGAACGAGCATTAAAAGAAAGAGAAGCAAACCAAAAGGGTGGCAGAGATGGGTTAGAAGGTAAAATCGGACAATGTTCATAGACACTATAGCTGGCGTGCGTAACAAATCAACGTAATGGTTAAGGCCATAAATGACCGCGTATAATTGATTGAAAAGTGCTGTTAGCTGAAATCATGCTCAACAAAAGTTGCATACTTTCGGGCGAGTTGAAAAATCCAATTGCCAAATAAGCATGGATTTGTATCTTTAACTTATCCGTGAGTTGTGCGTACGGTTATAAGCTGGTTCAGGTGTAAATATTGCCTAAGGTACCTCATACTTTTTTTTGTTGTTCCAACTAATTATACCCTGTACACAAAGTGTAACAGGGTATTATAGATTTGTGCAATGTATGTAACAGGCAGAAGGAGCCGTGGCAGACTATATGCAAAAATGGTCAGGAGCAAGAGTCGAGTCGATAAAGACATGTCCGTCTGTCCGTATTGTCGCACCGTTCTCGGAGACTACAAGAGCAAGAGCAAAAATTTTGTTTACCAAAAGATGCGCATATGCCGGAAAAAATATGAGTTTGTCGAATTATGTTGATATCTCACCCCGAGGTTTACAACCGCTCCGTTGAATCTATCAGCTTGAAACTCATCAGAGATGGGCGTCGTGTTAATGTGCATCTATGTTCCAAAAATTGGATAAATATATCCAAAGTTATAGTCAAAAATATGCTAATTTCACCCCCTCGCACATAAACTGTGCCAAAATTGCACTGCATGTAGATATGAACACATGTGAGCTAGAGTTACAAAATTTGGTGTGGAGACTCGAGTGACCCTAGTCGTTAAAACTGCATCACATTTTTTCAATGGAACCCCCTCCCACACAATCGATTTACCTTAATTACTGCCACACCCCCCCATGGTATTAAATTGTCACAGACATTAATATATGTTTTTTTGATCAGTGTTACAAAATTCAACTACACTGGCCCAAGAATACTGGAGTTATGGGTATAAAAGTAATTTTCGCCCCCATAATAGCCAACTTCCCAATAGGGAAACTTTTCAATTGAAACTCCCAATAGAAAAATGTTTACAGGCATATCGATATATATAGATATTAAGTGGATACTTGTTACCATTTTACCATTTTTAGTGTTTATAAAGAAAAAGGGTACAGGGTATTCCACTGTCGGGCACCGTCTCGACATGCATCAAATATTTTTAAAATTAGTTTGCCAAATTTTAATGCTATAGCATTTTGAATCTCAATATACATATGCGAATTATATACCCGGACTCAAATAGGTAAACCTTGACCATTTTAACATATTTTCGAAAGCGTCAGGGACCGAACCAGCTGAACATAAATATTAGCCTAATAATAAAGCGATTTATAGTCTGATTCGTGCTGCAAATATATAAGTAGGTTCAATAAGCTGTTCGGTTCATAAATTTATTATAATGTAGTAAACATTATGAGCCGGAATACCAGATAAGTCTCTGTAATACGTTACAACCGATAGGAAGACTTACGATTGTACCCTGATTCGATTTCTGCACTTATCGTTATTGACACGCTGATATTCTTTATTTAGATGTGTTCCATCTCATGTTACTTTAAGACTCTAAAAAGCGTCGCGAATTTTGGTTCTTTTCAATACTTAGAAATGTACTATTGTGATAAAATTATGCAATATAATATCCATATATAAGTAACCCCGTGTGGTGAGCGGGTTAGAGAATACCACCTCAGCAGGTCAAATCTTGTCGTATGAGGCGACTTATAATGACATTGGATTCTTTGGAGACCAGCAGAGCCACCCAAGGCTTTAAAAGGGTTGTGCGTAGTGGTTTGGGACCCACAATGTAAAACCCCAATCCCAATGAAAGAAATACATCAGGCCGTAACCCGATGACGGATTGTTATGGCCAGTTAAGAAGAAGAAGAATAATATACATATAAGAAAATACTTCGCATAAAGTGCAATTCTGCAGCACTGTGCGGCTTAAAGCATAAAATAAAAGCTGAGAACATAAATAGCGAAATAACGGCACAAATGTGCCTACTATTGGTCTCTCTTTGTGCGTGTGTCCGTGTTACAGTTAGTTAATGTGTGCGAACGTGTGTTTATTACCAATTTTGACGCTTTTATTTTTCTCTTCCTGTCGCGCAACAAGTGCTCTATCCTAGCATCCTTCCGCTCGACCTGGCTGGTTGACTTTTGCTCGGATAAACTCGATGCGTATTATCCGCGTGCGTTGATTGGCTAAAACGATATGCTAGCGCTGCTGCGACCACGCCCAGCCGCAGCTCTCAACATTGCGCAGGCTTCGTGTGGCAATCGGAGTGCGTCGTTTGTTGCATATGTATGGGCGCCTTATGGCCTATGTGTGTGAGAGTGTTTGTGTGTATGTGTGCGACGTTTATGCGTGAAGAATAAAATAAATGGCAGCTCTTTTGAGCAATATAAATATGTATGTGCCTTAGATTTAATACCACTTAATCGGGTCAGTCATTATGCCAAATGTTCCCTTCAAATTTGCTTCTTTTTTTTTTGTTAGAACCAAGCAAAAGTTTTACTGGTTCTTTACAAGTTTATTAAACTGGTTTTCAATTAGGTTTCATTTCATTTTGAAATTCACTTAAGAACCCGACTGGGACTATAAAACAAACAGTATTATTCACAATCTTTTTGGACAAGCTCCACTAAATTTGAGTTGTTAGTAATTGATCAAAACTCTATGACAAACAAGTTAAGAAGCCCTGTTCAACCTTCTCTAAAACGTGTATATTTATTTTTGGCGATTTATATTTATTTTATTTGGCGAGTTCTCAATAAAGATTATATTATTAGATAAACTTGATGCTTGATAACCAAAACAATTATGCGAATTAAATATTGTTAATGCAATTATTACAATGAGTTGTGCTATCATTTTTAAAAATGTAAACGCACGATCTCGAGACAAGAATTGTACCAAACGATACGTGTTTTCTCTATGTAGATCACGGTTTGCAGAACATGTTCGTATAGTACCTGTTGCTTTGCATTTTTGGTGTGAGTAGATTTACCAAATAATCTACCAATATTAGACCCTATAAACTCAAGTTAAATTAATACTAGCTGGACCCGAGCGCTCCGCGGCGCATTCATAAAGCCCTCAATAAAATCATTATATAAATTAATTCTTCCCGTTCCTAGTCCCCTTCACGTTCCTCTTCCTTCTCTTTCTCTCTCTCTTCTTCATACTAAGTCAAGCTGCGGATATTGGTACCAATATCCTCTACCTCAATTCAAAAGAATTCTTCACCCAGTCAAATTTAATTATTGATTACCATATTCTACATAAGTAGAAACACATTTAGTATGTTTTATATGGAAAATCGTTTTTGTCGATATCTTTGACGTCATCTATTTTAATTCGTCCAAACTTCACAAAAACCTTCTCCCTAATACTGTCTACAATGTGTGAAAATTTGGTTGAAATCGTCCCACGCGTTTTCAAGTTTATCGAACACATCACTTTTTGAGGCTTAATTTTTATATATTTAGATAGAAGATATTTGCACACATTTTTGATTTTCTTGAAAACTGTCAGCATCAAATTTTTATAATAATGATTTCTTGTGCTAACCAATTCGGAGCTGTCATAAAAAATACAATATCTTCAGAACGTGGCGCTTCAATTTTCAAAACCAGATTTCAGAATCTGGCTTCGAATTGGAACCAAGAGTTTGGGAGATCATTTCAGAATCTCCAGATAAATGAAATTAATACGATAAATTAAAAATTTATCTCTTGAATCGTATTTATATGGAGTTTCTCTTTCTTCTGCCCAAACACTCCTAGGGCATTTTCATCAGACTGCCAGACCCATGCTTCAGCGCCATCTAGCAAAAAGGAAATGATGAGTCTTATAGAGTGTAAGTTATGTCTGGCGAAAGTAGTCTCTACTACTAACTTGCTTCCTAAGACCAAAGTAGCATCTATTGGCAAGAGTGATTCTCCGCTTGATATCCATCTAACATTGCTCTTCATTGTGATGGTGGTGCCAAGGTAGACAAAATCCTTGACAACATCAATATGATCTTTATGTTTTGCTCTCATTTATAACCAGACACACCCTGGCAAATTCCCATTTAAGAGCCGCAAAGTCTCCGGTAAATACTCGTTTAGTACGGCCAATGATTTCGTTATCTAGTAACTGGTCACTCTTATAGCTCAATATTGTCCCGCTCCCATGTACTTCGACATTCTCTATCACATAGTTGAATAGGTTGTCTAAAGCCTCACTCGGTATCAAAAGGATTGGAGAAGCTCTTTTCGGGATCACTTCTTCTTAACTGGCCATAACAACCCGTTACCGGGTTACGGCCTGATGTCAATACATTCTTTCACAGGAATTGTGGTTATACGTGGTGGGTCCCAAACCCTACGCACAATTCTTTAAAGGCCTACTGGTCTCGAAAGAACCCAGTGTCATTGTTAGTCGCCTCATACGACAAGCTTTGACCTGCTGTGGTATTGTTATGGTATTCTCTAACCCGCTCACCAAACGGGGGATCACTACAATTTTTAAATTATGGCTAGAGGGCTATCATTTAAATCAGAAAATTAGTAATGAAGTTATTCAAACTTACCGGGTAAAGTATGTATGTTTTGGCCAAAGTCGTTTTTGCTGTTTGCTAGTATGTACTTCATTCATTCATTTTGAGGCAAATTATCGAATCATGTCGAAGTTATAAAATCTTCTTGAAATGTTTGGAAAATAAAATTTGCTCGGATGCTGTGCAGCTCTCACTCTTGAACCAAACATTTTATAGTTTACGCCTTGTCGCTGCTTTGAGTGCTTCTCACTGCTTGTCAATTCATCAATAACTTTTCTTGTGTACTATTTCCCAACTAACTTAAATACTTTCACTTTATAAAGCCGTTAACTATGACTCACATATTAGCACGTATAAATATTTCGAGGGATAAAGCCAACGCAGCATATTTCAATTTAGCCGCAAATGAAAAACGCAATAATAATGGAAAATATTTTAGGAATTTCTTAATGAAGTTGGCAAACGCTGTCGAAGTCGCGCCAAACCTTAAGACAAATGCCAGAAAGAAACCGAGCTATTGGTATCCACAGGCTGTTGCCACAACTATGCCCGGCAGCACACAAGTGGTACGTGTTGATATTTCAATTGAATGGTATTAAAATTGCGGCATACACACAAGGAACCCCCCTTACCAAACCCCAACCACCTTAAGCTAAATGAAAAATATTTCCTCAGCATACTCACAGGCGCTGATGAGCAACCACTTGACATTTGAACTTTATGCAGTACTTCGTAGTACCCAGGAACCCAGGATGGATTCTCGAATGTGTATGACAGCAAAAGCTGACTTACAGAGCTTGCTGCAACTTCAGGACGTTCGCTTTCTGCCGCATTTCACATACATTTTCTGCCCGTTGGACAAAGGGAAATTAAACTTTTGCGGCTGAGTGCTTCTATTTTTGGTTGAAATTTTTAGTTTATAAGTTTAGATAAAAGTTGGAAATTAACGTTTATCTCAGCTGTGTGAACATCCCGCATGATCTGCATGCGCTGACCGCAAACAACAGTTTGCCGCACTTGATGATGTCTGCTTCAAACGCACAGACGAAACGATTTGCCACACATTTTCGTTGGTCCACCCTATTGAAAACCCAAGTTGTCATATGTGGCGAATCAATTTACTAGAACCCATTGTAATAGCTCAGTTGTTGCCCAGTTTGTGGCGAAACGTTTGCACTTAAAGTCGCACGCTTGCCTGGCACAATTTTAACCATCCATTTTAGTTGCAAAGTGAAAATGCTCAAGTGCTGCCTGCGTCTAGCTTGGAAAAGTGCGTAAAAATCCACCCATGCTCAGCCTGAGACATGGAAGGCCATTACACAAATTCATTGTATTATTTAATGCCGTCAGTCATGGCCGATTTCTAGTCCATTAACTTTGAAGTTATTTTTTGAGGCTACTTTAACACTTCAACAACTCGCATTTCTATTTGTGAGTGTAAATGTGTGTGTTGATTTTCACTTTCCATTTTTCGATTTCTTTATTTACATATTTAATATGTAGACAATGCACCCGTCTAGGTGGAGTAACTATTGAATCACTTTGTGTGCTCTGCTGTTCCGTTTTGATTGTGTCCCTGGCTCTAACTCTTTATGTGTTATATCTGCTTTCCATCGGAACTGATTGATTTTGGCAGGCCGCAGAAATAGAAAGCATACGTAGCTATCACGTTCACACGAGTGCTCTTCTTTCGCGTCACCAAAATTCTACTAAATCGCCAGTAATGGTAAGGATAATCTTCTGGCACCCACCACATGACTTTAACCGTTGACACTTACACTCAAACAATTTTGAATATCCGCTTTCGCAGTGCATTCATAGTGAAAGCAACCAAATGCGACCAAATATGGACTTTCATCATATAGACTATGCCATCTGCCATGAAAGACAACTATAAATCTTCCAATGAACTTTTTGATGTTTCATACGCTGTACCTAATCAATAATTAATTAATAATAACCTTTTTTTTAGTGTATATCTATTCACACCGGTTTGAATATCCGAAAATCTTTCCAAGTATTTCTTCTTCTTCTTAAATGGCCATAACAACCCGTGCTATCGGGTTACGGTCTGATGTTTTATATATATTCTTTCATTGGAATTGTGGTTTTACGTGGTGGGTCCAAAACCCTACGCACAACCCTTTTAAGGCCTGGGGTGGCTCTACTGGTCTCGAAAGAACCAATTGTCGTTGTTAGTCACCGCATACGACAAGCTTTGACCTGCAAAGGTGGTATTCTCTAACCCGCTCACCGCACGTGGGTGTGTTCCTCAGTTTTTAGCGTTTAAAAATCAAATATGTTCTATAAAAAGACCAAATTTTGTTTAAATACCATGTACAAAAATAAAAAATATATTATACAACTAGACATTGGGATACCAGAAACAAAAATCGGAAACCCTTTAAAAACATACCCTATACAATAAAAAATTTGGTGCAAACGGTGCCCGACGGTAGGATACCCTGTACCCATTTTTCCCATGAAAATCAAATTTATGTGCAAATTTTTGTATAAAACATTGAAGGGTATGGGCGTTACTAAGGTTATTGGACTGCGCAGGGTGGGGGGTTGATGTGAATGTCAACATTGTTTCGTTTATAAGCTTAACATGAGTTTTTGTACCAAATTTGGGGGCTCTAACATAAATGGTAACCTTAGCATTGCAGTAAAGTGTAAAATTTTGTTGCAGTTTATAGGAGGAGGGGCCTAAAATTGGCACATAATTACTTATATCTTTTAAAGTTTTTATCCGATTTTTACCCAACATATGCACAAGAACAGTGTGCATGACTGTGCTAAGTTTCAATCGGATAGTATTTCTGGTGTGGGTGTAAAAAATTTCTCATGGGGAAAGCGGTGAGATATCGACATGCTTCTATAAACTTGCTGTTTTCCTGGAAAATGCGCATCTTATGGTAAACTTTTATAACTTTATCGATTCATGTCGATATGTTACCCCGTTCACCCGCGACAGATTTTCGCGGTTTTCACCCTAACCTTAAAGCTTATCCAATTGAAATTTGACACAGTTATGCAAACTGATATTGTGCATATGTTCTGTAAAAATATTTAGGATTGAATAGAAACTTTAAGAGATAAAGATAATAAAGTTTCAATTTTCCCAATAGGAAAATGCTTACAGTCATATCGAACTTGTGAAAAGAGACATAAAAGTAGTCTGCATCAAATTTTTTTAATTCGTTCACCCTAATTTCAGTTGTTTTGATAAACATGCGGAATGGCCTGAGATGGTTACTAACTGCTTATTTTTTTTAAAGACTTGAGAAATTAAAAATAAAAGCCCTTAACTCTTTGGGGATACCACCCAATTAGTAAGCCGTGACCCTCGCCTATGTTTCAAAACCGGCTGAGAAGTACTTTTATGAAAATTACACTGCAACACTGATTATTAACGAAGTTACTTTTTTGAAACCAATTGAGTTTTGGCACCCATGCAAGCCCTTTTTCTATGAATTCTTTAGAAGCATTTGGAACGAAGGAAAGACCGTGCACCAAGAACCGATACTATGGGACCGGCTTAAAATTTAACTCCCGCTCGGAAACCAAGAATGCAGTTTTTCTTTCCAAATATTTGTGCAATGTATGCATAGAAAGTTTATCGAATTATGTCGATATCTTATCCGCTTCCCCAGTAAAAGAGTTTCGCCAATTTTAGATACTTCCTTCATCAAACTGTAACAAAATTTCGCATTTAGTAGAAATGTTAATTAATATTTATGTTAGAGTCACCAAATTTAATTTAAACAGACAATCATACAAAGTTAAATATTATAATAAGGGTTCGTTCATACATACTTTTAAGCCCAAGATTTTGAAACTTTTACTAACAAAACCAATTTCTAAATCTAAAGAAGTTAAGCTAATGTAGTATAAACCTGGAAAAGTTAGTTCGTTACTTAAAAAACTTCTTTAGCATCATAGTCATCATTAATCCACATAATTTCACAAACTTGGCCAACACAACAAGGCTGCGTCATTTACATAGAGGCACGATTAGACCATTATGAACCATGACCTAGCAAATCATCAGAGATAATAAAAACTGTACTTCGTTTTTTGATATCTCGTCAGAGGCATGTTTAATTATAAATTCAA
Organism: Chymomyza caudatula; assembly: GCA_035041775.1. Classification (NCBI taxonomy): domain Eukaryota; kingdom Metazoa; phylum Arthropoda; class Insecta; order Diptera; family Drosophilidae; genus Chymomyza; species Chymomyza caudatula. Next base: position 753,950 of record JAWNKW010000200.1, on the reverse strand, counting down.
TCTTTTTATAAACCGTTTTTTATGAAAAATTAAATTTATGCGCAAACGTTACTGTAACTTTAGATAAAACCTATAAAGCGGGCGCTAAGAATGCGCTGACATGCTCTGAGACCAGTTTACTTGCGATTTGTATTCAAATGATATAGTATTTTTTATCAGACTGAAACTCCCAGCTCAGAGTCGTCACTGTTCAACAGTGGGCAAAATTTTGATCACACCTTTAAAGTATAATCTTTTAAACCAGTTTATGTGTTATACATTTTTGTAAGTAAATGTGCAACTTGCAAAAATTATTAAATAATTGTAGATTAATTAACCATTTGCGTGCATACATAAGTAAGTACATGAACGGTTGGCACAATAACATTTTATGTACAAAAACTATTATATTTATTATAGCATGAAATAATTATGGATAATAAAACGGCATAAAGAATTTTACATTAAAAACTTTTAACTCGCTTTTATTAGCTTCACCTGTATGCATGTGTGGATATATAGGAAACTTTAACCTTAGACCTGGTTTTCATCAACTTCAAAACGTCAGATTAAGTTGATTTTTCACACATATATCAAGGACTGATGACAACACAATATTAATTAAGTAAAGTAATAAATGAATAAATTTTATACCTATATCATTTTACTAAATGTGTACTTATATAGTAGGCAAGCATTTTACAAAATTTCATTCAGAAATTTGATTAGGTAGCTGGTTCCACGCACACAAAACGCAGGTGAGTGACGAGACTCACGCACAAAGGAGCAGTTCGCTTTAAGTAAATCCCGCAGCACGTGAGTGTGCCGACTCACAATCAGTAGAAGCGAGAGCAGCTCGCTTGCAGAGAGTGCGGCAGCACGCAGCTGACCATCGAGACGCACAATCGGAGGAAGACAGATTGGTCAACTTATCGAGTATCGACTCACAATCAACCGAACCGAGAACACGCTTGCTGCAAATGCGGCAGCACTCAGCTGAGTATCGAGCCTCACAACCGGAAAAAGAGAATCTGATTATCGACTCAAAATAAGTCGAAGCGAGAGCAGCTCGCTTTTAGCAAATGCAGCTGAGTATCGAGTAGTGATGTAAATCCAGACCAAAACATCGATGCATCGATGGTTTTCCAATGTGTTATATTTACAAATTTTGCTTTTTATTATAGAAGAAACTTCGTTATTTATTATCTTAACATAAGAAGATTTCTAGATACTATCTAAGACCAATAGATCTACGACTAAATCATGCCAACATAAAAGGTATGATAACCGTCCCCTTAGCAGTCTATTTTGCTGAGAGTTTGGCTTTTGAATAAACTTTGAGATGACACTCTCAATTCTGCAAATAATATTTGTAAAACTGAGAATAAGTTACATACTTTGTCATGATCTTGAATAATTGTAGGTTGGCGTTAGAGATGTTGAAAATTTCGATGGTTTTAAAAGCATAGATGTTTTGCCGATGCATCGTATGTTCAAGAACATCGGAAAATGACAGGCTAACCATCGATGCATTTTTTACACCACTAGTATCGGAAGAAGACAGAAAAGTGTAAAATTAAAAAATTAAAAATAATAAATTACAGTTTGAGTAGTCAAGGAATAAAAATAGGCTAGTTATAAAGGAAAGGTTACATCAGAAGTGCGTATGTATGGATTTACATTAGGAGATAGGCATAGTCAGGAGAAAGTGGACTCTGGCAGTTAGGTGTTAAGAGATACATAGGTACATAAACAGAATACCACTGTTGTAGTTTTAGGAAAGTAGCTACGGTAGTTTTGGGCGGGAAATGGGAGCACATTTAACAAACTGAAAACAAAGAGTAAGACCGAGAGCGTTGTGGTGTGGCAATAAAGAATTAAGGCTTTTGGTGGCACGGAGCGCACGCGCTTTTAAACGGCAGTGTTGCACAGCAGGAGAGGACAGGAGAGTCTGCAGCGTTTCAAAGTGTCACCAGACCTTGACTGCCGGGTGAGCTAGTGTAAATGTTGATTGTATAGATTTAGGTACTATTAATACTTAGAGAGCTTGTGTGCTCAACATAAGTGTGGTACGAAAGCACAGCAAGAGGCGTGAATAAAATATAAATACAATTTAAAATTTACCTACTAGTGTTTTTATTTAACACAAGATCCAGCACAACGGACACAACCGTCTGAGTCACTCCAGCTACTCGGGATGTTCGTTACAACAGTTTAAAAAACTAAAAACACGCTTGAATAGGAAACAGAACTAAATAGTTAACAATAATTTTTAATATAAGAATATATGTAATTAGAAAACTAATAGCATTGTAAAAAAAGAAGACAGAGCAGCTGGAAGAAAGTTATTAACGGGAAAATTAATATAGCGTGGGGTGCTCTTTTATCATATTTTCATCGAATACTTATGACAACTGATATCGAGCACCCCACGCTTTTTCACAATGCTACTAATTTTCACGAAAGTAACTTTATTCCAGCTGCTCTGTCTTCTTTTTTCTACAATCTTATTAATCTGCAGCCGCGCATTTGAATCTATGAAATCGAAACTTGACAACGATAAAAACATCAAAAGTTATAGTAAAAAATTTGATGCAGATAGTCGGAACGGTGCCCGACAGTGAAATACCCTGTACCCTTTTTTCCCCACAAGCACTAAATCAAGCATACGGTAAAATGGGAACGAAAGTATTTTCTTTTATGTCTCCTTTTACAAGTTCAATATGACTGTAAGCATTTTCCTATTGGGAAGTACAAATTGACAAGTTTTCCTATTGGGATGTTGGGGCAAAATTACTTTTATGCCCATAACTCCAGTATTCTTGGGTAAATGTTGTTGAAATGTTGTTATGTTTTACATTTATAAATGTCTGTGACAATTTTCAAATCAATATAATGGTGTGGCAGTAATTAAGGTAAATCGATTGCGGGATAAGGGGGGTTCTATTAAAAAAAGGTGGATACAGTTGTAACGATTAGGGTCACACGAGTCTCCACACCAATTTTGTAACTCTAGCTCACATGTATCCATATCTACATGCAGTGCAATTTTGGAGCAGTTTATAGGCGAGGGGGACTGAAATTAGCATATTTTTGACTATAACTTTTGATGTATTTATCCGATTTCGATAATTCAAAAAAAATATATGCATATAAACACGACGCACACCTCTTTCGAGTTTTGAGATGATAGATTGTGCGTAGGGTTTGGGACCCACCTCGAAGAAGAAAAAGAAGATTAAACGGAGCGGCTGTAAACCGCAAAAATATGTCACAGGCGAAGGGGGCAAGATATCGACGTGATTCGACAAATTTCATCTTTTCGGTATAAATGCGCATCTTTTGGTAAATTTTTGTGCCTCTACCTTTTATAGTGTCTGATATCTCGACGTTCACACTGAAGGATGGACAGACAGACATGTCTATATCGACTCGACTATTACTCCTGACCATTATTGGCCATGTAACATATGGTCTGCCTCGCCTCCTTCTGCCATATATACATTGCACAAACTTATAACCATTTAACACTTTGTGTACAGTGTTTAACTAGTCAGTTGAAAGTTTACAATAGAAAATTGTTTACAGACATAGCGATTTTATGAAAAGATGTCTCTTTGGGATACTTTCGTTCCCATTTTACCATATGTTGGATTTAGTGTTGAAAAAGTCAGGCACCGTCCCGACTATCAGCATCAAATTTTTTTAATATCGAATATGGTTTTTTGTTTTTCTTTCAGTTCGTTTATAATGGCTTTGGGAATAAAATTACAATTTTTAATAAAAACCCATTTCCACACCACCACAGATTTTGGTTTGTTAGCAGATCAGACGCTCCAGTCAAAAGTTCAAAACTTGCTCACACATACTATAAAACAAAAAATAACACCAATTTGTAAATTTTTAAGAGGCTTTAACTATTTAAGAGTACATCGAATTTACTTAATTTTAGTCTTGTTGTATTTGTACTCATGCTTAGATTCTGAACTTGTTTTTATCGGAGCTCTAATAGAAACTCTATGTTATTCAAACCACTATATCTTCCAAACCAATAGCCAAATAGAAGGGACTCTCTTTTCAAAAGTTCGAAAAACCCCCTATACTTTATAGCCAGTGAGCTACAGCAGTTCGTTAGAGTCTCTTACCTTATAAAATATTTTATTTTTATTTTTTTTATTTATAGGATATTTAATACGTCGCGTCGATTCGCTCGGTCAAGCTGCTGCAACTCAAAGTTGTCACTATTTTCCCACAGATTATAATTTATTCTAGACAGATTTAATCGCAGAAGCTTCCTCCAATGTATAATATCTTTTGTGATGTGAAATTTAATAAGTTCAAGAATGTGCATCATCAAATTCTATTATCCGCAAATAATTTATGTGGAAGAAAATCGAGCTCTAATATTTGGGTAAAAATGTAAGAATAATCTATATATAAATACGGTAAGCAAATTTTCAGTGTGGTACCGATAACTTTGCAATAACGACGGTATTTATAAAATTCTCTAACGAACTGCTGCGGTTTTGAGCTCGCCACAATTCCTTCCGATGCTTCTTCTGGTCTGTCAGTCTCTCTGCGTCAACCTGGGGCTTAACCGATACGTAACACCGTTTTCAACACCATCTCCGATTCCATCCGTCGGATTGTCGAGTCAATCTCCTTATATCTGGAATTTTGCTAAAGTTCCTGTTGCTGTTTCGTATGTCTATGCATAAATAGTAGGCAAAGATGGAAAGTCAAATACGACTATACTTACGTAGGGCCTGTACTCTCAAAAGGCAGAACATGAAAGTATGGTCGGCGATTCAACACTTTGATTCAATAAATACATTAAAATATCATTCCTTTATCGTAATACCCTTCTTACACTGGAGCAATGACGATAACAATGACGTATGTAACCAACCGGTAATATCGACTAATACACAACTGGTGTAAATATATTATCACTTAAAACTCATTTTTAATTTTATAAGATAGACCCAATAGTATAAAATATCAGCATATTAAGATATTTGACAGATCACTGATAATCGCGTTTTACAATGCTTGAAACACTGGCCTAAAAAAGTATTATGACATACAAATACTTCAGCTTGTTTTAACTTATAATCTATATGTACAAATTTCACATACATTTGCTATTACTTATATCGTAACCTTTACGATCTGTGTCATTAAAAATCATTCAGTTCCACTGTGCACAACAAAACTTATAATCAATTACTTTAACGAATGTCAAAAGCAAAGTTTTATTTTGTTCGACTATCCGCCTTGCGAGCATATAGACTTGTTCTGTAATTTATCTCTACATATATCTACAATAGGCAAATAAAGCATCAGATGCCAGAAGTTGGCGTTGCCTTTGCTTATTTTTATACCCTGTACACAAAGTGAAAAAGGGTATTATAGATTTGTGCAATGTATGTAACAGGCAGAAGGAGGCGTGGCACACCATAAGTTCCATGGGCAAAAAGTTGACTCGGGTAACGATTGGAACATGTCCGTATGAGGATATAGATCTCCGAGACCATAAGAACTAGAGACACAAAATTTTACCAAAAGATGCGCGTAATCTAATGTAATATGAAGTTTGTCGATATGTTAGCCCTTCACCCGTGACAGATTTGCGCGGCTTACAACCGTCTATCAACTCGAAACACCTCAAAGATGTGCGTCGTGTTAATGTGCATCTATGTTCCAAAAATGATCGAGATCGGATAAATAAAGTTATGGTCAAAAATATGCTAATTTCACTCCCCCTCGCCTGTATCGCAAAATTCAACTACTTGTAGACATGGATACATGGGAGCTAGAGTTACAAATTTTAGTATGGAGACTCGTATGACCCTAATCGTTAAAACTGCATCCCCCTTTTTTCAATGAAACTCCCCTCCCCCGCAATCGATTTACTTTAATTACTACCACACCCCCCTATATATTGATTTGAAAATTGTCACAGACATTTATAAATGTTGATCTATGTTACCAAATTCAATGACATTGACCCAAGAATACTGGAGTTATGGGTATAAAAGTAATTTTTGGCCCCCACTTCCCAATTTAAAAACTTGTCAATTGGAACTTCCCAATAGGAAAATGTTTACAGGCATATCGATCTTATGAAAGGAGATATAAAAGGGGATATTTCCGTCCCCATTTTACCGTATTTAGTGTTTATAAAAAAAAGGGTACAGGGTATTCCACTGTCGGGCACCGTCCCGACTGTCTGCATACAATTTTTTAATCAGATACTTTGACAACCTGCGACGTGATCGCCGCGCAGCCGCAGCCTCTGTCGCTTTCGCAGTCGTTGTCTGATTGAACGACCGTGCGGCTCTTTGAGAAATCCATAATGTTTTATATTTATAAATATTTCGTCTAGCTCGGCGATGAGTTGAGCTACTATGGCATGAGCTGGTCAGCGCGTCAGTAGCGCGTTGCTCGTCAATCGCTTTGGTCCACACACCGGTTCCGGTACATTATTGTCATCCGTAGAACTTGAGTTGCGTACACGTGTGTGCGTCAGTTTGCATAGTGGTATAAATTAAAGAAACGCTGTTTTTTCGTAGCAAAAAGTAAGCTGGGTTCTAAACTTATTAAAATGCAAGGGAAGTGCATGGATAAAATGGAATAAAAAAAAGTATGCTGACAGGGAATAAATTGTGCGTGGCATTGAGCGCTTTGTTAACCTAAAAAAAATGATTTTGCCAATTGCCACAATTATTGCAACAACACGTATTCAGTTAAGAAAGCCAAGCGCCAAAAACACCTGTTACAGGCTTGAACACTCAATGTGTTAGCAGGAAGGCATGACGAAGGGCTGCAATTTGGTAACTTAAGAAATCTACCAAAACTTTTAATGCGACTTATTAATGAGAGCAGCTTACTTGCTTTACTTACCAACACTAGTTGTGGGTGCAGTGTCAGTGTTTGAATTTTTATCCGTTTTTATCCGCAAAACGAAAAACTCACAGGACTTAAGTCAAGCCCCACTCCACATACGCAAACGACAGCTACTGCTTAGACTTGACTCTCTCTTCTCCTCTCTTCCAACTGCCACGCCACTTAACACGAAAATCAATTAGGCATAATATGTTGCCGCTCTCGTTGCTGCCCTCTCAGCATTGCATACTAACAGGCGAAACGCAATTGACAGTGAAAATAAAATCAAATAGCAAAATCATGCACACACACACACACACACACTTGCACGCAAAGCAACTCTCCCACACTTACGCTCCCTCACGCACACGCTTACAATGAAGGCAATTGAGCAGAATCATTGCCGATGGCAGTTTTCATCACATTGCTGCGTACGTATGTACGCCATGTATATGAGGGCATGGGCATGGGCAGAGGCTGCGGCTGCGGCTGCGACTGCGACTGCGTCGGCGGCGCCGTCGACTGCAACAGGCAGACGCAGCGGCACAACAAGTGGCAGCGACAATGACGTCGACTGCGACGTAGCTGCTGCCATTGCCATTGCTTTCACATTCATATCCTGACATAGCCAAGAGTCGGGCGCGCTTTGTGTACCTCGTGCGGCGTACACAGTCAGTGCGAGATGAGATCTCGTGGCTGATGGACGTGTTCGTTTTCCACGCAGTGCAGCTCGCAGCAGCCCAGACACTTGTGGCATTTTTATTTAGTTGTTGTTATCAGTGGTAAATGCCAATGAGCAATTTTAATTTATTTAACAATGAAACATGTAGTTAAATGTTTACCTAAATACAACAATAAAAATTATACTAAAAAGTAACAAATGCGCGCCTAAAATTGTGCTATATAATTAATCAAGCGACGCAATATAAGCGAAACAAAAATTATAAAATATGTGAAAAATTTACAAAACGAGCGGGTGTAAGTTGCAATTATTTTAAATAATATTAAAAAATATAAATTTACACATTTAAAACGAAAAAAATGTTCTAGATGTCAGTAATATTGAGAAAGACAATAAATTTTTTTGTTCGTTGAAATGAAAATTACATGAATGAAATAATCTTATTTGTAGAAATCAGCAATACGATTATACAGTTTTTGAACTTATTCGATCCAATAGAACTAGAAATTGTAATATATATTACTATTTTTTATTAGAACTTAATTTCGATTTCTGAAAAAAGGAAAGTCAATATTGAAATGAGCTAGAGGCATAAAAATTGAGAGTATTTATTAAGACTTGATTATTATCATATTTTTAATGGAATACAAGTATACAATATATAAAGAGAATAAGTTGAAAAATTCAAAAGTAATCACATTTCTGCTTTCAATTTATTAAACAATTTAAATGCCAATAATTAGTTTGTTGTGTTGACTTCTCGGAAGTCATAAACAATTTCAAATATTTAAATTTTGACAACCCGTTTTTAAATATCTTTAAGATCTGTACACAGCTCTCGCATAAGATTATTGCCCGAACGAAATAAAAATTTTAAATCTGCATATTTAAGCAACAAATCAAGCGAAATAAAACTGAAATCAAACATTTCAAATTTTTATGCATACATAATCAATAATCAATATGATGCTTAAGAACAACAATTTGTATTTGAATTGTAAACAAATAGCACAGTCTGTCGGGCACTCATTTAGTATATTATACATACATATGAACATATGTATAAAAATGTTAATACACATATTCTTACTCTTGTAAAGTTGCCCGCATTTTTATTTACCTTGTGCAAATAGCTGCAACTTCATTGGGACATCCGCTTCAATGTATGTTTTATGAGATTTTGTTTTCCAACTTTAAGCGAAATGAATTCTTAAAATTATTTGCTACATTATTTTGTGTACAAAGTTCTACCTTTTGATAACTTACCTTTTGCGGGCTGTCAATTTTACAGTCCACTGGCTGGGCACTTGTTGAGCAGCCGGCAAAAAGACGATATTGTTTTTGGTTAAGTTTTTGATTTCAAAAACATAATAACAGTAGAAACAATCTATGTTTGTTGAAGTTTAAATGTTATTTATTAAAAAAAAAACTCCTAGATCAACTTAATTTAAGAAAAAAAAAACATTTCAGAACAACTTTTTTTTAGCCTACACACATAGTGAAAATGTATTATAGATTTGTGCAATAGACATAACAGGCAGGTGGATCAGACCATAGGTTCCATGGGCAAAAAAGGTCAGTGCACACACTTGAGATCAAAATTTGTATGTTGTTTTACGAAGCACACCTAGTACAAGGAAGACTGATTTTATTAGCGATTAAGGTCAAGAATCAAATAATTCTCTTTTGGGTTTGGATTAGAAATGATTTTAAAACTTCAATCGTTATTTCCCTAATTAATTTCCTTATAGGGTGATATCATCTCAGTAGGGGCACAGTAGTTCCTACTATATCTCCAATAACATTACTATTATACGCATTTTTGGTAGACATTTTTTAATCTTTCATACTTTCTATATTTAGGGGTCTTAACCAACCTGCTATATGGAAATTTTTGTATTGAAAACGAATAATTAGAGTTCAACCGATTGACACCTCACTTAGATAATATGTTAGCTTAGTAGATTTCTCTTAAGTTTAATTGCGATACATATGTATTTGTTTGCTTAAATTTCGAAACTAATTTTCTTTAATAAAAATAAATGTGTACCGGCTTAAAGTAAAGATGATTAAAAGGTATTTTCGAACAACTGCATGATCTATATTTGAATATCATAATTTCAAGAATTTTATATAATTTCAAGAGTATTACAAAGTATCTCAAGTTTCAGTAAGTTTTACTTCATTTTAAGTTGAAGAATAATTGTCGACTTTCCCAACAACAAAGAAACACCAGGGCAACGTTTGCAACTCTATCACAATTTTTTAAATGGGTACGATGCTTTACAAACTCCTGATGAAAGAGCTCAAAATCTTGAGATGTGAGGAATTGGTGAAAGATTTTGCATTGCCGATGCGCATCGATTAGCCACTGTTGAAAGAAAGTGCATAACCCTCAAATTAAAGTGTTCACCAGATGAATTGTCTTATGAATTTAGTCAGTTCCATGAACTCAAGTTTAAAAATTAGGTGAAATTGCGCCTCCAAAGATTTCTGAAGAAAGTAGAAAATTTAATTTGTGCTTCAATGTGCCTTTTAAAGTTCTTATCTAATCTTGCACAGTAACATTGTGCATAACTGTGCCAAGTATCAATTGGATGGCTTTTATGGTGTAGATATAAGCCACGAAATTCTCTAAAGAGTGTAGGAGGTTCACTATTAACATGATTCGACAAACTTCATTAAAAATAGTATTTCTCTAACTCTAATAGTCTCCGAGATATATTATATTGCATAATAGAACATCAAATTCAGAATTACAAATGAGTGCTTCGATATTTATAAGAAAATAGATCAGTTGGCGCGAATTTGCCTGTTGGCTTAAGCACAGGGGTTGGCGCTTTAGAAATATCCACTTGCATAAAATTTGTTCTTTACAACATTCCACAAGTGATTTCGCTCAAAACGTTCGCAAACATTTGACTAAACACCATTTCGAAAAACCATTTACAAGCCATAACAAAGCCATTACAAGCAACAATCGCAAATGTCATCGTTTTGCATTTGTAATTTTCCCACAGGACTACTCCAAGGCACAACTTCACCCTACAACAACAACTACAGCAACCCATACACAGCTATAGCAACTAGAACGAAACGTTAACAACTTACAGTTACTATTTCAATAGAACCAGCAGTAAACAGTTACCCTAACCCTAATCACCATAACAAAAAGGAAAAGAAGCAACAGACCAGGAAGAAGGAAGGAAGGTAGCAACCACCCCAACTAAAGCTAGAAGCCAAGCAAAGCAGCCGTAAAAGCAATAACTTCGGCAGGTAAGTTTGGTTCAGGAATAAGGAAAAAAAGAATATGCTAGATATAACGGTATAAGGTCCAATTCCAAAATTTGATCGATATTTTAATATTTCTAAATTCAGATATAGTTGTCCCTTTTACGACATACTTTTCAGGTTTATTATGATACAATTTTAAGTTCCTGGGACATAAAAAAATGTGTCTGTTAACCGTGCCGATATCGGTTCCGCAAATGGTATGGAAAATTTCTTCTACTAAGCACTAGGTATCAATATTTTTCCACCAAATCTATCAAGTTCATAAGTTTTATGTGTAATAAAAAAGTAGATAACATTTTTTTTTTAAAAAAAGATCATATATTTAGTTGTATTTTTAAAAAATATGCCTATAAAAGTAGATGCAAATTATTCCGACTACATCTATCTAAAATATGTGTGCCTTTGTCTCGCGTGACCAGCGTACCTATTGTATCCCTCTTACAGGCTGCTACAGTGGTCACTATAGTGTTTTTGAAGCTGAGGTGCTGAGGTACAACGAAGCTTGGTTCTTCTGTCAATCCTATCAGGAGTTTTGTCATCAAAAGTTTTGGCAACAAACACAGAACATCGCTGAGATACAGCAGGCATGTCGATCTAGACAAACTCTATTCAAGGGTAAAACTATACGGCTACATAGAGAAAATTAATAAAGAACATTGTACTCTAAGTGAGCACATCCGTGCATGAGAACAGTGCAAGTACATAAAATCTCATTATAAGTGGAAAATTCTCTTTTTGCGTACAATTTTATGAGTGCAAAATCTCAAATCAAGTTGATTTTTTACGTTTTTGAGGATTTCTTGTACTTCTCTGTGGACTAGAGGTTAAGTAGGTTGTTCAAGAAACATGACGACCTTTGGTTCGATTCACAGACAAGACGGTTGAACATTCATTTTTTTTTCATTATAATTACGTTTGTACATATTGATGATATTTAACAATTTTGATTATTGTATTTATCAGGGATTCAAACCGTAATCGTAACCGTAACCGTTATCCAAAACAACCGTCTGAATATTAAAACCGTAACCGTGCCGTAACCAAAATAATTTTTTTTAGAAAAATCGTTAACCGTTATAAAATTTCCGAAATAACTGAATTGAAACCGATACATTTATAACGGTACGGTTTTGGTTTTTTTCTTTGCAAGCTTACATTTTTTTTGTATTTTTACATTCCGTCTTTCTGTGAAGCATTTCCATCTACGTCGCACAGTGTGGCCATCAGACTTCTTATCGGCAACATTCATAACTTTCGGAGTAAAAATATTTTCAAACTTTAAAATGCATGTAGCTTATAACTCATTAAGCTTCTGCGATACAATGCGATTGTTGTGTGTATGGGCCGCATAATAATAATGGTGCTGGTGCCATAAAATGTGAAACACTAGAAAACACAATCTGTTTATCCCACTTCTTTTTTTTTTGTAGCTATCCTTTGGCACTGTTTTTTGCAAAAGAGCAGAAAGTAATAGATTTGAATCCTTGATTATTTCATTGAGTCGACTTGCTGAAAAGCGACCATTTCCAAAGCAGTGCTTACATGTGCCTAGTTTTTACAAAAACTACAATCATACAAACTTATGAAAATTCCCTACACAATGATTTCTCCCATATTTGTTGCTATATAGTTGGTGAAAAAGGGTGAAAAATTTTTCCTTAGTCCATTTGTATAATAGATATTTGTATATTTTATTTATCATATTTTTCTACAAATGGAACCGAGAACAATTGAGAAAATTAGTGAATGAAACCTTATTCAGACCAGATTTGAACACTTAACCACTGGGACTAATGCAACAACACTGTGTACTTCCAAATAGTTACGAATATTTCAGCTGAATTAAGAAGAAGAAGGGACAAGAGAGCAAATGCGAGAGGTTTCACTCACTCTCTCAATTTTTTACGCACTTCTTTTTTAAAACTTCCGAATGTAGCTAGTTTTGAGTTTTTTGTACTTGATGCTTGTTAGCACATTGAGTACACGGCAACTCATTTTGAGTATGTCGTTTTTCTCTCTGTGTGCTTTTCATACATGGAGCGTATAGCCTTTCGCTTTCTGTGTTGCTTACACTTTTGCTCCCAAAAACAATCCTCTTTTTCCTTCGTTCTCAGCGTGCATGATAAGCTTTAAAGCTTAATATTCGGAAAAGTAAATAGTATTACCACGAAATAGTATTACACAAAGTCTCACCCTTAACCCAAGCAAGACTACCCTTGGACTGATCCTTCCAACGCTAAAAGATGTGACTCTGGCACTGGCCAGCAATGTGAAGTATCTCGAGATGACCCTTGATACTAAGCTGACCTGGAAAGTGCACATTTAACGAAAGACCGAACGTGCTCTCAGAGCCTTCTGGCAGTGCAGACGGACTTTTAGTAAAAACTGGGGTTTGAAGCCGAGCTCTGTTCACTGGTTGTACATAGCTCTTATCAGGCCCGTAGTATCATACACCTCAGTGGTTTGGTGGAAGAGAACAATGGTTCAGTCCAGCATCACTCTTCTCACCAGACTGCAAAGGCATGCCTGCTTGGGGATAACCGGCCCTATGAGCACCACATCAAGTGATTTAACGCGGAGTCTGGACGAACGAACTGGGATTTAGTCACACACTAATAGCCAGTAAGTTTGGGGAAGAGTGCCCGCTTTTCTCGATGCCTGCTGATAGTGTCGTACCAAATGTGAAGTTTGGCCGCCGATACGAAGTGGTGTTTCCGCCAAGAGAATCCCGGAGCAATCCAGGACATTTACTAAGGGGAAATACTCATGTTTTCTACACAGACGGTTCCAAAACGAAAGATGGGACTGGTGCTGGCTGGTACCTTGATGAAAACTCAAGCTACTCATGCGCCACAGGTATATTGCCGTCGGTTTTCCAAACAGAAATCTACGCAATTTTGAATGCCGCGAGGTGGATCCATGAAAGAAAATTGAGTGGGGTAACTGTAGGGATCTGTAGCGACAGTCAGGCTGCACTCAAGTCCCTGGAGAATCCTCGCACAACGTCGATCATGGTCAGCGAATGTAAGACCAGACATAACATGATTTCACGTCAAAACAAAGTAAGTCTATACTGGGTTCCTGGACACCGAGGTATCCAGGGCAATGTAATGAGGGATGAGCTTGCAAACAAAGGCTCACACAGCCAATAGGGCGTATCGAAATACTTCGTGAAAGAACACAATCCAAAAGCCTCCAGATATCTTCTTCGTCAGAAGAGGAAAGATCTGCGAGCCTTGGTTGGATTAATCACGGGTCACAATACAGTTGACCCACCTGCGCAGCCTGTCTTGAGGAAGCCGACTCCACGGAGTACTTTCTGTGTTACTGTCCGGCCTTTGCAAGAACACGGATGCGCATTTTGGGAAGTGATACACTCAACATGAGCGAGGTGTTTACTCTCCCCTTAAATAGTCTTCACGAATTCCTACGGGAGTCGGGAAGATTGTGACAATAGGGAGCCTTTACAGCAAGCCTACTCTGTTTTCACATCCTTTCTCTTATTTCAACTGTCTTTCTCTCTCCTAACTTCCTCTGTCGGGCATGGCACAATGGTCAAAGCTGCCTGAGTGCTAGGGATGGTTTTAACTCTCTTTGATGTGTAATCGTACCCACTACAAATCTAATCTAATCCAAATACCACGATACTCGTTCGTACCCAATACTTTAATAAGCTCCATGTGGAAAAGCAAAAATATAAAAATTTTTCAAAGTTATAGATTGTAAACTTTTAAGGCTTTCCGTACATTTCACTATCACTTGCTTCCCTTCTTGTCATAAGGATTTATGTCGTCCAATTGTTCCCAACCAAACAAAAGTTTCCCCTGAGATTTATTCAAATTGCAGTTATCAAAACAAATTATTTTAATTATTATTGTTACTGCAAACACTTGCAACCAGCTGGACCCCATTCATGCTTTACTCCAAATTCCAATATTTAGCAGGCACTTGTGAATCGATTTGAACTAATTTGCCAGCTCTATTAAGAGCCATGTTTGTTAATGGGCCCAGCAAGTTATGGCCTCAGCTACCGTTGCCAATTAAACGCCAGATAGTTGTAAATTTGCGGCAATTAAATGAAATTGAGAATTGCCGCATAACCGACGTCAGCTGCCCAGGTGGGAATCCGAGCCTTGTGGTTGGCATTGAAAGTTTAAACAAATGTTTCGCTTTTCATTTGAGGCAATGTGCATCGGTCAGATTGGTGCCACTTGTGGCAGCTTGGGGCTTTGTGGTTTGTTGCTTCTAAACAGGGTCATGTAGTAGTTGGAGAGTGTGAGAGTGAAAGGCCCCAAACTGGGCCGCTCAATGTCAAGCTCATGCACGCCATATTAATTAGTATTCATTTCTTGAAATCTGAAAAATGAAAACAATTTAAATAAAGTTGCGTGTCAATCAACTAAAAAAAAAACAGAAGCAACAAAATGAACATCATCGTTAAGATCATCATCGTCATGAGCAGCTGCTGAACGTTGACGCTGCGTCAGGCGTTAAATTTTATGCAATTAACACTAAGTAAACAAAACAAAGACAACAAAAGACAATAATTAAAACTGATAATTACAGCCAAACATAAATTATAGTTTAAGTAAAACTAAAAGTGTACAAAGGGCTGGCACTGACACTGGGCAAACGCGGCGTATGCGCAATATACAGCATAAATTAAAAACAAACAAAACTAAGTCAAAAGCAACATTCACTTGCTCAGCATTAACATTTGTTGCATTAGTTGCTTATGCATTTGAATATTTTTTTAGATATTAGCATAAAATTTGTTTGTCTCGTCAGTTAAATTTTTTGATTTTCTACCTAAGATGCCATTCTTTCCCACGCACATCAAAAATCGCATGCTTATTGATAATTAATAATTACTAAAATGCATTTCAGACACACTTTTAAATGTGCATTCATTTGTAATTCAAAGTCGGCCGAGCGTTTTTTTTTATTTATTTATATTTATACTCTGTACACCAAGTTTAAAAGGGTATTATAGATTTGTGCAATGCATGTAACAGGCGGAAGGAGGCGTGGCAGACCATATGTTCCATGGGCAAAAATGATCAGTAGCAATAGTCGAGTCGATATAGCCATGTCCGTCTGTCCGTCCGAGCGTGTCGGTCTCTATTTCTCAGAGATTATAAGAGTTAGTCACAATAATTGTGCCAAAAGATGCGGATTTTTCCGGAAAAATCAAATTTAGCGATTAATGTCGATATCTCAACCCCTTCCACCGTGAGAAACACGCAGTTTACACCCGCACCATAAAAGCGATCCCATTGAAACTTGGCACACTGCTATTGTGCATATGTGATGTGTAAAAATTATTAAAATCGGATAGAAACTTTAAAAGATATTAGTAATAAAGTGCGTCCTTCTTTGAACTGCAAAACAATTTTACTTTTACAACAATGTTAACATTTACGTTTGAGCCACCAAATTTGGTACGAAGACTAATGTTAAGCTTATAGACGAATAAATGTGGACATTTTGCCAAATAAACCTCCCACTCCCCTCAATCCAGTTACCATTAAGATAAACGCACATACTTGTGATGTAAATCCAGACCAAAACATCGATGTATACCATCGCAGAGTCCATCGACAATGGACATCGATGTAGGTCGATGCATCATACTGAAAACATCGATGCATCGATGGTTTTCCGATGTTTTATATTTACAAATTTTGCTTTTTATTATAGAAAAAACTTCGTTATATAATATGAGATATGTGAAACTAAAGCTTTTGCACATAAGAAGATTTCTAGATACTATATAAGACCAATAGATCTTCCACTAAATTATGTCAACATAAAAGTTTTAACTACCGTCCCCTTAGCAGTCTATTTCGCTGAGAGTTTGGCCTTTGAACAAACTTTGAGATGACACACTCAATTCTGCAAACACTATTTGTAAAACTGATAATAAGTTACTTACTTCGGCATGATCTTGAATTATATTAGGTTGGCGTAAGAGATGGTGAAATGTTCGATGGTTTTCAAAACATCGATGTTTTGCCGATGCATCGTATGCTCGAGAGCATCGAAAAATGACAGGCCAACCATCGATGTTTTCGATGCATCGATGTATTTTTAACACCACTAGCACATACCCTTCCACGCTCCGATATAAAAATTTGTACAGAAATTCAGGGTATCCCACTGTCAGGCACGGACCCGACTGTCTGCACCAAATTTTTTTTTTCTTATTTTTGCGCTGCTGGGCACGTTTGCATTTTGTTGTCTGTTGTTGTTGTTTTTAGTCGTTTTTATTAAAACAAATGACTAACACGCGCGAAACCCAGTAAAAAAAATATAAAAAAACTCAAATAATAATAGCAACCATTTTTGTATTGCAAAATATAATTTTCTTCATTAAAAGCAACAAGCGACACTGCAATGTTTTTAGTTTATGATTAGAACGCCAAGTTGCCGGTAGAATCTGCCGCAGATTCTCAAGAAAAGCGAACATACTCGAAAGTTTAGCGGCAGTTAAAAAATACTATATAAATATTGAATGTGTTTTTAAAGATAAACCAATTTGATTAAATTAATGTCACGCTTGATTCAATTCATTAACATTTCTGTAGCGTAGCTCCAATAAAAGTGATTTAGGAAAAGCCACAAAGAAAAAAATACCAAGTTTACAAAGCTTCCGCCTTGTTAGAGCCTATAAATGTTGCAGTTCTTAACACAGTCCGGCCTCAAATGTGCAAATGGTTGTTAAAGTGAGAATCGTGAAATAAGCGTGAAAGGGAGCACATTGATTTTATATCTTCAGAAGGTGAGCTTGAAATCTGTGGCCAGGAAACGCCCAACGTAAGCAGTCATATTTAGCTTCAATTGAAATTAACTAGTTTTTCAAGATCCAATGGTTTTCGAGAATCCTGCAAGTGCATCTGCCTGTCCTATTCATCAACTATGTGATCTATCTATTCACAAAACTGAATATTTCACAATATCTTACTTCATACCAGGCTTGAATTTCTTGGAGTTAATCCACTTTCCAATTTTGTATGACTAAAGACCAAATTCTAGAAGGATCCCATTCGAATTTTGTTGCAACTAAAACTTGCACCTACTATCATTACTTTTCCACACTAAATTAGTTCTAATTGGATGCAGTTTCGATTTCCTTTTAGAGGTGCAAAATTTTAGATATGGCCTTCTAATAGTCTAGTGGAAAAGAAAGTTGTACCGTTTTTATGCGGACTTTTCCCTTGTAAAACGATTTATGAAAGAAAAGTTAGGGCGTTTTTTCCAAAACAATAAGGTCAACATTCGGAAAATGAGAAGTATATCATCTAAATCCGATCTGACTGTAAGCATTCGCCAATAAAGAAGTTTATTATGGCTACTATGACGGACAGACACTACACTATGTGAACAGGGTATAATAAAATGTTGAAATTCGTTGAAGTTTTTTCGAGCGGGGGTCTAAAATTGGTACATTGTTGCCTGAGTCTTTTTAAGTTCTACGCCGGGTAATAGAGTGACAACCATTCAAACGGATCAAATTGATTCGATAAACTTCATCTGCGTCAGAAAAATGCGCATTTTTTGCTGAAATTTGTAGCCCAAAATTTTCGAAATCTAGTTGTGTTCATACGGACAGACGGTCGGGGCTATAACGACTCGAATATTGGTGCTAAATCTTTTCTTATTGAACAAATTAATAAAAGAATTGAAAAGTACCAAATAATAGCAGTTGAAGCATCGTCAATTATTGAAGAGGATAGCTGACGAATTAATATAAATAAAGGAAATACTTTTCTTAAGTTTTGATTTAAAATAATTAGCTTTTTCGATGAGCTAAGCGTAATTATACGATATAAATATATATAGAAAATAGATATCTCTCAGCTTAACCGTCGCTCAATTTCGGCCAGATTTAGTTCATTGGTATTGAACTCGTGAATTCAATTCGTAAATGTTTAAAATAGTGAGTTTCACACAAATATCGACTTTATAAATAACGAAATAATTTTAAAATATGGTTTACTTTTTCCACAACAAATTTCTAGAGCTAACTCTTAAGGTAATTCGGTGATTTGCAGATTTTATTTAGGGAACAGGGCTGACGTAAATGTATGTATCATTAGTTATGTGTAAATACGAAAATTGGCATCTCAGCATAAAAGGTGACTATTAAGAAAACCATAAAAGTAAACACCTAAGTTATTCCATTTGAAGAGCCTCTAGTGTAGTTAAACTTAAAATTAAATTGTTTTTAACTATAACTGCAGTTGCTATTCATGTTCATGCATTTTTAAAGTTAAGAAATTGTTTCTATTGTCATTTATGAACAGTAAGTGGCGCTACAAATTGCACTGATTCCATCACTTCGAATTGCATTAGGATAGGAACTTACCGTAACATTTTGTATTACAACTAGTGACAGATAGTCGCCCATTTATCTTTTATAGTAACTAATTCAATTGCCATTGATATTGTATTGGCATCCATGCATCTCAATCAAATGCTCCGTTGAAAGCGATCTTAAATGATATATGATATTCTCTTATCAATTGACGCAGACTTCGAAAAGCCCAACAATAAAAATAAAAAATTTAATGCAGACAGTCGAGACGGTGCCCGCCAGTGGAATACCCTGTACCCTTTTTTCCCACGAAAATTTAATTTATGAGCAAATTTTTGTATCGAAGCGTGGAAGGGTATTGTCGCTATTAAGGTAGCTGTACTACGAGGGTAAGAGGGATGATTCGACAACATCAGTCAACATTGTTTGGTTTATAAGCCTAACATGTGTCTACGTACCAAATTTGGTGGCTCTAGCTTAAATATTAAAATTTCTATAAAAAAGTGAAATTTTATTGCAGTTTAATTTAATTTCCATAAATTGACACATTATTACATATATACATCTTCTAAAGTTCTTATCCGATCTTGATTATTTTTGCAGTAAAACATGAACAATAATAGTGTGTATAACTGTGCCAAGTTTCAATTGGATAGCTTTTATGCTGTAGGTTAAAACCGCGCAAATCTGTCACTGCGGAAGGGGGTAAGAAATCGACAAAATTCGACAAAATTGATCTACCTGGTAGCAAAAATTTTGCTCTAACTCTTAAAGTCTCCGAAAACGGTGCGACAACACGGACAGACGGACATGACTATATCGACTCGACTATTGCTACTGATCATTTTTGCCCAAGGAACTTATGGTCTGCCACATTGCACAAATCTATAATACCCTTTTACACTTTGTATACAGGGTATACAAAATCGAAATTACGAACGACAGCAAACCGTCACTTAGACCCAATGATGTCCGCTCCGGACAGTTCATTCATTGTGGCACGTTCTCAACGTCATAAACAAGCAATTCGTTGGCAATGCAGTGCGGAATGCATTATTTTGAATTTTTTTTTTATTTTTATGACGATATTTATGATGGTATTTTTTTTTTTACTCGAGCAATTAGTGTATTTCTCCTCTTTTACTTTAGATTTTTTAGTTGCAATTCGGGCGCGTGCGAGAAAAGTTCTATAAAAGTGAATTGAACGTTTAAGCATACAGCGTAAGAAAAGCTGTTTAGTTGCACATAAAAAAAAAGTGATAGAGTGATGAACTTTTCGCCACCTTTTCGAGGTATTATACTTTCGCGGTCTAGTGTTTATACTTGTTCCAGCTTCGTTTCATATGGTAACAGTGTTGACTTATTAATCGCAAATTCGGTATTTAAAACGATAGTAGAGTATCCTGCACTTGTGTGGTTCTCGTCCTCGCGATTTTGTTTCGCCGATGAGTTAGCCGTCTGTACTAAGTCTCAGTTTCGAAACTGAGATCAGAATTGTTATTCTGGTACAGAGCAGTACTCTTTTTTTCTTTACTGAGCCCATAATAGCACCGGTTTGCTAATGACCTGACCCTAGTGTACCTTGCACATGATTGAAACTTAATTTGTTTTGTATTCTTGCACCGCTAAACTTACTCATTTCCAAGATCTGCCTGTAGCATGTAGCATCAACGGGAAGTTGAAGACAATAACATCGCTTTTGCGCAATGTTTCTTTAGGAGGTTTAAAATGACTTTTAACAGCATTCTTCTACCTGTACGGAACTAGAGAAATTATTCAGCTGGTTGTTACCTTCATATAAACTTAATTTTAATATGATGCATTTTAATATTGAAAACGAGATTTCCATCCAAACTGATTATTTTTGTAAAAACAAAATAAAATAAGCAGTTGGTAACCAACTCAGGTTTTTTCCGCACGTTTATCAAAACAACCGAAATTAGCTAGGAAAAATTTAAACAACAAAAAAATAAAAATGATGTAAATTCGTTACTCTTATTATTCCTCTGGCGATCCAACTATAGCGTTCAGAGTCCTCGATAGGAAACCATTTGAAGACATGCCCAACACAAAACATCGCTAAATCGCCGGAAAAGTTGCCAGAGTGCTTAAATTGTCGAAAAACAGAAAATTAGAGATTTTATATATGCATATTGCAGGCGTTAAGGCATCTTTGTTTTTCAGTTTCATAACTTCATGGGCAACACCCACTTCTATCGTTATTAAATAGCTAAAAGAAAAGCGCTGCACACCAATACAGTTACACTTTTAGTTGCTCTCTGTTAAGAGACCTCATCCAAGATGCGTTTGTTTTTGTGCCGAATATATTCTCGGAGTGAACATCCTTTGTGTTTGAGTTGAGATCCAAAGAGCGACTCGCAAAGGCGTGGTAAGCCTTCTCTTTACCGAACGCCTAAGCACTCAATCAAAGCTGTCAAACAGAGATATTGCTAGCACTTCTTGGTATGTCTTCCATCTTGCTCTCAATTATGACAGCTCTTTGATTTAATTGACTGCAAGTTAATTCAATTTTCGCTCTGCCTGCCCAACTTTAAGAAGTTCTAAGAACGCCAAAATTGGGTTTAGCATCCCTTTGGCAAGTGCCACTTATACCAGAGGCTGTGACATCGTGTGATGTTTTCTAAACGAATTAGGCGTAAAATTGAATTTGCGCCGTGCTCTATGCAACATAAAATTCTCAAATTCAAATTCTAGTCAAATTGCAAATTGTGTGCCTGTTGCGCATACGCCGCGTGGTGCACACCAACGCCAATTAAATGAATATTTAAATTTGGCGTATTGTTTAAGCCAAATAAATATGTATTACAAGCCCACACAAACACACACATACATATATACACATATTATTTAAGCATTAGTTGTGTTATAATATCGTGCAGCTGTTTTTAGGGTGTGAAGAGGCAGCTGGCAGCTGCTGCCGCCTTTAATTCAATTCGAAAATTTAATTCAAAACTTCGAGATATATAATTTACTTTTAATTAGTACAAATCAGTGAAGCGTAAACTGAATTGCAATAGAAGCGAGGGAATATGCCAAAAGCTACTTAGACGATTGCTCACAATTTGATTACATTTAAGAAAAGACGCAAATCTCTGACAAGCCGCTTAACTCCAACTCTTATACTCTCTCTTTTCCTGCTTAGTAACCAGCGGCTAGCAACGCAATGCAATCGTCTGATGCGGGCAATGGTGGACCACGAAAACTCACGCAGAGCTCACAGCAGCAGCAGCAAACACAGCCGACGCAGCAGAGCAGCGCAGGAGCAGCAACAGGAGGCGGCAGCGAAACCACCTCGTTCACCATAAATGTCAACAATCCGCCAGGCGGCGCAGCAATCAGCACACCCAGCAAGAATCCCTTCAAGCAGCAACTGGATAGTAATCAGCAGAATGGCAATACTGAATCAGATCGCGGCATTCTGGGCATTGGCACAGCCAGCGCTCATTCAAACGAATCGCAAAGTTATCAGGCGCAGGCACATGTGCCACCACCGGATCAGTACCGCCAAGAAGATCCACGCGCAGCCGGGTCCTGGTCCGCCGCCAAGTCATGGATGGTTAGCTGGCGCGGATCCAATCGTTTAGTGCTGGTCATTGTAGCCATAGCTCTGCTGCTGGATAACATGCTGCTGACCACAGTCGGTAAGTACCTAGGAATGCCCAACATATAACAAACACTATATGAGTTGACCACATACATATGTACGCATAAATCTGCGCAACATTAGCATTTCATGGCCATTTGTCTTGGCTATCTGGGGAGTGCGCCACTTTACAATGCAGCGCAATCACCTGGAAGTTGTCCATTTCCGCCAGTCTTGCGCTGCGGTGGCTGACTCCCGCCGGGCCATAAAATTACCACAGAGGGCCACTTAAGCTAATGAATGTTATCCTGTTGGTCTGCCTGACGCCTTTTCAGGCTGTCAATGCCAGTTTTTCAACTCAGCCGTCATTGATGATAGCGTCTTTAACAAAAGGAAGGCATTCGTCTTCCGCTGTTCCGTTTGGGTCTATGTTATATTTATGCATGGTTAAATATACAGTGTAGTTGTTAGCGGGGAGGGGCGGATATAGAGATGGTTCTCTAATTAAAACAAAAGAGCTCTACATAGGCTATATAAGCAGCAGTAAAAGTACCTGTTTCTTGTAGAACACCAAATATTGGGATATCCTTTTGGGATAGACAACTTTTTACTTTTCCGCAAAAAGGCAAAAAAAAAATAAAAAACATCGCCAAATCGACGGAAAAGTTGTCAGAGTGCTTAAATCGTCGAAAAACATAAAATAAGAGATTTTAGTTTATTGGCCAATCGCAATACTTTTTTGCGGAAAAGTGAAAACTTTTGCTAATGCAATACAATGGAATTCGTTCAAATGAAGTTATTAATTTTTCAGTGAATTTACCAATAATAAAAACCATATAATCTTTTAAATTGTTCGCCTATTTGAAAAGATGTATGCGAAGAACTCAAAAAGTGTTGGTTGTCTCGAATTTTGGAAAAAAAAACACCCAAAATTGGGAGCAGGCTGAGAAAATGTTTCTCTACTTTTTGAATCTTAGAAAGATGTACGTATATAAAATAAAATGAACTAATAAAAGGATTATCAACGTTTTCTTTCCTGTGAGCTTCCTTCTGTTCTGTGCATATGGCATAAGTTATTAAAATAACTTTTTCTGTCCTGACTTTAAAATGGAAAATTAAGTATTTTTGTAATTTACGGTCAATCATGTTATTTCAGACACTTTTTGCGTTTTTGTATTTTCTTAACAGATAATTCCAATTTAAGACAATTAACAAAAGCACTATATTTAGTCTCTTTATTGCCATATTCAAGTTGTTGTTATTTTTTGTTGTATTGTTCTTGTTGATATTACATATTTTCCGAAAGCCTCTACAACAGCATATTCAGTCGAACTCAATAGCAATGCCTATTAATTGGCAAACGAGCTACCCTTAAGCAAATATACCATTAATGCTACCACCATTTAAATCCACCACCCACAACAACTAATCAAAGTTGGAGTGCCATTATACCTAAATAAGGCCCGTCGCCCGTCAATATCAATAGTCAATACCAATACCAAGAGGAACAGCAACACCATCAACCAGCCACCAGGGGAATAAGCAACTCGAGTGCCGACAGTCAATTAAATAAACACGGCGCTGCGAAAGCACCATTGGAGCGCCACATCTGCTGCTGCATGTGACACTAAACCGACGTCTGTGGGCACGCACAACCGGACTACTGACCGTTCCAAGTGCTTATGTCAAGTGTCTGGACAAACACATGAACATGAAGTGGCCTGAGGACTGTCCAGCCGCCTTGACCACTCGAGAGTTGTGCTTGGCCAATGTTTACTGCGCCTGACAACACAAAAAGCAAGTGAAGGAGTCTGTACTGTACTGCAAAGCGTTTGTGGTCATGAATTCATTCATATCAACAAGTTAGGACAACAACATCAAGAACAACAAAAAATCCCTAGACAAATAGACAAGTTCAGTCAAAGTAAAGCTATGCGGGAGCACTTGAGCAACTTGTTGAAAACTGCGAGCAAAAAGCACGGAAGTGAAAGTCAAAGGAAAAGTCGAAGAATGCGCAAAGAGTAAAGCAAAGGAAAAACTATTAGCTCACACACTGAAGCATTTTCCCGCCTGACTTCCGTGGGTTGTCGCAAATCAAAGTTACTGAGGAGTAAAGATGCTTTTAGCGTTTGACTTGAGGCATTTCCACTTAAGTGCCTTCATTTTCATTGCGTTAGAGGTGTCGGAGCGCATGTCGGACTGAAAATGTGGGAAATGCTCTTGATTATTACATTTGATCTTTGGCAATGCGCATAATATGGCTATAAATTAGATTTAGCCAAGGATGAGGCAAGCTTTCAACTGAAGTGCCAGATTTATGAGCAGGATAGGCTTATCTGAACCTTCTGCATAATAATAACAGTAAAAGTAATGCTAAGCAAATGGGTAATGGTACATAAGCAAGTTATTTATTTATTGGTCGCAATAATATTATTTATGAACAAAGCGTTGTAATATGAAAAGCTCAAAGATGTTATTATTATTTTCGATTATTTCTTCTAATATAATATATATGTAAAAGGAGAGCAGTACAACAGGAGCTGTTACTTAACAGGAGAGAAGCTGAGCAGAAGTGTGGCCAGTTGATATTAGACAGCAGTGAGAAGCAGTCAGCCGTAATTGCGTTCTCTATAATATTAAACTCGCATGAAGCCGTATTGAGCTGTATTAAAGCCGTATTAAAGCCGTATTAAAGCCGTATTAAAGCCGTACTAAAGCTGTGTGAAGTTAAAGCCGTTGTAAATTGTATTCAAAGCCGTGTTTGTGAGCTATAGGCCGATCACTATTTTCATTATATAATTAAAACTATCTTATTTCTATATTAAATATACTTATAATAAACAATAATAATATCACATTATTACATATATATAAAACTAGAAGAACCCGCACCCTCCGCTGCGCATTGATAAAGCCGTCAGTAAATTCACTACATAAATTAATTCTTCCCGTTCCCATCCCCTTTCCCGTTCCTCTTTCTTCTCTTTCTCTCTCTCTCTTCTTCATACTAAGTCAAGCTGCGGATATTGGTGCCAATATCTTTATATCCTCTACCTCTTCCTCTACCTCTACCTCTACCTCAATTCAAAAGAATTCTTCACCCAGTCAAATTTAATGATTGATTACTATATACTATATAAGTAGAAACACATTTAGTATGTTTTATATGGAAAATCGTTTTTGTCGATATCTTTTGCGTCATCTATTGGAATTCGTCCAAACTTCACAAAAACCTTCTCCCTAATACTGTCTACAATGTGTGAAATTTAGTTCAAATCGGTGCACGCGTTTTCGAGTTTAGAGAGCACATCACTTTTTGAGGCTTAATTTTTATATATGTATATAGTAGAAAGAAGCAAATAGATAGATATAATAATTTACAGAGCATATTTTAAATGTAGTTATAGCTTTTGATTTCAACAGATTTAAGTAGCCAAGTTAGTCAAAAAATTGTGCATACGATAACACTAGGCAACAAATTTGACCTCAATGAAATGCCTTTGGCTAAACATACCTTTTTTTCGGTAGATTTTGGCTCGCTGATATCGAAAGCTCAATAATATTTTTCATAATTCAAACAAAATATTCTAGATGGCATTAAAAGAATATTTAGTAACCTTTAATTGAAGTTACAATTTATGTAAATTCGCTGGTAAATTTAAATATCAGCGAAACGTCGAATACTTTGAAACAGTGCTAATTCGAAAGCCTTGTTAGTTGCCTGATTCGAGTCAGGGATCTAAAGGTCTCTGATTGCCTAAAGGATACGTTTTAGTCAAGAGCCTTAAACTCTAGTCTTCCAAATCCGGCTTAAGTATCGCTGCATGCCTTTTACTACGGCGCCTCTTCTATAGCAGTTTCTTGCTCAGCTATATCCAATGTCTCCAGCTGCTCAAGTTGCTCTAAACAAGGCGGGCGTTTTGTGGGAGTGGTGGTCAATGAACGCGCCTTATTTGTAGAGTTGTCAGTGCTACTAGGCTTCAGAAGCTGATTAAATCCACCGGAGCCGTCCTTGTTAAGCGAAGCGCTACGCGCAAAGGGAAAGTAGGCATTAAGCTGCCTTTCCAACACATCCTTATTAATGCTGGTATCCCATATTTGCTTTTGGATAATGCTGCTATAACGAGCCTCAAAACTTTGCTGATGTCTTAGTACATCCGGCGCATTGCGTCCACGTGTGGATTTGCCTGAACTGCGCTCACCCGTAGGCGTTGCCGGTTTCGGCGGTATGGGACTACCAACAGATTCCTCGTCGGTGGACATTTTGTTGATCACACTAATTGACGGAAAATTAAATGCGCAATAAATTGGTAGTTTTTTACTTAGTCGTGTTCTCTAATGCGAGGTGCAACCTGCCGCGAGCACGTCAGAAACGCGAATAAGTCACGGCATTTCATTGTCTACTTTGGCTGACTGCCGCTTTAGTAACTGAGCGTCCGTTTGATATTATTGTTGCGCATTTTCTTCATTCTTTTCCAAAATGAAAAGTCAGACGTCAGCTGAAAGTTTTCTGGGAAAGTTTACTCGCTGTGCGGCGTAATTGCTGCTATTGGCTTTGTCTTTGTGTTTGAATTTGGTTTTGGTTTTGAGGCTCGCCTTGAGGCAAAAGTTTTTCGCTTTAACTGCGATGTTATGACGTTGTTATTAGGGCCCTCCGTCCCTTGCTACCGGCCGTAGACTCCGCTGGCGGCTTTGTTAAGGTCAAAGCGTGCGGCTTTTTCAGTGTCGCCTTCGTCTTTGTTGTCGCTCGCTGCTTTCTGCCAGCTGTCATGGTAGACGCAATGACTTATTGATATATTGAAATCGAATTTGGGATAAATATCGTACTACAACGCGAAAGCCGTAAACGGCGACAACGCTGACAGCTTGGCAGTGGCAATGTGGCAATATAGCAATACGGTAATGTGAAAGCGTGGCAGAATGGCAGGTGTCAATGAGCCTTGCATAACGACGCCAAAAAGTATCGGGAAACTCTTTGGCCTTTTGCATGAATAAATGTTTGTTGCATGTAATGTCATTTATTAATTTATGTTTGTTTACGTCTTATGCCAATAACGCAGGGAATGGGTGAAACGTGTGTGTAATTTTGCAAGGAATCTTTGTCACGCAGTTAACACGCGTGTGTACTATTTAATAATCCTGTAAAGATATCCGTTTCGGGATCATAAACACGTTGTCTAAAATAACTCCGAACAAAAGATCCACAATCTGACAGACTACCTTTAAAAACAAAACAAACTTTCTTCATGAAATTCGATAAATAATAATTTTCATTACTTGTCATCTCCATCTATTGGTCAAGACTCGAATTCTTTTCTTAATAGCTATCTTTAAATATAATTTAAAATTTATATAACTTCAACCTCGAATGAGTAGTAGAAAAGCGGCGTAAAACTTCAAAAATATGACCACAAGCTAAACTAAAATCAAGTATTATAGCAGTTTTGTACAATGTACTAATGCGGGGAAACATGGTGGAGGTGCAGACACCCGAACACTTCTTTACAGCTTAAAAAGTACGTCATACCAAACTCTCTGGCAAGGGTATTCAACCTTATATGTATATATTCTAAACCGCAAAAGGTGGCCTCATATATTATCAAACTTAACATTTGCTTGTACTATGGCTTAAAACAATTTAAACAATATTATTTACTATACTATAGCTATAGTTACTATATAACGTTCGTCCGTCTGGTCTCATTATCTCAGAGACTAGATAGAGATAGAAGATAGAGCCACAAAAACTACGAATTTGGCGAATTATGTCGATATCTAAACGCCTTCCCCCTGAGAGAAACTTGTAGTGCAAAATGATCAAGATCGGAAAGATATATGTAGGTAATAGACTGCAATATAATTTCATTTTTAAAGGGGTATTATAGACTTGTGCAATGTATGTAACAGGCAGAAGGAGGTATGAACAAAAATTACCAGAGGCAATAGTCGAGATGATATAGCCGTGTCAGTACGTCCGTCTGTCGGCCTGTCGGTTCGCCCGTGTTGGTCTCTGTTTCTCAGAGTCTATAAGAGTTAGAGCAAAAAAAAAAAAGTACCAAAAGTCAATATCTCACCCAGTTCATCCGTGACGGAATTTCGCGGAATAGAACACCCACACCATAAAACCTATCCGATTCAAACCTGGCACAGCTGTGCACACTATTACTGTGCATGTGTGGTGTAAAATAATCAGAATATAGGTAATAATGTGCCAATTTTAGACTCCTCCACCGACTGCAACAAAATTGAATTTTTTACATATATAGCTAGAGCTATAAGAATATATATGTATATATATAACTAAAGCCTCCACATTTAGTATGTAGCTTCATGTTAGACTTATATAGCAAAAAAGGTGACCTTTTCCCGAATCAACCCCCTACCCCCCGCAGTAAAGTTACCTTGATTACGCCCCTACTCTTCAAGGCACCGATACAAAAATTTGAAAGGAAATTTGAATTACATGGCAAAAAGGGGTATAGGGTATTCCACTGTCGGGCATCGTCCCGACTGTCTGCACCAAATTTTTACTACATACATGAGCCCTTTTTCAGCATTTCACTAAGTTAGGGCTAAACCAAGAAATTTGTTTACATTACTTTCTACATAGACATAATACTGATGATTATGTTCATTGCTCAAACCCGGATCTAACAAAACCAACAATGTCAATTGACTTGTTTGGGTTGAAATCAAAACAATGATAAGGACGTGCCGAACATCGCGTACCTTTTGAGGGAACCGAAAATAAACTTGTCTAAAGCGAAAACTTTCAATGGCAACGCAAAGGCAAAATCAATAAAACAAAAGGAAAAGAAAGAAATTTGAATAATAAAATTTTATATATGCCCTATCCAAAATATGGCATAGATAGTTTTATGGTAATCTTTTACATATCGAAATTTTTAAAAATCTTTTTCAAATTAATAAAAAAAATAAAATTTAAAATTTTTTTTTTTTAAATTATTTACCATAGGTCAACATAAAATGGTTTTATGGATATTTTTAACGATACATTTTTTCCTATTCTTTAAACAATAAAATTTTTTTTTGTATTTTTTAAAAAAAACTAGCACTAATTTCGAAGTTGTCCGATCAATGTGAACTAACTTTAAAAAATTAAATTTTACATAAAGTTTCAAAATTGATGGCTTATGAAAAAAAAAAACTATTTCAATATCTAGCCAATTTGGAATCATTGTATGTCTAAGCATACTGAACCTTAAGGTTCCGCTTATGGTTCAACAACCTTAACAAACGAATACTTCATCCACAATATAAACAGAAATGAACCGCTCGAAGGGTATATGTTAATACGAACAAAAGGTATTTTTAGCTTATTTTAGTTGTCTCCTTGGCAGTTCATGGTAACTTTTTGTTTAACTTTCTTCAACTTGGTTATTTATAAGCATTTATTAATAATAACTTTACAACGACAAAGAAGGGTGAAATAACAAATTTCACAAGTGGGAATCAAGTTGAAAAGCCGAGGCCAAGTCTCGTTTAGGCACTTCCTCTCTGCAGTATGGGGACACATTTCCGCAAAGATATCTGTAGACCTTAATTTATGTACATATTTAATACACGTGACATTATGATAATGAAGGATCATGCATGCGTATTATAACGACAGAAAGTTTTGAGAATTTAACGGTACACGCGACGGTCACAGAACATTTTTATAAGCAGAAGATGACTTGAGGTTGACAAATCGGCGTAAGTTCTAGACACTTCAGAGCCAACTCACTAAGGCAGAGATAGCCTTTGGACCCCTTGTTTTCGCCTCAAACTATAAAAAATATGCAATTCTGCACAAAATGGCTTGCAACAGATTATTTTTTTTGACTATAGAGCACTCCTCCAGACCCTCTGCTTCGCGTGCGCCTTTTCCAATCGGCGGCACCAAAGGGATTTAGTGCTGCCTGCCCCTTCGTCGCCTTCCTTCAACTACCGCATTAACGACCTTTCTCGCAGTAGCTTCTTCATCCATACCAAAGAGCCTTAAAGTAATAAAGTTGAATCCTCGACCTCAATGTATACTTATAAAGGTAACGTCGTCGTTGAGCGACCATTCTTAAAATTTTGTGAGAGTCTGAAATAGTGAAAGAGAGAGGCACAAGTTACTCTCGTTGCTAAAAAAAAATAGTTGAAATTTGCAAGAGAATGAAAAGTTAAGAGAGCAATAATATAGGCAACTTAAATATACATTGAATGAGAAGCTGCTTGTGTTACTGTCTCTGTCAGAGCGGCTCACTCGTTGGCACAATTGAGAAAGGGAAGAATCTTGTTTGGTACAAAAAATTCCCAAATACCTTCTCAAACGACATTGATTTTTTAAGATTTTTTCGCCCAAAAATCAGCTTATATCGTTTCGCATCCGCATTAACCCATTAACTCCCATTAGCAACTTAAGTTGCCAACCAAGGTGTCGCACCATTTTGGGCTATGAGAAATAGAATAAACAAAAAATAAACAGTTGGTAACCAACTCAGGCTTTTCCGCACGTTTATCAAAACAACCGAAATTAACTAGGACAACTTTAGACAAAAAACAAAGAAAAAAAAATGTATTTGAAAATTATTTACTCTTATTATTCCTCTGGCGACCCAACTATAGCGACTAGAGGGGTCAAATTCAAATGGAAACCCTTTGAAGACATGCCCAACACAAAAACATCGCCAAATCGCCGGAAAAGTTGTCAGAGTGGTTAAATCGTCGAAAAACATAAAATTAGAGATTTTAGTTTTTTGGCCAATCACAATACTTTTCTGCGGAAAATAGAGCAAAATATTATATAATAAATATTATATATTCATGTTAACGATTCTATTTTGGCGCAGTTTGCATTGTGTAGGTCCACGCACCTGCTTAGTATAAGCAATTGAATTTGGAATCAATTGTAAAAATAAAGAAAGTTCCGAGAACTATTGGGTTAGTTACCTGATTTAGTTCCGTGGGACTTCTGGCTTGTACCCAATTATAAAAACCGCTCGGGGGACAGCGCTTTGAATCTATTAAAGGTTTTTCGCGCGCTTTGATAGCTATACCGGAAAACGATACTTTTGATAAGCTTGAGTACTGAAAAAAGGTGGGATAAGTGCATTGTAGCGAATGGGGAATTACTTCGAAGGGGATGAACTTGATTTAGATGATTAAATGAAGATTTTTCATTTATTACAAAATTCAACTTACTTTTTGCACAGTAGTAGCACCATTGTGCCATGCCCGACATGCCCGAGGAAGTTAAGAGGACAGTTGAAATAAGAGGAAGGGTGTGAGAACAGAGTAGGCTTGCAATAAAAGGCTCCCTAGTGACACAATCTTCCCGACTCCCATAGGAAGTCGTGAAGACTATGCAATAGGAGAGTATAGCGAAATCCAGTGGTGGATATCCAGCGTTCCTTACAGATAGTGTCTGTGTAGGCCGCTATCCAGCCAACCAATTAAGCTGCGCTGACAGGAATGATTGGCTCAGGCCCTATTGGCTGTGACGCCGAGCCTTTGTTTGCCAGTTCATCCGCCATTTCATTGCCCTGGATACCTCGGGAGCTCCTGGATTGCTCCAGGTGAGGGAAACACCACTTTGTATCGGCGGCCAAACTTCACATTTGGTACGACACTATCAGCAGGCATCGAGAAAAGCGGCCCTTAGCTTACTGGCTGTCAAATATCTGACTCGCATCGTAGTATGTTATTACCTGTAAGACTATGACAGCGCGCATGAGTTTTTTTCACATTCTCACATGAAAATATCGCTTCGTGTAACAAGCGTCTTAAAGCTGGGCTCCCCGAAGATTTTACTAAGGCATATATGGCATTAAAGAATCACTCACAAGATATGCTAAGCCCGACTTGGAGATATCATTGTCTACTCCCATGCTATAACTCCCATTTCCAATTTTCCAAAAACCCGGCAACCCACCACATGCACGTTCAGTTCTATGATCCCCTCTAATACTTGCATTCAAAATGGATTTGAACAAAATCAAGGTTACTGTAGTGCGGGCGGTGGGGGTTGCTGTGCGACAACACTGACAGACGGAAATGGCTATATCGACACGTTCAGTTCTATGATCCCGACTAATACTTTTATAAAAAAAAAAAGTGGTGGGTTGTCGGGTTTTTGGGAAATTCGAAATAGGAGTTATAGCAATATATAGTTTTCTTCTCTCCATTTTCCTTCACTCATCATTCACAATTTTTTTTTTATTACTATTTTGAATTTTTAATTTCAAATCAAATATGTATTACCAAATATTATGAAAAAGTGACCATGTATTGTTAACCCATGGGCCACTTCTCACTCTCTACCTTTGTTGACCAAGCAATTGTAGGCTTACGTCTTTGTAGAAAGCGGTCCTGTTCCAGCTGCACTAGCTCGCCCATAAGGTAATTCAGCTGCTGCGACATGAAATAAACCGTTAAAAGCTGAATCCACATAAAGAACAAGAACATCAGTTTATAAAAGTTGGGAAGTCCAACGGCTAGATAAAAAAATACTGTAGGATCCTTTCGCGTGATTAGACGATAAAAAAAAACAAAGTGACCAGAGCAGCCGGCAACTGCAGCAACTAATGCAAATAACGAGGCATATGTTATATAACGCAAGCGCCTGGACAAACATTGAACATCCATGCCAAGCACTGCTAAGTCATCCAGAAAGCTCAAATGACGGTTAATGTAGGACACAAGATTCCAATTGCCTAGAAGAGCAGCTATCAGTATGGCCAAAGTAGTGCTCATGCCCAGCAGACGTTGAATCAAGTTTCCAACCAAAGCCAAAGCCGATGGAGCTGCTACGGGCTGCGCATAGTCACGCCAATCCGCCAGCAATAATATTAAATTAACATAGGCGAAGAAAATTATGTGCAGCACGGTAAGGAGCAGCAGTGGCCAGGATGGGTAGAAACGGTTCTTGCGACGATTCAAAACGTAGGGAAACAGTCCAGAGACGCGCAAAACTCCTATAACTAAGGAGTAAGAGTGCACAATGGTTGGCGTTTTATTCACTCGCATTTTGGAACTCAACTGAGCTATAACAGGTACTGGCACGATAGAAAGTCCAGTGGCTAGATAATTCCCTGGGGTTATGCGTGCGTTTTGTGCAAATTATTCTATATTGAAACCTTATTGATGGCTCCCTTTGGGCTCTAGATCTATTTTAGATCTGGCACAGTTCGCTGAAGGACGCGCTCAGTCCGCTACTCTGTCCATCATCGCTACTGTTGGCCACAAGCAAACCCTTCTTTGGCAGGCTGGGCATAAATATGTGTAGTTGCTTCTTGCTATCTGTAGTTGCATTTGCCGCCTGTCCACGTCCACTATGCGGAGGCGTGCAAACCTCATTCGGCTGTGCCTGAGCCCGTGGCGAGGCAGTGCCATTATATAGCCTGGCCGAGGCCAGTTGTCCTGCGAGGCGGCGTGTAGTGCTGGCGGTATTACTCAAGGCACACAGATCTATGTTACGTGCTGGCCTATTTAGGCGTACTGGTACACCCTCCTTGTTAAAGATGATAGTAATAGGCTTGGCATTTGCAGCACTATTTGATGTAACAGGCTGTGATATCAACTTTGGCTTTCGCCCACTGCGGGCAGGAGCTGTAGGCAGCCGCTTTTGGGCACCACCTCGTCGCATTGAGTCGCCGCTGTCCAGCTTGATGCGCTGTTGCAATCTGCTGCGTTGACTGCTACGCACTAACTGGGCGCTGCTGACTGCAGTGGGTGTGGCTGTTTTTACTATGTCCGTGCGGCCCGCCAGATCCAGCCAGTTGAGCACGCGCTCGGCCAGCCGCTCCTCGGGATTAATTGAGGTATAGGAGGATATTGTGGATTGTATGTCCTGCAGCGAGCTGCGGCGTGAATATGGATCTACCAGTTCGTTGCGATTGTAGCCCGAGTTATAGCTCTTACCACTACTAAGCAGCCAGGCACGCCGTTTGGCATGACGTGAACCCTTTTGCCTGCTTGAGGATGTTTGCACTTTTGCTGAGTTGACGGAGCCATGAGCCAGAACCTGCTGTTGTTGTTGTTGCTGTTGCAGCGTCAGCTTGGTGGCGTCCAATAACAAATACTCGTCTAGCTCATCTACGCTGTCGCTGCAGAAGTCCGTCTCCTCGTATAGGTCGTAGGATTGGTTGGCACCTGGAAGGAATATTAGAATGAATTATTAAATTTAACAGACGAAGCTAATTAGTTGTATGTTATTAATCATACATAGTTATTTAACTATTAGGCAGAGCAGCGTTTTGAGAACAACGATGTCCGATAAATGTCCCATTGCCTGAGGACAGTACGACGCAAGTTCGTTGCAACACATTTTTCCCAAGTAGTTGGTAGTTATTTAAATGAACAATAATAGCATGTATTAACTTTTAAATTAACTTTGTTTAGCTTTTACACGATAGTTTTGAAATTTTTTAATGCAATTTCGGTTTTCTTGATTTCCGTTTCAATGTTTTCGATAAATATCCAAGCCAAGGTATTTTGTCCTTAACTCGTTTATTTGCCTGCTTACCCCTTTGCCTAAGCTGTGAACTGGCGGTATTTCCTTTTCGCTTCCAACGTTCTCGCTCTCGTGGCTGATAGTCAAGAATGAAGTGTCGCCGATGACTGCGTCCCGCATTGGTTGTCTCCAGCCAAACTGAACGCACAAATAGTGGACGACTTGCTGACTCCCAAATGGAATTGGTTGGTTGCCGCATTGTCACCCGTGGATACCTAAACTTAAGCGCTCGAACTGCTTAGTCCTAGTTCCAATTTTAGTCTGTTTGGCAATTAAACTTCTTGCATATTCATATTACAACAACAACAAATCCAATCCCTGTTTTGTCACTAAATTTGGCGAAACTGTGTCGTCTTGGTTGTACTTCCGCGCTGTCATGCCAGCTCATTGGTTGGTGTCCCACTGCCGCAACTGTTTGCCTGACGACAGCGACAACCACGACCACGAATACAGTGAACGAAACTATAGATAATATTTAGGCCAAAATTGGTAAAAAAAAAAAGGTGTAATTTGAAGGGTACAGATGGTTGGATCTTGTTATAGCCCATTTCTTATGAATTACATAAGAGTTGTATCCAAAGATGCTTCTGTTCTTAATTGCAATTGTTCTTAAAAAATTTTTGAATCATTTGTATTTTCCTATGCACTTTTATTAATACCAGTGTTCGCAATCTCGTCGACATTCGACGACTTCATAAAATATCGTAAGAAAATTAAACAATACGGTGTAATACCATGTGGACATTGGTAGCGTCACGTCCTCTCTTTTAACCAAATCAACTTTTACTTTTTTACAGATGAAATCTTTATTCTGCAAACCACAAACATTTTATCTTTCGAATGGTACAAGTACAATGTTATCGGTACCCCAATGAATTTTTGCTTAGCATAATTATATATATATATAAAAAAATTCTTCAAGCTAAAATATATGTGACGAAAGCGTGGGTACTTTGTATGCAAATCATAAAAAACCTGACATAATTTGTGTGACGAGAAGAGTGCAATGTCTGTTTTTCATTGATAGAAATTTAAAACACATTTGTATAGGTTCTCGTACATTTTTTTTTTAAATTTCTCATTAATGTGTAATTTAAAGCAATGTTATAAAGTTGGTAAAACAAAAAATGTGATTAAAAGAATGCACCTCAAATTTTACAGGCTCAAGCACACTATTAAAGACAAAATTACACCGATAGGGACTTAAATTTAAACGCTGAAATCTCAAAATTTTTTTTTTAATGTAATATATTTCGTCAACTAATGAACCAAATTTATTGATCCCGTAACTTTTTGGAAACGTTGTTCTATGAAGATTGAAGATTGATTTTCCGCACGTTTACCCAACTACAAAATTAACAATAAAAAAATTATAAACTTTTTTTTAAAATTTTTTACTCTTATTATTCGTCTGCCGACCCAACTATAGCGACTAGAGTGGTCAAATTCAATGGGAAACCCTTTGAAGACATGCCCAACACGATAGAAAATCATTTAGCTTGCTAAAGTCGAAATTACTTAAGTTATTGGTATAAAAAAAACATCGCCAATTGTCGGAAAAGTTGTTAGAATGCTTAAATCGTCGAAGCACATAAAATTAGAGATTTTAGTTTTTTGGCAAATCGCAATACTTTTTTGCGGAAAAGTAAAGTATTTTATAAAATTGCATTATTTTGCTCATAGCGTCTAAAAGGGGGAAAGTGGGGAAAACTATATATGAAACGTTTCTCAGTTATCAATGTACTATATGTGTACAAAATTTCAGAACGCTACGTGAAAAAAAATCAATAGCAAAATCAAAAAACCGCCTATGAAAAGGTTAATCTACGCATTAATACCTTTACAACGGCATATAGCTCGACCAGTTCGGACGCTCCAGCTAGAAGTGCAAAAGTTAGCGTAATTATATAGTTGTGAGCTGAACTGCTTAGTAGCGCACTTTAGCGCACCGCTCCCAGTGATAGATTATCCGCTCCTTTCTCCTTGTCAAAATAACGAACCGTAATAAAAACGGTAACCGATTTTGTAACTGTTACCAAAATGTGCAAATCGGCTACAATCGGAACCGATATGCCTGCTGAAAGGATTTCAGTTTTTCTAAAATAATCACCCTTCTTTAAGTTCAATCCATTCTGACAATCCAGATTTTTAAGCTGCTGCTGCTTTTCAATTGCATTAAAACGTTTTGAAGCTCTGCACATAGAAAATTACTGGATCATTACAAGTTGTATTAGTTGAGTGAATTCGTAATATTATTAGGACCTCCATTTTTCTCGGTGTAAAATTGCGCCCACAACGACAACTGCTCTGTCGGCATATCAACATCAGCACTGGAAATGTTTGTTTGCCCCGCTGCCTGGCTGGCAAGTCAGTCGCCTATTGCCTATTGGCAATATGTAGGAAGTCTGCCGCCTTGACTTGCGGTTTAAGTGTCTTTGGCACGCGAAATGCAGCCAACCCCTTCTCAAGACCCCGTTGTTTTGGTGAAGTTTTTGCTGTTTGTCAGTTGCACGTGCTTTTGATTTTGTGTGTCAAACGCTCGGAGACAGTTTAATGAGTTGCAGGGTTTTTTGACTGCGAACCTAAATTACTGGGCTAGGTAACTTTCTGTCGCATAAAATTGCCATGTTAATCGTTGGTGGTGTTGCATTTTAAGTGGTTGCCATTAAACAACGAAATTTATTTTCATTTCCGCTTGTATAGTTTGTATTGGAGTTTTGGGGTTCCTAGTGATGGTCTGTCTAACTGGATTTTCTTTTTGTTGCCTTGGCACAGTCGCTAAATGGCATGCCAAATAACGTGGCCAACATATGTGACGGGTTAATGTTTATGTCGTTGACATAACTATGTTCTACATTGATGGCTGAAGGGATTTTTACTTTCGCTAATGGAAGTCTAGGTACGGGATGGCACGAGTAAGGAAAAAGATTGGTTCAAGTCAGATGTTGAATTTTGAGTGTACCATCTATCAACATCAAGAAGTCACCAACAGCATTAACATATTTAAAGCAAAGGGATAAATTAAAATAATTTTGTGTTTCAATATTTTACAATATAATTATTATATATTCCAATACAATGAATAGTTTAAGGACAACAATGGTACGCTTTTTATTGAGAATAGATGTTACTGTGACTATAGATATAACTAACTATATCTTTTAAAGTTTTTATCCGATCTTTATGATGCCGAGTAACAGTATGCATAACTGTGCCAAGATTCAATTGGATAGCTTTTATGGTGTGGTCGGAAACCACGAAAATCTGTCACGGCGGAAGGGGGTAAGATATCGACATAATTTGACAAACTTGATCTACCTAGAGAAAATACGCATTGTAAATCGAAAACACATTTATAAATTTGTGGTCATATGGAAGAGTAGCTTAAGTCGACATAAGGAAATTTTGAGTTATTGCGCTCTATAACTTTTTAGAAGACATTACAAGTCACCGTTCTTTTTTTAAGTATGTGAAAGAAGAAATGTACAAATTGAAAAAAAAAAATGGTGACTTGACTTCACATCTATTTTTATTATTTTATTTTATGCTATGATCTATTATCGAAGTCATCTATTAAATTCTATAGACTGGTCTAGGTAAACTGATAGTCACCATTGTTGCTTGGCAGGGTCTAACCACACCGCTGACTAATTGCCCCCACACATTATGTCAAAAACACTTTAAACTAAACTACACACGATACATAAGGTATATGCCGACAGTCCATCAACTGTACAACAACTTGCAACTCAATTGAAACAACAACAAGAAGAAACGCCATTAAACACATGTTGAAGCGCAAAACTTTGAAAATGGCTCGATACGAAGCCGGCCCAGCACTTTAGCGGAAATGCAATTACCCTGACGGAAGAGCAAACCGTACAAACGAACGAACAAAGTGCAGCAACAGAAAAGCGACACCCAGGCCGGGTGTTGATAATAAATATAAACACAGCCGAAACATGCAATAAACAAATTGAATTTGCGCACAAGG
Organism: Chymomyza caudatula; assembly: GCA_035041775.1. Classification (NCBI taxonomy): domain Eukaryota; kingdom Metazoa; phylum Arthropoda; class Insecta; order Diptera; family Drosophilidae; genus Chymomyza; species Chymomyza caudatula. Next base: position 714,690 of record JAWNKW010000200.1, on the reverse strand, counting down.
GTTAAGTTTTGCGGAGAGGTTGCAGAAGTAGTACGGCCTGCGGTGCCAAGTGCTTTTAAGTAAGCGCTTCCGTGTCAGACGCAATGCTACCAAGAGGCACAACAACAACAACAATCAATTGCAGGCACACATAAGCACTCGCACACACACACACACACACACACACACACCAACTGAGGCCAATTAAATGCGTCGTTGGCCCACGCGGCGTATGCGCAATTTGTGTTTGGCTTTTGTTGCAAGGTTGCCAAGCTGCCAGGCTGCAACTCAATTAGTCAAGCAATCTTGCCCTACAAGTTGTAATTAAAAACTTTTTAGCAACAACAAAATTTTTTGCGGCCTAATGCAATTTAGTGCGCAGGTTGGCAAATTGCTTTTACAGCGCCATCTAGCGCTAATTGTACGCAAATTATTTTTACAACTTAATTACAAGGCTGTTATTGTTGGTGTTCTAATTTAATGCTTGTCCGCAGTGCCCATCATACCCGAGTTTTTGTACGACATACGGCATCCGGACGCACCCCTGGATAGCTTTCCGCGCACGCCGCTCACCACAAATACGCCGGTACCGCCAACACCCTGTCCTTGCGGCAAGGATGGCAGCGAGGGATCCCCACAGCTGGAGGTGTCTACGCTAAGTCCGGAGGGTAAGTTAAACCTGTTAAAGCACGAAACTAGTTTGCCTTGATTACGCTATTCCATGAATAGAGAACGAGACGTTTTATCGAGAGATGGAGGCGCGTCACAATGAGCTGGTGGGCGAAACTGTCGAGGTGGGTTTGCTATTTGCCTCTAAAGCCTTTGTGCAGTTGCTGGTTAATCCAATTGTGGGACCACTAACACATCGGTAAGTGATATGATATTATGATCCTACAAATAGATAACACAGCATTCAATCACAAATATGATATTAATTAGTCTTACAACTTAATCCTATTGCAGCATTGGCTACAGCATACCCATGTTCGCTGGTTTTGTCATCATGTTTCTGTCCACGATAAGTAAGTTATAAATTTTCAACCTAAAATAGATTTAACCCTTAACTCGCCCGCTTAGTTTTTGCCTTTGGTCGCTCCTATTTGGTGCTGTTCATAGCGCGTGCCTTGCAGGGCATTGGCTCCTCCTGCTCCAGCGTATCTGGCATGGGCATGTTGGCTGATCGCTTTACCGACGACAAGGAACGTGGTAATGCCATGGGCATTGCTTTGGGTGGCTTAGCACTGGGCGTGCTCATCGGTCCACCCTTTGGCGGTGTCATGTACGAGTTTGTTGGCAAATCGGCACCTTTCCTTATTCTCGCTGCTCTCGCTCTTGGCGATGGTCTGCTGCAGCTATTCATGCTGCAGCCTTCCATTCAAAAAGCCGAAACCGAGCCGCCTTCGTTGAAGAGTCTGATTAGTGATCCTTATATACTCATTGCTGCGGGTGCCATTACATTTGCCAATATGGGCATTGCCATGCTGGAGCCCTCGCTGCCGCTGTGGATGGTGGACAATATGGGTGCAACACGTTGGGAACAAGGCGTTGCCTTTTTGCCAGCCTCTATAAGCTATTTAATAGGCACGAATCTATTTGGACCGCTAGGACACAAAATTGGACGCTGGTTCGCCGCGTGCTTGGGCTTGATCATCATTGGGGCTTGTCTTATTTTTGTGAGTATATGCATAAGTACACTAATATAAATTCAACCAAATTCTTAAATCGTTACTTGTGCCAATACGCCTGAATCAGTATATACACTTACGTTAGCCTAATAAACGAAATAATGTTCACCATTTGCATTTCTCCTTTAAATTGCTGAAGCACTTTTCATCCGGAATTTTTTTAAGACTTTTCCCCATTATTTTCTATTTAAATCTTTATTCATAGATACCCATGGCTACCAACATTACACATCTGATAGTCCCAAATGCAGGACTGGGCTTCGCTATTGGCATGGTGGACTCCTCAATGATGCCTGAGTTGGGCTACCTCGTTGACATACGTCATTCCGCTGTCTATGGCAGCGTCTATGCTTTGGGCGATGTTGCATTCTGCGTGGGCTTTGCCGTAGGTCCGGCGCTTTCCGGCTCGCTGGTTAAGTCCATTGGCTTCGAGTGGATGCTCTTTGGCATTGCCATACTCTGCTTCATGTACGCTCCGTTGTTAACACTTCTCAAGAATCCACCCACCAGCGATGAAAAGAAGGTGCGTATGGCTAATGAGGCGGCAGCGGCTGCGGCGGCTGTGGCTGTGGCACAGGAAGCTGCGGCCGCCAAATCAATTGCCAGCCTGACTGCATCCTGTCCGGCTATAATGCATGGCACAATTACGGCGGTTGCACATAGTCTGGATGGCAAGACGAATGCGGCATTTGAGAGTGAACGACTTTGATTTGTGCTTTTTTTAAGTTTATTGCTTATATGTAGATTTTAAATTGTTCTTTAAGTTTTAGTTTTAGCTTTTGGTGTTTGTAACCTTAAGTTTTTTTTATGATCTTAATTTTTGCATTAATAAATTGTTATGTTTAGCATTTCGAAGTTTGATTATTTTCGTATGCATTTTGTTTGAAATTTTTTGATGGGAATAACAACAATTGTTTCTTATAAATATTTACAGGCTTTGATCTTTGGACGCGATCGCTCTCAGGTCCGTTACGTTACCTATCAAAACTACGATGATGAGGAATAAACCAAAATACAAGAGGAGTTGTCTCCATTTATTTAACTTTATTTGAGGTAGAACACTTAGTATGAGAAACTTTAAAGTTTGCAGAATTCTTGTCAAGTTTTAATATATAAATATTTTATGTTTGTTAAAACATTCCATGTAATTCTCAAAGAAACAAGATCTATTCAATTTCTATATCATTTAAACGGGACATTTTCCCGAAATCGCTTTTACCATAATTTTGATTAAAAAGAAATATGCACTTAGAATTTCAATGGGCAATTTTGTGAAGAAATATGTTTTGAAACGAAAAGCCATTTGTCTTTAACATAGCTTACACCAAGATTTCGATAAATATCTTTTTAAAATTTGAAGGAAATTGAGGTTAAAGTTAAAAGTTAGTTGTTCTATTACAAATAAATATAAATTACTTCAAAAAAATCTGGAATTGGTTAATACATAACAATTAAAAATACGTCATATACCACAAAAAAGGCATACACCAAGTCAAGAAAAATGCATAGTCACAAGAAAAGTGACCAAAAAAAAAAAAAAAAAAAAAAAAAATCAAAAAAAAAATTACTTTATAGAGATACCAAAAGACCAATGCTACAACCAATAATATCAGAAATATCATATGAATTCAAAGTAAATTGTTGTTATTGTTCAATGTTTAATAAAGTTACTCTCTATAAGTAATTATATACAACCGATTTCGAAAATCTAGACAAATACACATAATGCTTACAACTAAGCATATCAAGATGTAACCTTCGAAGAATTATACATAATACAAAGCTGAAAATTGCAAAGGTCCTTAAATAGCAGAAAAAGGAAACTCTTAAGTTAATGTATTCAAAGCATACCGCGCAAAGTGCGCCTTCAAAAACTAAAAAAAAAAAAATTATATTAGAAACTAAAATATATATTTGTATAAACTGTAATTCGAAAATATTCACAGACGCAACGTAATGTTCGTAATGACGGGTTTTGTTTTAGAAGAAATTAGTGGAAAGTTAAAGAACTCATGAACTAGTTGGCTTACGAATTGAGAGAATGTTTGGCAACCGGCTTACAAGCAGAAGAAAGACAGAAAATCTTAGTAGCATAAATATTTAGAGATATTGCTTGAGGCAAATGACAGCTTGTGTTCCTTTGTGCTACAAAATATCTCTTGGAATTTGAACAAGAGCTATTCGGAGCACACATTGCAACTAGATGGCATAGTATTCAAAGCACTCTTTGGGAAATAAGTAATCAAAAAAGGAAAAAAAAAAAAAAGTAATAATATCTAACAAAGTTTGTCATTCAAATTTATAGGAGTTCCTTACCAAGTGAAGCGTCTGGAGGCATAATATATTTCATAAGTATAAGGAAACAACTTAGAGCCCTACTAAATACTGGAGGCAATTTAAATCCAACAACATTCTAAAACTCCATATACCAACATGTTTTGAAAAACTCAAAAGCTACAGTTTAAAAGTTAAAAGTTATCTAATCTCTACTCCCAGGATAGAAGGTTTGTGTTACCCATAGTGAAGCGCACCTTAATTGCATTGATTTAGTGTGAAACTTGGAGCATTTGGGGTGGCCCAAGTTATAAGACTATCTTTTATTTTAAAAAGAGATTTTGATCGAGCTTAAGATTTTGGAATTTACAAAATTTTCGTGAAAACTGCGCAAATAAATAAAAAGCCATGCACAATATGTTGACTTGACCTTAAAAGCGAGCAAAGGGCACTACATGAAAATTTCAAGCGGCCTCCCAGTTAGGAGTGCTAAAACTGGTTGCACAATGTACCAGGCAACTAAGGCATAACATCTCAGTTGTTCTGAACCATGGTGCACCCAATCCACTTTAACTTAGAGGCGCATCATACGCAAATGATCCGTATAGACATTGATATTCACATGGTAGGGCGACTGGTTAGCGTCCGTATTCTGCACCTGCAACTGACTGCTACGCCTGTGCACGAATGGTGAATCATGACGTTCACGCACCTGATGCAGGTGAACTTCTAAATCGCGATCATTTGGCTGTGAGCTGGTAATCTTTATGGGTATGCTATTAATTCTTGTGATAATCGGTGTATTGTTGAAACCATTTTGAGCATTCTGAAATTTGAACTCATTTACACGCGTCTTGGAAGCATGTTTTAAACTTGATTTACTACTGGATCGCACAGCAGTAGCACCTGTCCCTCCATTTGCATTCAAATTGGTAGCAACTCCCGAGCTGCGTCGCTCCAAAGTCCTGGCAGTTGCACGGGTACCATTAACTGCGCCTTTATTTGCATTCAAGTTTGTTGCAATTTCTGGGCTGCGTCGCTTCAAAGTCCTGGCTCGAGCACTTCCACCCCGAGCTGTCGCTGCATTCTCATTTATGTTGGTAGCCGATCCCGAACTGGATCGCTCAAAAGTACTGGCGCTAGCACTTCTACCACAATCTGTGCCTTCATTTGCATTCAAGTTGGTTGCAACTACCATGACACTGGTTTGTGGTTTCAGGCCACGTTGATTTCGCAGATTTTGCGCAGAGCTCTGCTGGCGCACTGCACACAGCCCATTTCTACTAACATAGCTCTCCGACCTTCGTGCGTTAGTCGGCGGCACTAGCGGTCTGGTTGCGCTCTCACTGGGTCTCAAGCGAAAGGGCACCATCCCTGGTAGACGGTCATTCGATGAGGGTCTATATAAATGCGACTGCATTACAACCTTATGCGGTAAGCTAGCAATACCGGTATCAATTACCGTTGGACGCATGGGCAAACGTTCGCTTTTCTCTTGAAAGCGGCGCAGCCGTCGACTCTCGCACTCTCGCTGCTGCTCAAGCTCGAGCTCTCGCAAACGATCACGTTCGCGTTCCTTGTCCAATTCCAGCAAACGCTGAGAATCTTTTTCGCGCTCTATTTGACGCAAACGTTCCCGTGCTTGCTCACGAACACGCGCTCGTTGTCGTTCCGCCTCGACTTCACGTTGTCGATCACCGCTTAGCAGGCGTTCATGAGCCAATTCTGCGCGCAGACGCTCTCGATGCAATTCTTGCAACCGTGCATTGAGATGCAGATCATAGCAGCGAGTTCGCGCAAAGTTGCTTAACTTTGGATTGCTGTCTGTCTCACGAGCAACAGAGAACTTGGACAGACGCTTATCTATAATGAATGTTTCTCTGGACTTGCTGCTTGAGCGTGATCTAGCCAAATTGTGCGTCTGCGTTTTTGCTGCCTTATCCGTGTTGTTCAGCAGGCAAGAGTCCGTTTCAATTTTGATACGCAAATTGTCTACCTCCGAATCCGGTTGTATGTTGATGTTAATTTCGCAACCCGAGCAGCAGCTGCGCTTATTCTCCAACTGCGAACCATTCGTGGACTGTGTCTCTGAAATGCTGCGGCGCTTGTCTTGCTGTTGCTGTGGCTTTGGTGGTGATAAGATTGTCATCGAATTGCATTTGCTGCGACTATTGCCTCTATTAGACAGACTTGTGCGACTGGCTGCTGAAGGCTGATTTTTCGAAGGCACTTTGCAGCTGCTACTACACTGCGCCACAAATGATGTGCTAGATGCTCTACAGGTGCCCAAATAATCATTGCCGCAACTGCGGAGACCGTTGTCTGGACCAAGAAAAGCGTTGCGCTCGCCTTCACTCGTATGTGGACGTAAATGTGGCGTTACAGGGACGCTATTCTGGCGCTTAAAGAGCTCACCCACTTCCGTAGCGTCCGCTGAAAGCGGCAACGCGTTAAAGCTCTGAAAGTCATGCAGAATTCTGCGACGTCGATGCATGTGAAAAGCGCTTGAGGGATTTGCATTGTTGCAATGCACGTGCATCTCTGGTACGCCACGCGAAAAGTTTTGATTGTAATAGAATGTTTCTGTCTTTTTGGCCTCTGGGTAGCGTGGCGGCGACGTACAGCGCTGACGGGCATAAAGCTCTGCAGGCGCTGAAATCTCCCGCCTTATATACTGTTGCGGCGCATAGACGGGCTTATCAGCATAGCGAAATTTAAACGATTGGGTTTTGAAGGGATCATGTTCAAAGATTTCGGGAACCTTGCGCCCCACCAGATCTCTTCGCATAGCCCGTTCCCCAATGCCAAAACTAACTATAAATAAACGGGTTTTTTGAATGCCAACTAACGCCTATTTACTTACGTAGATTTCGACCACGAATCATGGTTTGTGACTAATTTTGTGTCTGCAAAGGACGTCGGCCAAATATGTAAAGTTAGTTTTCAATCAGTTGTTTTATTGACAAGTTTGTCCGAAAAAAAAAGGTTTTGTAAAACAAAAAAATAAACACTGTCAACTTGGTTTGACAGACAACGAAATATATTATATGTGGGTCGAAATGCTTTTGTTCACACTAAAACTCTGGCCGCAATTCGGTGTCACGCTTGGGGAGCATTTTGGACAAAAGTTGCTATAACAACTTGACCAACCTTCTATAAGCAAATCAATTTAAATTTAACGAAGTTTAAGATGTTGATGTTAATGTTGAACGAATATATTATATGCAATTTTGTTTAGAAAGCTCAACTATATATATTAATATGTTGTGCTATAAATTTAATCCTTAACTATGCTATGAATTGTAGCAACTAAAATCTCTGTAAAATTGTTGCATATAAAAAGCACACAAAAGTTATCTGACGCATTAAGGGACAAAATGTAGTAGTTAAGCTATATTATAGCATATACATTTGAGTACAGTTATAGAAACTTATTATAGCACACCACAGTGGTCCATGCGCGCACAAATTGTGAAATTATAGTAGTATATTTTTAATACATTTTTTTTTTAAATCGATCGTTTGGATCAAAACGTCAGATATTGCCGCGAGACACTTGAATGGCTGCAAGTGTCTCCAAGCGTTGTGACCATAAATATGGCATGTAAAATCTGCAAGTTTTATAGTAACTGAAAAAAGGCTAATTTGAGCATTTGCGTAAAAACTGTTTTTGCGCGCAGGCCTTAGTGAAATAAGAAAAATGCACATACTTACAATAGCATAAAATTGTTATAGCAAAACCTTATTTATGGGAAAACTCTGTAATATGGCACAGCGAAAATGAAAAAGTTTAAAAGAAAACATTATGTAGTTAATCGCAGGTATACAAAGAGGTTATATAGAAAACTGTATATACAAATAGCTGAAGTACTTGCTGATTATTGTTGTTCCGCCTTTGAAGTTAAAAAAAAAAAATACTTTAGCTTAACTCGAAACTAAAGTTGCACCAAACTCACTTAAAGCTTTTCTGTTGTTGAAACTTTCCATGCTTTGAAGAATTGCACAATGCAATCATACACTGAAACGCAACTCAAAATGTTTGTAGTTGATGCAAAAGCATTGTACAGGGTATATATGCATAATGTACTACAATTTAAGATAAACACATAATATACACATGCAAATATCGTATGTTTAGCAAATTTTTGTTCAGTTTTTGAATTGTTGTGCATATTATAGCAACTATGCTATACACAAATAGTACAATTTTATGCTATATATATATATATATATATATAACGGCTTAGCAGTCGATATTAACGTGTGAATTAGACAATATAGCTTCAAAATAAATATAAATGCACAAATACATACATATTATTATAGCAACTTATTATAGCAGCCAAAAAGCGTTAAACTCGTTGTCTAAAGTTGTATGTTGTACAAATCATATTTAAAAAAGCTGGTATGGGGTCAAACAAACTTACTATAAAATATTATATTTATAAAATACAATTGCATGCTATTAACTATTCAAACATTTCTATTTCTATTATTTACTTTTTTTTGTTAAAACAAGTTTTGTGCACAGTATTTAGATACACATTTAAGCATATATTTATAGAAAGTTACTATGTCTAATTGTCTTAAGTATAAAATTTAAAAACACACACACATACTCTCTCCCAAGAAATAAGGATAACTAATATAATAACCATTAATTTTTTGTAGTTTAGCGCGAGCATATTAGTCAAAATCATTCCTATAACTTTAATATGAAAAGTACTATCTATAATCTATAGCAACCATATATAGCCGTAAACAATTATCGCATTTTTATAATTGATACTCTTTAAACGCAAAATCAACGGAAAAAATATGTGTAATCATGTCATGTCATGTGTAGGGTGGAGTTTACTGAAGAAACCAAAATTATAGCAAAAAGAAAGAAAAAAATATAAAAACTTATGGTAAAAATATATGTATATCATACTATGGCATATTTATTATACTTAGCCAATGAAAAAATGTTTAAGTATTTATGGCAATTTAACTAAGCTGATTGATAACTATAAAATTTAATTAAACCAAGTTGAGTTTATTATATACTCGTCGTACATCAAATGGAAATAAGAAAAATATGTAACTGAAGTTGTTGGTGAATAAACAAGCTAGCTACACTTGAAAACAAATCTTAAAACTGTTTATTATTGATTTTTGGATCAAGCGAATAATTTGGAACCAGGAAAGTAAGAATAACTCGCACACTTTCTAGTTAAATTGAAGCTTTATTAGATTTAAATATATACAATATTCTATTTGAAACAGTTAATTCAACATAATGGTTTTGTTTAGCTGCACCGCTTAAACAATTTACTACGAAGCTCTTGCTCAATTTTAGTTCATGATACCCCAAGATTATTTAAGGTTCTTTATATAAAAATTACAAATTTCTGAATACGTCTTATAATAAATCATTTTAACTTATTTGCACTTTAAACTTGAAATTAAAAAACTTTTTACAAAGCTCAAAAGAAAATAATTTGTTCGAAACACAGAATTTTCCAAAGCATTTAGATTAAAAGGTCAAGATTACTTTAAGATTGTTAACTTAGAAAAGTAAGTATGTACACACTGAGTGCAGATGTTTTTTTTTTCTAAATATGCTATGGTCGATGCGGTATTCAACAGTAGGATACCCTTCTTGTGACCATAGACATCGGTACACAAAACAAACTAGATCATGCATTTTTAATTTTCTCCAACTTTCGATTCGTCCATTTGAAGTGTATCGTTTTTCTCTCTAGCAAACTTGATGATCTGATTCAAACTCTCGCCCAGCTCTTCCATAACTTCGCGCTCTGTATCCTCAGCGGGTAAGCGCTGTTTCTCATGCATTACAATTCGAGATATCATGCACATAATGGTGGCCTCAATTACATCATCCGTTAGATAAACATTTGAGCGACTATCTGAAGGTGCACCGATTACTCTGGGCAGTGCACTTATACCATCCAGCGTATCCATATCAACATCTGGACGATCATCCATATTCCGACAGCCTATATAATAAAATAATCCGAGATTAAAGGGCATACATATTAGTGTTATATATCCATGTACGCACCCACACATTTGCATATGCTAGAGCAAGGTATCTTGGCCTCGTAGCACTCACAGTAGTTCTTTAGGCAACCGGAACGCTTGCAATTGCAGCCTTTGTTATGCGCACGCATATCGCCTTGATCACGCGCTGTTATCTTGGGTCTGCAAAGAATAATTTGGTGAAAAGGACTAAGTGAATATAATTTTTAACAGTACCCTCCCCTGATTCTTTTTGCATTTATTAGAATTCGGTGCATTGCATTGCATTTTTCTGCACACAATCACCATGGATCCCCTATAAAATGCCAATTGTTATCCATATGAATAGCAATAAGATCTTACAAATCAAATCTTCTCTCCACTTTTCGAAGGGTTGGGTACTGAATTTTGTTGGAAATATCACAATTCTTATCTTATATTGCAATTGATCACTGTTAATAACTTAGCTTAACCGCTTAACCAGGAGTAACTTTAATATAATGTATGATATATAATAACTATCTCATGTATAATACTTTGTAATAGACACACAATTTCGCAAAAGCTGCACTTTCTTAAGCCCAATGTCTTTGATATTTTTATTTTGCGATTCATTTTTTATTTGTTTCATATAAATGCAAGTTCTTGATCAATCTAATTCAAACCTCTAGAGAGATAGTCGCTTGCCTATCTATCTTATCTATGCTTGCATCTTTGCGGCTTTATGACTTACTTGAAAGCGCTGGGATTGCGATCCAGGCAGCTGCGTATGGCGCGTTGCCTCTCATCCTCAAACTCTAGATTATTGAAACAGTCCTTACACGTGCAATCCTGACAAAACTCGCCATTTGCAAAGCAATCGCAATAGAGCTTTAAGCATTGAGATTTGCTGCAATTACAATGCTTTCGCCTGCTCGCCAGCCCGGCCAGCGCATCAGCACCAGCTTTTGGAGCAGCAGCAGCTGCAGATGGCGCTGGTTTTAGTATATCGAAGAGTGGCTTGGCTGGCACAGGTTTGCTTCCACTGCTCTTTTGGCTTACTTGTGGTTGTTGTTGCTCTTGCTGTAATTGTTGCTGCTGCTGTTTGATTTGGACTTGTTTCTGCGGCACTCCTGGCTGCTGCATTTGAGGTCTTTGCAGCTTTTGCTGTGCAAGCAGCTGCCTCTGATTCACCGCCTTCAAGTGTTTATATCGTAATTGTTGCGCACCAAGAGTGCGTAGCTTAGCTTCAGCCAAAGTGCATGGTCGCCGCAAGGTTTGGGTCAAGCCACGTGAAATGGGACGTGTGTTGCTATTGCAAATCATGTACTTTACGCCATTTGTGCCGCTTGACTTAATAATGTTGTAGACCTTCTTGCCAAGATTGTGCATGATGGGCCCAGTTGAGTTTTTGCCAGTGCTGCTGCTGGCGGCGCCCTGCACCGAGACGCGCTGCATGCCCGGTCGTACCTTATGTAGTTGCTGCTGTTCCTGCTGCTTCGTCTTTGGCATCATGACAATGTAGCGGGGCTTTTTTACCTCCGGTTCTGTTTCGCTGTTGTCGCTGGCTTCGTCGCTAGCTAGCTCCTGTAGCTGCATGTTAAGGTCCGATAGTTTGTGCTTTCGTGCTGTTTGCATGCCGCTGCCTAGAGATTTGACCAACGGCCTGGTGTTAGCTGTGTTTGAGCTGCTGCTTGTTTGAGAGATGACGGTACGCTGCAGGATATATATATAGATTAATAGGCATTTGTTGTTGCTATAACCAGAAAATCACAGAGGTAATGCAATAATTATATTCAGATTAATTCGGTACACATTTAATATCCAACTAAAGCCCATTCTTAAACTCACCTTGACCAATGTTGATTGTATTTGCGGAACCGGCACAATGTTCCCTCCCTTCATAATATACTTGGTGGCCCCTGGAGCTGTGCTGCTTGCAGCAGAAACTAAAGTATTTTGTCGTATTATGCTTACCTTTTGTGGTAAGGAGCCAAGCGTTTTGCTGCTGCTGCTACTTGTGAGCGTATTAAGTTTCGTCATTACCGTAGCTACAGCACTGGATTCGGTAGTTTTGGTGGTTACTGTAGAGCTGCTGGCCAATTTATTGGTATTTGGCAGTACCCGTACGTATTGCACGCCACTCTTGCCTTGCAGATGTATTGCATGCACGGAGCCGGCATGTGTTGTTGGCGTTGCGCTGCCAGCAGTGGGTTTTGATATTGTAGCGGTCGGTCCTGGTTTGGGGGATAGTTTAATAATGTTCTTGCTGGAGACAACAATTTGTTTGCCCGTTGAACCCTGGACAAGCATCTTGCCCGCAGGTAGCGCTGTAGTTGTGCTGGAGGTCGAGGTGGTCGTGCTACTGCTGTTAGCTGCAGTTGTTGTTGAAGTAGTTGACTTAAGTGGCGTTTTTGTAACTAACTGACCGCTTGTTGATGGGCTTAGCAGCTTCTTCGTGAGTACCACGGCACTCGGTGAAAGCTTGATAGCTGCTGGAGCAATCGTTGGAGTGGTAGCTGGTTTGGGTGTTACTGCTGCTGCGGCTTTTGTTGTATTTGATATGGCATTTGCAGACGGCGTGGCTTGCTTATGACTATTAAGAACCAAGGATGAACTTTGATTTAGTTTAATTAATTTGCCATCGGCAGTGCGCACTATTTGAAAAGGCATTTTTTTTGGAGTACCAACTACTGGCGGACTGTTGGTCGGCTCTGTAGCAGGCTTCTTTACCACTACTGTTGAAGGGGAAGAAGTTGAGCCTGCTGAACTGCTGTTTGCTTTTGACGTGCTTATGGGTGTTATGCCTTTAATAGTTATAGGCATGCTGCTCGGCACAGCTGCTTTGACAAGTCCTGTTGCAGCTATAGTCACGCCTTTGCCCAGCACTGCTTTTTGTATCCCTGACGGCATTACCAAAGACTTAGCGGGTGTAGTTACCAAACAGCTCTGCAGATTGGCGTTGCCAGTTCCTAGAGAGACGTTCACTGCAGTTTTTGTTGTTGTAATTGTTGGAGTTGTTATGACTTTAGAAGTTGCAGCAGGACTTGCTTTCTGTAGGTAAAGAACCCTACCATCGGTTGTCTTGATTTGTGTCATCACAACACCGCTCATGCTTTTTGCTGCCGTGGCGGGCATTGTTGCTGTGCTAGTTGTGATGGTTGTGCCGGAAGTTCTAACCGTTGATGGATTTGGCAACGCTTTTAACGGCCGCGCCTGACTTTTGTTTAAAACTTTAACATCCGTTACCTGTGATTTCAAAGACGGCGTCGTTATCATGTTCGTCATGGCTCCAGGCATAACCTTTATAGAAGCGCCAGCTAATGAACTTAGTATAGTAGACTTATGAATTGACGTTGGCGGCAAGCGCTTGTTTTCTAGTATTTGGATGGTAGGCGCTTTTTTTGGTCTTGGTGTGTTTAATGAATCGTTCGCAGGAGTGGATATATATTCATCCGACTCCATGTCGTCAACATCAGCCGCATGTGAATGCTTTGATGTCGTTGGCGGCTCCAGCAAGTCTTCGAAACTAAGTTCAGGCAACGGCGTGGTATCGTCTAGTGAGTCTGTAAGAAATACATTTTAACATGCTTAAAAAATGTGTATAATAGTTTAATATTTAATACCAGAGCGTTGGGCTGCGTGTAAGTTAAACATTTTTTGGAAGCAATTTAAATTGCAATTCAATTTCAAAAATTCCTTTTTTTTGTATATCAGCTGCGCACAAAGTGCGACCACGTATTTACCAACACTGACGATGTACAGAACTAAGGAAATTGTATGCATTGTACAACACCGAGATTCCATATCAAAACAATCAAACTGTTTCTCTGTTGTTGTTTATTCTTTGAATCAATAGTACCCCGCTTAACAATTATGCATTAAAAATTGGCTTAAATATATTTATTAACGACTGACATTAGTACTGTTGTTTTTCTCTATGCTTCACTCTACTTTTTAGCGGCAACTTTCTTTTCGCGTGCTTTCTTGCCCTCTGTAAGCTCAAGCCGCTGAGACTCAGACAAAGCTGGCATGACTTTGGTAACAACGCCAGTACCCAAAGTTAAGTTGCCATCACGTAGGGTAAAGCGCTGACCTTGTTCCAGAACCATGGGGCGAATCAAGCGCAAGATTAGCTTAGTATCTTCGCCAGGCATGACCATCTCCTTATCAGGTATTTGCACCTGAACCGCACAGTCCCAGGTGCGTGAGAACATCTGAAGCTGTATGAATGACATGAAGGGCTTGGTGCGTCCGCCCTCATCCTTGGACAATATGTAAACTTGCGCTTCCAGCTGATCCAGGGCTTTAACACTGCCTGGTTTGCACATGACCATGCCACGCTTGATGTCATCGCGCTTAACGCCACGAACGAGCGCACCCAACTGGTCGCCGGCTTGAGCCTCATCCAAAATTTGATGGAACATCTCCACGCCAGTGACTGTAGACTTAAGCACCTTGTTGTAACCAACAAACTCGCACTCCATTCCCTTCTTGACAATACCACGCTCCAAGCGGCCCGTTACGACCGTACCACGTCCGGGAATTGAGTATACATTTTCTACGGGCAGCAAGAAGGGCTTATCTAACTCACGCACAGGCGTAGGTATGAAGCTATCCACCTCTTTAAGCAATTGCAGTATAGCCTCAGAACCGATCTCTGGACTTTTGTCTTCCAAAGCGCACAATGCCGATCCCTTTACAACTGGTATCTTCTCGCCGTCGTAACCCATTTCAGTCAAGAGTTCGCGTATTTCCATCTCCACAAGGTCTACCATTTCCTGATCGGCAGCGTCTACTTTGTTAATAAACACCACTATGTGATCGATGCCAATCTGTTTCGCCAACAACATGTGCTCGCGTGTTTGCGGCATAGCACCGTCCGTGGCAGCCACAACCAATATGGCGCCATCCATCTGGGCAGTGCCTGTAATCATGTTCTTAATGTAATCCGCATGTCCGGGACAATCCGTGTGGCCATAATGACGCGACTCTGTCTGGTACTCAACATGTGCTACATTAATTGTAATGCCGCGTGCCTTCTCCTCAGGTGCATTATCAATTTCATTATATTTTTTGCTCTCGGCAAGATGCTTGTCAGCCAGCACTTTGGTAATAGCTGCAGTCAGCGTAGTTTTGCCGTGATCAACATGGCCAATGGTACCCACATTGCAGTGAGGCTTGGTGCGCTCAAATACCTTTTTTTCGGCAGCATATTCGCGCACATACTGGTTGAAATTGCCTGCAACTGAAGTTAGCTGTTTACCGCTATACCAGGTCTTATTGAGCGCAGCATGGGCAGATAGTCGGGTTGAACGCACAAATCTGGCTGAGCTCATAGCACGACGACTGCAACGCAGTGCAACGGCTCCGCCGGTGGTAGCCTGACGTACGGCAACAGCAAATGCGTGTGACATATTGGTGCGGTGTTTTTCGTCTGTGTTGTAACTGCAAGAGGCTGCATGGGTAAGCACGTTGATTTTACGAAAACCGATACTTACAAATTAATTTATCAGTCAGTTCGACGAAACGCAGCACTTTTATAAATTGGTGAAAAAACTGCACTGGACGTGCGGGAACGTCAAAATTGCGTAAACCTCGAAATGTGCTGCTGTGGTGTTGCCAATACTACATATGGATAGTACACAGTTGCCATAAATTCAAAAAATTACATACACCAGAAATTTTTGCGTAGTGGCAACATGTTTACGTTATCATGGGAAATTATTTATTAGGGCTTGTTTTTACCCATAAATCAATCGTTGACATAATGAAAATGGTATTTAAACTACAGAGTGATTTTCTATTACCAATTCCCCAATCCTTTCAAACAAATACTGTATTAGAATATTTTCTAAATTTGAGCAGCCCCACAGACTGTACCCCACGTTACACAAACAGAAACACACACCAAGTCACATTAAAAACCCGTATGGCAAGGCCAAGGCGATAATATTTTTGGGATGTTCCCACGTCGTTAAAAGCACATCATTTCGTCAGCAGCAGCGACAATTTAGCAAAAATAGAAGCTTTGGACTGAATTTGATGCCAATATGTTATGCAAAGTCCTCGCCCAAGCATGTCCCCTTCGTATGAAAACTATTGTCCTGCATTATATATAAGCAATAGCCACTACTTAAGCAGTTCATAATTTTGCGCGCCAGCGTGATGAACAAACCCTATTAACTGATACACCAGGTACAAGCTGTACTGGTTATAGAGGTTGAAAATTCAATTTGAAATGTGAAATATCCAGTTGACTCATAAAGACTTACCAATTGTAATGCCACTGGTATTCATTTTTGTAAAAAAAAAGTCACACCACTCCTTTCAAGTTTATGCGAAGCAATTGTTTTGTTTATTTTCAGCGCAGCGCATCTACAGTAATCGCAAAACAAAAAAAGAAAATCTTTGCCTTTGGAACGTACTGTGCTGTGTAGTGCGAGCAACGCAACCAGCGGGTACTATTAGTTAAAATATATACAACAACTGCGTTTTAAAGCTAACATCGCACTTTTTTTAATAACTCAACATTTGCGAATCCACGCGTGCACTTCATCTGCATCACAGTTTAAACATTTTAAATAAAGTTTCAATTTTGAATTTAAATGTCGCCGACGACGTCGAGTACGTATTGTATGCAGAATTCTATCTAAGGAAAAAAAAAGTTGGCAGGCCCAAACACGCTGATTGTAAAAACAAAGTTATCGATAGAGCGATTCAATAAACGATAAATGAATATCGCAATTTAAATGGTTGGAAAGGTTTTTACTTTTCCGCAAAAAAGTATTGGGATTGGCCAAAAAACTATGTTTTTTATGTTTTTCGACGATTTAAGCACTCTGACAAATTTTCCGGCGATTTGGAGATGTTTTTGTGTCCGTGCGTTGTCGTAGTCGATGTAGTGTGTTATTCAAATAACTTTATTAATTTCGGCTTTAGAAAGCTAAATGTTTTTCTATCGTCAAAGAGTTTCCTATTCAAATTGAGCACTCTAGTCGCTATAGTTGGGTCGCCAGAAGAATAATAAGAAAAAATAGTTTTACACAATTTTTGGTTTTTTATTTTTTGTTGTTTAAATTTGTCCTAGGTAAATTCGGTTGTTTTCATAAACGTACCTGAGCCTGAATCACCAAGTCACCAACTGTTACTTTTCAGCAAAATAGTATCGCGATTGGCCAAAAAACTTAAATCTCTAATTTTCTTTCCTATCGAATTTGACCATTCTAGTCACTATAGTTGGGTCGCCAGAGGAAAAATAAGAGCAAAAAATTTTAAAAAGTTGTTTTTCCAATCAATTTAGTAATTTCCACTTTACCAAGCTAAATATTTTCTATCGTGTTGGGCATGTCTTCAAAGCTTTTCCTATTAAATTTGAGCACTCTAGTCGGTATAGTCGGGTCGCCAGAGGAATAATAATAGTAAATAATTTTCGAAGTTTTTTTCATTTATTTCTTGTTTAAATTTGTCCTAGCTAATTTCGGTTGTTTTGATTAACGCGCGGAAAAGCCTGAGTTGTTTACCAACTGTTTATTTTTGTTTAAATTTGTCCAATTTAATTTCGGTTGTTTTGATAAACGAGCGGAAATGCCTGAGTTGGTTACAAACTGTTTATTTAATATAAATATATATGTATTAAAAGTTTATTAAACAATAAAAATAAAAGTTACACAGAACTTAGCACAACATTTCAATTAATTTAAATGAATTTGGAGAACGGTAAATTCTCAATCATTTTTAACAAAGTGAGTGCTTTCACATAAATTCATACGATGGACGCAATTTGACTTTGCGATTGCGCAGTGAATACGTACGCGATGTATTTCCAGCATTATTCTCCACTACTGTTGTATTGCATCTATTTTGCTCCAAAGAACGCCTACTCTGTGAACTTTCCAACGACATGTCCTCTTCCAGATCCTCCACTTTATCACAACCGAGAGCTGCTTCATCGTCACTGCAATCGCCACAGTCCTCATCTAATGTAAATTGGAATTTGCGCACCTTCTTTTTAGCGCTAAATACAACACCACGCAGCTCTCGTTTAGCTGTGCCCGGTGTTTTTAATATAGAAGCTCTTGGTCGTGCTTTTACGACTGGTGGCGGCGTTGTAGTAATAGAGTGATGTTTTTGTTCCACTGCACCCATTATAGCACACCTTAATAGATTGCTAGCTCCTTCGCCAACAGAAGGTGGAAGAGATCCAATACTCCGGCGACCAAGTACAGTGGGAACCGGCGAGAAAGAGCGTCGATCGAGCACTACTATAGAGCGATTAGTATTTGACAAACGTTTTGAATGACGTTTAGCTGAGGAGCATGCAGCGTTTTTGGATATGGTCTCCTCAGCTTCTGCAGCTGTTACTTTGTCAGTAGGATGCTTACGACAGTTAGCGTAAGCTTTACGCAGGAACTCCTTTAAGTTGCTGCTTGGCTTGGCGATTGGTTTTACTTTGAGTCCTTTACCCAATTTTGGCTTTTTCTTAGCTTTTACCGACTCCGATCCGGCATCTGGATCTAGCCAATCGTTGAGTTTCCACCGTTCTAGATTTTGAAAACGCTTGTCAACATTTTCACTTTGAAGTCGCAACATGTCCCACCAGCCTTCCAAATCTGCGGCTTGCACAGGCTTCGAGTCCTCGCTGCCATCATTAGCTTTTGCTTCCCCACCACTGGTGCCAGCCTCGCAGCGGTCAATCAAGCCGCTAAACTGCATAAGTTTCTTACTGGTCAGCAGCTTGGTTTGGCCAATGGCAGCATTGATCATATCCACGCCGCCAGTCTCCTCCAAACGAGTACCATGCTCGGAACTATATGTTTCCCATTCGTCGCATATTGCGTGCAAGCGCTTAATCTCATTATCAAGCTGTAAGCGAAAGTAACGTACGGTTTCCATGATGCGACGCACAACGACTGGTGTGTCCGCATGCTGCTGCTCCTGATCCTGCAGATACATGCTATCGCGCTTTTCTCGCTCGAATCGTGAGTTAACTTTGCCACGTGATACACTAACAAATGGGCTCAAATAGTTGGGCTCGCTTTCCGCTGCACGGGGCGGAGTCTTTGGCTGCTGCATCGTCAAATCATCTTCAGTATTGACATAATATTAATAAAAATACTGAGTAGTTATTTAATTATGCTTACCATTGGTAGATTTCTGCACCACTTTTGTAAGATCAGGACATACTGCAACCTCATCAATTATTGGTGACTCCATCAATGGATCTACTCCAGAGTAGCGCACAAAATTAAACTTTCTATTCGGCTCATGTTCCGATTGTGCTATTAAACGGCGTTTGGCAGACGATTTGGCGCCTAAAGAGCCTCTTTTTTCCTCAATTGGACTTATATTTGCGATATCTCTATAAGAACTCAAAAGCTGGTCGCTATTACTGTCTGTCTTGTTCTGCGTGGACGTGATTCTTGTATGGAAAGGTTTTTGATGACAGTGCGCATCTAAAGGTGTATCAGGTGGTGGACCTGATTTCAAGTTATTCTCTTTTAAGTTATTGTCTCTTTTTATCTCAAGCAAATACTTCGGTTTTCCTATGGTTGCTGGTTTTTTAGATTTCATGCGCGTTGAAAGACCCGGCTTGGGCCTAGCTTCAGGTTTTGCTTCATTTGCGCGCTTAAATTTGGAAGCTGCGCCTCTTTCCGCAGCTCCAGCAACGCGTAAAGGTTTCAGTATGTTCGGTTTCGCCACAACATGTTTGTTAAAAGGCTGTGTCACGAGATTAACTGGTGGTTTTTGGTCGGGTTTAACGTTTTCTCTTACTCTTCTCAGCGGATAACTTTTCTTTAGTTCATTTTTTTGAGGCACGGATGCCTCTGCACTCTCAACTGCAGTACGAAAGGTCTTTAATGCAGCAGACCGGGATTTAGTGTTCACCAATGTTGTGGGCGCAACTGTTTTAGCTGTAGCAAAAAGTGGCTTTATTTCCGATGACGAAGGTTTTCTAGCGACTGTTGCAGTTCTAACTGAAGGCATTTCTGGTGCTGAAGCATCTGGCTTTATTGACGATAAAGGCTTGCTAATTATATTTGAAGTCGTTTTCATTGTTGTGCGACACTTCGAGCTAAGGTACATTTGTTTATTATTGTGGAGGGCCGTACCTTGGTTTTTCTTGTTTTGTTCTACAACTAAATATGTTGAGCGACGTTTTTTAGCCAGGGTATCCTCTGTGACAGGAAAACGTTCTTTTAGGCCCACCGGAGGCTTGAATGTAAGACTCTTATGCGGAAAAGCTGCGCGTGAAGTTGTCGTATGCGCAAGTGCAGCTTGGCGCTGTTTTACTTTTTGGTGCCGATCTTTTTCCTTTTCGGAGTTCTTCCAATTGAGAAAACGCTGTAAGAAGTCAGTTTTGCTTTTAATGACAGTATTTGCTGCTGGTGTATTGTTTTCCTTGTCTGTAAAACCATTTACTGGTGAAATGGATGGCACAAGCGCCGAAAAAGGCAATGCTTCCAAAGGAGCACTTCTTATTATGGAAGCGTGAGGTGCATCGCCTTTATCTGGTTGACAATTTGTGGCTGAATGATATTGCTCCACATTTTTTGGCGTCGGGCTGATGCTTATGTCGCGATTGGTTTGAAAACAATTGTTGCGTTGTTTGGAACGCGCGTGCTTCTGATGCTGCCGATTTAACTCATGATGATCTCGTGGGCTCAAGGCCAATATTTGCTTCTTGTATAAGTCTTTGTGCCGCTGCATGGTTTTTAATTTTTTATTTTGTAAATTTTTCCCAATTGCTTATGTTAAGCAGAATGACAGAATGTTGCGTTCAAAATGGCGAGGCATCGGACGCGCTCAAAATAGAGACGCAGAAACATCGACTATCGATGTCATCGATGTTTTCACATTTTTGCCAACATCGGTGTTTCTCTGGGCACCATCGGCGTTTTTCACAAATATGTATTTCGCATAATGCATCATTACCATTGTCATCAGGAAATTACATATTATAGGTATTTACCGAGGTGCTTTTCAACAACAACAAAATTTGATGCAGACAGTGGAATACACTGTACCCTTTTTTCCCATGAAAATCTAATTTCTGTGCAAATTTTTGTATCGAAGGGCATAAGCGCTATTATTAACTGTACTACGGGGATAGGGAGGATGATTCGGAAAAAGGTCAACATTGTTTGGTTTATAAGCCTAACATGAGTCTACGTACCAAATTTGGTGGTTTAGCTTAAATATTAACTTTTCTATAAAAAGTGAAATTTTGTTGCAGTTTGTAGGAGAAGGGACCTTAAATTAGCACATTATTGCCTACATCTTCTAAAGTTCCTATCCGATCTTTATCATTTTTACAGAAAAGATGCACAATAATAATGAGCATAGCTGTGTTTCAATTGGATAGATTTTATGGTGTGGGTTAAAACCGCGAAAACCTGTCGCGGGGGAATGGGGCAAGCTATCGACAAAATTCGACAAACTTGATCCACGTAGAGAAAATGCGTATGTTTTGGTAAACAAATTTTTGCTCTAAATTTTATAATCTCCGAGAACGGTGCGAGAACACTGACGGACAGACGGACATATCGACTAGACTATTGCTACTGATCATTTTTGCCCAAAGAACTTATAGTCTGCCAATCCTCCTTCTGCCTGTTGTATTCATTGTGCAAATCTATAATACCCTTTTACACTTTGTGTACAGGGTATACTAAATGATTTGTATCCATGCGAATAACCAACATCACATCACCAAACAGGAACAAGTGACTACATTTTTGATTATATAAAAAAAAAAATTACCAACAAAATTAGTCTTCGGGGGCAGAGGCCTTCATCGTGCTGAGGCAATATATAAAAAAAAAATAAAAAAGTCTGACAATTTAGATCCTCAGTCAGACAAATGAGCTTAATAACAAATAGGTTCTGAAATAGTTGCTGAAGAAAAGTTGTGCCTTCCAGCCTCCTCCTGTAAAACAGACATTTATTTAGGCTGGTCAAGTTATATCAGAACGCAGGACGACTTGAGATCTAAATTAAAAATAATTTGTTATTGAAAAATAATAAATAAATATGAAAAATAATTAATTTTAAATGGAAACATCGATACTGTAATAACATATAAATCATCGTTAGACCCAAACATCGATGTTCCCCACCTCCAGCTCTAAACTGTCTATCGATTTTGTGACAAGTAGCTCTACCGATATTGTTTTCGATATCATAAAAAGTTGACAATTTAATGTTATCGTACTAGACAACTCCTCTCGCGTTCTATTTCGCACTCATGAAAATAAAAGTGATTCTTTTAAATGTAATAGAAATAAACGAAATTTCATTTAATTCCTGTGCAATAGCGGTGCCGGCTCATATATTAACAAAAATATAACAAAAAGCTTTATAAATAGACAGCAACAGTTAAAGTAGCTCAACAATAATAAAGCACATAAATGTAACCTGCAACAAGACAAAAGAATAAAACAAAATTTCGCCGAATATCGTATACATGCATGTGTGTGTGTGCAACGAATGTACATGTGTGTGTGTGTGTGTGTGTGTGTGTGTGTGTGTGTGTGTGTTTGGTGGGGTTAAAAAATAAAACAAACAACAACGTCACCGCTGACCAGCGACAGTGTTGCCAGCAGCAATCATCAACTTTGTTTCGATTAATGCCCTGTCATTTGAAAATACCGTGTATAAACATTTTTCAAAGAGTAGTTGTGGAATATTATTGACTATCCAATTAATGTTATTGAGAATTTATTAATTAAATTGTTACATTTTGCATGAATTAGTAATAAAAATACACATTGTTGGCAACACCAATATGGCATGCCGTCTTGATTGCTCACTCGCTCTCACACACCAGCTACACGCACGCTCGCTCGCTTGCTCAGACATCGCCGCCGCCGCTTGTCATTCGCTGTCGTATCGTTGTGTTGTCTTGTTAGTTTCTCTGCTGTCGTCGTCCAGCGTATATTTTTAATTTTTTTCTCGCTCGCCTCTACCGAAAATATTGCACTATTCATATACTAAACCATTAAAAAATTCACATTTAAATATATGATCTATTGTTTATATAAGCCAGCACGAAACGAGGGTCTGTGTCTGGTGGCTGTGTGTGTGCGATAGTTATATGCAAATGTTTTTCCCATACCAATAACAAATACATAAAAAATATCAACTTGTAATTTATTTAAACAGCTAAGCAACAACAACAAATGTAATATTTTGTATATAAGTATGTGCATGTGTTTGTGCCAACAGAGCGATATTAAACTGTAGCAAAATAGTAACAAGGCTGACAAAACAAAAAGTGACGCTTTAAGAAGTGGTTAAAATTGCTTTAAAATAAACAAGCTAAAACATATATAAAAATACATAATATTACGCATAAAACGTAAAACAAACCACAGCAACAAAAATGGAAGCAATTGCCAAACACGATTTCTCCGCAACTGCCGACGATGAACTCAGTTTTCGCAAAACTCAAATTCTAAAGGTAAGTTCAACTAGTGTAGCGCCTCCGTCAACGCTCGTTTTGTTATAGAATCAGCCCCAATTCCAGCCGGTATCATTCAAATGCTGCTCCTGCGCTTCTAAATGTCTGCTTAGCATGCAAAAAATTTAAACATTTCCCGATCCCTTAATTGACTGATCCACACGGTAGAAATCAACTCTAGTTATACTCCGTACCTATAGGATCAAGGGTATTCTAGTTTTGTGCAATATATGTACCGGATATAAACCAAACAGTGTGTAACTCTTGCCAAATCAACCCTCTACCACCCGCTATGCATTTGCATTCTCTAAACGTATCAATACAAAACGTGGCACAGTTATTCATAATTTTATGTAAAGGGTATTCAACCGTCGGGCACCGCCCCGACTGTCTGTATCTTTTCTTTGTTGTTACTGTTGCTGTCATGCCAGCAATTACCGCTAGGCACCTTCGTTAAGGCTATGTGTAGCAGAGTTGGAGCTCCTTTTTGCATATGTTATGTGAGTGAGTGAGTTTGTTTGCTTGTTGTATGACTCACAAACTATGCATAATTTGTTTCCACTTTTAAATGGTGCTACAGATCAAGCAACTGCATATGTAAATATTTATATACATTTGTATATATTCCATATCATATCAAAATATGCACGGTGGTTGCCTTTGCCGTTGTTAACCCATTTTCAGATTGCAGAATATTTGTCCAACTTCTAATCCTGTCGACTAACACGTAACGTATAAGTTACTAATGCAACCAGACAGCGACGGCACACACAGATTTCTAAGCTCTAACAGTCTAAAACGGTTCAAAGGTGCACCAGCCTACGCCAACTTCATGACAGACGATCCAGTCAACGACGAATGTATATACATACTATATATATCGGTATATAGATATATGTGCAGGCAGTCACAGTTAGCAGTAACAGCGAGTGCAATACACTCAAGCAAGCAGCTTACAAACATTCAGACATGCTTTAATACTCACAAACAATCAGTAACAAACAAAAGGCTAGCAGCAGCAAGCAAGTCAAGGCTTCGGCTTTGGCTTTGGCCAAGTCACCCGCGCCGCTTAGTTCCAGGCACAGGCCCGAATTGTGTCTGAGTCTGGTTTTTATACCCTGTACACAAAGTGTAAAAGGGTATTATGGGTTTGTGCAATGTATGTAACAGGCAGAAGGAGGCGTGGCAGATCATATGTTCCATGATCAGGAGCAATAGTCGAGTCGATATAGTTAATTTAGTAATTTTTGCCCCCACTTCCCAAAAGGAAAACTTGTCAATTGGAACTTCCCCATAGCAAAATGCTTACAGTTATATCAAACTTGTAAAAAGAGACAAAAGAAACTACTTTCGTTCCCATTTTATCGTATCTTATTGGGGTACAGGGTATTACACTGTCGGGCACCGCCCCGACTGTCTGCATCAAATTTTTTGTTGTTGCTGCTGTACTCTGCCACTGCTGCAGCTCTCAGGTGTTTGCACCTCGCAAGCACGATAGTCAGTTTATAGTTTATACTCTTTATGTTAAAGAATGGTTTTATGGGATTGTCAAGCAACTTGTAGCAATAGCTATAAAGGAGTCATTAGATATATAATTGATATGGTATAGAGTAACCTGTATTGAAATTTCTGCCCTAAAATGTTGCACTAAATTCTTTTGGTGGGCATTTTAATATTTGCAGGCAATAACCGCTAGCAATAGTTTTGCTGGTTTTACGTAATATGTATTTAGTTTTGTAATTGATGTACCAAATATGCCAAAAGTATTCAAAGATTCCATACTACCGATTAGTAGCTACAAAAACCTAAACTTAATGTATCACAATCGCGAATATACCAAGGACCGAATCTTTGAAGTGAACGAATGCACTATATAGTAAACTGTAGTCTATATATCTGTGCTCATACGGAAGAGTGCTTAAGTCGACATAAGAAAATGTTGAGTTATTGCGTTCTGGAGCTTTATACGGGTCATAACGAGTCACCATTACATTTTAAAAACATGCATATTACTAGTATTAAAGGAATATATAGTTTATAATATTAGTATTAAAGGAATGGTGACTCGTAATTACTTCTATAAAGCTCTAGAACGCAATACCTCAACATTTTCTTATGTCAACTTAAGCTACTCTTCCATATGACCACAGATATGTATGTATATAAAAATGACTGCCAATTCTTTGTGACTCTTCTCCTCAAAAACTACTGGACAGATTTTGATGAAATTTTGAGGATAGCTTCCCATTATGTTGGAGGGTGTTCTTATCTAAGTTATAATCTATGTTATATAGTTTGAACAAAATCGACTTAGGGGTTCCGGAGATATTGCTGTACAATTTTCCATATAAACATTCTAAATGTGTTTCTACTAATATAGTGGGCAAGCATTAACTTTGACTAAGTAAATAATTCTTTTGAATTAAGGTAGAGGTAAGGGTATAGGTAGAGGTAGATATAGAGGTAGAGGATATAAAGATATTGGTACCAATATGCGCAATTTATTGACGGCTTTATCTATGGACAGAGGAGCGCGCGGGTTCAGCTAGTGTATTATAAATTCGTTTGAACTGTCGTAAGCGTTTTTTTTGCTACAGTCCTCGGCCCTTAAATCGGTTTTGTGTTCTGCCTTTTTGTTTTGGTTTGTGAATTTTCCGGTTTCTTTTGCCTGCTCGCTGGCTGCTATTAACTACCAATGCGTTGTAAGCTTTTTGTGGACTTGTAGCTGTTTCTTGCTTCCTTGTCGTAGGTTAGTCACACAGCCGGTTTTAATATTATTTGGTCGCTAAGTTGTTCTGGTTACACGGGGTCGAAAAGTTCTTTAAAATAGTCATATGTATACATACTGCATTACCCTACAATCTAAGGGCCACCTTTGATTGATGGTGTCAATGACTTTTTTTATCAAGCAACTATTAGCAATGAAACAACAAATAGGCACAGTTTGTATTCGATGCAGCTAAGGTCAATCGTGCGTTGCACTATAATATTAATATTTATTGTCTGGTATTGGTGTGTTTGCATCTAATTTTCTTAAGCCAGCTTATCAGCTGTTGATAATATAAGGCAACAAAAAAGCAAAGACACCCTTAAGGCAATCGTGGAGTTCATTAACTCACATTCTGCGCTGCCTCATTCCCATGCAGTACTTCATGCATCATAGCAGTTAGTTCCAAGAGCACATTGGTTGATCGCTGATCGAGAGAAAACGAGAGATAAAAATAATACGAGGAAGAAAATTATAGAATAAAATTTCATGCTTAGTCAATTGGGTGGGTCTTGGCTTATCTTTAAAGTTAATCA
Source organism: Chymomyza caudatula (assembly GCA_035041775.1). NCBI lineage: Eukaryota > Metazoa > Arthropoda > Insecta > Diptera > Drosophilidae > Chymomyza > Chymomyza caudatula. The sequence continues at coordinate 687,984 of JAWNKW010000200.1, read as the reverse complement.
AATGTAGTTTACCCAAAAATGTATAGAGTATACATGTATGTAAATATAGACATTATTGGCAAATATTGTTTTTATACCCTGTACACGAAGTGTAAAAGGGTATTATAGATTGGTGCAATGTATGTGACAGGCAAAAGGAGGCGTGGCAGACCATAAGTTCTATGGCAAAAATGGTCAGGAGCAATAGTCGAGTCGATATAGACATGTCCGTCTGCCCATCTGTCTGTCCTTCCGTATGAACATCAAGATATCAGACATTATAAAAGGTAGAGGCACAAAAATGTACCAAAAGATGCGCATTTACACCGAAAAGACGAAGTTTGTCGAATCACGTCGATATCTTGCCTCTTCCCCGCTCCGTTCAATCTAGCATCTCAGGTGTGCGTCGTGCTTGTGTGCGCGGTGCTTATGTGCGTCTATGTTTCATAAATTATTGAAATCCGATAAATACATCAAAAGTTATAGTCAAAATCAAATAGAACCCCCGCCATCGATTTACCTTAATTACTGCCACACCCCCCAATATATTGATTTGAAAATTGGCACAGACATTTATTTTGATCTATGTTACAAAATTCAACGACATTGACCCAAGAATACTGGAGTTATGGGCATAAAGGGGTATTCCACTGTCGGGCATCAAATATTTTTTTTTTCAACTGTGCGTCATGCCCAATAGTGAGATCTGTTTATATCGTTAACTAACGGCACCGTGACACCAAATCCCAATGCTTATCATTACAATGTCAGGTTTTTGTTGTCTAGTTCTAAGGCCGTCTAAACTTTCGCTATGTAAGCCATGAAATACAATCGAAAATTAGATGTGTCGTGCTAGATTGCAACTTTCCAATAGAACACGCCTCAAGGCCCCGCTCATGTTTTAATAATAGTACATATTAAATTCGCTCGTTTCTCAATGTGTACAAATCGTGAGAATTTCACATTACATAAAGGCGCAAAAGTTATAAACCGAGGAATGTTTGCTTTAACAAGTCAAAGTGACTAAACGTGCTGACGACAATAATATAAATACATTCATCGCTAAAACATTATATACGTGTCTTTAAGGTATGGAGTACTGATGTGCCTGTAATATGATGCTCTGCTCAAACAGCTTTGAATTGATTATTGGAAAAGGACGGCTAGACGTTCGTCAAGTCACAAGTATTAGCAAAATTTCTAAAAATAAATCGAAAGATGTACGCCGCTCGATTGAATTTGATAATTGATCATAGAATAGGCATTGTTATTGATCTAAATTTTGTTAGCTGCTGTTAATGAAAGAAATGAATGGAAGCTTGTCGATCGCAAAAAAAAAAACTTTGTCCCATATTATAAACCCTATTATAGCATTATTCATAATTTCACAGCTTTTCCTTTTCGTACAGTTAAAACTAATACGTTGGCAGCGCTTCAACGTTTCAATTTTATTATCAAATTTACAAGCCAGCCCTAAGCTCATATTGGTTTTTTTTCTTTTATGTAATTTAAAAGTAAGTTTTTCAGATACAGATTAGGTTCGGATATACCTATATATAACAACGATAACCAGCGGATACCAAGTCCATTAGCGCTGTTGATATCGGAAAACTATTTCGGTAACACTAGATGGCACAGTATTTCGTAATCAGCCAAATATAGGTGCTTGTCCACCGTAACATTGAAGGAAATTGCATTAGGCAAGGTTTACTTTCTTAATAGAGAGATTCCACTAATACGAGAATAAGTTGGTACTTACAGCTCATTGGCTGGTAATGACAGACTTAGGGTCGAAAAAAAATGAGTGTAAAAACAGTATAACTTCATCTGTTCCTCTTCTGTCACTGAACAACTTGTCAGAGCTTACCAAAACAAGTTCTAGACGAACTACAGTTTAAATATCTCAGCTCGGAGGGACTTCTCTCTGACCTTCAAAAAGAGAAATACTTTGTAGATCCTACGTTATTATAACACATCGAATTACGGTCAACTGTGGCAGGTCTAAGTTAACTTTACTTAACTTACATTTGCTGACGTTAAAAATCCGATAACCCACAAACGAGGCAGTGCTTTTAAATAAATATGATATTGTAAACAAAGCTCCATATATTGTTGTTCTAAATTGAATATTCTACATGTGTACACTGCAAATTCATAGTTTTTTTAATGGTTGGTTTCTATAGAAATGAAACTATTTCTAAAGCTAAAAATAAGTAATTTTTGGTCGTTTCAATGAAGCTGTAAAAAAGCAACAACCTGTCAATTGTTTAAGTACTTGAAATATAAACAAAAATAGCTAACAATTACAGCAAATGCCAATTGACTACTTTAATTGGCTTTTTATATAAGTTACTACTACGCTACATCACTTTACTGAAAAACGTAAAAATTCCACAAATAAAAGGAAACTAACACAATTTGTTTAAAAAAAACCTATGAGTCACATGAATAGCTTTTCATTTTTTCAACGAACTAAAACTTGTGGGCTTTAGACATTGAAATATTACAATGGGAGCGTTCTGTTTCTACCTTATTTGAAATTCTTTTAGCCCAAAATGTATTAACTGAAAACTTAAATATGCATAGCCCCAATGGGCAACGGATTACATATCAATAATTTAAGGTCAACTTGTCGTCATTTCAATTTGATTGATTGCCATTTTCATACAAAAATTGTGTTTGCTACCTTCAAAATTTTTTGCATGGAATTCCCCCACGATCTGCTGACGATTATCTAACAATTGCAAACAATTTTTTGAAAAAGTATGAGAAATTCGCGCAAATTGGAAGAGATAGAGAGATCAATTTGTTGTACTCTTCGAAATTGCTATTAGTTAATTGAAAGACATCATAAACGGCGCCGGCACTCGCGACATGACGTCCATTCCTCCACCTGCCACCACAACGCCAATGTCTTGTCAAATTGTCGATTGTGTCATTGGTGCCAGAAGGCGGGAACGTACGTACTACATATGTAGGTACATACATATGCGAAATGTATCTAATACACAAAAAAGGCGAAATTAAAGCGCCTTACTTCATTTTGTTGAAATTCTTATCACACATTTTGCGTTACTCAATTATTTTGTTTGTTTTGTTTTCCATTGAATGTGTAAAATTAAAAGCTTTGGACAGTTTGCATACACTTACTTTGAATTGTGCTAATTGTTGATTGTACACTGACACAGTTTAGTTGGAATGAAATTGAATACGATTGAAGCAATTGGAAATCGTTAATGTAAATTTATAGCAATTGAAATTTCTAGTTGCTCAACAATCAGTTCTACCAAACCCGCTGATAAGCTTATAAGAAAAAATTATATGCAGACAGTCGGGACGGTGCCCGACAATGGAATACCCTTTACCCTTTTTTTCCCATAAGCACTAAATCCAGCATACGGTAAAATGGGAACGAAAGTATTTTCTTTTATGTTTCTTTTTACAAGGTCAATACGACTGTAAGCATTTTCCTATTGGGAACTTCCCAGTTGACAAGTTTTCCTATTGGGAAGTGGTGGCTAAAATTACTTTTGTATCCATAACTCCAGTATTCTTGGGTCAATGTGGTTGAATTTTGTAACATACATCAAAAATAAATTTATAAATGTCTGTGATAATTTTCAAAGCAATATATTGGGGGGTGTGGCAGTAATTAAGGTAAATCGATTGCGGGGGAAGGGGGGTGTTCTATTGAAAAAAGGTGGATACAGTTTTAACGATTAGGGTCACACGAGTCTCCACACCAAATTTTGTAACGCTAGCTCACATGTATCCATATCTACATGCATTGCAATTTTGGAGCAGTTTATGGACGTGGGGGGGAGGGGGGGTGAAATTAGCATATTTTTGACTATAACTTCCGATGTATTTATCCGATTTCGATAATTTTTTAAACATAGATTCACATTTAGACGACGCACACCTCTGTCGAGTTTTGAGATGATGGATTGCACGAAGCGGCTCTAAACCTCAAAAATATGTCACAGGAAAGGGGGCAAGATATCGACGTGATTCGACAAACTTCATCTTTTCGGTGTAAATGCGCATCTTCTTCTTCATCATTTTTGTGGCTCTACCTCTTATGGTGTCTGATATCTCAACGTTCATACGGAAGGACTCGGCTATAAGAAGTGAAATCTGCTGCAGTTTATAGTTAGGAGGAGATATACCTATATCTTTTCAAGTTTCTATCCGACCATAATGATTTTCGCACCACACATCGATTTTGATCAAATTTGCTTCTTATCTCTTATTCACTCAAAAAATTTGTCCGACAGAAGGGCAGCCTAGTAGATCAACAAGGTCATGCGGTCATCGATATATGCAAAGGCATTCACATATAAATAGGTTACATTCAAATGAGGCAATTTAATAACTGGAGTTAACTAATGGAGTGAGAATTTGTTTCGTCATTTATTGTAGTTTCTGCAACCGCTTTTGTAGCGGCCTGACTGACTGATAGTGTTATATTATGAATGTTAATTGTTTCCCTTTCAGAAAGTAGTTTTATGCGTTTGGTTACTTGTTGAGAAAACGACAATTTGAAATTTGTTTATAAACAATTTAACGTGACACTTTTCAAATGTATTCTATAGATATTAAATATGGAGGACGACTCAAATTGGTATCGCGCAGAATTAGATGGTAAAGAAGGCCTCATACCCAGTAATTATATAGAAATGAAAAATCACGAGTAAGTGCACACAAACATCGTGTTATCTACAAACCAACTTAAAATATAACTCTCAACTATTCTAGCTGGTATTATGGACGTATAACACGTGCTGATGCCGAGAAATTGTTGTCGAATAAACACGAAGGAGCCTTCTTGATACGCATCAGCGAATCCAGTCCTGGCGATTTCTCTCTATCAGTCAAGTGAGTATCAAATGAAATACTGCTCAAATTTAGAAGTGTATTATTATTTTTTCTGTTTGTTATATAGATGTCCCGATGGTGTGCAACATTTTAAGGTGCTACGCGATGCACAGAGCAAATTCTTCCTATGGGTTGTAAAATTCAATTCACTCAATGAACTGGTCGAATATCATCGAACGGCGAGCGTTTCCCGATCACAGGATGTAAAATTGCGTGATATGATACCTGAAGAGGTAAACATTCAAAATCAGATCATCTCTATGTGAAACATATGGCATGTTGTACACATTTTTCAAGTGACGTGTATTTATATTATAAATAAGAATTATGCACCACACATGTCATAAAATAGAGGCCATAGACAAAAAAGAAAAATGTGCTAGTTTACTTGGCTAACATTCATGGCTAATTCTGTGTGGCATTATTTATTTACACTTCTGTTTTCTATTGCAGATGCTTGTGCAGGCGCTGTACGACTTTGTGCCACAGGAGTCCGGGGAATTAGACTTTAGACGCGGTGATGTAATTACCGTCACAGATCGCTCCGATGAGAATTGGTGGAATGGCGAAATTGGCAATAGGAAAGGCATATTCCCAGCAACTTATGTGACGCCATATCATTCATAATAAGACACACAAACACACACATAGACACCCACACGTAAACAAAATATTAAGGAAAACACATCAAAACATACATAAGGAAGCGACAGACAACAACAAACAGCAACAACAGAACTACACACAAATTTCAAATATTTATATTTATAAATATACATAGAGCATATAAATACATAAATCAGCATGGCATATAGACAACGTATACACTTTTTAAGCAGCATGTAAGCCTAATGCATTTTTTTACGTTTTAAAACAATTGAAAAACAGATTTCTAAAGAACACAAACAAAAAACTTATCTAATGACTACCATATACAACATATAGCGTATATTCATTCATACATACACAAGCTTACTTATATAGATATGGCACTATATAATGTAACAAAAACGATTTTTGATATAAATATATATATATTTTAAGTTTAAAGAAACATCAAATGATTGTCCTGTGCTTCAAAATGCGTAAAAACTCGAAATGTGCACGAAAACACGCCTAAAAAAGGAGAACGCATAACAAAATAGAAAGAATAAACTATTGCTTAAACGTATACAATTTAACTATATTTATATTTTATGCGAAATACAAAAACCACAACATTTACTAAGAAAAAACAAATTTTGCCTAAATGTCTCAATAAGAAGACAATTAAAAATTATTATTATTATAATATCAAATATGTAATTAATATAATTAAAGAAATGCCTACCAAGTAAATATAAAAATGCGTCTCGCGTCTTGACATTTGTGTCCATATTAAGCAAATAATAAACTAAAATTAACGATATTAAGAGATAATTTTTTGTCGCGCGACTGTTACTGAATTATGTAAAATTTTCATTATGTATGCTTATAAAAATTTTATTTAATTTAAAATTAGTTGCTTACATTTTATATGAAATTCGAAAATTGTATAATTTTGTTTTATGTATATGTATTTTGTGTAAAATTGACGACCAAAACTTTTGATAAGCATTCGCAAATATGTAAAAAGTTTAAAACTGCTGGCTATAATTAAAACAAACTGATACTGTGTGCTATAAAACAATATGCTATTTTTTGTGTTAATTATCACATAAGCTTTGCAATAATTTGCTCTAAAAATAGTTGCACATATTTGATGCACTACACACAATTCTGCCTATCGCAAATTCATAAAAAAAACAAATAATATATATAATATATAAAATGAAGTTGCCAATATAAGTAATTTTTAAAATAACAATTTAATAATTTTGATATTATACAATTTCCTAGCGTCCCTCTATACACTACGCAATGCAGGCAGGCGCGAAGGACGCCGAGACACGACAAGAACACATCAAAAAGTATCAACAGTTTTTGATAGCCATAAATTTTTGATATGCCACAATTTGACAAGATTTTGTAGTCTTTTGCAGGCACAATAAAATTACAATTACTATATGTACTAGCTGCTAATTGATCATATATCTATATATCTCTATTCGTTAACTTGAAGCAGGCAATGAAACAAGGTTTAGAAATAAATAAACACACACACACTTATAAACAACACACAAATGAAAAAGTTTACATACGATACATATGTAAAATTGAGGAAATAATTTAAGCGAAACTGATTTATTTAATAAAAATATATATAAATCAAAACTAATCATTTTTTTTTTTTGGAATTTAAATTTTCATGACCGTTCTATTGAAGTAATGGCACTGCCAGCTTCAAATAGAAAAAATCACAGTAGCCTAGAGCAGCTTTACAGCACTGTACCAGACTTGAAGATAGCCGAATTAATCGGTAGCTAAATTTTAGCGTTGATTTTCTAATATTTGACAAAGTTTTGCAAGTGCTTCTACATGTGTTAGCCATATTTCTTTCTATTTACTCTTAGTAATATATTTTTAAAGTAAAAGTTCGATACAAATGCGAAACACAAAATATACCTCATCGGAAAAAAAATATCGATACGCTGCAGAAAAAAAAAACATCGATGCGTTGCTCCAAGTGAACATCGATATAGGCTGTCGTCGCTGCTATAAGAATCATCGAGTCATCATTGATATGTCACACCTCTAGTTAAGTTTGCTTAAATTTTAAACAGATAAATTCGGAAGTACATGACGCGGACGTCAACTAAATTTAATTAATGTCGCTAGTTTTACAAAATCAATAGAACTACATTTCAAATTTGATAAGAGCATAGTGTTGTGTGTCGATTAGTGCGTGCAGGGATCACACGAGGTTATAAACATCGTACGCTTATTGGTGCAAAAGATTCCACTACGCGCACACGTGAATAGAAGCGCTGAAAAGAAAATCCAAAGCACACACACAGCTGTACGAACACGTACACAAATGCCCGCGAGTAAAAATTGCAAAGACAAATGAGTGTCGCCGTGCTTAAAATTAAATATTTAAATATATAAGTGTGTGTGTTCTGTGAAAATTTACGAGTAAAATCAAATCACATCAGCAATCAGTGCTTTTGTTGTTGTTGTTGCTTTACCTCCACCACTGCTTTCACCGCCGCCCGCTCATACAAAATGCCGCTAATTGCCTATAAGGAACCCTACATACTCAGCCCCCAACAACTGCATAAACTCACCGAACACAAATATGCATGTTTTAGCACCAGCCTGCTAGACCCTTGGCTCCAGCCATGGTGGAATTGGTTGGTCTCACAAACACCGCTCTGGTTGGCGCCGAATCTAATCACAATTGTCGGACTTATTCTCAACATTGTGACCACGTTGATTTTAATTTGGTAAGTGTAGCAACGGAGCAGTTGGCAATTTGCATAGCGCCTTTTTGGCCTAAAACTTTGTGGAATATTCTACGCCGTTTCGAAATTGCATTTATGTCTATGTTCATACAGCAAATGCGATTGTCATCCAATTAAATTTAATACCGATTCTATTAATTAATCATTGGCTTAAAAATGGTTTTAGAACTATTATTACAAAAATTCCTTACTACATTGGAAATTAAGTTTGCGAAGTAGTAAAAATATTTTCCAAATAAAATATTTGTGATAGGATCATGTGCTGGTGCATACATATATTTGTACGTGATTCAGGTAGCTCAATCACTTTGTATTTAATATAAAGTCCAGTAAAATATTTGTATGTAAAGTAATGGGCAGGCCCCATCAAACACACAAAAACAGAACTACAACACATATGCGTCAGCCCCCAACTTGATACAGACGCGTTTTTAACACCCGTCATCATACATTTGTGTTCTTATTGCGCTTTTGACCCTCAAAAAGAAATTTCAGTTTCTTTTGTGCAGGCCAAGTGCATTTTCACTTTTCAATGTCGTGGGCTTATGTATGTATGTGTTTGTGTATGCAACTTTTCATTTCAATTTCGTAAGCTGCCAAGCCAAAATGTCAAGAGTCTATGCTGCCTGCAAAGTATTTTAGTATTTGGTCAGTAAAAGTGAGGCAAAAAATCAGCATCAACCTTCGGTAGATTCTCAGATGCAAGCCCACACATACCGGCTCAAGGGACTACTTGTGTGTCGTGAAGAAAGAAAACAGATTAGAAGATGGAGCTACATTGAAATTGGCATATTTTTGACAATAACTTTTGATGTATTAATCCGATTTTGATAATTTTTGCAACATAGTTGCACTCGCCGCACACCTCTGTCGAGTTTCGAAATGATAGATTGAATGGAACGGTTGTAAACCGCGCAAATCTGTCACGGAGGAAGGGGGTTAGATATCGACATAATTCGACAAACTTGCACTGAACAGGTATAATGCGCATCTTTTGGTAAACAAATTTTCTCTACCTCTATAGTCTCCGAGAACGGTGCGACAACACGGACAGACGGACATGTCTATATCGACTCGACTATTGCTCCTGACCATTTTTTCCCATGGAACATATAGTCTGCCACGCCTCCTTCTGCCTGTTACATTGCACAAATCTATAATACCCTTTTACACTTTGTGTACAGGGTATAAAAAGAGGGAAATGTTAATAATATGCTAGAATTTTGTTCAAATTTGCAAATGATTCAGATACATATTTTAATCATTTTTGAGACACACCCCATATGCTGTTAGATATTATAATATTATAACTCAAGTATACCGTGGTGACCGGCCTGTTAGTCGTAACGTAAGAGAGTATCTTAACTTCGCCTCGGCCTTTTTAGTTTTAGCATTTGACTGATAGCCACTAAATATTCTTGAATTTTTAAATGTGGGTTAATTACCGGTTTTAATGTTCAGCGATGCTATGTTGTTGTTACTGGGGTTTGTGGCAGATTATTGAACCTGCTTTAGAAAAATACCAAAATTGTTTTATTTTTTCTATCACAATAAATGTCCCGTCAAGCGAGCAGAGCAAAGACAGCCGAACGTAACTAGACTATGCCGATAATTAAGTGCTAATTACAAGATAATTTTGTGTCGTATTTATATGTATATAGTTGGCATCTTAATTAGAAAAAAACTCGGCCTGACTGCAACAGAATCAACTACTAAAAGGATGTTAAGCAATGTATTTAGCATGGGAATAATTAAAAACTAATTAGAAAAAAGCTTATTTTGCCGAATTGATATGGAAATTGATCATGTCAGCTTTTGTCTAAAAGGTTGTTCAAAGAATTTAAAATTAAATTTTTGGCAGAATGCTTTAAGACACACGGCCCACTGCCGAATATTATTGACAGCCTTAGTTTCGGAACTATTGTTGCTACAAGTTGTTTCATTTCTCTTAACTAAAACTATTAACTATACTACATTTTGTATCTGGTTAAAACTCTCCGCTCAACACGTTTTGTGCAACACTGACAACCAGGGTACACTCAGTAAAGTATGAAATAAGCATATATATTCAAAGTTATAGGCAGCAATTTTTAAATTTTTTTTATATTTTAAAGAGATAATTTTCCTTTTAACAACTACATATTATAAACCTTAATTCCATCAAGTTTGCATATCATTAAAATTTTCGAAAACTAGCCACCTTAAAAATTCTGCGTACAGAAAGTTTTTAGTAAACTAAATTACTAACGGAGGTATACTAACTTAACTTGTAGGAAGTCCATCTCGCTGTAGCACCTTCTTAAGTCGCTTTCGCATCGAGTTTACTAGCTCAATCCACAATCTTCTCCTTTAGCATAGACGTAGTGGTGTGTTGTCGCATCCTGCGGTTTAGTAGATAACACAAATGCTCTATCGTATGGAGATCCAGTGGTTGGGGTTGCGAATTTAACCTTTTTAAAACGTTGTACAGTTGCCAGAGCCTCGAAATATGCATCGCATTAAAATTAAATTCTATAAATATCTGATCCATGGCAATCTTTGGCAAAGATCAGTAGGAAGTCTACAGTGCATCTTAGTCTCAATTACGTATTCTTATATTACGTTGACGAAATTTCTCTATAATAGAAGAGTACTTATTGGAAGAAGCCCCGTCATCATAATCATTTGCAATACACACAATAAATCTAGAGCCATGCATTATATGAACATTGTCATTGTCATGATTATTTGGTTTGTTGCTGACACTCAATCAGGCCATACAAATTTGTTTCACAATGCACGGCAGTTGCTCTGACCATATCATAGCGTACCATAGCCCAGGGGACGTCCCAAACCTACATTATACAATGTTCGTATATGGATTAAATACGACTGTGTGTCGCAGCTGTGTGGTGAGCGGGTTAGAGAATACCTTGTCGTATGAGGCGACTAACAATGACACGGTTCTTTCGAGACCAGTAGAGCTACCCCAGGCCTTAAAGTGTGCGTAGGGTTTGGGACCCACCACGTAAAACCACAATTCCAATGAAAGAATGTATTTACATCAGGCCGTAACCCGATAACGGGTTGTTATGGCCAGTTAAGAGGAAGAAGTAGAAGTGTGTCGCAGCTTGAGGTTGGTCATAGATAAGACAACATAATGCGACTACGACTTGGGCTACCATGTCTTGGCATTGCTCGTTTATTCTTATTATCAATTTGCTCGAAAACGTAAACTTCATAAATTGTGCTGATTGAAGAAGTTTTTTTTACGCGATTGCAAATAAAGACTTGTATGAAATTAGGTAAATAAACAAAGGTTTTTAATCGCAACCGAGGCCTTATCGAATGACTGGCTAGCTGCCTAAAGTTAAAAAAGTTGCAAAAGCTGCTTTGCGATATATGTATGTATTTTTAAGCAAAATGCTAAACAAAGTTCAATTTAATTGATCCCTTGATATAGATTTGTAAATTATGCACAGGTTTCTGATATTCAGTTAAAGTTTGAAACCCCATGCGTATTTTTTATTGAATTAAATGAAAATTTGCATTTCAAATTGATTTTCACTTGTATCCATGCTAGTCTTTTCATTTCTATAAACTTTATCTATGATTCACGCGCTGACAAACAAATTAATGGCAAATTTTTCGTCTCCACTGCAAAGGTAGACAAATTAAAAGCACTGCATGATTTAAAGCCCACATAAATATACATATTTTCACATTCATTCAATAGTCTCTTGCTCTTTCTTTGGGCATTTCGTTGTCCAAATATAGCTCAAAAGAACTCTAGCAATTTTCACAATTAAAAGTATATTTAAGATATAATAAATATATTTTTATGTTTATTTTTATATGTATTCGTAATGGATTGCAGCTTTCACTTTGCTGTCCAAACTTTTTCGTAGAACTTTGACCATTTTCGTGTCATGCCATTGTGGTGTGATTATTATATACAATTACGTAGTGTAAATAAAAGTTTACTTTTACAGTGGTGCGAAAAATTGCACTTTATTGTTAATTTAGACTTTGTAAACAGCTTTTGTGAACTGCGCTCTCGTATATCACATTATGTCATATGTATGCATATAATGACTGCACCTAGACTTTAGACGAAACTTGTCAGTTTGTGTTATAGCTCAATTCAGAAAACAAAAGATTCGAGCAATGTGCATTCATATCGCTAAATTAGCTTCAAACACTTTTCAATAGGCTTTGATTTAGTAGCTTATGTGGCTTGTTTTAAATTAAATGGCAGCGAAGCCCTGAATTGGAGGTGACAAATTTGACATACAATTTTTTGGAAAAATACTCTTTTTCTAACAAATTTTTTTTTCATTGCTCGTTAAAAGCCAGATGCTTTGTTTTATTTTTAATAAAATAAATAAAATCGATTTATGTTTGTAGATTATTTCCAAACTGTGGACTCGAAGGCAAACCTTATTTCCTTAATTTAAAGTTCTAGCTTACCAAATTTTTTGTTTGTTTGTTTATTCCTTTTACGTCAGTCACTTCTTTGCAGGAAATTACCCACCTTCTAATTGGAGTTTCTACTAACCTATCTATATCAGAACTCAAACGATCCGTAAACGGCTCCACTTGTGCCGTTGCGCGGCCACATTACTCATTACACATTCTGTGGATACACATTAGATTCTCTGAAACATTTATCCGCCCTCAAATGAAACAACGTTGGCTCAAGCAGTCCATTCTATATCAATTTATATCTGAGGCTATGGCTTCTTAGAGTTACCCAAGTCCTGATTCGGCGAAAATAGAGCTCAACTTGGTCGATCCCTTTTTAAAAAGGCTGCAAGACTGTAGTGACCCAACATGAATCATGATTAGTGGATCGACGTATTATACAATAACTCATATAGTATAGCATTTCTTGACGAAATTTAAGCATTATACAGTATACATTGTAATATGTTTTTTGTAAATCTTTTCTAGAGCTTTTAATACTGACCAAGTATATTTTATATGTATTGTATAGCTATCGATTCACATTTCATAGAACACTATATATGCTAACCACAGAGTTGTTTAATTGAGAGTTGCGTGCTATAAATAACCCACACCCTCACACCCCCCTTCTATTTATTATTTATGGTTTCTGCCGGTTCTGACCTTAAAAGCCTATCCTGTGTGCCAGCCCAATTGCCCCTTTGCGTGTTCCTCACGAACATCAATCAAAGTAATTTGCAGGCTCTTGACCATGACATGACTCACCACCTCAAATATGACTGGCTCTCTGTCTCACGTGTATCGTAATCTATTTTTGGCCCCAAAAGCAGCATTGACGTGTGACATACATATATTTTTAGAACAAGTTTAAGAATTCATTCACAAAATAAAAAAATTTAACCGGTTTTATGATTCTCAGCCATTTACATTATATATATATATATATATTTTTTGTTTAAATATAACTTGCATATGTGCAAAAAATTTATCGCATTTTTGTTTTAATTTGATGTGCAATATGGCAGCTGTGTTTATTGTAGGTCACTAGGTTTACCGTCAGTTCCAATGAAATTATTATTATTTTTATACCCTGTACACAAAGTGTAAAAGAGTCGATGTAGCAATGTTCGTCTGTCCTTTCGTATCAACGTCGAGATCTCAGACACCATAAAAGGTAGAGCCACAAAAATGTTCCAAATGAGCGTCAGCTCACTTAAAAGATGAAGATTGTTGAATCATGTTGATATCTTGCCCCTTCCTCCGTGAGAGATTTTCGTGGTTTACACCCACACCATAAAAGCTATCCAATTGAAACTTGGCACAATTATGCACAGTGTTACTGTGCATGCGCTGTGTAAAAATTATGAAAATCGGATAGAAACTTTAAAAGAAATAGGTTATAATGAGGCAATTTTAGGCCCCTCCTCCTATAAACCTTAACTAAATTTTACTTTTTACAGCAATGTTAAGGTTAACATTTATGTTAGAGCCACCAAATTTGCTACGAAGACTCATGTTAAGCTTATAAACCAAACATTGTTGACATTTTACCAAATTAACGGCCTACCCACCGCAGTCCGGTTACCTTAATAACGACGATAACCTTTCGGCGCTTGTTACACGAAGTGATATTTTCAAGCGATAAAGTGAAAAAGTCACTCACTCAAAAGAATGCATTCTAATATGAAGCCAGTCGCATAGGGTTTCAGGCGAGACAACTTACGGGCAATATTACCGAGCCTACAAACGGTGCGAGATGCAAAGCACTCGGCCTCGCTTGAAAAACTCGCTTCGTGTAACAGGTGCCTTTACGCTTGGATACACAAATTTGTACAGAAACTTGACTTTCATGGGAAAATTGAGTAGAGGGTATCCCACTGTCGGGCACCGTCCCGTCGACTGACTGCATCCAACTTTTATTATATGCAATTTACACTATGTATGTATGTAACCTTGGGGGTCTGGCGTTGTGGCTTTGTTGTTTTTGTATTGTCGTCAGCAGTCGGAACCAAGAATCAGCTGATTATTTGATTGCTTACTTAGGCTTGCTTATCAGTTGTTAGCACAGAATGTTAGTTCTATTTTTGAGGAGAAAAAAAAAAAACATGAGATAGCAAAAGTTTGCCTGAAGCAGACAAATTTTTATGTTGAACTTTGTTCATCATGCGATGCGATTGTTTTAAATATCTCTATTCTCCAATACAGCTACAGTCCGAATGGCATGGAACCACCACCACGTTGGACGTGCTTTTTATGCGCCTTGGGTCTGTTTATCTATCAGAGCTTGGACTCCATTGATGGCAAGCAGGCGCGACGCACTAATACCTCTTCACCGCTAGGAGAACTCTTCGATCATGGCTGCGATTCTATATCAACGGTGTTCGTGGCCTTGTCAGCCTGCATCTCCTGCCAGCTGGGTCACTATCCTAACTGGCTATTCTTTCAGGTAAGTGTGGCATTTGGTATTTAGCCTGAAGATGGTTTACATAAATTTTCTACTTAATGCTTGCAGTGCTTTTGTGCCATTGCTCTATTCTATTGTGCCCATTGGCAGACGTATGTGTCGGGAACTCTACGTTTTGGACGTGTCGATGTGACGGAGGCGCAATTCTCAATTATTGGCATACATTTGATATCAGCTGCACTGGGTCCTGAGTTCTGGCTAACCAAGGTAGGGCATGCGGTGGTCCAGTTAAAAACATTTAATTTACTTTATTGACAATTTTATGATTTGAAGAAATATTTCCGGAAGTTCTTTACGTTTTGGTTCATTAAGCTTGTGTACGTCTAGTGATATTTTAGTTTAAAATCTAGTTTGCTAAATTATGCTACTGTAGTAGGACAGCGATGTCCAATGCGAACAGTCTATGAAAGTGTTATAAGCGTGCGTGCGCCTTTATAACAAAGCTAAAAGTTACTTTTAACTTGACTAAGTTCTAACAGTGTACGTTTAGACACAACCAACTGCAAACATACATATGTACTTAATAAGCCATATTGTAATTGTGTTATAACTTTTACTACTTCTATGTATATTACCGTCTGTCTATCTCTCGCGCTCTAAATGTGTGCCGCAAATGCCTGCCACAAATCAATGATACTGCCAAATAACACAATTAATTACACAAAAAAAATACACACCTAAACACACACTCAAACACAACCACAACATACGCATTCAACAACAGATTGGCATTGGCGATATTGAGCTCTGGTATGGTCTCTCAATAGCGACCATTGTGTGCGGTCTGTTCTCCTTAACCTATGTCTTTTCCGTCATTGTCGCCGGTGGTGTTGGCAAAAATGGCTCAACAGTTGCTGTAAGTTTAAACACACACACACACACACATTCATACACACACACACACAAAGATTCGTACACACAAACACACACAAAGATTCATACACACACACACACACAAAGATTCATACACACACACACACAAAGATTCATACACACACACACACAAAGATTCATACACACACACACAAACATTCATACACTCACACAAACATTCATACACACACACACGCACATTCATACACACACACACACAAAGATTCATACACACACACACACAAACATTCATACACACACACAAACATTCATACACTCACACAAACATTCATACACTCAAAACTTTAAACTATAAAACAATTAAACAAAGAAGTCGTCTGCCTTTTGCAGCAACACAAAAAATAATTTTGGCTCTGTTTATGAAATGAAAATTAATTTTTGCTGAGTTTGCCTTTTGCAGGGGCGTGGCCTTTGGGTCCTTTCGTTTCTTAATTGCTTGCTGCCTTATTAACTCTTAATTTGTGCCGTTTTTGCTGTTGCTGTTCTTTTTGATTTCCTTTTCGATCTCTAAGCCTCTCTACATACAAAAAAAAATTAAAAAAATTAAATCATTTATATCTACAACTTCATTTCTCTAGCTGTTAAGTGAATGCCTTCAATATGTATAGTTGCTTTTTTACTCCTTAATTTAGCGGCTGTGTTGAATGAAATGTTTCAGACCTATTTATACAGATACATACGTATATGTATGTATGAACGTCGTTGTCCTACTTTTTATATAGCCTGCCTTGTCTAATTGTCCAGTTAGTTTATATGTATCGAACTATATATCTTTATGTCTATTTAACCATTTGGTGCTGGGTATAAATTCTTCTAGCTTATAAGACTTATATATGCCTATACATATTATGATATTTATATTTTACGATAAGCTCTTAATTGAAGTAACAAAACAGTATATTATTTTAATGCACTTGTAAAAGCGTTTTAATCCTTTTCGAACATTAAAAGAACGAATCTGGAACGAATCAAAACGTTGCGCTATTTCCGTATTAGATTTACAAAGATCAACGATACATATCTTGTTCCCAAAAAGTTAAGAATAAGTCCAAGTCAGAAGTACCTTTAACTTCAATGAGTACAACTAAAATTTTCGATTGTGGTTTAAATCGACTAGATGCTACGAAATCGTTGCGATATTCGGACATTAAATTTCCGGGACAGTTTCTCTTTTTAAAGAGATGTTGAATTCGGTTCGAATTTCCGATACGCCGACAATTTTTCTGTTACGGTTGTATTTCCTAATAAAAACTTCGGCTTGAACATTTTCCTACATTTAAATTTCTAAATTAAAAAATTTTTTTTTTAATTTTTTTAAAATTTCGCTGTATTCGGTTCGAGTTTCCGATACGCCGACAATTTTTCTGTTACGGCTGTATTTCCTAATAAAAACTTCGGTTTGAATTTTTCCTACATTTAAATTTGAAAATTTTGCAAGTGCATTTCAACTTCGTTTTTTTCGAAGTTTTACGTATCTTTTATACTCTCATATTCTCAAATCAACAAACCAATTCAAAAATTTGCTTCTCATAAAACAATCTAATGTGTTTTTATTTTATGTTAACAAATTTTATTAAACCAAAAATCAAATTATGTTTTCTTTTTGAAATGTTCTCTCATCTTTAATAGATACCAATTGTGGGCGTTTCTTGGAATTACACAATATTAATATTTATAACAATTGGCTATGCCTTAAATATTATAAATTTTTCAAAAATGTTTATTGAAGGAGGCAGTGGCAAAAACGGTTCCTCAGTTGCTGTAAGCATTGTTCCATCATGAGATATGTCAAGCAAAATAATATGCTACTAAAATCTTTTCACTAAACCATTCGAAAATTTGATCTAATTTTTATCGTTACGCTGAGGCTCTAACATTATAAGCATAATTATTTTTATTATTTGTATGGTGATCTACTAATTCCATAGCATTTGCATATATCTGATTGAGGAATTGAATGACATTTTGGTTTGGTTCTAAGTTGGGTCTGGACTGGGTTTGGTTTGGTATCTTTAAAAGCATGTTTTTAAGCAAGTTCCATGAAAAACGACTACAGCTGCATGATTAGTGGGTTAAGACAAAAATCATACAGCATATGATTAAAACAAAGATCACATATCATTTGTTTCGTTGAAACTTTTTCATATGGTACATACATTTTAAGATATTTGGTTAACCATTTTTAACGTTTAGATAGATAATCCTTGAATAGTAGGCAGATCTTTTGCTTTTTACTTGTAAAGGAAGTGATTTTCTATTCTATGCATAAGTATAAATATAAGAGTGATTCATATTTGTCGAAAAAGATAATCTATCATTATATTATTGACCATAAATCAGTATTCGGGACCCATAAAAGCTCAATGCAGTTTTCAATATTCGACTACGGAGAGGAGTAATATAGGATTCGTTCCAAATAGAAAAAAGAAATTATAAACAATAATAGTTAAGGTCACAAGAAGTTATGTTTTGCAATACATAATCTTTCAAAATAAAAGGTGAGAAATGCTATCAGGAAACACGTCATAGGAGCTTCTTCATGCATACGCACAACATGACCTAGCCAGCGGAGCCGCTGGATCTTAATTCGCTTGACTATCTAGAGCTCATAGAGTTCGTCGTTCCATCGTATGCGGTAGTCGTTGCCAACGTATAGAGGGCTATAAATCTTACGGAGTGCTTTCCGCTCAAACACTCCTAGGGCATTTTCATCAGACTTCAGCGCCATAAAGCAAAACGGGAAGGATGAGCGTCATATAGAGAATTAGTTTCGTCTGGCGGGAGTGTTCTGTACTACTCATTTGCCTACTGAGTCCAAAGTAACACCAATTGGCAAGAGTGGTTCTCCGCGTGATCTCCATGCTGACATCGTTCTTCATTGGTAGACGAAATCCTTGACAACATCAAAAGTATATTTCTCAACATCAATCAGAGAGACCAACCGCTGTGTATCTCTACCCGAAGAAAGCATATACAGTGGTGTCGCGATAGAATGGACAGTCGGTTATGTGAACACTAGTAAGAGTGATCAAATTATTTTTACATTGACTACTCTAAAGAGTCTAAAAACCTAGTTTTTAACCAAAAACAGACCAAAATCTCAGCATTCTTTAAAAAACTTTAAATGTAATGCATAATCTTTTTCATTTGTTGAATTTTATGTTACTATTCATATGTGATGAAATATGATCCATGAAGGCTGTTTTATGTTAAAATTAGAAATTAATTGTTTTTTTTTTTGGTTTTTTAAATAAATAAATGGATTTCCCGACTGGATTTGTGCATAATGTTATTTAAACACATCATAAAATGTTTGAATCGATAGAGTGAACAAATTTGGTATTGTGAACACCCTTGGTTTTAATTAGTTCACTGTATCGCGACTGCACTGTACTTCGTCTTGCTCCCACCAAAGGCTTCGGTAAATGCTCGCTTTGTACGCCCGACGATATCGATATCATCCGAGTATGTAAGCAACTGGACACCCTTATAAAAAAACAGTCCCGTGTTGCTCAGTGCGGCATATACGCGATCCGTCAACGGGTTATCAAATGCTGCTTTTTAATCAACCAAAAGTTAATGGGTGCCGATTTGTTTTGTGTGGGTCTTTTTCAGGATTTGGCGTAGTGTGAATATCTGGTCAATGGGTGACTTACTAGGCCTAAAACCACACTGATAAGGTCCAATCAGTTCTTTTGCAAACGGCTTTAGACTTTCACGATAGGACCTTATATGTAATAGAAAGTAGATTGATACCACGGTAGTTCGCGCAAACCGTGGGATCACCCTTCTGGAGGACAGGGTAGAGAACACCAAGGTAGCAATCATCGGGCATGCTCTCATCTAGCCATATTCTGCAAGAGAGTTGTCTATATTGCGAATGTTGGGAAGCTAACTCTGTTTCCTCGCAGCAGCCTTGCCCTTTCCACCGTATCTCCTGGATGGTGGTTATATCCGTTCTGCACATCCTGAGAGCATCCGCGAATTGGGTAGAGGCACCATACCATTTTAGGGTCCGGACATTCCAGGTGCATACCCTCAAGTCATAGTCCTTTAAACATTTGTGTGAATCGTCAACTTTGGGGGTGTTCCTATCATCCGTGTTTGGCCGTCCCGATACTATGCTTGGTTTCCGAGATATCGCGATTGTCCGGTTTATCCCCAGTCTCCCCTAATAAATATATTTACAAAAAAAAAAAACGAAATCCGAGTCCCCAAAAGAAAATCTTTAAGTACCTAAGCTAAGCTACGTATCAGTTTCTATACACCATACATTGTAAAAAGTATACCAAAGTTAACGATTACTTCAATAAGATTTTTTGAAAATTATTTCTAATAATTTACAATAGTTCTTTAGTTGCACAGCTTGTGCTTAGTTTTATTTTGTGTTCTCAAACTCGAAAAACTTCTGGAAGAAATTTCTAATTCTTATGTATAAATTTTGTTGTTTTATTTTACTATCAAAAACTTAACAAAATTATAATTAATAAGCGCTCTTTCTCTCTTTACAACCCAACAAAATATATCAAACAACTACACGCACCCATTGTTTTCGCACACAAATACGGCAAAAACACGAATTTGCGAAATGAAATTTGTGAAATTGACAGATGCCCTATTTCGACTGTGAAATGCGCTACCTGCCATTTTGTTTTGCCACTGGCATAGATATTTTTTTAACTTTACGTTTCTTGAAATGCATTATGACCGATGGCTGTGGCAAAAATGGATCGACAGTTGCTGTAAGATTTTCTGTTTGTTTTCCTATTAATTTGAAACTATGAATTTGACCAAACTTTGTACATGAAACACTTGAAACACATGTGTAGAGCACTTAGTCATAATTAATGCCTGAAAAGGTTGCAAGCGAAGAAGATACGTTTATACCATGCGCATAGCTTAACTCGCAATAACATAACACGATATGTCAAAGTAATGCACGTATAGACTCTATAATATGTTATGAAGCTTGCGTCTATTACTATATTACATATGTATAGCCATAGATCATAAAGATATCGTGTTATGAATGATATTGAGTTAAGTATCGTATAAACATAGTGTGTATACACTTTTCTTATGCTCTTGGCTGTTATCATGAACTTCAACTATAAATTTTAGATGTAAATAGTTAAAGTGCTTAAATACATAGTATCCTGGTATCTATTGTATGGTATTTTGCTATATCTTATCGGTGTTATTGTATGTGCTCGTGCTTATGTTGTTTGCTGTCTTAGCTTCTACGATTTTTATTTGCTCGTCTTAAAACTTTGATAGTTGTCTTTTAACTGTCAACTTTGCATGTTTTTTGTTTTTGTTATAAGTTATTTTTTGTCTCCTTAGAAAAAAACAACGCCCAACACATACACACACACACATATATACAATACACTTTACACACATCCACAAAATAGCGCTTACTCCATGTAAATAAAAACAAATTTTAACAAATGTAAACAAATTTTTGTATCACAAAAGCCAAAAGAATTTTTGTTTTGCACTATGTAAAATGCTGAGAGTTTGCAAAACGTGTCATTACTTAGCTAAATGTGAGCGTACTGTACATCAAAGTGCAATTTGGCAACAGCGCTCGCGTAAAAGTGTTTATACACACTTTGCAAACTCTCAGAGGCAACCACTCCACGCTGATACTAATTCAAATTTTCTGTTCAAACATAATAACAGGGCACCAGTGTGCTTAGTCCTAGCATACCACTAACCCTGGTGGTGTTGCCGGCTTTGATGATTGCACAGAAGTCACCGCAGAACATTTTCACGGAGAACAGTTCGCTGTATATACTAGCCTTTGGCATGGTTGCAGCCAAAGTAACCAATAAACTGGTGGTAAGTAGAACTGCGATTTTACAGTGGCCGGCATATATATATATTTTGACGAAAACAAAATGATGCATTTTTGTATTTCACTTTTAGTTGGCTTTATATAACATAACTCTTTACGGGTCTTATACAAAACAGCAATTCTTTTACGTTTCATAAGAGACCACACGTTTTCGATAACATTTAAGTGTAGAAACTGAGATGACAAGAGTTTTCACACCATCACCCTTCAAAAATTTGGTTATCATCTTACTTTTGTGGCAGGGGGCATTATCCTGTTGCAGGCTAAATGATTATCCAATTAGCCCGTCTCCGGAAGGAAAAGCGTTATTGTTCAGGGTATACAAGTATTGACCTTGCGTCATCGTGCCGTCGACGGGAACAAAGTAACACAACCATGTTGTGTACGCAATGCATCCCCAGAACATGAAAGAGCCCCACCATAGCCCATTTTTTGACAAACGGGGATATTTTTTTTGCCTTGTGCCTGTGGCAGCCTTAAAGTTTGAAAAACAGATATTGCTCAGAAGTCTGATATTGGTAATATCCTGCTTTATATTGTACAAAAATTGCATGTCAATATTTCGTTATTATTAGTCGCCAGGGCTACAATCACGCAATTGTTGTGAGTGAACGTTTGTGCTGTATCGTGGGGCATACGATTTCGCTATATGCGTTTGAACCAACACCAGACAGCTATTCCTAAGCGGGACGAAGCCAAAAATCTTGTTGCACATTGGGTCACTAGTTGCTTAAACCCAACGACAGAAATCGAATTGTATCAAAAATCAGTAATCTAATGTATTTTCTCTTTCAGATAGCACACATGACAAAGGCCGAAATGGAGTACCTTGATTGGGCACTGCTAGGTCCGGGTCTGTTGTTCCTCAATCAGTACTTTAATTGCATAGTACCAGAGATTTGGGTGCTATGGTTCACTTTGTTCTGGGGCACCCAGGATCTGCTGCGCTACTGTGCGCAAGTCTGCCTAGAGATTTGCAAGCATCTGCGCATCGATCTCTTTAGAATACCTTATACGCCCAAGGCTGCAGCAACGACCAGCACTGCGACCAGCACTCATCATTTGTCCAGCGCGCAGAACAGCTTTAGTACGAGCAGCAATACCGACAAGAATGGCGGAACCTCACATCGAAAGTCCACACGTCTGACAGCCAAGAACAAACCGCACTAGATGAAAACAAGGCGGTTTCATTTAAGTTGTTTGATATATTAACATATTTTCGTATGTTTTCGAAAGTTGTTACTGAAAGGAAGATTAGGAACAGAGAGTAAACATTGAAACGAAACCCAACAAAATTTACCGTCAATGTTAAATGAATAATAAGAGAAAATAAACACCGCACTTAAAGTTTAAGCGTAGTTTAAAATTGTTGTTGTGACAAGCACGAAAGAAATTTAAAAAAAATGCTGCATACAAACAGAAACACTCAGTGGCAATTTTCAGATCATATATAGTAAATATGTATGTACATAAGTATATTTTGTATAATTGTGAAAAACTTTAATAGCATACAAAACAAAAACAAAATGAATGTACTATGTAGTCTGCAGTATTTTTTACTGTCCATATAATATGTGCGAAGAGAACAAAAACAACAGCAAAAAAACTAAGAAATATTAAAATATGCCAAAAACAGGCTATGTATATAGCTTGAGGTGCGAAAAGCTCAATATACATACTTATGTTTTAAGTAAAAACAGGTTAAACACAGATGACTTGAAAAACAAAAAATACCCTATGAAAAACAAATGCAGTGTATGCAATCTATTTATGTTATTATAATAATGATATGAGATAACTAATAGTGCTGTTTGTTATACGCTTAGTTTCCTGCTTATATGTATGAACAAACATACTAAAGTACCTATTGTGTGCATATATTTATGGGCTCTACTGTATGTATGTATGTGTATAGACATTCTAAATGGTGACTCATTTCAAAAAGCGCATAAACGTAAATTGTTTTATTTTGATTTGACATTAACTATACCTACATAGAACAAAATTCGCAGTTAGTTGTAACTTTTAGTAAAACTATTATGGATTATTTCTAAACAAGCGTGAAAAGCCCACAATAAAAAAATTTTAACGGAGACGGCAGTAGTATGATTTTATTATAGTACAGGCTGGGGATTAAATCACCGCAAACCGTGCACGTACCCTCAAAAAAAATGTGAAACAATGCGCGAAGCCAATTGAATTATTGTACTTATAAAATAAGTGCATAAATTTATTGTTATCAACTAATGAGCAACAAATGTAAAACCTTAATCTATACCACGCATCTTGCAGAAATAGGACGCAAGTGCCATATCGCGCACCTCCAGCGTTACACGGCCTCTATGCATTGTTAAGAGATAGGCGTCCTGAAAACGCTGTGTTAGAAACATTTCTGTTGCGGTCTGCAAAGCTTCCAGTGCGCCCGGTGTAATAAAGAACTGATGGCGTCCAGCACTAAGAATTGCTTCACGTACCAGACGGGAGAAGGGCAGACGCGGCATCATAAAGTTAGGAGACAACTGAAGTTTCATGATTTCAAGCTGCATCTTACGTTGCCGTTGCTGGGGATTGTATTGTTTTCGTCTGTTGGCGTTCCTAGGCTGCAGTGGCGGCCTTGTGTTTTGGGTCGTCCGACTGGTTCCTGCTCGTTGTTGTCGTGTTGATGACTCGTCCTCCACGTCCTCATCATCAGTCGACGTAGCATTACGACGCTGCCGTGTTGTGTTAGCTTCACGTAATGTTGAACGGCGGGGTGTATTTAAGCGGCTTGTCGTAAATTCCAAACCGTAATCGGTAGCGCCTCCTGATTCTGGCGAATTAAAAGAAGCATTCTCATCCGATATTTCTTGTGTTGTTTTTTTTTGCGCAACACGCTTTGCGCCACTCAGTCTTGCAGGAGGACGCATTTAATATTTTCCAAAGCAAACTGAAACTAATAAATAATCAAAAACAAAATATATATCAGCTTGGTTTACAAGAATTCGCGCGTTTTTATGAACGCTAAATCAGCAGTGTGACCAAAATATGTAACTAGAAAATACTAGTTTAGATTATATACGGGTTTAGATTTTTTAATCTTATAATGGGTGTTTAAGAATCCAATTGTGTTGAGGATTTTAGTAAATAATTGTAAATTTTGTAATCGTGCTTAATTAAGAAAAAAATGCACACATATATATATATATATTTTTTTTTTTTGAAACATGAAAATAAACAGCAAGCGGTCACACCTCTTGGCCTAGTAGTGCTGTGCAATGTGAGACAAATTGGCGTTTAACACCACTGTTCCTTAATTTCCCAAACAGCTGAAAGTCCGTCTTCGCCAAATTTCTGTAGTTAGTATTTGTTTATGTTAATTGGACGGCTTAAAATTCAATCACTATGCCAGACGACTCCAGTGCCACCCAGGAAAGGGATTTCACCTTAGAGCGTGACTCGGAATTGCGCTTTGAAATTGAGCAGCCAGATGCTAAAGTTCTGGTCTCGGTAAATTTGTTGGACTTTTGTTAATCAAATATTTATATATATTAAATAATCGAATGGATTAACAGCTCGTCAACGGCTTTGCCGAGCTTTTTGGCACCGAATTGGTAAAGAAAAAGAAGTACGAATTTGGCATGGGTGCTAAAGTAGCAATTTATACCTATCAAGGCTGTTTTCTACATGTGACGGGCAACATGGATGTGTGCTACATATCAAAAGTGACTCCAATGGTACAGTATGTAAACTGTCACGCCGCCCTCGAACAGTTTCGCGTTGAAGCCGAGGCGCGAGATGAGCGTGGACCCGTAGCGTTAGTAGTGGGCCCAGTGGATGTGGGCAAGAGCACGCTATGTCGCATACTACTCAATTACGCAGTTCGGGAAGGTAGAAGGCCACTCTATGCGGACATCGATGTAGGGCAAGGCGCGATTTCAATACCTGGCAACATTGCAACCATACTAATTGAACGCCCTGCCAATGTAGAGGAGGGCTTCGCAAAGACAGCACCATTGGTTTATCACTTTGGTCACAAATCGCCCAGTGGCAATAACGTGCTCTACAACTCGGTTATTTCTAGAATGGCAGAGGTAACACTACATTCACTCGATGCCAACAAGCGGAGTAAGCTTAAGACCGTCTAATTTGGTTTGCCCATTATTACTTTTCTGATTCATTGCAGCGAAACACTCTGGCATCATTGTGAATACTTGTGGCTGGGTAAAGGGTTCCGGCTACGCCCATTTGTTGCACGCAGCCAAAGCATACAGAGCACGCGCTATTTTTGTGCTAGATCAGGAGCGTCTCTACAATGAGTTGCTACGCGATATAGGTCCTCATGTGCATGTTGTGCTATTGCCTAAGAGCGGCGGCGTTGTAGAGCGCAACAAAAAACAGCGTCACGAGGCACGCGATCAGCGCATCAAGGAATATTTTTATGGAAATGCGCGTAACCCATTCTATCCCTTTTCATTTGAGGTAAAGTTTCAGGACTTGCGTCTCTACAAGATTGGCGCGCCTCCTTTACCTAATTCTTGTATGCCAATAGGGATGAAAGCCGAAGATAACAAGAAGAAAGTTGTAGCTGTGACACCATCTCAGTCCTTACTGCATCACCTTCTGACTCTCAGTTTTGCTGAGTCCACGGATGACGATGTCATTGGCACCAATATTGCTGGCTTTTGCTGCGTGTAAGTTATGACACATAAAACGTGCAGTGTTTATATGAAAATTACGAATTTCCTTTGCAAGCAGCACCGAAGTGGACATGGAACGCCAATCAGTAATGTTGCTATCGCCGCAGCCTCGGCCCTTACCGCCCAATGCGCTCTTATTATGGTCCGAGTTGCAGTTTATGGACAATCATGCCTAGCATTAGCTAAAATAATTCCTAGCTAATAAGTATTTACATAAGTACAAATGTAATGCAGTGTTTTCGAAAATTATATATTTTTGGGACGTTTCAAACAGTTGATGATTTCGCATAAATTACATAAAGGTAGCATATATATATTTTATCAGGTAGGAGCATATGGTTTATTCATTCGCATACATTGTTTTATTTCTTTCTTGAATTTATTGAAAAAACGAAACAAATTGATATGCTCAAAAAATGATCATTCAATTTACAGCATTTATCAAATTCTAAATACCTTTGAGCTAAACTGTATCAGTATGTCTATAAGCAAAGAGACTTTGCTAAGCAATGTAGGTGATTATTTCAAATTACTCAGATCAAAATTTTATATAATCTGTCAATTTATCCAGCGGTTCTCGAGTTTTACATGCTCGTATCCCAAACACACATTCGAAACAAGTCTTTTGTCTATTATTCCAAAAAGTTGTATACAATAGATTTCAGCTTCTAAAAGAAGTCTTTTGTTTCTTATTCCAAATATTTTTTACCTTTCAATTATATCAGTCTATTTTTATTGTTAATATGTATTAATACATTTTCCAAAAATTTTAAAGTAAACTTGAGGTTTGAATTGCTTAGATTATATTTTTGGTGGGAGAAGGTTGGTCTATTCCCAGCACTCAGACAGCCTTGCCCATTGTGCCATGCCCAATAGAGGAAGTTAATGGAGAGAATGGACAGTTGAAGTAAGGCAGAGAGAGTACGAAAACAGATTCCTTATTGACACAATTTTCCCAACTCCCGTAGGAAGTCGTGAAGACTGAGAACGGGGAAAGTATACACCTCATACATGGTGAGTGTATCAGATCCCAAAATGCGAATCCGCGTCCTTGCAAAAGCCGGACAGTAGCACAGAAAGTGCTCCGTGGAGTCGGCTTCTTCATGGGCCAAAATGGTTAGTTATATATAAATTATTAGGTTTATTGTTGAACCCTTTCTATTATGGTAATCTGAAGACAAGTAATGCATTATTGAAGAAATCGGGGGAAAAATGGAATTTTTGTTGCGATGCGTTTCTTATTATTACATTTGGTTGTTTTCGGTTGTCGTTATATTCTTACAATGTTTATGCAACAATAAATGTTGTATTAAAGGTTACAAACCCTGTACGAGATTGAGTTAAGCCTAAATCTATATATAAATACGCTAAATAAAAATTCAGTATGGTACCGATAACTCCGCATTAACGCAACATTTTCAGGTGAAAATTATACCATTCCATAGAAAAATTGCTTGCGGATTGCAGTCTCAACTGGATACGTTGCGTTTTAATTTTTTTTTCTCCTCTTCGTCATCAGCTGTTATGAGAGCATGTATTAAGTCGTCGAATGTCGACGACAAGGCGAACAGTAGTTACCACAAATATCTTAGAGTGCAAATTACCATCAAAATAATTGCAGTTCTTCAAATTAAAAATGGAATGCGTACAAAACCTTGCTTAAACTCTATCGAAATATATTTAAGTTCTTATTTGTACAGCTCAGATAGCATAAAATTTTCATATATGCGTAAACATCAGTATTTCTTATATTGTACCTTCTCAGAATTTATATTTTCTATCCATTGTTGATTTGATTTGAAAAAATCGTTCCATATCGATATCAAAAATAGTATTCTGTTTAATATCATCTCCAAATATCGAAAAAGTTGCTTTTAAACATCGATATGCCCATACATCGGTATGATATCAACAACCCTATTCATTCGCTGTTTTTCTTTTTCGCTGTGCGCACGACATCCGCCGCTGTTTGTTCATATAAAACAATTTACGTTCGTTTGGCGGTACATAAAATGCAAGCTAAACTAAACAAAAGTGCAATAATATGCTTAAAGTATATTTAACCAATTAAAGTAAGTCAAATAAATAACAATGGTGCGCTAAATTGTTGATTTACAACGCAGAACACGGCAATGCAATGCACCATTAGCAACGCAAGGTGTATTTTGTGTTCCAAAATAAATAAATACCTAAAATAAATCAACAAAATGGCTACGCATAACTTTTAACGCGGTGCCTGTAACAATTGCGTGTTTAATTATTAATTCTTATCGCTTTCGACGGTATTTCATTATACACATATGCTCCAACATTTGTCGTGTTTTTGTTGTTGCTGTGCCACTAAGCACTGTGCAGCGCGTGCAAGTTGTGCATGTGTGTGCGTGAGATTGTGTGCGTTTGTGTCTTAAAAATTGTACAAAATTTATCTAAAAGCAAAGCAGGTCTAATGCCAGAGTACATATGCGCGTAATTCACACAATTCATTTAAATTCGTGGCCGCTGCCTTGCTAGCCGGCCCGGCGAGGTCGGTCGCTTCATGCCCTGCGCAGCATCTATCTCTGGTTGCTGTGCTGTATGCCGCATGCCGCTTTGTTTGCTTTGTTATTTTTGTGTGTGTAATTTTCCATTGGGGGCTTAGATTTACAGGCTGTCTGTCCTGTGCTGCTTGTTTTTTGTCCGGCGTACGATCAAAACCATTAGTCGAGTCGATATAGCCATGTCCGATTGTCCGTATCTAAACATCGGAGACCATAACAGTTAGCGCATTATCCGTACTTCTGTTCTAATTATTATATCATGTCCCATACCATTAAATGCAATACAGGGTATCGAAATCATACATTTTAACTTAACACTCGAATAGCGAAATTAAAAAAGCAAATTCTTTTTTAGTAGCGCCAATGTATTTTTCTTTTGTTTTTGCCACATATAGAAATAATAAATATTTGCGTTAAAAATTTGTTATATAGACACTAAATAGATTTTACTCGCATTTGCCAATGGTTTGTTGCCTGTTTTTATGCCAAATGTCGTTGCGTTTTTGAAAGTGTAAAATGGCTCGAGAGCCATATAGTACCACAAGGCATACTAACATTAAGCTTAAACAAATTAAATCACAATTGTGCCAAATAACAACAACAAGAACACACACAAAACAACAAACAACAAAAATATGTGCTCATAAAAGGATAAGCGGTGTTGAAGGAGTATTAACGTGGATTCTTCTTCTATGTTGCTGCATCTCCAACAGTTTGCAGTTTAAGAATGGTAAGTTCCTAATACCTGCTACTATATACAGATGCATGTACATCCTAATACATAGTAGGCTAGCTATGTATACATATGTACATATATAATGCTAGAATGCACATGCATGTACATATGTACATACATATAATACATTTCTCATTATGTTAAGCGGCTTTTAAGTTGCAGTTTCCTCTTTACTGTATCAAATTGTCGCAAGTACAAAGCGGAATTGCAGCAAACCCATTCAAATATGTACGTTTCAAAGCAAACAGAACTCAACAACAATCAATTTGAGCAAAGAGAAAAAAATCGATATTCATTTGATGTCTTTTCGATTAATTTGAGCAAGCTGCAGTTGGCAACGCGCCCAAGTTCATTAACATGCATTTTCTAAGCATTTTCCTTTCACAACTCTCACACGCACAAATAAATAGTATAATGGGAACAGAAAAGAAGCACGTACATACATATGTACATTCGAATGTATGTGGAAAACGTTGTTCTTTTGTAGACCCTGCCAGGGTGTGGTGTGGGCAAACTGCCGTAACTTTGTTTTTCTGGTTTTCACTGCACTTTTATGTTTTCCAGTAAAATCCCCAGTAAAATGTGTACTAAAAGTATTCGCACATTATCAGAATTAGGAAATTAGGCGCTTACAGAACAGATTCAAATCCAATAATGGGTAATCAATAACTTTTTAATGACGATGGCTGGTGGACGCAGAGAAGTGCAATTTTAAGTTTCATTACAAACAAATTAGAGCGCTCCACTACACTAATTCACTGTTTGTATAGGCTTGGTCCAATTTTTCCCATGAAACTTTTCTTTTTTTCATTACTTTTTCCGTTATTTTATATGGCCAGCTACATATATGGTATAGTGATTTTTATTTTAATTTGGTACAATTGAAGATCCAACTTAAATTTAATAATAGCGCCTAATTTTTGAAACACGGTCATCTGTATAATGAGCATAAATATCGTAGCTTAAGTTTTCCGAGCTGTGACAATCTATGCAATATTGTTGCTTATTTTTGAAACTTTTTTATATGGTTAAATCTTTTAAGTCGACAACCTTTTTTGGTTTCACATTTTAAAAATTTATGAAATTTTTGTCACAAATTCTTTATGAAAACTGAGTTTACGGAAGATGTTAATTATTAATTAGCTCTTGTGTTTCTGCGCACGAACGGTCGTTAACGTTCGGGGTATCCTTATCGCAGGCTATTTTTGTTTTGCCTTTTTTTTATTGGAAATGGGGCTTTATGTGGTGGGTCCCAAACCCTACGCACAACCCTTTTAAGGCCTAGGGTGGCTCTACTGGTATAAACCAGTGTCATTGTTAGTCCCCTTATACGACAAGCTTTGACCTGCTGAGGTGGTATTCTCTAGAGAAAGTGTAGTTGGCATTCGCTATTTGTCTCTGAAACGTATTTTGTAGTTTATTCCATATTAGTATCCATAGTGGTTGCGTCAACACAATTTCGAGTCAATGTTCGAGTGTGATCGAAAAATTTGGTATTCGTTGCAGTTCTATGATAGAAACTAAAAGATATAGGTAATAATGTAGCAATTTTAGGCCCGACCTCCTATAAACGTCAACAACATTTTACGTTTTACAGCAATGTTAACGATAACATTTATGTTAGAGCCACCAAATTTGGTACGAAGACTCATGTTAAGCTTATAAACCAAACATTGTTGACATTTTTCCGAATCCAATATGTTTTTTGACCCTTCTAAAGCAAGTAACTTCGTTTTGTAATGCGCCTTGCTCTGATGTTTCTCCTTCTACTACTTGTGTCACTACTACTACTATGTACTGTTACTGCAACTTCTATTGCAGTAAAACTTATTTAGAGTCTACTCCAGTACGCACTCAACATGATTGCACTGGGCATAATTTAGTACTTGTACTTTACCACAACAGTTGATTTTGCGACGTTAATGAGCTGTATGCACAAAAAACCACTACTCTAATAATACAGTACCAGTCATAGTAAGCCCCAAAAAAAAAGTACATACATACATTTACCAAGATTGCGTAGCCTGCTGCTGCCTGCATATTAAAAATTCACAAAGCTTTGACCCTACCCAACCATAATTTTTCCTTTGAGTTGTAAGTATGGTACACTAACTGAACAGACAACTTCTACACTCACTGGTACAGTTGAAAGAAGGGCAGGGATTTAAGGGCTCAAAAGCGCCTTTGTCAATTTCGAAAAGTATAAAAAAGTGGGCACACTATAGTGGTCAAGTTAATGGGCACAAAAGCTGCAAAATTGTCGGTGTATGAGTATGTCGACTACGCTGACTGGACTGTCTCGTTTGAAAAAAGGATAAAATAGACATACTACATAGCAGAAAATCTGCAATTCAGCAAAAAAGTGGTACATAGTAGCCTTAAAGTGTCGAAGTTTTGATACTCTTGATTGTATTAATTTTAATTCGAAGAAAAAAAAAGTCTGTGTACAATGAGTCGTACAATTTTCAATGTAGATTTAGAAGCTTTCCTATCGTTAACTCTAAATGGCCATTCTTTGTAGTTAATGATTTTTTTATCTTCTTCTTAACTAACAACCCGTTATCGGGTTACGGCCTGATGTAAATACCTTCTTTCATTGGAATTGTGGTTAAACGTGGTGGGTCCCAATCCCTAATCAAAACCCTGTTAGGGCCTATTGGTCTCGAAAGAATCCAGTGTCATTGTTAGTCGCATCATACGACAAGCTTTGACCTGCTGAGGTGGTATTCTCTACCCGCACATTTTTATTTTAATTGTACCTCATTTGTACCATATTTAATGAGCTAAAAACGATTTATGTTCATATGCTTGAAAATATACTAAAAGTCGAATTCCTATAAAACTTTATAAGAAAAATGAACCAAATTACCTTTCAATTAAGAAACAAATATGTGTTATGGGGTCTTCTTGCCAGGCGTTAAAAAAGTTTTAGGACACACACTTATTTTTATTTCAAAAGCATTTTACCATTCTTAAGCTTTTAGAAAAACTCATAGTACAATATTTTATTGGAAGAGTATAAGAATTCCTTAGTACTATGGAGTAGCATGCTCAAAGCAAGTGGCACATGCTGCCAAAAAGACGATTGCAAAAACTTCAATTTGTCGACTGCAGAAAAAGTAAAAAACGCGCATCAAACTCACACAAAGCAGTCTTTAATCTGTATCCTGCATGCACAGAAAAAAATATAATAAAAATTTGATGCATTGTTGGAATGTGCCCGACAGTGGGATACCCTGTACCAATTTTTTCCATGAAATCAAATTTCTGTGCAAACTTTTGTATCGTTAAGGGCTATGGGTGTAATAACGGTAACTGTAATAGGGGGGTAGGGGGATTAATCAGGAAAACATGGTTTGGTTTATAAGCCTAATATGAGTCTACGTACTTTATTTGGTTAGCATAAATGTTAACGGTAACTTTATACAAAGTGAAATTCTGTTGCAGTTTATAAGAGGAGGGGTTTAAAATTGGCCTATTATTAACTTTACCCTTTACAGTTTCTATCTGATCTTAATTATTTTCACACTTATAGTGTGCCAAGTGTCAATTGAATAACTTTTATGGTGTGGCTGTTAACCGTGAAAATCTGTCACGGGGGAAGGGGGTATGATGTCGCCATGATTCGACAAACTTTTTGTGGCTCAAACTCTCATAGTGTCATAGACCAACACGGACAGACGGACGGACGCACCTGATCATTTTTGCCATGGAACATATTGACTGCCATGACTCCTTCTGCCTGTTACATCTTCTTCTTCTTAACTGTCCATAACAACCCGTTATTGGGTTACGGCCTGATGTAAATACATTCTTTCATTGGAATTTTACGTGGTGGGTCTCCAACCCTACGCACAACCCTTTTAAGGTCTACTGGTCTCCAAAGAACCTAGTGTCATTGTTAGTCACCTCATACGACAAGCTTTGACCTGCTGAGGTGGTATTCTCTAACCCGCTCACCACAGAGTGCCTGTTACATGCATTGCACAAATCTATAATACCCTTCTACACTTTGTGTACAGGGTATAATAAAAAAGGTAGTATGAGCCTTGCAGCTTCCCTCCGCTTACTGCGCTGCTTA
Organism: Chymomyza caudatula; assembly: GCA_035041775.1. Lineage (NCBI taxonomy): Eukaryota > Metazoa > Arthropoda > Insecta > Diptera > Drosophilidae > Chymomyza > Chymomyza caudatula. The sequence continues at coordinate 654,050 of JAWNKW010000200.1, read as the reverse complement.
CTTTCTTTAACACTTTGACGCGCGCTACTCGCTTACAAAGTGTTGCCTACAGCTCTGCTGCTGCTGCTGTCAACGTCAACGCGAGCTGCTGCTGTGACGCTTTTTGAACTGCCCTTTTTGCAGTGACTACTGTTGTTGGCGCTTTTACTACGCTTTGGCGTAAAATTTGTTGTTGCAGTTTAGCGCTGCCATCAGGAGTCGTCTCTATGAGGGACACGGAGTATGTGGGAGCTGGTTGCGCCACACTCGTACTTTTTATTTGTCGTCGCTTTGGCGTTATTTGCTATGCTGCTATTTACTATGTGACGTACTACGATGCTTTTAACATACTCCCTTCATTCAGTTGGGACACCTTTCCCTGTTGTTGACATTGATTTTGATTTCATTTATGTGCTCGCTCTCTTTTGTTGTTAGCACGCGCTTTGATGATGACATTTGCATAGAAAGGATAAAAGAGAAAGCCTTTGGCAAGATGTTTACCAATACTTTTTACTTTTCCGCAAAAAAGTATTTCGATTGGCCAAAAAAGACAAATCTCTAATTTTATGTTTTTCGACGATTTAAGCACTCCAACAACTTTTCCGACGATTTAACGTTGTTTTTGTATTCGTGCATTGTCGTTGTCGATGTAGTGTGCCATTTCAATAACTTTAGTAATATCCACTATAGCAAACTAAATGTTTTTGTATCTTGTTTGGCATGTTTTCAAAGTGTATTCTATTGAATTTGAGCACTCTAGTCGCTATAGTTGGGTCGCCAGAGGAATTGAAGTAAATAATTTAAAAATACAGTGCAGACCGGACAGAGTGAACAGTTGGTAATGTGAACATTTTTTTTTTTACATTAACTACTCTAAAATCCGAAAGAGTGGACATTTTTTTTAAAATTTTTTATTGTATATTTTTATTGAATGTAGTAAAATATATTCCATAATTAAGGTAAGCGAATTAAGTAATGGGGAACACATTTTCTAGGATAACAATTCTGGTATGCATGATTTTTAAACAGACTCAGAACCAGGCTCAGGCTGCACCAAGCTCAAAATCTAAAATATCCAGAATGATGGGCTAATCCGGACAGCCACGCCATGGCCCAGTAAACAATATATTGATATTGATTTTAAGTTGTGTGGAATCGAATGTTTGAACCTTTTTTGATACATTTTGAAGTGTTTCATACATTAGAATTCCTATTTTATGTCCGAATGTCACTTCTTTATAATATTTGAGACTATAGTGACAGTGGCGTATTCGGTTTGACCTCATTGAAAAGTGTCCGATTTAGCCCCACCCCGGCATCTTTTCAATAAGTTGTCATAACTCAGTCAATAATATTTTATCGTAAAATTCAATAGCTCCATTCGATTCGGCACATCTTAATTAGCTAATTAATTAATTAATTAGACAAATAAACAATTGGAGATTGTATAGTAGCTCATACCCGGGCGCTTTCAGGCAGTGTTTGGCCGTTCAGATACGATGCTTGGTTTCCCAGATATCGTATCTCTGTACACCTTGGAAGGGTTTTTTTTTTGGTTTATAAATATATAAAGAGACATCCTGACTATAATTGTGCATAGTATTATCTAAATACATGATAAATTCGTATCGATAGAGTGAACAAATTCGGTATTGTGAACACCCTTGGTTTTCCTTGCGGAAAAGCTTGAGTTGGTTACCAACTGTTTTTTTGCATTGTTATCGATCATAAACTTAGTATATGACATGTCCATGTCAGTTGGTTCAATTTGTGTTCAATTTGCAACTGAATTGTGTTGATTTTAGCTTTAAATGGCAGCAAATGCATTGCAAATAGGATTTCGCTTTAATTAAGCTAATCTTCGCAACCACTTACACGCACACATAAACAGGCAAATGACAACATGACAGCAACACAACCGTCTAACGCCAGCAGCAACAGCCACAAATATAGTACATATCGCTTTACAATTTAAACAATAATGTTGTGTTAGTGTGCCGGAGTGTGTGTTATTGTGTGTATTTGCATTGCTTTCAAAACCAACCGTATTTACTGTTTACGCTCCACCGTGCGATTGTAGTCACTGCAACAGCAGCAGCAATTGCAACAACAGCAACCGCATGTAATTTGGTTTCATTGCAACATTTCACAGCAACAACTGCAACGGAAATGGCAATAGTAGTAGCACTTGCAACGACAGCGGTAGTAAGTATCGATATAAACTCTTACCACCTTACTGATTTGTGCAGGCGGTCATTGCTGTCTGCTGACCGTTGCATGGCGTACGTTTATACGATGCCTAAATCGTAAACATTTTATGCTGATACCTTTTTCCCAAAACCTATAGTACATATTTAATGGTTCCGCTCTACTTGCGTTATTTTGTATGCCTATCAGCCTTATATAAAATAGTAATTAACTAATAAGGAGTTCCTAAGGGAATAATTCATTAAATTTGATTACGTCTTTGATCTATCTATCTACAATTATTATAGTCCATAATTCCTTACACTCTATGGGTATTGATCCAGTCAAATAAGGGTTTAATCTCGGAATGAAAGATAGTAAGCTGATATTTTGCATACGTCTTCGTTTAGGCATTCTACAATTTGTGTCAAAAGTCCCCAGAAATCCCGTGTAGCGTCTTAAGATATTCAAGGTGACGAAAATAGGTTTTTTGCAAATATATTGTTTCCTGAACATCAAATGAATTTTGGAGCCATACAAATTTTGTAAAGCATAAAATTCTTTACAATATCAATAAACCCTTATTGAGATATTTCCCAAAGAATGGAGAAAGATTTTCGAAAATTCGAAACGCAAATAGGGAGATATGAGACCCGTGTCGGTTTTAGATTTTTATATTGTCACAAGCTCATAGTTAGTTCCAATGGAGGAACAAATTAGGTAAAATATACAAAAAGATGATTCAAATTTTGAACTATAACCAGGAGGGAAAAGGCCTCCTTGTGTGTGAATATCACGCAATTCATTCATCCATAAACTATGGATTTTGTATATGCACATATATGTGGTTTTGTGGCTTGTTGTATGCATCGGTGCGACTATTGCCAGTACATTGGCTACATATTTGCAGTTAGGACCAGCCTTAGGAAGCAGAGCAGCAGCAGCAGTAAAAACAGCAACAAACCGCAGTGGCAGACACATAAGCTACGTACGCTGATTGGCTCGTATCCCTGGTTCTTCATTGCTCTTGTTTTTTTGCCGTCTCTTTGCGCTTATCACTTATCGTAATCTTGTAATTACGTGTGTTCCACAAATGTTAATTGCAAAAAGGAAATATCGATAGGTAAAACCATTCCAGTTGTTTATGCGCTCAGATGCGTTCCGTTTGTCGAGCTCTCTGAATGTCTGTCTGAGTGGCTCTGTTCACCGTGCCAGCGCACCACCACATGTAGTTCTTGTTGTTGTTGTTCTGCTGTTTCGCGGTTCGTTTATGGCGTGTAATTAACGAGATATCAGCTCGCCGGTGTTGGCTGCCTCACATTTGACTCGTTGCTGCCCTCGTTGCCCGTTTGTTGTTCAAAGTAATAGTAGTTAAACTTTTACTTGATGGTTTTTATGGAGCTTTGTGTTAATACAAATGTGTTAATGTGGGTAGAGATAGAGAGTGCAGTCAATCTTTGCAGGTTTTCAAGTGTTGGGGAACGTTCTGTTGTTTAACATGCCATTTTTCCATTCTCCGGTCAACCACGACGCTCATTGACTCCATTGAAATCGGTACGCAAATATATGAAATAAATGTAACCAACTATCCAGAAGTATATTTTTAATGCTGTGAGAATTAAAACGGTTAAAAGCTAATATCGTAGACCTATATTAATTCTTACCGAATATAATGAGCAAAATTAAGCTCAATAAGTAATACCTGAATGCAATAAGGAAGCTCAATGTCATGGAAAAGTATATGATGAGCATAAAGAACGACTGATATAACCAAATGCCTAAAAGTAGAAAGTTATCCTACGAATTGTGTATATTAGACACATAAAAGTAACAGGCATCAAACCAACTAAAACGACCAACAATGTCATTCTCTAACCAAAACTACTATTACTTGCAAGTATGAAGTTGCAAATCTTTAAAGTTGGGCGACCCAAAAAACAATTCACTCACTGTAAGCACGCCTGCAATAAGACCAATATCCGCTAACAGTTCTGATATTTGAATGAATATTAAAGGCATCCAATTTTTAAAAAGAATATTAGCAAATAGTTTTCCGAAATTGTCCTCATTGATTAAAACGAATAAACCGGTATTATTGAATCCTTCGCCAGTTAGTTGCTTTTGGTTACAGTTGTATCCTGTTGAAGCTAAAGTTCTTCATTTCTCTTTAAATATTCTTAAAAACTTGATTTACCGAAATATATGGGAAACGTTAAAAACATTGAATACAGTATTAAACGCAAGACATCGATTGTCACATAGGTAACGCCAATTATAATCAAACCATGATACAAGGTAAACAACCAGCAACAAATTTCCACCATACTAAATTCTTTTTTAACTACATTACTTACTTACTAACACTAGTTTCACTAAAGTAACAAACCAACCAAAGCCTGCTTTTGTGTCACACTATATTAACTATCTAACTTGTATTCGTGTTACAAGTTCCTCTACATTTTGTTTGTCATCAAATCCACTGTTTTCTGAATCCGCACCTAAATCAACTAACTACTCATGTATGTAGTTACCAAACGAAGTAACAATTTTATAAAAGTATGGTGATATAAAAAAAAAAAACGACGGGATTGGGAAGTTTAAGTTGTATACAAGAAAGTTCGTGCTCCGTAGATGATCTTCCCCGATACGTTGCGAAAAAAAATCAGACGTGTTGTTTAAAAAATAATACCGTGGTTTGTCTTGACTGGCCAAGCAAGACACTGTGTGTTGCTCTCGATAAACGATCCTCCAATATAAAGTCAAAGGGTCTAGCTGGTTATGTTCCTTTCAAAAATACCAATGCACAAGAGTAATACTTTTCAATCAAATTTCAAACCATTTATTTTAGCACAAAATTTTTGTTTTTCGGCCAGAACACGCCGTAATGTTCCAGTAGATAGGGAAGCTAGGTGATCGACAAGAACATAAGTAACTATTACAATTTTGTAATATTAATAATATTTTAATATTATATTTTGCTGCTTTTTATCAACAGTGTGAATTCGCCATAAGAGCACAAAAGTGCGATAATTTGCCCAAATAATCGACTGAATTCCCGATATTGAGTAGTAACCAATAATTTATGGATTGCAAACTGTTATTGGTAGCTGTTCAGAATAAAACTGTAAAGATTTGAATTTTTACTTAATATTTGTTTCCTAGAATTCAGCAGGGATTTTTGCATTGGACTCAAATCTGAGTCAAAAATATTTTACGATCGATAAGTTTAACTTTAGTTCTTTTAAAAAATCATTGCTCATTTAAGCTCATTCATTAACCAATACTCTCTGTATTATCCATTAACAACTTAAATTTAAACAAACACGTCAGCAAATAATTACATCCCTAAACAGTCTGCAATTTACATACATACAAATATTTTTATAGTTAAGCAGGCAAACCCTGGGCGTCGGTCATTCTGTTTCCAATTCCAATTCTCTGTAGCTCTATCAGAATAAGCATTTAGCATACCCGATGCTGTTGTAGGCGCACAGTAACTAAAGAACTGCTCCAATCTGGTCTTGCCTGGCCGACAACAACAACAACAAGAGCGTCAACTTAACTTGGCCTACCCATGTCCATTGCTAACAAGCTACATTCGTTGGGACCGCCTCTCTTCCTCCTGTCCAGCAACATAATGCTTCACGTTGTTTGGACTGGCCCTGACTGCCTTCCTTCTGCTTGGCGTTGCTGTTGCTTTTATACCCTGTACACAAAGTGTAAAAGGATTTTATAGATTATTGTGCAATATATGTAACAGGCAGAAGAAGGCGTGGCAGGCCATATGTTCGATGGGCAAACATTATCAGGAGCAATAGCCGAGTCGATATAGTCATGCCGATCGATTTAACTTAATTACTGCCGATCCCCGCAACATATTGATATGAAAATTGCCGCATATATTCATGTGTTTTTGATCTATATTTCAAAATTCAACGACATTGGGCTAAGAACACCGGAGTTATGGCCATAAAAGCATGTTAACAGGCATATCGATCTTATGAAAAGAGACATAAAAGTGGATACTTACTTTCCCATTTTACCGTATTTATTGTTTATAAAGAAAAAGTTTATAGGGTATTCCACTGTCGGCCACCGTCCCGACTGTCTGCATCAAATTTTTTTATACTGTATTAAACGTCTGCGAGCTGATGCGGAGCTGCTGCTGCTGCGCTCTGCACCTTTGGCTAGCTCTCTTCCTACTGCTGCGCAACCTTACTTCGTCAATGTTGGCATCGACGCAGCGCATAAACATGCACATCGTTAAAGACGCTCACGAAGCGTCTTTCAGGGCTAAGAAGCCCTTTTGGACCAACGTCGACTTGTTTTGGGCCTACCAGCGAAGGCCTGCTTACAAATACACACATGGACATATTTTTAGGCTTGTTTTGGCTTTTTGACTGCGCTCTTTGTTTTCTTGTAATTAGTCTTGACTGCCGGTTGTTATTGTCTTTATCTTTCCTACATTTTGGTCTGGTTTTATTTCACTGAGAACTGCTTTTGGCTATTACAACTCCATGTGATCAACTGGAACTGCAATTGCTATGGCAACTTTACGGCTCACATCTTTTCATATATTAAATTCAAAAAATATTGATAAAAATGTTTTTTTGAAACGCCTATTCGTCTAGGCGGAGATCATTTAACAAAACACTCGGTTAATAACAGACGATCGTAATTTTATCGGTAGGACTAACCGGGTTTTCTTTGCATCATTTTTACTATTTGTTCGGTCCCAACGGAAACATTAAAGTAGCCATAAGTCTAAACATTAGATGCTAAAGACATCCTTTTATTGCCTGCCCATATTGTCTGACAATTGCCAATTTATTTGATTCCATTTGCCGATTTTGCACGGCTTTCCATATCACCAATTTAAGTTTATTTATGGCTTTTTCATTCTCCCCTCTATATGCCAGCGTGGCGTTTGTCAATTTTTAACCTGTTGTGCATACTAATTTGTCGAGACTTTGTGCCGCTGCTGTACGACCGTACGACCAGGTCCCCAACTTTTCAGACCAATTCCTCGGGTCTGCCTGCGCCAGCTATAATTTAGTGACATTTTGAATGATTTGTAGCCCAAACCAAATACCCTTGGTGATTTTTTAATTAACTTTTGTGGCTCATAAATTAAGGTCTGTTTATATTTATTGATTGAAAAAATCGAAATACGTATATACAAGCATATTAATGGAACTGAGCAAAGGTTGATCAATTATGAAAAGGCAACGGGCGTTTCGGCTTTTTTTTGTTGTTTTTTATGAAAAACTAAAAGCTTGTTACGCAACTTTTTTATAATTTTTGGTTGGCTTTAACAATTTCTTCTCCACTATGTGGAATCAAATTTGTTTTTCGAATAACAAAAACCAAGAAGTAGAGACCAAACCATGTGAAATTCTTCAAGCAAACATCATTAGTTACAAGCGGTTTAATTTAAAAACTCAAACATACACACAGATATATGCTAACTCTAGACATACATACATAACGTGTAGACACCATTCGAACGCTACACGTAACTTTAACTCAAATTATGAAGCAAAATGGAAACGCTTCCAAAACTTATTGCACTTGTGAATTTTAATTGTTTTCTATAGGAAAATATACTGATAATGAAACAGCTGCACTGCTATTTATTTTAATAAAATTTTTAAGTCTCCGGCGTAATAAACGCTTTGACAATTTCTATTTTTCTATTAAAATTTGAACGTAAACCGACTCTTAGACAATAAGTTATGTATCACCACTTTTTGACAAAGGCGTATGAGTTTGCTGTGTCCTTTCCCATAAGAATTTTATTTAATATTTTTACTAGGCCCGATCGCAGGCTTTGGTGGATTCAACCTATGCAACAATTCCTTGGTTAAGTTACTTAAATAAGAAAAATGTACTTTTACCTTTTCGCAAAAACGTATTGCGAATGCCACAGAACTAAAATCTCTAATTATATGTTTTTCGACGATTTAAGCACTCTGACAACTTTTCCGGCGATTTAGCGAGGTTTTTGTGTTTGTGCGTTGTCGTTGTCGATGTAGTGCGTTATTCCAATAACTTTAGTAATTTCGACTTTAGCAAGCTAAATGTTTTTCTATCGTGTTAGGCATGTCTTCCATTGAATTTGAGCACTCTAGTTGGGTAGTCAGAGGAACAGTAAATAATTTTCAAAATTTTAATTTGAACAAAATATATATGTACATAGTACATACAAACAAACAAACTTGCTTAGGCGCTTGTTACATGAAGCGAGATTTTTAGGTGAGAAAAAGAAAAAATCACAAAATCGCGCTCGATATTAGAATGCATTCTAATATGAAACAAGTCGCATAGGGTTGCAGTCGTGACATTATCGTACCTACAAACGTTGCGAGGTACAAATCACACGGCCTCGCTTGAAAATCTCGCTTCGTGTAACAGACGCCTTACAAACATATCTGTCGCTCCAAAAAGCTAACGTATGTGCATAGTTAGTTTTGAGCAACGTTGGTAGGATTAGAAGCAGCAATATCATATATTTTTTACGAAAGTAACAATGGATAACGCCATGGAGGGATGAAAATCTTCAAAAGATACTGACGGCCGGACCACCAGCATGCACGATTCATGTCGTAATCCAACGACAATGCCTACGTACTAACGACACCCCTTTACACCACCACTCCCCGCGGGAGTATTACTTTGCAGGGGAGGGTTGCCTCTTGTAAGCACACACATCTCAGCTCTCTTTTGTATCTCTCAGATCCTTCTGGATGCCTGGATGAGCTGAGTAACTTCCTTCCTTTTACTTTCCCTTCTCAATTATGACTCCATTATGCGTTCTCCTCTTCACGACGTGCCCTCTCGCAACGTCGCAAATCGCCTTGTATGTGGATAATCAGCTGGCTGATCCTTAGCCAGTTATCATCACTTTTTAGCATGTACCCGGTTAGCTCCTCCGGGGAAGGAAGTATGCCCGCTCAGTTCCTGTATACAGGACATGCTCCGCATTCTCGTTATTGTTAGGGCAGCTCGGGCATAGTGGGGTTCGCTTATGCTTGAACCTGAACAGATAATCCCTATAACCGCCGTGATTTGACATGTGTGTGTGTGTGTAAATCTATCAATAGGCGCATTTCTAATATTGTGTTAAACATTTCTTCCACTCTGGTTACATCTATCTAGCTCTTTTTATCACATGGAATGCGTGTATGTACAATTGCTTATTATACAAAATTAGTTGAAGTGCAGAGTCAAGTGCAGCGGCAGCAGAGCATCATCGACATCAAGGAGAGCAGCATCAACAACAACAACTAACCAACAATTAAAGTGTTGATAAACAAATCGTCGCTGCTTGTGTGTGTAATGTTAGTGTTTTGTTTATATTTTCTACAGTTCTCTCCAATGTATACTTAACAAGGTAACGTCGTCGTTGAGCGAACATTCTTAAAACTTTGTGAGAGGTTGAAATAGCGAAAAAGAAAGGCGAAATTTTCTCTCGCTGCTGAAAAACACACATACAGTTGTAAACATAGAGCAATGCATATACATATACACATAGCATAAACTAAAATAACATGCGCGACACACAACCTCCCTCATTGAAATTCGCAAGAGAATGAGAAATTAAGAAACTGCGCTGCTGACGTCGCAGCGACGACGTTACCTTGTTAAGTATACATTGGTTCTCTATGTCTTTTCTTTCATGTTACTGTTACTCTCTCTATTGCTCTTTGCACTTTTTCAGCGAGCAACCCGTTATGTGTTGTAAGTTTATTCATTCCTCTCTCTGCCCACTTCCATGCTGTAATGTCATTAACACTATATGTCTGCATATTGGCAGAGAATCATCGCCATCGGCATCTTAATAATGACATTTATGTGTAACGTGTTAAAATATTAAATTGCCACACATGCAGCATGTATGAGTAGCAATAACAATTTTTGTGGCAAACCAGCATCGGAGCTCCATACATTATTATTATTACTTTTTATATACCCTAGCGGAAGACTCACTGACTTTCAGATCAAGCAATGAGATGGACGAATCTAGCCAATAGTCTCTCAACTTTGAATCGTAATCTGAAATTCGGCATAGATGCATATCATTCAAATACTATGGATTTTTGAGACTTGGCTGTTATGAACCAATATTTAAACTTGGCGTTAAATATTGATAAAGACAATTTAAGATGACGGAATGCGAACGTTAATCTACTTTGATTGAATACCAAGTATTGAAAACTTTTGTCGTTCTAGGGTATTAAGGGTTTGGCCTAAAAAAAGTTTAAAAATCTTGCCCGTTGGTTTTTTCTCTCCAATTTTCAACAATTTACAATCATTTTCGAGATGGATTTTCATGCTGCGGTTGCAGGCATTGTGCTGCGTTTTTCTCTTTTGGATGCACTCATTACCTTGGTATGTGGTACATAATTTCTGGTCTCTACCACCATGTCAAGCGCAGCTCTCCAAAACTCATAACAGATCCCAAGCCGCAGACCAAACCTCTGAATAGCAGTCGCCTGTGTGTGGCATGGATTGGCATGTGTATGCAATTGGCATCTTTGCAATTGTTATAATTTGCCATATACATATTGAAATTGAATTGCGTTGCGTTGCATGCCAATCACATGCATAAATGGTATGCGTGTTTGGGTGCATCACTCACCTTCATGGTAAATGCAACTCTACGCTTGACTAATTTTGCATTCATGCCTGCGCTTCAAACTGCTGGCAAGCTCCAACAGAAATCGACTAAATAACAGCAAGTCAAGAGCAATTTTTACAAACTTATTTAGCCAAGAGTTGTTGTGTTGACAGTTGAATGCATTGATGCATAGTTAGCCTCCCACAAGTTTCCGTTTACAGTCCATGCTAATGATTACACACATTTTTGAAATTTCTTTTTATTTAAGGTTTCAATAAAGACTTGTGTATTACTTTGTAAAAGAGCATATAATTAAACCTCAGAAATAGTAAGGATTTCCCTCATACTGTGGATTACTCGCCACTGTCAATGGCGCAAATAGCTTGAACAATAACAAATTAAGTCGTCAATAAATCCCTATAGAAGTCGCATCATAATCTTTCTAGTCGAAGCGGTGCTCAACAGTGTGTCTCACTGTACCCATTTTTCCCCAAGAAAATGTTAAGATTTTTATACCCTGCACACAACGTGTAAAAGGTGTATATATTTGTGAGTGGCAGACAATATGCTCCATGGCAAAAATGATTATGAGCAATAGTCGAGTCAATATAGACATGTCCGGGCAAAGCTGCAAAAATTTTAACAAAAGAAAAAAATTAAAAGGGAATTGGAACCACAATTGAAATGAAAGAATGTATTTACATCAGGCCGTAACCCGATAACGGGGTTGTTATGGCCAGTTAAGAAGAAGAAAACATATTCCAATTTATATCAGCTGTACAATTTCTTTAACAAGAAATCTGCAATCCAAAAATTATGTTTGAAAATGGAGTCTTTTAAGCAATTTCTAATGCTCCAAAATCGAAAATGAAATAACATTTTAAGTCAACAAAACATAATAAAATGGTGAAATTGTCATGCAGTGTATTTAACCAAAGGCGAACTTGGTTAGTAGATAGTAAATTTCATTTTAGCTTCAAAGAACATTTGAATTTGTACTACCGCGTCTTTGGCCACGCCCTTTTCCCACAGTATGTACCACAAAATATCTGCTTCCGTTTTAATGTAATGATGATGGACCATCATTGATGGTTATTATGTTTTTCTTAATTCCGATTTCGATTAGTAGAGTAGCCGGTAGCTGAAAAGCGACCACTTTCAGTGGCACAGTGCATACATGTGCGTTTTTATACCGTTTATACAGCTACACAAGCAGCCTCACACGTTGACTGTACTAAAAATGGTAACGGTCCAAGATGCCACTCGTTACTCATTTAATAAATTGATTCACTATTAAGTGCAAGTAAACATTAATAGGGCAACACTGTTCAAATTAATTAAGTTTACAAGCAAGTAAACGCTAACAGCACAAAAAGTATGCCACTATCCACTGTGCAAATATTTAACTATTTAAAAAGTAAATTTAATAACGAACATTGGCGTTGCAGCACAGTTAAAAACCACAGACACACACCTTGTTGCAGCGTATTGGGTGCAACTGATGCAAACAGGCTATAATGTAAATTCAATATTGAATTTGTAAAAGGCAATATGTTAAATGAAATGCCACCATCAGATAAATGGAGTTTTAAACGACAACATGGCGACGGTCAATTCATGTGACAGGCATACAAAATAATTTGGAGAGTTGCTATATGACAGTATATAACTCTATTTGGTTGCCATTGTTGTTGCTATTGCAGTTGAATTGTGGAGTGTGCCAGGGCAACAACCAAACAAATTGACATTCAATTAGTTTACTTCTCAGCAGCGTAAAGTGGCGACGATTCATTGGCTGGCTGGCACTTTGGTCTGGGTGTACTGTCAGTTCTATCATGGCACAAACTACTGCACACATCCAGGCTGAAAGTTGTGGCCAATTTCAATTGCTGGCAGTGAGCTAGCTGTCAGAAATGCGAAAACATTTCTGAAAAACAACTACATACTTGTACAAGTGCCTGCATATATGTATAACAAAATCAATTGAAAAACGAATGACAGGACAAGCAATTGAGACGACTGATGCCTACTTCAGTTTGTGTTTGCTTGATGTTTGATGAATTGATTTCAATTGAATTAAAACTGGCCAGCAAGCAAGCAAACAAAATCCACATCAACAACTATAACTAGTACGGAAAAAATAGATTTGCAGTAATGAAGCTTCCATTCCTTCCATTGTTTACAGCTAGAAGCATATCATCTTAGTATGTAAACATGTAATAATTTCTTAATATAAATCAACGCGAATTCCACACAAACATAAAAATTAGCAAGATCAGTAGACAAACGAAAGTCAATAGTCGTTTTTGGTGCGATCGTGTGTTTTTTTGACGCTTTCTGCTCCATTCGCATCCATACGATTTTGCTGCTGCCCACTACAGTTGCAAAACCATCGATAGTGGCGCCATTCGATAGTTTCAGGATAAAGATTCGATGGTAGCAATAGTACCTCGGTATCCAGGAACAGGGAACCAGGACATGTTAAGTCTGGTCCTTAATTCGCTGACCATGATCGACGTTGTGCAAGGACTACAGATCACTACAGATCCCTACAGTTACAACTTTCTCTCATGGACCTTGCTCGCGGCATTTAGATTTTTATTATTTTATTTTAAAATGGGTAATCAAGGTTTATTGCGTTGTTGGAGGGGTTGATTCGGCAAATGGTCAACATTGTTTTTTTTTATTATCCTAAGATGAGTACGACATACTATGTATACACATATTACATATGGAAATTTTGTTGCCTATATTTATTCCCTGTAAACAAAGTTTAAAAGGGTACTATAGATTTGTGCAATGTATATAACAGGCAGAAGGAGGCGTGGCAGATTATATTTCCCATGGGAAAGAATTCTTAACAAGCTCTGCATCTGCGAGACTATAAGACTTAGGGACACAAAATTTTACCAAAAAGTTACGCGTAATTCCGAGAAATATGAAAGTTGTTGAATTAAGTTGATATCTGCCTCCGTTTCCCCCATCAGAATTTCGCGGTTAGTAGCCGCGCCGTTGAATTATTAACACGGAACTCGACAGAGGTTTGTGATGTGCCTTTGTGCATCTATGTTATAAATATGTTCGAAATCGGAATACACAAGAAGTTATAGTCAAAAATGTTTCTGATTTCAACCCCCTTCGCCTTTAAACTGCTCCAAAATTCTACCAAATTCAGGTATGGATATATGAGAGCTAGGATCAAAAAATTTGGTGTGGAGACTCGTATGAACATAATCACTAAAACTGTATTCCCTTTTTTTCAATACAAGCATTAATACCATAATAATTGCCATAATGATTGCCATAATGATTGCCATAATAATTGGCACACTCTACAATTGTAAAATTGCCACAAAAATTTATAAATGTGTTTTTGATCTAGGTTTGGAAATTTAACAACATTAGCCAAAGAATACTGAAGCTATGAGCATCAAAGTACTTCTTGCCCCCATAATAATCAACATCCCAATTGGAAACCATTTCAATTGGAACTTCTTATGGGCGATAAAGTGTATCCCACTGTCGGGCACTGTCCCGACTGTCTGCATCAAATTTTTTTTTGTTCTTCCGATCTAGAACTTTTACATTACATATATTTAGCATTGCAACTAAAGAAAAAAGCGCATATTTTGGTACGATTTTGATGTGTGTTCATAAGTAGACAGACGGACTTGACTATTGGTACTAATCAACAAATCTATAATAATGCTTTAAACATTACATAGAGAGTTTCTTATATACACAGCAAACGTCAGACCAAACTGTATTTACAATATACAAGCGTATAAATCCAATACAACGTCATCAATGAATGTTGCACAGATTGAGTTGAATTGAAATTTTAAAAAATCATCGATGTAGTCACCACTCGATCTTTTCGATAGTTTTGGGTGTCCACCATCGATACTATCGACTTTTGACTGGAACGTCTGATCCTAATACCGTTGCAAAGGTATTAAAGCGTAAATTAAATTAATTTCATAGACCGTTTTTTGATTTGGCTCTTTGTTTGGAAGATATGAGGGTTTAAATAAGAATTTTCCGTAGCTCTAGCGGTGTCTAGCGGTGTAAAAGCACATATGATAACTAGTCGTGGCTACAAGTACAACAAGACTTAAATAAAGTAAGTCGCATACACTGTGCAATAAATATAGCCTTTTAAAAATTTTGTCGAAATCTGAAACGCCTAAATGTTTCTGTTCGTCGTGAATTTTTTGTATCGTAGCGTTCCGAAACTTGGTACACATTTGTAAATAGCTAACTGAAAAACTTTTATTCTGGAGTTTGTTCCTGTATCCATATTATAATTTTTATTCTTATAATAATACATTATGTTCAAAAATCCAAATCAAATAATAAATTAAATTTCAAACATTTTTATAGATATTACTTAGTTCCTTTCATATCATTCCTATAAATAATACTTATACCATAACAAATCAAATTATAATGTTCATAAAACAAAATAATATTGGGGCTCATTAAAATAGTTCCAAAATAGAGAAAGAGCATTCCTTTTTTTTTTCGGACAACATCGTGGTTAGGCTTGTCGCTTAAGACTTCATTGCCACCGACACCGGCAACCACCATTTTGCTCGTTTACGCCACAGCCGAAATTAAATTTTTTGCACTGTGAGATATTGCCTTCAAAATTTTCTTGTAAAATTTAATGGCTAGAGGTAGAGAGGTGTGCAAATTAAAAGAAACTATCGATAGTGGTAAAAACAATCGATGGCGCCCAACCAAGAGTCCACCATCGATGTTATCGATAGTCAAATTGATGGTTTTGCAGCTCTAGTAGCAAGTACTTGCGGGCAAGTACCAAGTAAAACAAGAGCATGAAAATGGACCATGTATGGTAATGCGACGTTGTCTGGTTTGTGCCGGCCGTTCGCTTGTTGGTAATAAATTACAGCATAAATTATATTGAGACAACGCGTTGTGGTTGTTGTTGGTTTTGTTGAGTTTGTTGAGTTTGTTGCTTTTGATGTTGATGCAGTCAGCTAGCCCGTTGGTTGGTGTTGTAAAAGTAAATTGCCTACGAGATCGCAACAACACTACAAGCGACTCAGCAACTACAACAAGATACAAGTCGCTGAAAACAAATCACTTTTGCAATTGGCCAAAAGCGGAACTGCAACCAGCCGAGAGCAGCGCAGGGACGGACAACAACAACATCCAAGTCAAGGTACGATGGTCAAGTTTGCAAATTGATATTTTATTGCGATTTACTTTTTTTTTGTCATGCGTGTATGTATGTGTGTGTCTCTGTGTGTTTGTGTATGTAAGCGGGCAGCCCATAATTTATAAATCAATTTTAAATTTATGTTGGCACTTGGCCGACAGCAGTTGAGAGTGAGCTTGCCAGGAATTAATTGGATGTCAGCAGGACCAGTTAGTCAGCTGTTTACGAAAAGCGTTTCCCAACACAGAGGCGCAATGTTGCTAATCTTCTTCTTCTTAACTGGCCATAACAATCCATTATGGGGTTACGGTATACGGTTCTTACAGGTCTGCTCTCTGGACTTTGTAAACTTATAGGTCACCTGAGCTAGCTGGGCATCACCGGCTCTGCCACCTGCAGGTTCTGTGAACTTGGGTAGGAATCGTCCCAGCACATTCTAGCCGAGTGTGATGCCCTGGCAAGACGAAGGCGGACGCTCCTGGGCGGATACAGGATCACGATGGCCGATATTACCTGGTTGGAACTATCCCATATAATTCGGTTTATAACAGTGATAGGACTGACAGGGGAGCTGTTGGCTCAGTAGGGGGCACAATAGATCTCACATCACTATTACTATTACGGTATACGGTACTGATGTAAATACATTCTTTCATTGGAATTCTCTAACCCGCTCACGACACTAGGTCAACAAATTTAAATGAATATAAAATTAGTAAGCAATCTATGTAAGAATTTAGATATTACAAACTTCAATATTAATATTAAAGATCATGAACAGTTAAATTTGAATGTTAATGTATTTAAGAGCCATCAATAGATATGAGTTAATTTTATGCCCTGTACACAAAGTGTAAAAGGGTATTATAGATTTGTGCAATGTATGTAACAGGCAGAAGGAGGCGTGGCAGACCATATGTTCCATGGGCAAAAAGGATCAGGAGCAATAGTCGAGTCGATATAGACATATCCGTATGTCTGTCTGTCTGTCCGTCTGTGTTGCTCTCTGTTTCTCAGAGACTATAAGAGAAATTTTACCTAAAGTGCAAGTTTTTCGATTCATGTCGATACGTTACACGCGACAAATTTTCGCGGCTTACACCCACACGATAAAAGCTATCCAATTGAAATTTGGCACAGTTATGCAAACTGATATTGTGTATATGTTGTGTAAAAATTATCAAGATCGGATTGAAACTTTAAGAGATAAACATAATAAAGTTTGAACTAAAGGAGTTCGAACACCTAAGTATCGCTTAAGATATTTCTGACGTTTGCAAAGAAAATAAATTACAAAATTTAGAATAGTATATATGTAGACGAATATTAATCGATTATTGTAATAAATGTACCCCCTTCGCCTTTAAACTGCTCCAAAATTCTACCAAATTCAGGTATGGATATATGAGAGCTAGGATCAAAAAATTTGGTGTGGAGACTCGTATGAACATAATCACTAAAACTGTATTCCCTTTTTTTCAATACAAGCATTAATACCATAATAATTGCCATAATGATTGCCATAATGATTGCCATAATAATTGGCACACTCTACAATTGTAAAATTGCCACAAAAATTTATAAATGTGTTTTTGATCTAGGTTTGGAAATTTAACAACATTAGCCAAAGAATACTGAAGCTATGAGCATCAAAGTACTTCTTGCCCCCATAATAATCAACATCCCAATTGGAAACCATTTCAATTGGAACTTCTTATGGGCGATAAAGTGTATCCCACTGTCGGGCACTGTCCCGACTGTCTGCATCAAATTTTTTTTTGTTCTTCCGATCTAGAACTTTTACATTACATATATTTAGCATTGCAACTAAAGAAAAAAGCGCATATTTTGGTACGATTTTGATGTGTGTTCATAAGTAGACAGACGGACTTGACTATTGGTACTAATCAACAAATCTATAATAATGCTTTAAACATTACATAGAGAGTTTCTTATATACACAGCAAACGTCAGACCAAACTGTATTTACAATATACAAGCGTATAAATCCAATACAACGTCATCAATGAATGTTGCACAGATTGAGTTGAATTGAAATTTTAAAAAATCATCGATGTAGTCACCACTCGATCTTTTCGATAGTTTTGGGTGTCCACCATCGATACTATCGACTTTTGACTGGAACGTAAAATAAGAAAATAAATTACAAAATTTAGAATAGTATATATGTAGACGAATATTAATCGATTATTGTAATAAATGTACGAAATACGGAACCTATTTTCAATATGAAACTATGCGCAATAACTTATGGAACTCATTGTTGTATCTCAATAGCACTTTGACAAGCATACAAATTTGAAACAAATTTATGGCTTCCACATTTTCATAACAAAAGTTTGTCTTAATAACCAAACGACATAAGCAACATCAATATCGAAATGGATTCCATATTAACATATAAATGTGCCAACAAATTTATATACTACTTTTATGTTCATATACTTTTTAGATGCAAATCTACAGTCGCCACATAATGTTCGCATTTTCGCCGACAAATTTAAACATTGGGAAGGTGTTGCTCTTGATTGCTTTACTTTGAATTTTTTTTGTTTTAATTATTGTTTTTGTGGGCCTGTCGCTTTTAAGCCATCCTCTCTACATTATTTTTATAAATTCTTAACGCTTTATATGTTAGAGACACCAATACAATACCAATACAAAGCCAACCAATACAGCTGACAGACAAACAAGCTTGGCCATTAAATATCTTGTTGTGTTGGACTCTCCATTGGATTGAGTGAGTTTGCTGTGTCTGGAGGGGTTAGCCAACATAAAGTTCTATGCCAAAGCGTGGTAGCATTCATAAGTGTAGTTAAATTTGGAGTGCGCCATATGGTGCCGGGTATACGCATCCCAAAACTCAAAGTCAGGCAACGTAGGGCAACAGCCACAACAAGCACTACAAAATGAAGGCAGCGTTAAGCGTAAACAAGTTCAAGTCCGAGCCCAAAACAAACCCAAACTCAAAACCCAATAACAAACACCAATGATTAAACATGTTTGGGTTGGGGTTGTTGTAGTTTTTTTTTTTTTTTTTTTTTTTTTTTTTGCTGTTTTTTTTTTTTTGCTGTTTTTGTACGCTTTCTGGCACCTTTCTGCTCGTTAGGAATCGTAGGAGCAGAGCACAGTGGAGCGAGAGCAGACAGCATTCGTTTGGTGTCGATAACTTTGGTCGTAATCTCGATAATGATTATCTTTGCATTGTTGTTACCGAGTCTTCTTTTGTCTTGGAGCTTGTAGTTTTAAAGATATTTCAGTGTTGTTTTTTTTTCTTGTACGCAGACATGTTTGTAATCGGAGAGCTTATGCTTTATGATAATGACGTTGTCGTCTGCATAATGATGTTGTATTTAACAAACTGTTGATGCTTGCTGCTTTTTGTTCACCATCGCCATCTGCTGGTGTGAAACTGTGAACTGAAGTATAAAGATATTTATATGTACCTCTCGTAAAGGGTCTGTATTCTATAGCTCTTCAATTGTGCGAACCCGTTTGTTTAGACTCTCATACGCAATTCGTCTTCAAAAAATATAAACGTTTTTTTTTTTTGTTTAGTCTTTCTTTTAGCCTGATTGTCACGAAAATTAAAATGTTTTCCCACTCTAACGCACATTATGCATTATACCAGCTCATATATGTCCATAATGAAGTTTGACACTAATGGCGCAAACGCAACAGGTTATTTACTGTTAGCTGATTTGTTGAAATGCTTAAATGAAACGCTTTAGCTTTTTGCCCCCTTGTTGTAGGTATTTTAAATAAACGCGATGGCTAAGACGGGGTTTCAGACGCCGCACAGTGGATCCAACTGACTTCTTTTTCGGCGAAAATCATAACTTTTGAGGAAGTAAAGATATTTTGCTTTGAAGAGAGGTAGCTTCAAAAAACGATAGTAAAGTTCGATATTATATACACCAAAAGTCTTATTGTTGCACCTACAAAATATGCTTATTGTTTAATAAATCATTAATATTTTGAAAATCTGTTGGTCAGTCTATTTTGATCTTAGTGTACACACTTTCGCAAGATAGACAAACTTTCGACGAGGACGATTTGTTGAAAATTAAGCACAATTTAGAACATAGAATTTTTCCATGACATGCAAGGACTTGTAGTATATAATATCGAACTTTACTACCGTTTTTTTGAAGCTCCCTCTATACACAGCTTATTTATCGCAGCAGCTTAAGCCTTAAGGACTTCTCTGTTCCATGCATTTTAAATTTTGAAAATATCTTTACTTCCTCAAAAGTTATGATTTTCGCCGAAAAAGAAGTCAGTTGGAACCACTGTGCACCGGTTGTGGCAGCAAACTCGTTTGCTAATCGCATATGAATTCTCCAAGATACGGAATCGTCGCAACTTGACACCTTTTGTTTTCAAATATTTTTTTTTGCATAATAACTATCGTCGTCTGGGACGTTGTCAAAAGAAGTGTCATAAGCGAAATTATTTTAAATGTTTTAGCTCAATATGAGTTGTATGCGGTTTATGATTTACGATAAGTAGCATACTGTCCACAGGGTCAAGCATCCGTCTGGATTAAGCAAATTTTTAGCTATGATTACTCGAGCATAGAAAAAAAGTGGAGACAACAAAGAATCGTAAAACTTAATCCTTATTTAAAAAGTAAAGCGAATTGTGATTGAAGTAAGGATTAAAAGAGTGTAACGAATGGCTATTCTTCGATTCGATTTGTCAAGTTAAAAACATACTACACAATATCACTCCCTTTTGCCTATAAACTGATCCGATATATGTGCTGAACCCAACAAAACTTGCCTGAGCCTAATGATCAAAACTATGTTGACCTTTTGTCTATGCAATACGTAGCTGCATCAACATTAAATCTTACGTCACAAGTTGCAATGTATTTGTTTATAATTAATTTTAAACAGGTTTGCCCTACGGCATGTGTGTGTGTGTGTGTGCATTTTACTTTGTGTCCTCTGTAAACTGATACTCATTCCTCACCGCCCAAATTGCGTTGCACATTTAACAATAATTTGCATAATTAATTTAATGAGGCAAGCGAAAGGTGCATACCAAGCAGCTCAAATTAATTTAAAGCACCAAGCTAGCAAAAATATTAAATTTACGGATGTTTTTTCCACACTTTTTTTAAAATTTATTTTTAATTATCTGTGTTGCCCGTATTGTGTGGCTGCCTCGTAATTCATACATAGCCAGGGAGGCAGCCAGCAGCAGTCAACGTTGTTGTAACCACAATCTTGATGGGCAACACTTGAGTGCAACTACTACAAAACTGCAAAACTATAGTAGAAAAAGTAAGGGATATTGCCATAAAATTTAAGTTGCCGAGAAGAGTGAGAACTACGGCTATGGGAGATGACGAGAGCTGCTGCAAATAAGCAGCGCAAAAAATATTAACACAATATTTTTGCCAGTGCAACCTACTCTAGCAAGAAGATATGGACATAGACGTCGGGAGAGTTGAAGGCAATGTTGCTGCTGCTTTTTCTGACCAACCCACATTGTTATCATAATATGAATGGTGGCTTGGGTTGGCCTGGCCATGGCAGACGCGGCAGTAGCAACAACAACAACAACTGCAACGACAGCAGAAATACAACAACAGGCAGAAATTGCATGTTGGTGTTGTGTCGAGGTTTGGTGTAGGCAGGGCTGGAAACTACTCAAAAACATTTCAAATGGTTCGGTTTTATGATTCATGCTATTTTTATACCCTGTACACAAAGTGTAAAAGGGTATTATAGATTTGTGCTACATACAATGCACAAGCAGAAGGAAGCGTGGCAGATCATAAGTTCCATGGGCAAAAATGATCAGGAGCAATAGTCAAAAATGTTACAACAAGATGCGCATTTTCTCAAGCCTGAGGGAGTTTGTCGAATGAAGTCGATATCTTACCCCCTTCCCCCGTGACAGTTTTGCGCGTTTTACAACCGCTCGGTTGAATCTATCAACTCGAAACTTCTCAGAGGTGTGCGTCGTGATTATGTACATCTATCTATATTATAAAAATGATCGAAATCGGATAAATGCATCGATTTATCTTGATTACTGCAATATATTAATTTAATAATTGCCACAAACTTTTTATACGCTGTACCAAAAGTGTAAAAGGGTATTATAGGTTTGTGCAACGTACATATGTAACAGGCAGAAGGAGGCCTGATCAGGAGCAATAGTCTAGTCGATATAACAATGCCCGTCTGTACGTCTTTCCGTATGAACGTTGAGCCTCATAAAATCTCAGCCACCATAAAAGGTAGGAGCACAAAAATTTGACCAAATATGCTCATTTCATCAAATCAGATGAAGTGTAGCGAATCATGTCGATATCTTGCCCCTTACCCCGTGAGAGATTTTCGCGGTTTACACCCACAAAAGATATATGTAATAATGTGGCAACTTTAGGCCCTTACTTTTTACAGCAATGTTAAGGTTAACATTTATGTATGTTAGAGCCACCAAATTTGGTACGAAGTCTCATGTTAAGCTTATAAACCAAACATTGTTGACATTTTTCCGAATTAACCCCCCATAACCTCGATATAAAAATTTGCACAGAAATTCGATTTTTACGGGAAAAATGAGTACAGGGTATTCCACTGTCGGGAACCGTCCCGAGTGTCTGCATCAAATTTTTTTAAATGTGTTTTCGATCTTTTTTTTCTAAACTGAACATCATTGGCCTTAGATTACTAATATTATATGCATAAAAATAAATTTTGCCCTCCCATAATTACCAACTTCCCAATAGGAAAACTTTTCAATTGGCACTTCCCAAATGGAAAGACACCTAAAAGTGGAAACTTCCGTTCCCATTTTACCGTATGTTGGTACAAGGGCTCCGTACCGACTGTCTTCACCAAAGTTTTGGGTCTTTATATTTAACTTAATATATATTGCGCTCATACTGCAGTGATATAATTGTATTTTGTCTGAACCTTTCAAGAACTTCAAACTTAAATCTAAATCTCGGAGACTATAAGAGATCGACACAGATGGATTGTACCAAAAGATGCGCGTTGTCCCAACGCAGATGGAGTTTTTAGAATCTTGTTGATATCTCACACCATCTATACTATGGAAACTTGACACAGTCATGCACACTGTTACTGTTCGTATTTGGAATAGAAATAATCAAATTCGGATGAAAACTTGCAGAAATAAACTATTTGTTGATATTTTTATATATAAACCCCCTTAAATATAGACATTATGTAAGGCTCATAAAGCAAATAATGTGACCTTTTGACAAAATGGTTTTAATTTTAATTTTTCTCCAAGTTTTACAGTTTAACAGTAAAATTCTGGTTTAATTTACATTCTTTCTCCATTCCTCGTTGCGTGCTTGTACTGTGCGTATGTATGTACATATATGTAGGAGTACCACGGCATAGCATGAACTCAAGTACTTTTGGGTTCGTAATGTGGATGCACCTTCCACCTTTACACTACTCGTTGCTGTTATTGCTGCCTGATTATGACTGAATGTGCACTAAGAACACATGAGAAACATTGAGCATGGTCATGTGCTCGTCTGTCTGTCTGCCAGCAGCCTACCTCTGGCTGGGCCTCCGCTGATATGGGGACTTACTCCTGCCGCTGCTTCGGGTGATGATGCTGATGACGATAATGATGCCGTGCTTTATTTGCTGACTAAGCTCGCTGGCAAATTCTATGCCTGTCTGCTGCATCAACGTGTTCCAGCAGTGCTATGTCTGCATTTTACTCTTGCTCTTCATGTCACGTATGTGGCACAAGTATTTAATTAGTAAGTGTAAGCGCTTTAAGTAAGCACTTGAGAGACATTCATATATGCACATTGCAACCAGGAAACAATTTCAATTTTCTATTTGCATTTTAAACGTTTCATAAGGAAGTAAATATTGTTATAGCAATTGGCGTTAGTGGGTTATGTGAACTGACAGTTTGATTGACAGTGTTGTCAATATTACAAATTTTATGTACAGGACGCTTTGGCGTACCTACCACCTTCTAGAATAAACATATATAATTTATACACTTCTAAAATAATCGAGGAGTGTATTAGCAAACATCAACGTTTGTAAAAATGCCAAACTTTTGGCCGAAAGAATAATTGTGTATCTACCCTTCTGATGCCAAATATTTTGTTCGAATTTTGCCAAATTACAAGTGTAAACGAGTTGCGAGAAATCAAAATACTATTTGAGCAATGAATGAAATTAGTATTTTCACTATCGTCGATATTTTCGAAAAGTATCGGAAATAAAACAGAATTGCGATTCTGTAACTAATTTTTGACTTTAAATTTTTTATATGAGCCACTGACCTGTGAGTGCAAATTTTTGCATCGATGTGTTGGGTACTACGGGTGTAGAGCGATGATTTGTAAAAGGTCAACATTGTGTGGTTTATAAGCTCAACATGAGTATGTAACAAATTTGGTGGCTATCCTAAATCGTTTGAAAAATGTAATATTAAAAATTTGTGAATATTCAAATAATATTTTATTTCGGTTCTTTGTATAAAGGATGTTATTAAATCAAAAAATGAAGTGCGGTTCTACTAAAAATATGCTTACATATTCTATTCAAGATTTTTAAAACATCGCTGCCTTAAACAGCAAAACTAACTAACCAAACGCTTCCGGTAACAGACATACAACTATGGAATAGGATTTGCTTCTAGGCCACTGTCATTTCCAATAAACCAAAAGCAACTAAGCAGTTCAAAGAGGTAAGCCCACTCGATTTGGCCTTAAGGAGTGGGCAGCTATATGGCTACCAACGTGCTGGAAATGGTTCCCAAAGCGCCTTCACTTATGCAGATGCGGCGGGTGTCATAGATGCGGCATTGCTCCGCTTTCAAATTGCATTTAGCCTTTTATTTTTTTGTTGCCACAGCTTGTTTGCGCCTTTTCCGTGTTGTCTTTCTTGGGCGATTTTCTTTGCTTCTATTTCTTTCGGAGTTGGTGTTGTTGGTATTTTGATGTAGCCAAGCTGCTGCCACGTTTTCTTTTTTGGAAAAGATAACAAACCCAATCGTTTGTGCAACATTTCCAACAGTTTTGGCACGATTCATGCAACACCAACCAAGTCGACGACGACGCGGCCGAGGCATAAAAGGCAGACGCCTCGCTTTCCGTGTGTATCTGTTTACGTGTGTGCCACCAATTTACGAACGCCTGTGTTTATATATATATATACAAAATAATATATCCAGCTTCTTTGTCGACAACGCTCCCTCGAAGCGTGAACGAGTGGAGTTTTGGCAAGTCTTTTTGAACGTGCAAATTGCATGCTGTGCAAGTTAATGGCGTTTGGTTCGTTGGTTAGACGAGAGCTGTTCCGGGGGCTATCAGGGCGGAGGGGCTGAAGGCCTGCCAAGCCATGGGTGTTGATGCTAACGAGTTGAGAGAAATAAAGTTCATGAATTTATTTTTTTCTTTTTTGTGGCACGTTTGCTGGTTCCATTCGTCGTGATTGTTTATGAAGAGTATTTGAGCCACAAACTCAAAATGATGGTTAGCGATTGCGATTTGAATGGAAACCTGTGGGGCATTTAAAGAACAAAACTGGCTGCAGTTTATTGGCTTTCGATATATGTATATGTATATATCTTATATAAGCGAACAGTTTGTACATATCATCTGCATAATATTTGAATGAACATCAAGCTTTTGTCGTTGTCAACTTGCTCGCCTGCTTGTTGTTGGCTTGTCTTGGCCATTTCTCATTGTAATATAATGTTTAAGTTAATGTTTAAATAAAACATGAAGCAACGGCAGTAGCAGCTACAATAACAACAATGGCAACAGCCATATATAAAACAAAACCTGGTCCATGTTGCATCCAGCAAAAAAACAATAGCAAGAACGGGCCGTGTTCGGCCCTTTTGGGCACCATTGCAATTTCCACTTTTGGGCTCTTTTCTGCATTCGTCGTTGTTGTTGCACAGCTGCAATTTTTCGATGCCTCAGAATTGTTGATGATGTTTGCTTGATAAGTGGGCAGGCCAGGTGAGGCCACGCCAGAGCTGGCTGACAGTCAGGCAGGCAATGGCTGCAGGCAATTTTCAACAAGCTGGGACTGCCTGCTTGCAACTTTCCGGGTTGGGCTCTTGGCATACATAAATTTTAATGTAATCATTGTGCTTGCCATGTGCACTTTATTCAAAAGAGTTTTGCAATTTTTTTTATACTGCGTTTTACTGCAGAACTGTAAAAGCTGCACTTACGGTGTGGCAACGCCGTGCATTCTAATATCCTTTTCGGACTAACAGTAACATTTCTTAGGTTAGGTTAGGTGGAAACGGCTCCAGTTATTGCTACGCGCGAGAAAGAAATCATACCACTTCTGGTATGGCAGGGTAGGTTACGCAAGAAGGAGTGCCCATGTCATATCGGCAAGTCCTGCTCCAACATTTCATAGTCTTCTTCGAATCTACCAACGTGCCAAGAATGGAACAAAGACTAACATATTAAAATGAATTTTAAAAAATTAATAGGGGCGGTTCATAAATGACGTCACCAAAATTTTAAAGATTTTGAACCTCCCCTTGTCACAAATAGTTACATTAAGACAGCCCCCCTCCACCTAATGTGACGTCACAAATCGTGAAACCAAAAAACCAACTGTGAGCATTCCTAGAAACTTGTAACAGAATATCAACTTAATCATTGCAGACAGGAAGCACAGAGTATATGCTGCTGTTATAAAAGCTAAAGGAAAATATTTGAAGAGTCAATAATTGAAAAATTGATCCAAGATCTTTGATGGATATGTTTGATTTCGAAAGAAAAGTAAACCTTGCATGAAAATATAAAGATTTTTTCAGATTTCATTAACATTTTGATTGTGACGTCACGTTTTCGGAACACCCCCCTCCCCCATCGTCACAAGAAGTCACAATTTGGTGAACCCATTCCCCCCCTCGGTAGTGACTTCATTTATGAACAGCCCCATATGGATAATTGAACTAGAAAGTTAGGTTCTTTATTAGGACTGCATTATATCACATTTGTTGTGTGTTATCTTTGAAATGTGTTACTTAACCATATTGAAAACGTTTGCCACGAAGAAACGGCATCACCTTCTCAAAATTCTCTATTTAAAAAATTTTAATTATCAGAAACATGAAATCAAATTACATTAAGCCGGCACTTATTTCAAAATGTTTCAATATTATTATTCACTTCGTTTTAGGAATTTGCAGAAATTTAATGCAAAATTTAACTAAACCTATAAATACACTAGATGAAACCGTCAATGAATTCATTATATTATTCTTCCCGTTCCCATTCCACTTCCCGTTCCTCTTCCTTTTCCTTTTCTTTCTTTCGTACTAAGTCAAGCTGCGGGTATTGGTAGCAATATCTTTATATCCTCATCTACCTCTATCTCTAGCTACCTATACCGCAACCTCTACCTCAATTCAATAGAATTCTTTACCTAATCATATTTAATGCTTGCCTACTATATAAGTAGAAACACATTTAGTATGTTTTATATGGAAAATCGTTTTTGTCGATATCTTTGACGTCATCTATTGGAATTTGTTCAAACTTCATAAAAACCTTCTCCCTAATACTGTCTACAATGTGTGAAAATTTGGTTGAAATCGGTCTAAGCGTTTTCGAGTTTAGCGAGCACATCACTTTTTTAGGCTTAATTTTTATATCAATTGATAAAAGGAAGATATATGTATACCATGTTAATGTTAAGTTTTTGACACGCTGCCACCAAGAACAACAGTATGTATTGGGTTGCTCATTGTTGTTGTTGTTTTTGCTGGTGTTGTAAAACTTTGTTGCCGATTTAATGTTGTTTACCATGTTGCTGCTGCTTGTTAACTGCCACTAACACAACGGCAGACAGCGTCGATGTGGGAGCATGAGGAGTAGGAACAGCGACGACGACGACCATGTTGATGAGTATGTTGACGACGATGTGCAGCCAGTCACTCAGTTAGAGAGTCGAGTCAGAACTACGTCAGACAAGCCTCTTCCATGTTTGTGTTTAACTTTTTAAATCTTAAAGCGAATGTTGCGCGTCGCTGTTGACGTTGTCGTTATTATTGCTGCTCCTGCTGTTGTTTTTGTTGTTGTTTTCGCAGTGATGTGATGATATGAGTTTTAATGCATTTTGAACATATGCTGTCTGTCCAGCAGCTCTCATGGTTACCCGCCACGAGTGCTACGAACATGTTTCTGTCCCTGGTCTG
Source organism: Chymomyza caudatula (assembly GCA_035041775.1). Taxonomy (NCBI): domain Eukaryota; kingdom Metazoa; phylum Arthropoda; class Insecta; order Diptera; family Drosophilidae; genus Chymomyza; species Chymomyza caudatula. The sequence goes on along the minus strand of JAWNKW010000200.1, from coordinate 625,857 downwards.
TGTCTACGCTGGGCTGGGTTGGGCTGTCTCTCCACGGACTTGCCATCAAAATTCGCAATGCTTGTTGCTACTCACAATTTTTCATGCACATTATCAACAGCAACAGAGCACAACACCAACATAAAAAACGCTCCGTTGCAGATTTCCATTTTAGCCTTCCTCCATAGCTTATTTACCATTTTACTTACCAGTGTATCCCATATCTGTCCGTCTGTTTGTCTGGACGGCAGTGGCGCTTACTCGATTTGTGGTTTGTTGATTTTTCTTATTCAACGCTCCCATCGCTGCGCATCAGCATCAACGTTAACGTTTCGATACAAGCTCGTTGTCAGCAACATAATGATTATGTTGGTATATCTGGATATATATATATATATATATATGGATATTCATTAAAAAGATGTGCCTAAGTTTTACGATATTTCCAATTAAAAGTTGTATTTAAATGGATACGGATGTTATCATTTTTAATACGTAGCACTATTCGAAAGTTAACACAAATGCATCGGTATATAGGAATCGAATTTTACTTCATTATAGAAAGCACTTTTGAAAAACTTAAATAACTTTATTTTTTCCAAATAATTATTCGCTTATATCTGATGGATCATTGTCATGCTATTCTTATTGTTCCTAATCTGATTCCACAGAAAAGTTAGTACTCTTGCAACGAATACATTTGAACGGCACATCCATCCTTAAATCGTTGCATGTTAATGACACAATTATTCAGTTCCAAACGATTTGAACTTATTCAATAAAACTTCTTTTTAAAGTAGGCAGCGGTTGCCAAGCAGCATGTCAATGTACATTCATCATATATTTATAAGTGTATGTAGTGTTTTGCCGATTGGCCACCCTTACCTTTTTTGCTGGTCACTCATCTTAAATTGAACTTTTTTTTTAAATACATGCATTGAAAAGTCAAATTGGGAATAAGAGAAACACAAATAGCGGACGGAACTTCATCCGTATATAAAATGGAAACCACCAATCTTCGATAGCTTCGGTCTATTCCATGGATAAACTGTTTAAAAGTACTATCTTTAAGCACAGATACTGTGAAAAGGGCTGTTTATGGTAAATACTATCAAAAATAAATTGCAGCCACTATTGTTAATTACAATAAGGTACTACACATACTGAATGTAGAAACAACTCTTGTCTTCTTCTTCTTAACTGGCCACAACAACCCGTTATGTAAAACATTCTTACATTGGAATTGTGGTTTTACGTGGTGGGTCCCAAACCCTTCGCACAACCCTTTTAAGGCCTGTGGCAGCTCTACTGGTCTCAAAAGAACCCAGTGTCATTGTTAGTCGCCTCATACGACAAGCTTTGACCTGCTGAGGTGGTATTCTCTAACCCGCTCACCACACAGCTCTTGTATCAAATTAAAAAAAATATAATTGAATATACTCTTGTTCAAGAAATCAGTCGGTAACCAACGCAATTAACCTCCAACAGCAGCAACAAAAACAACATGAAACGCACAAGTCTGGCAAAACTCAACAAGCATCTCGTGTGACCAAAACGGAACACGAACTGAATACATAAAAAGCGTCAGCATTAGGAGCAACTGCAGAAGCAGCCATGTTATCTACATCTTGTATCCTACAGTACAACCAAAAAAAAATAAGAGCAACAACATGCCGTAGTTAAGAACTGATTTGCAATTTGGCTGAGCTTGAGCGCTCAGGAGGTTCCCCCTTGGCCCGTACCTGCACAACACACAGAAATGCTCACTCGCACGCATACTAAGGCAGGAAAAGCTTCATCGTTCTGCTTGATAGCCATTAACAGTTTGGTAAATTCTAAAAGGTTGCATATAGTGGCCGTGGCCATGACCAAGGTAACCATCTCACAGCATAACATCACAGCTAAGAGACGACTAACTTACTACGTAGTTAGCATCCACATCATCTTCATCATCATCATCATCATCATCGTCGTCTACATTATGTAGTCTACCAAAACCAGGGCTGGGCCAACTTCATCGTCGGCCTGTTGTACAATCTTCATTATTGCTATAATCGTATGCTGACTGTCAGGCAACGCAGGAAAGCAGGCAGGCAGGTAACCAAGCATATGTGTTAACTTGAAGTTAAGTGGATTCAGCATCAACCCGTAGTAATATTGTCGCTATTGCACAGTGGTCAAATTAATATCATATGGTTCATGGTTGTTACTTTTCGAAAATTTTGTGGTCGCCCCAAAAACAAACATTTTCAAATATTATTACGTTTATGATGTTTATGTTCTTTAAAATCTGATATAGAGAACCTCAGTTCCAAAAATCATCATAAATATTTTGGGCCTGTGCATTCATAATAGGAGTAGTACAATATAATGATATTAAATTAGTGAATTTTTTAAAATTTTTGGGTTTGAGCCTGATTATAAAAAGTTCTGTTTAATCTCTAACTAGTGATGATCCAGACCAAAACATCGATGTTTACCATCGCAGAGTCAATCGACAATGGACATCGATGTAGGTCGATGCATCGGACTAAAAACATCGATACATCGATGGTTTTCCGATGTTTTATACTTACAAATGTTGCTTTTTATTATAGAAGAAATTTCGTTATATAATATGAGATATGTGAAACTAAAGCTATCTGAACATAAGAAGATTTCTATAGAAGACCAATAGATCTACGTCTAAATTATGTCAACATAAAAGTTTTGATAACCGTCCCCTTAGCAGTCTATTTCGCTGAGAGTTTGCCTGTTGAATAAACATTGAGATAACACACTCAATTCTGCAAGCACTATTTGTAAAATCTTACTTTGGCATGATCTTGAATAATAATAGGTTGGCGTAATAGATGGTGAAATGTTCGATGGTTTTAAAAACATCGATGCATCATATATTCTAGCATCGATGTATTTAACCGCTTCCACTTTACAGTGGCTTAGTCTTGATATCGACCACTGTGCATTGGCAGCACTAGAATAGCGCTCTTTTACGTCGATTGCCCCTCTGCGTGTTGATAATTTAAATGAGCGACTGACTCTGTGGAGCTGGCTCTGACTTGCTAGTGACTACCTTCATTGCAGTATCTGCGAATTTTTATCTTTACCTTTTTTTTTTTCGTGTGCGTGTGTATTTGTGCTTGTTCTTGGTATTACCTTGTTCCTCTCATGTTTCCTTCGTGTAGTATGCAAAGAAAAAACTTTTGCCAGCAACACATCTTAAATTTTCACAAAATTTGACTGCTTTCTTTATTTTTTCGTGATTTTTATTTTTCATTCTTATTATACCCTATACACAAAGTGTAAAAGGATATTATAGGTTTGTGCAATGTATGTAACAGGCAGAAGGCAGACCATATGTTCCATGGGCAAAAATGATCAGGAGCAATATTCGAGTCGATATAGACATGTCCGTCCTTCCGTATGAACGTCGAGATATCAGACTCTATAAAAGGTAGAGGCACAAAAATTTACCAAAAGATGCGAATTTACACCGAAATGATGAAGTTTGTCGAATCACGTCGATATCTTGACCCTTCCCCTGTGACATATTTGTGCGGTTTACAATTTGGTGTGGAAACTCGTGTGACCCTAATCGTTAAAACTGTATCCATATTTTTTCAATAGAAATCCCCCGCAATCGATTTACCTTAATTAACCCCCCCCCCCCCCCCATATATTGATTTGCAAACTTCCCAAAAGTAAAATGCTTACAGTCATATTAAACTTGTAAAAACAGACATAAAAGAAAATACTATCGTTCCTATTTTACCGTATGCTGAATTTAGTGTTTTTGGGGAAAAAGAAGGTTACAGGGTATTCAATTGTCGGGCACCGTCCCGACTGTCTGCATACAATTTTTTTTCTTGTACGGTTTTGCTTGAATAACTTTAGTTAACTTAGGTTGTGGCCTGGCAGGTGCCTCATCTTTGGTGAAGCAGCTTGTAGCTCGTTTTATACTTTTGTGTCTGCCCTTTTTGTGGCCCATTAGGGCGGAACTTGCATGTCAACGCCTGATTGACGAAACGATGAATAAGTTGTGAATATTTAGCACACCAACTGAGCAGGGCTTAGCTAAAAGTGGACGCAAATTGTTGCCAAGGCAGCTGCATTAAGTTTTCACCAAGTTTGTTTTATTATTAAAAAACTTGTGCAACTTACAGACCATCGTGGCCGTTTAAAGCGAAAACTTTTAAGACGAATTTTGAGCCAGACTATTACAAAACTGCAAGTAAAATGAGTTAAGTGCATTGGATGCTTCTTAACACCTCTTGGCAAAAAACTTGGCAGTTCCTTTTAGCCATTATGCTGACCTCCTGACGCTGGTGTGGGCTCAGCTTTTGATGCGAAACTTAGTAGGGAGCCATGGTGTGAGTAATTGATAAAAAGCTTTTTTTAAAGTATGTGTGTATTTCTTGTAGATTCTGTTTTTGTTGCATGTGAGTACTGCTTTTAGCCAAGGTCGTGAAAATCTATTTCAATCACGCAATTTGCCAAAAAATTTTTGAATAGAGTAAATAAAAGCATATAAGGTTTTTAACTGTAAATTAACTGCCAATTTTAGTTCTTTTAGACTTATTTTAGTTTAAATAAAAGCATATAAGGTTTTTAACTGTAAATTAACTGCCAATTTATTCGAAAATAGGTAGTGACATTCATATTCACAGAATAACTTCAAACTTGGGCACATTTATTGTTAATATGCATCGCGGCCGTACACTTCTGGTGCGACTTAGATGAGATAACTGTATTTCATTTATAGTTACAGCTTATGTTGATTTTAAAGCTTTTACAATTTAGTTGAGCAATGAAACAACCCCTCAAACATTCAAATTTCCACGCCTTTTTTAGGCTAGGTCTAACACATAGTTGCATCAGTTGATTTGAGTGGAAAGATGCAGGCGGAAGGCACCTCATGACGAAGTCAGGGGCTGTTCATAAGATTTTTAATTAACTTTTGCGCTTTTGATACTTAATATATGTAATATTATTTATGCGTCAGAACTGTTTGTAAAGGAGTTAATAAAGTATCTTTCAAAATATGTCTTAAACTGCTTCGAAGAATTCCACAACAATCTAGCGAATCCCACTTTGTAATACATGCACTGTTTATCAATAATCACAGCTCCAAATTTGTCCCAAAATTTTTCTAGTGTATTATTTCATTTCTATCATTCAAATGAGAATCGAATTCATCATGAGGTAGAAAAATTTCTATAGGAAAATAGTCAGTTTTATTAGTTAATTTATATTGTTAAAGTGAATCGTTAACCTGATAAGTTCTCTACTCAAAGGAGCAATTCGTAGTTCCACAAGATTGTCTCACTTCTTCCTGGTGCTTTTGTTGCTATATAAAGCGCATCTAAATCAAATTAATTGAAGTGGTTAATGGCGCTCGACATCACTTGTCGTCATCCTCGATTGTCGTCTGTAAATATCTGTAAAAGTAATAGTAAAGTAATGACAAATTGTAAATCAGTTTTCAGGAAATATTTTAAATAAAAAAAATATATGTTAAAAATATAATATTGGTTAAATAACATATTTTCATAGTTCTGGGTGATCATCTTCCACCCTTGCTCTTCCAACTTTGTCTCTAAAAATTGGTTATATTTTTTTGTAACTTGGGTTTTTTTTTGACATGCTTCTGTCAATTTGTCTTTTTTCTTCGCGCTTACAATTTTTTGTCGCGGGTATCCGAAATATTGCTTTTTAATGCTTGCTTCTTCGAATCGATTTTTTTTTGGAGTTTGTTCCGTTAGTTACGTCGTAGCCTTATTCAGAACTTTTATGCCATGGACCAAAAGTGTAAAAAGGGTATTATTGATTTGTGCAATGTATGTAACAGGCAGAAGGAGGCGTGGCACACTAATGATCCACATGGTTTTTAATCATAAGATGCGCAATTTTCAGGTAGTTTATCGATTCATATGGATATCTTACACCCTCCCCCGTGAAAAATTTTCGCGGTTCCACCCACACCATAAAAGCTATCCGCTATCAGTCATGCACATTGTACACTATGTGTACAGGGTATAAAAAATAAATGTTTAACGTAGCTTGAAAACTTGAACTTATTTACGTTTCATAAACACCAACTTCCAAAGCTCGCTAGTTTGAGAAACATGAAAACTTCGCTAAACGGGGTTTAAAAAATCGCTTGATTGATAAGGCAACCCAAACGTCACCTGATTCGAAAAATTCTTGTAATCTGTTTACAATTTCATTTCAAATTAAATGCCTTGAAGTGGCAACAGATACGTGTAGCCAGAGTTACGCTTCTCTGCCACTTGTAAACTTGGTTACCTTTGAGTGCTGGCAGCGCACAGAGAGCTATACATTTCTGTTTCCACCGTGATGCAAGGCACTTTTGAGTCAAGCAGAGGCAACATCTTCAAAAGCAAAAGCTCGAGACAGGAGCAGAGCACTTGGTGCCACTGCCTTATCTGCCTTGACATTTGGTTTGTTCTATTGGATTATGGCTGCAACTACCATGTGACAACACACACACGAACAGGATTTTTTATTTATGAATAAATGTTTAAAATAAGAAACTAAAAGCACAGTTAGACCTTATTAATTTAGTGCAGTTTGCTTTTGTTTAATTTTTTTTTTCAATTCAACTTTTGCTTCCCACATTTAATTAAAATTTATTCATGAGCAAAATTAATTATGGCGCGCAGTCCACGGGACCAGTGTAAGCGTGTACACTGTAAAAAGTTAATTGCACGCATATTTAACTCTTCTTCTTAACTGGCCATATCAACCCGTGTTAGCGGGTTACTTTGTGTATTTACGTGGCGGGTCCCAAACCCTACGCACAACCATTTTAAGGCCTGGCCTCTACTGGTCTCGAAAGAACCCATTGTCATTGTTAGTCGACTCGTACGACAAGCTTTGACCTGCTGAGGTGGTATTCTGTAACCCGCTCACCACACGGGGGATATTTAACTATGATAACTTTTTATTTAGCATATCATTACAAGGGTTACAAAAGACTTTCTTTTTAGGCCTCTTGGGGTCCTTTGCATTCGATTTGCTTTCTGGTTAAGCTGCGTCTCATCGTCTACAATCGATGTAAAAGATTTCAAAATTTGAGTACAGCTACATATATCTTTAGGCCTATGAATATGATATGATATTGAGATCCGAATCTTATATAGTTATCGAACCTTGTGCGACAGTAACAGTTTATTTGTCACTAAAATTTCTAGTCAGTAAATCTACCATACTAATAATATAAATTCGAAAGTAACTCTGTCTGTGTGTCTGTTTGTTCCCTCTCGCCTAAGCCAATTGTTTTGCATTTTGGTGTAGAGATAGAAAGGACCGAAGTTAGTTGGGTTTGCTATAATCTATATACATATATATAAAAATCAATCCAAAATTCTGTATGTGGCCGATGTTTGCATAAACGGTTTAGAGTTTCGTTTTAATCGCCAAAAATGCCAGACAATACAAAAATTTACATAAAATCTCAGCCTACTTTTGTTAAATGTTCACAGAGTGGGGAAACGCCTATGAATAAGAACGGAAAGGGTAACCGGGAGGAGATCAGGATGAGGACAAAAAGGTAGAGGAATATGATAAAGAAAAAGCCAAAGAGGAAGAGGAAGAAAAAATGTGAAAAAGAAGAAGAGAAAGTAGAAAATGAACAGGAAGAAGAAGAGGAAAATGACGAAGAAAAAGAGGACGAAAAAGAAGAAGATGAAGAAAAAAAGGAAGAAGCAAAAGAAGAAGAAAATGAGGAAGAGAAACGGGAAAAAGAATATGCTCTACCTCAAGAGGGGCACGGGGGTTGGCAAGCAAAGCGAACAGGGGGCAGAGCCCCCTAGTCCATAATTGTTCAACATTGTGACAGTTTTCGCAGTAAATGCATTCTTCATGCTTGCATTGTTACATTATATTTCAAACACCATTCCTCAATGCATTATCGTTTACATTTGTACTTTATATTAAAACTAGCTGGCCAACAAACTTCGTTTTGCACAAAATAGCTTTCTTGATGAAATTAATATTCAATTATGTTAGCAATCTTTACCAGATGACATAATAATATAATTTCAATTATATCATATCATTTAATATAAGTTTTCCTGAAGCACAACAGATCCCTGCGGTTTCATTCTTGAATTTTAGAGAATTGCAATGGATGCATTTTTTGTCCATGCAAATTTTCTCGGACCAGTATTTTTGTCAATGTTTCTTCTTCTGGACTATCTCCTAATCAGATTTCAGAGTGAAATGTTTACCTTTCAACATATTGAAAGAAAATTGATAAATATGTATATTTATTAAAGCGTTTTTGATCTATGTTTCAAAATTGAACGACATTGGCCCAAGAATACTGGAGTTATGAGCATAAAAGTAAAATTTTTGCCCCCAAATAACCCTGTGTTCAATAGATGAGTGTATGTATGTACTATACAATTTTTTTGTTTTTTGTTTAGTTGCCAAAGCTGGCTCCAACTTTTAAAATTGTGATCGAAGCTTAAGTAATGGGCATAATTCATAACACCCGCAGTTAACTAATCAAAAGTGTCTATATTAATGTTCTCTATTGCTGGCTAATGTTATTAAGTGCCACAGTTTTTGTTTAGTGTACACGCAGCAACACCCACACAGACCCCATGCCCAATATTTTGTCCTTCAACCGAGAGCAACATAAAAAAACAACGGAAGGCAAATAAAAAAAATGAGAGCAGCAACATCAACCACACCGGGAAAAGCTGCTGAGTACGGCTCGTTGACTAGTTGCCAACCAGCCAGTCAGGCAGGCAAGCAGGAGGCCCCTAACTGTCTCATTCACTGGTCGACTGGCTGCCGGAATGAACCGACTGCTGCCTGCTACCTTCCTGTGCTGGTTGCCTATTTAGCCAACCAACTCCAACACATTTAAATAGCTGCAACTTCCGTTGCAACTATGGCAGCGCTGAGACAGCAGCATCCAGCTTCATTGCCTACCTCCCGTCCTGTCAGGCAATATAAAACGCATATAATACTGCTACTCAGCGCGACTCTAGTGCCGGAGGGGTCATGGGGCTTGGCCTGGGCCATGGCAGCAGAGTGGCAACATCCTGTGTACACGTCCAATGCTCACTTAAAGTTTGTGGAGGCGTATTTTCAAAACCCCAGCCAACAATGGCTGCCCCAACCAACCCAACAGTCCAACAATAACAGCACTTGCATTCATTTAGCATTTAAGTGTAGTTGTTGTTTTTACCATTGCTGCTGCTGCATCCTGTGCTTAGCCAGAGTTGCCAACTCTGTTGAGCTTGTTGTGGTGCATCTAGTGGCGTTGAAATTGTCGACACGGTCATCCGAATTATGCCATTATGCCCTAAGCTGCATCCAACACTGCAACAAGCTAACTAGCACAAGCAACCGACCGACCAAACAACGTCATCATCATTCGCGTGCAATGTGTGCGAATCCGTATCCGTGCATGCGTCCGTTGCCCATTTAAATGAAACTATGGCTACCCAGCCGAACAAACCAGGCGACACCATGCCTTGCTCCTTCGGTTGTATACATTAATAATTAAAATATTTTACCCGAGTTTGAATGGAGCAACAAGAAGCAGTCACCGTCGTAGTCGACGGGTTGCCTGCCACTGCTGGTGCTACTGCTGCATTTCAATTTCGGTCGAGTGTGCTGTGTGCTGCTTGTTGCCTGTCTGGTCAGGGTGGGGCTTGGGGTTTTGGGCTTTCGCTACTCGAGTTGATGAGATGTCTGCGCCTGCTGCCCTACAACGTCTTCTTCGTTGACGTCGTCATCGCTACCAATGTTATTGTTGTTGTTGTTAGTAATGATGTTGATTTCTTAACGCTTCACTGCTGTCTGTGGAGGCGCACTCCCATGCTGGCATAAAAAATGTAAATTATTTACAAGGATTTTAACGTTAATGCAAGTATCATCCAACCAAGCAACCGAGCAACCATTCATACAACCATTCAACCATGACTTGACAGCAGCAGCAGCCATTTGCACCCTGCTCCTACTCCACATAATGTGAATACCTCCAGAGTTGGTGGTTTTCCCTCATTGTGTCTCGGTCTATCAGCATAGATTACATTGCACATATTTGTCGTGCAAATGTGGGCATTAATAATTCAACTTGAACATAAAGCTTAAAGTCATGTATGGTGCTTGGCTCATTCTTCAATGTCCATTAGCACTATTATCGAAAGCAAGTCACACTTTCTAGTAATTTCCTGTCATTGCAGTGTACATATCCAAATAAAGATACTTTTCAGCCAAACTTACTACAACAGCCGAAGTTACTACTGTATGGCATTTCAAATTGACTGTAAAGTATTTAGTAGACTGTCTTACAATTGACACTCAAAACTTTAAGGAATTTAAAGAAATTACCTTAAAACAAGCGAAATATCTAAATAAAAAAAATTTGATGCAGAGAGTGGGGACGGTGCCCGACAATGGAATACCTGTACCCTTTTTCCTTATCAACAGTAAATCCAACATACGTTAAAATGGGAACGGAAGTATCCACTTTCATGACCCTTTTCATAATATCGATATGCATGTACGCATTTTCCTACTGGGAAGTTCCAATTGACAAGTTTTCCTTGAAGAAGAGTTATATTCAACTCCCCAAGAAGAGTCGCGGCTAGGGTGCCATTTTCTCCCGACAGAACAATCATTTATGATCAAAGAATGAGCGCATATATAATCATTTTAATCTCCTGGAAGACTCGAATATGATCAGAATTTTCAAAAAATGCTTGCTGGGTATGCATAAGCACAATAGACATATAACCACACGCTCATATTTGCATGTACATATGTTATCGACAGGCAAGCATCGTCCGTAAAAGTAACCATCCACGTCGACGGTCGCGTAAAAGTGAAAATAAGTAACAAAAATGTCGGCAAGCGACTGAGTTATCGTACCACCTATAAATCTGCCTTGGTCTGATACCAAGTTGCCGCGGGCCGGCCTCACTGGCGCCTTTGCCACACTGTTTATCGATAGCAACTGCTAATCCTGTTAACCTGAAGCGATTCATTGCAGTCTGAAAAGTTTATGTAGTACTAGTTGAAACCTGTGCAATTTGTATTATTTTTTCTAACTTGCTCCTTCTGCGCTTATTCATACGCAATTAGATCAGCTCATGCAGCTGCAGCTGTTGGCAGAGTTTGAGTGCACGCACACCCACTCAAATAGACAACACACACACAGACATAGGACTAAGCCCATACAAATGTAAACAAAAGCTTAAGCAAGCCCACGCAGATTTCGCATTTACATAACACTGCAGTACCAAAAATTTGATGGACGGTGCCCGACAGGGGGATACCCTGTACCCATTTGTTCCCCATAAACACTAAATCCAGCAGTGGATTGGCGGCAAAAATTACTTTTATGCCCATAACTCCAGTATTCTTGGGTCAATGTCGTTGAGTTGAATAACATAGATCAAAAATACATTTATAAATGTCTGTGACAATTTTCAAATCTATATATTGGAGTAATTAAGGTTAATCGATTGCGGGGGAAGGGGGGTTCTATTGAAAAAAGGTGGATACCGTTTTACCGATTAGGGTCACACGAGTCTCCACACCAAATTTTGTAACTCTAGCTCACATGTATCCATATCTACATGCAGTGTAATTTTGGCACAGTTTATAGGCGAGGGTGGGTGAAATTTGCGTATTTTTGACTATAACTTTTGATGTATTTATCCGATTTCGATAATTTTTAAAACATACATAGATGCATATAAACACGACGCACACCTCTGTCGAGTGATTCGACAAACTTCATCTTTTCGGTGTAAATGCGTATCTTTTGGTAAATTTTTGTGCCTCTACCTTTTATAGTGTCTGATACCTTGACGTTCATACGGAAGGACAGACAGACGGTCATATCTATATCGACTCGACTATTGCTCCTGACCATTTTTGCTCATGGAACATATGGTCTGCCACGCCTCCTTTTGCCTGTTACATACATTGCACAAATCTATAATACCCTTTTACACTTTGTGTACAGGGTATGACAAGAACAACATATGACGATTGCAGTGCCTACGACGACAACAACTAACTAACAACTATGTAGCACAACCTCTCCATGGCGTGGATTCTGTTGCCATTGAGGCATATTGTTAACCACTCGACGACAGCATGCGCGCGTATTTTTGCTTATTTAATTCTTGATTGTTTTTTTTTGTTTTTGCTCAAAACGCGATTTTCTATGGTAGTTTAAATTTTAGTTACCAGCCTGGCATTCAATGCAAAACAAACGGTATTGAGACGATAATTTTCTTGATCGTCTTGGTTCTGCGACATTAAAATGAAGATATATTATTGACAGATATCTTCTTATCTCTCTATTACATCTTCTTAAAAAGTGATGTGCTCGCTAAACTCGAAAACCCGTTGACCGATTTCATCCAAATTTTCACACATTGTAGACAGTATTAGGGAGCAATTTTCCATATAAAACATACTAAATACTACTTATATAGTAGGTAAGCATTAACTTTGACTAGGTAAAAAATTCTTTTGAATTGGGGTAGAGGTAGAGTAGTGAAGATGAGAAAAAGGATGAGCAAGAGGATAAGGAAGAAGATATGAAGATATTGTGCTTTTGTGATTACATTGTTTCTGACGGCTTTTGAATGCGCAGCAGAGGGTTCAGCTAGTATGCATATAAAAATGTTTTTCTTATTTATTATATATTATATTATATTATTATATTATATTATTTTTCCCGTCCATTGGAACTTAATCTCACAGAGGAATAAACAAACGAAGTCCAAAAGAACGAAAGCTTAAACATATGACGTTGAGGAACGACTACATTAAAGCTTAAAAAAAGAAAATTTGTTTTTAAAAAAGAAGGATGAGAAGAACCTGTTTACCTCTTAGTAGTAGGCGAAACCCCTTGTTTGATAATACATAATAATATTTATCTTATTCGTAGTAGTTGCATGGAATAAACGGTTGGCCAAAAACTTTTAATGTGGGTATGGATACAGATTCGCTTTTATATAAGTTTTAACATTAGAAGAAAGCCATTGAGTGACTTTACGTAAGCACATTTCAAATTTGAAATCACTAAGAAGTAGGGCCAACAAATTCTGCATCAACTTGCGCTCACTTTCTATGTCACTTGCTCATAGAATCCGCTTCCTTCTACTCTTTTATATTTTTTACCTACGATATTAAGAGCATCACAACTTGATATCATCTTCCGACTGCAGCTTAATGTTTTATTAAAAACACTTAATATAAAAACATTTTTATAAATTAAAAAATCATAAGTTTTAATTAAACCTCAAATGTCTTGTCCTTTGCAGTACACTCCCCCGCTTCATCCTCGCTGGTATCCACGTCTTCCAATACGTTCATCAACACACCTGCTACGCTGCTTTTTACCACACGTTTTGATATCCAAGTAGCCAACATAACAAAGCCAACAGGCGGTCCACAAATCGACGTCATTGTTAAAGATCTGGAAGAAGCAATGGCCATTGACTTTTACTACGCCAAGAATTTGGTCTGTTGGACCGACTGTGGGCGTGAGATAATCGAGTGTGCGCAGACCAATACAACGCTGCCGCTGACCAAGGCACCTAAACAAACTGTGATATCCATGGGTCTCGACAAGCCGGAAGGCCTGGCCATTGATTGGTATACGGACAAAATATATTGGACCGATGGCGAGAAAAATCGTATTGAGGTTGCCACGCTCAATGGAAAGTATCAAAAAGTTCTCTTCTGGACGGATCTGGATCAACCTCGAGCAATTGCCGTTGTACCAGCCAAGCGCTTGCTCATTTGGACAGACTGGGGTGAATATCCCAAAATTGAGCGTGCCAGCATGGATGGAGATCCATTGACACGCATGACTTTAGTTAAGGACAAAGTTTTCTGGCCTAACGGCTTGGCCGTGGACCTGAAGAGTGAACTGATTTACTGGACCGATGGCAAATATCGGTTCATTGACGTTATGAAGTTAGACGGCAGCAATCGCCGTACGCTCGTAAACAATCTTAAGTATCCATATAGTGTGACCTACTTTGACAATCGTGTTTACTGGACCGACTGGTTGAGAGGTTCGTTAAATGCGTTAGATCTTCAAACGCTTGAGCTAAAGGAGCTTATTGATACACCCAAGGCACCCAACTCCGTACGCGCCTGGGACGCCACACTACAGCCATATGAGGACAATCCCTGCGCACAAAGTAATGGTAATTGCTCACATCTTTGTTTATTGGCCACCAATGCACAAGGTTATAGCTGTGCTTGTCCCACTGGTGTGAAACTAATTTCACCCAGCAACTGTGCAAATGGATCCCAGGAGATGCTGTTTATTGTGCAACGAACACAAATTAGCAAGATTTCGCTGGATTCCCCAGATTTCACCATCTTTCCATTGTCACTGGGCAAGGTGAAGTACGCTATTGCTATTGACTATGATCCCGTAGAGGAGCACATTTATTGGTCTGATGTGGAAGCCTATACCATAAGGCGGGCTCATTCTGATGGCACTGGCGTAACCGACTTTGTAACTTCTGAAGTGCGTCATCCGGATGGCTTGGCACTCGATTGGTTGGCGCGAAATTTGTACTGGACGGACACAGTTACTGATCGCATTGAAGTATGTCGCTTGGACGGCTCCGCACGCAAAGTGCTTATATATGAGCATCTTGAGGAACCTCGTGCCATAGCAGTGGCTCCCTCGCTGGGATGGATGTTCTGGAGTGATTGGAATGAGTTTAAACCCAAAGTGGAGCGTGCATCGCTCGATGGCTCTGAACGTGTGGTTCTTGTTTCCGAAAATCTTGGGTGGCCCAATGGTATTGCGCTCGATATTGAAGCCAAAACGATTTATTGGTGCGATGGCAAAACAGATAAAATCGAGGTAGCTAACATGGATGGCTCGGATAGACGCGTTGTCATCAGCGAAAACCTGAAGCATCTCTTTGGCCTAAGCATTCTTGATGACTACCTTTACTGGACAGACTGGCAACGACGCTCCATTGATCGTGCGCATAAAATCACGGGCAACAACCGTATTGTAGTTGTTGATCAGTATCCGGATCTAATGGGACTCAAGGTATCACGGCTATGTGAGGTGCGTGGCCAGAATGCCTGCGCCGTACGCAACGGTGGTTGCTCCCATCTGTGCCTCAATCGTCCGCGGGACTATGTCTGTCGCTGTGCAATTGACTACGAACTAGCTAATGATAAACGAACCTGTGTTGTGCCGGCAGCATTTCTTCTGTTTTCACGCCAGCAGCACATAGGACGCATATCCATTGAGTACAATGAGGGCAATCACAATGATGAGCGCTTGCCTTTTAAGGACGTGCGCGATGCTCATGCTCTGGATGTAGTTGTAGCGGAGCGTCGGATTTATTGGACAGATCAAAAGTCGAAATGCATTTATCGCGCATTTCTTAATGGCTCCTATGTGCAACGCATTGTAGATTCGGGTCTTATTGGACCCGATGGCATTGCTGTCGACTGGCTGGGTCACAATATCTACTGGACGGATGCTGAAGCAAGACGTATTGAGGTCGCGCGTTTGGATGGCAGCAGTCGTCGCGTGCTGCTCTGGAAAGGTGTTGAAGAGCCGCGTTCATTGGTGCTAGAGCCCAAGCGTGGTTATATGTACTGGACAGAAGGGCCGTCGGACTCTATACGACGAGCGACCATGGATGGCGGTGAGCTGCAAACAATCATAGCTGGAGCAAATCATGCAACAGGTCTAACACTCGATCAGGATACACGACGTCTTTACTGGGCAACGCCGTCACGACCAACAAAAATCGAGTGCGCCGACTGGGATGGCAAGAAACGCCAAGTGCTGGTCAGCAGCGACTTAGATGAACCTTTCGCTCTCTCGCTGTATCAAGACTATGTCTACTGGAGTGACTGGAATACGGGCGACATTGAGCGTGTTAACAAATATACCGGTCAAAACCGTAGCCTGGTGCATTCGGGCATGACTTTCATTACCTCACTGCTAATCTTTAATGATAAGCGGCAGACGGGTGTGAATCCATGCAAAACCAACAATGGTGGCTGCTCTCATTTATGTCTGGCAACACCTGGTCGCCGTGGCATGACATGTGCTTGTCCAACACATTTTACACTGGCCAAAGATGGTATAAACTGCATACCACCAAAAAACTATATAATCTTTAGTCAAAGAAACAGCTTTGGACGGCTGCTGCCGAATAGTACGGGGTGTCCTAATGTGCCATTGCCGGTTTCAGGAAAGAACATACGTGCTGTTGATTATGATCCCACTACGCATCATATATACTGGGTAAGTCTAAATCGCTGTTTCCAATACGTGAGTTAATTGACAGCATGCTAATCTTTTAGATTGAAGGTCGTAGCCACAGCATAAAGCGCTCTTTAGCAAATGGAACCAAGGCTAGTTTGCTGGTTAACTTTGGACAACCCTTTGACATTGCCATTGACATCATAGGGCGATTGTTGTTCTGGACGTGCTCATACTCAAACAACATTAATGTAACCAGGTGAGTGCTTTGCATTTCCGTGTTGTTAATTTCTAAGCTAATAGGAACTCATTGTTTTTTAATAGCTTCTTGGGTGAATCCATTGGCGTCATTGATACGGGTGACTCTGAAAAACCGCGCAACATTGCCGTGCATGCCATGAAGCGCCTGCTCTTTTGGTCCGATGTGGGTAGCCATCAGGCCATTATTCGTGCGCGCGTTGATGGCAATGAGCGTGTGGAGCTGGCTTACAAGCTGGAAGGAGTTACGGCTTTGGCCCTAGACCAACAGTCCGATATGATTTATTACGCGCATGGTAAGCGTATCGATTCGATGGACATTAATGGCAAGAACAAGTGAGTGGCACAAACTAAAATCTATAATAAGTATTCCGAATTAATGTCTTTTAATTATATTCCTTTATAGAAAAACTCTTGTTTCAATGCATATCTCGCAGGTGATTAACATTGCCGCTTTAGGTGGCTTTGTGTACTGGCTGGACGACAAGACAGGAGTGGAGCGCATCACAGTTAATGGAGAGCGTCGTACGGCCGAGCTACAACGTTTGCCGCAAATCACCGACATTCGTGCCGTATGGACACCAGATGCAAAGCTTCTGCGAAATCACACTTGTCTGCACAGCCGCACCAAGTGCTCTCACATTTGTATTGCTTCGGGCGAAGGAGCGCCACGGTCTCGCGATATTTGCTCCTGTCCTAAGCATCTGATGTTGCTGGAAGATAAGGAGAACTGCGGTGCCTTACCCGCTTGCGGTCCAGACCATTTTACTTGCGCTGCCCCCGTTGCAGGCAACAGTGATATGAATAAGGATTGCATACCAGCCAGCTGGCGCTGCGATGGTCAAAAAGATTGCCCTGATAAGTCTGATGAAGTGGGCTGTCCCACTTGCCGTGCAGATCAGTTTAGTTGTCAGTCGGGTGAGTGCATTGATAAAGCCTTGGTGTGCGATGGTACTACTAATTGTGCAAATGGACACGATGAGGCCGACTGCTGCAAGCGACCCGGCGAGTTCCAATGCCCCATCAATAAGGTAAGTAACTGCAGAAACATGGCTAAACACACAAAATAACGAAACTTATTTTTTATTATAGATTTGCATTTCGGCAACGCTTTTATGTGATGGATGGGATAATTGCGCCGATGGCGCAGATGAATCGCCCGATATTTGCCTTCAGCGGCGAATGGCGCCTGCATCTGACAAACGCGCCTTTATGATACTTATTGGCGCCACCATGATCACCATATTCTCCATTGTCTATTTGCTACAGTTTTGTCGCACGCGTATTGGCAAAAGCCGCACTGAGCCAAAGGATGATCAGGCCTCGGATCCGCTTTCGCCCTCAACTTTGAGCAAGTCGCAACGAGTATCAAAGATTGCTTCAGTAGCAGATGCTGTGCGCATGTCTACATTGAACTCACGGAATAGTATGAACTCTTATGATCGTAATCACATAACCGGAGCTTCCAGCTCTACGACCAATGGCAGCAGCATGGTTGCCTATCCTATTAATCCGCCGCCATCTCCGGCCACGCGTTCCCGTCGACCCTATCGCCACTACAAGATAATAAACCAGCCACCGCCACCCACGCCGTGCTCCACAGATATTTGCGATGAGTCGGACTCCAATTATACCAGTAAATCAAACAGTAATAATAGCAATGGCGGTGCCACCAAATTGTCGTCATCTTCTGCTGCTGCTTGCCTGCAGTATGGCTACGACAGTGAGCCATATCCGCCGCCGCCAACACCCCGTTCGCACTACCATAGTGATGTGCGCATTGTGCCCGAGTCTTCCTGCCCTCCCTCACCCTCATCGCGCTCATCGACATATTTTTCACCGCTGCCACCGCCGCCTTCGCCCGTGCAGTCGCCAACTCGTGGCTTTACGTAACATTTCGAGATTTATATGTAAGAGAAGGGTATGGAAGATCATATTTAGGTAGTGCTAAGACAATATCATTGTTGCTTCCATCAGTCAGGTTACGTATTATATTACTACTATAATTTACTACTATTGCATTGTACATATGTATGTTTTTTGTGTGCATATCTTTTAATTGGTCATTTAAGGCTTTAACTATTTTTAATGTGTGATTTGTTTGGTCGCATACCAATCCTTTTGTATGTGTATATATGATATGTTTAAAAGAGTAGTTAATAATTTTAATAATTATTTCGATCTCGTTAAGTTTTTCTACCAGAAATTTACTGCAAAAAAGAAGTAAAACAATAGACTGCAATATTCACGCGAACGTAAATATTAGAAAGTAAATTTTATTAACTTATAGAACAAAAACGCAGGTATCATGCATATTCATATATATATTTAATAATAGACAAGGCTATTTAATATTCCGTGTGCCAAATTTGTAAAATCAACACCTTTTTATTAATGTACTATTTAATTTCAATTTTAACTTAGTTTTGAGCGCATTATACTCATGTTATTTTATATTTGAAGCTAAATGTTAGAATTATAAGTGTAAATATTCAATTTATGCGTCTTTCGTATCAAATTTTTTCTTTAAATTTATTTTATAAAGCAATATTGACAAATGCAACAACATATGAACTTGAAATTTAACTTTCTTCTCTTAATTGTTATATACACCAAAAAGTGCCTCAGTAATATGTGTGTTTTATTTGTTTTATTTCCTATATTATTTTTCATAGATAAACAAATAAATAGTTATACATGTATGTGTAATTTTTGCAATAATAAACAAAATATTTATAGTTAATTTTAATTACCATAATTGTAAAAGTAACAATATACAAATGAAATATTTTTAAATATAAAACTGTAGTTTTTACCACGATTAAATGGCTGCTTTGGAGTCACAAAATGAAATTTTCAAGATTGTTGGATGACAAAAACTTAATTGCTACCTGATATAAAGCTGTTTTAATATCAAAGGTCATTAATTTTAATGATGATTTAAACTGGATTCTCCATGTCAGGTTCTCGAAAAGGCCACCTTATGTATTAAAGAATATGATCTTTGCTTTTTGCAACCAAGCATTTATCATATTGACCAAATGCTGTAAAAGAAAATACAAGCAAATTTTCTTACTTACTTTACTTAACTGGCCATAACAACCCGTTACCGGGCTACGACCTGACGTAAAGCTCTCCTCCAGGCGTCTCTGCTTTGTGCGAGCCTGGTCGAATTGGTGCGAGCCTGGCAAAGGTAGCTAGTGTACTCTCTACCTGGTCCTTCCAACGGAGACATGGTCTGCCCTTTCGTCGCTTTCCTTCGACAACCGCATTGAAGACAGTTTTTGCAGGAGCTTTTTCGTGCATACGCACAACATGACCTATCACCCATGCTTCTGCGCCATTAAGCAAAACAGTCTGTACTACTCATTTGCCTACTGAGACCAAAGTAACACATATTTGAGTAAGAGAGATTCTCCCCTTGATCACCATGCTGATATCGTTCTTCATTGCGACGGTTGGCATCACCGTAGACGAAGTTCTTGACAACATCAAATATATAGCTCTCAACATCAATCTGAGAGTCCAACCGCTGTGCATCTCTACTCGAAGGAAGCATTAACTTCGTCTTGCTCTCATTTACCACCAGACCCACCCTGGCAGATTCTCTTTCAACAGCCGCAAAGGCTCCGGTATCGGTATCGATATCATCTGCGTATGCAAGCAACAGGATACCCTTATGGAATACAGTCCCGTTCCGATGTACTTCGGCCTTTCGCAACACATTCTCCATCAAAAGGTTGAAGTGGTCGCTGGAAAGGGCATCGCCTGGTCTGAAGCCTCGCTTGGTATCAAAGGGTTTGGAGAACTCTTTCCAACCTTGACGGAGCTGCGTGTGTTGCTCAACGTCATTCTGCATAATCGTATCAAATTTGCAGCCGTTGTTCTTAATTCGTCATAGCTAGGCGGCGGTATATCCATATATTTTCCTCTGCATCTCTACAGGAAGACGCAAGGAGTGGGATATATGCTTCCAGAGTCTGTCGGCGCTATCAGGTTCTGAGGGAGGTTGAGTGAGCTGCTCAGAGAGTTGAGCAGAAAAGGCTTCAGCAGTCTGCTGTGATTGCAGCTTTGTGATGTCCAGCTTTCGCTGTGCGTTAGGTCGCACGTTCTTCGCTATGCTTAGCCGCATGCGAACCTTGGCTGCAACAAGGTAATGGTCAGAGTTGTTGTTGACCCCTCTGCACACTGGATGCATGCCTTCCATCAATAACAACACAAGAAAATCTTCTGTGTTAAAAAAAACGCTGTGAGATTTGAATACAGAGGTCGTCACATTTTATAAGGCGCCTGTTATACGAAGCGAGATTTTCATGCGATGCTGTTTGATTTGTATTTCGCAACGTTTGAAGGCACGGTAACGTCGCCCGTAAGTTGACTCGCCTGCAACCATGTGTGACTTGCTTCATATATTCCGATTCCGAACGCCGGAATGAAATGCTTTAGGTGTTCCGAACCATTCGTTTCGAAAGGTAAAGCGTTTTAGCAATTGGAATGAAAAGTAAATGGCAAATTACACCTTAATAAGAAGTGTTTATCAGCGAAATATTTTTTATATAAATCTTTAATCTATTATAAAAACAATGCAGTATTGATTGGCAAATGTTGAATTTATTTACATTCATACAATTTTTTTTAAAATTACTTGCTTGGACAAGCAAAACGATTGCGTTCGGTATAAAACGAATCTGTTATTTGTGGGCAATAATACATTACATAACACAATGTTAAGTATACATTTTTGTAAGTATCAAAGAGCATGAAATTTAATTAGTTTTTATTTAATTTAAATTAAAATTTCATGCTCTTTGGTAAGTATACAAAAATTATCTTCGAAAAGTAAAGTATTGCCGGACTGCGAAAATTAAATTGCGAAAAGTTAAAGGTCATATGGAAGAGTAGCTTAAGTCGACATAAGGAAATGTTGAGTTATTGCGCTCTAAAACTAAAACTAGAAATCATTATAAGTCACCGTTCCTTTTTTAAGTTTGTGAAAGAAGAAATGTACTAGTTTTAAAAAAGAAATGGTGACTTGAATTCACATCTATAAAGCTCCAGAACACAATAACTAAATATTTCCTTATGTCGACTTAAACTATTCTGACATATGACCACAAATATAAGTGAAATACTTTATCAAAATATATTACTGCAATGATATAAGTAGTTTTGTGCGCCCTATGAATGTGTGAAAAACAATTGTTTTCATATTTAATATGGGTAAGTTGGCAACTCTAATATCGATAAATACTGCTGACAGCTGATTCAAAGTCAAACAGTTTTTTGTTTGTAATTTAAATTATAATAATTTATGTTTAAGGGCCAAGTGAAGGAACTCCGAATAGGAACAAATGTCCGTTACATATATGTAAGTATGCGGCTGCAAAAGTTCAAAGCTGCCGGTTGAAGCAAAAAGGGCAGCGCGCACAGATTCGCTTTTTGTTTTAGGTCCTCTTTGCAAGGATTCCACTGGCAAGAAGACAACATTCAACAACACATCTTTTTGTCTAGGCACAACCAAAAAATATTGGCTATGGCTTTGATAGCAATTTAAATTTGAAATTCAAATAACAACTGCGCGCGTTATGTTATCATATCAACAGTCAATTTCTAACTTAAAAATCTCGCTTCGTGTAACAAGCGCCTAAATCAAAATTTTATTTTTTTCGCTTATTGCTCAACTAAATTGTATTCAAATGAATTAAAATAAAAAACATATTAGTTCGAAAAATCAAATCTTTAGCACGGCAGGACGGTATGACGGCAAGACCGTCTAGAGATTATCAGGCACAACTCTGATGATTTGTTTTTGTTCTTAAACCAAACAAAAGCGACTTCGGGCTTTGCGCTGCATTTATACTGTAGAAATGAAGAAGTATGAAAGGTAGTATGATTATAGAAGAGAGACTAGTATGTATATGTAATTATTATTCCATGGTCGCAAAAATTTAAAGCGAATTTACAAACGAAAAACTTTGGAATCATTAAAAAGTAATTTTTATGAATCTTCGCGACAAAAAGCTAACTGCTAGCTGATATTATACAGCTGTTTAGTCAGCAAAACACAGCTGGCTTTGACTTTTCTCTATTTATTGTAAAAACAAAATTTAACAATTTTATTCTTAAATACCCAAATTATTTATATGCTGTAATGTTAATTTAGTAAGTCCACCATTAAAGCAAACGCCATATATAAATATATCCTGTGATTACAGCAACCGCTTTATTTTGAACGGCCTACGGCTTTGCTTGCGCCGTGATCATAGCACCCAGAAAACTAACGTCTCTAATTCTAATGGAATCTCGTACATTTGGCGAAGTCCAGAAGGTCAAGATACAGGCATAGCTATCTATAATCATTCCCTACGCCGCAAAGTACCGCTAGTGCTACGTAATCCCCACTTAGCCACTTGGTACACGTGCGGACCGACAGTCTACGACTCGTCGCACCTGGGCCATGCCAGCACTTACGTGAAAGTAGATATTATTCAGCGCATATTACGTGAACACTTTAACATTAATCTGGTCACTGCCATGAATATTACCGATGTGGATGATAAAATTATCAAGCGCTGTCGCGAGACAGGAAAATCTTGGCAGAACCTGACAAGCGCCTACGATGAAGAGTTTCGGCAAGATATGTTGCGTTTGAATGTAATACCACCTGACTTTCTCAGCTACGTCTCGACAAATGTACCCAGAATTCTGCGCTTCATTGCGGAACTGCTAGTTACGGAACAGGCTTATATAAGCGAAGATAAATCCGTTTATTTCAATGTGTCCAAATACCCATACTATGGTAAACTACAAAAACTGAATATAAGTGCTACCGAAGAACGGGAACTGGCAGAGCACAAAAACAATGCCGCTGACTTTGCACTGTGGAAAGCCAAAAAGGAAGAAGACGAGCCTAGTTGGAGTACGCCATGGGGCGGCCAAGGTCGACCTGGTTGGCACATCGAATGCAGTGCCATAGCTGACCATTTCGCTGGCAACAACCTGGATTTTCATGCCGGCGGGCTCGATTTGCGGTTTCCCCATCATGAAAACGAAGAGGCCCAGTGCTGTGCGCTCTACCAGACTGATCAATGGGTCAACTATTGGCTGCACACTGGCCAGCTGTATGTTAAAGGCGAAACAGAGAAAATGTCAAAATCGCTTGGTAATACAATTACTGTATCGGCGCTACTACAGCATTACACCGCTGATGAGTTTCGAATGGCTTGTTTACTATCCAATTATCGCAATGCCATGCCGTTCAGCGATCAGTTGATGCTAACAGCTCGTCAAACTTTACAAAGGTTCACAAACTTCTATGCCGATATGGATGCATATATCAGCTTTTTAAAGCCACTTAAATTGTTCGATAGAGGTGCTCTAAAAGCACAGCTTACCCATACCGCCACCGAGTACGATAATTGTTTGCGCGATGACTTTGACACGTCACGCGCCATAAGCATACTTATAGATCAAATGTCCAGCATTAGCCGCTGCATCAACGAACAACAAGCCGATGCTCAAAATGAACCGGCACCTTGCCTGGATCTTTTGCTAGGAGCACGTAATTTCATATGCAAAGCTATGCAAAACTTTGGTGTAATACAACAAGAAGTGACCCAGGGCGCGTTAGCGAAACATTTTGCATATAAGAGAGCTTCTGGTTTAGATATCAATGGCTTAGTAGGCGATGTGCTTGAAATCCGTGGTAAACTGCGTGAAGAGGCGGTGGGCAATAAGAATCTGGACCTACTGCGCGTGTGCGATGAATTACGAAATCTGCTGCAGCATCATGGAATTCAAGTGCGTGACCATAAGCAGGGCAGTTCCTGGGTTCATAAGGGAACTATTCCTATACGCAATAGCAGTACCAGATCCAGCAACAATTGACGTAGCATTTGTAATCATTGTTATTTTAATAGTTAAGAAAATACATTTTTTTTTCTATAGAAAGGAGTAGAGATGCAGATAATTTTGCCCACCATGGAAAAATGGTATTTCCTGTACACATTGTATTTGCGCAAACTATGTAGCCCCGTGTGGTGAGCGGGTTAGAGAATACCACCTCAGCAGGTCAAAGCATGTCGTATGAGGCGACTAACAATGACACTGGGTTCTTTCGAGACCAGTAGGCCTTAAAAGGGTTTTGCGTAGGGTTTGGAACCCACCACGTAAAACCACAATTCCAATGAAAGAATGTATTTACATCAGGCCGTAACCCGATAACGAGTTGTTATGGCCAGTTAAGAAGAAGAAGATGTAGCAAGGAGAATGCGTGGCAGACTATAACTTCATCAGCAGTAACTGGGGTAGCGATTAGACCATGTCCGTCCATTTGTACGTCGACTTACGTTAGCCTATGAGAAAAAACAATGTTGACCGCTTAACCCCGTACCCCTCGCAATACATTTATCTTAATTAAGCACATACTTCACAAGGCATCGAGACAAAAATTTGCAAAAAATTAAATTTAGTTTGTTCGGGCACCTTCCCGACTGTCGTCGTCTTTTTATTCTTCGTGTTTGTTTTATAGAAAGTTAAAAGATATTGCTAATTCATTGATGAAACACATAATCAATTTAAACATCGGTAGACTCTTTCCCTGGCTGTGATCTGTGGTCACTTCTGTCATTCTGTACGGTGCTCCTTATTTTACTATAAAAGTATATTTTGTGATATAGCTTTCAACTACAGTTATTGAATAAATGCGTAAATAAGGCTTTGCTAATTGTACGCTCGTTCGCTGGTGGCGCACTCTGCTTTATATAAATGTTTGGTTATTAAGTAATCTCGCACCAGCTTGAAGAAAGCGCCCAGGCTGGTAAATGCTACAAAGCTGATAGATAGCACATAGTGCCACTCGATATTGGCGGCGCTTAGCATGGCAATTTCTATGAGCAGAACTGCGGCCTGCAGCAAAGCCAAGCTGGAGTATATGATAGTTGGATTGTGAAACAGTTTCTATAATTAAAGCGTAGACGTAAGGAAGGTATTTAAGAAGCTTATTACTGTTCAACTTACATAGAAACGCACATGGCTGGCATTTCCAGGCGTTGCAACCGTAACTAGACCCTGGCTGCGATAGAGCCCATTATTATGCTTGATCACAGTGCCATGTCCATACACCGAATACTTAGACCAAGTCAGAGCTGTAATAAGCTGTGGCGCGCTCTCCTTGCTGTGAGCATACGGATCCAGGCGCTGCCAGTGTCCCAAATGCAAAGTGGCGCGATGCAATGTGTCGCTGTATTTGGCGGGATAGAGAAATACGGCGCACAGACTGAATGCGCTTAGGCAAATTGCAACGCAATGTTGGGCTGCACGAATGACATTATAATGAACACTTAATGCCAAAAGACAAGGCACCAGACCACTGTAGTAAGCATTCAACATAGAGGTGAAAATGAGTTGTTTAAAGCGCTTGTTGAAGTCATGTCTTAGGGTTTCGATTTCCTGGCGTATTTGTGCGGCATTTGTGGTGCAGCAATGCACTGGCATATCATTAATATAGACTCCCTGTAGCTCGAATTTTGTGCGTAGAAAAGGTTCCAGTTCAAATCCGAAAATAAGCAGGTATACTACAACTCTAAAAAAAAAAAGATATTACATGGTCATATGCATTATATTTGCGCCACATACGGATAACTCAAATAGAAGAGCAATATGTAAGTGTGCTGCTGATACAATCCCAGCACACAATAGCATATGGCTATCTGCAGAAGACAGCCAAACCCATATTTGGCGCCCAGCCTCAAAAGACGCTCGTGACGCTCATTGCGTTTCAATTTCGTCAAAGCCTTAAGTAGCAAACAATAGAAAAAGCGACGCGTATTCACGAGTATTATCAGATAACGCAAATATGGATCAATTAGTTGTATGTTCTAAAACGAGATGATACCGTTTAGATTATAGTTTTCAAAATCAGCCAAATTTTACACACCACCATATGCCTCGTATTGGACTGCGGCAACCACCAGTTTGTGCGATAGATATTTATGAATTGTACAATAGCTGCGCCCATTGTAAAAGCGCACATGATCAATTCACTCAACCATTCCGAAGTCAAAGCGTGCTCCGGAAAGGGAATATGTTTGGGCATAATAGGCGTAGACGGAGTGTCTGCATCAGCTGCAATTTTCGACGAGCGATTATAAGTGTCCTGGGTGTCGCTAGAGCCGCTGACATCGCTGCGTTCATCGTAAACCATATTTGCATTTATAACGAATGCTTTGAAACTACATTTAAGCAATTAAATTAAACAAATATTCTGCGGGCAATGGCAAAAACAGCTGTTAATTTGGAAATGTGTTGGCAAACGTTTTTAAAAAATGCCTGTTTAAAAACCAATATTTCTCAACACAGTAAAAATAACAGCTGTATAATTTTATAACAAAATTGTTTTGATAACGAAATATACGAATAGTTTGCAAAATAAAAATATACATATTTTATTGTAAGTCCACAAGATGATGCGCTACGAAGGTAACGAAAAGCTGGCTGATGAAACTGCATGTGCAGGTGTGCGCGCTGACTTAAAAATGTGTCTGCTAGAGAGCGAATGCTGTCGACTTGATCGTAAAACTCCGCGCCAGTGCCTACAGGACAACAGCGTGCCGCCGGAATGCCAGGTTCTACGAAATACTTTTTACGAGTGCAAGCGTTCCCTGGTAAGTGTTGCCTCTAAAGTATCAAATGAGTTAGCTTTATTGTTATTGATTCTATCCCCAGCTTGACAATAGACAGCGTTTTCGCGGACGTAAGGGATATTAATGTTAAAGATATGTTGCTTCTTTAAACTTTATTTAATAAACTCATCTATTACAAAATGCAAAGGGAGACAGTAGACAAATTAATTGCGACGCCGCCTTACACGAGATATACGCCAAGCGTTTGGCTCCTCATATTTATTGTAGAGTGGCTCCAAGCGTTGATTTTTCTTAAACTTACTGAGCTTAGTTGGATCAGAGAAACGGAAGAACGAGGGCGCAAATTCAACAAGCCACTTGGGATCGATTGTTGTCACCTCGCGCATATACTCCTTGGTTGTTTGCACCAGCTCATGATAGACCACCCATTCGGGCTGCCGATTAAATAGCGCACTAGAGGGATGTATATAGACCACCTGTGAGTCGACAAGCGTGCGGTAGCCTTCCTGGGGATCCTTTTTTGCCGCATTGCGAAAGAAGCCGGAACAAATAGCCTTTTGTATGCGCACAGAATTCTTCCCCGCAGACACTACATCTAACTTGTGACGATCCATGATGCCCAGCAGCTGTTTCCGTACATCCTGCGAACGCTTTAGTGTTCGTATTTGTACAAAATTTTCATAGCACCAGGCATTAGAAAACTTGTTGTTTTTCCAACTGTTGTATACGGCCAGCAACGTCAAGTGATCACCTGTAATGATAGTATTAATATAGGTTTAATAATTTTGACAAACCAAACTTACCCTCAGCTTGATTAAACTTGGCCTTCTTCTGATCAGCCAGCGCCTGTTTATCCTTAGGCCTATAGAACACATTCTGTACGCTGAGCATAGAAACAATTGTCAGTATCTCATCGGAGCATTGCAGTGCCACAGACATAATAAGCATTTTCGAAAGATTAGGCTCTAGCGGAAACTCGGCCATTCGTCGGCCCAGACGAGTCAGCAAGCCTTCATCATCTAGCGCCGAGAGAGAGTGCAGCTGCTCCAACGCCATTACCAATGATTCCACTGGCGGTGCGTCCATAAAGTCAAAGTGCAGGAGATCATTAATACCCATAGTCTTGAGCTGCAGAACTGTTGTGGCCAGATTCGTGCGCTGTATTTCCGGTACAGGAGTGGGCAACATTTCATCGCGATAGGCGCGTTCCGTGTAGAGTCTGTAAGTCTTACCCGGACCTGTGCGGCCGGCACGTCCCGCACGCTGCTTAGCAGCTGCTTGTGAAATAGGCGTGACTACCAAAGAGTCCATGCCTGTCTTGGAATTGTAAACCTTCTGCTTCACAAAACCAGGATCTACCACATAAAAGATGCCATCGATAGTTAAGGAAGTCTCCGCAATATTTGTTGCTATGACCACCTTTCGGCTACCCGCAGGCGCTGGATCGAAAATGCGCGTCTGCATTTCTGAGGGCAGCGCTGAATAGACAGGTAGTATGATGAGCTCCGGGACATCGGGGCCCAAGCTTTTCATACGTTCATAGAGTATTTCGCAAGCCGTATCAATTTCCTCTTGACCAGTAAGAAACAACAGAATGTCGCCTGGAGGTTCTCGTAAATGTATTTGCATGACGGTTATAAGCGAGGCGTCCAAATAGTCAGTTTCAGGCTCTTTCGTATATAAAACCTCTACAGGAAACGTTCGTCCAGGTATTGTAAATATGGGCGCCTCGAAAAAGTACTGCGAGAACTTCACTGCATCCAATGTGGCTGATGTTACAATGAGCTTTAGTTCAGGACGCTTTTGCACTGCTGTTTTGAGCAAACCAAAAAGTACATCGGTGTGGATGGTGCGTTCATGCGCCTCGTCCAACATAATAACCGAATAGGTTTTTAGATCCGCCTCCATGAGGCATTCACGAAGCAACATGCCGTCTGTCATGTATTTGATGACAGTCTCAGGACTGGTGCAGTCCTCAAAACGTATTGTGTAGCCCACCTCTTGGCCTAAACGACAACCATACTCCTCAGCCACACGTTTCGCCACTGACATGGCGGCTACACGACGCGGCTGTGTGCAACCAATTTTGCCACGTGCCGTAAATCCGCATTCGCCCAGGTACTGTGTGATTTGTGTGGTCTTGCCCGAGCCCGTTTCGCCAATGACAATGAGTATTTGATTGTCAGCAACGGCCTTGATCAGATCATCTCGCAGTTTATAAATAGGTAGCGACTGACGCTGCTCCACTAGCGTAAGATCAGTCTTCTTGCCAAAGGATGACTTTTTGCCGCCTATAACGTGCTTTTTCCATTCAGGCACTTCTTGAGGTGCAGATCCCATGCCTCTCATATTCGCTGCTAAGTGTCGCGAAGAGTCATCTTCTGGCAGCGGGTCAATCCAGTTCTTGTTGAGATTTGTAGGAAGCGCTTCCATTTCTTGCTCACGCTGCAACATTTTTTGTTCACGTCGCTCTTTGGACAAGGCAGATTGCATCATGGCCGCTTGAGCAAGGGAGCCATCTGGATTCTTAACTATGCGCACGGGCGAAAGATCGTGCAAGGCGCGCCCATGCCCCGACAGAAAAGGCGGCTCTTCTTCCACGATCTCAATTTCAATGTCAGCTTCATCATCCTCGTCTTTGGGTAACAGGCCGCTTTCCTCTTCAAAATCAGGCATTTCGCAGCGATCCAAAACGCCTGAGCTGATCATTTGCTTTATTTCCCAGCGCTCTGGACTCGAAATGCGAGTTACCCGTTTGCGCGACTCATGCTCATCGCCGTCAATATTATTGCCTTGTAGATTGAGGAATGCTGTGCTGCTGTTAAAAGGTCCATCTGGATTACGGTCCTTAAGAGATACATCGTCTTCAGGTGCATGCGACAACGGATTTAAGTCGCGGCCGCTGTCCTGATCGACCTCCTTCATGGAGAGGGAAACCTTCTGGCCAGTTACAGACATTACCTTTACTTTAACCGTCTGATTGCGGCTTACTACTTCGGTAACATCGGTTACACGTCCTTCGGCACGCAATTGGGAGATGTGAACCAAGCCTTCCCAGCGTTTGCGCAGACCAAAAAGTTGTACAAAACAACCAAATGGCACGATGTTTGCAACTTTTCCTGAGTAAATTTTGCCAGCTTCAGGATCGTCAGCCATAACTGCAGCAGGGGGAGGCATTTTCTCATGCCGTCTCCTAACATTTCTTTCACGAGAACGCTCTCGACTGCGACGGACATGCTTTCGACTGCTACTACGGTCTGCAGAGCGTGACCGACTACTTCGCCTGCGATCGTGCTTGTTCTGGCGATCGTGTGAGCTGGAGCGTCGGCTCCTATCCTCTCGTGATCTGGAGCGGCGGTTGCGTTCCCGTGAACGCTTTCTTTCACGTTCATATTCCCGACTTTTTCTACGTTCGCGATCTTTGCGTCTATGACGGTCTCGTGAGCTGGAGCGCCGCCGCCTGCTACTCTCTTTGACTTCACTTTTGCAGTCTCCAGGCGCCAAGGCTTCCAATTCTAACATGGCCGCATCTACATCACTCAACCCAGACTTTTTAATATTAGCTTTGCTCTTAAATGCCGCATCGTCGGCTGCCTGATCGTCGATTTCCCTTTTCTTTCTGCACTGGTCATTTGGTAGCGCCAAGCCAGGAAACATTTTCTGGAGCTGCGATTTTTTGTCATCGTTAGCGCTAAAACTCGGGCTTTTTGCATCGGTACTACAACCTGCGCGACTTGGTCGCATCAAATTTATTATGCGTTGCAAGTTTTGCACCAGTGAATCTGGAAATTCAGCTCCATTGTCCAAAAGAGCCTTGTGAAAGGAATCATACGTGCGATGCTTGTTTTCCAAATCGATTATAAATTCGGCCAAGTCCTTGTCATTAATGCCTAAATGATTGTCGAGCTCTGTGCAGATTTTCGATACCAGCGAAAGGTACTCGAGTTTCTGCAGCTCTTCCATGGTTTCAAAACCAAAAACCACGCAAGTTATCAATAAATTAAAAAATTGTTCTTTGCAAACGTTTTGGCCGAATGAAAAAGCAACGCGCACACATCATAAATCAGCTGTTTCCTATGCCATGTTTAGTGCTGTGAAACAAAAACTTTGCAAAAAGTGGCACCCCTATAAAACATCTGCTGGGCTTTTGACATATTTTTGACTATTTCCATAGATTACGCTTGAGTTTTTAATATTTTTCGTTTTGTTTCATTCAAAATCGTAACGGCTTTGAAATTCATTTAGTTTTGTTATTTTAACATTAAATGAAACTGCAGAAATGTCGTCGTTTTTCGAATGCTTTAATAATTTTGTGCAAAGTGGCGGGGCACGCTCGGCGGTTGCAGTTTACGATGATGGGATGCCGCCAACCACGCCAACGCTAAGTGAGTCTGTAAGTAACCATGTGACTTTGTATTGTGCAACTCTACAGGTCCTACATTTATTAAATATGGGTGCTTAAGCTAAATAAATGGTAATTCCAAGCTAATATATAAACATGGACTTCGACGCAAAGCGCATAAAAAGTTATCGATAACACAAAACAGCCAGGCCTCTGTAGTTTAACTCTTTTCTGCAGTGTGGCAACTCTCAAAAGAGCACGCCATATTGAATGAGACGCAGACCAATTGCGAAATTTACATCAGTGATTTCTCTAATAGTTAAATATAAAATATATTAAATCGCGTTGAAACTATAAAATCAAAAAATTGAACAAATAAATCAACTATTCCTTTGCTTCCAAAAAATTGTAAAAATATTCTAGTGCTAGTGTGATTTTTAAATTATTACGGCTAATCGCTGCGACGTAAAAGAAGAAGAAAAACCTGCAGTAGGGAGTATACAAAATAATAAAAAGCAACCTTTGCATTAAATACACAATCGACAGTATGCTGCATATTAAAAAAACACAAAATAAAAGCGGCTGCACACCTCGTGCAACGGATATGCCTCCAAAAGCGCTGCCCGCCTCAACTTCAATTATAACATATAGTCCGAGCAAATTTTTAGCTAAAGCTATCAGCAGTGACAGCGTCGGCAGCACATTCACAAAAAAACAAACATTCACATCCGCACAGTCCCATATACAACATGCAACAAACAGATCTGCCATACCAAAAACTGCAGGTAGCACACAAAAAATACCAGCTAAAGGTACATCGTCCTCCTATTATGTTGTCAAAGCAGGATCACTTGGCTCGGCAGCTACAGTGTCGGGAGCAGCAACTACTTCCAACTCCAAACTACAGCTGCACGCTGCTGCAACAGTAACGGCAGTATCCCCAGCAGCAGCTGCAGCAGTGACCGCACCTACAACATCAGCAGTTGATAATGTAATGATTTACTATAATAGTAACTTACTTAAGGCACTAGCACTAACCCTTGCATGCATGCACTCGTTTACTAGTTACACCATTGGATTCACTTTAATTTATGGCAGTTACGAGCTAATTATATTCACCATTTTATTTACAGTCTAGCACCATTTCGGTGCCCAGTGAAACTGCAATTGGTGAAAAAATGGAACACAGTTATATGCGTGAACCCGTACGCCCTGATGTTAGCAATGGCTTGACACCCGCACGCACCATTCTTGTGTGCCATCCACCACAGTGTTCTTCGTGCCATACACATCCAGTACCAGACCAGGATCAAAACGAGTCACAAGAATCGCATGTGCCACCCTATGACGAAATCGCGGCCAAAGAGATGATGAATGAATGCGCGCGTATTGCTAACTATGTGAAAAACAATAACCCTGATGAACAGGACTGGGAGACTCGTGTAAATCAGTAAGTGCTGTCTTATAAATTAACATACGTATACAAAACAACACTAATTCGCCCTTACCTCCCATAGAGTTTCCTGGACACACACCCAAAAATCGCTATTCAGCAAAGTCACACGCATTTTGGATTATGATCAATTGGCACGTCTAGCCAACGACAAGCGTAACCACGAAGCCTTACATCGTCGGGTGTCCGTGGATAAATCAAGCTCTCGTATGCGTCGCGTTTTGGCCAGCGTAGTCTGGGAACCACGTATTACACAGTGGCTGCATTCGCTACTTATGGAGCATCTGCCGCCCAGCTATATGGCTTCATATTTAGATATAATGCAGACGCTCAAGACAAAATTGCCTACGCTCACGGACAAGATGCTCTTTAGCCGTCCGCTAAACAATAGCCAAGAGCTGCTAGCGCCGGTCATGAAAAAGCAATGGGAACCCACAGTTTTGACCAAGCCGCGCCAACTGATACACAATACCATATTGGTGGCGCTGCCTAATCTCCCTACAGGCGGTCAGGTGCCAGAGCGCATGCAAAAGTGGTACAAGGCATTGTCCAACATTACAAAGATCGTTCAAATAACTTTGCCCAATACTAGTAAGTATTATTACTATTATTAATGGTAATTGCTAAAATGTATACAGGGTGCTTTGTTGAAATCGTTTGTCCGTGTGAAAACCTAGATCCCGCAGACCAAATTTCACCAAAAGAAGCGCATTATCAGTACAGAGATGAAGTTTATCAAGTCATGTTGAATCTTAATCAACCGTATGATAATTTCGCGGTTTACACTCACACTATAAAAGCCATCCGGTCAAAACTTGACACAGATATAATATATATCTATTATAGTGTTTTTGTACACTTGTGGTTTTGGCGAATCTGTAAGAATCAATTTAGCTGGGTTACTCCCAAACCAAAAGTACGCTGAGGTCTTTTTTTGTGGTAAAGATACAGTCGCTGTATAATATATTTTTTTCACTAATATTTCATTGTTTTGATATATTGACAGATAACCGCATTGGACGCCAGAACTTGGATCAAGTTGCCGAGACTATAGTCTGCCTTACCCGTGTCCGTATTAACGAGCTGCGCACAGAAGATCCCAACCGAGGTATCATATTGATTGGTTTCAACGCAGGTGCTGCTTTGGCCTTGCAAGTTGCCATGTCGGAGAGCGTGGCATGTGTTGTATGCATGGGATTTGCCTATAATACGCTACGAGGAACCCGCGGTGCACCCGATGATCGGCTGCTGGACATAAAAGCGCCTATTTTGTTTGTGATTGGCCAGAACTCGGCGCGTACGAGTCCGGAGGAAATGGAGGGACTTCGTGAGCGCATGCAATCAGAGACATCGCTTGTTGTAGTAGGCTCCGCCGATGATTCACTGCGTGTACCAAAGAGCAAGAGACGCATTGAAGGTGTAACCCAAGCCATGGTTGACGCAATGGTAGTGGTAAGTCACTAAATGACGGTGCAAGTTGTTTGAAGTTTTGCCTAAGTTATCTGTATTTTAAAGGATGAGGTCTTTGAGTTTATAAACAAGACGCTGAACAATCCGCCAGGACCCCGCATGCCCACTTCGCTTATGAACAATACATTCTTTAAACAAAAGCAAATCCTAGCTGATGGAAATGCCAACAAGGCAGTAGTACAGGCACGCAAGCGCAAAGGGGATGGCACGGAGGATGGTAGCGGGCCCGCCAAGATTAAATATGTACCCCATAGTGAGTTATCTTTCGCACTAGACTTTAATTCTATTATGCAGAAATCGAAGTGAAATATATACCGGCTTCGGGTTGTTGGGTTGTAAAACTGTTCATACAGAAAAAAATTTACCTACTGCGCTAGTTAAATCAATGGATTAAAGAAGACACTTTCATTTGTTTAAGCTAAAACGCGATTGGTTTAAAATGAAGCTAAACAATTCAAAGATTATTTTAGAATTTCGGTAATAGTTGAAATTTCAGCTAATAATACGGTTCAAATTTCGCTTTGATTTTATGCTTCTTGCACTTTTAACAGTATCTATAATTTTATGATTTTCATTTATCTCCCGCATGTTATTTTAACTCACTCACATTTCAAACCTAACCATTGCATGTTCCATAGACGTTGGAAATTTCAAAATTCCCAGAACTAAGCCTGCTCGTTTAAATGATCCATTTGCGGTCAAGCGAAAGGGTAATTGAATAACTTCATGCTCAAAAGTTTTTGCTTTCAGAATTGAACCCAAAGTTCACATTTATATTTAGCTCTTACAAAATACCCATTTTCAACCACTAACAGTCTCTATTTCCATAGTTGGACGCCCGCGTACGCGGCCATTGCCCAATGTAGCTGCAGGTAATATTAAACCAAATGTCGGCAAGACAACACTTGAGGATTCTAATTTGAGTATGGATTCATTACTGGATGAAAACATGGACTATGAAGATGCAGCGCCCAGCAGTAGCAGCAGTTTGGCCAAGGGCAATTTTCCTCTACAGAAATCTGCCATTGGCACCTCAACTATAACAACCAATAGCCCGCCAAAGACCACAGTATCGCTTTCAGCTGGAACCAAAATCAAAATGATACCGTCTAGCCAATTTGTGCAGGTGAAGACGTTACCCACCCAGAACAAAATGATTAACTACAGCATTAACAAGACGCAAATTGGCAGTTTAACTACGGCTGGCGCAGGCACCAGCATTGGTAGCATTGTCAAAACATTGCCCACTGCTGGCGGTAGCCAGCAAATCTATACACTCAAGACGCCTACACAGTATTTAAACACAGTCACTGCAGCTTCACAGCCGAAGTTTACGGTAATCAAGGGTCCCAATGCATCCACAGTGCTGCAGTTGACGAAAAATGTGTCAGCAACAGCGTTGCCTTCTGGCAACAGCAACATGGATCTGTCCAATATTATTGATATGCCCATTGTGTTTGCCGACAATGATGGCAACATTGCTGAGCATGAACAGGAGCAGGAGCTACTTAAAGGTGGTAAGCCAAGATTGAATTGAAAATTTTGACTATTTGACTATAATATGTAATATTCTACAGCATCTGTCAGCAACAATAATGTGGGCCAGCTTATTTTCAGTCAAAAAATTATCAAAGATTCAACCTTGACTATAGCCAAAACTAGTGGCAATGCAACCCACAATGCTGGTGGCGCAATCAAAAATAAAACGATCGTGTTAAACAAAGGCTTACATCCGCTCTTTAGCACGCAGGGTGGTGGCGCAGCTGCTGGGAACAAGGTTCTCTATTTGAATCGCAGCACTATGAAGCCCGTGACAAATGTGATAGCTGCCCGGGCGGGCACTGCCACGCTCTCACCCTATCAAAAATTCATTGTAACCAATTCTAAGCCAGGTGCTGGAACTGCGAGCAATCAGTTAATAGATGCCAGCGGTGGAGCACAACTTGTTTCAAATGTGAAGACAGTCAGCCTGCAGACACTCAAATCAGCCAGTAGCTCAACAAGTACAACAGGCACACTGCGTCACTCAGGCAACACTATCAGTCTAGGTAACAAGACCTATCCACAGTATCATATGATTAATGGCTCCTCGGCAGCAGCAACGACAACTGGCGATCCCAAGCAAATACGCAACATTATATTTAAATCAGCCGTGGGACTCAAGCAAATGCCCGTTCATGTGATGACTAATCGTCCAATGGTCACAACTGTTAATAGTGGGAGCGGCACAATGCGTCGAGTTTTAAACATAGGCGTATCGAAGATGATAACTCCCAGCGGTACTCTATCGGTTGCTGGCACCCAACAAACATTGGAGGGTCAGCCCAAGGTTATTAAGCTGCATACAACTTCAACAACACAGAGCAAGGCTACGGATTAGGAGTTGTGAAACTTTAGTTTGTGACCTCTTCCTGCGCACTCTTTATTTATATTAAAATTTATTTAGTTTTTCCGAATTTCAATTTTTGCTCGTATGTTGTATATAAACGATGTTCTAATTTTAATATATAATGTTATAGAGAACGTTGTACGCATTGTATTACTTGGGACGTTGTCGTAGTACCGCTGAAATATTATTTTTAATATTTTAAGTTTTAAATTAAAACTCATTCAACGAATTTTTTTCGAGATATCCTTCAATAAAGGGTTCCTCTTAGTAACAACGAAACAAACAACAAACTTTAAAGTTTGCAGTTTTACAAGGTAAAAGTCGTCGCCATTCGTGTTCAAAATCTGCTGAATGGATGGAATTTTTTTGTTTCACAAATAGTAAGTGGTGCTTAGGATTAATATGATTTAGACAACTACCGCTACAGTATTTACCCAGGTGACGAGGTTTTCAAAACATTTCGAATCAACAAGTCAATTTCGAAATTATATCGCTTACGTTGTGCCTTTATTAAATCTATTTTTCGCATTTTGGTGATATCCAGCGCTTTTAGTGAGGAGCCCAGATACTCCTAAATGACAACATTGAAGATGACTTTCATAGCATAAATTAATAACTATGTATTTTTGTGTTTCACAATTAAACTGTGGAACTGCTCTATGTCTTTTTGGGGAAATGCTTTTGCGATGTTGTTGTTGTTGTTGTTGTAATGATGTTGTTTCAATGAGTGTTGTTATTTAGCATAGGAGGAAGACTGCTTCTCATCCTGACTTTTGTTTCAAGTGTATATGTCAGGGTCCAAGAAATTTCTTATAACAAATTTAACCATCTTAGAGTAGGATATATTTGTGGACATAAAGGTAAATAAATTTCAATCCGTGCGTCACGTTCTTTACATGTTTGAGCAGCTCGTCACTCGATTTGCTTTGTAAATATCAGACGGTCGCTGTGCATGCTTAGTTGATACTCCAATGTTTTATTTTTTGAGTGGCAATCCAGTGGTTAATGTTTTTTGGTCTGATTGGATTGTTGGGTTGTGTGAGACTCAAGTGTTATTCGCTTATGAAACCCAGAAACTCAACACAACTCGAATAGAATGGTATTTCAGTTCAAAGCCGCTCTTCAATTAGTCACATAATCAAGGATGACGGTTTAGCCTAAATTTTCATAAAAAATTCTTCGGTGAGATGCTTTCTTGTTAGATATCTCATACTTTTTGGAATATATCAAACACTTTGACGAATTTATTTTTGGTTAAAATTCGGTTTAAAAAGATATCTGGCATATCTTTATTATAACAGCAGCGTATACTCTGTGCATACTATCTGCAATGATTCAATTGACATTCTAAAAGTCTAAATACTTTAATAATTTGTTGACGTCATTTATGAACAGCCCCTAAGTATATTTTTATATATTAAAACTATATAGGATAAAGGCAATAATACACAGATGTATATTTAAAGATCAGCGTTATTCACACAAAATAACTCGCGCACTCTCAAAAGTTCTTCTTAACTGGCCATAACAACCCGTTATCGGGTTACGTCCTGATGTAAATAAATTCTTTCATTGGAATTATGGTTTTACATGGTGTGTCCCAAACCCTACGCACAAACCTGGGCCTGGGGTTGCTCTACTGGTCTCGAAAAGAACCCACTGCCATTGTTAGTCGTCTCATACGATAAGCTTTGACCTGCTGAGGTGGTATTCTCTCACCACACGGGGTTACCCATGCCAAAAACGAATTTGAAAGGTGTGCCTATTTGTATATGTGTTTGTTAGAGTGTCTATTTCCCCTACTTTTTTGTATGGAACGCACGTAGAGCAAATCAGCCCCAACGAGCACATCAACAGCTTTGGCAAGCTTCAACTGCAATGAAAAGGGCCATGAAAAGCTCTCATTAACAGATGAGACGTGTGAGAAGCGGGAGTTAAAGACGCTGCCTAAAGTTCCCACGTTTCTAGTAACCTGCGCGAATTCTTTAACTTAACATCGGGTTTTGGATTACTGCTTGTGTTTTGATAAATTTATGTATGTTGCTACTTGGCGTGTTATTTTATATGCACAGGAAGCGGCGTCATGAGAAAACGAAACGCAATGGCAAATATGCCAAGCGAATGCGAATTCCAAGGAATTGAGTGCATATTTATATGATACTTAAAATTTTATACATAATTTAAAATTTGCCAAAGCCAATAAAATTCATTAAAATGTGTTTTCGTACATATTAAAGAGGCCAAAAAAGTCAGTTATTTGTTAATGTAGAGGATTGATGGAGATATAAATGAAATATCCGGTCCGTCATGTTGTTTTACTTTTTTCAACGTGTTGTTACCCTGCCAAAGAAGGCACAAATAAAGGTGGGCTTACTTTTAGAGCTGAAATAGCCATAATTTATGAACCATATCAGAGATTCAAAGTATTTCTTATATCGAATATACTCGTTATTAAAACAGCAACTAAGTAATGCACTCAAAAGTAAACCCACCAAATACTAAGTCAACCAAATATCAAGGCAAATGTATACGAATAACGTGGTAGTATTCGCTATACCACCATTTTCATGGCAACCTTGTATATGTGTTTTATGTAATACGAGAATGCGCTCCTTCTAACGTCTGTCACCCTTCACATAAACCATTGGGTTTTTCGTGCAAAAAACAAAGCATATTTGAAAATCTCTTCCATTTGTTCTTATTTTTACACATTTTACAAAGAATCGCATTGGCTTACACCGATTTTTATCCTCTCAAGTCGCCTGTACCTAGAGTAGGGTAGAGTAGAGTACCATTGGACCCAAAAAAATGGGAGTATCTGCCATGTATTTATTTAATTTTTTATGATGAAGGGCTTCTCGTGTTCTCAAGGCCGCGCTAAAGTTTTTGAGCTCCGTTCTAAGACATCCACATTAGTATTTTAACCAACTAAGCATTTTGTGGTCAACTTTTGACAATACATTTAAACAATCTTTACTTTTGTCATAATTAATAAAAGTACAAAAACAAATTTTGATGTACCTAGCGTCTGTCATGTGAGTTACATCAGCGAAATTCACATGCCAATCGTTGAGCAGTGCTACTCAAACTGTATGCCCGTGCTGTATATTTTGCTGAGCGCCGCAGTTTTGAAGCCGCCATGTTCTGTTTTGCATATACATATACATATAGACTCACAACTTATCGTGAGTGTAGCGTATGCAAGTCGAATCAGTGCTTGATGCATTTTTATACCCTGTAAACAAAGTGTAAAAGGGTCTTACAAATATGTGCAATGTATGTAACAGCCAGCAGGAGGCGTGGCAGACCATAAGTTCGATGGGAAAATATTCTAAGCATTAACTTGTGTAGTGATTGAACCATGTGCGGCTGTATGAGTCGCTACAACTGGAAGACTATTAGAGCTAGGTACCACATTGCCACAGATATTTATAAAATTCTACTCCACCTACATATGTCTCAAAATTTAACATTGGAATATTGAAGTTATGATCATACAATTAAATGTTAGCCCCATAATAATCAAATTCTCTTCTCAAAACCTTTCCAATAGAAAAATCCTCTTAGTCGATTGGACTTTTGAAAAGAGACATTAAAGGATGTAGATAATTGCGTTCCCATTTTAACGCGCGCTGATATTAATGTTTTAATTCTCATTTAAATTTATAAACATACCCATAATAAAGTTAAATGCATATTGCATTGTGTATATAATTAATTAAAAGTTGTCACGTCACGTATAATATTCTGACTTAAATAGTTAGAGTTAAAAAACTCGTGCACTTTTCACAGACTTTTGCGTTTTTATTGATGCAGATGAAAACTAGTTTTATTTTCTGTCACGTCACGTGTCAAGCCAAGCTTCTACACTAAATTTAAAGTTACTCAAAAGCTAACCAATAAATTATTCACTCCAAGGGCATATTCATCAGGCCGCGTTATCAACCATGCTTCAGCGCCATACAGGAAAACGGTAAGGATGAGCGTCTTGTAGGGTGTTAGTTTCGTTTGGCGGGAGTGGTCTTTAGTATTAATTTGCCTACTGAGATTGATGTAACATCTATTGGCAGTAATTCTCCGCTTGATCTCCATGCTGACATCGTTCCTCTTCGTGACGTAGAGGAAATTCTTGACAACATCAAAAGCATAGCTTTCAACATCAATCTAAGAATCCAGCCGCTGTGTCTCTCTATTCGAAGAAAACATATACTTTGTCTTGCTTTCATTAACAACAAGACCTTGGCAGATTCTCTTTCAATAGCTGCAAAGGCTCCAGTAACTGCTCGCTTTGTACGACCAATGATATCGATATCATCTGGGGATGCAAGCAACTGGACACTTTTAAGCAACATAGTCCCTATCCCATTTACTTCGGGCTTTTGCTACACACACTCCATACCAAAGTTGAAGAGGTTGCAGGAGAGGGCTTATCAGATACCTCGCTTGGTATCAAAAGGCCCGGAGAAGCTCTTTCCTACCTTGACGGGGCTTCATATGTTGCTCAACGTCATTCCACACAGTCGCACCAACTTTGCAGGAATCCCAAACTCAGACAGAGCGGCGATCCCTCAACGGGCTATGAAATGCTGCTTTATAAGCCACAAAGAGATGGTGGCTGTCGATTTGGTGTTCGTGTCTCTTTTCCAGGATTTGGCGCAGTGTGAATATCTGGTCTATGGGGGACTTACCAGGCCTAAAGCCACACTGATAATGTCCGATCAGTTCTTTCACAAACGGCTTTAGCCTTTCACACAGTACGCTCAATAGGGCCTTATATGCAATAGGAAGAAGGCTGATACCACGGTATTTAGCGCACACCATGGGGTCACCATTCTTGAGAGCAGGGCAGAGGACACCAAGGTCCCAATAATCGGTCATGATCTCTTCTAGCCATATTTTGCAAAAATAGACGCTCCGGTACTAAATCCTTCGGCAGAACTTCCTTACGTGGTTGGCCTGTATTTTTTTCGATGTTCTCGTGCATACGATGCATCGATGCTTTTAAAACCATCGAATATTTCACCATTTCTTACGCCGACCTTGCCGATCTTTTATTCAAGATTTAAAGTAAGTCTTATAATAATGTTAAAGTTTATTCTGAAAGCTGTCAAACTCCTGCCGGAACGCTTATCAAAACTTTTAGGTATACACAATTAAGGTGTAGATTTGGTCTTTAGTATATAGTATATAAAATATATAGAAGTCTTCTTTTGTCCACATAGCTCTAGTTTCACATATTTTATATTAAACAACGAAGTTTCCTACTTTTCAAATACCAAACATCGAAAAACCATCGATGCATCGATGTTTTTAGTCCAATGCATCGACCTACATCGATGTCCATTGCCGATGGACTCTGCGATGGTAAACATCGATGTTTTGTTCTGGATTTACATCACTATCTCTAACCCGCTCACCAAAAAATAAAACAAGAAAAAAGATATTGTGTTTTGCTTTTTTTTTGTCATATTGAAGAAGTACGACTGTCACGTGCGTATTTAGATACTTCCGCTCCTTTTTTACCGTATGCTACAATTACTGTTTATGGGGACAAATTGGTCCGCATCATATATTTTTGAAACTAGAATTTCAACAATTAATTGAATGCACTTGCTGAAAGTAGACAAAAATTTATTACATATGTACTACATCAATTAACAATAAAACCAGACCAGACACATCCATTGGTTTTTATGCAAGCTTCTACTACCAAAGTAGTATGTATGTGGCCTCTTCGTTTTGGGAATATCTCAATGAAAATTGGTTTTTTGAAAATATACCTTTTTTTCAAACGTAGGTACATTTAAGCTCAGGAGCAATGTACCGCTACTGTAAGTTACCGAAATTACGGCGAACATCGTCCCACGTGGGCATCAGCATCAGAATGAACAGGTGGTTTATCCGAAAATGTCTTTTATATTTGAAAAGCTTAATAATTCTATGTAACATATATCACAAACTACTGGCATATGGCACGTAACATGTCAGTCAATGACATGATCGGCTTAAGCAGCGAGCCGCAAGAGTATTGAAAATTCGACGACGCTAAGTTATCATTCCTTTTGACTTTTTTATGCACTGCTCAGCAAAATGACAGTTTGAAGGAGCCACATAAAGTTTGTGACTTTTGTTTTATTTTGTCTTTAATTGTGCATATATTTAATTACATTTATGTACAGTTGCAATATCGAAGCAGCGCTGCTTCTTTGCTTTCGGTCAGCGTTAGCGTCTCGGTCCGCGTCATTGGCTTGATCTTCAGTTGCGCGCTAAAGCTGAACGCATAAGGAGCTGGCAGTGCTCCTGCTGGCCAAACCGGTCGTCTTAAGGAATTCATATGTAGGTTCAGTGAAAAAGTGTTAAAAGTGATATAAGCTACTAACTGCAAGTCTTGGGCCGAATCCATCTCTGACAAACTAACAAACTAAAGCAAAGTTTGTATGAAAATGCTGAAAACGCATGTTACTTACGCAATGCCAAGTTGCTGGCTGCTCTTATTCCCAGACCCAGACACAAATCAAGCGGCCAAAACGCAAATCGAATTTGATTTAAATGTCTTGCTGCTGTTTATGCAATTTGCATTTGGTTTACCACCCGCGGCTTGGCCGCAAAATTGCGCCAATTTGTTGCACTGACTGGTCTGCTTTTAGCCTGCATCTTGGCCAGCATACAGCATGCCCTGCCCTGCCCTGTCCAGCCGGATGACCGTCGCGCATGTGCACTGCAATTTAAAATTAATTTTTAACATATTTCTTTTTTTTCCTTTACAACTTTGTTGCGCTTATCAAACGGCTGTCAGGCTAATTCACGATATGTAGTTATATGTGCATCAGTGATAACGATAACTGTAAGTCAGTATATTCTTAAAAATTATTATAAGCTTTGCACACAAATAAAATTTGTGGTACAGCCGGTAAAATAATTATATGTGCAAAAAAATATTTCGCTCTTACTCACATATAGATAACGGAACATTAAATTTCAGTATGCAGATTTTTAGATGTAGGCTTTTTGACTATTTTGCACAGAACCTTTACCGTTAATTCAGGCGGT
This sequence comes from Chymomyza caudatula, assembly GCA_035041775.1. NCBI lineage: Eukaryota > Metazoa > Arthropoda > Insecta > Diptera > Drosophilidae > Chymomyza > Chymomyza caudatula. Next base: position 582,006 of record JAWNKW010000200.1, on the reverse strand, counting down.
AATTTATGAGGTAAGTTCAAAGCCGCGTGAATTGCATAGCAAATAATTGTATGTGCATAGCGATTTATTTGTGGTCTAAGTGCCGAAACGTAAACACCCATGCAAAAAAATACTATCAGATTTTGGAAAAGTACGTAAGATATCATTTTTAATTGAAACAACATCAGTTTTTTAATTGGAAATGCTATTGTGGTCCAAAATGCTTTGTGATACCCCAATGTCCAAGACAGAGCTGGAAAGGATTAAGGGATGCGTGAAGCAGGATTGGAATTGGACCAAATTGTTGTTATTACATGTAGTCACCGCTATACCTTTGAATACGGTTAAAAAAGTCCAACAAATTACTCAATCGACTATCAGAGCAGTCCGATACCTATCATCGATGTGCGAACTATGTGGCGCACTCGGAAGTTTGATACTCATGACATAATGATTAACAACAAAATTAAGTCGTAATCAATCCTAAATGTTACTAGATAGCGTGTGGGACAAAAATAGAAATCCGGGTGCAACTCCACATCGTGAGTGGTGAGATTCCACGTATTTGTTGCGTATATTTGTTTGCATATTTCCAGCGGCAGCGAAGGATGGCGGTGATTTCGGCGGTGAAGATCGAGTTGAAATAGGGCAGAAGTACTGTGAGAATTGCTGAGTAGTGAATGTAGTGATGCTGAAGAAAGTGCCTAATTGATATAAGAAGGTATGTATGTATAGCTTGCAGTGAGTTCTTCGAAAAGTTGTTTGTAAATTGTAGGCGATGTGGGTTTTTTGGGATGTCATTGAAGGGATTGGTTTTGTGGGCTTAGGCGCTTTCGTTGGAAGTCCAAGCTGATCACAATAGCGCGGTGAAGCAAGGAAACTATTTTTGGAAGCCTGGTTTGTTTAAGAATTTTTGATAGTGGGAAATTTCTGATTTCGATAATAAGGCAAATCTTAGAGCAGAGTGATATTGCGACTTTAGTTTGTTGGTTTGTAAGGTAGTTGCAGTTCCGTAAACGAATAATCCGTAGTAAATTGTGGACAAGATAATGAAGTGTGAGTGTGCAATGAAATGGCGGATGAGCTGGCAAACAAAGGCTTGGCGTCACAGCCAATATGGCCTGAGCCAATTATTCCTGGCTGAATTGGTAGGATGGATAGCGGCCTATACAGACAACATCTGTAAGGAACGCTGGATATCCACCACTGGCTACACCACGGAGCACTTTCTGTGTCAATGTCCGGCCTTTGCAAGAACACGGATGCGCATTTTGGGAAGTGATACACTCAATATGAGCGAGGTGTTTACTCTCCCCTTACATAGTCTTCACGACTTCCTACGGGAGTCAGGAAGATTGTGATAATAGGAAGCCTTTTTTTTAGCAAGCCTACTCTGTTTTCACACCCTTACTCTTATTTCAACTGTCTTTCTCTCTACCAACTTCCTCTGTCGGGCATGGCACAATGGGCAAGGCTTCCTGAGTGCTAGTGATGGTTTCAACTCTCTCTGATGATCCATCGCACCCACCACAAATCTAATATAATCTAATCTAATCTAACAAACTCGATTTAGTATTGTAAAAACTACACACTCTTATAATGAAAATTTTTATACGGTAACTAATACTTTGGCTTAAAACAGCAATTTTATAAATGCTAAGCAGTTTGTTTGCATAAAAGCAGTTACAGGACACGCAAGTGAATTTCATATAGCAATTTCAGTGCAACCAACCGCACATAGAGCCTTTACCCCTTTTTACCCTCTACATAGAGCAAATACTCAATCATCACTGAATAATCAGAGTTCCACTTGCTTGCAGCGTGGCAAGTTGCAGGCAGAATTCATTGCTGTTTGCGCTTGAAAAATGTTGAAAGTGTTGGAGATACACACACACACACACACACTCACACACACATACACTCAAAGGACAGCAAATACACAGTCAGCGAAAATGAAAAGTTTGTGGAAAATGTAAGTGGCACTTGCTGTTTGCCACACTTTCCAACAAATTTTCAGCATTTTCGCATCATTTGCATGTTATTAAGCTGCGCTGCGTGCTGTGGTTTGAGTACTCGCAACGCAGTGCAACACTAGGGCCAAGTCCAAGATCCTCTATTGGCTTCGGTTACTTGCCACATTTGTAAAGCAAACTATTAACAGGCGGGTTTTTGGAGAGCTGCGCCCAAAAGTATGCAAAATTAAATGTCGCTTGTTTGAACAGAGCGACTTGGCAACCCTGTGCATTCGCGACACTTGTGAGCTTCGCACTTAAATGTGCGCTTATTAGTATTTGCGGAAAGGATTTGTGGCAAGTGAAAACGATTTTTTTTGGTTCAAGGCGCTAACACAAGGGCGGTAAAATGAATGGCTAAAGTGACAGTGAAAGGATTTCCGAGATTTTGCCTTAAGCTAGGCAATCAAAAATGCAGGAGCTAAAACTGTAGTCAAGCACAGTTTGAAGGAATCGCTGCATTTAAAAGGTGTTAAGGAAACTGAAAGATAGAGATAAGAGTGATGTTTTCGTAAAATGTGTGTTAGGTTATATTATATATAGATATTAAATAAGTCTGTTGGTTTTCTTTACATCAAAAAGCGTCCGAAAACCTTACGTCACAATTAAAATGTTCTTTATATTTTTTTGATGTAATGTTTTCTTTTCATTTCGAATTTAAACATATCGACACAGAAAATTATCATTAATTTAAAAAAAATTTGATGCAGACAGTCGGGACGGTGCCCGTAAGTGGGATACCCTGTGCCCAATTTTCCCCACAAAAATAATCAGTCATAATCAAGGTAACTGTACTGCGGGGAGTGGCGGCTTGATTCGACAGATGGTCAATGTCAATATGGTTTGTTTTATAAGCCTATTATGAGTCTACATACCAAATTTCAAAGCGCTAGCTTAAATAGGAACTTTTTTATGAGAAGTGCAATTTTGTTGCAGTTTGTAGGAGGAAAAAAAAATTTCATGCAGACAGTAGGCACGGTGCACGGCAGTGGTTTATATATACATATATATATACCCTCTACCCTTTTTCTATCATAAACACTAAATCCAGCATACGGTAAAATGAGAATAAATCTAATTTTATGTCTCTTTTCACATGTTCGATATGACCGTAAGTATTTTCCCATTAGGAAGTTCCAATTCAAAAGTTTTCCTATTGGAAAGTTGGTTATTGTGGGGTAAAAATTACTATTATGTCCATAACTTCAGTATATAACTTAAGCCAATGTTCTTCAATTTCGATTTTATAAATATCCCTGGCAATTTTCAAATCAATATATTGAGGGGTGTGGCAGTAATTAACGTACATCTATTGCGGTGGAAGGAGAGCTTCTATTGAAAAAAGGTGAACACAGCATTAATGATTAGGCTCACACCACACCTAATTTTGTAACTCTTGCTTTTATATATCCATATCTACATATAGTGTAAATTTGGAGCAGTTTATAGGCGAAGTGGGGTGAAATCAGAACATTTTTGACTATAACTTTTGATGCATTTATCCGATTTCAATACGGACGGACGGATATATGGAAATGGTCCATGGAACTTATGGTTACATACTTTGCACAAATCTATGATACCCTTTTACACTTTGTGTACAGGGTTTAAATATAATCTGTTGAAAGATTCGGATTGAAAGATACCAGATAGGAAAGCCAAGGGAACTTTTCCTGTTCCCAATCGTAATTTTCAAAAACTCATAGCTAGAGGAAAGCCACTCCGAAAATTCGTATTTTATTTTTAATTGTGCGATGGACTTATCTTTGAGTTGGGGAAAAACCCAAGCTCAGAAATTCATGCTATTTCAATGTCTAAAAACTACCTCTATTTAACTTTGAACTTTTATAAAATGTATTAGCAGCATAACAAATAAAAGTGTTACTAAATCATATTTTATTTCTTACATTTTGGGACAGAAGAATCAATTCTATTGCGAACGTCGATAAGAAATGGTGTGGTAGCATGTTTTTCAACTGGCCCTAACACACGTGCAAAAATTGTAGGAAGGGCTTCGGAAGAGTAAGCTACCTTAATAAGTATACCTTCATCAAAAATAACCATAAACCGATTAGTTATGGGATTACTTCGTCCATAAGTCGTCCATAAAAATTTGTATCAATATTAAAAGAATAAACAGCTGGTAACCAACTCAGTCCGTTTCGCACGTTTATCAAAAGAACCAAAATTAGCGTGAACGAATTTAAAAAATAATGCTATAGTGAAAATTACTAAAGTTATTGAAATAACGACAACACCAACGACACCGACAACGCACGAAAACAAAACATAGCCAAATCGCCGGAAAAGTCAGATGTTCTTAAATCGTCGAAAACATAAAATTAGAGATTTTAATTTCTTGCCCAATCTCAATACTTTTTTGGGGAAAAGTGAAATTATTATTTGCCACTCTGCAAACTGCTTATATTAGTTGTAAAGCCTTTCGTCTGCTTATATTCTTTTAGCTGCTAACTTGAGCATAAATGCAACCACTTTTATATCAATTGCTAATAGCTCTTTATTTTCCATCTTACAGCTCTCCACTGAAGACAGCCCAAGCAACAAGGCTTGTACTTACAAACGGCACGGGAATTGGCCACTACCTCGCAGTCACGTGATACCAAACGCCGGAAGTGCTACAAGAAAAGTTCATCTCTCAATATTTTTTCTTGTAGCGCGCTAAGCGTTTATTTCATATTTCATGTGATGTGACGTAGTGGAACATTCCTGACGTTTGCAGCAACGAAAAATGGCAATGGCCAAAAGCCGCGCTCGAGCAGCGCAGTGTGTTAAATAACCAAAGATTCCGGACAGAAAGTGGAAAAAATACAAAAATAATAATCATCAAACTGTCTGCCCCTAACGGTCAGGTCATCATTCAGCTCCAACGCCTGGCTCTGATAAATGTTGGGTGGGGCAGCTGAGTGACAGGCTCGACTGTCTGCTTATTTATTTCAATGTGCCAAGGTACTACAATAGGTGGGGGCGATCCAAAATTTTTTGGTAAAACTAAGCATGAATGTAAGTTGTAAAATCTGGAATCTGGAAACAAACTGCTTGCAGTTTGAGAGTTGTACACTTTGAGTATCACTTGCAATTTTACAAACTCTGCCGATGGATGCTGCGTCATCTGCTTATGTTTATATCCTGTACACAAAGTGTAAAAGGGTATTATAGGTATGTGTAATGTATGTAACAGGCAGAAGGAGGCGTGGCTGACAATATGTTCTATGGGCAAAAATGATCAGGTACAATAGTCGAGTCGATATAGCCCTCCCCCGTCTGTCTATCCTTCCGTATGAACGTCGAGATATCAAACACCATAAGAGGTAGAGGCACAAAAATTTACCAAAAAATGCGCATTTACACCGAAAATATTAAGTTTGTCGAATCACGTCGATATCTTGCCCCCATCCCCTGTGACAGATTTTCGCGGTCTACAGCCGCTCAGTTCAATTTACCATCACGAAACTCGAGGTGTGGGTCGTGTTTTTGTGCATCTACGTTATAAAAACGATCGAACTCGGATAAATACATCAAAAGTTATAGTCAAAAATATGCTAATTTCACCCCCCCCCCCCCTCGCCTATAAACTGTGCCAAAATTCCACTATACGTAGATATGGATACATGAAAGCTAGAGTTACAAAATTTGGTGTGGAGACTGAAATGGGTCAAATCAGATTTACCCTTATTACTTGCGCAACCCGCAACATATTGATTTGAAAATTTCCATAAATATTAATAAGTGTTTTTGATCTATATTCAAAAATTCAACGACATTGACCAAGAATACTGGAGTTATGGGCATAAAAGTAATTTTTGCGCCCATAATAACCAACTTCCCAATAGGAAAACTTGTCAATTGGAACTTCTTAATAGGAAAATGCTTATTGAACTTGAAAAAAGAGACATAAAAGAAAATACTTTCGTTCCTATTTTACCGTATGCAGGTTTTAGTGCTTATGGGGAAAAAAGGGTACAGGGTATTCCTCTGTCGCGCACCGTTCCGACTATCTTCATCAAAATTTTTTAGTATGCTCTTTATGGTCTGGTCATTATCACTATGTGAGGAATATTGTAAATCAGTATTAAATATACACATTAAAAAATATGAGTAAAAAGGAGGCGTACCAAGAGTAAATTCATTGCAACTAAAACTTTTACAATTTCCCGAGAAGTCTTGACTCAGTAACACTGTATATCGCCGGATCATATGAATATGATCATGAAGCGCGCTAGTTTAGTCGTAACCTGGTAGCGGGTGATTTTGGTCAGTCAACGAGACGAAGATCAAGTCCGATCCTAAATGAGTTAGTCCTGTTACATTTACAAAAGTCTAACACAGGTTAAAATCGGTCTCAGTATTTTTTTTTGCGTAATCGTGAACCATATGTTGTTCTTCCGAAATCAGAGAAGAGACTGATCGAAATTAGAGCAGGATATTTTTGATTAGTAGAACCACCGATGTTTTACACGTGGGAAGTGTACACAATCGATAGGCCACGAAAAAATAATAAATCTTGAAAATTAATAATGCGTCTGTCCATAGTAAAAGCAATTTGGGCACACGGTTTTGTTTAGGGTCCGATTCCAAGCAAAACGTGAAAATTAAGCCCAAATTTTGACTGCAATTCTCATTATATATATTCATTACCTCAAATGTTTGCTTCCTCACATTATTTAAAGCTCGAAGATTAGTTCGGAAAACTGTAAAATCACGTCAATCGGTGGACTTTATTGTATTCCGTCGCACATACAGAGTATGTAAAGTTCGGTTACCCGAAATTAGCCTTTCGATATTTTTCATATTCTTATCTCATTTTTTCTTCTAATGCAAGCTGCTGTTGCTGCTGCCACATGGGGCTGCTCGTTTGGCCAAAGTTTGACATGCAACCAAGATAAGCATAAAATTCAGCACAACAATGGTGACAAACATGGAAAGCCGCCCCATCTACAAGCCCAACGACAACGTCAACCTTGAGGCCTTCCCGTTCGCGTTTGCGACTTTGCTGCTAAAAATAAAATTCTACGCATAACTCAAGTTGCCTGGGCCTTTTCCCCAAGGATTTCAAATGGAGCAGCCATAGCCGCAGCAACGGCAGCGGCAGAGGGAACCGGACCGGCAGCAGCCCTGCGGCTGTATAATAATATGAACTACAAGATGTTCAGGTCGCGTAATTCATGTAAGTGCTGACTAGGCTGCAACTCGGTACTTTTACAGCTGAACCTCGTCTCGGTATCTTTACTTATGTTTGGGCTGGTTACTGGGAGCTGGGAAGTTTGTTGTGGCCAGTGTCAGGAGCTGGTCACAAAGTGACTGTTGCCTGCGAGACAGTTAACAGCTTGGAAAGTAGATTTTGCATAAATTTATTACTTAATTTTTCGCTGCTACTTTTGTGTCGTTCTTGTTGTTGTTTTGCTTTGCATAATTTATCATTAAATGATTACAGTTTGGATTGCACTGTGCACAAGCTGAGTGGTCGCTAGTTTTTGTTGGAGAGTTGTAGTTGCACAGTTTGAGGGATAACGTGTTTTCGTTTTTGTTACATTTGTGTGTGCAATACTTTAGTTCTCTGAGTCAATGGTTACCAAATTCATCAGTTCGAAAAGTGATACACTTAACGAAAATCTCTTAGCCTGATGCTGCGCAACAAAAGGAAGTACTCGTCCATCTTCTGAAATCTGTATTGATTTGAGGTAGCCCTTTATATATCCTGCTTAAGTAAGACAGTAAATAAAATCAAATGTTATTAATACATTTTCATATCTCTCTCGTCCTTCTATACGGGGGGACCGTTGCTATTAACTCCTTTTGCCCTTGCAACGTGACACAAAGAACTAAGTGGTCAATTCTAACCAATGCTGTAAATGTGAGAATTCGGATGAAAAAAACCGTCTCTGTCCGTATGAATGAATTGATCTCGGAAATAGTAAGAGCTAGGGCAGATTCGCGTTAGCTCGGGTTATGCAGACTGCTACTGTGCATGTGTGGTGTGAAAATTGTTATGATTGGATAGAAACCTTAAAAGATATAGGTAATAATATGCCAATTTTAGACCCCTCCCATAAGCTGCAAACGAATTTCATTTTTTAGAGAAATATTAACGTTAACCAAATGTGGTAAGAAGACTCATGTTATGCTTATAAGCCAAACAATATGGACCTTTTTCCGCATCATCCCTCCTAGCCACGTAGCATAGTTACCGTTATTACGCGCATACCCCTCAAAGCATCAATACAGAAATTTACAGTTTGATTTTCATGGATAAATTGAGACCAGGGTATCCAACTGTCGGGCATGTATCAAATTTTTTTTTTTTTATATGCGTACAGTGCGCCAACGCCTAAAGCTTAAGATCTGGAATTTGCTGCAAAATCTTTTGTTTGCCTATAAAATTATCTTCATCATTACTTCTTAAAAGTCTCTGAGTCACTTTTTACTTCCAGAACCGGATAAGTAATAAAAAATCTTCTAAGTACTTATAAAATCATAAAATATTTTATCCAACTTCATAGATTTAAGGGCCAAGAAATAAGACTCTAAAACAGTACAGTTTGTGACCAAGTGCGGATTAAATAATTAAATTTTGGTTGCATGCACAAAAATTTCTATTAATTAATAAAAATAGACAGCGATTAAAGCTTATTTAAATTAATGAACCCATGCTGGCCTCAACAGTTTGAGAGCAACGTGGTATGTTATGATTACAGTTTCGAAGTTGTTGATCGCAAAGTTAGCACTCAGCAGAACTTAGCTGTGCAGCTATTCTTCTTCTTAACTGGGCATAACAACCCGTTACCGGGTTACGGCCTGATGCATTACTTTCATTGGGATTGGCGTTTTACATGGTGGGTCCCAAACCCCACGCACAACCCTTTTAAGGCCTGGGGTGGCTCTACCAGTCTCGAAAGAATCCAGTGTCATTATAAGTCGCCTCATACGACAAGATTTGACCTGCTGAGGTGGTATTCTCTAACCCGCTCACCACACGGGGGAGCTATTGCCAAACGGTTTCAGGGCTGCATGACAGTAAATGCATAGTTTGAGTGCCTTAGTGAGTTGTGCAATTTATGTGAATTTCCATTGGTTTATATAAACAGCTCCTCATGCTAATTTCAATTGGGGCCGACAGTTTTAAAGCCACGTCACCGCTAGTGTCCTAATTATGCAGGGCAATTTGCTTGCTACAGTTTGATGTGCCTTGCGAATTGCTAAATGCTTTATAACATTTCCTGTCTTTTTGGTTGCAGTACATGGTTTTTCCTGCTGCTCCCGTTCACTTTTACTCATTCATTTGGCAAGTATGCTTTTCGCCTGCATACTGCATACTTTGTGCAATTTTCACTTTCCTCAGCAGCTACAGAGTATTTTTTTTTTTTTTTGTGGTTACTGTCTTAAACGACACGAAAAATGTAAATGCATTTTGCCAGTTTATGTTAATTTTGTTTTTTTGTAGTGCTGCAGTTTGTGGCAAACAATTTCATTATGTTAAGACGCATGGCACGCCCCTTTCACACCGACCCAGCACCTGATCTGGCGATCATCATCCGTTGGCCAGTCACTCACTCATTCATGCAGTCATTCATTTATTTTGGCTAAAACCAGCTTTGTGTATGTGGTTAATATAAATCACGAGGTTAGTGAGCCATGCAACACAAGCTAAGAGTGAGCAGTGCGACAAGAGACGAGCCATGTCTGACTTGACTTCTGACGTCGTTGGTTGGCACCGGTGGCGCCCCAATGTCTTACAGTTTGACGCATACTTTCACTACTTGCTGTATATTTTCTGCTTTACCAAGCAGCAAAATTGACCCATACACTACAACTGGTCAGGGTACAAGTTTCACAAGTCTTTTTCAGCCATCATGCGACACATCGTAAACTTTGGCAAAATGTTTCCTCAATCGATGGTAGAGGCGGGGGCCACCGTTGGTCACACTGCTGCATATGGCTACGGCACTTGCACGTTGTCGGAGCCCCACTTGAGGCCCCAAGCAGCTGCACACTGCGAAGTGTACTCCGCTACCTCTCTCGCTTTGCCTGCTACTGATTGTTATTTATGTATGTTGCTGTTGCGGCTCTTTGCTGTTCCTCTGCAGTTTTTGGGCAAGTTGGGTGTTAGTTGGTCTACTCCCAACTGCCCATCCACCTACACACGATGTTGGTTATGAAAGCTAGGCTGTAAATTTGTTGTGTTAAGGGCGTGGCTTAGTATATATAGTGGCTCATAAATCGCCGCTGCAGTGCATTGGGCAAGTCTAGCAACTTAACAGTGGCTTTAAAACTGCAGACTTTCCCATAGCCAAACACGCAACGCTGGGCCCATCACTCAGACAAACAGTCAGTAAAGAGCCGCTTATATAGACAAGATAAAATCATCCTGAAAACCATTGTCAGTTTGGACATGGTTACATTGGTTGCCAGCTTTACGTTTCCACACAGACTAATTCAGTTTTTGCCACATCGTTAAAACTTCGAACAGTGGGAAATATAAATATATTTTATAAAAAAGTATGTGTATTGATCTTCAATCCGAAATCCCGAAAAACTCCAAACTTTTGTCAGAAGAAATTGTGAAATTTAATTGGCTTAAAAAATCTATATATATAAAAATTAAGCCTCAAAAAGTGATGTGCTCGATAAACTCGAAAACGCGTGGACTGATTTCAACCAAATTTTCACACATTGTAGAGTGTATTAGGGAGAAGGTTTTTGTAAAGTTTGGACGAATTCCAATAGAGGTTGCCAAAGATATGACAAAAACGATTTTCCATATAAAACATACTAAATGTGTTTTTACTTATATAGTAGGCAATCATTAAATTTGACTAGGTAAAGAATTCTTTTCAATTGACGTAGAGGTAGACGTAGAGGATAGAAAGATGTTGGTGCCATTATCCGCAGCTTGACTTAGTATGAAGAAGACAGAGAGAAAGAGGAGGAAGAGGAACGGGAAAGGGAATGTGAACGGGAAGAATTAATTTATATAATGAATTTACTGACGGCTTTATCAATGGGTTCAGCTAGTTTCATATAAACGTAATTCTTGTTATATTAAATTGAATGGTTTGCAATTCAACCGACTGCAAAACCATCTACATTCTGGGAAACTAACGTCTGAATTGTTTTTCCAAGATTGTAGCCACATTATTACATTTCTGTTCCATGCTGCGTTGCTTGCCACACGTGGCTGATTCCATAAATTCGATAACAGGCTTGCCCCAACACAACTTGTATCAACATATGCACTAACAACAAAATTGTAAACAGACGCGTTTTCATTGGAACAACAAACAAACGGGATCCGGCGGCTGGTTAATTTAAACCGTTTCTAAAGTCTGGCAAACGCTGCTGCTATTAGCTCTTCTGCGGAAAAACAAAGCCCAGCTGGCCAAGAAGGCAGCAAAGCAGTCAGTTAACCAGGTAAAAGATTTAAAATTTGTAAGTTTATCTAGAGAAGTCTTCAATGGCAGCATCAGCATCTGCCCATCGCCATCAGCCACTTGGACGGCTTTGTTTGCTTTTAGTGGCCACATTTTGTGGCAACTTGTGTTGTACAACAACCTTAAAGACTACTTGCAACATGCTAAAAACAGGCGGCGGCGCCCTTTGACCTGCTCATCATCATTATCAAAGCCATAATATAAATGCATTTTGCCAAAATTTGTTTCATAGGAAACGGAAATCACTGAAGTTGGTTGCATTTCCGTCTGTACGTTGGTGTGTGCGCGTGTAATTGAGTTTGCATGTAAATCAAGGCTGATGAATTGAACTAACCGTAATGCTTGCACACGACGGGGATTTCGGCCTTTAATCAGCCGACACAACCGATAATTGTAATGGATACGGGGAAGGTGCAGCCTAACATTGCTGCCGCCTGACATAAATTGAGCATGGAATATTATGGGTCTTTTTGGAAGAGTGTTTGTGTGGGTGTGCTGCAGCGTGTAACTCCTGTTGTTGTTGTTAGTATGTAACATATTGTAGTATTATGTGCTGATCCGGACATGCGGGCAGGTACTTTTCCTGAATTTAAGCGCAATAATATTAACCCAAACTTGCAAAGAAAAAAAACGAAACCGTACCGGTATAAATATATCGGTTTCAATTCGGTTATTTCGGAAAAATGATAACGGTTAACAGTTATCGGAGTTTCTTAAAAAAAAATTATTTCGGTTACGGTACGGTTAAAGATTCCAATCAATTACTTTCATGCTCTTTGATTTTTGTATAGGAACCGGTATAACCGAAAGAAAACCGAGATAAAAACCTTTTACCGGATCAGGAGTACCGATACTACCGTGATCGTAACCGTATCCGAAATAAGTTTTGAATCCCTGATAAAAACTAAATGTTTTCAATGTATTCAATGCGATATTTTTTTAATTCACTAGATTAGATTTGAAAATGTCAATTACTTTTGGTTTATAAGCCTAACATGTGTCTACAGACCAAGGAGGTTGACCCACAATTATACTTATCGAAGCCTGGCCCATGTTGTCGGTCCGAATGAAAATAAAAATATGAAAACAGAGTAGGCAGACCTAAGAGTCGCCATCCACACAATCTTCCTGACGCCCGCAGCAGTGCATCAAACCTGCGTAAAGGGAGAGTATGCACCTCACTCATGTGGAGTGTGTCACTTCCCAAAATGTGCATTCGGATTCTTCTAAGCCTGGGCAGTGACAGAAAATTTTCCATCGAGTCGGCTTCTTCAAGATAGGTCGCACAAGTTGGGTCGTCAATGAGTTGGATTGGTTGAGTTGGGGTTTTTTCACAGTGTTTATCAAGTTGTAGATTTCTATAGTTCCTTACAGATTTAATTTGAGTGGACCGCGATCCATGCAACCATTTCTACCGTGCTGGCTGGATTGATTGGCTCAGGGCTTATTAGCTTTGACACCGAGTCTTTGTGTGCCACCTCATCTCCCCAGGGTACCTCGGTGTCCAGGAAACCAGTATAGACTGTCTTAATTATAACGTGAAATCATACTGAGTCTTATTTTAGACTGACTAACATTGTGCGAGGATTCTCATAGGGCACGCATTAGAAGCTTGAATTCATCAAGATACCAAGCAGCACCAGTCCCATTTTTCGTTTTAAAACCGTCTGTTTAGAAGACTTGGGTGGTAATACGCAGTATGAGTCAGCACTCTCGTGGGGGGAACAACACATTGTATCTGTGGCCAAGCTTCACATTTGACTGAACACTAACAGCAAGCATTAGCTTTCCGGCTATTAGTATGTCACGAAATCCTAGTTCACTCGTCCAGACTCCTTTATTAAATATAGCCTGCCAATGTATACTTAAGAAGGTAACGTCGTCGTTTAGCGACCCTTCTTAAAATTTTGTGAGAGGCTGAAATAATGAAAGAGAGAGGCGCAATTTACTCTTGTTGCTGAAACATTTACAAATACACACATACGGTTGTAACCATAAAGCAACGCATAAACATATACATATAACATAAGTTGAAATAACATACGCGACACACAACCTCTATCATTGAAATTTGCAAGAGAATGAAAAGTAAAGAAGCTGCGCTACTGAAGTCGCAACGACGACGTTACCTTCTTAAGTACACATTCTAGCCTGCTACCCGCTCTCATAGTATTTTGTAGTCGTCAAGAGGGGTTAGATTTAACAGTGCATTAAGGGCATCACTTGGGGTGATCTCTAAGCAAGCGTCTGATAAGATACGGACCTGATTAGAGCTACGTGTTCGACTTACATATGTGATATGATTTTATCATAGAAATTTTTGTATTCTTAATTTTTTACGATTTTGAGCTTTTATAAGAATCCACAAAGTTTTTTACGAAAATGATCGCCACAGAGCAAAAGACAGCGTTTATTCGCAACTCTAGGGTTCTTCTGCATTGTTCAAGAAGGAGAATCCTTTTTTACTTTAATTTTTATTTCTCACTAAATTGTGTTCGACAGTCTAGTCACGGACCGGCGGAACTCAAGGCACGGACTGCTTATTAGTGGACGGTCCCCGAGTTTTAAAAACTTTTATTCAAGGAGCGCTTGAATATGATGATGCAAATATTTGTAAAGCTACAGCCATAAGCGATATCTCTGTTTCATTTGAATAGCACTGATGGTTAATGGGTACAACTTATGAATGAAAAATCGACACCCACCATCTCTTTGTCGATTATAAGGCAGCATTTGATAGCCCATTGAGGGATCGCGTATATGCCGCACTGTCTAAATTTGGAATCCCTGCAAAGTTGATACGATTATGCAGAATGAAATTATTGAGCAACGCAGCTCCGTCAAGGTAGGAAAGAGCTTCTCCGAACCCTTTGATACCAAGCGAGGCTTCAGACAAGGCGGTGCCCTCTCCTGCGACCTCTTCAACTTTGTGATAGAGAGTGTATTGCGTAAGGCCGAAGTAAATAGGAACGGGACTATGTTCTATAAGAGTGTCCAGTTGCTTGCATACGCTGATGATATCGATATCATTGGACGTACAAAGCGAGCAGTTACTGGAGCCTTTGCGGCTATTGAATAAGAATCTGCCAGAGTGGGTTTGGTTGTTAATGAGAGCACATCGCTTGGATTCTCTGATTGATGTTGAGAACTATACTTTTGATGTTGTCAAGAATTTTGTCTACCTTGGCACCACCGTCACAATGAAGAACGATGTCAGCATGGAGATCAAGCGGAGAATCACTCTTGCCAATAGGTGCTACTTTGGTCTCAGTAGGCAAATGAGTAGTAGAGACCACTCCCGCCAGACGAAACTAACACTCTACAAGACGCTCATCCTTCCCGTTTTGCTTTATGGCGCTGAAGCATGGGTGATGTCGCAGTCTGATGAAAATGCCCTAGGAGGGTTTGAGCGGAAAGTACTCCGTAAGATATTTGGCCCTTTACGCGTTGACAACGACTACCGCACCCGATGGAACAACAAACTCTATGAGCTTTACGACGACATTGACATAGTCAAGTGAATTAAGATACAGCGGCTCCGCTGGCTAGGTCATGTTGTGCGTATGCATGAAGAAGCTCCTGCGAGAAGAGTCTTCAATGCGGTTGTCGAAGGGAAGTGACGAAAGGGCAGACCATGACTCCGTTGGAAGGATCAGGTAGAGAGTACACTAGCTACCTTTGGTATCACCAATTGACACAAGCTCGCGCAAAGCAGAGGCGCTTGGAGGAGAGCTTTAATTCAGGCCGTAACCCGGTGACGGGTTGTTATGGCCAGTTAAGTAAGTAAAGTAAGTACCTATGATTGAAGATTTATTCCCTTTAACACTTTGGCTATATAAAATCCCTCCATGAAACTGTAATGTCTTTTTTCTTAGTTTCTTCTTTCCACAGTGCACTCATATCAAGAGAATAAATTTTTGACTACTTCTTGTGGGTTAATTAAAGAGTAAAAAAGGGTCGTCACTTATAATCTATAAGCACTTAAACCAAGCGAAATTAGCAGCCAAAGGCGCCAGTTTAATTCCCTATCAAAAATTGTAAGTGCCTAATTGGAACTGCAAACGATTGAAAAATCAAAGAAAATGTAAGAAAATCCAGAAAAACCAACAGAAATCAGAAGGTGCCTACAAGTAAACCGACAATAACACAAATCGTGAAAAACAACAAAAGGAAGTCCATGGCCCCCAACAACAACAAGAAACAACAAATACCAAGAGCAACAGCCATTGTGCCCAATTGGAACAATGTCGCAGTAAATGACCGGGCACAAAAGCTTTGAATGTGTTGCGGTCCCGTTGCCTCCCCAGAGCAATAAAGGCGCTGGTTAAGAGATGCCCACAGCAAAACGACAGTCAGTCGGCCCCTTGACCAATGTAGTCCCGCAGAGCAGTCCACGAAACACATACAAATAATACAGCAGAGGAATGTCAACAAAGCCAGGAGGGAAAATATTGTGGAAAAATGAAAAATTGTACAAAATGGGAGCCAAGCGCCGAAAGTGTTGGGCCAACGGAAAAACCTTAAAGAAAAGACAAAAATCATTGGCTGGTGGGTGAAGTCCACTACTAGTGACCCAGAACTTGTAGTCGCATGATGCATGGCGCAATTCAAGAAATTGCTTTGTACATGGCCAAGGAAGCCACAGCTCCGGTTGATTGCTAGTTGCCCGTATTGGGTGGGGGTTGGTGGGGTCTAAATTGGCTTGGTGATTTCCTTGATGTTTTGCCTATTTCATTAGTTACATTTACGCTACATAATGTCAAGAAGCGAATTGTTGTAATTTAAAAATTTATATAAATAATAAAGACATATGATTTTATTGTAAATGTTTGTTTAACGATTAACTAAAATTAAATTTGTTATTAAAGTAAATTAAAGAATTCTTGGGGAAATATGCTCAAAATGTGCTTTGCGGATAATCACCTCGTATATTTCCCAGCCAACAGAGCCGGCACTAAATTTCCCAGTCAACAGCAATTTCCCTATATACGCTGTACGCTGTCTGTTATCATATAAAGTGACCGTTTTCAACATAAATTTTTCAGTATATTTATGGATATATTTAACGTTCGGATTTAAAGAGCATGAAAGTAGTAGAGTGGAAATTTTTACTAAAGAGATGCACGAAATGTTCTAAATTTCGCGCTTCACTCCTGTACAGAACTTTCATGCACTGTAACTTCAGTGTCGCGCTAACAGCTATATTATATGTTTTGATGTTTTGCTTCTGAACAAAACACACACTGCATGACTTGAAAAGCCTACAGCGAAAATAGTTCTTGGTTTCTGTTGAGAACCAAAACAAAGAATGACAGTGAAGTAAAGTAACGGTAAACCTTAGCAACAATAACGATAAGCAGCAGCGTGATTCTTCTTCAGTTTTGTTCTTTTGTTTTGATCGGAGTATAAGAATTAAAAGGTAAAAGGCGTCTGCCGAGTATCGCTCTTTTCAAATGGACTATTTTTCAGTCTGTTGCAAACGACAATGAAGAAGGTTGTGTTTTTTTATTAAGCTTTTCGTTATTGAAGCATTCGTTTTGAAATACGAGAGAGAAAGAGAGGGCATATTTTTAAAACAATTGTTTAAAAATAAGAATTAAATCAAGTGTTAATACAGATTTAAATAAAATTACAGACATCAAGCAATGCATACACATGCACACGCAATTCAAACTGTATGAGAGCAGCAGTTTAGTCTTACCTGTCTATTATTATACTATGGTTATAAGGTATGATATAAGGTATGATTACTCAGAGTAGTTGCCCCTTTTCAGGCACCGTAAGATGTATGTGGCATGCGAGCGTGTAAACACCTTTTTACATTATGACGGTATGACTGTATGACGCTGTGGCCAGAAGTTCGCAAAAAGTAAATAATGAACAAGTTCGTGAACAAGTAATACGAAAAGAGTCATACGAGAGCGAACATTTAATGTGCATGTCACTATTATTACCACACGACGCACACGAACATTATTATTCTTTGAATCCATTTTTTGTTATAGTGTAAAAAAGAACCAGCATGCTCGATATGCAGGCACACCGATAAATTGTTTATTTGAACCATTTTTATGACACTGCTGTTTACACTGCGGTGGCACATTTTGTTCTCCAAAATGCGCCAGCTACTGTCACACGAGTCGTATGACACCAAACGATTACTTGTGTTCACACTGAGAGTGTATTCGTTCGTGTGACATTTAGTACACAATAGTGTGCCTACGGGTTTGCTGTTCACACTGAGGTATGCCAGTATGACAGCAACGTGTGACGCTGTGTGCCCCAGTGTAAGCCCGACATAAGTTCGACATAGAACTTTTCAAATTTAAAATGAATACAATCAGTATTTATTTGAGTACCAGAATACGGTCACTCTGCCACTAACAGAGCTATGTTAAGAGCGTGAGATAGCTAGAGTAAAATTGTTTAACATTCTGTTAACACACTGTTTTATCGATAACTAACGCGACCAACGAAGAATCCAGCTATTGTTGTTGTTTGATTTTGAATTTTGTCGTGTGCAGTCGTACTGCTGCGGGATCGCGCTTAACGTGTGCAAGTGAGAAGGCTATAACAGAAAAAGAAATGTGTGTAAAATTGAAGCAAAAGCATAACGGTGCATAGCACAGCAAAACGGAAAATGCAGCGAAGTTCATAAAAATTAATTGGAAAATGTTAAATGAAATATAAATTGTTTTTTTTATTGTATTGAAAATATCTGTTAACGGCTGCGGCAACCAAATATAGAGTGAAGTGCGAAAACCGGTTCGCCCCTGCAGCAAATAGCACAGTAATAACAACAACAACAACAGCAACAGCAAGCAGACCAAAATCAAAGTAAAGGCAAAGGCAAACGGCAAAAGAATTTTTGTTGTTAGGCCAAGCCGCAGTGTAGTGTATTTGTATCGTCGTGTCGTTGGTATGTGTATGTGCGTTACTTTTCTGGTCTAGCAGTAGCAGTAGCAAAAAAGGTAGTAGAAAAAGGCGTATAAAACGCAGTAGATTTTTGTTGCGACAAGCACAGCCTTGCCCGGGCACTGGACGCTGCCTTGCCAAACGTTTGTATTTGATGTTTGGGCCAACAAGAAGAAGTTATGTAGCAGCAAACCAGTTACCTGCAGCAGCAGCAACAACAAAAAAACAACTAAACAAAACAACATGCAAAAAAAGTGGCACAAGTGAAAATTCCTGCGTTGTGTTTTTTGACAGTCGCCAAAAGTGAAAATCAATTTGCTGAGTTTGCGCGCTGCCCAAAAAAAGAGAGAGAGAGCGAGCGAAAATATTCGGAGAGTGTGGAAATATTATTGTCCTTTTTGGCTTTGGCCCGCCTAGCAGAGAGCACAGCAAAAGTACCATACAACAACAAGCTGCAGGCACTTGGCGAAAAGTAAACAAATTCCATGGCTCCTCATGCCTCAGTCGAGACCGACAAGCGTTAAACTACAACAAAAAGGTCAGTATCCTCCTTTGATGATGTCGTTCAGAATGTCAGAATGAACAGTATTTGCATAAGACCAGGGCTGGGGCAGCGCCACTAGCGGCTCCACTCACTGCTGTGGCAACTGTGTGGAGTTTATGCTAATACCAACCTTGCGCTGCTCTCTTATATTCTTAACCGAATTTTGAATACAAATTAAGATCAGGAAATAATGAACCAAGTTTTTTTTAATTAGCTCAACAAAAGTTGAACCTAATTTGAATAAATTAATAGTGCCATACTTATTAGCATACAAATGACGTAGATTTTTCTGGGCCTTTTACTTTTCACACCAAACCAAACAATTGGATTGCATTTTATTATTGCTATTTATTGGTTCCTATTGACCTTCACTTAATCTCTAAACATACACTGCTATCGTTGAGTTCCCATATATTAAGTCAAATTTCCACCGATAACAAAACAGGCCAACGTGCTTTAAGTTCTTTTTTTTTTTTTACTTATTATACCCTCTACCCAAAACGTAAGGGGTTTATTTAGTTGGTGCCTTCATATTTTGTGTATACCATCTAGAAGGAAACGTGGCCTGTTTGTTAGAAGATTCTTTCTCTTGATGCCAACATTTATAGACCTTCCTTTTGTTATTATCCATCGATGGGTACAATAGTCGAATTCGTATATTAAACAACCTTTTAACAAAAGTTACTTTTATATATTCAATGTGTATTTTGCACTTAACACACACAGTAACTGCTCTGAAACAGCATCATCATAACTCTTAGCTTTAGATGCCAGAATCCTGAGCTCTTCAAAAACTACTGACCCTCTAATATGGCTCGTGTTCCATTACATAAGCATTCCAGATTTGACACGATTTCAGCTTGTTACTCAAAAAGTGTAACCATGTTATGTGTGCGATTGTAAGATATGTAGTTATCAACTAGGCCTCTACAGTGGTCTTCATAAAGTAGTCTACACATAAATATGGTGTTTATTTTTGCACACGTAATAATTTAGTTCGCAACACTACATGTTTCGAACGGGCACATTTTTAGATACACAGTTTTTGGCACGTAGCAAGCGGCCAGCGTTGCGTTTATTGTCTGATCTGAAATTACTCATTCAGATTCCATTAATCAGATATGACAAGCTTTATAATTGCTACGTATAATGTCGTGACACAGTAGGAACATAAAGTATGCACACATATATGAGTTGTAAAAGGTTGCAATTATGCCCAAGGCTTCATTACTTGTATAGTATATACGGTATGGCTAGAGGTGTCTTTGACACAAGGCCTACGTTAACACCATTATTTAATGAAAGTTTTTATAAAAATATAAATTCGGGTCAAAAACTAAAAAATTAAAATACGAACGGGACCAATTATTACTTGAGTTTAATTCTAACACTATGAGGTTTAACCTCAGCCTTCAAAGAAAAGTCAGAAAAAATAACACCTATATCTTCGAGTCTTTAAGTAGTAAGTTTTCTGTTAAATCGTATTTGGTAATATAGATATGAGCCTCAAACCATAATTTTATTTTACCAATTTGTAATTTAATTAAAATTTTAATCCAGACATTCGGATCAAAATGACTTTTATAAATATATGCGGAAATCAAATCAATATGTTGCGGGTTACGGCAGTAATTAAGGTAAATCAATTGTGGGGGAAGGGGGATTTCTATTGAAAAAAGGTGAATACAGTTTTCATGATTTGGCTCATATGAGTCTCCACTCCAAATTTTGCAACTCTACCTCATATGTATCCATATCTATAAGTA
This sequence comes from Chymomyza caudatula, assembly GCA_035041775.1. Classification (NCBI taxonomy): domain Eukaryota; kingdom Metazoa; phylum Arthropoda; class Insecta; order Diptera; family Drosophilidae; genus Chymomyza; species Chymomyza caudatula. The sequence continues at coordinate 561,344 of JAWNKW010000200.1, read as the reverse complement.
TTGGAATTTTTGAGCAGTTGATAGGCGGAGGAATGAAATCAGCTTATTTTTGTCTATAACTTTTAATCTGGAGCATAGATAAACACTACGCACACATCTGTCGAGTTTCGAGTTGATAGATTCAACGGAGCGGTTGTAATCAGCGAAAATCTGTCACGGGGGAACGGTTTTCGATGAACTTGCTCTTTTTCGGAAAAATTCGCATCTTATGGTACAATTTTTTTGCTCTAACTCTTATAGTCTCTGAGATAGACGGACAGAGGGAAAGACATGTACATATCGACTCGACTATTGCTCCTGATCATTGTTGCCCATGTAATGTATGGTCTGCCACGCCTCTTTCTGCCTGTTACATACATCTGTAATACCCTTTTACACTTTTTGTACAGAGTATAATAATTATTTTATAAGTTGAGTATAAATAATATACAAAATTAACAGTGTGAAATTTTTTAGTAAGTAATTTATTTCTCTTTTGGTCTCCTTCACCCACCACGTTCATTCAAAATACTTAGTTTTCTGTCTTTTGACATGGTTTCAATTCTCTTTTAGCTTTTCCACTTTTTCTTTCGGCAAATTTTCTTTGACACGTTAAGTTTCTCGACTTATAAATTCTACTGCTGTGATTTTCCAGTCATTTTCGATTTTCAATTAGCTTTCTTCATCTGTAATTTTCTCTTATTCTTCTGTTCTTCTACCGGTATTCGAGATGATCCATAATGTTAATTTAACAATGAAAGCAAACGAGGTATGGTTATGGTTTTCACATAAATTTGTTTACTTTCGCAAGTTTCACAGCGACATATGTACATAATGTCTGTATACTTTCAATATCAAACTATCACTCAAGTCACTCAATCACTCAAGTTGATACCGTGAGAATGTTCCTCATACATTTTTAGAAATTCCCGAGTTTGTTGCCTATGTGGCAACTCTCTCTATTTACTTTCAAATAGGTACTAGTATATTTCACTACCGTGCAAATACTTGCATTGGTCAGTGTTTGGATCGTTGCTTGTCTTATCATTACTACGGTTCAGTTTGTGATTTTCGAGCACATAGCTGGAATTCCTTGTTGTAGTTGTGAAGGGGAGGGGGGGGGGGGGGGGCTTACTTTTAACCCCCCTATTGCCTTAGTTTTATTGGCGTAAAGTGTGCCTCCAAATTTGGCATTGAATTGACATTTCTTTTTTTTGGCAAAGTCTATTTTGACCATTTCACCGATTTGCATAAATTGGCTGTTAATTCGAATGGAAATATCAAAAAAGTAATATTTGCTTTTATGGGCACAACAAAAACAACAACAGCACTTTTTTGATTTATTTAAAGAACGAAAATAGTGGGCCGTAGGCGTTGTTTGTGATTTTTATACACTGTTTTTGTTGTTTAAAGTGTCCGTTGGCCAATTGTTTTTATAGCTATTACGTTATTATTATCAAGTTTTACAAATTTAATACAATTTTCGGCATTGCGTTTTTTGGGGTCAACTAAATTAGTGGCAGGCAGCGCCAAAAGCGGCAATTTTTTGTTTTTCGCAATTGCTTGTGGGCGTGTGCCAACTTGACCACGAAACCAACTAGCTAACAAGTACTGCAAAGAAATAGAAGCACAAGGCCTATGGCAGCTACAGATACATGCACACAAACTGTAGTTAGCCCCATCAACAAAAACAAACTCCAGGAAAATCGATTTAAAACAGATGATTTGACATGATTCGCCTCGAACGAATGCCACGAAACCGCCCAATGTGCGCACAAAGATATGTATGCATATCTCAACGGCTGACAGTCAGCCCAGTGGCCCAGGCATATTTCACAGACAGTTAAGATGTCTACACGCTGATTGCTAAGGGTGCCTCTTGCTATACCAGTAGTCTTGATGCCAGACGCACAACGACAGGCACAGTTTTTCCTATTTTCCTTCTTTTTTTTCCACATTTTCTTTGTCGTGGTTTGTTTTGCCCAAAATTTTTGCTCAACTTTCAGCCAACAGCTGTGTTCAGCCTGGGCTTCGTTTTTCGGGTTTCATTCCCGAATCGCAGCTTTGTCATTGGAATAAAACGCAAAAATAGCTGGGTCCTATGTTATGTGTGCCTGATGCGCATTTAATGAGCAAATGATTACCATTTTTATGTGTGCACCAGGCACAAAATCCTTTAAGTACTATGCATCTATAAATCTTTTGGCGCTAGCACTAAAAACCAGAACAAACCAAATAGTTCCGGCTACGGGCGTTGGCCCCCCTTCAAGTTAATTGAAGTGTCAGTCGCTTGCAAGCGGGGAATGATTTGGCTTTCGGGCATTTGTCTTATTAACATTGTGTCTTCTTGAATAGTTTGGAGAGTTTGGACTACAGCAGGCTTTGATAAGCGTAATAAGGTGTGCGTGTGAGTGATAGTGGGGGTCAATGCGCCACCCTCTAAGCCTAGTCACGTGCCCTTTGCGGTTATTTGACTATGTGTTATGTAAGTTTGAAGGGGCGAACATACAGGGGCAGCTTTATTGCCTAGCATAAACGTCGAGCATCGTTCGGCAGGATAAATGAATAATACCAACTAATAATGACGTGATTTATGAAAAAAGAGATACAATACGAGCAGTTTAAGCAATGGCAACCCATCAATAGTGTTAGTTATGGTAGGCTAATAATAATATCTATTTTGTGTACCAATAATTTGTTTTGAGATTGAAATTTTATTATATAATTATAAACCTTTAGAATCTTGTAAACGAAAGTACTTAGAGTCTAACTGCGACGCCAAATTATCAATAAAGTCTCTAAGTCTGATAATGTTTGAAACAGATATCTCTTTCGGGTATAACCGTACGGTGAAATTAGCATATTTTTGACTATAACTTTTGATGTTTTTATCCGATCTCGATCATTTTTGGAAAATAGATGCACATTAATACGACGCACATTTTGAGTTGATTGAGTCAATGGAGCGGTTGTAAACCGCGCAAATCTGTCACGTGGGAAAGAGATAAGATATCGATTTGATTCGACAAGCTTCATTTTACATTAGATTACGCGCATCTTTTGGTAAAATTTTGTGTCTAGCCCTTATGGTATCGGAGATCTATCCCCTCATAAGGACAGACGGATACAGTCCAATCGCTACCCGAGTCAATGATAAGACTTTTTGCGCATGGAACTTAGGGTATGCCACGCCTCCTTCTGCCTGTTACACACATTGCACAGGGTATAAAAACTTGTGGTCCATCCAAGTAATTATCTCATACCAAGAACTCTGAGCTAACTAAATAGTTTAAACTACTTTGGCAACTTGTATGTACTTCATGTGATGTCCTTAAAATTCATTAAATCCTTGAACTAATTTCTCTCACATGCAATTGTAACAATGTAAATGTTAGTGGACGGAAAGAGCAAACCTCAGTTTCCGTCTGTGACTTGGTATTGACAAGCAAAGTTTGAGTGGTGTTGCCGCATAAAAGGACTCGACTCAGTCCAGGGCAACCAAACCCAGCTATGCACATCCTGTTCGATTTACAGTAGCTGCAAATGTAATACTTGTATATATATGCATACATACATACTTACATACATATGTATGTCTATGATTTTACTGCGCTGCATAATGCAATTAAAAAAACATTTCTCTTTTGTTGTTCTTACTTTGCTTTCATTGCCGCACAAAACGAGCAAAAAGAAAATCAATATGTATTTATGTGACTACTTGTAGGTTGTGTGTGGAATGGAAAAATCGACCACCACAATTACACGCAACAACAAGGAAAATCAATCTGGCACAAGGATATGAGCACTGCCTATCCACCCACTCATACAAATGAAAAAAAAAATGTTGTTACTGTTGTTGTTGCTAAACTGTGGAAAACTTTTTATACCCTGTACACAAAGTGTAAAAGGGTATTATAGATTGTAACAGGCAGAAGGAGGCGTGGTGGACTATATGATCCATGGGCAAAAATGGTCAGGAGCAATAATCGAGTCGATATAGACATGTCCGTCCTTATCTATGAACGTCGAGATATCAGACACCATAAGAGTTAGAGGCATAAAAAATTTACCAAAAGATGCGATTCACGTTTGTCGAATCAAGTCGATATCTTGTCCCCTTCCCCTGTGACATATTTTTGCGGTTTACAGCCGCTCGGATCGGATAAATACATCAAAAGTTATAGTCAAAAATATCCTAATTTCTCCCCCCTCGCCAATAAACTGTGCCAAAATTGCATGTAGAGATCTATTTTAGATAGAACCCCCCCTTCCCCCAATCGATTTACCTTAATTACTGCCACATCGCCCCATATATTGATTTAAAAATTGCCACAGACATTTATAAATGTATTTTTGATCTATGTTACAAAATTCAACGACATTGGCCCAAGAATACGGGAGTTATGGGCATAAAAGTAAATTTTGCCCACACTTCCCAATAGGAAAACTTGTCAATTGGAACTTCCCAATAGGAAAATACTTACAGTCATATTAAACTTGTAAAAAGAGACATAAAAGAAAATACTTTCGTTCCCATTTTACCATATGCTGGACCTTAGTGCTTATGGGGAAAAAAGGGTGCAGGGTATTCCACGTCGGGTACCGTCCCGACTGTCTGCATAAAATTTGTATATATGTAAAGCATATATTGTTGACATCTGGCTCAAGTTTAACAAAGCGACCTTTGTTCATTGTTCTAAAATCCTTTGGCTTAAGTTTGTTATGAACCTCATTAGGAGTTGCGTTTCTGAATATTTTAATTACATCATAACATCGCAACGTTAGCGGCTTTTATCGAGGGCGTCTTGTGAACATTTTCACAGCTAGGCAAATACAGAATTACTACATCCGTAAGATATACGACCCTGTAGCACCGCCCACTCGTTTTAGGGTTATCTATGAACACAAAGTCGACAACAGCTACAATAACAACAGACACAAATACAGAGTTGGCGACAAAAGCCGCGTACTGTAATTAAAGTCGCCTTGTGTGTGTTGTGCCTTTTTTTAAAAGAAATAGCCGTCGGGTTATAAGAGGTCTATTTTTTGGTGCTTTTGTTGCTATTGTGACCTATATTTCTTCTATTATTTAGCGCGCTTTTATTTTATTCTGTTTATCAGTAAATGCAAAAATAATTTCACAAAGTCGACAAAAACCAGACTAGATCTGTAAATATACATAGTAAAATTTTAGTTTTATATGGGATTGGCAACCCTAAGCACATTGTTATATGCAATCTTTAGACTTCTGATTGAATTTTTTTTTGTTAATAACTACATGATTAATAGATTCGTGTCAAAATATTTCTGGTTGTTCGAAAAATAAACTCATAATTTAGCTAATGATATGACATAGAACTTTAATGGAGTATAAGTTCTTGAAACTAAGCTTTGTTTAATGTCTTCAGATTACAATCCATTCGATTCTTCCTTAGAGTTTACACACAAACATAAGCACCCCTTTCAACTCCCAAACGAAAGGTCTACTTGATTTATAAGAAACGTTAGATTTCATAAATTTACTAAATGATGCTATTCCAGTGGCGAGGAGTGTACATACAAGATAAACTGTGACTAAGTTAAGCGTGCCGTCATTGTTGTTAATAATATTGCAAGGAAATCTTTATCACTTTGCAAAAATATTTATACATTATTTTTATTCTTATTTATTATATATGTTTAAAGTATTTATTCTTTATTTACTTTTGTATATAATTTGAGTACTTTGGAGCGTTAGCTGATTGTTTATCAGTTCACGTGCCAAGGTCTCTTTTGCTATAGAGATTTAGCCCATTTTCGCTTACTTAACAACTTTTTGTATCTTATGCATAGTATTTAATTTAATTATTAAAGGCGAGACCAAAGCTATGCAAATTACCAAGCACTTTTATGCCTTTATGCATTTTTGATGTGTTTGCGCATATTTTGGCATTGGTCTTAGGCAGCAATTTTTAGTGAATTTTAATGCCGCTTAAAGTGTAACTGGTTAATATTCATGAAAGAACCGAAATGACGGAATTTTAAGTGAAAAACATGACAATGTCCTTGTTACATTATTCTTATATTATATAACCTAAAAAAAATGTTCCTTAAGCTAATAGTTAGATCTCACGACATTTAGACAGTCAGTTACGACTAACGCCTGATGAGGACATAAGGTGTATACTATATGGCCTCTGCTTAGCAAATAGAATTTCCCCAAATTAAATACGTTCCGTTTTGGTGCTTTGGCACACAATGCAACTGTTCTAAAACGTGCCAAAAGTTTAGTTAGTAATTCTATGTAATATATACATATCTCATACATAAAACATACATACTATATTGTATTTCGATGGGATTAGGCGTACTTACGTTGTGCAGCATATAGAACCGCTTCGGCATAGGCTTCACGTCTCGTGCTTGCTCTCATACTATATAAAAGCTTTACTTTTATGAAATTATTGGGACTACGAGCTAAAGTAAAGTATTATAGTAGTAAAACATGAATAGAGTGTAAAAGAGAAATACAAAACGAGGAGCGGTAAATTTGTAAAACTTGGAAAAGGCAATAATTAAATGCGCAAATTATATCAAATTAAAATGTTCCATAATTAAAAAATCACGAGAAATGTGATACTCCTTTCTTTTTTTTTTTTTATGTGAAGCTACGTTTAGACTATGTATTTGGAGGGTCTTTTGCTCATGTTGACTCATTTTGGAGCTCAAACGTATGTAGAGTATGACAAATCTTGATAGAACTTTTCCGACTGTACAGAAATAGCTCATTTGGCTTTTCGCTCAATTACTAGGCAGCTACGTCATATATACATTTATATTTTACTATATTATTAAAACATTTTAGTCTAGGTTTCCTGGCGTAACTAATATGCATTTTTTTTTGTTTTATAAGAAGTGAAGTTTGCTTAAAACCATAATTGGATTTGGACCTTTCTTTTTGTAAAAGTCTTCATTAAAGTTAGGTGTTCTTGTTGTAACAAAATAGCTGAGGTTTCGATTTTTTGAATCACCAAATTAAGGGACTTTAGAGCTGTATAACGATGTTTACATGTTATGTTTTTTTGGTGCAGTTTACAGGCGAAGGAGGGTGACTATAACTTTTGAACTATTTATCCAATTTCAATCATTTGTATAACACATACAAAAAGAAAACGCATACCTTTGTCAATTTTCAAGACATTAGATTTAATGGTGTGGCTGTAAACCGCGCAATCTTGCTGGACAGAAATGGGGCAGATATCAACATAAAACTTTTTCTAAAGGTTTCCGAGGTCCATTCGTTTATACAGACGTACGGACAAACAGACTGATCAGTGATCGCCTCTCTCTGCCTGTTGCATACATTGCACAAATCTATAATACATTTGATATTACGTTTTATCATCTTGACATCAGTGGTCAGGGAGCCTATAAGAAAGAGAGATATTTCAGACAAAAGAGAATGGAATTCCATCAAACCTGGACGATCAGCTATTTTTCCCCTGGACACTGAGTTCTCAAGGGGCCTGCAATTGAGATTTTCACAATTACAGAACCGATGAAATAAGATAAAGGCATAATAGGAGGGCCTGAATAACTTTCATCCCAGGTCAAGATTTACTCTCTTGTGCCCTGAGTATGGCCGGTGTTGTCTTTCTTCATCGGAGCGCAAAAGATAATTTCAATTAATAAAATAAAAGCTTTGATATCTAATCAAGTAAACTTTGGTAATATCTTATTAATAATAACAGTACTCATACAGACACATTAAAACCCCAAACCACAATCATAAATACATTTACTAGTACATTCCTATATAGCAGTATAATAATATTGTTTGCGGTTTAAAAAATTCATAGCATTATGGAAATAATAAAAAAAAAGAAAAACAAGACATAAATATTTACATATATTTCCGTTGGTTGAATGCAACTAAATTACGCTAATTGTTTCTTGTAAATAGTGCGCTCAAAAAAAGAAAAGTAAAGAAAGCCAAGAAAATGGCGAAAATTACGTGGCTAGACTTGGGCAGGTCCATCCCATGTAAACTGTGGGCTCAATTCAGTAATAATAATAACATAAGAAGAAAGATGAAAATTAATTGTATAAAATTTAAACACTTGAACATTTCGTTAAATGAATTTTTCTGTAAAAACTTTCAATTTCATTTGGGAAAGTTACAGCAGCAACAAAGTGACATAGAAACTAAAAACTAAATGTTGAAAAATTAAAGTGCGCGTACTGTTATGACCAAAAAAAAAACAATACAATATATGTTTAATAACTTCAGAGACTTCAAGTAAAATGGAAAACGAATTTAAAGACCGAAATGAAAGTGTATTCGGCGATACATTGGAATTTTGTTTGTTAGGTAGGGAGTGGTCGTTTTATTAATGGAATATTGACAAACTAGGTAAGATATGAGTTACACTTACACTTTAAATCAATATCAATGATATGGAAGAAATAGTGCTATACATATTAATTAATATTTGATGAAGCAACAAGGCAATCAGGCCTCTGGAACCGCCAAGTCCCGCCAAAAATGGCAACAAAAACCATAATAACGATACAGTCCAAGTCAAAAAAGGGAACGCTTAGCGTATTATGCTTTGGCACTAACTATACAGATTTTGCGAAAAACTAAACGAACCACAATCAATCAATCAATCAATCATTCAATCAAGTCCATGTATCAAAGGCAGAGTCAAAGCAGCAGGCATTACTAAGAGCGAGAGAGAGAGAGAAGCGCAAAAGAAATTAAATTATATTCATCTAGAAAGAACAGAACCAGCGACAGCTTCCGCATTAGCCAAGTAGTAAAGAGCTACAGCTGCGCTTGCATAGGGTCTTTCTTGGAGAAGAGTGACTGGGCAGCAATATACAGTAAAGTAGTTGGATATATCTATATAGGCACATAGTAGATGTAGGACCGGTTCTTTGCCGTGAGTAAATAAAAAAGTTAATAGAATTTTAACGGATTGTGGCTATGGTCGACTAGGCATAACGCCAAAAGGGCGTGGCATTACTGAGCGTTTTTAAGCTATAGAATGCCAACGGTTAAACAGCAAACCTAACTGTAATCATCAATCTGAGTTTGCATTCGGTACCGGCTAAGTAAAGTCAATGGCTGCTGTGCAATTTCAGTGCTGATCCCTTTTGTTTACTAATTGGCCGTATATTCCAATTTAATAAAAAGTGATTGACCGTTTGCCACCGTTTTAAGTATTCACAAAATGTAACAAAAAATTGCGCAATTTGTTAGTAGAGCAGAAGCGTTGTTTTGGTGGCAGGCAGCCGATGATGATACCACGGTCTGGCACTTTAGTAGTTTACAAGTTGTATAATGCATTAAAAAGAAACTTAGTTAAGATTGCAGAAGCCCTAAGTCTTTCTCTCGAATATTGCTTAAGACATATTTCCTCACACTACTGGCCTCACAATACGTACGTGGTAAAAGTTTTCCGACGACCGAAACTCAGATGGCAATACCAAAATCGTAAACGAATTCCAATATCAAACGTAAAAATCGTATTTCTTGGGACTGATTTAATATTGATTCTTAAACGGACAGACAGACCTGTATCGACTCGACTATTGCTACTGATAATTTTTGCCCAAGGAACTTATGGTCTGCTATGCCTCCATGCCTGTTACATACATTGCACAAATTTATAATACCCTTTTATACTTTGTGTATAGGGTATAAAAAACAAATATAATCGGCAGCACTCTAAAATTTTACGTTGGCTTTGGCCAAAACCGGTTTGGAGAATGCGAAAATTGCGAAATTTATGTCTAAATTGAGACCGATAAATAAGCTAAGAATGAAGAATCTTACACTGAAATGGGTTTCAGTGTTTTGGAATATATCTATCTACATATATGCAATTTGCAACTTAAAGGGTATTTCGTTTTCGACGATACAGATGATAGAACATTTGTTAGTGCTCCTTCGCTTGCCTCATCTTAAGTTAGTGCTTGTCAAACTGTAAGCACGTCTGTAATTGTTGTTAATATTTTTCTGGCGCTAGCAATTATTCTGCAGCTCATTTAGCTTTTGGGTTTTGTGGTGCATAAAATATGCATCAACATTGCGGCAAAAGTAAAAGCCTTTTATTATATTGTTTTTGAGATTTTTTTCAATTTGATTTGTTATAAGTAAGTGTGTACGTCCCGCACTATTCCCCATCTTCCACTCTATCTAGAGTTCTGTCTTTGTTTGCCTGTAAAAGGAATATCTATGTCGAGTAAGGCCAGCGGACTGGAAGACCAAAATAGGAGCCTAGAAATAAGTATTTTCCACATTAAAATGCAAATCATGTTAATGCCTGGCTGGCGAACCACGCTTTAGGAGTGAGAGTAACGCAACGCACACACGCGCACATAAAACACACGTAAACAGGCTCCAAACTGTGTGTGTGTGTGCCAACTAACAAGGCTTCTTTAGACTTTGCCTTTATCCAAAAAGAATAATTTGATGCAGATAGTCGGGGACGGTGCCCGACAGTGGAATACCCTTTACCCTTTTTTCTTGATAAACACTAAATACGGTAAAATCGAAACGGAAGTATCCACTTAGATCGATATGCCTGTAAACATTTTCCTATTGGGAAGTACCAATTGACAGGTTTTCCTATTTGGAACAAAAATTACTTTTATGCCCAAAACTGCAGTATTCTTTGGCCAATGTCGTTAAATTTTGTAACATAGAACAAAAAGCTCATATTTATCCATATCTACACGTAGTGGAATTTTGGCACAGTCTATTGGCGAGGGGAGGTGAAATTAGCATATTTTTGACTATTACTTTTGATGTATTTATCCGATTTCGTTAATTTTTTAAACATAGGTGCACATAAACACGACGCACACCACCTCTGTCGAGTTTTCAGATGATAGATTGAACGGAGCTGTAAACCGCAAAAATATGTCACAGGGGGAGGTTGGCAAGATATCGACGTGATTCGACAAACTTCATCTTTTCGGTGTAAATGCGCATCTTTTGCTAAATATTTGTGCCTCTATCTATTATGGTGTCTGATATCTCGACGTTTATACGGAAGGACGGACAGACGGATATTTCTATATCGACTCGACTATTGCTCCTGACCATTTTTGCCCATGGAACATATGGTCTGCCACGCCTCCTTCTGCCTGTTACATACATTGCACAAACCTATAATTCCCTTTTACACTTTGTGTGTAGGGTATAAAAAGAAGAAATGGTTTTGTGTGTGTGTGTATAGCACTTGCTGTTGTTCTTGTTTCTATTGTTGTTGTTGCTGTTAGAGCTGCTGCTGCCGCCGCACAGTGGATCCAACTGACTTATTTTTCGGCGAAAATCATAACTTTTGATGAAGTAAGGATATTTTCAAAATTTAAAAGGCATAGAACAGAGAAGTCTTTAAGCTTCTGCGATACACTGCTATAAATAAGCTGTGTATGGAGGGAGCTTCAAAAAACAGTAGTTAAGTTCGATGTTATATGCCGCAATTGTCTTATACTTGCATGTCATGTAAAAATTCCATGTTCTAAATTGTGCTTATTTTTCAACAAATCGTCCTCGTCGAAAGTTTGTTGTTTTGTGTGTACACTAAGATCAAAATAGACTGCAAACATCTTGCCAACAGATTTGCAAAATTTTTACGGTTTATTAAGCAATAAGCACATTTTATAGGTGAAAGGATAAGACTTTTGGTGTATATAATATAGAACTTTACTACCGGGTTTTGAAGCTCCCTCTCTTCACAGCATATTTATCGCAGTATATCGCAGAAGCTTAAGGAATTCTCTCTTACATGCATTTTAAATTTTGAAAATATCTTTACTCTCGCCTAAGTTATGATTTTTGCCGAAAAAGAAGTCAGTTGGATCCACTGTGCGCCGCTTACAAAAACACACACAAAGCATAAGAGACAAGTGCGTTGAAATAATCAAACAAAAGAGCGCAAATGGATGAACAGCAGATGACAAAACTGTACAAAAATTGATGTCGAAGTCTTTCGTTGAGGTTCGTTCTTCACACGAATCAGGCCTCAAATATTTGTATATGTATGTAAGTATGTTTAATGAAAAGAATGCACACAAACCTACATAAATAAATACGCATGCAAATACTTGATATGTATTTATTGGCGCGTATTGGGTTCTAAGCAATGGGAACTTTCAAAATGGCTGTCTTCAAATGGAATGAAAAGCCAGTGTGCAGCTCAATAACGATGACTTGTTGAACTTGTGTTCGTTCCTGACATCGCATCGACCCATCAATTTTGATTTCACATACCAAGAAATTGTTATAAAATTAAACAAATTATGCACATGAAAAGACCATTCTTTGAAGTTCGAGCCTCGCAGTGCTTCTTAAGTTTCTTGTTGCAAACTAACAAACATGCCACAAATTTCTAATGAAACTGAAATGCTGAACTGATGAAAACAAAGCTTTTCGGTAATTCAAGTCAACAAATTCAATACAACAAATGAAATAAATCAGATTAAAGCGAAACAAGTAAATAAACAAATATAGTTTGTTTTCTTAAGGGGCGCCTCTGCCAAAGCTTGGGGACTTGAGCATGGTATCAAATTTATGCTCTGTTAGCGTTTAGGCCAAGTTTCTTGTTTTGTCTGGCACTTGGCGTGCACAGCGAGTACGTCTAAACGAAACTTTATTTAAGTTATTATGGTCTTGTATACACAACAACCTTTTATTGATTTTGGCAACGTTTTGTAGGCGTTACTGAAATTATGGACTTACTGCTTGTCATTTGTCATTTTGGTAGCAGCTTGGCCATAAATACTCAGCATGTAATAATGTTAAAAGAAATTAATTTTCAATTGTCAATTATTTAATATTTTTGTGGCATTTGATATTTCCTATACTTGATTGACAAATGATTGAATAATTGTGAGCTGGCCATAAATTCAATAGCAGTAAGCAATTTGTCAGCGCAGTTACATAACTTTAAAGTTATATAGAAATCCGTAGAATCATTTGAGTTTAATTGAAAAACAAGTTCAATGGCCAAACCATGAATTTGACGAGTAAATTGGTTAGAGGGATATGACAGTTTAATCAAAACAATTAACACGTAAAAGCCGCTGTAAGTGGTAATACAAAACTTGTTGGTGCTTGGGTCGACTTACTTGGTTACCCCGGTTGCGTGGCCCAAAATCAACTTTCCCAAAGGTCGGTAACCGGTTTTTGGCAGCGGTATAGAGAAAACTTCCATGTCAGCTCAGCTGATGTATAACATTCTTCTACAATTCAATGGCAACTTCCAATGTAATGTTTGCTCTCAAACCTAATAGAATCGCTTAGCGACCGGGTTACATGTTTTAGACCGTTAGCTGTACATTTTATGTCAAAATTGCTTTATGTTATAAGCGGTAATAAGCGGCAAATGATTCAATTGCGTAGACAGACGAACACATACCAAAGTCTGCACTAAATTCAATTTTTTTGGGTTGATTGAACCGAAAGAAGGTCACATAGGCACATTTTTTTTTTTGTTAAAACAAAAGCTAAGCAAAACTCTCACTAATTGAATTTATGCCAATGAGTGTTTGACAATAAACGAACTCACGAAGCCCCGTGTCAATTTCGAAGTTTGATTGAAATAAACGATGGGAAACTTAGAGCGTACCGAAAAATTGGTTCAGCAAAGTAATTTTGCTTGTTTGACGGTTTCAAACAATAAGAAGGGGTCAATGATTCTGATTATGTGCCAAAAATCACATAAAGAACAAAGTGAAGGGAGGTAAATTGAGTGAAAGGGAAATGGTTGAAGTGAAGTTCAGTACAGCTCTTAATACTCACATATATTATTCTACAGTACATTGCAGATACTCAAAACATGTGACGTAACCAACTTTAACTATTTCTGTGCTTCAAAATGTAGTACACATACTTTAGGCCGGGCTGTATATCTTTCAATGTAAGCTAATTGCGATGTAAAGTGGACATCCACATTGTATGCTCCAAATCATATTATACGATATAATTCGAAAATGCACAATCTTCTTACAAAACCGTGCAAACTGCTGAATTGGCGGTACTTAACTCTACTGTACTTCAGCTCTAGAACAGATGATGAAAGTTTTGTTGAGTTGCGTGTTACGAAAAGGGCGGCTATCCATATTTTCCCATGTAGACAAGTAGCTATCACAGCTCGTCGAGTCAATTCTTCTCACAGGCCCTCAAAGATCATAACTGTTGCTCTTTAAAACTTTTAAATATACCCGAAATATATCTCTTCTTACGCCTTTGCTCTCTCACAATTTAGCCAAAAATTCAAATTTATTTTGCAAATAGCCCAAGCTGATGTTTATGAGATAAAGCAGTTTTACTAGTAGTACTATGTCAGTATGTTTTTCATTTTATCGATTTTATGGCTTTTTCCACTGCCTGTTCTGCCGCTTTTCCACTCACACCTGATGCCAGCTTTGTCAGGCAGCTTTTCATAGCATTCTGCGTCATGTGTAGTAGTAGCTTTTTTTTGTTGTTATCGTTCCTTTTGTTCACTTTTGCATATTGTGCATATTTCTCTGGTACTCGTGCTCTCAAGTTTTCCTGCTTTTGCATTTAAATTTGTTTATAAAAGACATTTTTCATTTCGTATTGTTAACATTTTTGTTGCTTTTTTAGTTGTTGTTGCCGTTTTGCTGTTGCTTTCAAGTGCGTCTCAGTTGGTGGCGAAGCTTTGATGGCTCAGCATTTATATTCCATTTTATTGGAATTCATTTTGGGTTATTTGCTTTCAAGCTGCGCTTTTTGAGCCACAACAAACGGCCCGTTGATTGGCGGCCCTGACAAGCGAAGCCGGCCTAAACCGCTTTGAAGTGCTTAGCGCGTTTTTTCTCCGAAAAAAATATCTTGTTGTATATTTTATTGATGTCTGGGGATTAGTTGCTCTTTTCTTAGTACATAGTTTATAATGTTTTGTTTGAAATTTTTGGCACTGACGTTGCTGTTTTTTTTTTTTTTTTGGCTTCGGTGAAATATGCTGCAGTAAAAACCCAGTAAACTACCGAGTTACGAAATATTTACATGGCAAAAGCTGTTGCAATTTAATTTAAGCTAAATTTGACACGATATGTGAAACATTAATTTTCTCTTAATTGAATGGAAATACAAAACAGTTATGGTTATTACTTTTGCTATTGTTAATGTCCATTATTAATTATGCAACAATTTTTATAATAATTTATAATAATAAATATTGTTACTAAATTACTTATGCACATAAATATAATATACCTATATAGTAGATTAGCGGGTTAGACAATACCACCTCAGCAGGTCAAAGCTTGGCGTATGAGGCGACTAACAATGACACTGGGTTCTTTCGAGACCGATAGAGCCACCCCAGGCCTTAAATGGGTTGTGCGTAGGGACCCAACACGTAAAACCAAAATTCCAATGAAAGAATGTATTTACATCAGGCCGTAGCCCGATAACGGGTTGTTATGGCCAGTTACGACGAATATAGTAGATGAGCAACTTAATTTAATTACCAGAATTGCATAATTATGTTGATAAGGTAAATTAACATCACAGCTGATCCACATGATGAATGTGCGTGCGTGTCTGTGTGTGTGTGTTAGTGAGTGTAAGTGTATGCGAGCATTAAATTTACATTAATTAAAATTGACAGCCAAAATGTTCCATAGTAACCATTAGCTTAGCTAACGTGAGGAGATTCAGACAAAACGTTGAAAAATCATATTTTTATACTCTGTACATAAAGTGTAAAAGGGTATAAAAGGTTTGTGCAATGTACGTAAAAGGCAGAAGGAGGCGTAGCAGAAATGGTCAGGAGCACTAGTCGAGTCGATATAGCCATGTGCGTCTGTCCGTCCTTCCGTATGAACGTCGAGATATCAGACACCATAAGAGATAGAGGCACAAAAATTTACCAAAATATGCGCATTTTCACCAAAAAGGTGAAGTTTGTCGAATCACGCCGATATCTTGCCCCCTTCCCCTGTGACATATTTTGCGGTTGTCAGCCGCTCCTATCATCTCAAAACTCGACGGAGGTGTGCTTCGTGTTTATGTGCATCTATGTTTTATAGATTTGTGCAATGTATGTAACAGGCAGAAGGAGGCGTGGCCCACCATAAGTTCCATGGGCAAAAAGTCTTATCATTGACTCGGGTAGCGATTCGACCATGTCCGTCTGTCCGTATGGGGGGATAGATCTCCGAGACCATAAGAGCCAGAGACACAAAGTTTTACCAAAAGATGCGCGTAATCTAATGAAGTTTTGATGAAGTTTGTCAAATCAAGCCGATATCTTACCCCCTTCCCCCGTGACAAATTTACGTGGTTTACAACTGCTCCATTGAGTCTATCAACTCGAAACTCCTCAGATATGTGCATCTATGCTCCAAAAATGATTGAAATCGGATAACCCTCGCCAATAAACTGCTCCAAAATTGCAATGCATGTAGATATGGATACATGTAAGCTAGCGTTACAAAATTTGGTGTTGAGACTCGTATGACCTTAATCGTTAAAACTGTTTCCACCTCTTTTAAATAGAAAAAATTCCCCCGCAATCGATTTACCTTAATTACTGCCACACCCACCAATGTATTGATTTGATAATTGTCACAGACATTTATAAATGTATTTTTGATCTATGTTACAAAATTCAACGACATTGACCCAAGAATACTGGAGTTATGGGCACAAAAGTAATTTTTGCCCCCACTTCCCCATAGGAAAACTTGTCAATTGGAACTTCCCAATAGGAAAATACTTACAGTCATATTAAACTTGTAAAAAGAGACATAAAAGAAAATACTTTCGTTCTCATTTTACCGTATGCTAGTTTTAGTGCTTATGGGGAAAAAAAAGAGTACAGGGTATTCTACTGTCGGGCACCGTGACTGTCTACATCAAATTTTTCTGGAGTTCAAATGAAGGCATGAAAAATGCAAACAAAATGCATTGCACAAAAGCCCAAATAAGCACAAAGAAAACAATATATATAAAACCAAATATTTAATGGCTGAGCAGCTTACGTAACACAAAAACACATTTAAGTTTATGGTAACTATTGATAGGAAGCTGCTGTTTGTCCAGATTAGTTTTTAGGAATTTAACATTGTTAACAATGTGTGGAAAAATTAAGAGCTTATTAGGTTAGGTTTGCTTGGATTGGCACGATTGTCAAAGGCGGAAAAAGGCTTATTTTTAGGGCTACTAACAACCGCACAATAAGCTTACCTGCACGCTTTGAAATAATGTAAACAGAATTGTATGCCAGGGCTATATAATGGGGTCTGTCAATAAGTACACTTTTCACAAGGCCTTGAGTTACTGCGGCTTCACTTTCTGTGAAGTGGTAATTTTAGTTTCACGAAAAGGAAAAAGTCGCAAGCTATCAAAATCTAGAGAATATGGTGTTTTCAAACAAGTCACAGCAAATAAACTCAGTGTTGAGAACTGATCAGTGAGATGCTAAGCTCACTAGCGGTCTTATGACGATTTGCTTACCCATTTTTCTCATAGAAACGAAACTATCTATTTTTATGTCTCTTTTCACGAGAGCGATCTGCCTGCAAACATTTTCCAATTGAGAAGCAAAATTTTTTCTGTGGCAATTTTGAAATCAATATTTTGCGGAGAGTGACAGTAATTAAGGTTAATCGATTACGGTGAAAGTTATAGCATTTTTTTTTGGCGATGGGAAGTTGAAATCAGCGCATCTTTGAATATAACTTTTTATACTTTATAACTTTCTACGATTATGACCATGTTTATGACACTATGCACTGTTAGCTAGTCCTTTACCGATCATTTATCTTCTAAACGAACGTAGCAGAGAAAATCCTTTCTGATTTTAGATTCCTTTCCGATCGTATGAATGTATCTCATACCAAATGAAATGGTTTCGTTTTGTATGCGAAAACTTAGATATGTAACATGAGCTCCTGCAGTTGTCAAATTCTGGCTAAGAGCACTATCGCGGCTTTCTACTGCAAAACGTAGGATTGATCTGAAGTTACCTGCGTTATCTTTGGGCATCTTCATTGCTAAAACAACGCGACAATAAAATGTTTTTCTTTTTCTTGCTGCGGGAAATATGGTAGTTGTTCTATAGTAATTTCTTCGCTGAATTCAAATCTGGCCACCATTTCGGTCCATCAGCTCTGGTTTTCAAGAAATTAAAAAAACCCGATTTATGAAAAAGATACATTCACATTTAAAAAATTTTTTTTTTTAATTGTCATCCAATTGTTTTCAACAAGCCACCATGAAAAATATAGTTGCAGCTAAACAAATTCGGGAAATTTAATAACGATTAAACGTAAACTGCGCGCGTGATATCGATTTGAATTAAACAAACAATTTTTTTTTTAATTTTCGAGTTCCGTTTGTTTGCGGCATTGGTTGATGTTACGAATGATATCTTTATACACTGTACACAAAGTTTACAGTTTAGTTCCGATGAGATTTATCGGAGTTTTTTTTTTTGTAAATAACTTAAATAAATAAATAACTTAAATAAAAGTAGTAGTTGATCATAATAGATACCAAAATTTTATAAGTTCACATTGATTCAATGATTGACATTCAGGCTTGTTCTAGTTTCCGATTTTGAATGTTGGAATGGAATGGTTTTGGTTTTCTGGATTCCGAACCATTCGTTATGGAAAGTAAAGCCTTTTAGCAGTCGGAATGAAAAGTAAATGGCAAAATACACATTGATTAGAAGATCTTTAATGTTTTACAAAGGCATTGCAGTATTCATTGGCAAGGATGTAGTAATTTTCATTCATAAAACAATTTTTATAAAAATTGCCTGCTAGGATAAGAAAAACAATTGCGTTCGGCAAATAACGAATGTGCAGCTTTTAGGTATACATAAGTTATGTTCGAAAAGTTAGATGTTGCCGGGACTGTGAAAATGTTATTGCGAATAATGCTTTCTGGTTAAAGGCCAAATATATAAGTGAAATAATTTACAAAACTATATTACTGCTACTATGAGTGTGTGAAATTAGTGAAAAAAAATTGTTTTCATATTTAATATGTGTAAAGTGCCAGCACAAATATCGATAAATATAGCCTGTTGCCAGCTGATTCAAAGTCAACAATTGTTTGTTTTGTAATTTAAGTTACAATTTTAATAAATAATTTATGATTTAAGACCAAGAGTAGGAACTCCAAATAGGTGCAAATGTCCGTTTCACGTATGTAAGCGCCTAAATACATGGCAATGCCGCCGTACCTTGCTGCCGGTCGAAGTAAATAAGGGAGCGCGCACAGATTCGCTTTTGGTTTTTGGTCCTCTTTGCAAGGATTTCACTGGCAAGAAGAAAACATTCAACAACGCATCTTCTTCTTCCCTAGGCACAACCAAAAAACATTGGCTTTGGCTTTGATAGCAATTTACATTTGAAATTCCGCAAACAAATTCAAATAACAACTGCGCGGGCAAACATAAACACAGCTGTTGTTGCAAATGTTATCATATAACAGTGACACGGAAACCAGAACACCAATGCGTGGAATGACTTCGAACGTTCGGAATTTTCCGATTCGGAAATAAGAACAGACCAAAATGGCTTTCAGTTTCTCTTTCTAAAACTTAAACGCATGCTTTACAAAGTTTACTAATAATAATTAAGAAATGTTAATTCCCAGCAAATGTGAAAAAAGTGAATTACACAGAAATTAATTTGGATTCCCAAACAAAACTTACATATGTATGTATTCTTACAGTTTTGGTTTACAATTTTAAAAATTATCATGCACGTATTGCTTACAAATTGCCCGATGAGATTCCAATCCAATTAACACGCCTCATGCATCAAGTGGCAAATGGGATAAATATTGTTCAAAAATCGTTGTCTCTTGTCGTCTAACTCTGCACAAAACATCTTCACACGCCATCCACTTAGTCCATCTCTTTCTCGTCCACTAAGTTGCAACTCCACTCCAATACAGAAATGCATATTTAAAGGCACATCTCAAGATTCGCTCAAGTCCAGTCATGTGTGTGTGGGCTCACTTACAACTCCATTTCGGTTTGGTTCGCTTGAATGCCACAACTGCCGCCCACGCAATGCAGTCGCTCTGCTTCTGCCTGCATGCTTACGTCAACTGCGCTGCTTGCAAACACTTTGAAGTGGCTGAAATGTCGACATGAAGTCTGACAATTGCAAAAAATGTTGTTATAGGATAAATAAAAAAATTCATACTAAAAACTTGTGCTCATGACGTGCTGTGAAAGATATCTTAGGCTTAGTCTATCTATCTGTATATATAAAAATTAAGCCTTAAAAAGTGATGTGCTCGCTAAGCTAGAAAACGCGTGGACCGATTTCTACCAAATTTTCGCACAAAGTAGACAGTATTAGGGAGAAGGTTTCTGTGAAGTTTGGACGAATTCCTATAGATGACGCCAAAGATATCGACATAAACAATTTTCCATATAAAACTTACTAAATGTGTTTCTACTTATACAGTATGCAAGCATTAACTTTGACTAGGTAAAGAATTCTTTTGAATTGAGGCAGAGGTAAGGGTATAGGTAGAGGTAGAAGTAGAGATAGAGGTAAAGGTAGAGGATATAAAGATATTGATAGCAATATCCGCAGCTTCACTTAGTATGAAGAAGAGAGAAAGAAAAAGAATGAAGAAGAACGGGAAGAATTAATTTATATATTTTTATCAATTATTACAATCTATGATTCTAATTCAAATCGAAAGCAGCAATTCACAACATGTGTATACCCTGTACACAAAGTGTAAAAAGGTATTATGGATTTGTGCAATGTATGTAAAAGGCAGAAGGAGGCGTGGCAGACTATATGTTCCATGGGTAAAAATGGTCAGGAGCAATAGTCGAATCGGTATAGACATGTCCGTCTAACCGTCTGTCCTGTGTCATATTTTCAATTTACCGGTTTACAGCCGCTCCGTTGAATCTATCAACTGGAAACTCCACAGAGGTGTGCGTCGTGTCTATGTTCATCTATATTTTAAAAATGATTGGAATACATCAAAAGTTATATATGCTGATTTCACCCCTCTTCGTCAATAAACTGCACCAAAATTCCAATACATGTAGATATTGATACATGTGAGCTATAGTTACAAAATTTTGTATGGATGAGCCAAATCATTAAAACCCTATTCACCTTTTTCCATTAGAAGCCCGCCTTCCCCGGCAGTCGATTTACCTTAATTACTGCCACACCCCACAACATATTGATTTAAAAATTGTCGCATTTATTGTGTTTCAAAATACATCGGCCCAAGAATACTGAAGTTATGAGCATAAAAGTAATTTTTGCCCCATAATAACCATCTTCCCAATAGGAAAACTTGTCAATTGGAACTTCCCAGTAGGAAAATGTTTACATTTACATAGCAATAGATATTAGTTTTTATAAGAACATAGCTAGGTAGCTATGATATATAAGTGCTGGCTTCAACTCATTTTGACTTAATTGATTCGTTAACATTAACTAAATACTGAGAAGTTAAAAACGTAAACTAATTAAACGTTTAGTTTAACTTTCTTGACTTGCTTATGACACTTTTTCAAAGACCCTGATATCAATATGTTGGAAACAGAGTTTCTATGAGCTACTTGTTACTTCACTGTTGATCCTAGCGATCTCTTGATGTTTTTAATTTAAGTTTTAAAACTGTTGGTTCAACTCTTAAAAAAAGAGAAATGATTTTTCAATTGTTATCAATCAGCGAACCATTTATCGCTTTGTCATCATATGCATTTACTCTCACTTAAAGTTTACAAAATGACAGCAGGAAAACTGAAAATTCATTTTCACACGCCCCCCAGGGCAACCGCCAGTAACTCCATAAAAATCACATTAAATATGCATTCGGGCAACCAGGCAGTCTGACTAGCTGACACTCGAAACTGGCAATCTGGCAGTCAGGCAACCCTTTGATAAAACACACCCAGGCAAGAATTGTAAAATTATTTTTATAAATTAGCGAAAAAAAGGGCGGCAAACATGCTGAGAATACGAAAACGACTGCCAAGGCAACGCTGCTGCTGCTGCAGTGGCAGTTGCGATGCAATTTTATGCGCAGACGCCTAAATTGAAAGCGACGCAACTGCAAGCAGCAGCCAACGAGGCGTTCAACAAGGCAACGATGGGCCGCGGCAGTAGGTGGTGCATTGGTGAGGGGGCAGTTTGACAAGCACTGGCAAAGCCTGCTGCGTACATAAAAGTCCCTCGGAAACGGTGCAAGGGTCATTAACATGCCTGGCAAATGCCAGGCAGAGGCGCAAACAAACAGACAAGCTGAAAAAAATTGGATGCAGACAGTCGGGACGGTGCCCGACAGTGGAATACCCTGTACCCTTTTTCTTTTTAAACACTAAATACGGTAAAATGGTAACGGAATTATCCACTTTTATATCTATTTTCATTTTTCTTCTAGGAAGTTCCTATTGACAAGTTTTCTTATTGGGAAGTTGGCTATTATGGGTGCAAAAATTACTTTTATACCCATAACTCCAACTTGGGTCAGTGTCATTGAATTTTGTAACACAGATCAAGAATACATAAATTTATGTCCGTGACAATTTTCAAATCAAAATATTAGGGGGTGTGGCAGTAATTACGGTATATCGATTGCGAAGGAAGGGGGTTCCATTAAAAAATGCAGTTGTTACGTACATTGCACAAATCTATAATACCCTTTTACACTTTGTGTACAGGGTATAAAAATATAAATTTAAAAGCAAATGACGACAAAGCCTGATGGAGGCGATGCTGCCGATGAGAAGGCAAAAATGAATGCGCCTGTGTGAAAAGAACGACGCAGCGTATTAGGTTGCATCTTGTGGGTGGTACAGGTGCGACTATACGGTGGGGTTGTTTAGCTGAATATGTTGGACTTGGCCTTATGTAACTGGCTTTTGGGGTATGTTGTTAGAAAGCGTGATTACCCAAATCATAGTGCTTACAAGTTCTAATCTAGATAGCTCCATAACATGCTTATCATTATGAGCTATCGGAGAAATGACTAGTAATAAATGTTAAGATACGCACTTGCTAATAATAATATTAATGGGGAGTAGATGACTGCGACCCTATGGATCTATTGTGCCCCCTATCTAGCTTAAAGCTCTCCAAAATTCCTATCTCTGATAAGTATTTCATTATTTGAGATGGTTCTAATTGGGCTAGAGGTTCATTCTTCTTCGCGCTAGTGCATCGCACTCGGGAAGCACATGAGACGACGACTCTCTTGATCACCATACCTACAAGTGCTAGAGCTGGTAATACCCAACTTGCTTAAGTGTCCCTTCAGTCAGCATTGTCCAGTAAGTAGGCCAGTCAGAATTATGAGGTTGTTTTTGCCTAGTTGATAGATTATTTTCTTGAACCTGGTTGAGTTGTAGGCGATAAGGAGCTGCTTCGCCTGTCTGAGTCCTAGTGTGCTCATCCATTCCGTAGTTCTCCTCATTCTTTCCTCCTCTCTTAGCATCTGTTTAACTGTGAGTCTCCCAATGCCACGGGTTCTGGTCCTATTTGGAGCTTTTCAGCTCCGTCTCTTGCCAGTAAGTCAGATGTGCTGTAAGGTTTTAAGTTTTTGAGATAGCGATGTAATTATATTATCAAAAAACCTAACAATACGAATTGTGAAGACACAAGCTTGCTATGTCACTAAATCAATTATTTGGTGTCGCTAACAAACTGTCGCAAATCTGTTTCTGTTCTGGCTTTAAAGTTCATAATTTGTACTGCTGCTCTCTTCCCTAAAGGCGTTGGAAGGCCAATCTAAAATGGCAAAATCTGCTAAAGGGCATACCTATATATGATCTCTTAGCCTGCAGACCAGCAGCTATGCGTGCTACGATACTACTGCGCACTCGCTGGTATGACCCTGACCAACAACCGCTGCAGAAGAACGAAGAAGATAAACACGGAGCATTTTTTTTTTCATGTCAGGGTCTCTGCCGAAGAAGGCTCAAATACCTCGGTAGACATTTCCTTAGCTTTTCTGAGCTGTCCATAATGAGCTCCAAACGGATTGCGGATTTCTTTTTAGCATCAAGTTGGTCTTCGTGTAGATTTGTGCAATGTATGTAAGAGGTAGAAGGAGGCGTGGCAGACCATAAATTCTGTGAACTGGAGCAATATATATATATCGAATCGATATAGCCATATTCGTCTGCATATCCGTAATCTCTTTCTCAGGCAAAAAAAAAATGTTTACCAAGAGATGCGCATTTTCCGGGTGAAGACCAAGTTGGTCGAATCACGCCGATATCTTACACCTCGAGAACCAATTGTAAAATGCATAGCGTTAGCCATTTTGACTTCAACGCACTTAAAAAATTAGCTGGGTTTTATTAGCTGGTTTTTTTTTAAACTCTCTAATTAGTACAAAATAGGTTTGAATCATGTTTTGGTTTTTTTTTATTTTTATAATGCCAATGAACTTTTGCTCCATGGTGCATTGGAGATCAAAATTGAGAAAGAAAGTTGTATGTTTATGCTTGATCGGATTCACTTTTTCAAAGATTATTTAGTTCCTTCACGGGTTCGTTTTTGATTAACACTTGAAATCGCGTTTCGGCTACGGTTTGTTTCTCCCTTCTTATATGTATAAGAAAAGAAGAAAATATAGAAAATAGGTAAAAGTATAATTGGTTTGAATACTTGTCAATAACAGGTAGTTTAACTCTAATTAAATTTTTCGTTTTAATTATACTGCTATGCTCCTTGCTGAGTTATGCACATTAAGAAACACACTAATTAGAATGATTTATGCAATAGTGGTCAATAAACCAAAATATATTTACTGTGTTTGGGATTGTACGGCAATTTTTGGGCCTATTTTGAAAAAACATTTATTGCCATACTTATAGATCTTTCTCTCTCTGTCTCTTCCAGGTAATTAAACGTTAATTTTTCATCGATTTAACGCCATGTTTTACGAACCAAATCACCGAGCTGGTCAACTTAACTACAACGCGGTTCTGACCGACGCGACTGTGCCTAAAATAAATAGGCGTCATTAATTAAAATGCGCAAAAATTGCTAAATAACCACAACAATGGCCACAAGGTACAAAAAAAAAATTTGCTTTTGATTCTTAAAATTGCTTGGCAGCTAGCCAGTTGTCGGCGTATGGTCGCACAGTGGTTCCAACTGACTTCTTTTTCGGCGAAAATCATAACTTTTGAGGAAGTTAAGATATTTAAAAAATTTAAAATGCATAGAACAGAAAAGTCTAAGCTTCTGCGATACACTGCGATAAATATGCTGTGATTAAAGGGAGCTTCAAAAAATGGTAGTAAAGTTCAATATTATATACACCAAAAGTCTTATCCTTGCACCTATAAAATGTGCTTATTACTAAATAAATCGTTAAAATTTTGAAAATCTGAGGGCAAGATGTTTGCAGTCTATTTTGATCTAAGTGTACACATGTTTGCCAGATAGAAATTCGACGAGGAAGATTTGTTGAAAAATAAGCACAATTTAGAACATGGAATTTTTCCTTGACATGCAAGGATAAGACATTTGCAGTATATAATATCGAACTTTACTGCCGTTTTTTGAAGCTCACTCTATACACAAGTTATATATAGCAGTGTATCGCAGAAGCTTGAGGATCTCGGTCCTATGCATTTTAAATTTTGAAAATATCTTTACGCCCTCAAAATTTATTATTTTCGCCGAAAAATAAGTCAGTTGGACCCACTGTGGGTCGGTGGTCAGCCAGCACAATATTTGGTCTGTATGACGTTCTATGAAACATGAGAGCGCACTTTGTTAAAGCCAATTTGTTTGTAGATATAGTGTAGTGTATAAAATACAAGCTATTCAGGCCCATTGAATGCTAATGACCTTTTCCGCTTGGCTGACCCAACTAAATCAGCGGTCACATTGTACAACCATAGAATTTTTCACATATTTGTGACTTTTAACTGCTCCAACACTTTCTTAGACAACATTTCCTGTGTGCCCATTTAATACCTAACTGACACGCGGTTTCAGCTGCTCTTTAATACACTTTCATATCTTTGGCAGAGAACAAAAGTATGGCTATTAGCGTGGACAAAAAGATGTTAAAGTGCCAAACTACAAATTGTAATTTCAGTAATTCTGTAAATTCATCAATTCTGGAACTTTCACTCATGTAGCTGATGAAGCAGTCGATAGTAAGCAATAAGCCATTGAAGTAGATGATGGGCCAAGTTATTAATAAACATTATGCTTTGAGCATGGACGCTTTTATAGCGCATAATGTTGTAAGCAATTAACCCATGTGTGCCCAGGGTTCATGGCAGTTCGTTCGGATGGCGCTCACTAGCCCCCGTTGACATGTAAGTGCGTGTTGCTGTCGTTTTTCTGTAATTTTTTCAAAGTTTTTTAATTAGCACTCAGGTGCCGAAGTAGTGGATAGGTAACCCTCCAACTACGACACGCTAATTGGGAGCTAACCAGCCAGCACAAGTCAATGAAAACTTTGAAGCAAAAGAACCTACCAAAAAGGTAGTACAAATAGGTGTACATAGTATAGTTTACGCTTGGCTAACTTGGCCTGGCCAACAAGTTAAATGGGGTTTTAAAGTGACCAAAATGTACCTCATTTGGCATGCGTCCAGCGTTAAGTGTAGACAATTAGTGAAGTGTGCTAGAGATACGTATTTCCCAACCAGTTAAGATGCCAGTTTACCAAAACAAAAGAAGCTTGTCTTCACTTTCAATTTAAGCGTTTTTAATTCATTTAAAAAGCGTTTGTTTATTTATGCAAAGCATTTTATAGTCAAAATATCTTTTGTCTCTTTAAAGCGTTTTTGTCGCATATTTTGGCAACACACTTGACAAGGTCACTAGATCTGCTTCGAATTTCTGCTTAATGAAATCACGTTCAAACCGATTTTTTATATCTATTTTTTGCCGCTGAACATTGATTTGGCTTGTCTTTAGCGACTTTGTTCGCTCTTTGTCAAATTATTTAAATGAAATTCCGGACAGTTTTAAGCAGCAGCAAATATTTGCATAAACTTTTAATAAAATTTTTTTAGTTTGCTAATTTGATGACTTGTTGCTAATTTCTCAACAACTTAGTGGGTCAAACGCCTGGTCATCGCATACTTGATGGGCATTTCCTGATAGAAGGGATCAACACTATACAGTACTTTTCACTTTGGGTCTGCCGCCTGTGCATCTTCCTTACGAGCTCCGTATTGAAATAAATCGAACTCGTGACTAGCAACGACAGACAATTAACCCCAACGGGAAACCACCTGCTGCGGTCACTTCACTTTGAATCGACAAAGTTACATAAACATCATTGCTTCTTTTAGGCCTTACGTTTCATTTACGGACGGGATTAACGCGATAAGTCAACGGCTATGAAGCTGTGCTAAAGCAAAAGCTAATTAAATTATAACTAAGATTAGACCAGGGTTTTACCATGACAACCAACAAATCATAGCAAAAACCAGACATGAACGATGCAAAGGTGAAATGTGAGAGGAATGGAGAATTGCAGTTGGGTGCGGTACCATTTCAAATTGTTAAAGATTAAGTCAATGAAAGAGTGCCAAATTATTTCAGATTCCCAAGCTGAAAGGCCTACTCGAATAGGCATAAATCAATTGCTTTCAAGTGAAACATTTTCGGAAAAAAAAGGAGGGAGATGTCCCAGGTCAGTGTACCTTGAGGATTCCTTTCAAAAGACTGCTTCGCGATGCTGTCATTGGGTTTTTTAACGTGTAGCCAATCCAACGCCACTTTCGCTGTGTTATTTAGGCATTCAGCAGTTTTTGATGCGTTATATGCCACAATTCTTCGTTCAATATAATTTGCCATCGGATGGTAAGAATGTATCCTAAGAAACGTATGGGGTGGAAACTTTCCAGCTTTCACCGGCATATAGCAGTACGGATTTAATATTGGATTGGTAAGATTTCCATATTTCCAACTGCGGTTTACTCGGTCAAAGATTATTTCAAAGTTACCGAACATAAGAGAGCGGTGATGTAAACTCGCTTCGAGTATTGTAAGGTGGGTGTTGATGTAAACTACACAAGACCGACTACTACGAAAGCCTGCTTGATGCCTCTTGAGCGTATTTTCGATTCTATCATTTGTCCGTTTGAGAATGAGAGTTTCCATCATTTTAGGGAAAACAGAAAACACGATACTACCATGTAGTATGCCAGTTCTTAAAGATCTTAAAGTTTCCTTTCTTCGGTATTCTATTTAAAGAAAAAAGCGGCAAATATAACACCAAGTATTATGTTGAGTTTATGACTTTATTAATGTTATTTTATGCTATTTGCGTTGTATTTGTGTTTCGTCTTATGTTGTAACATAAAAGGCGAGTGAATATGTAATTGCATTGGGCAAGCAAAAGAGTATATTAAATCATTTGCCCGAATCTACGTGCGTACGGCGCAGCAGCCGACGCATACGATGAGCATGTATAAATCAATGTTTACTTAACAAGGTAACGTCGTCGTTGCGACGTCAGCAGCGCAGTTTCTTATTTCGATGAGTGATGTTGTATGTCGCGCATGTTTTTTCAGTTTATGTTATGTGTATATGTGTATAAATTGCTTTATGTTGCGCCCCTCTTTTTCGCTATTTCAGCCTCTCACAAAATTTTAAGAATGTTCGCTCAATGACGACGTTACCTTGTTAAGTATACATTGGTATAAATGCTCTCTAGCAACAACAATTAGCTAGAGGCGCATATTAAGAAAACAATAAGTATGATAGATAAGCGATACTCTTGCCTCGCAGGGCAAGTTACAATTTCTTATAAGTTTAGAGACAGGTAGGTTTAAGACGGATAGGTGCTGACCCGACAGGTACCAAATAATTCCATTCTTCAAGTCTCGCAGTGGTAGCAGGATACAAGCCGTTGTGCCGAGATCTGCTTTCATAATCTCGGAGGTGGGTTGGTCACAGTTTTGATTTCTGGAGCTAGAAGGGTGGCCGGTGTCAATACTAAAGAACACTTTACAATAAATTTCCTAATAAAAATTGTTTTGCACATCGAAATTGTTTTTGATTATTGATGAAAATTTGTTGTGCCTATCTTTGCATAGCTAATGGGTTCGATCGAGCGATTATTCTGAACGTCTATGTCTTTCGAGAACCTTACTAATTTCCTTGGAGTGCATCGTGTTCCATAAGGATAAAATATAGTGATTGTTAGAAGCTTCATCAGTCTACAACAGATTCGTGAGTTTTTCGAGGCAGTTCTAATCCAAGTAGTTGTTCTGATATATAGCTTTGTTTGTATCTCGAAATCATCATTTACTGTTATATTCGTGTTTTTCAATCATATAAACATAAAATAAAATTCTGATTAAATTCGTTTTAATACTTTGTTCTATTTATACTTGCCTCAAAATCTTCCATGTGAATGGAGCTTTAAATAAAGCTAAAGAGGTATTAAGTGCATCTTCTTCTTAACTGGCCATTACAACCCGTTACCCGGTTACGGCCTGATGCAAATTTTTCCTCCAGACGTCTTTGTTTTGCGCGTGCTTGGTCCAATTGGTGATACCAAAGGTAGCTAGTGTGCTCACTACCTGGTTCTTCCAGCGGAGGCATGGTCTTCTCTTTCGTCGCTTCCCTTCGACCGTCGCATTGTAGACCATTGCATCTTAATTCGCCTGACTATGTCAGTATCGTCGTAGAGCTCATAGTGTTCATCGTTCCATCGTATGCGGTAGTCGTAGTCAACGCGTATAGGGCCAAAAATCTTACGGAGTACTTTCCGCTCAAACACTCCAAGTGCATTTTCATCAGACCGCGTCATCACCCATGCTTCAGCGCCATACAGTAAAGTGTTAGTTTCGTCTGGCGGGAGAGGTCTCTACTACTCATTTGCCTACTGAGACCAAAGTAACAACTATTGGCATGAGTGATTCTCCGCTTAATCTCCATGCTGACATCGTTAATATCATCGGTATTAGGTGCATGGTATTCAAATATTATTTAAATAAAATTTCATTTCCATCAGTAAGCCAGCGATTGCTATGACAACCAAGTCCGTTCCCACTTAAGGCCATCGAATGCCGCATGTTGAGTGGGATTAGGATGTGGACATGAATTATGAGTACTCAGCAGCTTTGTCGTCGACAGTGTTGTCAGCGGTCGCTTGGCTCTAGCTCTGACTCTGGCTATGTTAGCTAGGCATAGCGACAGGCTTGGCCAATTGGTAATATATCTATTGGAGCTTAGTTGTCGCATGAATAAAATGGCGGCACTTGGAGCAACCACCAATGGGAACGACTTTTTATGTGTGTTGGCGTAAATTTGCAATAATGTGCGCTTGATGGAGCGGCTGGTATAAGTTATGACAATAGGGAGTTGCCGGTGCATAAACTATGAGTACTAAATTAGAGTAACAACTTTATAGTTTCGTACAATCTTATAAAGTATGCTCATATGGGGTTTCATGTGGCAGAGTGCAACTAACGGTAAACTATAATAGTCGAGAACATGTAGTCTGTCAACCTATTATTTTTATAAACTTTTTTTTTTTTAAATGCATTACAACATTGGCCGCTTGCTTGGCTACTTGGTAGCTAAATAATTCCATTAGAGCAGCGCTCTTCATAGTGATTTGTTGCCATTAGGTAAGATGAGTTTGCCAGCGGAGCAGGCACATCCCAGCCCTGGCTCATTTGCATATGGCTTGATTCATGTAACAATGTCTAATAGCTTCTAATGGCAGTCCAAAGCAATTGCAGCGCTTGCGGCTTTTCATTTAATTCAATTAATTAAGTCGACGAGTAAAGTAGTTGAGTGAAAATCAAGAGCTTCTATCGTTTTTCTTTTTGCAACGTGTGACGAACATTTCCGCCCAAGTGTATGTTGGCTTGATGTTGATGCTGCAATCAAAATGAATTAAGGCGCACATACACACACACACACACGCACTAACAACAAATGCACTTTGCATACTTCTCAGCCAGACGCTGCCCCTCGGGCTTGGCCAGGCTCTTTCTATTGCTTTTTACCGCAATGTTGCACCATTTTCAGTGCTGTGCACCTGCGTCTGCAACTGTGACTTGGTGTGTTTTCTTTGCCTTTGTCTTGACATAGACAGTGCCACCAGCAACGTCGCTAGCAACTTGCTCTGTAGAACTTGCAACAGCTGAGCAGGCAGTCAAACGCTTGCTCCGTGGTGCATAATTAGCTGGTATAACATTGTTTACAAAATCAGCATTTGTGTGTTTGGCATGTGTTTGCCTAAGGAATGTCTTTATGTATTTAGGAAATAGTTCAATCGTGTTGCTAAGTTCAGCAAATAAAATAAGGTAAGGTTGCACCGTTTTATAACTAATTGATTCAAAGTGGGAAGCTTCAGCTATTTTGAACTAAACTCCTTGAACTTAAAACTTGAGAAGATGGTTTCTATAATAACTTCAGAGCGGTGGAATCCCTGTGTCACTAGTTCTTACCAAAAGTTTGACAGTGTGGACAACCATCTTCTCTGTTTCGCCGCATTGAAATAGAAAAAGTAGTATCGCGATAAAACTTGTTATGAAAATCTAAATCTTTGCTTTGTGCTCTGCCTGCTCCCAGCGATATTCACTATAAATATTTTTACTTGATTTCCGTTTCAGTTGGATTAATCAAGGCGCATCTTTTTCTGAACTAGGCAATTCTCTACTTTTGTAGAAGAATTTTTCGTGTCATTGTTGTGAAATTCCCTAAGTCTTTCGCAATGAATACTTACTCTTAGAAATAATAAATAACTGTGATAACATTTTAAAGAAAATTTTTTTATAAGTTTTTATAAAAATTAAGCCTAAAAAAGTGATGTGCTCGCTAAACTCGAAAACGCGTGGACCGATTTCAACTAAATTTTCACAAATTGTAGACATTATTAGGGAGAAGGTTTTTGTGAAGTTTGGACGAATTCCAACGCCAAATATATGGACAAAAACATTTATCCATATAAAACATACTAAATTTGTTTCTACTTATATAGTAAGCAAGCATTAACTTTGACTAGGTAAATAAGTCTTTTGAATTGAGGTAGAGGTAAGAGTATAGGCAAAGGTAGAGGTAGCTTGACTTAGTATGAAGAAGAGCGAGAGAAAGAGAATAAAGAGGAACGGGAAGGGCAATGGGAACGGGAAGAATTAATTTATATAATGAATTTACTGACGCCTTTATCAATGCGCAGCGCAGGTTTAGCTAGTAAGTTTATAATTTAATTTGAATTTAAATGTTTCTTTCTGTTAAAAGCTTAGAAGAGTCAATAGAATATGGAAATATTTCCTTGCTCTATAAAGCATTATCCTGTTTGTATATTCCTCTTCAAAATGAGTTGTTTTTCCACAAAGAAAGTTAATTATCTTAAATTAAGCTACCTGGGAAATGACAATTGCTTCCAACCTTGTTTCAAATGTTGCCTCTGCCAAAGTCAATGAAAGTGCAACAGGACAGCCTATAAACGCCCTACCAAATAACCTCAATGCGCAAAATTTACTACGAAAAAATGGCGAAAATCACGAATTGATGTCAGCCAAAGAACTTTCCCATCATCGCAAAAAAAGAGAGAGAGGGACAAGCTGGAAGTGGAAGAGATATTATAGTCAAATGCATAATGAGCATAATGTTGGACATGGCATGATGTAGTTGATAATGGTAATATGCCTGGCCGAGTGAGCACCTCCATTTGAGAATGACAAGCAAACCGAGTGAAATTGGAGAAATGTGCAGTATAGTAATTAAATGCAAAACTTGAAGTGCGCTCAACGCCAACGAAGAAATGATGACGACGATTTGAGGTAATAATTGTGAGCAAACAAAAGGAAATTGTAGCCATAGCTGAGACAAGCAAGAACAAGCAGGTTCAAAATAATTTCAGGCATGCAAAATATGAGAAGAAAAATCTTAACAGTTGCAGTTGTTGCAACTAACGGCTAGCGAGCTAAAGTTGCATGCCGCGAGTAAAACGTTGCTTAAATTAATGACTGAGTTTCACATGGCACTAGTACTATACATGTGTGCCCCAACAGACAAAACAATTGGCAATGGAAATTGCTGGCAGCTGATATGTGTGAAAGCAGAAGAGTTGAAAACAGTTGCAGATACAAGTAGCTAGATACAAAATAGAACAAGTATGAGCAGCAAAAACAACAACAATGTGTAATGAATGCGTGAAGAAGCAACTGAGGCTGCTGAATGACTAGCTGAGAAACTGACTGAATGTTGGCATGAACGACTGACATGGTTTGACTGAAAAGTTCTTGTTCTGCTGCAAGAACACAAAAACAGATAAAAACGAAGTCGAACTTGGAGTTTTGTGCTAACTTGTGGTAATTAGTGGCTTGAAATGTTGCCATATACAGTTAAAAAAAAAAAAAAAAACAGCATTCAATCAAATGATAGGTGCGAACAATAGCGCATGTATCGGGCAGATACCATGAAATGAAATTCTTGAGATATCAGCCTAAACGAGTACAGTTGGAGGTTACGCATCAAGTGCTTTTTATTGACTTGCTTTCCTAAAACTTTGGACCATATACTTACCTTAAATTAACGGCTGCAGTCCCCACTAACCAAAACACTTAACACGTAACATAAAACTGCCCAAAAACTAACGTTTGTACTGGCACCATTTGAGGAAACACTGACTGGAAAAATATGACACAGTCGGGAGCAGGAGCTTGCTCGTGCTATAAAAGCTACCCTGAAATCCCTTTCGAGTCTGGCAACCTTAAATCTGATTGTCTGTTTCTGTTATTTACGAGTGCATTTTCTCTGAGGACTGTGGGCGACAGACAAACTGTCAAGAGTCAGTCAGTCGGTGCAACACGATGCAAAGCTGCTGTGTACTTTCAAGTACTTTCCGACTTGGCTTTAGCATTTTACTTAGCCATTTTAATTGCTGAACAGCAAACTTGCAAAATTCCAATGAAGTTTGCTTTTCTAAGCTTAGCTAATTTATTATTTATGTTAAAACCATTTGCTTTTGCATTTCAAGCGATTGTGAAAATATGGCAAAGTGATTTGGTTTCCATGTTTTTCTCGTCCAGACGGAAATGACCAAAGTGGTTAAATGAAAAAGTGGCTCATGTTCATTGTGAAAATTGCATTTAAATATGTGAGAAAATGTGAAAATATAAAAATGGCATAGCTGATTAATGGAAAGTATTTCCATTTTGCATATAAACGGCTTTTAAATTAAATGTTTGAAATTCCAAACTCATTCACAGCTCTTATTAAAAAATTAAAAAAATAGTTTAACTACCTTTTGAAGCAGATGCAGTCGTAAACTCCCGCCGCCAAAGCAGCCACTGAATGCCCAAAAAAAGCTGCAGAGAACTTGTAGTTTAACAAACCCGATTAAGGAAGTTAGCAATGAAAATAAAATTCATTGTACTTAGTATGTTATTCGTTCATCTTCATGCAAGTTTCAAAGAGGTTTGCAGTCTCACAAAGTCAAAGTTGTCACTATTATTATTGTACTACGTGTATCGAACCCCGTGTGGTGAGCGGGTTATAGAATACCACCTCAGCATGTCAAAGCTTGTAGTATAAGGCGACTAACAATTACACTGGGTTCTTTCGAGACCAGTAGAGGCACCCCAGGCCTTAAAGGGGTTGTGCGTAGAGTTTGGGACCTACCACGTAAAACCATAATTGCAATGAAAGAATGTATTTACATCAGGCCGTAACCCGATAATGGGTTGTTATGGGAAGTTAAGTATCGAATTATTCAAACTTCGCAAGCTCCATAGCACAGTGTCGTTAATATAAATGTTAGCTACAAATCTACAATACCCTTTTATACTTTGTGCAAAGGCTTTTTTTTTTAAGGCAAATTTGCTTAGAGGCTTTATTGTCGGCCGATTAGAGATATGGCACACGAAATCTGGCCAATTAAGTTTCATTAAAGTCTACCTATCAAATCATCATTCAAGCAGACGGAAAATCTTTTGGCAAATATGAAAAGGCAAGCGAACAGCCAAAAGAAGCGACACATTGACGACAATATGCAAAGTAGCAGAGGGGCCCCTACTAAAGTGGCCTTCCACCCCACCAGCAAAGAGCATGCGGCAACTAGTAAAACAAAAGGTGCACATGTGTGGGGCATGACAACGATGCCAATGCAAGCCGTAGTAAGTCGCACATTCAATGCCAGAGGGAGCAAGCCATGCGGTCGCATCACGTGGGAAATTTTCAAGTTCAAAGCAATTTTCCAAAGAAGAGGCAATAGACAACTGTAAAATTGAAAAGCAACAGCAAGAGCAGAACAGCAAAAAACAACAACATCAGCGGCAAAGCATGTGCTCACGTGAGGCCGATAGTAATCGGATTTTAAATCGTGAGGCGAGTCGGCATGATGGCTCTCACACACACTCACACACACACACATCTGCCTACACACACTCACACACACTTTTACGCCTTCTGCGGAAACTTTGGCAAACAGGTTGACATTAACGAAGACTACAGTAACTACAACAACAAAATAAAACTGCAACAGTTGAGGGCTACCTGAAGCTATTCATCAACGAATGTGCCTGCCTCTGCTCACTTTTCCGCAAGCTTTACTCACTCACAAAGTCTGGAGGTAGTATGTGGTATGCACCTCTATGCCTATCATTGGTTTCTAGCGTAGGATTCAGCTACTGCCTAATGGACCCATAAGTTGAGTGATCCTTTGGCTAACTTGTGGCATACCAACAGTTAGAATTAATTGACTTTTATAATGTTTCGATAGCAAGATTTGTGTCCAGCCTTCAGTCACTTTACAGCTACATTTACGGCTAATTGAAACGGTTCTTCATCTCAGTTGCCATCATTTATGCATCTTTTCGCTGCTAGCAATGCGTTTTGCACAAAACGTTTTAAGAGTTTTTTGCTTGACAATTTTTGCGCATAACTTAGAGCACTTGATTTAAGTAAATTTGTTAGCCAGCTGACAAGTATTCATAGTATGCTTTATTCGAAAGGCATCAGCATCTAGCGGATGTTGCTCGAATACCAAGTTTGCATGTTGTAGCAATGGAAATAACATAAATACTTGCAAGTAATTCAATGCAGGGAGTTTTCATATTGTTACGAATGAAAACAAAAAAAAAGTAAAGATATTTGAAAAAATGTATCTACTTTTGAATCTAAAAACTAAACAAGAAGGCATGGAGAGATAAGCGAAGGAAACAAGCTTTTTTTGATCAACACTTCTGTCAGCTAAACTCTTCAACGATCCTTGTATTTTGCAATTAAGAGGGAATCTTATCCTCTACGTTATGCAGATTTCCATCTCGATTAAAGGCAGAACCCTGAAGGTACAAATTTCAGCTAGTGATAGGTTACACGAATTTGTTGTGGATGTTCCTTTCATCTGAATACTGTGCCTGAAAGGAGCAACAAGAACCTGTTCTAAAACTAATCCTATTCCCAAGTGCTCAGTTCAAAATATTTAATAGCTTATTTAATGGCAAGCCGCTAAACTCTTAGCGTCAACATGCACATAAAATTCATAGAAAGCTATTTCATTTCGCTGCTCTCGAAGACATTTGCCCTTTAAAAGAAAGCTAGCCTTGCAAATTTCGAGAGACACTTGTGAATTTTAAGTAAACTCATAAAACCATTCATTTCGAATGGCACTTGAACGATTTGACAAGCTCTCTGAGCTACCCAATGATTGCATTTACATGTGCCGCGTACGAACCAAATCAAGACGAAGATCCATAAAAGCAAACTTTACGAGTGCACAAAAAAACTAAGGCTATAGAACCTCTCCTCACATGTTACCACTCGAGTAGCTCCAGGGTAATTAAAAAGAACTTAGCACATGACCAAGACGCGAGCCGCGGGAGACCCAGCGTAGGAGAGGCAGCGCAAGAGAGAAAAAATTTGATGCAGACAGTCGGTGAACGAGAGTGGAATACCCTGTACCCTTTTTCTTTATAAACACTAAATACAGAAAATAGAAAATGGAGTATCCACTTTTATGTCACTTTTCATAAGATCGATGTGCGTGTAAATATTTTCCAGTTGGGAAGTTCCAATTGACAAGTTTTCCTATTGAGAAGTTTGTTATTATATGGGCGAAAAACACTTTTATGCTCATACCTCCAGTACTCTTAGGCCAATGTCGTTGAATTTTGAAACATGGATCAAAATCACTTTTATAAAGTAATTAAGGTAAATCGATGGCGGGGGAAGGGAGGCTTCTATTGAAAAAAGTGAATACACTAGAACACTAGGTCATATGTATCCATATTTACACCTAGTGGATTTTGGTGCAGTTTATAGGCGAAGGGGGGTATAACTTTTGATTTATTTATCCTATTTCGATTATTTTTATTACGTAGATGTATATAAACACGACGCAAACCTCTATCGAGCTTCGAGTTGATAGATTTAGCGGAGCGGCTGTAAACCGCGAAAATTTCTCATGGGCAAAGGGGGTGAGATATCTACATGAATCAATAAACTTGCTCTTTTCCGGGAAAATGCGCATCTTTTGGTAATATTTGTTTTTGCTCTAACTCTTATAGTCTCAGAGAAACACGTTACAAGACGGACAGACAGATGGACTTGTCTATATCGACTCGACTATTGCTCCTCGGCATTTTTGCCCATGGAACATATGGTCTGCAACGCCTCCTTCTGCTTATTACATACATTGCATAAATCTATAATACCTTTTTACACTTTGTGTACAGGGTATAAAAACGCAGGCAACCGTTGCGGTGAGTATTTCTCAGTTCATAAATGTCAAGTTCAGGGTTATGGGTAAAAAAGCAAAAGAAGCCAAAGCACGTACCGATATAAATATAGTCCCAGACCCCAAAACACCCGGAACACGCTCTCTGCAAAGAACAGAGGTAAAAATGGCCTTAAATAATGCGATTTGCTTACATTGTTCTTGTTGGTGTGTCTTTACTATTTTATTTCTTATATGTTTTGTATTTTGTTTTTACCTATTAACACAGCAAAGTCAAAGTTAATGATAATGATGAACCGCGTAATTAATTTGACGAAGTGCGTCCCCCCTCAGCAATTTGTAGCTGCCAGTTCCTGGGAACAGTTTTACGGCGTGTGTGAACTTCACTCCACATGGAATGTAATGAATTACATTTTGAACGAAAAGTAATTCAATTTTTTGGTAAACAGTTCAATGAGCTGTATGTGAAGAGTTTCAACCAATGAAAAATAAATTAGGTGCACGATATGATTGCTTTAAACCTGCTTTACGACCTGGCTGAGACAGCCAAAACCCATCTTGGAGAATAACTAACGAAATCTAAGGCGTATCTCAAGCCAACTTTACGTTAAAGTCTTATTTTGTGTTCATTTGAGCTGCAGCTGCATAATGCTCACAGACATCTATGCGTTTTCCCGTTATTTGCCATGACAATATTTCACATGGTGCAACTTAAGCCGATTAGACTGTACAAACCTAAACAGAGCTTTTGCAAAACTGCGTAATCAAATGTAATTTGAGTTTAATGAGTGTCAAAGCTATTAAAAATCATTTGTTGGCCAAGTTATAACTTGGCTATGTGCGTCACTGGTCGAGTCCAGTCCATGAAAGGCAAAGTTGCAAAACGACTTGGATATTTTTATACCCTGTACACAAAGTGTAAAACGGTATTATAGATTTGTGCAATGTATGTAACAGGCAGAAGGAGGCGTGGCAGACAATATGTTCCATGGGCAAAAATGGTCAGGAGCAATAGTCGAGTCGATATAGCCATGTCCGTCT
Source organism: Chymomyza caudatula (assembly GCA_035041775.1). Lineage (NCBI taxonomy): Eukaryota > Metazoa > Arthropoda > Insecta > Diptera > Drosophilidae > Chymomyza > Chymomyza caudatula. The sequence continues at coordinate 522,661 of JAWNKW010000200.1, read as the reverse complement.
GTCTGTCCGTGTTGTCGCACCGTTCTCGGAGACTATAAGAGCTAGAGCAAAATGTTTTTCAGCAAAAGATACGCATTATACCTATTCAGTGCAAGTTTGTCGAATTATGTCGATATCTCACCCCCTTCTCCCGTGACAGATTTTCGCGGTTTTAACCCACACCATTAAAGCTAGCCAATTGAAACTTGGCACAGTTATGCACACTATTACTGTGCATGTGCATTCATATCGGGTAAGAACATTAGAAGATATAGCTAATAATGTGCCAATTTTAGGCCCCCTCTCCTATGAACTGCAACAGAATTTCACTTTTTACAGAAATGTTAGTTAACAAAATGTGGTAACCAAATGTGGTACGTTAGGATTATAAACTAAACAATTTTGACCTTTTTCCGCACCTTTTTCCGTAGTACAGTAACCGTTATTACGCCCTTACCCTTTTTAAAAATTTGCATGAAATTTAATTTCCATGGAACAAATGGGTACAGGGTATTCCTGTTCTCTGCATTAAATTTTTATACTCTTTTTTATTATAATTTTTCATATTTATTTATGCGTTGGCCATAACTACTATAATGCAGTCGGGGCTTTCGGTCCGCTATTAAATTAATATTTTTGCAGTCACTGCAGTTGAATTACACTTGTGTGTTGGCGTAAGCATTTGTGTGTGTGTGTCTTTCTTAAGTATTAGTATTAAATTGCTTTCTTAATTATTATCAAGTTGCTGAGTGCGCAAAGATTTGCCAACTTCAACGTATAAAACTTTGCATTTGACACTTTAACTTGAGAATCGCCCAATAAATTTGGCTAGTCAACCGAAATAAAGTTTACATAATACGCAGACAAAAACCGAAGACTAAATTGACTGATTAACGCCAAATGAATAGCACACGAAGTCAAGCCATGTCTCAAATGGTAAAAGAAGTTTATAAAGTTATTTTGTATCAACGGCTTAACGATCTAGCTAAGACTTAAGGCAAGAGATATCCATTGATTTTGTAGCAATACGACTGTATAAGTTATAGATTTTAAAGTATGACTACAATGAACTTTTATAGAAGTTGTGATTTATTGTGTACAAATTAAATTAGCACATTTCTATAGGTTCTAAGATCTTTAAATTAACACATCCGTTTCAAAAATTAGACTGTTATAGAAAAGTACTCTCTAGTAATATAGCAATTAAAGTTAGGTGCTCTTATAGCCATGAATTAATTTCAAGTATTCAAGTAGATAACAATAGATTTATTTATTACTATGAGCGCTTAAACTGAACTTTAAGCCATCAGCAATCGCTCAATCAGAGTCCAAAATCCGTTGATTTGTTAAAAATATATTTGAGAGCGTTTCAAAAGAAGACAAAAACGTCTGCATATTTCTGGACGTGATATCGTGAAAGATTTTCCGACAAAACGCTCGGAGAAAGATGCACATTAGAATCTTATTAGTCTGTTAGTAAATGATCTGTTTTTATAGGCCAATTGGAATTGCGGCTAAATTTACTGATTTCAACTCTACTGCTCTATAGTAAATAAGACCTAAATGGAATCCTATACGAATCAACTATTAAATGATATGTTCATGTTAAGAGTTTGATATATGGATGATGACGAGTAACAAAGTCTATTTACAAAACTTATGATAACGATTTTTTGACGAAAATTCCTTGCGACAATGCCTTTATTGCTTTTAAGACATAATATAAGGTAACATCTTCTTCTTAAATGGCCATAACAATCCGTTATCAGGTTATAGCCTGATGTAAATACATTCTTTCATTGGAATTGTGGTTTTACGTGGTGCAACCCCTATAAGGCCTGGGATAGTTCTACTGGTCTCAAAAGAACCCAGTGTCATTGTTAGTCGCCTCATACGACAAGCTTTGACTGCTAAGGTCGTATTCTCTAACACGCTTACTACACGGGGTAACATCTCTATAAGATAGATAAATAGCCAGCGTTGCCTTGCATTGCCGATATCAACGTTCGCCAAGAGTATAATAAATTGCTGGAAATGTTTTGGCGTTTGATCAGCGCTTGAAATTTGTTAGCTAGTGTTTATAACTGTGTGTGTATATATACATGTGTATTTACACCCACCAGCACACTTCATATGCTATGTACAAAGACACCGCTCGTTTTCCATTGATTTGCTTGGCGTTTGCTTTTTACTGTGATGTCTCCTGCTCACATGGCGTATGATTGATGGCCCTGCAGCTAGCCAAGCCAGTCAGACGCAAAATATGAAATTAGCCCTCTTGCAGCTTACCACAGCTTTTCTTGTTGTTGTTATATTTAACGTTACCGTTAACATATAAAGTTGTTGCTGGCAATTTTCATCATATTCGCCATTGGCAGCAAAATAAATTGCGTTTATCGAGAAAATTGGCAAGCAAAATATTTGCACGTTACACAGAAATAAAGCATTTTGTGTGCACGCCTTGACTGTGGCACGAGTTTTTTGTGTTTCTTTGAGCTAAAATGAGTGATGTACTTTACCATCCTTATTCAGTGTATTGCATTCAGCCTCTCCAAAGTGGTAAACATCAGCTGCACGCGTTTTAAGTCGCGTCGTAAACGCAAAGAAAACGCGTGTCGAATTGCTAGCCATTTTAACATGAAGCGAATTTTTTTGCATGTACTTAATGGTCTTTAATTTCATTTTATTTACTTTATTTTATTTCATGTCTGTTTCGTTTTATCGTTTGGTCTGTCGTTTGTTTACCTGTGCATCGCATTCAAACCGGTCTCTCAGCTGGTTACCTGGGGGCCCCCGAAAACCCTCTAGCCCCGCTTGCCCACAAATTAAAGATTTGCATAAAGTTTTGTTCTTTTTGCAGTTTGAGTTTTGCAAAAATACAAATGATGCAAACATTTATGTGTAGTAGAGTGTATAATGGCTTCTACGACTGCTAGATGACGTAACACAGTTGCTGATAACGACAAACTACCAACTGGACAACAAGTCCGTAGTTTGCTCTATAAAATTGGTTGAAAATTAATTTTTGTTCATAGAAAATTATTTTATGCAGTTAATCTATACATATACATGTAGTATATTAATATTTTATAGGTGGTTACAAGTCGGTTAAACATCACTTTAATAAAAATATAAATAACATATTCTTATTAAGTTCATTAAATAAAAGGAAATCATTTATGGCAAATATCGTACAATCCGACTACAAGTTAAGAACAAAGGCGTTAGTCAGCGAAACCCTAACAGAGAGGGCTCAAAAAAACAGGCATATGCTCCCATAGCTCTCTTGGGCCAAACATTCGTCATGTGTTCATCCCAAACGCGGCCGAAGCTCTACCCGAGCCTTGAGTCTTGCTTAACAGTAGTTTCATGCTCAAGACACTAACACCCAAGTTGATGCTTTGCTTTTTGAATAAAGGTAGTTGGTTAAACGTGGCATTACCAATTTTTTCTGCACAACGTCTATGGTGCTGATGCCGACCAGTGTTTGAATTGCTCCTGCTACGTAACAGGAGTCGTACAATTTTTGCTTCTGCTCAAATAGTTCGGTAGCAGTAGTAGAAGTCGAACCCAAAAACAGGTAGTTGAGAAATTTCGCAGCGCTTCTTGCTTAACAGCTTCGGTAGCTATTACGCACACGAAAGTCGAAGCGCTCCCGAATGCTACAAGCAAGTACCGAACGAGCTAAGAGCCGAAAAGTAGCAGAATATTTATTTGCCGGCGCTTGCTAGAGCCTGAAATTATTTCTGAAGGTGCTGTTCGCCGTAGCATTTGAATATTCGATGTACTTCTCGCCGTGATATTCGGCTTTTTCACTACTCCTCGCCGTAATACTTGAATTTTTCTCTGCTAAATTCAATCAGCTGATAACAGTAGCAAATAACGGATATTTAATCAAATCACTGTTGTTACTGAAGGGTATTAAAGATTTGTGCAATGTATGTAGCAGGAATACGTAACAGAATATATGATTCTAAATATGGTTGACATGAATAGCTGAGTCAATCTAGACATGTACTTAAAGATTAGCATTATCCGAATATGAAGTTCTATTTTAGAAGAATTTCGAGAGTTACACGCACCCGATTCTTAGCACAATTGGATAAATCATCAAGATCACAAACTTTAAAGATTTAGACAGTAATGTACAAATTTTTACATTTTCGTGGAAAAACAACAAATTTTACAACAAACTATGCCAAATTGAAATCAAATTTTAACATAAAAAATGAATAAAAATGAAAATATTAATAATAATAAAATAATAGTCATTGAGGTCGAGCATATTTGAACAGCAATTTGCGGGTAGTCATAAACAATATGGCAAATAAAGCAAAAAATGTTTATAAATAATATAAAAAGACTCGTTTTCAAAGCAGCATTAAAAAAAAAAAACAAAACGTTGTAAATATACTTACGATATGTAGGCAATATGTTATCTTCCCGTTCATTGCTGTATAATGTTGAAAAAGTAAAAATATATATATTTTGCACAAAGTTTAAATGTTTGCACAATCTGTATTTAATATATTTAAAATTTACTCACACATTGAAAATGCAAAACAAGTTCAAAGTTTTAAAAGCCTTTTTATAAAATGTATATAAACGGTTAGCCTTTATACATATTGTAACTGCGAATACTAGGATGACGGAAACTACTCTCCGCTCCGTAAAATTTCATTAAAAGTTTACTTTTTGTTGGGAAATACATCTTGTAGATGAAATTAAAACAGTTTGAGCTTTCATACAATCAAACAGATTGTTCACATACTTTTGAGTGCTAATGTATGCTGAAGGGGTATCACCCTTTTGCTCGGAACAACAATAATCAAGCAATTTCAATCAAATAAATGCCGATACGTTTATATGCACTCTTACCAATAGCAAATTTTCCGACTTTGTTAACAGGTATCTTCTGTGGTTTGCGCGTTTAGTTTATTTTATCGCAATTTGTTGCGGTTGCCAGGCAACGAAAATGGTTGTGTTGCGGGCACAAAAGGGTTAAGGGCAGACCACACACATGTGGACGGAATGGCAAGGATCGGTCAGGTATATGCAATTCTAGAGGCAAAGTTAATTTTCTTATTGTATCGGACTGAGATACAGACTCAAACTGCGCTTTTGCTTCTTTAATTTCCTCAATTTCCTTACCCTTTCTCTTCCTTGGAAAAGCAAGAACATATGGTTTAGTTTTCTGCTTTTCAGTTTTGTTTGGCGCATAATGATGCCACTTGATTGAAAATGAACGTGACTGGAAAACAAGTTTGCCTTTCCTGCTGCTGCTACTGCTTTGCTTTTCATTTATGCATGCTGCGTTATATTTTCACAGCAAGAAATAAATTAAACAAAAAATAAAGAAAACTAAACTTTTCTATCAACTATAGTGACATCTTTTGGTATATGGAGTCTGGCGCAACAAAATAAATAATAATCAAATTAAATATTACTTGATTAAAGTGTGCAGACGCCTTTGGCTGCCAGCTGCCATTTTGATGCACGCTCACTAAAAGAATTATGTGCGCATTTCCGTTTCAGCCATCCAGGCAGCCATAGGAAAAATGGCTTACATTAAATTGGCTTGGAGGTTTCCAAAGCTAACCAGCCAGCCACCCACTTAGTGGCTGCTATCGTTCCGAAATTGGCATTTTTATGCAACTGCCATAGTTTTGCTGCCATTTACCATAGAGCTGCACCATTAAAGGGACATATCTAATTTGCACAAAAACTTTGCAGTTTTGAAATATGCATAGCACATTATGCAGCAGTTGCAAATGCATATGCATAAACGAGTAGTAATATTCAGTTGCAGTTGCATATTTGAGTCGACCCAATGGGACTGACCCACAAACAACCAATTGAATGTGCCGCAATGCAACATAAGCTCTTTAAATTTTTGGTCAGTTTGGCTTTAAGTTGCCATATACAGTGGCAGCAAGAACAAAAACAACAACTGACAGCTGTGTCACATTGGGCCGTCTGCTCTTCATAATTTGCGTCACACTTTACAAATTTGGCGCTTGTCACAGCTTATAAGAGGCAAATGTCACAGCTACTTAAGCCAAGCAGCAAGACAAGTAAACCACTTCAAAGACTGTGTGTGTGTGTATATGAGTGTGTCAGAGCTAGTTGTAAAGAAAATCATGCTCTTGTTATTAGGCAAGGCAAATATAGGCCTAAACTCACACTGATACAAAAACAGATGCCAACAGATGTGAGCTTTACTTTGCACATTTCACTTGGCGAGAAAAGGTGTCAAAAATCTGCAAAGAGCTATTAGGCCAACAGGCCAACCTTAACCTGCTCTTAACCCACTGATGACTTTAGAGAGTCTCCTATGTAATAGTGCCAAGCGTGAGAGTTGCTTTCTTTTTGAGATAGCATACTGGCAGGGTCCTCTTTTTCCTACTACTACAAACTACTTGTTCGGATGCCCAAATAGAGTCTTACCAAAGACAATACAAACACTAAGATGAGTAAAGCTCATATAAATGTGCGCTGCACACATTCTCTAGTGTGGCTTTTCAGGTGGCTTTTCAGGTGGCTTTTCGCTCTTCATACGTCACGCAACCCGAGTGCCTTTTGTCTCTCGGGAGCCATGATAATGACCTATATGTATTTTTAAATAAAATAAAAATAACATAAATAAAAATTTTAAATTTATAAATTTGACAAATTTTAAATAGTTATAGTATTTAAAATTTTTTATAAAATTAAGAGATAAAAATCATTTACCTACCCAATCAAAATATGTGCATACTTATGTAACCATCAATTTGGGATAGTTCATGGTTGGCACAAGAAAACTAGCAAAGTTACTTTTTCAGCCGCAAAAGCCAGGCGTGCACATAAACTAAAGAATAAAAACAAGGTGTGCTCACTCTCAGTCGATGCCTCTTTAAATAGTTGCCAATTTAGCCTACGTCTGATAGATGTGGTGAGTGGACGTCTGTGCGCGCATTGTTCACTCAATTTTTGTTGTTGTTACACATGTGAGCCCTCCCTGGGCTCTTTTGGGACCCACCGCGTAAAAACCTGCACACCAGTGAATGAATGTAAATCAGCCTCGGATAGGAACGCCCCCAAAGTTTACGACCCATGAAAACGTACAAAGGACTATGATTTGAGGGTATGCACCTGGAATGTCCGGACCCTTAAATGGGAGGCACCATCTCTACCCAACTGGCGGATGCTCTCAGGATGTGCAGAGCTGACATTACCGCCATCCATGAGATGCGATGGACAAGACAGGGCTGCTGCGTAGGAGCTGACTGTGATATCTAGTACGGATTTGTGGTTGGCCGGAGATTATGCAACCGTGTCTCCCGGTTCACAACAGTGAACGAAAGGCTGGCAACAATCTGCATCAAGGCTAAATTCTTTAACATAAGCCTAATTTGTGCGCACGCGCCGACCGAGGACAAATACGATGTGACCAAGGATGCGTTCTATGATAGACTGGAGGCTGTCTACGACCGCTGCCCAGCCCATGATGTTAAAATCGTGTTAGGCGATTTTAATGGAAAGGTTGGAAGAGAGCGCATCTTTGGTCCTACTGTCGGACAATTCAGCCTTCACGAGACCACCTCGAAAAATGGTCTCAGGCTAATTGACTTCGCCGCGGCGCGTAACATGGTAGTCTGTAGTACCAGATTTCCGCATCCCGATATCCATAAGGCTACATGGCTGTCTCCTGATCAATCTACACGCAACCAGATTGATCATGTTGTGATTGATGGAAGGCTTGCATCCAGCGTGCTTGATGTTCGTACGTTCAGAGGGGTCAACATCAACTCTGACCACTACCTTGTTGCAGCCAAGGTTCGCATGCGTCTAAGCATAGCGAAGAACGTGCGATCTAGTGCACAGCGAAAGCTGGACATCACAAAGCTGCAATCACAGCAGACTGCTGAGGCCTTTTCCACTCAACTCTCTGAGCAGCTCACTCAACCTCCCTCAGAACCTGATAACGCCGAGGGACTCTGGAAGCATATATCCCACTCCTTGCGTTCCGCCGCGGTGAACGTTGGATTCCAACGCCCACTGCCGAGGAACCAATGATACGATCAGGAGTGTCGCGAAGCCACTGCAGTAAAGAACGCCTCCTATAGAAGGACCCTGCAGTCGGCTGCTACGCAATCTGTGCGAGATCACTATCGGGAAATGAGGAGGATGGAGAGACGCCTTTTCAGACGCAAAAAACGCGAGCAGGAAAAGCGTGAGTGAGATTAGATCGAAATGTGCAGGAGCAGGAATGACGTTAGGAAGTTCTTCCAAAAAGTCAAGCGTCTGGCTGAAGGATTTTGTACCGGACCGTCTTCCTGTAAAGATGCAGAGGGAAATCTGGTAGTGGATGCACAGGGTGCACTGAGGTTGTGGAGGGAACACTTCTCTGGCTTGCTATCGGGCGATGATGATGACAATGCTGCCCCCGGAGTTAGCTTCCCGACGTCCCCAATTATAGACGGCGGCGTGGATATACCGCCGCCTAGCTATGACGAAGTCAGGGTCGCAATCAAGCGGCTCAAGAACAACAAAGCAACTGGTGCAGATGACCTGCCTACTGAGTTGTTCAAGACTGGAGGCAATGAGTTGGTAATATGCATGCACCGGCTCTTTTGCAGAATATGGCTAGATGAGAGCATGCCCGTTGATTGGAACCTTGGTGTCCTCTGCCCTGTCCTCAAGAAGGGTGATCCCACGGTGTGCGCTAACTAACGTGGTATCAGTCTACTTTCTATTGCATATAAGGCCCTATCAAGCGTATTGTGTGAAAGACTAAACCCGTTTGCGAAAGAACTGATTGGACCTTATCAGAGTGGTTTTAGGCCTGGCAAGTCCACCATAGATCAGATATTCACACTACGCCAAATCCTGTAAAAGACACACGAAAAACAAATCGACACCCACCATCTCTTTGTTGAATATAAAGCAGCGTTTGATAGCCCGGTGAGGGATCGCGTATATGCCGCACTGTCTGAGTTTGGTATCCCTGTAATGTTGGTACGACTATGCAGAATGCCGTTGAGCAACACCGTCAAGGTAGGAAAGAGCTTCTCCGAGCCATTTGATACCAAGCGAGGTTTCAGACTTGGCGATGCCCTCTCCTGCGACCTCTTCAACCTTTTGATGGAGAATGTGATATCGATATCGTCGGGCGTACAAAGCCAGCAGTTACTGGAGCCTTTGCGGCTATTGAAAAATAATCTGCCAGGCTGGGTTTGGTTGTTAATGAGAGCAAGACAAATTATATGTTTTCTTCGAGTAGAGAGACACATCGGTTGGATTCTAAGATTGATGTTGAGAACTATACTTTTGATGTTGTCAAGAATTTTGTCTACCTTGGCACCACCGTCACAATCAAGAACGATGTCAGCATGGAGATCAAGCGGAGAATCACTCTTGCCAATAGGTGTTACTTTATTCTCAGTACAAGACGCTCATCCTTCCCGTTTTGCTTTATGGCGCTGAAGCATGGGTGATGTCGCAGTGTGATGAGAATGCCCTAGGAGGGTTTGAGCGGAAAGTACTCCGATATTTGGCCCTTTACGCGTTGACAACAACTACCGCACCCGATGGAACGACGAACTCCATGAGCTCTACGACGAGATTGACATAGTCAAGTGAATTAAGATACAGCGGCTCCGCTTGCTAGGTCATGTTGTGCGTATACATGAAGAAGCTCCTGCGAGAAGAGTTCAATGCGGTTGTCGAAGGGAAGTAACGAGAGGGCAGAGCATGTCTCCTATGGAAGGATCAGGTAGAGAGTACACTAGCTACCTTTGGTATCACCAATTGACGCAAGCTCGCGCAAAGCAGAGGCGCTTGGAGGATAGCTTTAATTCAGGCCTTAACCCGGTAACGGGTTGTTATGGCCAGTTAAGTAAGTAAGTTACACATGTTATGTGATGTCGTTATTAATAATGTCGTTAGTTAATATAATGCGCGTGTTCATTTTTGTTGGTTTAGTAAAAGATAATTATTTATTTAATCATACATATTAGTGTGTAAACAAAGCTAAGCTTTTGAGCTTTCGCTCGCACACATTTGGGCATTTTAAAAGAAGAAGAGTGAGCACACCTTGGCTTTATTCCATCATGGGCGTGCATAAGGAACCATGCACATATATTGTATGCTCTAACACATATCAATATGCATTACGGCTCAGCGTGCAGAGCCAAGAGTGCATTCTATTTTAATATCTTGTTTGCTCCCAATTTTGCAAAAATTGCGTTTCATAGTAATTTTTTACATGAGCGTTACTAATCTTAGTGTTTGTATTGTCTTTGGTCGTTCTGTTAACCCACAGAAATAAATCCATCTTCTTCTTGGCAAACCAATTTAAGTTGCATTTTTAGAACTCCCTGTACACAAAGTGTAAAAGGGTATTATAGATTTGTGCAATGTATGTAACAGACAAAAGGAGGCGTGACAGACAATAGTAGAGTCGACATAGCGATGTCCGTCTGTCTGTACGTCTGTCCGTGTTGGTCTCTGTTTCTCAGAGACTATATGAGTAAGAGCAAAAAAATTTAACCCAATGATGCGAATTTTCCAGGAAAAGCGCAAATTTATCGATTCATGTCGATACGTTATCCCGTTCCCGCGGGACTTATTTTCGCGGCTTACACCCACACCATAAAAGCTATCCAATTGAAATTTGGCACAGTTATGCAAACTGATATATGTTGTGAATGTCTGTGCACATGTTGTTTAAAAACGATCAAGATCGAATAGAAACTTTAAGAGATAAAGATAACAAAGTACCAATTTAAGACCCCTCCACCTACAAACTGCACAAAATTGCTTTTTTTTGGAAATGTTATTATTAAAGCTAGAGCCACAAAATTTGCTATGTAGAGTCATGTTACGCTTATAATCCTAACAATAACCCGTACCCATCAAAGCATTGCTAAGAAAATTTGCACAGAACTTTGATTTTCATGGAAGAAATGGGTACACTGTATTCCACTGCCGGGCACCCGCCAGTCCCGACTGTCTGCATCAAATTTTATTTTTTTTTTCAATCTCAAAATTTAAAAATTATATTTTTTAAGAACATTTTTAAAAAATGGTTTAATCCAAAATAAATTCCGGATCCGATTACGGTAGTATTGGAACTCTTTACACAGCTAGCGGTTTTATTTCGGTTCTAATTTTTTAATAAAATCGGTTACGTTTATTGAGATTACGTCACATCTTAAAAAAAATTTTAACTAACAACTTAACAGAGTTTAATTGTGCTGCATATTCAAAAAACATCGTGCGTTCTCATGCTCTTTGCCAAAACAATTTCTGATAGCGAGCTCCGCGCACATCTCTTGCTCAGCGTCTTTCATATAATGAGCAGCACATCCCAATAACGTGCTTTTGTTGCCTTTTCAGTGCTGTTTAATTCAGCAACATTTGAGCTTTGTTCTTAAATGGAATTTGTCGAAGATGAAACCCCAACGGATATCCGTTTTCAAGCGTGAAAAAGCAAATAACTGTCCGCGCACCTTGTTAGACGTACAAAGACATGCCAACCCCATCCTCACAAACGCACACAATTACACTCATACCGATATATCATTTGTCAGTACGTGCCGCAGCCACTTGCCCAACGGGCCACACGGCGTATGCGCAATATGTTGGGCGTATGACTAAAATGGCTTTGATAGAAACATGCGCGGCACTGTTGACAGCTGTCAGGTCCACATCAGGTATACGAATGTACACCTAAGTATTACACATACTGCTGAGGGTGGCAACTTTAATTTTGATTTATTCATACGCCTGCCAAAGGTCAAGCATAATTTTTCAATCAAGCGTGGGTGCAAAGGGGCTAATTTGGCCGAACCAAATGCATTTACTGAAAATTGTTCAATTGAAAAATCACTGCACTTAGACAGCAAAGTAAATTATAGATAGTGTACTTTTGTCACATGCAAATTGCCTTCATTCCATCTTGTTGGTTTTACTTTTTATGCAGGCTTTACCATTTTTGCAATATAATTTTTATAATTGAGTGACTCCATTTTGTGCAGTTTTGTTCCATTAATAAATCATCGCTGTGCACATGGCGCAGACCAATTGAAATCGACAATAAATGGCCATTGAAAAAGTATGAGCATAAAGCAAACTGTATTTAACTTTTGCGAAATTGGCAAACTTTTTCAATTAAATGCGATTTGATGTAGCCATATAAAAACAGAAAAGCGAATGTCAATGCGTTTTTCCAACTGCACCATCGAAAGCGCCACAAATCCCCCAAAGACGTTTTTTGCGGAAGTTCAATTAAAAAAGTTAGTCGAGTTCAGGTGCTGGCACTTCATATAGATAACAAAATGCTTATAGAATACATCAAAGACAATAACATGCTATGTTAAGTGTTAATACCCTGTACAGAAAGTGTAAAAGGGTATTATAGGTTTGTGCAATGTATGTAACAGACAGAAGGAGGCGTGGCAGACCATATAGACATGTCCGTCCTTCCGTATGAACGTCGAGATATCAGACACCATAAGAGATAGAGGCACAAAAATTTAGCAAAAGACGTGCATTTACACCGAAAAGATGAAGTTATCGAATCACGTCGATATCTTGCCCCCTTCCCCTGTGACATATTTTTGCGGCTTACAGTTCATCTGAAAACTCAGAGTATGTGCATCAATGTTTCAAAAATTATAATTTAAAAGTATGCTAATTTTACCCCCTCGCCTATAAACTGTGCCAAAATTCCACTACATGTACATATGAATACATGTGAGCTAGAGTTACAAAATTTGATGTGGAGACTCGTGTGACCCTAATCGTTAAAACTGTATCCACCTTTTTTCAATAGAACCCCCCTTCCCCCGCAATCGATTTACCTTAATTACTGCCACACCCCCCAATATATTGATTTGTAAATTGTGACAGACATTGGCCCAAGAATACTGGAGTTATGGGCATAAAAGCAATTTTTGCCCACATTTCTCAATAGGAAAACTTGTCAATTGGAACTTCCAAATAGGAAAATGCTTACAGTCATATTAAACTTGTAAAAAGAGACATAAAAAAATTACTTTCGTTCCCATTTTACCGTATGCTGGATTTAGTGCTTATGGGCAAAAAAAGGGTACAGGGTATTCCTCTGTCGGGCACCGTCCCGACTGTCTGCATCAAATTTTTTGATTAGCTTCATTGTTCAGTTATAAGGTGTCAAGGAGTGTGCCTAATGCAACAATGACGTTTGTTTACGACTTCTATACTGGCACTGTCTGCTTTAAAGTCAACTGGCATTATCATAACCTGTGTTATCAATTGAGCCTCATTTATACCTTATGCAAGTCGGCAGATTTGCAGCAACGGCAACAACGGCGACACCGAAAACAACGTTGACGGCATTTCGAGCTGGTAACAATTTCACTTCACATTTTGATTGACAGTCGAGTGGCAATCGGCCAAGGTAAACGATTGCTTCACGATGACTGGGTCGTATTTAATTTATGGAGTTTTCGAGTAGCTCGCAAAGTTTCTTGACCGTGACATGTTTCGTTTTTCAATTTTTTGGGGTAAGCTAAAAAAAATGAGCGGCAGTGCGGTCGACTAGCATATTTATAGTGATCATAGCCATTGTTTTAGAGCGGGTTGAGTCCTTTTGGAAGTCCAGAGCTGAAGCTAAAGCACTTTGAGCCGAAACATTTTTAGGTATATGGAAAATATCAACCAAAAACAAAAATAATTGAAAGATTAAATGCTACTTGAGAAAGACCACATTATAAAACAGCCGTTGAATGACGTTCAAAAGAACGTTCGAACGTGGTAATTTTTCGATATTCCCTAATAAACTCTCCATTTCGCTACCGATTTTACAAATTGGTGTTGAAAGGTAGGCATAGAATCAATTGACCGAAAAAAATTTTTTAGTTCATTGCGCTGTAGCTAGCAATCAAATCAAGTAAGACCAAAACTATATCAAAAACATTTATTTGATATTAAATTACTTTTAATTCAAGTCACAATTGATCTCGAACGGTAGTAAGGTTCACAAGATATATAAGATTGGCTGACTTCGTAACCTTCGAAATCTCAAATTTTTTGAAAAAGCGATAATTCGAAAATGTTGCCAAAAAATCCAAAATGTTTTCGGAATTCGAATCAGCCAAAATTGACCGGAAAAGGTATGTTTTAAACGTAGGTCTTTTTGTTGTTCATAGTGTTATTGGCATACCAAGTGTTTTATATACAATTTCCGGATGGACGCGACCGCGTTTGAACTTAGCTTTCCTATACTTTATGATTAATATCGAAGTGGCCAATTCGCTAATCGCCTCTAGCTTATATCAAATATTACGATTTCAATAAAAATATTTTTTAAGCGGATATTACAACTCTAAAACAATTCGTTAAAAGAAAGTTAATAGATTTGGAAATTAGTTTTCAAACATCCCCAGTTTGTCTAGTTTTATAGTGCAGCTTATAGAAAGAGTACCTGTTTATTAATAGGGAAATTATATAGTTGCTTGTCTGTCTTTCACTTGTCACCCACTCATCATAAGCAAATGTTGGCACATTTTTCCATTTGCTTATTTATGTTTTATTGGGCTTTTCCACAATCCGCATCACGATCATTAGCGTCTGTGCCTCCAGCTGGCCCACTAACCGGTTAACACAATCTACGCGGTGGCAATTAAATGCGACAATCTGTGGCAAGCGTGTTGTTGGAGGCAATATAGCAACTGTCAGCAACTCTTGGCACATATTTCGATGCCATATAAAAGTTACTTGCCTGCTGATTTTATTATTGTTGTGGTTACTTTTATTTCTATTTGTATTTTTTGTTTTTGAGGTTAGCGTGTGAATTTAATTTGTGCATAGATGCAACAGCGCCATTTGCTTGCCACTAGCTGTGCAACATGCGACAAACGCCGGCCATAAAATGTCAATATCAAAGAGTAATCAGCCACGACAAAAACAACAAAAGCAAGGCAGCTATAGAAGGCAAATGTTTATACCCTATACACATAGTGTAAAAGGGTACTATAGGTTTGTGCAATATATGTAACCGGCAGAAGGAGGCGGTGCACACCATAAGTTCCACGGACAAAAAGTCTTATCATTGACTCGGGTAGCGATTGGACCATGTCCGTCCGTCTGTCCGTATGAGGGGACCATAAGAGCTAGAGACACAAAATTGTACCAAAAGATGCGCGTAATCCAATGTAAGATAAAGTTTGTCGAATCAAGTCGATATCTTACCCACTTTCCCGTGACAGATTTGCGGGGTTTCCAACCGCTCCAATGAGTCTATCAACTCGAAACTCCTCAGAGATGTGCGTCGTGTTAATGTGCAACTATGTTCCAAAAATGATAAAGATTGGATAAATACATCAAAAGTTATAGTCAAAAATATGCAAATTTCACACCCCCTCGCCTATAAACTGCTCCAAAATTCCACTACATGTAGATATGGATACATGTGAGCTAGAGTTGCAAAAATTTGGTGTGGAAACTCGTGTGACCCTAATTGTTAAAACTATATCAACTTTTTTTTCAATGGAACCCCCTTTTCCCCCGCAATCGATTTACCTTAATTACTGCCACACCCGCCAATATATTGATTTGAAAAAGGCCACAGACATTTATGAATGTATTTTTGAACTATGTTACAAAATCGACATTGGCCTAAGAATAGGAAAATTTTTACAGGCATATCGATCTTATGAAAGGAGATATAAAATTGGATACTACCGTTCCCATTTTACCGTATTAAGTGCTTATGAAGAAGAAGGGTACAGGGTATTCCACTGTCGGGCAACGTCCCGACTCTCTGCATCACATTTTTTTTATATATATACGACTTTGTCTCTTTTTTTCTTTACGCTCAGTGGACAATTTATGGGGAAGTGTTTCAGTGTCTATGCGACTGACATATTGACAGCAGCCAAAGCAATTGACTGATGGAGCAGCAAACTGAGCAGACACGACTACGGCCACGGATAAGTGCGTAGGCAGCACAGCAGGCGCACTTTGACTTGGTTGCAAAGGGGCGGAGCTGACTGGGCAACTCAAAGTACGCCAACAATCCAATTATAAATTAATTTTGCTGTGAAACGAGTTTTGCTACATTTACGTAGCTAATTTGCTGTTTTACAACCGTTAGAGGATGAATGTTGGAGCTAAGGAGCTAAAGCAGAGCTGAGTGTGTTTCTACGATGAACATTTTTGTGAAATTTCGTTTAGATATTTTGCCACGCGGACACGCTTATTTGCTAGGTGCCTTGATAACTGTTGTAGCACATTGCTTCTTCTTCTTAAGTGGCCATAACATCTCGTGTTATCGGGTTACGGCCTGATGTAAATATATTCTTTCATTGGAATTGTGGTTTTCAGTGGTGGGTGCCAAACCCTACGCACAACCCTTTTAAGGTCTGGGGTGGCTCTACTGGTCTCGAAAGAACCCAGTGTCATTATAAGTCACCTCATACGACAAGCTTTGACCTGCTGAAGTGGTATTCTCTAACCCGCTTACCACACGAGGAGCACATTTGGCGCATTGCACACAATGGATATATCATATATGTACATATTACGTTAGTTCAAAAAATAGTTATGTGCATGACATTTTGCAAGAAGTAGCATCATATGCTCAAGTTGTTGAATTGAAGTTGCAGTTTTTTTTTTATAGAATATTGCGATTTACGCTGACGTTTTGTTATTACCCATCATAAAATCACTTATTGACGAACCGATTTGTGTAAAAGATGTGAGATAGCCATTAGCCAAAGCCATTATTCGGTAGTTTTCTGCTTCAAACAAACTGCGTTAAAACGCTGCGAAAACATAAATTCGATTTTTTGTTTTGTGTCCTTAATGTTCAAGTTTTAGCTAGGTCAATATAATTATTTGTATACTTCTTAACTGGCCATAACAACCCGTTACCGGGTTACGGCCTGATGTATTTCTTTCATTGGCATTTTTTTTGTCACGTTGTGTTATCTCTCATAGTTTAGAAGATATTGTCGAGACACGCTAGGGGCAATGTCGCAATTGCAACGGTTATTTTATTTGGTTTATTTTCACTCAAAAAATTATGAACAGAAAAATTTAACAAAATAAAATGTATTTGTATTGTACTGTGCTCTATTAGTTTGAGCGATGTTGGTAAAACACTATAACGCCTGGGGGGAAGCTATTCCATTGTCGCGTAGTGTATATAGACCAAATTCGGTGTTATCCTATTTGACCTCTTATGTTGACCTTTTGTCCATACAAGGGCCAAGCCCCGCAACTAATTTATGTTACGTTACGGACAGATCGGACTTGTGTGCCTCGAGAAGTAATACGTAGTGGTCGTACCTTGACAGCGAAACGGAAAGTAGATGTATTCAAGATTCACCCACCTATAATAAATAAAAGAAAAAATCGGACTTGTGAAAATACATATAAGCGTAGATACTTTTGTTGAGGCTCGGTTTGCGTTTTCGAACCTGTGGGTGGTTTAAGGAGATGTTTGAGCCGACCGCCAAACCAAGAGTGTGGTGCTACCTAAGGTTGTCTTTGAAATACCCTAGAATTTCGTGAATTGTCGATTAACTCATTTTATAGTTTTTTTGATAGTCACCTTAATTTCATGCCACATATAATTGCCTCATAATATCTTGGATTTTATTGATAAATTGTTTTCTTATTATTATTTCCTTTTCAGCATCATGCACATTTTAATCAAGTTGCCAACGAAACGAGACTTTCTCCCCGAAGTGTTTAAGCGAAACACCTGCAAAATGCCAGAAGCCACCTCAATTAAGTGAATCACAACAAAACTTCAAGACTAAAACTACAAACCTTTTAAACTTTGCTTACAGGCAGCTCAAAGATAAACAAAAAATTAACTAATTAAAAGAAAAAATTCGCCAAGCATTAATTGGTCATAGATAAAAAAACAACATTTTCTTTGTAACCCTGCAAAAGAAAAGCCGCCAAAATTACGACGTATCACCCACCCACGCCTAAAGTCAAACAGAACCCGGCCAATATGGACAACACGTCCGGGCCGGGTGCGTTTGACGATGAGCCACCGCCAGAACCTCGTGATGGTTGGCTGCTGGTGCGCATCCATGTGCCCGAACTGAATGTCTACAAATGTATGCAGTTCCCATCGGAGCGCCTCGTCTGGGATGTCAAACAGCAGGTGCTCGCCTCGCTGCCAAAGGTTAGTAACTTAACGTATATGTAGCATCTAAGTGTTCTATATAGAGCAAGATATCATATGCATGCCATGCATGAACTCCAAGACCTAAATATGCCAGGCACGGTGGAAGCTACCACGATGTACTATATGATAAAGAAAAGTAGCAGTAATAATAACCAACTATGAAAGCGAATTAGTAGCATGTTTTGTAGGTACTATATAATATCTTATTTTTAGCTTACCTGCAAATGCCTAGAATGTTTTGTAGGTAACAGAAAATCCAGAGTAGTAGTGGTAGTATAGTCTCAAGACCAAGACGCAGCTTTCTGTGTTTTTTCAAAAAAAGCGTATGAGGCGACCAACAATGACACTGAGTTCTTTCGAGACCAGTAGGCCTAAAAAGGGTTGTGCGTAGGGTTTGGGACCCACCACGTAAAACCACAATTTCAATAAAAGAATATATTTACATCAGGCCGTAGCCCGATAACGGGTTGTTATGGCCAGTTAAGAAGAAGACTGGTTCGAGATGCGTCTTTTAGAATATATGGACATACATATTACTACTGTCTAGCTGATGTTTGTTCTTTAGCTACATGTATAGAAATTATTTTTAATAGTCAGTCCGTAATTACCGTGTATTACAGACTGAATATGTACGCACCCCAACTCCTTGGTTCCCATAAAAGAGAGACTATCAAGAAATGCATATACATGCACACAAATGTCTATAGAATACTGGTTTGGTTACTGGACACTGTAGACTAAAACGAATAACCTTAAAACATATGTTTTATGGTTAGTGAATGGACATTACAAGTTACAAGTAGTTTTTGTGAACTCCAGAGTCTTCGCAGAAAAAACATTGAATTATTTATTGTTTGCCAAAATAGAATTATACCAAAAATTTTGTAATCCCAGTTGGCTCTCATTTACCACGACCAATAGGTCCAGGAAGCTCATCTTCAAAGGCATAAAGTAGTTCCGTATAGTAGGACCAAACAACCATCCAGCAATAAATAAGAAAAGCTGTAAAATGTTAACTTTTTCAGTGTAAAGCATCCTTAAGATAGATTTTCGCACTTACCCATGGTAAAAATAAACAAAAAATTTATGGTAAAGACAAAGTCATATACTGCGATGGCCAGAATGTGCACAATTATCCAAAAGGGCGTCTGCACCAGGAAGGGCACAAACATCAGCTCATTGTTCTAAAGAACAATTCGAAAGATCAACGTTCGAAATTAAAAGCACACCCGCAAGGTACAGTCTACAACTTACATAGTGAACACCAATGCAGATCATTATGGCAGATAGGAAACCAATCGCAGAAAAGATAAAGGTCGTTTTCATTGCTGCCGGTGCTCCATATTGTGCTATCTGATATTCGTTAGGGAATATGCATTCCATCATGAATGCCGCACCAAAAGTCAGATAAAAGAACCACACCATAAAAATGCAGCCAATTAAAAGGGTACCATTTCGTAAACTAAGGCAGAAGCAGCATCGATTGAGTAGCTTTACGAAGTACTTACAACGACACGTATTAGCCATAATAAGCGCTGAACCAGTGCGAAATAATAATATTTTTTATCAACAATTTTGAATTTCTAAAAAAAATAAAACTCAAAATTTTGGAGACAATTCTCTGATGTAAGTAAATATCGAATTGAAATTTTACATTGAATTGAATTAACTAAACAACAATCATAGCGCCTACTTTTGTTCTACCAGCTGATGTTTTGAAAAAAATTAATCCACGCATTGCAACTCTTCTGGTGACAACTCCTGGTAGTAAGAGTGTACTATAAGCCAAAAGAACACAAATGTCACTAAAAAGTATTCCAATAAATTATTAAATCCAAAGTTATTGCGATCCAACTCTGCCAAATACTTACCCATAATCACTAGCTCGGCTATAATAATTGCAACTCTCTTAATTTTCATCAAATCAATGATAAAGAGTAGCAGATCTATTATTAATATACCAATAAAAATAAGCAGCCAGGCCAAAACGAGACCCCTTATCTTCTAATAAACCATGGATGCAACTTCGTAAACTCTAAGTCAAAAATTATATTCATACTCCACTCACCTTTTGAGCAGCAACGATTAGCAATGTTGATGAACCAATCCCAAAAAATATAATCATAATCTGGACATAGCTCGAAATACCCACAGGTTTCAAATCTACCGGAATGGGAAGTAAGCGTGCGCAAATGAGTAAACTATGGTTTATGGTCTCTTACTTATAAAAATGCTATTCTCGCCAAATACAATACACTCTAATGAGAAGTATACAATACTAACGATGGCTATTATAAAGCAGCCTGTGCGCAGACTGCCACAAAAGCAACAACTTCGAAAGAACATGATTAAACTAATTTTGTTTACGTAAAAATAATAAAAATTTCATTCAATTTAATACCTATGTATTATTGTTCTCGTTGACATTATTTGCTGTGCACAGTAGCAATCCTGAAATTTATCAAACCTGAAAATGGAACCACTTGGAGCAGTGGTCTTGAACCTTTGTTTGATCATTTAGTGCTCATGGATTCTAAATAAATATGATTTGGGAGTATTTACAAATGAAAGTAAAATAAATACAAATTAAGCTATAAATTTCGAGTTCTAAATTATTTTTGTCGTAATCTCTTGACATTAACGGTAAGTTGTAATCATGAGTCTTAATCAGGCCTGTTCTGGTTTCCGAATCGGAAAATTCCGAACGTCCGGAGTCATTGGTATTCTGGTTTCCGTGTCACTGTTTATACGATAACTTTTGCAACAGCTGTGTTTATGTTTGCCTAATTTTCCATGTTTTTTGGTTTTTTGGAATCCTTGCAATGAGGACCAAAACGAATCTTTGCGCGCTCCCCTCTTTGCTTCGACCGGCAGCTTGTATTTAGGTACTTACATACTTGAAACGGACATTTGCACCTATTTGGAGTTCCTACTCTTGGCCCTAAATCATAAATAAAATACAAACAAGCAATTGTGGACTTTGAATCAGCTGGCAGCAGATATATCATCGCTGCAACAGGCTGTACTTATCGATATTTATGCTGTCAATTTACATACATTAAATATGAAAACAATTGTTTTTCACTATTTTCACACATTCATAGGGCACAAAACTACTTATTTTAAAGCAGTTATATAGGGCAGACCTTAATATTTCTAAAATGAACATTTTAAGTAACAATTGTCTAAAAAACTTCAAATTTTACCTAAAATCAAAATTTGTAGGAGTCAATGGCCTGAAATTTAGTCCAATTGTCTAAAAATAATGTTTGTATCGCTTTTCTATGGGAGTTTTTTGTTGCAAGTATATTGTAAGTATACCTTTCAACCACAATATTAAGGTTATTGGATTTTCTTTGGATCAAATCAATGCCCGTTTCAAAATCTTGGATGAAACCTAGGTTATTAAAAATAAAATAAAAAAATAATGTGACAGGCGGGAATCGAACGACCTACGATCCTAAAACAGGGCATAAATAACAACATGCACACAGCAGCAAAGCAAATATAGTAGCTGCTACGCAACAAAAACTACACGGAAGCAATTTCAGCCTCCACAAAAATTGACTACCGGAGCAGCAGGTAGCAAATGAAAAAATTACTCCCGAAGCAGCTGGTAGCAAATAAAAAAATTCAAGGAGCAAGGCGAGGAGCAGTTTTTCACGGCGAGGAGTAAATCATATTTCAAATGCTACGGCGAATATCTGACTAGAAGCAAGCGTCGGCAGAGAAAAATTCTGCTACATTTCGGCTCTTAGCGCGTTCGGTAGCTGCTTCTAGACTTCGTGAAGCGCTCCGCAATTTCTTATCTATTTGTTTTTGACTTCGGCTTCTGCTACTGCTCCGAAGTATCAGTAGCAGTAGCAAAATTTCTGCTACTGCTACCGAACTGTCAGGAGCAGAATTTTTGTTATTGCTACCGAACTATCGGTAGCAGGAGCAGAAATTTTGTTACTGCTACCGAACTGTCAGGAGCAGGAGCAAGAGCTGGAGCAGGAGCTGGAGCAGGAGCAAATGAAAATAGCAGGAGTTTTTAATCACTGGTAAAAACTATTAAAAATCATGCTCCACTCATGTTGGTGAATTAGCGCATTAGGCACTACTTATTGGGATGCATTTGTTGTGTGTTGAAATTGCTAGACGATCTCGATCGTTCCAAATGTACCCATTAGATCAAGGTTACAATTAATATGTGAAATATACATATGTAGAAAATAGAAAAATGCGCGGCTTATCGTAAGTTCCCTTTGATTGGAACCAATGGTCAAGAGAATAGAACATAAGAAGTGAGGTCTTTCTTTTTAGTTTCTAATTATTGCTTATAATTTCAATGCAGATTCTAAAACTACAGTTAAAAAAACTGGTTTTTGATACATTAATAGTAGGTTTGTAAAAAATACACCGATGCTTAGAAAACATCGATGGTTGACCTGTCATTTTCCGATGTTCTCGAACATACGATGCATCAGCAAAACAGCGATATTTTTAAAACCATCTGTTACGCCAACCTACCATAATTCAAGATCGTGCCAAAGAAAGTAACTTATTCTCAGTTTTACAAATAGTGTTTGCAGAACTGAGTTTGTCATCTCAAAGTTTATTCAAAAGCCAAACTCTCAGCGAAATAGACTGCTAAGGGGACGGTAATTAAAACTTTTATGTTGACATATTTTAGTCGTAGATCTATTGGTCTTGCATAGTATCTAGAAATCTTCTTATGTTCAGATACCGTTAGTTTCACATATCTCATATTATATAACGAAGTTTCTTTTATAATAAAAAGCTAAATTTGTAAATCTAAAACATCGGAAAACCATCGATGCATCGATGATTTTAGTCCGATGCATCGACCTATATCGATGTCCATGGTCTATGGACTCTGCGATGGTAAACATCGATGTTTTGGTCTGGTTTACATGACTACTTAATAATCCCTTTTGATATTGTACTTCGGTGGTATGTGGTTGCATTTAATTTCGCAACAACCACAAGAAACCATAATGCTACAATTACTCACTTTGTGAATAACTAGCTATAATTGCATACATAGATGAACTATGGAACCCTTGCAATAGAAGTTTATTTTTGCATGATTAAAAATGCAATCTCCGGTTAAATGAATGCCCTTACCGTAAGCAACTTTAACTTTATGATAAACTGGGCGTGCTGATGATTTAAGCTCTTCAATACCTTTCATTACAATCAACTTTTAATGGAACGCCAGAAGCTGCCACGTGCGGCACGCCAAGCCATAAAATGTAAATTGAACCGTAAACCTGTAAAATTCAATTAAAGTTCAATGCATTGCGAATTTCTGTGCCTTGCAGCTCCAAAAACAAAAACAATCCAAAGCAATACAACTTTAGATCGTGCCTCTACCCTCTGACAAAATCATACAGAAAACGTGACGATCAAGAAAGGATATTGACAATTGACTGACAGACGGGCAGAAACATTAGCCAAAGAAATCGGCTAGATGCTAGCAGAAAACTCGTTTTGAACGTCAAAAAAGGGCAACACCAAAGAGCAGAGCTTTTTGCAAGGTATTGCTTTTGGCCATGACACTTGAACTAGCATTGAACTGAAATGCGAAATGCAATTAAAAATTGCAATTAAAAAACCATTCAAAATGCTGCACAATTCGACCGTTACAATGAATGAATACAAATTTGTTGAGCAAATTGTTGCCAAAACATTGTCAAAGTCTGGCAACAACAGACAGGTAACAAAAGTTCATTATCTTTTTTCTTGTCGTTCTCGTTGTTGTGGTTGTTGATGTTGTTAGTATTGTGGTTGTTGTCTACGTGGGCGCCCCACCCATTTAAATATCAACGACCGCAGTACAGCAACAAAACAAAGAAAAAAATTTGATGCAGACAGTCGGGTCGGTGCCCGACAGTGGAATACCCTATGTCTGTGACAATTTTCAAAGCAATATATTGGGGGGTGTGGAAGTGTGTAAGCTAAATCGATTGCTAGGGAATCGGGGGTTCCATTGAAAAAAGGTGGTAACTCTAGCTCACATGTATCCGTATCTACATGTAGTGGAATTTTGAAGCAGTGTATAAGCGAGGGGGGTGAAATTAGCATATTTTTGACTATAACTTTTGATGTATTTATCCGATTTCGAAACGGGGGTCATGGTCCAATCGCTACCCGAGTCAATGATGAGACTTTTTGCCCATGGAACTTATAGTGTGCCACGCCTTTCTCTGCCTGTTACATACATTGCACAAATCTATAATACCCTTTTACACACTATGTGTACAGGGTATAAACAGAGACCCGAACACACGACCTACGGCTAATTGCATAGTCAGTTCGGTCACTCCAACAAGTGACTATGAGCATTAACTGCTTAAAAATATCACAGTTTTTAGGTTTCTCCGTTTTTTCCATTTTGTGCTAATTTTGCAAATTATGTTGTTAAGCCGTGTAGCTAATAGTTCCCACCATTGACCAATTTGGCAAAACTCCACTACTTTCCTTCGCTTTACATGTCGCGCCTGATTTTCCAAAGATTTGTAAATCACTTGTAAATTTTGGGCTTAACTTGTTGCTTGTCTCTCAGGAATGAGTTATGCCAAGTTGCTTCATAAATTTATTTCATAGCGCAAAATGTTCGTCTCTAATTCTTCGTCTAAAAATGAATGCAATATTGTGTCTGTGGTCGATGTTACGACGAATTGTTTAGTAAAACCTAAATCGGGTTACTTTACTTTATAGCTCATTGAACATATGGCCACGGAGGAGAAATGGAAAATGAGGAATATGATCTTGCCCGATAGAATTAGAATTCTTATGTATACCCAATTTTGATTATATATACCAAGTCGATCTGAAAAACTAAGATGGCCTAAACTAAGATATCCGAAAGGATTGACATTTTTAATACTAGCCTTCGCTTTATCGTCGACATTCGACGACTTAATACACACTCTCATAACAGCTGATTACGAAGAAGAGAAATGAAAACACGAAATAGCAACGTTTGTGTGTACAATGTATTTTGTTGTTGTTTTTTTTCTTCAAATCAATTTTAACCTGACAAAAATGCAACGTATACAGGAATCGGTACCACTCTAAATTTTCGATTAGCGTATTTATACATATATAGATTTTTGGTCGGAAGAATGATTAATAATCATTCTATTCACGAGTTGGCTTATACTTCTAAAATTGAAGCACCAATAATAATTGTCAACACCAAAAAATAATATCTATATCGTATTATCCATGCCTAAGCCGCTGAACCAATTGTTTTGCATATTGGTGTTGAGATAGATAGGACCCTGAAATAAAAAATAGGCTCTTTTTGTGGCAATACCACTTCCACCGCAAAAAAGCGTAAAACTACATGAAATGACACAAAATCTTAAAGCCTTCTTTTATTTTTCCCAAAACTGCACAGAGTGTGAGAACACCTACTACAAGGGGAAGAGAACTACTTTCGTAAAAAAAAAATTTCGGGTGAAATAGTGAATGCTTTGTTCTATTTTATTTTGGGCAAAACTGAGTTTGCAGGGTTTCCTATAATCTATATATAAAAAAATCAATCCAAAACTCTTTATGTGGACGATGTTTGGATAAACGGTTTACAGTTTCGTTTTAATCGATGAAAAAGCATAGAACTACAAAAAAATGACATAAAATGTCGGCCTACTTTTATAAAATTATTACAAAGTCAAGAAACGCCTATTAATAGGAACGGGAAGGGTAACCGAAAGTTGATCAGGAAGAGGATGAAGAGGAAGATGGAGAGGAATAAGATGAAGTTAAAGACAAAGACAAAAAGAATGTGGAGAAGAAGCAGGAACAGGAAGAAAAAGTGTAAAGGTACATGAAAGGAAGAAGAAGAAAAAAGAAGAGGAAAAGAAAGTAGAAAAGGAACATGAAGAGGAAGAAGACGAAGAAGAAGAAGAAAAAGTGGAAGAGGACGATGAAGAGGAAGAGAAATGTGAACGGGAAGAAAAAAAAGAGAAAGAAGCAGAAGAAGAAGAAGAAAATTAGGAAGGGAAACGGGAAAAAGAATATGCTCTACCTCGAGAGGAGCATGGGGGCTGGCGAGCGAAGCGGAGCCCCCTAGTTTAATATAATTTCTTTAAATTTATATAAATCGGCCCAACTTACACAAATTTCTTTTTACTATTTAAAAAAATAAAACAAAAGTTTTGAGACATAAGTTATATTTTCCTAATGAGGGATGTATACATAAAAGCTAAAATCAAATTGTTTTCGCCAGCTGGTTGGTGTAGCTCGCTAAGTCTGCCACATTCGAAAAATCCCAGGAGCAGGAGGGTGGAGCGCCCTGTTTCTTTTTAAGAATTATATATAAAATTATTTGTTTGCATCATGAAAGATTTTTTATAATCTTTTTTCTTCAAAGACAACAAAATTCATGCCATCTTATGAGCTTCAATCTCGTTGCAATCTGGTTACCTTAAAAGTGGACAACCATTGAAAGCACTCATATCTTATCGTACTCTTGCCGATAAAACCAACTCTCGATAATTGCGTTCAACAGTTTATGGCCCACCAGGTGCTCCCCATCATAAAGCAAGAACAAGCGTGCCTTCCATGGCATCATCGCACAAATATTTGAGTCGCAACTAGCGAAACACATGTGCTTTTTTTCCACTTATTTTTGAATGGAACCATATCATAGCCGCGCCAGCAAATGCTATCACAGTTTTTAATGGCAACCACTTGTCACTTATCGGTCGTACGCACTAAAATTGGAACTCTCCGATTAGAACTGTCTCCAGCTAATCACTGTGACAAGTGGCCAGGCGTCGTATATTTTCTCCGTATCTATGTATATCCGCAAATGTGGCATCGTAATAGATTTTTTTTTTCCCCTCTTTATATTGCGTTGTCTGATTGCTTTTTTGTGTGCGGCTGTTTTTAAGACCGTAATGTGAAGGTCATCGGATAAAACAAACAACAAATATTGATATATGTTCGCCTGCTCTCCCCAACTTACACAACTAATACTTGAGCGTATTGCCACTTGGTCCGGCTTCAATTATAGTTCACACCGTCAATCAATCCATCAGTCAGTCAGTCGGACAGTCAAACAGTCACACAATCCAATCATTTGCTCTTTGTTTTTATATCTGCTCCACTTTCGACTTTTTGTAGCTGTTGCAGTGGTTGTTGTTGTGGTTGCGTTTTAGTTGTGACGTATTGACAGTCAACGCGCATGCGCGGCCGCCGTGTGTGGGCCGCCGGCAGTTTATGTACTGTGCTTCCGATACTTGCCGCTACGAATCAAACTAATCGCATGCTAGTGAGTGACTTTTGGGTAGGCGTCCATAGCTTTAACGCCAGTTGCTACTTAGCTTCGAGCCATAAGTTGTTTTGCTTGTAATGCCCAACTCGGAACCTGGAACTGAAACCTAAGCTACCCATTTAAGCTCCATTTGATGCAACAAAGTTGTGCCACACTTTCAGTTGAAGTTAGCGCTTCTGAAGTAGTTTTTTGATGTGAGTGTTCAAACTAGAAACATTTTCTGACAAATCGATTGGTGACTGAAAAAGATTTTTTTTTTTTTTTTAAAAAAACGGCATTGTACAGTTACAGTCAACTAAAACTGACAGAACAATTTTTATATGCTTGTGCAGCTCTCTAATTGTATATATAAATAGCTAGAAAAGTAAGAAGAGAAAGATACCGCTTATATATATGTGTACATTTATAAGCCAGACTTAGAATGGCAAAATACTAATGGCTCTAAGTATACATAATTTATAGTATGGCTCATTTATGATTCACAATAATACAGAACTTTAATCAATTGTAATGCTTTGTCATTTTTAATGAAGTCGTAAATCAGCTGATACATACAATTGTCTTGTTATTGGCTCAGCATTGTGTGTGGCATAAATAATGCCAGGAATGTTGTCTAGAAATTGTCATACGATGAAGTAAGCAAATGTGCTGTGCTGTCTAATGCTCCAACTTTCGAGCAGCTATTTCAGAGATTTGCTATCTGCAAAACAACAAGAGACAAAAGCTGCTCTGCTCCAGTTGAAAGTGTTTAAATGTAGACATTTTGCATACTACTTACAATACAGCGGCAAGGCTGAGCCTTAGTCAGTCGTTAGATTTAATGACGTTGCATAGTTTGCGCACGCACGACATCATTTCTGTCATTCGGCCCGAGACGCCCCCAATCCCTGCCACATGGAATATTTTAAGTTTGCGCAAAGTGGAAGGCAGTTGACAGGAGGCAGGGCAAGGTACAAGTGGCACAAAGACCCATTTGAGATACAAAAGTCTTACTTATAGTAAGTGTTTCTATATATATATATATATATATATGTGTGTATGCGTGAATAGCAGCTCTATTGAACCGTTAATTTGTAAGTCAACTTTACTTGGCACTAGAACAAGTTGCGGCCTCTGTGCGCCCTCTATCTCTGCCACTCGTTGCCAGCTTCTACTTATGCGCTCATTTGCTTCCTCCTTTTTTGGTTGCCACTGCGCACTCAAGACACATTATTCAAACAGCTTTTGTGCCACTGTGCCTCATTGCCTTTGGAGTCCTTCTACTTCTAGTTGTGCCGCATTGAGGCTTACTGCCTTACATTTGCCTAGTTAGCATTAGCGGGCTTTCTATTCAATTCGCTTGTATGCAACATTCAATTACATATATCGTAAGGTACAATAAAGATGAATTTGATGATAAGAAGAAGCACGAGAATCTTCTGGGACGTGTACTGCCTGAAAGGGCAAAGAAAGTTTCACACACTTTGTTAGGTTGTGTGGGAGTGTAGTTCCTGTAGCCTATATCCTATAATAAAGTACCGAAGATCTTTATTTGCTTAACCCATTAAAGTGTACAATGCTTTAAAGTGTTATAAATATCATAAATGATATGGGATTCTCAAAAATATTTGCTTTCGACCAATTTGTATATTTTTTGTGTCCTGAAAATCTTTGTATTCATATCAGCATACCAGGGAGATAGTGCTAGGTGATTAAAATAGGCCAGCTCAGGCCAATCGCTTCACTCTCGGGAAAGGATGTTATATGTAAATATATTACGACAAACTTCATATGCATAGGGAAAATGCGCATGTTTTGTGTGTATCTCTTTGTGTTTATGGCCTTAAGACTCCAAAAGCTGTCGTTTATAAGAGATACTAGATGTATATATATATATAAATACTGATTATTTGCATTAATAAAAATTGTATATGCGTTATGAATGGTTGTTTGCATTAGAAGAATATTGGATTTTATTTCATTATATGATTAACTTTAAATACTTGAAATTGCAATTGGATGATACAGTTGTATAGCTTTTGTGCTTTCAGTTTTATATTTCTCTTCTTCTCCTAAAGTGGACATAACAACCCGTTACCGGGTTACGGTCTGATGTAAATCTGCCCTCCAAAAGTCTCTGTTTTTTACGCGCCTTCTCCAATCGGTGATACCAAAGGTAGCTAGTTAGCTCTTTACCTGGTCCTTCCAACGGAGACATGGCCTACCCCTTTGTCGCCTCCCTTCAAAAACCGCATTAAAGACCTTTCTCGCAGTAGCTTCATCCAGCGTAATTTCACTTGAAACAAGGAAATTCCACATGCCAATATGCGCATATATACCGTGAATATTTTTTTTGTTGTATCAAAATTAAATTTCCAATATTTCCCGTTATATCGATATTTGTAATATTTCTGCTGAAAATCAAAGCATGGCCAATAAAAAGTAAACTGTAAGCCATACAATTTCAACTTGAATTTACAAAAAACAAATGCTGAATTCATGCTTATACTCGATACATGGCATGACACGGGGCGTATGCGTGTTGTGTAAAATAAATATGTATAAATGCATAACAATGTAATGTAAATGTACAGTAACATACAGCATGGCCGCAAATTTTAATAAACAAGCAAACAAACTGATTTTTTCTTTTATTTTTAATTAATTAAAATGTTTTTGCTTTGTTTTTCCATTTCTTTTTTTCTTTTGGGCGTTCTTCCTCTGCTGTCACACTTCGTTTAATTAAATATAAAATTTTTAATGGCACGCGCCTCTCAAACCAACAAACAAAAACAACAAAAACACCAACAATTCCGATAACGATAACAACGACAAACGGTGGTCAAATATCCTGCGGCATTGCTGAAACAAATCACGCACAAAAAAAAAAACACTCGCGAAACGCATTAAATGCGCACATAATTAAAAATAAAATACAACGTCGAAATGTTTAAACACCTTACATACTGTACCACGTGGCGTATGCGTAATTTACAATTTGTTGACCTGATCCGTGGCGCTTCTTTTCATTTCGATTGTATAACTATTGCACGCTTCAACACAATGTATCAAATGGAAATGGATTACATACGCCCGTAATTCTTATCACCTGATGATATTCATTATATCTAATGACATATATGTGTGTGTGTTTGTATGTGCATAACTGTAATTACCGGCTATGACCTGATATAATGCGATATCTGGGACTTGGTACTTCAAATAACAATAAAGGTTGTCTATTGGTATAAGGTTGGTTCTGGCATTTTTAATGTTTATGTATCTATTTACTACCATATTTTCTTTTTGTTAATTTAAGTTGGTATTTTACATTTACATGTTAACACATTCTTCATCTCTATGCTATTAGGGCTTTGCCTCTATCTCACTCCTTGACAATTTACAGCAACATCTACACAACTATTTATACATTAACATACGCTTTAAAGAATGGTATATTGCTTTGACCGAGAAGTTTGTGTGCCACAAGGCACTTCTCTCAACTAAATATGTGTCCAAAGGAATACCCTAACAGATTGGTAGTGTCTATCTCTCGAGTTACTTGTCTTTTCAGTATTTGTAGCTTAATAGGTTTAATATTATTATTTACAAGGGAATGGCTCGATTCTGGATTTGAATGCATTCAAACGAGGCACTAATACATTTGTTTCATTACCTGATTATTTACAAAAAGGAACTCGATCGAGTCGTTCTTTTGTTGACAGCGATCTTTGTTGTTTTAAAATTAAAATCAAACGCAAATTAATGTATACATTCAGTTCTAACCTTAATTTTATTAAGCTATTTTAAGTAAATAGGCGTGTTTTGTACAAATAACCTTGGTGCATTATTACGGAAATAACCGTGGTTCTTTTATTTTTTTTTTTGGGAAAACAAACTTTTTGTATACAACATTTGTGCAAATAACGTTTTTTAAAGCAAACACATTTTTTTATTTTAAGACATGTATTAAAATCACGTTGAAAACTTAATTTTTAAGCAGATAACAAAAATTAATTTAAAAAAAAGACTCGATCACAATCTTCGTTTATTATGACTTGACTCAATAATATAAGTTTATCTAAATACGAATGGTATTTTATATACATGATGAGTCTTCCTTAAAAAGTTGGTTAAGTCGCAGAAATTCTTGGAAAAAGACTGTTTATTTGCTCCTTCTTTGGAGCATGGGTTCGTGAAGAGCATGAAAACTTCAGCGGCGAAAAGCAACCCTACGGATTTTTTTTTGGCTTGCAACTTTACTTGAACTACAAAATGTGTCAAGTACAGCAAACAGTTACAAATTTATGGCAGGCAAGGCGGACATGTTGCAGGCCACACACACAAACCCGTGCGCCAAAGTGCACGCTTACAACTCCCTCATCTGCCTCCACCTCACCTTCCACACCCCATACCCCACGTAATTCAATTAAAATGCAAAAAGATTTCTGTGCTCCAGGCGTTGCAAGCAATGTGCGGCAACAAATGGACGGCCACAATCCAATCTGGACTGGCCACTTCTCTCTGTCGCATAACCAGCTCCATAGCGCTACAGTTTCGCGGTTGACAGTTGCGAATTTTAGTGTTGTTTTGATAAGAGGCGTCCGTTCGGAAAGCCTTTCCTCCAATGCTATATGTAGGTATCAGTTGCACTGAGAGACTTTAGACTGGCAAAATTTATCAGCGCAATTGCCAACACATTTTAAATATGCGAAAATAAACCACATTTTTGTGGCACTAAAACTGAAACTTTTTTTTTTGTTTCTGGTTTAAGCGACAAGTTTTTTTTTTTAAATTCAAAGAAATCTTGTGACTTTTTTGTTTTTTTCTTGGTACTTATGTGTTAATTTTATTTTTGTTGAAGCTTAGATAAAGCAAAGCTTTGTTTTCGTTAGTCTCGCTAATTTAGACTAATTTGTGGAATATACAAATACCAAATTATTATAAAGCTATTTTATCTGTTTAAGTTTTCAAAATGATTCATGTCATGCAAAGCCTAAAGCTATACAAATCCATTTAAACATGACCTTGACTGTGAAAATTATAAATACTATATGTAATTGTCAGTGTTTTACAATAAAAGTTAAAAAATGAGGCGCGGTAACTTCCCTTACAAAGAGAATGAGAAGAAAAACAACTGCAATTAAAATACAACAAGCGTAACAACAAACAAAACAAATAATATAGTGAAAGGGTTAAAAGGAGCGACAGGCATTATCTATACAGAGCAGCGGGATAAACGCTGCTACATTTTACACAATAGACCAAATAACCCACACAATTTCGTTTGGTCGGTCAATGACTCTCAAACTGTGGTCAATCGTTTTCGAACACGCGCTGTTTTTATTTGCTTTGCACTGTGGCCAAAATGGCGTATTTCGCGGATTTTAACCAATGACCTTTTTTTCAAATGAAAGTTCCACCATGTGGCTGATTTTCTCTTAATACTGGACCTTGTATTAAAAATTTAGTTAGTCTGCTAGTATACATAAATTTATACATTTTGACTCCGAATATTTGTAGCACACGGTAATATCGCCAGTATCTTGCTAGCCTGCAACCAACCCTATGCGACTTGCTTCATATTAGAATGCAATCGAGTGAGATTTTTTCGCTTTCTTACTTGAAAATCGCACTTCGTGTAACAAGCGCCTATAGGATATACATACAAACATATAATATGATGAATTTGTTGAGCGATTTCGCCTTATGTGCCCTGGGCGGCGAATCGAAAAATAGAATATAAGGACAAACATGCGAATATGCACTCCCTTTTTCCATTGTTCCAAATTATTAAATTGCTTGTATTTACCGAAACGTTTGAAAGTTAATGAGAACTATTGCGGTAATTTGTATGAGCACAAAAAAAGCAACAACATAAAAGGTTCGTTTTTGACAGATCAGGTGTTTGCGAGCTATATATATGTAAAAGGGGCTGTCAGCATAGCACAGGCAGAGAGCAGTAAACAGGAGCTGTTACTTAACAGGAGAGAAGCTGAGCAGAAGTGTGGGCAGTTGATATTAGACAGCAGTGAGAAGCAGTCAGCCGTTCTCTATAATATTAAACTCACATTAAGCCGTATTAAAGCCGTACTTAAGCTGTGTGAAGTTAAAGCCGTTGATAGAGCTCTGTGTAAGTGTGGGCTATCGGTGTGCCCATTTTGTGTATATGTATGCTATCATGCCTAGCTGTTTTGTTGTGTGCGTATTTGCTTTTCATAGGTTTTCTTTTTCCAGTCTCTAAATTTTGGTCTAAATTGGTGCAGTAGTTTTTGAATTTATGTGCTCGAACTAACACGTTTCTTTTATATATATATGGATAATATGTTCAAGCCTAATTCGTCCAAACTTCACATAAACCATTTACAGACCTTCCCCAAACTACCCTAAAATTTTTGGTTGAAATCGGTTGACACATATTCGCAGTTATTGGTGACATCAAAATGAACACTTATTTTTATATATAAAGATAATTCAATTTTAATTTACCTGTTGAACAATCCCTTTCGTCCACTGTTCTTTGGGTTTGGAAGTGCGCAATAAAGCGTTGCCATACTATACACTATGTTTGTGTATTTGTGCTAGTTTGCTACGAGCGTAAATTGAGCGTCACAAGTTCAATTACAGATACTCTGTGTGCTATACGCTCTCCCGACTCTCTCCAACACTCACTCTCTCTCTCTCTTCTTGTA
Organism: Chymomyza caudatula; assembly: GCA_035041775.1. Classification (NCBI taxonomy): domain Eukaryota; kingdom Metazoa; phylum Arthropoda; class Insecta; order Diptera; family Drosophilidae; genus Chymomyza; species Chymomyza caudatula. Next base: position 488,544 of record JAWNKW010000200.1, on the reverse strand, counting down.
CGCCAAAATAATACATTTTTAATGTCAAAATTTTTTTGCACCGCATTTTTTCTCATTTCAATTTTGGATGTCGGCTTGGGTTGATTTTTAATTTCCGACGCCAACACGGAGCTTACAAACTGTAGTGAAATATTTGTTGTAGTTCTAGTGCGTTGTTGTTATTATTGTTCTTCCATGTTAAAACAACAATGAAGCATTTCCGGTCGAGACCATTTACGTCCATTTCTGTGTCCAAAGACTACATATGTGTGTATTATTTTCATAAGTTGGCGTCAATTTATTTTAAAATTTATATATTATATGATGTGAAGCATTCATTGTGGGTTATTTGTTGCAGTTGAAAGCTATGCGAGGGCGAACTTTAGGCTCACTCATGTACATATGATGGCATACATTGAAACATATTAAAAACTTAAAACTAATACAATATAATATCCCACAAGCCATCGAGGCCTTACATATGGAATTATTAATAACTGTACTAGTTAATAAGCATTAGTGTTAATAAAGCAAACATGTTTAATAATAAAATGATGTGGGCTTTGCATGCTCTTTTGTTTTACTCTCGTTTCCCTTTGAATTGTGAGAAGATTTGGTTTGTTAAAGGCATTTTGCTATAACAACTAAATACTTTGTAGGTTCTATAAATAACGACAGTTTTCTCTATAGGCTTCGCCTTAAATAATTGCCTTCCCTATTTAATCGTAGAATCTGCCACAGTGTTTTATTTCTGCATAAACTAATTCTTGGCCTCATAGATTTCTCTTATCTTCTTGGCCAGGTTATGTTTTCTTTTCCTCGTAGACCTTCTCGCCATTTCCGTCTTTTACACCTGCAAGTTTGTAGGTCTAATTTTGCCTTGCATCCTTTCCGTGTTCTTTGTTCTAATTTTAATGAATTATATCATCTTCTTTCTTTTAGTAATTCGCTCTATTCTATGTCTTTTTCTATAATGTCCTTCCTTAACTCTCCCAATCGTGCATCTTTGGCTCCATCCTTGATGTGAGTCGGTCCACATCGTTAAAAAATACAAGCAACGAAAGATAATAGATAATAAAACGATGCCATAGTGATTTTTTCTGGCGGCCCTTGAAAGCTTCAACCGGTTTACTTTGTCATAGAGACTTTTTGTACATGGTATAAAAAGCTATTTAAGATTTATGCAATGCATATAACAGGCAGAAGGAGGCGTGGTAAACTATAATTTCCTTATCAGGAACAATTGTCTAGTCGTCTGTCTGTCCGTCCGTCCGTCTTATTAAATAATGTTGACTTTTTGGCGCAAAGGTCACCCTCCACATATTGTATTTATTTAATTTCGATCATTTTTATAACACAGATGCACATGAGCATGATGTAAATCGCGAATTTTCTCTGTGGCAAACGGGTGCAGATATCAACCCAATTTGTCAAATTTTATCTTACCTTAACTTCGCGACACAGCTTAATTCTTTCCTGTTTAAGGTACTTTTTAAGATATACACGGAAATATTTTCAAAAATAATGTAGTGCTTAATAATTTCATATTTCTTTTAAAGTTTTACAAGAATATAATACAATTTTCTTTCATTCTTTGATCTTTGCAGGTAAGATAATATCCCATCATATGTAAGATTACAAAATACGCTTCTATTACAATCCACTCGTGTAAGTATCAAGTCCAAAGAGCAATTATGTCAAGCCTCAATCTAGTCAGGACCCAATGGGACTTGTATTGAGTGCCTTTAGCACATATCTGGCATTGGCATGTCCAGAAACACACAGTGTCAAAAAGCGTGGGTTATTGTGAACCAACAAAACACTCAGCGTATACACGGACAATTGGACAGTTATGTGTGATAGTGTGCGCTAACAGGAAGACCGCCTATGGGGCGCCTCCACGTTCTGTTGTAGCTGGGAATGTTGCACCCAACGCCATTTGAAGAATTGCTATATATGTGCGCAGGGAAGAGCTGCATTGTGGTAGCATGTACCATTCAAGTGTGGCAAACATTCGCTTGGATTTTAAGTGCTGCAGCAGGCACTTGAGCTATTTAAACGCAGTGCCAATGCACCAAGTGGCACGAATTTAGCTGTTGTTGCTGCTGACGACTGTTGCCTCTCTCTTTATGGCGGAGGGTGCATAAGAGCGTTTTTTGTTATATCTAGACACTGCTGCGTTGCTGTGTAAATATGCCTGCAATTGGGGGGCGTTGCCAGTCCTAGCTGAAGCTCTAAAGAAAACTTTGACGCCGAAAAAGCCCACGAGCCATACAGAAAAAAGTGCAGAAATAAAGAGCAAAGGGGAGTATGTAGGGGGTTACAGCTTAAGTTACGTCTTGAGTTCATTGCTTCCAAAATTGACTAAAGCAACAGTGCGTTTTTGTTTCTTCAGCTTAGCACAAAAAGTGCATTCTAGAAAAGCTGCCACAACAACAAAAATTTGATGCAGATACTGTAGCCACTTTTTTCGTAAAATCAAATTTCTGTGCAAATATTCGTATTGATGCTTTGAGGGTTATGGGCGTAATAACAGTAACTGTGCTATGAGGGCAGTGGGATGATTCCGAAAATGGTTAACATTGTTTGATTTATAAGCCTAACATGAGTCTACGTAACACATTTGGTACGTAACATTTCTATAAAAAGTGAAATTCCGTTGCAGTTTATTGGAGGTGGGGTCTAAAATTGGCATATATCTATAACTTTTAAAGTTTTCATCCTATCATAATGATTTTTACAACATACCTGGACAGCAACAGTGTGCATGTCTGCACCAAAATCGATTTGATAACTATTATAGTGTAGGTGCAAACAGCGAAAATCTGTCACGGGGGAAAGAGGTGAGACAAACTCAAAAAAATGCGCATCTTTTGGTAAAATTTATGTGGTTCTCAATCTTATAGTCTCCGAGAACGGTGCGCCAACACGGACGGATAGACAGACAGCCGGACATGTACATATCGACCATTTTTGCCCATTTTGGCACGCCTTATTCTGCCTGTTGTTTACACTTTATTATTATAAAGTATTATTATATTTATATTTCGCTGTGCAATTTTGCTCCATTTTCATTCTTATTATTATCAGCGATCAGCGTGTTCGTCAGATCCCAAAAAGTATGCATTCATACTTTTTACTTTTCCGGCCAAAATTGGCCAAAAAACGAAAATCTCTAATTTTATGTTTTTCGATGATTTAAGCACTCTCATAACTTTTCCGGCGATTCGGAGATGTTTTTGTGTCCGTGCATTGTCGATGTAGTGTGCTATTCAAATAACTTTAGTAATTTCGGCTTTAAAAAGCAAATGTTTTTTCTATCGTGTTGGGCATGTCTTCAAAGAGTTTCCTATTTAAATTGAGCACTCTAGTAGCTATAGTTGAGTCGCCAGAGGAATAATAAGAGTAAATAATTTTTAAATTTTTTTGTTTTTCATTATTTTTTGTTTAAATTTGTCCAATCTAATTTCGGTTGTTTTGATAAACGTGCAGAAACACTTGATTGGCCAAAAAACTAAAATCTATAATTTTACTCTGACAACTTTTCCGTCGATTTAGCGATATTTTTGTGTCGGGCATGTCTTCAAAGGGTTTGCTATTGAATTTGACCACTCTAGGCGATATAGTTGGGTCGCCAGAGGAATAATAAGAGTAAATAATTTAAAAAGTATATATAAATAACTTTAGTAATTTCATCTTTGCCAAGCAAAATATTTTCTATCGTGTTGGGCATGTCTTCAATGGGTTTCCTTTTGAATTTGAGCACTCTAGTCGCTATAGTTGAGTCGCCAGAGGAATAATAAGAGTAAATAATTTTGAAAATTTTATTTTTTTATTTTTTTGTAGTTTAAATTTTTCCTAGCTAATTTCGGTTGTTTTAATAAACGTGCGGAAAAGCCTGAGTTGGTTACCAACTGTTTATTTTACTACTAAATTATGTCTAATTTACCATATCTTCTGTCATCATAATATTTAACTTTTATCCTTGCATATCTTGAGACATGAAAACGAAATGCTTTGTGAAATTGTATACATCCTATAAAACGACGCAACATATTCGTTAGACCCTGGGAATAATACCGTAATTAAAAAATTAAGCCACACGCTACAGCATTTACTGGTCGGTTCACCATAGACGAGATTTACACATTGCGTCTAATCCTGGAAAGGTCTTTTGAGCTCTAAACATTGTATTACCAAATACTAGGTATCATTAATAGCCCAGTTAGGTATCTGAGATCAGTATCGCCATTAATGTAATAAGACCTTTGCCGATAACGTGCAAGAGTTAAGAAAAGACGTTTCGATATCATAAGATTCCAACATAGTATCAATTCTTCGCTGGTCAGCTTGAACACACGACTCATATGTCTAGAAATAGCCTTTTACAACAAAACCACAACCATATTAGAACGCAGAATGACTATCGCCAACAATAGCAGTAGAGCACACTCTATCGACAGTGCTGACACTATTCAGGATAAGTATCCTAGCCGTGCTCGCCTAAGACGCAAAAATATAGATGGTACAATGGGTATGCTCTTGTGGTGTACGAGAGTACGATTTTGAGCAATAACTCTATTCCATTGTTTAGTAGAAAATTTAAAACTCAATTCTGAATTAGGAACAGGACCAACTATATCAACCCCATACATACATACAACAATACCTTTTTCTTTTTGAGGCTTTTACAATCAAATATTTAATCTAGAAGTTATAGCTTGCTTAGCTCTTAGTAAAAAGCCAATCTAAATGGGTTCCCTAGCTGAGTTACAAACGGTAAGTTCCAACACAAATTTCCTTACCGCAAGTGTATGTAAACTTCAGTTGTTCGAAGTAAGGTTTTCTTGTGCTTTTCGTTAGTTTCTTTGCCAGACGCCAAATGTATGTCCTTCAGCATAAGTTTGCCACTCTTATCTATATGCGTCGCACTTTGGCAAATTAAAGCGCGCGCCAGTTAAAGCCTGCCCAGAAGCAAAACCCGTTTCAGATTTCTGGCGCACGTGTGCAGCAGGCAGTAAAAATTGGATTTCATCTTAAGCGCAGCACGGCAAGCAATTTGGCAATGCAAACCAAGTAAAAACGTATATATAAAAATAATCAATATGACTTCAGCCGATTTTTTTTGAACGCATTTCATTTGGCCATTTGGCCAAACTTTGTGGCATAAATTGCGCGCCGACGCCCCGTCCGTAACGACAGACTCGTAGACTGAGACTCTTGCAAGTGTCGCACAGTCTGTCGCCTTACCACCTTGTAGCGGTAACTCCCTTAGGGGAACTGGCTGCTATTTACGATCCGTGATACGTTGAGCTTGTGCCGCAGCGGTGTTTGCTTTATGAACAGTTGAAAAGCTTTAATTTTTTATACCCTGTACTATACACAAAGTCTAAAATGGTATTAAAGATTTGTGCAATGTATGTAACAGGCAGAAGGAGGCGTGGCAGACCATATGTTCAATAGGCTAAAATGATGAGAACCAATAGTCGAGTCGATACAGCCATGTCCGTCCGTGTTGTAACCTGTTTCTCAGAGACCATAAGAATTAGAACCATAAGAATTGTACCAAAAGATGCGCATTTTCTAAGCAAATTTATCGATTCATGTCGATATTTTACTCCCTTTAACACCATAAAAGCTATTCAATTGAAACTTTGCACTGTGCATACTGTTATTGTGGATGTATGGTGTAAAATAGATTAAGATCGAATAGAAACTTTAAAAGATATAGGCATCACAGTTCCAATTTTAGCACCGTCTTAGAAACTGCACAAAATTTTTTACTTTTATACCAATGGTAAAGTTAATATTTATGTTAGAGCCACCCAAATTAGTACTTAGACTCATGTTAGGCTTATAAACCAAACAATGTTGACATCCAAGAACTTGTACAGAAGTTTGATTATCATGGGAAAAATGGGTACAGGGTATTCACTGTCGGGTACCGTTCCGACTGTCTGCATCAATTTTTTTCCCAGCTTTGTTGTCGACCCAACACTTGGCCAATCTTTGAACCAGCTGCAACATTGGCCAACTATGTGCGGTATTTGCTTAGCTTGCCACACGCACGTAGCCTCAGCAAATTTTATTGGAGCGCAATTGCAAAGGGCAAAACGTTACTCTTGGCTTTCTGGAGCAAGCCAGGCAAATTATAGTCAATAGCACTCGTGCGCCGGCATTCAAATAAAAAAGTAGGCAAGTTCTTGGAACTTGCAACAACAGTGCACTGTTTGATTTAATGGCTAGAGCCAAAGCAGCGGGAAAATCTAATGCTGACTTTGACGCTGATGCGGACGTTGCTTCCTACCAGAGCACGTTCCACTCTCAAATATGGCGGCGGTCAGTTGCAAAAAGCAAGAACAACAACAGTATTCCCAACAAAAACAACAACGGTAAAGCCACTAGCTAACCAGCTGTGCGCATAAATTTCTAATCTGAAGGTGGGGTACCAAGAGGCGGATCAAGTTGTTTTTACCTTTTGTGGCCACCCTTTTTACAGTTACTGTTAGATATTGCACTACGGCTTGGGACTTTCGGGGCTGGAACTTGAAGCGACTTAGGCTACGTGATTTGAAACCCAGCAGCAAATGATGAACATCAATGCCACAAACCTAGCTTAGCTCCATGGGTATTTTTTCTCAGGAGGAATTACTGCTTAGTTGGCGAACTTTTTAATGGTTTCAAAGCCCACTCGCCGGCCATTATTCCCGCTTATTCTCTTTGTGCTCTACGGTAACATAATTGTATACCGCAGTTTTTAGCTATGGCAGTGCTCCAAATAGTTGACAATTTCCAGAAACCCTGTCACTCCCTCGCATTGGCTGTCACACTCAAAGCTTGTTAAATTTCATTTCGCGCCAATGTTCATGCGAAAAACAACAAGAGCGCCAAATGTTGCCCCGGCTGCCTTTTATCAGTTTACACAGTGCACAGTGGTGCAAATGCGTCATATAGCGTAAGACAATTAGTAACTCGGGAAATAATAATAATCTCCTTAAAATACTTTTCTTAATTTGAAGTAAATAATATGAGGACATCTTTGAAACAAACATTTGTTAAATCTTTTTTTTTTAAATTAAATAAATGAAGAAAAACTAATTATCCGGATGTTAACTTGTATAAATTGTTACTCTCTGAGAGCTGACTTGACTTTTTAAGCCAGAAGCCTAGCAAAAACTAGTAGTTGATTTCAATTTCATTTCAAAAAACAATAAACCGACTTATACCTTACGCGCACAAACCAGGGGCTAAAAAAATGCATTTCTTTAAATAAATAATTAATTTTTGCGCTGTTTAGAATTATTTTAAAGCATTATTAGAAAAAAATTAGCAATCGGCGCAATCAGAGAATCAATTTCAAAAATGGACTTTTCTGACGATAAATGGACCATTTTGACCACTGTGCATTGCATGCTAATGCTTAGCTATTGTGGCTATCTCGCTCTAACAACAAACTACAACTGCAAATTGTATTTTTTATGCTTGCATTGCAATTTTCACACCTGAAACTTAAAATTGACCCGCCAGTTGGTGCTTTTGGCAGTGCTGGAAATTTGCTTGTACTCACTCTAAAATAACAGTAAATTGGAACAGTTTATGAGTTGTAGGACAGCTAGTTGGGTCTCGTAGTTAGAGATGGTTATATGCCGAACTCATGGCGAAGGGGTATGGAGATCAATCTTGAATCATTATCGCTTGAAAAGTGTCAATACTACTGAACAATTTTACATTTATGGTACTAACTCATAATGAATCGTTGAATGGATAATTCTTTGATTGTTTTAGAACTCTTTTCGAAAAGCTTTTCAACGTTGTCAGCCTTTTCCCAAAATCAAATAATTTTAGAAAAGTCTAATTTCTTAATACCTGTATAATTTAGGTTTATTATATTATTATATTGTTAATAATGTTTTGTTTTATGTTGAAAAAGAAAAAAAAATGTGAAATGCGTTTTTTAATTACATTAAGAAAAATGTCATCAAATTGGAAATAACAGTTCTCGATATATGCTATGCTAAATTAGGTACCAGGCGCATATTGCATCCTGAAATCTTATAAAACCTTTCGAAAAGCTGTTCATCGAAAATTTAAAACTTTTAAAATAGTAGCGCATCAAATATCTCTATACTTGTTCGGCTTAAATCGTTAATTTGAATTACTTTAAAATATTGTACTGAGGTTACCAGGTGAGTCGATTTGATTACAACTTTCATCCCGTTTTGATCTGAAACGTTATAGTTTTCGATTAAGTAATCATAGCGCTACCTCTGGAAACAATTTTGTTAAATCACCAAATTTTTGATATATTTTCCTGATTCGGAAGTTTTTAGGCATTAATATAAATAGCCAAAATGAAAGTAAAATTCAAAGATCGGTTTTATGTTTCTATTTTTGGTGGTTTTTTAATATTCACTAAAATCACAAAAACTCGGCACATTATTTTAAAATTCCTTTATTGAACATAGGTATAAGAATGTACAAAAACATAATTTTCATATACACAGATCAACCATTTTTTTTGCACCCATTTCCCATTAATAGTAGTCCATCACACAATTCCATCCACCATGCCACTCTCCACGCTACTTGCAGGCTGCTCAATTAAAGCCTTGACTTAGTAATTGCTCTGGAATTGCATTGTGTACTCAAGTCAGAGCACACGCAGACACACACATTGCGTATACGCAATTTTTTAATTTTCATTATAACTGTCAACAAAGCATTGATGAGGTCGACAGCAACTACAACAATTACAAACACGTCTATAATTTCATAATAATCGGCCTGTCGACTTCAATGGCCAAGCCGAGAGGCAGAGACCGCTGTGACTGGTGTGGCTGCTGTGGTTGCATTTAGCGGCTGCCACTCGACACCGCCGGGAAGGTTGACTTCACTCTTAACTTATGCGTGAAGGCATGCCAATGTCGCTGTTTGATGAGGTGGGGCCCACCTATCAGGTTAAGGGCTGAAACCATTAAACCATTTGCTATTCGCCGTTTGCCAATCACCTTGTTCTGCCTCTGGGAGAGCCTTCTTTCCAATGTCCGCCAGCTGTTTGATTTGTCATCGACAGCGTCGGTAATTCAAACCACTTAATTGTTGCTTTAGTAACATGTAATTGCAGTTTTAACCGCAGCTTATTTTGGTCCGTGATTTTTCCACTATTTCTTTGGGATTTACGCGCCTCGTTCTGTTGTTTGCTTCTTCGCTGCGGTTTTTGTTGTTGTTTGGTCCCGTCTTGGCATCTAACAGAAGGTTTCCTGTGGTTCTTTTTATGAGTTGTGCGCTGGCCAGCTATTTGGGTCAGCAAGAAGCGTGCTGAAGTGCACTGCGGCGGAAGTTTGTTTGTGCGATTCAACAACTGCATCAGCAACATCATCAACATTGGCATTGATTGTTGTTTTGTTGCTTGTTTGTTCCGACTTTGAGTGAACTTTAGCTTGCATGGCATCACTTGGTCATATATAAGTCAATTGGTCAATGTTATTGATATTTGCTTCAAATGCAATAACAATTTACTGGAGAGCGAGAAAAGTGATACGGATACTTGGTGATATAATAGAAATATCTTTTAACGTCATTCTCGTACGACAATTTGTTGATTCCACTAATAGCACTTGAAATGGAGTGGAATACGTATAGAAAAATACAACTATTTCTGAATGTATAGGTCCAGCTCATGTCGAAAGTTAACTCTAATAAATGGTTCAATAAGAAACGTACTATATATATTAATAAGGCCGTTCAATACCTCCATCCAGCTCGATGAGTCTATGGCAAGGGACTTGATTGATCCGCATGGCTTCATAGTGGTGCTTTTTTGCTACTCGAGTCTCTGTGTTGACATCTCCATAGTTGCACACTCTTGGATACTTCAAGGATCTAAATGTGTGACTGAACCTTTATATTGATTGGCGACGTGAGTCTCCAAGCTTGCAACAGGGAGCAGAAAGATCATATATTCCTCTTTTCGTCATTCCATATGAATACCTAGATCTCGAAGCAACAAAAAATTAACTAGTAAATAAACAACAGGAAATAGTATTCACTTCCTGAATCACAGATATCTCTAAGTAAGAAGTTGCTTTTTTGCTAAGATGGGTTTTAGAAGTCAAACATTTCTTCAAATGACTAAGCGAGCACCCCTCGATATTACGCGCCTACAAACGATGCCAGAAGCGAATCGCATGGACTTGCTTGGAAATTTTGCATCGTGTAACAAACGCCTAGGAATTTTGTCCATTGCAAGCTTTTAAAGTGCGTGATAGAGCTCCCAAATCCATTTTAACAAACCACATAAAATATTTCATTTCCTTTTCAAACTGGGTTTTTGGTGGTTGCAAGATTCTGTGTTGACTGCAAAGGTCTTGCCTTGGGTTTGGTCTGGATGCTTGAATGCTCTGCTTAATGGTCTTCACGGTTGCCCATAATTAATTTAATGTCTAATGCTCGTTTGTGTATGAAACTTCTGCTGAGGAATCACATTATAAGCTGCTGCAATGTTTGATGTTTCGTGTGTGGTTGATGACAATCCCATAGTTAACTGTCATCCCGAGGTGATAAAAAGAACACTTAACGGCAAAGTTTCCCAACGGACCTCACTGATACAAAGACACAAGGTCCAAGTATAATTCAACCATTGAGCAAGTAGAAAGCTTACACAGAAAGTGGCCAGAACCGATTGTGCCTCCAAAATGCCAGTTGAGTGGAAGCGAGTGTAGAGAAGTTGGATCGTTGGCATTGCTGCCGTAGCTGGAGCTGCGCACGCCTTGGCATCAAATCGATTAGCGCGCGACATGAGTCTTATAACATGACGGCAGCAACCATAGTGGTATAGCAGTTGGACATGTTGAGCGTGCTCGTCGTCGTCGTGGTCGTGTGTCGTTTAATGCTACTTATTGTTCTACATTGACCAGAACAACGCCATCGTCGCCAATGACTTTGACATAGAAATGTGGCAAGAGTTGGCAGCAGCAAGCACATTCGCATTCGCCGTGAAAGTCGCTAAGTTAAGCTGGCCTTTCACTGGTATTCATGCACTACGTGTGAAGAGAGAGAGAGGGCTCTTTCTCTCTGGCGCTTTTCTAAGGGTGACACATGCCATTGTAGCGCTTCTATTTAAACTCCTGCAGCTGAATCGCAGTCAGACATCCAATATACTCCAGGTGGGGTCGTTTGGTGCCACCCCTGGTAGTCGCCGGAGTTTTGTGCTTCATGAAGTTGTTTTTTAGCTCGACTTGTCTTGGCTTGCTTTCTTTTGCAAGTTTACGCCTTTTATTTATTTTCTGTTTTGTTCTGTGCTGTTTGTTTGCACTGCAACCAACACGGAGTTGGAGTCTTCGCCGTGGTTCTTGTTTTCCTATTGCTAGCTGTTGTTGTTATGAATATGAAAAATGTTGAAAGCATTTCAACGGTGCTTTAACCCCAAAGCCCGGCATACCCTAGGGGAATTTTCTCCCCCGCCCCAGAAACGGGCAGCATTTGTCGCCTGTTGGTTTGTTGTTGCATAAACGCAGGCCTAGACAGAGCTCGACAAATTTTGTAACGTACTTTCCGACGCATGCAGCTGCCATCTGTAATAAACGCTGTTTGTATATGTGCTTTGTTTTTTCTGTTTTTGTTTTTATGTCTGCTCTAGCTTGTTTATGTCTCTGTTGGTAAAAGGAGACGCGACGTCACGCCGTCGACGCAAACAGCGCAGCTGGCGTCTCTGTGTAAATATTGATTTTTTCTGATTCTGAACGCCAGTATTTCATTATATTTATATTTTTTTTTTTAGCCCGGAACTTGTCGGGGAATTTATTTTAATAAAGGTTCATTAGTTTAGTTGGCTAGCCAGAGAAGTGCAAGAGATACACTGATAGAAAAATTACTTTTTTCGGCAAAAGTCATAACTTTTGAGGGAGTAAAGATATTTTGAGATAATTGAGCTTATTTTTCAATAAATCGTCCTCGCCGAAAGTTTCTCTATCTTGCGAAAAAGTGTGCGCTAGGATTAAAATGGACTCCAAACATCTTGCCAAAAGATTTTCAAACTTTTAACGATTTATTAGGTATAAGCAAATTTTATAGATGCACGGATAAGACGTTTGGAGTATATAATATCGAAAGAATTCCTTTGTTATGATTTTTGCCGAAAAATAAGTCAGTTGGAGCCACTGGGCGACGATTAAAATGCGAATATACTATCTGACAGCTTACATAATTTATGTAGGGTAATGAGTGGGAGCTATGTTAGTTAGTATTTGGCTGCTACATTAAAAAAAAAATGGATTTCACCAAAATAGTAGATATTTAATCGAAATATCTACTAACTCAACGCTTTATAGCGCAGGATTATGGTTGTCGCTTGCAACTTATAACTGCTGCCACTGTCACTTGCATTTATAGACATTTTAAGCTACATCACATCCTTTTAACTACTTTTTCAGGGCGTGCTATAAAGCGAGTGATAGAGAGCTGGCGGCAAACAGAGACAGATATAGAATTTTAGTTTACCTTTAGCTGCTGTCAATGTCCTTTCACTGCAACGTCGTCAGGCCATTAGTTTGCCATGGCGCACACTTTGTGTTTGTCTAAGCGCAGCAAAGTGTAAAAATATGAATGAATCGCACCCGCCACGCCCACTGCGAAGCCCTGAGTTGAATTTGCTGTCTGGCAAACAGAATCCATTAGTAGTAGTTAGCTGTGGTATCAGGGGCTTAGATCCCTTTTGGACCTAGGACAGTTTAATGCACCTTGTAATTAAAGATTTACTCGACCGAATTGCTGTCTTCAATACTTTCTTCCGATAAAAAATAAAATAAAATGCCACACAGTTGCCGTCACATGATGCGTTAAGAGTGCGGCCCACTATGTACTACTATTGCCCCTGTAGGTGGCTGGACAAGCTACAACAAGAACAAAAATAACAACAAAAGTACTCAGTCAGCCTACGAAATGTAAAGCAAGGTAACATACATAACTCGTTTTTTATGATAAGCAAAGAGCAAAAAAAGGCCATAAAATGGTAGGCAAGTCTTACATTTACAACTACGGAGCCCAAGCTCAGGTCTGGACAAGTGTGTGTGTGTGGACCGCCCTATGCCTGACAGGCGCGCATTAGACTCCAGCAAGCCCATCCTGTGATCTGCTGCTGCAAAGTTCTGTAAACTTCTTCTTACTGGCGTCAGCTGCAGCTGCAGTCACCGGCAACGTCGACGGCCTGTCTTGGAACAATAACAACTACAACAACAGCAGTCATGAGAGCAGAGAACGAATGTGCAGCGTCATTGACCTTAAAAAAAATGGCTGCATTCGCCGCCTGATTGCACTAGGCTCTAATCCCTTGTTCAGACAGCAAGCAGCAACCCGTTTGACACGCGTTCGGAATTGTTAGCCCAAGGCGCTGGGCTGTCTGCCTCGCCCGACAAAATTGCTCAAAGTGAGCGACCTCTGTTCCTGCCGCTTCCAGTGCAGCGCTCTTACAATGTCAGCGTCACTGCACAAATTCCACGCAAGTTCAGAACGCAATCAACTTGAAATTAATTACAAGCAAACGCTGGTCCAATGCACGCATAAATTAAAGCCAAATGATGGCGGGAGCGTTTAACTGACACAGCCCCAAGACTGCCCCTCCCACAAGCAGTCAAGAAGTGGCAGTCATCGGAGTGTCAACTGTGCTCAGAGGGCAACCCCCGCAAATAAACAAAATTGCCGCTCAAGTTCAACAGCGCGAATTGCCCAATGCTGGCGAATGCGCCAAGTCTAAAACTCATTTAAACCAAAGCACAGGGAAAACCAGTTTCACAGCTTGTGACACCGCCGCCAATTCAAGCCAAGTTAAATCGTGGGTTCAGGTTTTGCAGAAGGTTTTGTTACGGTCGCGTTGCGCCTGCGCATGCATTGTTTGTTGCCAACTCCTCTAATTCAAAGTGGTTTTTGGCTTTGTGGTTAACCACAGGTATCTTTGAGAATGGTCAGAATTTATAAGATGATGTGCCTCTCTTAATGTCTGCGCCTAAGTAGTATGTGTATCTATCTGTATCTCGGTATATATACGTACATACGTTTGTGTGTGTATTGCCAGATTACATACATTAATGTTGAAGCTTCTTGGTCTGAATCTGAATCCTGAGCTGTAGAACTTGCAGTAGTGCCGTTGGAACAGACTGTTCCAGCACAATGGGTGCCACTTGAGCTCTGTATGCTATAAAATTTATTACCTGGTATCAATTCAGCGAAGTGTGGAAACTTAATACCATGCATTTCTTGCAGTTTTTCAATCAATATATACAGCATGTTATGTTTTGAAAGTAACTTGGAAAGCAGCAGGAACTTTAACCAGCTAGCAATATGAGACTGCTGCCGAGATCATCGAACAAAAAACATTGTAAGACGAAAACTGTCAAAAATGTCTTTAAAAATCTCTATCACAAATGTGTAATAAGATTCTGCTGAAAACCCTTTAAGAAGTGCTTGGTACCGACCGATAACAGCGATGCAGGTTATAACAATTTGAGAAGAAGAAAAGGGATAAAGAAATGTGTTGTTAAATATGTAAAATCAATTAGTTTTAAAGCCACATTTAATTTAAATGTCTCATAAATATTTCCTCCAAATAATAACAATATACTTCAAATGAGACTTTAATTATTTATCATCAAATTTGACTGCCTTGAAAAAATTTCGCATATTACAAGCTTACTCCACGGTTCACTTATTATTATTATTTCGCTACTAATGAATGAGTTCACTTCGTTGACATTTTTATTATTTTTTATTTTTCTGAAAGAAAGAGGTGTTTTTAAAAATAACCCACATTCATTGAAATTTTATCAGCTCTATTGAAATAAACTATTCTTATTATACCCTGTACACAAAGTGTAAAAGGGTATTATAGATTTATGCAATGTATGTAGCAGGCAGAAGGAGGCGTGGCAGACCTTATGTTCCATGGGCAAAAATGATGAGGAGCAATATTTGATTCTATATCCATGTCCGTCTGTCTATCTGTCTGTCCGTCTGTGTTGGTCTCTGTTTCTCAGATTATAAAAATTAAAGCAAAAAAAAATGTTACCATAAGATGCGCATTTTCCCGAAAAAGAGCAAGTTTATCGCTTCACGTCGATATCTCACCCCCTTCCCTTGTGACAGACTTTCGTGGTCTACACCCACACCATAAAAGCTATCTGATTGAATATTGAAGCATAATTTCCCTGTGCACGTGTGGTGTATAAACTGTCAAGATCGGATAGAAACTTTATTAGATATAGGTTATAATATGCCAATATTAGATCCCTCCTCCTATAAACTGCAACAGAATTTTACTTTTTATAAAAATGTTAACATTTATGTTAGAGCCACCAAATTTGGTACTTAGACACCTCTCAGTAGGGTTGATTTTTGTTAGATGTTAAGCTAACATTCTTGGATTCATAAAAAAGTGGTCAAAAATGTTATTGGATACTTATGTCAATAAAAGGCTATTCATATCTCTTGTTCGCCCGATCTTAGAAAACGGGTCACCTGTTTGGAACCCTCAATATGTTGTGTACGAAGACAAAATCAAATCAGTTCAAAAACAGTTTCTTCTATTTGCTCTAAGAAGCCTTTATTTGCCGCAACGTCTTAACCTTTCAGCATATGAGAGACGGCTGTTTTGAATTGATCTGCCGACACTCAAGAAAGACGAACCACTTTAGGAATATCATTCCTTTCAAAACTTATTGCTAGTGACATTTCTTATCGATCGTATAAATTTCCACATTCCGAATCCTCGATATTTTGAGCCCCTTCTACTCGGGCGGTGCGCTCGGAACTATGAAGGCTTTGAACCATTTAGATTTCTTCAGTTCCGTTGCGTGTTCCCTTGCTTCTTATATTTGTTACTTTTGCGTGTGTGCCACTCATTGAATTCTTGTAATCTGTTAGTTCCTGTTCCCCTCTTCAACAAAACTTTTCAAGAGTGTCTCCATAGAACCAAATATGTAAGCTGATTTACTTAACAACTGTGCAGAGCCATAAGCCACGATTGGATGCCAAACTGTGCACCAATTGTGCCATAGTAACTAGCTGGGCTTTGCTATCAAAAAAACTGACGCTAATGAGTCCATAAATGTAAAGCTGCAAGTACTAACAAGCCACTAGACTAGACTTTTCAGGCTTGTCCACGCTGCCAACTCTAATTGCTGCAAAAAAAAAAAAAAAAAATAGATTACGAATCGTTGGCGTTGGCAGTGGCAGCAACAGATGGTCGATCGGTAGTTAGAGTTGGTCACTCGACCCACTTCCAATGGCAAAATCGAGCGGTGCTCGCACCAAACGCAGTCGATGCGGTTGGAGACTCATTAGAGACGGCTGAGAGTTACCGCTCGCAAGACGTTCCACATGCCCCATGGTAGCTGTATGTTTACTTTTTGCTGGCAGTATTTACCTGACCGATTGTCTGTTTGTCTGTCTGTTTGTCGTACTGGCTGTCTTACAGCGCGACTTGCTTTCAATCAACAGGCAAACAATTGCTGCAACAAAAACAAAAACAATGACAACAACTAACAACTACTGTTTGACAATTTATCAATGAGGCTGGGCCGCTTTTGTTGTTGTTGTGTTCGTTGCCTATAGCTGTTGTTATTGTTGTTGTTGCGTTCGTTGTCTCTTTCTCGTATGCTTCTTATTGGAACAGGAAGTCGCTTATTTGCAACAAGTGCGCATTGCATTGACATTTACTTGGCTGGCTTTTGCTTGACGCTCTCCACCAATGCCTGTCAAACTGTGTGCTCTCGAGCTGTGAATGATGAAGGTTGCCTACTCGATTTCTTTTATTTGCCTTGCAAATGCCCATTTACATGCAGCGCACAATTTGTTGGTCATTTTTTAAAATTGTTTTAGTTACTGTTTCATTTGCATGTGAAACTTTATCAAAACTTTTATTGATTTATAGACGAGGTGGAAAAGTGTCGAACTAACCGCCAAGCAAACTAAAGCACTCACCAGCAGCCAGTATGTCAAAAATGCGTGGAAAATTTTCATCGCTCGATTTTGTTGCAGCAGCGAGTAAATTTATTGGTCCAGCACCGAGCCACACCAAAAATGGGCTAAAATGGTTTCAAACATGTGCAGAAGTTCTAAATTATCGTTCGTTTGCGTTTTGTATAGGGCAGGAAGCACAGATGCCGAATAGTGTCACACTGAAAGAAAAAGTAGACAAAAATTAAGTACGAATAAGTTTTAGAATAGAAGCAAAAAAGGAGAATATTTTGTTCGCAATAGAACCATAATTTGATTTTTACCTGGTCCGGCAAAAGTTCACCATTGTTTGGTCTACACACTAATTTTGGTATACATACTAATAAAATGCACATCTTTTGGTAAAAAATTTTGGTGTTTCTAACTTTCACGGGTTCTGAAATCTATGTGTTCATATGGACGGCCAAAAGGACATGGCTGTATTGACTCGACTATTGCTCCTGAACATTGATAATTTCCCTTCGATTTCTGTTGCACCTTAACTCACTTAATAACTTGCTTTGCGTTCCAAGTTTTAATGGTCTAAAACAATTAGTTAAGTTGTGATTTCGCTATATCTTAAAACGAAATTCGTTTTCTCAGTGGATGATCGAAACGTTCTTTCTCGTATATAATAACCGGCTTATTGGGAGAACGGCGACGTGACGTTGTCTTCGGGCAAAGTTGGTTTGGTTGGCATTGTAAATCGAAATCAAAACTCATAAAAATGCAATTTGCGCAAACAACTTGACTTTAAGTAATGCGCCGGGGTCCAAGTTCGCAACCCCCTGCTGTGGGCCAGCGACATGTCTGCAATTTGCATGTGCATGTGGGGGTTGAAGACGACCGGGCGCAATAAAAGCCATTTGGCGCAAAGCAGTTAACTTGTCCTAGAGGAACACTGTGTGTGTGTTCGGGTAGCTGGGTTCATGGTTCTATGGTTGAATTCTTGCTTGGTTGCCATAGGGCGCGAAGGCGTGTGAGTTTCTACTGAATGAGATTCATGTGTAGCATAAAAGTCAAGGGTGGGAAATGGGTGGTGGTGGGTTGCGGTGTTAACCGAATGCGCATTAGCTTCTATATGATAAGTTCAAGCCGTTATCAATGTGTGGCACAGTAGCTAAGTTATGAGCGGACAGTTTTACATATACATATGTGTCATCATATACTAGCTCCAAAAATGCTTATACGCTTTATAAGTAATTCACTTTAATGACAACACAAGCGCAGTCAGAAGTCAGGCGGACAAGCTTTGGAAATGGCAATGCATTGCCTACTTAAGGGCGCCTACAGAGTCAAGTCTGTTATGGAAGACATGTATGGAACACGCACTTTGCATTATTAATGTTGAATGACAGCCAGAGCGAGCCGGGCTCAAGCAATGCCACTGTTATACCCTTGAGACTGCGGGTTATAAAACACACTATGCGCGTAGCTGTGTAAATTTCTAAAAAGTGCGGGGAGTTGGCAGCTTTGCCGGAAGTAGTCGTAGCTCTAGACACAGAGAGCGTCACTCCAGCTTGGAGCTGTATTGTTAGGGCAATGACAACATTTTCGTTTAATTAAAAACAAGAAATTGCCACTTAATGGCAAAGGTAAATTACAACTGCAGCATTAGCTGCTTTTGCTGCTTCAGGCGCCAGATGACGCTTTTATCATGTGCTGGCGCTCATTAGCGTTGCATTGTGCTGCACATATCGCCCGTATATGCAGTTGTTGTTGTCACCCCAAGCGGCAACAAGAAGCGGAAGTCTTTTGTGCCCATATGTGAAAATTAACAACTTGAGCACGTGAATGATACCTGGGCGCATATAGGATGACAAATTTGTCTCTCAAACCCTCATTCCTCTCTTTTCTTACACATCTTGCAGGAATTCAAGGAGAGCTTCAATTATGGCCTCTTTGCGCCTCCGTCCAATGGTAAAGCGGGCAAATTTCTGGATGAGGAACGACGCCTGGGGGACTATCCATTCAATGGACCCGTTGGTTACCTGGAGGTAAGTTTAAAATGCGTTTGAGAACTCATAGCAGCTTTACTTATGCGGTTTTTATTATGCTCTACCAGCTCAAATACAAACGGCGCGTATACAAGATGCTCACGCTCGACGAACGTCAGCTCAAGGCGTTACACACCCGCGCCAATCTGCGTCGCTTCCTCGAGTGCATCAATGGCGGCCACGTTGAGAAGATTGCCAAAATGTGTGCCAAAGGCTTGGACCCTAATTTTCATTGCTCAGAGAGTGGTGAAACGCCGCTGACAGTTGCCACAGGCGCTAAGAAGCCAAATAAGCTACTCATTGCCCTGGTAAATGGTGGGGCCCTGCTGGACTATCGCACCAAAGACGGTACCACCGCTCTGCATCGCGCTGTCGAACACGACTCGCTGGAGGCGGTGAGGTATGCCATATAATAATAAAGTAGTTCATAATAGAATTGTTCCCTAATTTATATGCCTTTCTCTGGCTCGTTGCTAGCACACTGCTGGAGCTGGGTGCTTCGCCCAATTACAGAGATGGACGTGGCATAACGCCGCTATACATTTCGATTACGCGCAAGTGCGAGGCCAAGATCACGGAGAGTCTGTTGCACGATCATGCCTCGCTGGGCATACAGGACAGCCAGGGCTGGAATGAAGTGCATCAGGTAAGTCGGTTTCGGTCGAACTTGAACTGTCTTGGAGAGCGCTCTCTGTTGAACTTTTAACCGGTGTGGGTTGAGTCTCTTATATTAAGTCGTAGTGCTCTGCGCCCCTTATAAAAATTATGTATTAGCCAATTACATGAATATTTTCAATTTTTTTATTTACTCTACTCTCTCTCTCTCTCTCTAACTTTACCGCTTCTTAACCAATGTAATTTGCGAATGTCTAATGCGTTTGTCTATCAGGCCTGTCGGCATGGCCTGGTACAGCATTTGGAACATTTGTTGTTTTACGGGGCAGACATGGATGGTCGCAATGCGTCCGGTAATAGCCCGTTGCATGTTTGCGCAGTTAACAACCAAGAGGCTTGTGCTAGAATGCTTCTATTTCGCGGCGCACAACGCGGTGCCCAGAACTTTGCCAACCAAACTCCCTATCAGGTAAAAACTAAACAAAAACTAAATTAATTTAAAAGTAGTTTTAGCTGGTACTTTTCTTATAATTACAATCATACTGTTAATAGCTGACTGTAGTTTTGCTTGTAGCTTTATCTTTAATTAATATTGATTAATCTAATGTGTGTTACTTTGAGCAACAACATAAAATGACGTCTAATGAAAATTTACCATTTGTAACAGGTTGCTGTCATTGCTGGTAACTTGGATCTAGCCGAAATCATAGAGAACTATAAATCCGATGATGTTGGTAAGTAAACATAAGCCTACAAAAATACCATACAGCCATACACACAAATCATGGTATAGTCCAATCCAACTTGTTCCAAACTTGTGCACAACTCATTCTCATTAATTGACGCAGCATATTCACAACAACTTTGTCGCATCCAACTTCATGACTACCCTACCGTTATTATTTTGTTTTATTTTTCGTCACATTGAGTTTATCATTAAACCTGCTTCAATGTATTCAAATTGATGATGATTTTTCTACAGAAAAACTAAAGAATTGCGGAAAAAAATGCATCAAGAGTTGCGAAGTAATGAATATCTGTAAAGGAAATGGGGATTTGTGGGCACCAGAGTAAAAAGCGTTTTGGTAAAGTAAAAAATCGATTCACATATTGTATAGGCTGGATTCATATATTCGGATATACTATATATGATATTGTGAACCAATTGTGAGCAAAATTGGCACAATGTGTAATGTAAAAAACTAAACTGACACATATTTAGCTGCGAAATTGAAAAAGTAATGATTTTTTACTGTAATTCCTTCAAATAACAATTAATTTCGGTGATCCACATCTGCTATGACTTCCGTGACGACTTCATTTTTTTCTGATTTTGCACACATTCAAAATTCTGATGCGTCGTTATGTTATGCAGCTGACTAAATATGATTTTATGTCCAATTTATACTCATGTTGGAGCGCTGGAACAAATGAAAAGCGCAAGCTCTGCTTTCTCCTCAGAGCGTAACGTAAGATATGTAGCCGCTCATCAAGTGACGAACTCTGCACAGATCAGCTCCCTGCTTATAAGGGTGAGGCACACACTAGGGAATTCGCCAACAATTGGTTTTTTTTAAAATGAAATTTTAAAATACGTTGCTGTGTTTTACTCGACGAAATGCACCATGTAACTTGAAAGTAAATATTTTAACACCGAGCTATCTTAAATCATTGAAATATTCATTTGGTTTAAACATTTATTTGTTTTTATTTTGAAAGCCCCTCTACTCAATCTATTACTGCATATCGGTTCGTATACCATAGTTTTGTTTATTATTATCAAACATTGTAGTTTTTGCTTTTGAAACAAAGAAGCTCAAACTTAAATTCCTGATCCCAATTCATAAACCACTGTCAGCGTAAAAACGCATAAAAACAATCGTCCATAATCATGAAATCAACAAAATCATTGCGTTCAGATTTCAACTCATATCAATGTACACCACATAAACGTTCTCTATATAGAAAGTAATTATATATATGTATGTAATACCATCATAATCGTCATATGTATGTAACACGTTTTTATATTTGCATCGCATATTTTTGCATTTGCTTGCCAATTTTTATGAGAATCACCTAACTAGTTGAAACTTTTTCTAGTACTTGTTTGCCTTGTTTTTTGAGCCATTTTGTGGCTGCCTTGTTCCATATTTTATTACACTTTTAAAGCATTTTCGATTTGCCAAACTTAATCGTTTATTTGGTACTATAAACTATACTACTATTGCCTTGTCTATAGTGAGTTTGTTATATAGACATTGTTAGAATGTCATTTGTTGCATTTTATATTGTTTCTTAAGCGCCCTAACACTTGAAGTTGGATTTAAAGTAAGTAAAATCAGTGTTTAGTGTTTATAGAACTCGAGTTCTAAATGGAAAGATGCAGCTAAGCTAGTATACTTCTAGTATAAATACATATGGCAGAGGAAAAGCGCAGCAGCAGGCTCTTATGTTGATTTTATTAAAATTAAGTTTTTTATTTGCATTTGTTGCTATAAATTAAACCCTCCAATAGATTGAGTAGAGAGCATTGCTGGAATACTCAGCCAGCGTTGGCAAAAAAAACGGACCAGAGAGTTAAATGTGACAAAAAGACTACACAACTCCCTACCAAACCCAACCCATACTTTACCTAAAAAAAACACACACACATACAAACCCTAACTGTAAACCCTAATAACCACATGCAAGACTAGCAGCCCACATAAACTTAGCGCTTGTACTTCGGGCGTGACCCAACCAAAGATAAACTTCCACAACCACAAATACTACTACTTGCCACAAAATACACACGTATCACACATATAAAGCAAAAACTATCCTTACTCACACCACAGTACCCTTTCGCGGACCGCCACGCTACAATCCGAAGCGACGCTCGGGCATTGGCTGGCTAAATGCCAATGGCTCTGCTCTGATCGCTGCAGCTGGAAGCCTTGGTGGTGTGGCCCATGGCGGCGCTGTTGCTCTGTCAGGCAGCGGTAGCGGCAATAACAGTCTGATGGGCACATTGTCACGCCATTCAATGTTGTTGCCGCCACCAACGCAGCTAATACAGCCACAGCTGCACACACAGCCCCAACAGCATCAACAGCCCCACCAGCATCTGCATCACCAGCACCACCAGCCGCATCTGCAGTTGCATGGTCCGCCATCGCCTTGCCCGTCCGAGCATATGCCATACAGTTCGGCCAGTTCGAGTTTGTCGGAGGGCTCGTCCGGACATCGCTCTCACGAGGATGACATCAGCATTGTGACAGGTAAAGTGTTGCTACAATTTTTATTTGCATTTTGCGTTTTTAACTCTTAAGTTTATAAACTATAATTTCATTCGCTTTAACGACTGGGTGCATCATGAAGTGTCATAAGAAACTAAAATTATGGGATTATTTGGTTATCTTGGGAAAGCTCTTAAACTTAGCAAAAAAAACAAGTGTTTAATTGGTTTAGTTAGTCGCTTAAGAAAACTTACTAACAAGATAAAGCTTTTAAACTATCACAACTTATTAATAAGTAATTAAGCATGCAAATATTTAAAGCTTAAAAAGCTTTTTAACATCACAAGAGGTTAAGTATGTCAAAATTTATGATAATAATAATAAGTCGTTAAGCATGTGTTACCAATGTTCTTGGGGCAACTATGATTTAGTAGGCAAATGATAAAAGTTGCATGCTACCCACTCACTAACCACCACTAACAACCACCCCAAGCCAAATCCATATACTACATTTTCCGTTGCTCGTAATGCTTTTTCTTGTGTTTTCGCTCTTGATTAACTTTAAATGCTTGGCAAACACCCGCACACACACTCACAATCTCACACTCACACACATACCCACACTCACTCACAAGCGGAACTGCATTTAGCGGCCATCGTGATCCTGTTTTTATTGCAGTCTTTGTATAAACTATTCACTGACACGATTTTCCTAACACACACAGATAAATCACTTGGTGACACCAGCGACATCATCAGCGACTCCTCTGGCGTAGGCACAAATTCGGATTCGGCTGCATGCTCCATTGGCCATCCCAGCACAACCGTTGTATGCATGGAGCCCTATGCTGGCAACACAGTTGGTCACATAAGGCTGCAACCGGGCGATGTTATTGAGGTGGTAGGCAGCACAGATTGCGGTCTGCTAGAGGGATACGTGCGTGGCACCAACCTATCGGGGTTTTTTCCCGCTGACTGCGTGCAGGAGGTGAGCCTGCGTCAGAAGAACATAACCAATGTCATGACGGCCACTACGGGTGTGGCACCGCAGACACAGTCACAACCACAGTCGTCCTATCAGAACTCTCCAGCAGCCTTGACGCTGGGACTGCCGCAAGGCTCACCCCAGCTGAGCATGGGTGGGCACTCGGGTAGCTCTAGTACACTGCTACACCAGCCTCATCAGTCACCTTCGCTTTCTATGAACAGCGATGGTTCGTGCCAGCAGCAGGACCATGGAGTAGGCAATGGAAGTATCGGAGGACAGGCGTTAAGTAACAATTCTATTGGTCAGTATAGCAGCGCCACTGCACCGCGCGTCAAAAAGAGGTGAGTCGGGTGTCTTGTTAATCTAGATTCCAATTAATATGTTGTACCTTGCAGCGTCTACAACGAGCCACGCACTGTCGTGCTCCATCGTGCAAAACGCGGCTTCGGTTTCATTCTGCGCGGTGCCAAAGCATCCTCCCAGTTGATGCAGCTGCGCCCATCCGATCGTTTTCCGGCATTGCAATACTTGGACGACGTGGATCCAGGTGGTGTGGCAGACATGGCCGGTCTACGACCGGGCGACTTTTTGCTGACCATCAACGGGGAGGATATTAGTGCCGCCTCGCATGAAAAGGTCGTTGAGATGATACGCTCCGCTGGCGCCTTAGTTACCTTGACAGTCATTTCGCCACACTTTCCAAACCAGATGCAAGCGAGTGCACAATACTTGCCCAGTAATGCACGTGCTGGCAGCCAACACTTGTCCAGCGGACCCAGCACGCCACAAAGCGCGCATCGTCAGTGTGCCACATTGCCGCGCAAAATGGGACCAGGTCAAGCAGGTGCTGGTGGCAGTGTACGCATGGCACCTATGCCTCCACGGCGAGACCCAAAGACCACATTGAGTGTGGGTCGTGCGCGTGCCAAGTCTATGGTTGCTGGCCTAGAGAATGGCGGCGAAAAAGAGGATGATGATGTGCCGCATACCAAATCTTCCTCGGTGGAGTCCATTGTTACTCCTACACCTACGCATCCAGGAACACCAGTGCAGCTGCGCACAGCGAGCATTAAGGCACGACCCACATCTAGTCGTATAACAGCTGCCGAATTAGAGGAACTCTTCCAGCGGCAGCAGGGAGAAGGCAATGCCGATGGGGCAAATCGTTATTCCACCATGATGACCACATCGCGTTTCCAGTCCGGCACGGACAGTGGCGCAGCTACTCCGCCGGCCAGTAATAACTCACCCATGCGTGCTGGCCCTTTGGTCTACGGTAGCGTGGCAGAAATGAAGCGAAAGACGGCCAAGACCAAGCATGGCAGTGGCACATTGCGTGGCAAACCGGTGGCTACACCTACGGTGGGAGGAGCTGGTGGTCATGACCTGAAACGTTTCCACTCTACACCCGACTTGAACACGCAACTGCATGGCTCAGCTTCATCCATATGGCAGGCTGTAGGCAAGGCACATCACTCCCAGGATGATGTGGCTACGCTGCATGCCTCACTGCAGCGCTTAAATACCAGCGACAGCAAGGCGGCAGCAGCAGCCGCTCCGCTGCCACCACCTAATCATCCACCACCACCACCGCCAGTTGGTCAAGTGGTTAAGGTTGAAACTCGCAGCAACACCTCAGAGTACGAGAGCACCGTTTCGCTGCAGCAAAAGCTGAAGAAGAATGATGCCGTGACCTCGGCAGCCATTGATGGCGTGCAATCCAGCTTCAATCCATCGGCAAATGCCAAGATCTATGCTTCACCACAGGAGCTACGCAATGTGATGGCCTGGAAGCTGCGTCAAGCGCAGGAGAAGCCGCAGGTGGGTGTCACCCAAGCTCCTGCACCACCACCACCAGTTGCGCCTCTTAGTCAATATGCTGCACCTACGCAGTTGCGCGCTCAAGTGTCTGGCGGCAACAATGGCTCTCACTATGCGGCGCCTCAAGTGCAACAGCCGCCGCCTATACAACAGCAGCAAGCCGCTCCAACGGCGCCTCCAGTACCACAACCAACAGCTCAGCCGGTACAAAATGGCACTGCGGCGGTTGCGCCAACAGGCACATCAGCACCACCCATACCAGAGCCAGACTACAGCTGCAGTGAATCGGATGGCGAAGATGAAAACTCCATTTTAGTGGCACGCAACACCAAACTCAATGAAAAGATTGCGCTCTTCGATGTGCCAGAGACTAGTGGCAACAGTCAGGCCAGGTAAGTGCTCATAAATATGCTTTTCATTTCGCTACAACTTGTAAACCTTTTCAGTGGCAGCAGTTCGGGCTCTGGCAGTGCCTCTATCTCTCACTCCCTATCCGTAGAGGAGATACAACGCATACGCAGCAATCTCAAGACCTCAAAATCTTCACCAAATGGTTTTCTCAAAAATGAGCAGGAACAGTCAACACCAGCAGCTGCTGCAGCTAGCAATCAACTTACGGCCAATGGCCGTGCTGGACCGGAGGAGGAGTGTGACAACAGCTCGTCCGGCGTCAGCAGCGATCAGGAAATGCTGGCCAGCGGGGTTAAGCTCACGGATACTATTAAAAAGAAGCCTAGCGTGACCATTGTCGAAGAGCCCAAGACCATACCCAATCGCTCGACTGAAGAGGAGCCGAAACAGCAGCCAAAGCCAGCGGCTACATCTACTGCTATAACCACAACATTACCACAAGCCAAAACTACCATTACCATTGGTGGTGGTGGCGCCACCTCAGCTACTGGCGTCAACACCAATGTTGCACATGCTACAGCGGCTTACGAGGCTGCTGCTAAGCAGACTTCAGCCAACAATTTGAACAATAATGCCAACAAGAACAATAACAACAACAGTGCGATTCAGACCAGCAACAACACAACCACCACAGTGACCGTGAAGCAAATGGTGCAGCAGCAGCATGCACCAGTCATACAGCAACAGCAGCAGAAATTGACTAGCAAGGCACCCGCCCAAGGCAGCAAGCTACTGCAGCAGACCAACACCAAGTTAGCCGCAGCCGGCATCGCTGCAAACGTAAGTTCATCTGGTCCGCAAGTGCTAGGTCGCATACCCAGTCACCATCACCAGCATCAGGCTAATCCCAATCAGAAGCTGATTGCCACTCAGCAGCAAATACTACAGCAACAACAACAGCAACTCGCTCATCAGCAACACTTGCAGCAGATACTCAAGGCAAAGGCGGCAGCTGCTGGTGGAGCTACCAACACGGCAGCGCTGGTGGCCAAGCAGCAGCAGCAGCTGCACAAGGGTTTAAGCAGTGGTAACGATTCGGAGCTCGAGCAACGTTCTGATCTGGAGGATGAAGATGGTGATCTCAGTCCCTCGCCGCCGGCCAAGGCCTTTCAGCGCCACAATTCATTGACGCGCAAGCAGGCCGCGGCTATTGCCATGCAACGCGGCGTAACCCGCAATCCGGCCGTGTCGCTGGTGCAGCTGCCGCCACCGCTTGAGGCAGACAGCGATGGCGAGTTGACGGCTCCGTTGCCCACGCACCTTGTGGGCGTGCTAACGCCCGGCGGCGGCACGCATATGCTGCCCGTGGGCCATCTGGTAGCAGGTGTGGCTGGCGTTGCCCCAGGCGCTGCTGTAGCAGCTGTGGCGCAGCCGGGTAACAACAATCTGCAGATGTGCACGGAAAACTTAGTGCTAGCACCACCGCCGCAGTTCTGCGATTGCAATGATGCCAAGCACGCACCACAGCTGCCAGCACAATATATACAGCAGCAACAGCAGCAGCAGCTGCATCTGCAGCAGCAGCAGTTGTTACAGCAACGTCAGCAGCAGCTACAAATGCTGCAGCAGCAGCAATTGCAGCAACAGCAATTGCAGCAGCAGCATCAACAGCAACAACGTCTGGCTGGTGGCGCTGGTGCTGGTTCAGTTGGCACCTTGGGCAGAGTACGCATTGTGGGCACCATGCCCAAAACGAATCATCACCGGCTGCATTGAAGCGCTGGTCGACAGACTGACGTACAGTCAGACAGTGGAAATCCATTTGCCAAATCGTTAATTAGTGTTAGCCATTGCCATTCACAACGAATATTTATTGCCACAGCATAGACACGAACCCATACGCTAGCAACTTATGTTGCTAAGCAATGTTGCCTGCAACTTTTACTCCCTCTTGCTTGTGCACCAAAAGGGACTTAAGGGTTTACCTAAATTTCTCGAAAATTATGCATTCGAAGTTCGATAGATTACTCTTAATCACAAAATGGCTTCACTTAAAGCTATACGCATTAGTACAAGTTACACAAAAAAAAGCAAATACAAAATATTCGATATAAGAAATATAAGCGTAAAGTTCGACAGTTCATTTAAATTTCTTATCGCAACTTAATATATAATTGCAACGTCTATAATTTTATTATATTTATTGTGTGTGATATACATTTATGTAAGCAGACAGAGCGCTGCAAACAAGTTTAAAAATATATATATTTGAATCAAGCATAAACGTTAATGCAATATAAATGTAAAATTACAATAATTATGCTATTTTGAATTTCAATGTTAATGAAAACGAACTAAAAATCAGTAACAGTTACAAATTTGAAAGTTAGTAAATTTTTTAGTTTGTTTTCGAAACTGAAGTTGTATTTTGATAAGAAAATTGCCAAATATGCATTTTCTTTTCTAGTTTAAGTTTAATTATATTTAATTTTAACTAAAAAAAAAAGTCGCATCGTCATGCTCGTTTCATATGCAATTTATTCAGCATCCATCCATTTGATTAGCTGGCATTTAACTAACTAACAACTCTAGAAAACAATGCACAAAACAATTACACCTATACTTATGTAACTCACACACAGATACGTTTTATAGTTGGTGTACACGAGACGAAGTAACAATAATATTTGAATTTTCGCATTTGGACGAACTTCCATTCAAGGTCAAGTCAAACGAAAAGTGAAGTAAAAACAGTTTTTAAAAATACTTATACATTTACAATTACATATATGATAGATTGCATATTTTAAAACGATTTCGAAGAAGTAAACTTTTGCTAGTAAAATTTACATAGTATTTACTTTTAACACGTTTTTTGTACAATTGTTTTTTCGGGGCAAAACTTTAACTTGCTAAAGTATTAAAACAAAGGTTTACAAAAAGGCCAGAAAGGTTCTAGAATATGTACTATGTATTTATAGGCACTTAATAGTAATCAATCATCTTACTGCAGCAATGGCATTAAAAAAAAAGAACAAAAAGAGATACAACACGTTATTAGTGCGTATTTATGAGTAACAATTATTATTACTAAGGCTGATTTTTAATGCATATAAATTTCAATATAACGAAATACTATAATTTATAGCGTAAAAATACGTTTTCTGTTCTAGCAAACTGCATGCATATAAGTTAATTGCGTGCAATTAAGCAATTTTTGAATGCATTTCAACAAAGTTATATTCAAAATACTTACCATAGTAATTTGGTTGCCGTAAATTATATTGAGAATTGGCAGGCCGCACCTTTTCATTAGCATCTAAGTGTTAAAAAGTTATTAGACTTGGCAGACCTAGCAACTAATTTTTTAGACTTTAGCACACCTTTTAGTTCCCGCAATAGCTACTAATTAGTTTTAAATTGTTTTTAGTTCAAACTACCCATTCAACTTAGTCCGAAAGCTTGTTTAACTTTAGGCTAAGCTTAAACCCAAGAAAATCCATGTCAAGTGGTGAAGCAAATCCTACCTATGTAAAACTAAAAAAAACATGCATATATAAAATATATACTATGAAGCTATACACATTAACGACAGTTCACATAAATCGTACGCACTATGCGATATGCTAAAAAAAATCTAATTATACACACACACACTCACACATTAATCAAGTTATACACCAATTAGAGCACCTACATAAACACACATTTAAATTATGAAAAATGTATTTAAAAAAAATTATGGAAAAACATTTATTTTAAGTCATAAAATATAATATTATGTATTATGAACATGAATATGAAGGAATCAATAAATATGAATGAAACCCAAAATAAAGTGTGCTAAACTGTAAAAGACATTCCAAGCAAATTTTTCAAAACCCTCGCAAAGCCCAACAACGATTCGTTGACAAAGATTCGTTGATAAAGAATAAAACATATTTATTTTTATTTTAGGAGACAAAGTTAATTTCATATTTAATTTATTTAATTTATAAACAAGCCTCGGCTCTATGAAAGTTGATTAAAGGCAGGCCATGCATTGCAATATCTATATGTATATATAGGATGAACAATCCTACAATTGCTACATTATTGTCATATCTCTTGAAGATTTCGTCCTATCTGAAAAGAGAATTGATAGACCTTGAAAATGGTATTAACAAATCGATTATTCGATATCTTATATTATGAGTTTTAAACGGGTAAAAATGGAAGTGTGGAAGCAACCGTCGCGAGTAAGGGGCAAGTACGAATTCTCGATGCAATAAGTAAGCATAAGAATATATGTATCAGTCAAACTTAATGTAATGACAACATGTTAAATGAGAGGGCAGCAGAGAGCGGGCAGAGCAATGTACAATATTTAGTTACGTTAAAGCGCTCTTGATGCTGCTGCCTTTATGTTTTAAGAGTTTATGTTTAAGAGTTGAGTTTGGCTTGGCTGCTGGACCAAACATCCTCCCCCCGTTGGAAGATTAGGCCTTTCAACCACATCTGCTTTTGGCAGCAGACATAGCTTATTGACGGCGCGCTTAGCTGTTCCATTATGCGTCTTCAGAACAGCAACTCGCGCTACTCAATCCTTGCCAGTGATAGCTAGCGGCCATTTTAGGGGTGGGGAGTTCTCATCCTTAATAAGAACGATGTCGCCGACAACCAGGCTTGGCTGTGGTGCCCGCCACTTAGCGCGTTGCTGGAGGGAGGTTAGGTACTCCTCGCGCCAGCATTTCCAGAAAACTTGCTGCAGATATGATGTGCGTTGTCAGCGATCAAGTCGGGTGAAATTCAATTGAGTCACACCACCAATCAGAAAATGTGCAGGCGTTAGTACGTCCAAATCAGCAGGGTTCTCTGAAATTGGAAGTAACCATGGAGAATTAATTATAGCGGAGATGGCCCAACAGATCGATAGAAATCGTGTTTTGCGGATTTTACGGCAGCCTTCCATAGACCACCAAAGTGCAGAATGAACTTCTAGTCAATATTGTCGGTGAGGCAGAAGAGATGGACTGCTTTCTGATGCTCTTTGCTGAGAAACAGATGGCTCAACTCACAGAGCTCATTCCTAGCGCCGACAAAGTTGGTTGCGTTATCGGACCAAATGATGGCGGGCCGTCCTCGAGCTGCTATAAAGCGCTTGAGAGCAGCAATAAATGTAGGAGTCGATAGATCCTGGACTAGTCACATATGCATAGCTTACGTTGTAAAGCATATGAAAATGCACACGTAGCATTTTTGTGGCTGTTTGTTTCGTCCATCAGGTTTGAAGTAATATGGACCGCAGTAGTTTACGCCTGTGACTGTAAACGCAGCAGAAGGATCTACACGCTCCTTAGGAAGATCTGCCATCACGTGTTCTAGAAGTCGAGGCTTGGCCCGAAAGCATTTCACACATTTGTTTACCACACGAGCCACCGTGCTTCTTCCACCAATAGGCCAATATTGCAAACGTAATGTTGCCAATAAAGCGCGAGGGCCAGCGTGCAAGTTTTGTTGGTGAAAATGTGTAATGAGCGAGCTTGTAACTGGATGCTTCCTCGGCAAGATGATTGGGTGGCGAGCATCAAACCCGAGCATCGAATTTTCCAGTCGTCCGCCAACACGCAAAAGGCCAAAGTCATCTATAAATGGTGAAAGTGAAATTAGATTTAACAGACTTTTTTGATTGAAGCTCCTTCAAATCAGACCAAAGATGCGAACGTTGAACAATTCGAAGAAGCAGGCGTTGGCCATTGTGAACATCGGATACGGTTAGGCCAGGAGTTTGAATACGATGTATGAACTTGTGTACGTAGCCGAAAATTCGTTGCATTGTGGGGTAAGAGTTAATGTATTTTCTTTCCTTGGCGATATCGATGTGAGGAGATGCTGCAAGCAAAACCGATTTGCGAATCTCCAATAGTGGTTTTTGAGCTATGCAAGGCGCAGGCCATTCGTTTTTGCTGCATCGTAGAAATGTGGGGCCATGAAGCCACAGCTCAGAAGAGATAAGCTCGCTTGGTAGAGCTCCTCTCGAGAGAACGTCGGCAAGGTTGAATCCATTCCATGCCAGCTGTGAGTTGTGGGATTGTGGAGACACGATTGGCAACAAAAACGTTGAATTTTGATGGCTCATCATTGATCCAAGATAAGGCTACGGTTGAATCGCACCAGCAATAATACCTGCAGAAAAATAACTCCATTTTTGAAAGCTCATGCATTACTTGTGCTAACAAGTAGTGGGCACGGTTATCGTCTTTAATGGAGCCACACGAGATTTTGAGCAAAATAGCTGAGCACTGTATTCCTCATGCAACTTTGAAACCAGGTATGCTCCATAAGCATCGATGCTGCTCATGATCGATGTGCGCATCTGGCACCAATTCTAGCCGTGGGAAGGTTGCATGCTGAACGCTACTGAAGTGCTCACACATGCTGAGCCATGTAGTGCTTAGCGAAGCCGGCAAGCTCTCGTCCCAGTCCAGCTTTTCTTTCCATACCTCCTGAAGAAATACTTTGGCTTTGGTGATGACAGGTCCAATTAGACCAAGCGGATCGTAGAATCGAGCTATTGCTGAAAGAACAGAGCGCTTATTAGGCTTGCTTAAAGTTACAACTGGCGTGAATGAAAAAAAGAGATTATCTGATGCAGGGTCCCATGCAAGGCCAAGGGTATTTGTTATGTCACTGCCGTCATAAAATTTCAAGAATGTTTCCTTGTCTGTAGGAGATTGTTTTCAGAACAGTAGGGTCATTGGAACACCATTTTCGTAAAATAAAATTACCCTCAGCTAACAGCGCGTTTGTTTGCCTCATTATTTGGGCAACGTTTTGTATGGAGTTGCCACCTGTAATGAGATCGTCCACGTAAAAATTTCGTTGTAGAACTTGCGAGCCAATAGGAATCGAAGATTGCTCATCCATAGCTACTTGCTGCATTGCACGAACTGACAAGAACGAAGCGGGCTTGGTGCCGTAAGTGACTGTGTCTAATTTGTATACCTGCAGCTCTTCGTCTTGAGAATCACGCCACAAGATGCATTGAAAGTACGAGTCAGGCTCTGCCATGCGTACACAGCGGTACATTTTACAAATGTCGCCTGTGAGAATTGGAAAGGTGCGGAATCTTAATAGTGTTTTGTACAGCTTGGGTTGTATAGTCGGGCCGGCCATCAGCAACTCATTTAACGAATATTCAGATGATGTTGCCGCAGAACCATCAAAAACGACGCGAAGTTTAGTCGTAGTGCTATCCTCCCATAAGTCGGGACTGCCTTTAAATGGCAACTGCACGGACTATTCTCCAGTAGTTAGCCTAGAAAATGTTGCTTTGAAATGAGCTTCGCACTCAATTTCTTCTCTAGTTGAGACTGCCAGGGGATCGCAGCAGCTTTCGGTTTCCCAAAATTTACGAACAAGCTCCTCGACTCGAACAATGGACTCTGACTCTGAGCGACGTTCAGCGTTAGATGCAATGATTGTAGTGTAATACAGGTTTCAAATCCATCTGTAGCAAAGTTAGAGTCACCAATGCCGGACACAAGAACAGATGACTTGACCCTTTTTAATTTTAGTTGGTGAGCAAGTCGAGCAGTGCTCGGCATGGCACCAATGTGCCTGTGCGATTTTTAATAAGCAAAATGGCAGTAGCTAAGAGCACAGTGTCAGAAAAGAGATTCTTGGCAGCGAGAGCTGTAGAGGAGACGGGCGTATTTGCAATCATGGAGCTTTGGGAAGTTGTTAGAATTGTGGAACCAGACGTTTGAACGGGTTGGAAGTTGACGCACGCATCTGACGGCGTCGAGTTGCCGAGATGCAGTAATGTGTGATGCTTGTTGTTGCAAATTCTGCAGAAATGGGCTTTTGAGCTTCCTTGAGGCGTAACCCACGAGATAAATTTTCATAGCGTGAACAGTGACCAATTGTATGGCCAGCATCGTCACAGAATATGCAACCAGAAACAGTAGTGTTAGTAACCACAAAGGATTTATGTGGCGGGTTAGTAGATTTACTAATCTTGCCCACCTGAGAACCACGCGTACGTGTTGCCATGGCATATTCCACAGTCTCCATTGTCTGACAGCGACGCTCCAGAAACTTTGCTAGTTGATCTCACGTAGGTAGTTTATCCATAGGTAACGACTCCTCCCATTTGGTTTGCGTTGAGCTGTCAACCTTTTGAAGCAATCCATGTATAATGAAGCTGTTGGAGATGTGCGAGTTGAATTTGTCTGACAGCAACCGCAACTTGCTGACTGACACAGAGTCAATAATCTTAAGCCCCAGAATCTCTGTTATGTGTGCCTGGAAAATTAAACGTTTATTATCAAAGCGTTTTTTAAGTAAATCTAATGCTGTTTCATAATTATCATTGCAAAGGTCCAGTGATCGAATTGTGTCCAACGCAGCTCCTTTGAGGCATGATCGAAGATGCTGCAACTTTTCAATGTTTGTCAGCTCAGCATCCCTGTCCATGATCGTAGCAAACATTGAGAATGAATCTGCCCACTTGCTATAACCACCGCTGAACGTGGACGGGCAGTTTAAGCTCTGGCAGCCGAGACTTCGAATTTACAATGACAAAAGGCTGTTGCTCAGACGTGCACTCGCGTATCATTGTAGTGCATCCTGGGTTCTGGTGTTGACTATTACGCCTATTAAGGTGAGAGCATATGCGCGCCTTTGATTCAATAACTTGAACCTATCAAAATCTCTGCTTAGTTTGCTACCAATTTCTTCAATGCTTAACTCCTCGAGGCTGTCATGTGCCTTGTCAAAAGACTTTTTTAGGTTATCAAACATGCACTGGCAGGAAACTAGCTGGTCATCACTCATGGTGATCATATTGTCACCAACAAGAGAAGCTTGCCCTTCCAATGCATGCCGATATATTGTTTCAACTTGGCGTTTGAGCACAGTCACTTTATTAATTTGCGA
Organism: Chymomyza caudatula; assembly: GCA_035041775.1. Taxonomy (NCBI): domain Eukaryota; kingdom Metazoa; phylum Arthropoda; class Insecta; order Diptera; family Drosophilidae; genus Chymomyza; species Chymomyza caudatula. The sequence goes on along the minus strand of JAWNKW010000200.1, from coordinate 453,667 downwards.
TAGATATTTCGTTTTCGATCATATTGCGCGTCACAACAAATCACCCTGTATTTGTAGCGGTTATTGTTCAATGTCACAAGTGAAAAACGAAGAAGTGACAATGCACCAAGGTCAACGTCCGTTCTAAGAAGGCGCAAAGCGAAGGTGCGAAATGTAACGGCAGTTGTAACTAACGGGTGTTCGTAAGTAGCTATATGTGTATATATGTACCATATATGAGTTGCGGCACTGTCGCGTGATCTTATGTACTTATGTATGCAGGAATAGGTATATAAAAATTTGTTTTAATAATGTTCCAGACCTAACTCTGGAGGTACGATTCCTTCCCTGTTTTGCAACTTAACTCCAATTGTTAAATGTGTGCGTGTAGGTGTGTGTAAAATTATTGTTCTGTGCTTGTGATCTGTTCGCTTTGACTGTTTTAATAAGAGTGACCTATACTAAGGAGGGAAAAAGTGCCCATTCGCAATGGACTTATGAAGGTTTCCAGACTTTGACTTTATGTGACTTAACATTAAATGATTTATTTAAATGTTAATGTTTGGATATAAGTGTTTCTACTCGGATCAGTAGAAACAACAACAGATTATGCGCGCACTTAGATATATAACTAATAACTTTGCTATAAGTATATATGTATGAGGTTATATGTGCAAGATTTGTATACTTTTTAAATCACTTTTATGTTTTAACAACCCTTGCACCTGCAATTAATTATAGTTTAGCTTTAAAATATTGGCCAAATCTCGCCGGGGCCTCCAAAATGTTGAGTCACCGAGCTTTTTTGAGGTGGCTATATTTAAAAATTAATTGCGGAGTGGTTTGTGTTTAGTAAATGTTGTGTATTTATTAATGTTTTGTATTGTGTTTGTAGGTGTGCATGTTATTTGACAATGTTTAATGTTTAGATTGTGCGTTCAAAGTTAGCGAGTAAGCAGTAGTGACCGTCGCGAGTAAGAGTGCAAGTACGAATCTTCGATGCAATAAGTAAGCATAAGAATATATGTAACAGTCAAACTTAATGCAATGTACAATATTTAGTTACGTTAAAGCGCTCTTGCGACTGCTGCCTTTATGTTTTAAGGATTTATGTCGTTGGCTGATGAGCCAACATTTAGGAGTTGAGTTTGGCTTGGCTGCTGGAGCAAACACCCTCAATTTTCCAACTTTGACGGCTGTTTAATGCAAAAACTTTCTAAAAGTGCATTCAATTTCAAAGATATTGATTTCTCGATCGATAAAATCGCACAGTGTTATTATTGGAAATTGGTTTGTTTACTAAGTCATGCAAAAGTTATGGTAAAAATCGAAAATCATTACATGTAGGGGTGTTCAACAGAATTCGATCTGTTTTTTATTTGGTTTGCATAGAATTTTCTACCTGTATGTATGCGTATATCCTTGTACATCCTTGAGAGTAAGGTAATTTATACAGTTGCCGATAAACTTAGCTAATTTCGCTCCATAGTTTGCTATTTTGAAATAAAACACAATAATAATTTATTTACAAAAGTAATATTTTTACTATTTTATTTTGTTGCTTCTTTCTTGATTCGTTTTTTGTTTTGTAACTTTAAAAGAAAATCTACAAATATTTAGCTTTTCTTGCCAACATTTCAATCGTTTGCGATTTGTTGACACAAAACTGTCGCTAATCGCAAAGCACGGGAAAACAGCAAACAGATAAGACTTAACGGCTCAAGCAATTTGGCTTAATCAATTCAAATTCAAAGGAAGATTATGTAACAGCGATTCTTGATACATTTTGGCTTTATACAAACTTTTTTTTGCATTTGGTTTACTTTTGTGTGATTTTGTGCTTTAATGTTAGTTATTTCTATTTTTTAGTATTCATTTCAGCTGTTTGTTGGTTTATACTGTAGCAAAAACGATATTGATTTAGTTATAAATCGATTTTTATAATGTATTTTGCCGTGATTAATTTCAAGTTTTGCTTCTTTGCTTGATCGTTGATCGGTTTGTTTGCATGCATTTCAAAATTGTGTTTATGTATATAGTAATAATAATATGCGTGTGTGTATGTATATAATATATAATTTGTATTTAATAATAATGTATATATAATTTGCGTATTAATCAATAATTATAAACAAATTGTTTTTACTGTATAATTAATTACAAACTACAATCTGCATTTTCGTTTACTGCTCTTCTATTATAATATAATTGTTATAATCGTTCTTTTTATTATTATTATGTTTTTGTTTGTTTGCGGCTTAAATACTTTTTGCTAGCCCTTTAAATTTATCATTCATTGCTGTTTTCAAAATGGAGTTGTATGCTTTCCAATTGCCACTAACTTCGCATTGATGCTATTTCTTGAATTTCTAATATGGCTAATTTCGGAACTAATTTACGGAATTGCGCTAATGGACCTCAAATATATGCTTGTATGTGAACTTCGATCGGTATATGAATATAATTACTTGCCAGTGTTGCCAGCCTGTCACTTGGTAACGTGGCCGGAGCTTCACTGTAGCTCAGTATATACTTCTGAAAATTATTTTTTCGAGCTGCATTGAATCATAAATATATTTTTGGGCTGTTTATATATGTGTATGTATCAATTTATTTAACAAACTACTAAAGTTAAGAGCTTTATGTTTATATAAGTATTTTTCTTTGTTTTCTTTTTTCACTACCAAAACTGCTACGCGTAATTAATAATAATATTATTTAATTGTAATTGTTGCATACATAATAACTATGTATAAATGTTTATTTTGTTTTTTTTTTTTATATAAAGTTTCAAATATGTTTTCTCAACTTTTTTTCATTTGCGCATTTCGCATTGTTGCTTTGCTTTAAAATTTTTTTTAAACTTAATTGTAAAAAATAATGTACAAGTACAATAATAATAACTGTTTAATGCAACGTATGCGGCAATTTGCATTTCAAAATGTTGCTTTTCAATTTTCCATTTTTTTTTTGCCTTTTGTTTATATATTATTTCCTCTTTTTTTCGATTTGTTTTGCTTGGTTTATGTAAATTTTTTTTTTTTTTCTTTTTTTTTTGTCATTTTGTTAAGCAATAAAAATATCACCAATATTTTTGCTTTTTCGTCCGCATTTCTGCCTGCCTATCCTCTTAATTTCCGTTTCTTAAACTGTTTATTTTGTAAAATTTTCTTTGTCCCCTTTTATATAAAAAAATTAAATAAAACTAAATATAAAATATACAACTATTTTGTGTTTTGCTTTGCTTATTTTTGTTTTTGTTTTAGTTTTTTGTTTTCTTTTGTTTTTTCTTTATGCTAGTTTGTTTTTCTTAAGTAAAATGTAACGGCGCTGCGGCTGCTGGGAAATGGGCCAAGTTTTTGGAAGGGAGTTCCAGGCAAGGCAAGGCATTTATTTGTATTTGTATTTTAAGTACAAGTGCTTAAGTTCCAAGTTCACGCCTACTCTCTGCCACTTTTTTGCTTCTCCCGCCTCTCTCTCTCACACACACATTTAAAGTACTGGCGATTACTTTTTAGCTTAGGTAGAAGATTTGCATATGGAATGTCTGCGAACTCGCCGCTGTAACTGTAAATCCTCCCAGCACCCATTTCAACCCACACCTTCCGCTGACCTTGGACCGTAACTAACTGCTTCATCGTCATCGTTTGTGTCTTCCGTCGTCTGGCTAGGCAGATTGCGCATACAGTGTAAATGGCTAATAATACGTAGAGCCCCCAAAAAAAATTAGAGTACATCGACATCGATACGCGAAATTAAGAGTATAAATTCATACAAATAACAAACAAAATATAAAAACAATGCGCGAACGCTTGGACAACATCATCATAGTCCTTCCAGGCAACGCTGAACAGAGAAAACACAACTCCCAATAACAACAACAACAAAAACAGGCAACAATGTGTGCACGAGGCAACTACAACTGATACAACAACTCCAAAACTTAAATCTTTTTTGTTCAGTATCTCTCTAACTATTGCAAAATATCCTGCAGATTAAAGTTGTCGTTGTCCAGTGAGTTGATCAGATCCTGTGTTGAGAAGTTGCCGCTGTCCACGGGCAGATTATCAAGGAATTCGAGACACAAGTCATTCGAGTTGGCCACAACCGAATTGATCGTCTGGCTAATTGAACTGGCACTGGCAATTGTTGCCGAGTTACCTCCACCTGCTCCCTGCGCCACTACGTTCTGTCCTCCGGCATTGTTATTGCTGGGTGCACTACCGACACCAACTCCGCCACCGCCTTGCGTCATCTGCAGTAGCTGCTGTTGATGCGTTGTCGTGCTGGTGGTCGTCTGTTGAACAAATTGTTGCTGTTGCATGCTTATCTGCTGCTGCTGCGACTGGCTCATGTGCATGCTGGACATTTGCATCTGTGTGATCATGCCGCCTGAACCGGCGCCAACATTTTGCTGCTGCTGCTGCTGTAACAGCTGTTGCATTTGCATGTTGTTGGGTCCGGGGCCAGCACCAGGCACGGCGAGTTGCTGCGATTGCATGTGCTGCTGTTGTTGGCGCATGAGCTGTTGCTGCATCTGCGCAGGAGTCAGTTGCATTTGGCCATTGGAACCGCTCATCATACCGCCGCTGCCAGCGCCGCCATTGCCAGGTGCATTTGGCACACCACTGGGGCCATTGCCCATCGGTCCCGCACCGGCATTGGGCATAAAATTGCCTGCAAATAAGAATGGACATGTTTTAATATCTCTAGTCCGTTTTCTTTAAACCATCGCTTACCGCCATTAAAGCCTCCGGGTCCCTGTCGCATGGCCGGCGAAGGACCGCCAAAGCCCATCTGTGCCTGCTGTTGCTGCTGCTGCGACATCATCATGTGTCGCCATTCCTGCTGCGAACCCATTGGCATGCCATCAGGCGTTACCTGCACATTAGGTGGTCGCTGCTGTGGTCCGCCCATTGGTACTCCTCCACCGCCTTGGCCTCCATAGGGCCCGCCCATGCCGCCACGTGGTCCACTTGCGCCACCACCGCCATGCTGCATATACATGGCCGCATGCTGTGGCCTCATCATGGGTCCAGATGGTGGAATTGGCTGCTGGGTCATCCGACGCATTGCCGCTGCCTGCGCTGCGCTGTTGGGAAAGCGACCGCCGCCTCCCACCGTTTGCTGCATCATCTGCGCCTGCATTAGCTGTGCCTTGGTGGCACTGTACTCTGGCGGCGGTGGACGTGCGCCAGCCATATGCTGCTGCTGCATGGCCTGAGCGCGCATCATTTGCTGCTGTTGCAGGTATTTGGCTTGATTAAGATTGGCTGGACCACCACCAGGTCCAGGACCGCCACCCATCATCATCTGAGCATTAGGACCGGCATTGGGATTCATGGGATTCATCATACCGGCAACACCACCGCCTCCAGGCACTGGACCGCCCATTTGGCCAATGCCAGGCATGCCACTCATTGGTCCGCCCATCTGATTCATTGCACCGTTGTTAGGCACGCCAGCCCCACCGCCACCGCTGCCAGTTGCTCCTGCATTCGCTGCCTGTTGCTGCATAAGCGTGGCCGCATTAGGCATGCCGCCGTTGCCGGGTCCATTATGTGGTCCATTGGGCGCATTGGCATTGGCCGCTGCTTGAGCTTGCGCCGCAGCGGCCGCCTGCGCTTGCGCTTGCGTTTGACGTTGACGCATGTTAGACGGCACCTGTTGCTGCTGTTGCTGTGCTTGGGCTTGGGCTTGAGCAGCGGCAGCTGCTGCTGCCTGTTGTTGTGCCTGCTGCTGCTGTTGCTGGGTAAAGTTCATGCTTTGGCTTTGGGAGAGCGAGAAACCGTCGGAGGGTACTACAAGTAATAAAGCATGTCAACGATAATGAAACAGTTAAAAGTGGGCGTGACAGTTGATTTACCATTTGAATTATTCATATTTTGATTTGGTTGCTGCTGTTGCGCCGCATTGGGTCCACCATTTCCAGGTCCGCCGTTTCCGCCGCCATTATTGCTGGCATTGCCGGCATGCGACTGTTGCTGTGGATTACCCTGGCTGGGTCCATTGCCTGGCTGTTGTTGTTGTTGCTGTTGCTGGGACTGCTGCTGATTGAAGAAGACGCCCTGCTGAGCGGCTACCGAGACGTTGCTCTTCATGTCGCTGCTCAAGTGTAAGTGCTGTCCAGCGGATACCTTAAAAGAAAAACGTAGGAAGGGTTCGAAAGTCAATTTAAATGCAATAACGATTATATATTAGAATTCAAAAGGAGTTTGCTTTACGGTGTATGCCGTGTGAAAAAAAACTTGTGGCTGAGTTGCACTCTTTTTTTTTACAGGGTGCTGGTATTATGCCCATACCGGTATCTGTACTACGGGGGTAGGGGAGATTAGTCGGAAAAGGTCAACATTGTTTGGTTTATAAGCCTAACATGGATCTATGTACCAAATTTGGTAAGCATAAATGTTAACTTTAACATTTCGATAAAATGTAAACTTCTGTTGCAGTTTAAAGGAGGGGAAATTTAACAATATTACCTATGTCTACAAAAGCTTCAATCCGATATTGATAAATTTTATACTACATATGCACAATAAAAGTGTGTATAACTGTGCCAAGTTTCAATTGGATAGCCTTTATGGTGTGGGTTGACGCCACGGAATTCTCTTACGGGGGAAGGTGGTGAGATATCGACATAATTAAACAAACTTGATCTGCGTAGGGAAAATGCGCACCTTTTCGTAAAAATTTGGTGTCTCTAAGTCTGATAGTCTCCGAGAATATCAACTATGTATATCGAATCGACTATTTTCATACTGATCATTTTTGTCCATGTAACTTATAGTCTGCCACGCCTCCTTCTACCTATAACATGCATTGCAGAAATCTATAATACCCTCTTAAACATCTTCGGATGGTTTGGTATGCCAAGTATGTATCCGAAATATAGGTGTTTTTACCGACATTACAGTATGTCGGTAAGAACATTTGATTGAAATTTGGGCAATTATACAGTATTTTTAAAAAATTTAAGGATTAGGGAAGCAACCAGAAGTACATTCACATATAGTCCATTTCCTATTTAATTATATCGACACCATTGGGCGAAATTATCGTTGTAAAATAAGACTGTATGCCTTGTTGGAGGCAATGCATAGAATTCGAACTTTGCACTTTTCAGTGGTTTCCATACCATTCTTTTCAACTCTTCTTCCCACGTTTGCTAATTACACTATACAACAAAAAAAAAACCTACATCTAAATCTTTCTTTTCCGGTAAATCATTTTGGATTTTGTAGCCCCGTTTGCGAACTATCAGTATCGAAAAAAATTTGAGATTTCGAAAGTTGCGAAGTCGGCAATCAGTCATCTCATACATCTTGGGAACCTCATTGAAGTCAAATTCGATGCATAGTGTTATGAACCTGTGCTGCCTTATGTGTCTTTCACACACACATACAATCATAGAGAGCACTTGGCAGCTGACAAAACCCTGCGCTCTACTTTGAAGCTTATTATCGTCGCAGTCTATGTCGCCGCTGAGTTGCTCTTACATTTATTGCTTGTGGGTTTCCTGCCAAACTTTCCACAGCTCTGTCTCACTCTCTCTCCTCATTTTTTCCAACACATTTGCTGCTCTCTATTGCGATACTCATGCATAGAGCATGAGTACATACATTGACACATAAATCTTTTGGCACTTTTTGATAGTCTACTTTAACGGGCAGTTCATGGTTCATATTTCGCCCAGCATCATTCGACCAAACCCCAAAAAGCAACAAATTTGCAATTTATTTGTTATTCTAATGGACCTTAATGCCGTTGGCATCGAAGCCAATAGAAAAGCCGAGGAAACTGGTAGAGGAACGGTAGAGGTACATACTATATGCCACATGCAAAACAAGTAAACAAAAACCACAAGCCTATCGACGATGATCAACCTCCAATTGTGCGGTTTCAACGTCATGCACGTTTTTGTTATTGCTTTTTCTCTATGAGCGCTTCCAGAAGCGTTCAACTGTGAGAAAGCTCACACGCAGTGACTAGGGAAAAGTCGCGAAAGTTTGGCCTACAGCCCAACCATCCTAGTCAGCCTTGCATGGACGCAGTAGCACCTTAACTTAGCATCCATAAATCTTGGCAACACGACGGAGCTGTTGACGTTTAACACAGAGCTAGAATAAAAATGTTGGACAGCCGACGATGAAAACCTCTGCTCATGTGTGTGTGCTTGTGGACTAATACATACATAAAGCTTCGTATAAATGAAGAGCTGTTGGCGACAAAAAGTTAGGATCTATACCCACATAAAAAAGGACGTCATTAAGATATCCTTATAGAGTCCATCGGCTAACAATCTAGCAATGCCTTTATTATGAGTTAACCATACAATTTCAAGACTACTCCATCAATTGCGCGTTTTTTCGTAATTCTTAGCTTACTATAACCTTTTATACAACTGAAATTCGTTATGACATTCTTTAAATACCACTTCATGCCAATCTTTTTAGAGCTACAGAGCTTTCGCTATATATCTATCGAATAATAATTTAGTAAACGAACTATTTTAGTGCAGTTCGTATTCGTATTTTTCCCATTTTTACAAATTACTGACCCCGCTGCACAGTTTTCAAGTGTCAAACTTCTTCTTCTTAACAACCCGTTATCGGGTTACGGCCTGATTTAAATACATTCTTTCATTGGAATTGTGGTTTTACGTGGTGGGCCGAATGTTAGTAAAAGTATCTAAGCTTTGGGCAAGTTTAGCTGGCGAATCCTTTTGTCCAACTTCTCTTCACTAAGTTGTAACTCTGCCCCGTACTTGTTATAACTGCTTGTTGGTTTAATTTATTGGGTTTTTGTGGTTCACGCATTTTCGTTTCTCGCCTATGTGAGTGTGCTCATGGCGTACAATAGACTAATTAAAAGTCATGGACTCGCTCCCATGCTTCCATTGCTGTTGCGTTTTCTAATTGAAGTTTAGTGCCGCGTTTTGGGCACGTTCGCTTTGCCTTTGGCATTGCTCGCTATTTTGCAACCACTCCATAAATCATTTGCATGCAACTCGCTCGGTGAAAGTCGCTCTTTACACGAAGCGAGATTTTCAAGCGAGAAAGTGAAAAATATTTACACTTTTATCAGTGTGGTCTTAGGCCTGGTAAGTCAACCATAGACCAGATATTCGCACTACGCCAAATCCTGGAAAAGACGAATACCAAATCGACACCAACCATATTTTGGTCGATTATAAAGCAGCATTTGATAGCCCGTTGAGGGATCGCGTATATGCCTATCTGTCTGAGTTTGGAATCCCTGCAAAGTTTATGCGACTGCGCAGAATGACGTTAAACAACACACGCAGCTCCGTCAAGGTAGGAAAGATCTTCTCCGACCCTTTTGATACCAAGCGAGGCTTCAGACAAGGCGATGCCCTCTCCTGCAACTTCTTCAGCTTTGTGATGGAGAGTGTGTTGCGAAAGGCCGAAGTAAATAGGAACGGGACTATGTTCTATAAAAGTGTCCAGTTGCTCGCATACGCAGACAATATCGATATCATTGGTCGTACAGAGCGAGCAGTTACTGGAGCCCTTGCGGTTTTTGAAAGAGAATCTGCCGTGTGTGGGTTTGGTTGTTAATGAAAGCAAGACAAAGTATATGTTTTCTTCGAAAAGAGAGACACAGCGGTTGGGAGATTGATGTTGAAAACTATAATTTTGATGTTGTCAAGGATTTCGTCCACCTTGGCACCACCGTCACGATGAAAAACGATGTCAGCATGGATCTCAAGCCGAGAATCACTCTTGACAATAGAGTTTGGTCTCAGTAGGCAAATGAGTAGTAAAGATCACTCCCGCCAGACGAAACTAACACTCTACAAGACGCTCTTCTTCCTGTTTTGCTTTATAGCGCTGAAGCATGTGTGATGTCGCAGTCTGATAAAAATGCCCTAGGAGTGTTTGAGCGGAAAGTACTCCGTAAGTACATACTGCGTTCCTCAAAACATATGTCGTTAAATCATGTCAAGTCATATTTGCCAATAAAGCTGTCGAAACTATCACTCAGTCGTTTCATTTGCAATCTCGAATGTCCTGCCGCACCATGATCACTGCGACTTTGAACACAAGTTCATAGCCGAAGAAATCATTAGAGCAGCTTTCATAAAAAGGCACACATGTCGAGTGAATGGCAACACCGATGCCAACGCCAACAACAGCAAAACCATTGCCATAGCCCACCGGGATGACAGCATACATAAAATATAAATAAAAAAGTTTAAAGGTAACTACGACTAGGTGGCCCTGATAATGGAAACAGGCAGCAGTCAGCGGAAGCAAAGCAGAGGATGTGAAGTGGTGCTGCTCAGGAAGCAAAAAGTCCGGACTGCAATGTGCGAGCTAGGTAAGTCGAGGAAGCGGTCACACGAATGCGGCGTAAATCCTTCGCTATTACCCGGCAGCAGCACGCGCAATCAATATGGCGGCATTGCTGGAGACAAACAGAGCAGCTCCCACACACACACACACACATACAGAGCAAGAGCTTTAAGCAGGAAATGCGCATTTGACAAGCCAAAAAGATTGCCGCACGCTACACACAGATACACACAGATACACACAGACACAGACACACACACCAAGCGCCCCACACAACAAGGGAATGATATTTGAGTAAAGGGCAAGTGTGGGCGCTGTGAGCTCTATTGGTATTGGAATTGGGGGTTCCGGGGGGTAAGGGTGTCTAACATAGTCTTGACAATGATATATGTGAGTATATGTCTGTATTTGTGTATGCTTGTGGTGTGTGTATGTGTGTGTGTGTGTGTGTGTGTGTGTGTGTGTGTGTGTGTGTGTGTGACATGTGTAAGGCACAAAAAGAAAAGGCAAACAGCCAAAAATACAAATGAAAACTCTAAGGCTGCGTCTGTCAAACGCTGAGCTTTTCCTGTTTCTACTCACACTACTTTCAGTTCTTATATACACAAGCAACAACAAAGGCGGGCAATAGTTGAACTCATGCGCAACTGTACCCCAAATATTGCAAAAAACTTGTTGCCTGTTACTTAAAATAATTGAAAAACTTGCTTTAAAAAACAGACGCTTTCCCACAACCCACAGTTGCGAATTGCTGCCCTGGCTGGGATGCTCCTGGTAGCCAGTCGAGCAGAAAATCTACAAAATTGTGTGATTAATTGTTACAAGTTTGGACATGGTGAAAATATGCCAAGGCGCCAACTTCTTGCCGGCGCAGTGGAGCAGGTAAAAGGAAGAGCTTAGTTAGTGCCAGATGTTAAGAGAGAGAGAGAGTAAACGGATTGCTGTTGATTGTGATGCTGATTATATTGTCCAGCTGCATGATGATCGATTTGCAAGTCTTAATTAATTAAGGCTTTCGCAGAGACGCCTAAAAGCATGCTGCATTGTTTAAGGCACAAGTTTTAGCCACTGCTTAGCGTGACGCCCCGATAACTAAACTGCTAAAAATCCATAAAACTACATTACTAGTATAATAAGCCAGGCATAGAGTAGACGCCCACTGCATTTGGCATCGGCCCAGGGCAACGACGACGTACTAAGGCACAGTTAGAGCGTCAATGAAATTAGCAAAAGACACGCCTCCCTTAACCCAGGCCACACATGTAGCATGCATCCACCAACTACCCCAATACCGTTTGTCTGTGCGCTGCTTGGCACGGAAGCCAAAAAATCCAATGAAGCCAACAGAATGTACCAGGCAAATACTACATAGATGGGCAGAGGAAGAGGAAGAGACCGACACCAAAAGTAGCCTGGGAGTATGCAGTGCTTGTCTTTAGACTGCCATGGATGGGCTTTGTGTATGTCATTGGATATTTGTGTGACGTCAACTAGCTGCAGCTCTTGAGGTGCTCCACGTTGTGCTCCAACAAAATTATAGCAAACATTCAGCCAGTACCAAGAGAAGTAAAGAGTAGCACTCTCAATCTCATTTGTCGGCGCGATATAGCGTAGCGAATTTAATTGGAAAAAAAACCAACAAGCAATCAAGTTAAATGAGGGAGTTTATCCAGAATTAAGTTGATGGTCATGGATTGAAAAACTTAACAGTTCGAAATTTATTAAAAAATTTGATGGCCCTGTGGCCATTTTTGCCATGAAAATTAAATTTCTGAGAACATTTTTGTATCAATCAAGGTAACTGTCATAGGCGGTCGGGGAGATTTGGCAACATTGTTTGGTATTTAATTTCGCATCTCCTAAGTTTTCCGGATTCAGACTCCTAAGACTACAGCGAGAACGATGTCGGTATGTACATCATTAAGTAGTAAGAACCATTTCCGCCAGATAAAGTGTTAATCTACTGGAACGAGGTACATGAAGCTAAGGCGCCTGGAGTGAAACTTTACATCAGACAGTATACCGCTAACATATTGTTAAGTTTAGTCAAGAAGATGATAATACATATAACGGCACCGAACATTCGTAAACTCAAATTGTTCTGAATATGTCCTACTAGTGCCATCGAAGTAATTCACATACCTACATAAATTCTCGTATCTTAATCAAAACAAATAATAAATTTTAATACGTACATATATGTTTTGATAACTAAGTCAAGGAACTTCAATTTAAGTCAACCACATTTAACGGTTATTTTCAGGTCTATCAAAAATATATTCAGCAGTTGTTTATCCTAAAATTGCAATTCTTTTTGTTAAAAGATTTATATAAGCTCTCTTGGCAAAACCATCGGTCAATACATGCACTTAATGTGTGAGTCTACAAGTCAAGGCTCATTTCAGCCAATAGTTTTTTTGGCATAAATTGTTGCTAAAAATCAACTTTACAGCTAAAAGCGCCATAAATGCTCCATATATCAGCCATGCCATATCATCAGTTGACTTGGTACGCTAAGCGCCGCACAGCAAAGGCCCTCAAAGGATTTGAAGCCAAGTTTAGGGCTAAATGTAAATATGTATGTGTACAAAGTGAAAAACTCAGAAACAAGTGCGTTTCACTACGTAAGTGTGAGTGAGTGTTGCAAAACTTTTGAAACAGTTGCAGAGTGCACAATATGCAGGCAGTAAGTCCAACTCCCACTCTTACGAAGCCCCAAACTGAACCCAAAAGGAACCCTCGCAATGCCATGTCTGTTTGACTGTGGTTGTTACAACTGCAGCTTCATATACATCTATACATGTGTGTGTGTGTGTGTATTTGTGTGAGTGTGTTATATGGCAGCAGCATGTCAATGATCATAAATTAAACTTGCAATAATTATAAATTAAATTTTGGCATAAATGGGCATGAGAGCGCCATATGCAGAACTAACCTAAAGTCACATACTGGCAGAGACAGAGCGAGACAGCAAGAGCAACAACAACGGTATATGTCGTATACTACAACATGTCCGGCAACTGTCCCCTAAATGAACTGCTCTCTGTCGAAAGTGTGTGTATTCATGTGTGGCTCTGCGAGGGAGTGAGTGTGTGTGTGTGTGTGTGTGGGTGGCTGCTTAAATCATTTGGGCGCCTTTATGGTTTTGGATATCCCTTTCGATTTGTGTGTTTGTTTGCTTGATTAAGGACAGGCAGTGGATACGGATCTGCCTGCACACATACGCTCTTACTCACACAAACAAACTCTTGGTCACATACCTACAAATTGTGAAAATTTATGAAAACATTTTAATGGACAGTCTGCTATAGAATGCAACGGGAATGAGCTTGGTTTTTGCTACTGCTGAGTATGAGATTCAAAGTTTCACACTTTTTTTTAGGCACTTAAGTTGATTACAGTGGAAACACTTTAAGCTCGACACTTTATATGGCACTTAAGGGTTCAATATGGTAATCGATTCTTTTTTTTTTTAACCATCGTACATCGTTGTATTTAAGAATTTCTCCTGACAAAAAGCCGAGTCATTTTCGGCTTTGAATTTAGTTAGTGCTGAAACAGTTTTCCATGACATTTCAACCATATACCATTTTTCTATATAACTTGCACACGTTGTTTCTAATTTCGCCTTAATCTAATTAAATTTCAACTGAAATTTCCTCCCTATTAGAACCCACTGTAGTTCTCTATGCTATACCCATTAGTCTATTTTCCATTGTTCCTTGTTATTGTTTCTTACACTTTGTTGCACCTATAAATTATGCATTGTATTTATAGCAAAACATTCGATGTCACTCGTTCGTCGTCTTAATGACTTTTAAATTAAATTTAATTTGCATTTTCATTTTTGCTTATATGCTATTGGTTGTTTGTTATGTTGTTGCTGTTGTTGTTGCCTTTAATTAGCCGCCCGCCTTGCTGTCCATTAAATTGAAATGATTGCAGTTGAATAAATTTTACATTTGCAACAATAATAACAACAACAACAATAGATAGAAACAACAGTTTCAACAGCTTGAGCAAAATTTTCCCCCGTTGCAGCTGTGACCCAATCCCTTTGCATTACATCATATCCCCAGCTGTTTGAAGCCCATTTACCATTCAATATTTCATGTGCACAATAATTAAATTGATAGAAACAGCAACAATAACATTTACTGAGTTGCTGCTAATTGGCCAACTAACGGCATTTCATCACATCGCCAATAATTCAATTAGCAATTGATTTATGTCGCACAACAACTTCCTCAATTTATAAGCGTGCAATGAACACATCATATAAAAATATACATTACAATAAGTAAGTTTTGCCTTTAATTTATAGTATTTATCTACATGATGTTATCTATCTGAGCCGGAATGTGCTGCAAGTGATAAGCACTTGGCCAGTGAACCAATCCGAGGGCTAGTGTCGAGTCCAGAGCAAATATTTTGCTTAAGGGTTAAGTACGAAAATGCATGAATCATGCGAAAAACTTATCATAGATAAAACAGCTGCAAAGAATCAAAATCAAAATAGCAACAAGAAGAGTATAATGCATAATGTCACAGCTGTGGCTGTTCATATAAGTACATGTATGTACTCGTATATATATATATCGAGAAACGCGAGTGAAACGTACGCGAATCGTCAAGTGACTCACCGTTTCTGATATTGACAGATCAGCAGCATTGAGAGCCAGCAGAAAGAACAAAAGATATACTGACAAGTATGTCGCGTATTTTAAAGGTATATTTGGAGATGCCAGCGAAACGTGACTATTGGATGGCTGAAAAAGTGCATTATTCGATGATTCAAGGTTCGTTGCCATACGATTTTCATTGGCAGAAGCTAACTAACTTTTTATTTTATTTCGTATTTTACATATATCATCGACTTAACTGTTCACGCGTACAGGGCAACATTTCTTACAGAGTACTTTTCGCTCAAACACTAAAAGGGCATTTGTATCAGACTGTGATGAGCGTCTTATAGAGTATTAGGTTCGTGTGGCGAGAATGGTATCTACTGAGACCATTGTAGCATCTAATGGCAAGATTGATTCTCCGCTTGAACTCCATCCTTGACAACATCAAAAGAATAGTTTCAATAGCTGTAAAGGCTTCTGTAACTGCTCGCTTATTGCGACCAATGAAATCGATGTCATACGCTATGCGAGCATACCCGTTCCGATGTACATACTTCGGCCTTCGGTCACAAATTCTCCATCACAAAGTTGAAGAGGTTGCAGGCGAAGGCATTGAAGCCTCACTCGGTATCAAAAGGCTCGGAGAAAATATTTCCTACCTTTACGGAGTTGCATGTGTTCAAATGTGCTCAACGTCATTCTGCATAGTCGCACTAACTTTGCAGGGATATTGGACTGCTTTATACATATTCGAAAAAGAGATGGTGGGTGTCGATTTGGTAATCTTACATACATATAGAAATTATTTTATGCAACAATGACAAGAATGATTTATCCTACAGTAGCTAAACCATCTTAGTAGAAGTTTTTTAACCTAATGAATTACAATGTTTAGAACGACAAAATAAACCGATTTAAGTACCCAGCGAAACTCAATATAGCAATAGGTAGATAGATAAAAACTTGTTTCAAAGATAGAAGCACAGACTGTGGTCAAATCACCAATTCAAAATTTAGGAAGAAGTTATCATGCAATACTGAATTCTTCTTTGTCAATCATAAAATAAGCCAGTGAGTGTTGTGAACAAAAATTTCGGACAATAATCAATTTTAAGCAACAAGACTCTTCATTAAAACAAAGATATGTATGTACTAAAATAAACAGCAATTCAAAGATTCTTTCACAATAAGCCTAAAGTTAACACCACCTATACTATCTATACTATATTAAAGTAATAATTTGCTAAGCTTTTAACTATCAGTCAACTTGTTTTGTATGCACCTGTCCAATCACATTTCGTCATTTGTTTGTATGTGTATGTGTATGCATATGTATGCACGTATACGTATAATGTGTGCTTACTTATGTATGCATTGGCTAAAGGTTCAACATTCGTTAATTTTATTTACAGAGTTTTCAAATAGACGCGAACACACACCCAACGACAAAGCAAACAAAAGTGTGAACGACGCGACACGCCGCCAAATTATTGCGAATTGTGCAAATTAAGCTAGTGCCACGCCTCCCGCCCACACTCACTCACAAAAAGGCACAGTTTGGTTTGCATAAAATGCATTGAATTTGCTGCTGTTTGGAAATGTTTTCATTGAATTTTAATGCATATCACAAACGAACCGAAAGAAAAACCATTTTCGCATTGATTTGCACTAAATGTCTGCAATGGGTTGTTAGTAGTTGATGATGAGGACAATCCCGACATTTTGATGCTCTCAACAAATACACGGAAATAGTAAAAACCAAGAAGCATTACTAGTTGGTGTTCTTGTTGTTGTTATTGTTTTTGTTTTTGTTGTTTTATTCAATAATAAGCAAATTAACAATTATAGCAGAAAACAACAATTTGGTAGCTTAGGTCTGCCCAATGTATACTTAACAAGGTAACGTCGTCGTTGAGCGAACGTTCTTAAAATTTTTTGAGAGTCTGAAATAGCGAAAAAGAGAGGCGCAATTTACTCTCGTTGCTGAAAAACACACATACAGTTGTAAACATAGAGCAATGCATACACATATACATATAACATAAACTGAAATAAGGGAATGAAAAACTAAGAAACTGCGCTGCTGACGTCGCAACGACGACGTTAGCTTGTTAAGTATACATTGGATCTCTTTCTCTCTACGCTACAGCTGAGCCCTGGCTTTCTGGTCTACGTATTTACTTCTATCCGGTCAGTCCATTTACATTTTCAATTAGTTAAGCGCAACCACTTTGAAGTGAAGGAAATCCTACCCGCACAGTCAAACTCTCCCCCTCGCATCCTTTTCACACACACACACACACATCTCTTACCTGCTAGTTTTACACTACAATAGTTTTGTAGTGTTGGAAACTCAAAGATCAAAAGTGCTTCTAGCCAATAACAATATAAAATTACACATACGCAACGTTGTCGCCCAGGCCACTGTCATTCTTTGTGTTGACTGGCTGTCTGCACGCCCATTTGTTTGTTGTGGTTCTATGCGCACTTACTCACTCCATCTCGCTCTGTCTCTATCTCTCTCTATCGTGTCCTTTGCAACAACACTAGTTTTAATTGCATACTTCACTGTAGTTTTTGTAGTTGTAGCTTTCGTCGTCATCAAGGTTTTTTTGCCATTAGGCAAAAGTTAAGCTGTATATCAAAAGATGTTGTCACTGTGGCACAACTCCTTTTGCCAGGGGTATGGCAACCCTTTTACACCCACTATACGCCTTGTATTGTATGTTTGTCACCTCGTTGCTTTTTGTCATATGACAAAATTACATTATTATTAGCGTAGCATTATTTGTGGCAACCCTAGCCGTGTGGCTCTAGTTTATCGATTTTCTTGGCGACATGCTGCTGCCGCATTTTGCTGTTGCTGCTGCGACGCTTTGTTGTTGCGGCTGCCACTTCAATTTTTTATTTAAACTATTTTTATATCCCAATGTTTAGGGTTTTGTTCGTTATTATGCCGCAGCGACTAAGCAGATATACTTTATGCTAGTATATAGGATAATTTAAAATTATGTTGCATGCAACAAAGTTGTGCAAAAGCGCATGCAAATATTCTATTCTTTTGATTGACTTAAAATCACTGGTTAGACGAAGCCGAGAAATATAAATGGGAATTAATGGATTCTTGCAATGAGCGAGACTAGTTTTTGGACAAAAGTACTTACTTATTTCCAAGAATTATTTACATTTTTTTTTTTTTAGAGATACTTAAAGCGTTTCGCTAATATAAAAGTTAAGTGAAATAAATCAAATTTCAGACTTTTTGCGGTCTTTGTGTTAAACATAACATATAATTGTATTATTGAGCACATATTCACCAACAACCTTCGGTATCACTGATTGTAGAAGGCGCGCGCAAAGCATAGGTGCCTTGAGGAGTGGCCTACATTAGGCCATAACCCAGTAACGGCTTGTTATGGACAGTTAAGAAGAGAATCGAAAAGATATTCTTAGTCTTAGTTAGTCTTATCTTCATAACAAGTACTTACATATGTCCACATTCTGTAAGGACGTAACCAAGGCAAAATAATTGCAAGAGACGGGCAGTTTGTTTCGATAAAGAAGAACGTATGTTTGCGCCTACATATCAAAATTTAGTCATATGTACAAAAACTGGACTTTGTTTTAGTACATTGGAATGTATTAATATTATTGGTATATGATTGCCTATGTATACATATTCAAGTTTTTTTAATAGTCTGGGAGTGAATTAAAGTAATAATCTTCCATTAACCTTCGCTAGTATACTGTAAAAAAAAAATGTATGCAGACAGTCGGGACGGTGCCCGACACTGAAATACCCTGTACCCTTTTTCTCTCCATAAAAACTAAATCCAGCATTCGGTAAAATGGGAACGAAAGTATTTTCTTTTATGTCTTCAAAATTTGTATTATTTTTTAAGAAAAAATTTAAAAAAAACACTTTTTTTCACGTTTTATAATCTTCTGTATACAGTAAAAATTTTAATACAGTCGGTGGAACAATGATAAAAAAAAAATTTTTTTTTTCTTTTTTTTCCTTAAATATAAGGAAGAAACTTTTTTTTTTATTTTTTAAATTAAGCGGTAACGCGTTAATTTTTCGAACTGAAATTTTTTGTAGAATTTTTTTTCTGTGGTCACTTTTTGCCTTAACCGGCTGTACCCTGTTTCTCTAAATAGTTAGAGATCCAATGGAAACGGCAAAGAAATAGTCTCGTACTTTTGAACTAACAAAAGGCGTAAAAGCATATTTAAAACAGTTTCTAGAAACACTCTGACCCTTTGTTTTCCCGGGATCGATGTCAATTAATACATTTATACAAAGTGCGAACGTATGTATGTGTGTGTGTATAAGTGTATATGATTGTCGCACAATGTGTTGAGAGTCAATAATACGAAAACGATAAAAGTAACTAAATACAACTTTTTGACCACTTGCTGGCAAGGCTTAAATGCTGTTGTTCTTATACTTGTTGTTGAAAAAGTAATTAATTTGATAAAGTGACGCGGCAAAACGATTCTTGCTGCTTATTTGCTGTTGTTCTTGCCACTGCCACAAACTTCAAGATACAAAACGCCAACTGGAGCATTGCCACAGTGTTGGCACTGACCAGCCAGTAAGCTGCTGGCTGGTTGCCCGTTATATTGCCAGCTCGAATATACTTGTTCAAGGTGTTGGCATTAGAGGCATGATGGAGATGTTAAAGGAGAAAGGAAAAGAGAAGGGGCGAAGAGCGTAGCAGCAGGAAAAGCAGACATATTTATGGCAAAATATATAAACAGCAACAGATTGCATTGCCGTTTTGTGGACTTGTGGCTAGTTAATGAAATGAGCTTTTTGTTTGAGATGACCACGCGGCGTATGCGCAATGTGCGCCTATAAGCGCATTACAACTATGGCGACATAGAACACAAACACAGCAACAAGCATAACAATAAAAAGCAATTGTAATGTAGCTAATGTTGTTGTAACTGGCAAATTTGTGTACCAAAGAGGTACCACTCACAAATTGTAATGGAATTCCAAATGCAGTAACTACTATAACTGGCTAACAGAACGTGGAATCTTTGTTTGTTGGCCAGTTGACAATGAGTGTATGTGTGTGTGCGGTGTAGACCAAAAGCTGGTAACGTCTGGCTAGCTTATGTAGCGCATATGCGGCTGCTGCCTTTGACAGTAGACGTTTTTTAGCATATTTGATTGTACTAACTAACCTGCTACATACATTTTTGCAAACATTTTATATGAATTTCGGTCTGAGTGGCATAAAATTTAAACAAATTTTAGACACCTCCATTTACTTCTCGTCTTTGGTTTTTAGCCACGACAAATAAATAAAAACTAATTTGAATATTCAACTACAGCCACTAATATTAAACTTTGGAGTTGGCCTAAACAAATGCGGCTACATGTAAGGCTAGAACAGCCAAGTGAACAGCAAGTACAAAAACAAAAAATAAGAAAGCATTTTGTAAATCTTTTGGCAACCAGTGTCGACCAAAGACTCGACTCCAGTTCAAATCGCTTTTTATGCCTGCCAGCCTATAAATATGCGACGTGAGCTGTTTGCACAACGCACACAGATACTCCACAAACACAACACACACACTCACTTACATGCCCCAAAAAAGTGTGGCATACTTTGCAGCAAGTGGCGAGCAAAGCTGCTGTTGAGTAGACGGAAACGCAGAGACTGTTTGTTTGGCTATGTCCAGATTAGGAAAATTAAACTCAACTTGCTGGCTCAACATATACAGTCAAACCTGCGAAGTTGGCCACCTCCTTAAGTTGCACACTTTTTAGCGAAACCAAAATATATTAGCAGAAAAGTGAAAATTTTTTACCGGACTAATTTGCACCTGCATATTTTGTAAGTTGGCCACTTTTTGAGTGATTTTTGAATTTTGCCAATGCAATTGAACCTGGAAAAATTGACCATCTTAAAACTAACATATAGCAATGATATGTATGAAAATATGAAGGCTGCATTATTAAAACATAAAATTAATCCAAATCAATGGCAAAATTTACAACTGAACGAAATTGGTTGCAGTAAACTCGTTGCTTATAGAAATTTGAATGAAATCCTTCCAGATGGAAGAATTCATTTTTTGAAAATAAAAAGAAAGTCAAAAAAGATTCTCTTAAGTTACATTAGAATTAAAAAGAATGTACACTACTCTTGAAATAAACTTCGACTGCTTTGCAACTATGAATTTAAACTTTAATTTATGTTGTTATGTTATGTTATGTTTATTTACGATTAAACAAATTTTTATGTTAAAAGAAGTCATAATCCATAATATAAAGTTAAATAAACAGTTGGTAACCAACTAAGGCTTTTCCGCACGTTTATTAAAACAACCGAAGTTAGCTAGAAAAAATATAACAACAAAAAAATGACAAAAAAAAATTTCCAAAATTAGTTACTCTTATTATTCCTCTGGCGACCCAACCATAGCGACTAGAGTGCTCAAATTCAATAGGAAAGAAGTTGAAGACATTCCCAATACAAAAACATCGCAGAGTGCTTAAATCGCCGAAAAACATAAAATTAGAGATTATAGTTTTTTGGCCAATCGCGATGCTTTTTTGCGGATAAGTAACAGTTGGTAACCAACTCAGGCTTTTCTGCACGTTTATCAAAACAACCGAAATTAGCTAGGACAAATTTAAACAATAAAAAATGAAAGACCAAAAATTGTGTTAAATTATTTACTCTTATTATTCTTCTGGCGACCCAACTATAGCGACTAGAGTGCTCAATTTCAATAGCAAACTCTTTGAAGTTTTGCCCAACACGATAGAAAAACATTTAGCTTGCTAAAGTCGAAATTACTAAAGTTATTTGACTAACACACTACATTGACAACGACAACGCACAGACAAAAAAACATCTCCAAATCGCCGGAAAAGTTGTCAGAGTGCTTAAATCGTCGAAAAACATAAAATTAGAGATTGTAGTTTTTTGGCCAAAACCAATACTTTTTTGCGGAAAAGTAAAACATAAAATTAATATAAAACTGCTACACACTCATAAGTTGGCCAAAAATTCTAGAACCGTGAGTAGCCAATTTAAGCAGGTTTGACTGTACTTACAGTCAGTAAAAAAGAGAGTACGATAGAGAGAGAGAGAGAGAGAGAGAGTGATTGATAAAGCCAAGCTGGCAAAAAACGCGACAAGATATTAGAAAATAAAATGCAAAAATGGCGTATGCGAAAAATTTTCTTCCTTTAATAATATCCATTAAAATAGATTAAAAACTGAATTATTTATACGCTTATGTACATATATGCATATGTTTATGTATGAATGTATCTTTAGCACTACAACATTGTATGTATGTATAATTTCCCAGGGGGTTACTTTGCTGTTCCTGCTTACTAAAGGGTTTGTTCGCGAAAGGTGAAAGTATTAAAAGTATTTGCCACTTTCCACTTGTCGCGATTCTGTTTCCTTTTCGCGCCTTTTGGTTGTTATATAAGGCAGATTAAAAGGCATAATAATCACACACACATATATGCATATATATATACATAATAATATATGATTCACGCAGAATCACACATCACGTCTTTTAAGCGTGATAGATAAGTAAGGTAGCTACGTGGTTGAGCTTAGCTCACGTAAGTCGCTAGCGCAAATATTAAATAATATTATATTCTTATAACATAAAGATACAAATAAATGAACGACCGTGGAATACCCTGTACCCAGTTTTCTCAAGAAAATCAAATTTTTGTGAAAATTTATGTATTGAATCGGTAAAAGGTAAACATAGTTTTCTTTCTTAGGCTGACACGGGTCTACATACTTAAATTGGTGGCTCTATCATGCGTATTAACACATCTACAAAAAAAGGATTTTGTTGCAGTGTATAGTAGGAAAGGTCTTAAATTGGCACATTATTGTCTATATCTTTTTATTTTTTTACCACACATATATAGTAACAGGATGGGTAAATGTGTCGGGCTTAAATCAGATGGCTTTTATTGTATGAGTTACAATGCATAGTTGGCACAATGGGCAAGGCTGCCTGAGTGCTAGGGATGCTTTAATCTTTCTCTGATGAGCCATCGCACCCACCACAAATCTAATCTACACTGCGTAGTTCTCTTACAGGGAAAGGGGGTGAGAAATCGGCATTATTCGATTGTCTCCGGGATCTAGGTGTTCATACGGAAGAAAATACGTATAGATAGACATGCCTATATCGAGTAGTATATTGCTCTTGATTTTTTTGCTCAGGGAACTTATGATATGACCCGCTTTCTTTTCTCTGTTTCATTTAACAATTCTATAATACTCTCTTACATTATGTATACAGGGTACAGGGTATAAAAACTAAAAGCACCGCAAGAAAAGTAATAGGCATATAAAGATGTTCGTATGGTGGACGCAACACGCTGAGTAACTCATGCGCCGGAAATCAGTTGGGACGCCAGCCAGAGCTAGAAAATGGAAGCGGGGTTATACTTATAAGACTGACAAACCAATTTAAGTACCAAGTAAACACATACACACACATCCATGTGGGTGTCTGCCGGAGAAGTTTTTCAAAGTGACTTAATCAAAGGCGGTTGTATTTGAGTTGTTAAGAGAACATTTAGGCCAAGGCGTATTAAATAGAAAATGAAATGAAGGGGAAAAGAGAGTGTGGAGACTTGGATAATAAATTAGCTGCTCAGTAAAAGATCGGAATATACTCAAGAAGATTAAATGGGATTAATAATATTCAATGAAAGCTTTTATCAGCAGCCTCTAAAGGTTTTGGTGCTTCTAGAGAACTCTCCAAAGTAATATGCTTCAAATCTGATTTGATAGTCTTGCATAACGTAATGGGATGGTGCCTCGACCCAATTGGCGGATGCTTTCAGGATGTGCAGACTGGAGATTACGGAACCGTGTCTCCCGGTCGACGGAAGACAAGGCCGATGCGACCAAGGAAGCGTTCTATCATAGACTGAGTCGGTCTATGACCGCGTGTTTAAACCCAAACACTCGAGGACGTGAGTTCGATTCTCACTTTGACCGCATGTATGTTTGGTTTTACCTTCACCTTATTCCTCTCCCTCTTCATCATCTTCCTATTAATAGGCGTTTCGTTTCCTCACGTTGTTAACATTTTACAAAAGTTGGCTGAGATTTTATGTCATTTTTTGTAGCTCTATGCTTTTTTTCGTAACTAAAAGTAGGCTTTGAGATTTTGTGTCATTTTATGTAGTTTTACGCTTTTTTGCGGGAGAAGTGGTTAAGGTATTGCCACAAAAAAGAGCAGATTTTTTATTCCAATGTCCTATCTATAGGATATACAACAAAATGCAAAACAATTGGTTCAGCGGCTTAGGCGTGAAAGGGGAACAAACAGACGACAGAGTTACCTTCGAATTTATAATATTAGTACAGATTTTAGGAACTTGCACGGTTTTCATACACGGATTTGGTGCTCCCTTTAAGTACAATATTCTTGAATAATTTTCTCTGTGTATACTTGTAACACCTAGAATAAATCCATCCTCAAACCGTTTTGTTTCAATAGAAGAAGATAAGCTCTGCCAACGAGCTTCTGGCGACCAACTATATTGAGTAGACTTCAATATTTAGCCATATGCAATAACCACATGATGTTTAGTCGGTAATGTAAAAATCTTAAAAGTTTTAAGGCATTTGGCTATATACCATACTATATGATTCCAGCGAAATTTTCTATTACACTTCTTTAAATAATATTTGACTATTTTCCAGTCTACTTGTGCATTGGAAAACTATCGCCTAGAGTTTTAAAGAAACTCAGCGACTTACAATAAACAGAAAAGCAATCCCAATTGCCTAGTATCGAATTCCAAAGGAAACACTTAAAGTGCACAGTGCAGCATAACTATCTTCTATCAACACTTTCTAACTTTCGACTCCGCAGTAATAGCCAAAATATACTTTACAGTTAGTAAAGCTACCTTCATTGATTGAACTACCGCAAAACTGATGGAAATATTACGAAACTTCCTAGCAAACAGCCAACAACAAACCATGCCCCAAAAGTATGCAGCAAACCAATTTTCCCCACTCACTTGCCGCTATTGCATATTGCCAAACGCTTCGCCCCTCACATCATCCCACCATTGCAACACACACGAATGGGAATATAAAAGGTAAATAATGTGACCTTTGAGAGCATAAAATGCGTTGTGTAATGGCTGAAGCGGTGCTGAAACCGATGCTAATACAGATATAGACTGTGACTTGGCCGCCATTGGCCTAAAAACAAAATGGCGGCGGCTCAGCGTTTGATAGCATGTGCTAAAGATGGGCGCCAAAATGGTGGGCGAGCAGCATCAAAAGCAATAACAAAAGCGGCAAAAACAAGAACAAAGCAAATATATAGCCGCTTTGAATTATGAATGCAGCAAATAGGCTCAGACCCCCGAAAAGAACAGAACTTGGCATAGATTTTATGTATGCTTTGGCGTTGGAGTCGTGTAATTTGTTGTAAAAGTTTTTGCAGGCCGTAAATATTTTAGGTGATTTTGTAGCAACAAATTAGTGCTAAAGTTTTTGATGATGTTTCCTACTCACACTCCCTCACTCATGCACGCTGATGCTGGCTGTGGTTCCAAACATCGCTTCAATTGCGTAATGGGAAATTTATTGTTTGTGAAATTGAAGATGCTTGACTCAAAGCAACTGTACTGTAGCTTATAGTAGCTCCAGGACTCAGTAATTACAACAAATGGGCAGAGCAGAAGGCAATACGAGCAGCAATACTTTTGCATAACCGTAAAACTTCACATAATCCCGTAGCACATTTCGGACATTTGCTGCTTGCATGTCACACAGATAACAGACGGCGTCCGAAACAACAAAAGCAACAGCAACAGCAACAATAACAAACAGGCTGAGCTACCTTTGGGCACAAACCAAGAACGACAACGACAACGACGAGGACTTCGACGAGGACGACAATGAGGACATAACAAACGAATTATGTCACGATTTTGTTAAACAATTCCAATGTTTTTCTGCTCATCCATTGGTATCTACACCATGCCACCAACTAGAGGAAGCTCTATTACCATCTTGCCACAAGCTGCTTGCCTCCGAAGCGTCCGATGCTTTGTTTTTATTGCCTTGGCGTCGGCGCATTGCCAAAAGAGCAACTACGCGAGAGCGAAGGATGTATGAGCGAGTGAGTGATTCTGTTCGTGCTACAGTTACCGTTACAAATTCAAAATGTGCCGTTGTTATCAGCAGTTATACTTTCAGTCGCTTTGCTGCTGCTCGCCTGCTTGGTCATTATGCACACATACTACAGTTATTTTGGTTTTCCGGTTATAAATTATTTATTGTTCTTTGATTTACATGAAAAGCAGCGACTGTTAGCGCATTACAATGGCCATTTGCCAATTTTCTATCGCTACAATGGTAGCAAGTACTCCAAGCCGAGGGGCTATTTATTGGGGGCTCTTCACCCAACTTCATTAACTCAAATCGCGTTTGTTAAAGTCATAAAAGCGTTTGGGATATGTACATATACATATATTGTATAACATTGTACGGTATATGTATAATTTCCGCACATTTTCACGTTTCGCACATTTCCGTTGCATACTTTTGTGCGCTGAGCGCTGTACGGCATACGCTATGCTCTGGCATTTTTATGGCATGTATTATTTATACAAATTTGTTTCTGCACCCCCAATACTCTGCCACTACAAGCAACCGACAGCGACAGTTGGCCAACTGTCAGCATTGTTGTCACTGCTCCGCGCTACTCCGCGCTGCTCTGCTCTGCTCTGTCGTCTCTGACAGCGTAGCAGCTGACGTCAGCATCGCTGCTGCCAAGGCTTGTTGGTATTTTAACGAGTTAATGCGCCAAAGCCAAAGGACATGCAAATGCGGACATTTTGAATTCATTGAACTTTTACTCGTTGGCGGCAGTCGGCGAAGTTGTCGTTGTCGTTGGCGTTGTTTTTCGGCTGCGTTGCTATTCTAGTCTGCGTCGGCGTCAGCGTTAGCGTCAGCGTTGACGTTGACGTCGACGTCCAGCTCGAAAGTGCTGCGCGAATTTTGTGTGTTGTTTCGAGTGTGCATGAACATGTCCTCTTTGCGTGTGTGTTTGAGTGTGTTTGTTTGTAGTGGGTAAAAAAGCTCGTTAAGCAAATATTTACAAAGGAGATTTATTTTCATTTCGTTTCGTTTCGTTTCGTTTCGTTTGCTGTTGCT
The DNA here is from genome assembly GCA_035041775.1 of Chymomyza caudatula. Taxonomy (NCBI): domain Eukaryota; kingdom Metazoa; phylum Arthropoda; class Insecta; order Diptera; family Drosophilidae; genus Chymomyza; species Chymomyza caudatula. Next base: position 426,541 of record JAWNKW010000200.1, on the reverse strand, counting down.
TGTTGGCTTGTTGCTGCTTTTCTAACTGTCTTTGTTGTTTCTGTAATATGTGCTGTACATTCCACACGCGGCGTGTTCATTTTTTTGCACTCAAGTGTTTTATGAAAATGCGTTCAAGATTGAGAAGTTTGCTTCCGCTTGAACTATATAGCACTAGAGATGCGCGCGTGAACTAATTTTACTTTTCCGCAACAAATTATTGCGATTGCCCGAAAAACTAAAATCTCTAATTTTATGTTTTTCGACGATTTAAGCACTCTGACAACTTTTCCGGCGATTTGGCGATGTTTTTGTGTTGAGCATGTCTTGAAAGGCTTTAGTTGGGTCGCCAAATATTTTTTTTCATTTTGTTGTTTTAATTTGTCGTAGCTAATTTCGGTTATTATGATAAACATCCAACTCAGGCTGGTTACCAACTGTTTATTTCAATTGTTATGGAGCAGCTCATGATTTTTGTGTAGGGATTTTCGAATCTGTTATAAGTTTTCCGTCTCTATCTTTATTTGTTTAATCTTCGTGATTTCTGAAGGGATAGACTTCACTTAACATTTTATGGGTGGGCTTTGGTATATAAAGAGTTTAAAGCTAAACAGCTTATATATTTTTGTTACAGTTTATATGGTGAGAGGTCTAAAATTTGTACATTATTGCCTATATCTTGTAAAGTTTTCATTCACATTTTTTGCTATTCAAACCACACATGCACTGTAACAGAGCATAAATATGCCAAATTTCAATGGTTTTTATAGTGTTCAAGTAAGCCGCGACATGATCCAACAAACTTCATCTGCGTAGTGTAAATTCGCACCTTTTGATAAAACTTTTATGTTTTACTATAAATTATAATACCCTTTTAAACTATATATACCGGCTGTCGTGCGACATGCACCTTAACATACACGTTGTGTTCTGATCAGAAAACGCTTTACATTGTATCGTTTACACAGTCACTTATGCAATTAAAATATTTCACTTGATTTTTCTTTCAGTTTTCCTTAACAACTCCAAACTAAAGTAATTTCACTAAAAGAAAAACAAAAATGCACACATTGAATCTTCATTGTGCGTTCGTAACTTTTACGTGCGTGATTTCAGTATAAACGTGCAAATCCTCTCATTCACAAATTAACAAACGTTATCCTTACTTCGAACTGCTTTTTGATCGCTTTCGAAGGGTTTGCCTGTTAGCTGTTGGCTGTTTTTAATGATTCCTACGTAAATACATCGTTCTTTCCTAATGTGTATATGTTTGTGTGCGTTAAAGACAAGGCCGTTGTTTTGGCCAGCTGACATGTCCGAAACTGATGAGATGCCAGAGATTTGTTTGGGTTGTTCTAAAAATAGATTGCGAGCGTTAATGTTGTTGTTGTTTTCAACGCTCACTTAAAAGTCAATGCGTTGATTTGCAAAGCAAATAAATGATGCCAGGCGTTTGCCTGGTTAGCTAGCATAGCCAACCACTGAAAGCAAATGGTTCCTGCTGCACACTAAATTCCAATCTCAACCGTCAACAAGTTTATCCAATCTGGGGCTTGGCTAACCCCACAAAACAATTCCCCGCTTTAATTTCTCTTTTTTTTCGCAGCAAGTACTCAAGTTGCCGCTGCTGCTTTCCACAACTATTTTTATATGCATAGAGCTCTTTGCTCTGGATGGAAGTGGGCTGGGGTCCAACAGCTAAGCAAAAAGCACTGGTAATGCATGTCCGAAATTCATGGTAAAACTTGAACAGTGTGCTTGGCTTCGGATCTGTTGGACTTTCGCTCGTTTGCTGTGCAAGCTAAAGCGAAAAAAGGATATTTCAGCCGTGTCCTTTTGTAAATGCAAGCCAGCGGCAACAACAACGAGTCATACTTTGGTGGGCGCGCTGGAATCCTTTGCGAATGGGTCATGCTGCTCTCCTTGTCTTCATTGTGCTCATAGTCTCTTTTTTCTGTTTTTCGGGTGTTTTTGATGAAAACTACTCAGCGACATGAAACTTAACTTAAAAAGTTTTGCACTTTCATTTTGTAAATGAAATGTTTTGAGTTTCTTGTTGTTCTTGTTGTTGTCACTGTTTTGTTGTTGTTGCCGTCAGTGCTTCAGTTTCTGCTGCAGCTTTTGAATGTGTTGTGTTTGTTGCTGTTGTGAAAACGCAGGAAAACAATTTGGAGCAAATAATGAATATGGGTTTAGGGTGCGCATATAACCATGCGAAATTGGAGATGTGTTTAGGGTGAGCTTCGGCTTACTATAAGGGTACAACCAAGGGGGTGCTGCAATAATGTTTGCTCGGCCGTAAAGTGCAAATTATAATTTGGTATTTATGAATTTGCAGTTACATATAAGCAAACCACTTGGTTGATATAAACGGGTGAGTTACTTTCGATGATCACGAATTGAGTGTTTTCCAAACAAGAAGTCGAAAAACTATTAGTCAATTTTTTAATTGGTAAATTAGTTGTGGTGAAATGCCATTGTAAGTTAAGCCAAAAAGCTGGATTTCTATAATTATCTTAATATATAAAATCGTTCGTGCAGGGTAAGCGTTAATAAAACTCGAGAACCACTGAACCAAATGATTTCATATTTGGACCATCTATTCGTTTGGTCTGCATTTCTTTTAAGTTTGTATCCGGTAGGTGGACAGGATCAGCAATATTCTTAAGTGACATAATAAATTCATATTATTTATACATATATAGTATATAGCTGGCATTTTAATGTAATTACAATTCACAACTTTGACTAGGTAAACATTTCACTCTGGAATTTTAACAGGGGGAGGTTGCATCGATAAAAATAATTTTAAAAAAATGTGCAAAAAATTGAAATATTAGTTTAACAATAAGCTATCTGGTCTATCCTGGTTAAGCGTAAGGACACTTCGTAGAAAATATAAATGACTCTCCAACCGAAATTTGAAGGAGAGCTCAGTCCAACGTGGGATATTGAAAAGACTTGGGTCGATCTGTTTATCGGCTAATTTTATCCACAGACATGTGAAATATTTCCTCATAAATACTACGTTAAATTAAATCCCAGTTTCTACCAATACAATATTAAATTAGTAATACTAATACATAAAAATATTAATGCAGACAGTAGAAAACCCTATGCTCTTTTTTTATAAACACTAAATACGGTAAAATGGGAACGGAAGTTTCCACTTTCATGTCTTTTTTTATAAGAAGTTCCAATTGACAAGTTTTCCTATTGGGAAGTTGGTTATTATGGGGCTATAATTACGTTTATGCTCGTAAATCCAGTATTCTTGGGCCCATGTCGTCAAATTTTGAAACACTTTTATAAATATATGTGACAATTTTCAAATAAATATTTTGCGGGTGGCTTCTATTGAAAAAAGGTGAATTCAGTTTTAATGATTTAGGTCACAGGAGTCCCCACATCAAATTGTGTAACTCTAGCTCACATTTATCCAAATCTACATATAGTGGAATTTTGCAGTTTATAGGCCAAGGGGGGTGAAATCAACACATTTTTGACTATATCTTTTGACGTATGAATCCGATTTTGATCATTGTTAAAACATAGATGCACATAAATACGACGCAAACCTCTGTTGAGTATCGAGTTAATAGATTCAACGGTGCGGCTTTAAACAACAAAATTCTGCAATGGGGGAAGGGGGTAAGATATCGACTTGATTCGAAAAACTCCACAGCCTTGAGAAAATGAGCATCTTTTGGTAAATTTAGTTTGTTGGAAATCTTATCGACTCGGAATAAGCTGGACCAACACGGACAGACGAACAGACTGAAATGTCTATATCGACTCGACTATTGCTCCTGATCATTTTTGCCCATGGAACATATGGTCTGCCACGCCTCCTTCTGCCTGTTGGTGGCCTTCTACCACTTTGCGTATAGTGTGCAAAAATAATATTCAGCCTTATCAGGTGTGTTTCAAGCATAATTGCTTAGATGAGCTTGATATGAATGATTCAACCCGCAATACGGTCTGAACCGAACTCTAGATATTCAGAGAAAAGTAATTATGCTGCACATAATTTAAATCCTCTCAGGTTTTAAAGAGCTAAAGGCACTAGATATACCGAGTATTATAAGAGGAAAATGGAAAAGGCTTGCTAGAGCACTCGTACATTCATACATCATAATCTTACTGCTGTGAGTAGAAACGATTTCATTCGGCAAGTGAATACCCTAACAAAAAAATAAATAAAAATGAAAATAACAAAATGGCAAATGAAATACTAGAACAACAACAAAAGAATATAAAGGCAAACCAAGACCAACTACTATTAACTTTTTCGTTGCTGACAGAACTCCTCTTGGTTCAAAAAAATCGTTGGCCAAAGAGTAGCGCAGCACGTAATGAAAATGGCGCACGACGCTTTTTGACGATTGCGACGATGCTTTGCCAAGGAGCACATGGACCCAGCCCCCGGAACTGGTCCAACAGGGTTCTGCTCAGCTCATACGAGTAGCGCACACGAGTGCTACAGCCGAGGCACTAAGCCCGAACGGCAATCGCATGACAATTTTATGAACAGATGTGTGGTAAAATTAATGGACACAGATAAAGCTGGCGCGGCAACAGCGAGTGTCTGAGTAGAGTTAAACGGCTGCCAAAGGCTATGTTGAGTGAGCAAATGAGTGAATGAGAGTTTGACTCATGCTGAGTGGAATGTAAGCCGCTGTCAGGGGTACATTGTGAGTTAACATGCATTGGGGTGGTCAGCCTCATATGATTTATAGCCCCAAGTACTATGGGCATAGAAAACACTCAAGCAACTTCCGAGTGCAAACTGAGCCCGCCGAGCATATAAAACCACCCTCGAACATTATACTGCGCAAACTCTTAAGCTTTCTCTCTCCTTCTCTCTCAATTGTTGGTTGCTGGACTGAGCATGGCAGTGGGGCATCTTGTGCTATTCCGTACAACTTTTGTATGTCAAATGACGACAGGATATGTCGGTTTATGGTCGCTTGTTGCAGTATAACTCGCATATGAAACTTTTCACTTTATGTGGGGGGTTCGGGCCAAGTCCCTCACTTCGCTTCTGCTTTGGATTTTTGTCAAAGCTCTTGACTTCGTTACGGTGATAACTTAAATATGCATGGAAATTTACATACGTGTCAATGGTATTAAGTAGCGTTATGTTATTGGATAAGCTATGTCAAAAGGGGTGCCACCACCCATCTGTTCAGTAGGTTCAGTAGGCGGGTGTTTGGTCTGCTGGTCGTTCGGTTCTCGAAGGAAATAGGCGCAAATGGGCTGTTTTGAAGGCGTTGTGTGTGGGCGTAGCAGCCGTAGAGATTCAAGCTAATACGTGCCATGTCACACATAGACACATCAAAGTGATTAGAAGTTGATCATTCTGATGGCAATCAACCACCATTTGCACCCACCCACTTCTATTGACGATTTAGACTAGTTTACAGTTACATATTGTGACACTCACCTGTATGCCATGAGCTCCACCTTGTTGGCTTATATGCAGCTGCTGTGTCTGCTTCATTTGCAGTGTTGTCGTTGAGGATTGCTGCTGCGTCTGTTGCTGCTGCATGTTAGGATTACCAGCCTGTGTGGCATTAGATGTATTAACGCCAGGACCAGCATTTTGGTTAGACTGTGGACCAGCACTGGGTACACCGCGTTGTGGCGGTCCTCCTTGCTGTTGCGCATTTTGCGGCATTCCCATATTGCCGGGACCACCGCTTCCAGCATTGTTGGGTCCACGTGTTGGACAATTCATAAAGTTGGGATTTTGATTGCCGCCCGGGCCGGGACCCATGGGTGAGTTGCTAAATGGCGAGTATTGTTGTTGCTGCTGCTGCAACTGCTGTTGTTGCTGCTGCTGCGGTTGCTGTTGCTGCGGCGGTACCTGTTGCTGTTGGCCGCCAACGGGCACATGTTTGGCAAAATTGTTGCCAGGAGCACCCATGGGCACACCCATCTTAGGCGCATTAGGATGCTGTGGTTGCTGTTGCTGCTGATTAGAAGGGCCATGGCCATGATGCTGCTGTTGCTGCTGCATCTGTGCGGCGGCTGCGGCCTGCTGCTGCTGCTGCAGTCGCTTGAGATCGAAGTCATTTTGTGAGGAATAGAAGAGCTCCTGCTTTATGTCAAGGAAGTTTTGCTGTACGCCCATGCCCACGTTCTGCTGTGCGCCAGGACCTTTTTGATGAAACTGCGGCGGCAAATGCTGCTGCTGCTGCTGTTGTTGCTGTTGCTGCTGCTGCGGTTGTCCATTGGGACCAATGCCAAAATCATTACCAAAACTGCTGTAATCATTATAGCGACCACCCTGCTGGCCGCCCATCATCTGACCATGTGGCTGCTGCTGCATGCCATGAGGTGGCCGCGGAAAGTTCATCCCGCCCATGGCGTTCTTATGCTGATGCTGCTCGGCCATTTGTTTGAGTGTTTGAGCAGCTAGCGAATGTTCGGACATTAGGCCGCCAGCGCCGCCCGCATTGGGCGGCACACCTCCTGTATTGGGACCGTTTTGGAAACCAGAAGCGCGCATTTTGTTCATAGTCTGGGAATCCATTGTTGGTCCACCGCCATTGCCGCCGCCGCCCATGCCCATGCCCATGTTGGGCGCATTGCCAAAACCGGCAAAGCCATGACCCAAACCACCCTCGGATTTCACATTGAGACTATTGATCAGATCTTGCGCATTGGGCGGCTCTACTTTAATACCATCCTCGGTCTTAATATCCAGCAACGGTTTCTCATCGAAGCCGTCTAGGAAACTGGGATTAAAGTCGTGCAGATTGTTGATAAGATCCTTAAAGGTATCATTTCCCTCGGAATTATCATCACCCAGCAGATCAGGAAAGCCAGGAAATTGGCCATTCGGTCCGTCCTTATCCAGCGCACTCAAATCAGGAAAATCATGTTCAGGCTCACGCTTGCACTCCACCAAATTGGCTAGGCCGCCCAGCGCGGACTTTTGCTGCGCGGCCGCATTCGGGTTATTGTGGCCACCCATTAGATTGCTGCCCATGCCTCCCGGTCCTGTTTGCATGCCAGCCATACCATTACCAGGACCACCTCCACAGCCACCGCCGCGTCCATTGTTGCCGAGGCCACCCAGTCCGCCGCCTTGTTGCTGCTGCTGCTGCTGTTGCTGTTGCTGATGCTGTTGCTGCTGATGCTGCTGATGCTGTTGGTGCTGCTGTTGTTGTTGTTGTTGTTGCTGCTGGTCGCCGCCACCCCCACCCACACCCGGTTCGCTTTTTACGGAGGTATTGGTCAGTGCCTTTACTGTGACATTGGTGCTGATCTGCTGCGGCTGTGAATTGGCCGCCGATGTAGTAAACTCCAGCTGCTGCACAATTTCTACAGAGAATTTCGTTAGATTCTCGGAGCCACCACCGCTGCTACTGTTGTTATTGTTGTTATTTGGCAATTTATGCGGCGGTTCAAAGTTCTCAGCGCCATTATCAACATCCTCCGCTGGTCTTTTTAGGAATTTTTGTTGCTGCAAAGAGAGAGAGAGAGGATGATCGGGAAAATTAGTTATCAGGGTAAATATGTGATGAAAATATATACATATATGATATAAATGTTCTTAATTTCGTTTTAATTTAACGAATTGAAAAAATTAGAAAGATTTTGAAATAAATTGACTGAATTTTTCCATTGATGTTTCCTGGTACATTCTCCTGATGAAGTGTTGACGGTTTGAATGCAACCACAGATTTCTTCTACAAAAATGACATTGAATTCAATTACGCAGTATACTTTTCTGGGATTCTGCTTATTTTTATCGTTTTCAGTTTAAAAAGAAGGGAAAAATAACATAAGCTTATTATAAATGAACCTTACATTAAAATTACGAATATAAATGTAACTTATATAACTTGTATAAAGTTGCCTTTTGCTTACCCAAATATTCATTAATGGTTCTTTGTAGCTTAGGCAACTGCACGGTAAAGTATTATGCAGTTAGAGCATAGAGTACAGCTGTGTTTAAAAGTTTTATTATCTAGTAGATAGTTGTACGCTTAGAAAACTGAGAAAGATGAAGCGCGAAATTTATTTTCAATTGTACAGTTCTAAACCGCACACATTGTAGCTTGAGTTTGTCACTTGGATTGTGTTTTTAAGTTAAGTTGTTTTAGTAGGTAATCGATGCAGGAGGCGTGGCACAGACTTTAATGATAGATACGTTGCCGCCTAGTGCTGTAAAACGCCGATAGTTGTAAAGCGGCTCTTGACGTTTGCATTTTAATGCGTTTACTTTGTGGGCGCATTTCACGCTTTGTTTGCTCACTTATTGTCTTTTCTCGTTGGTGTTTCTGCTGTCACAGTTTCTCTCTTTTGTTCTTAGCTTTGATTTTGATTGCACTCAGCGAGTCACTTTTTGATTTGATTTCACAGTTGCTAATATAAATAGGAATACAAAAGTTTAACAACAACAACAACAATAAACAAAAACTGTCTTGTCAAAATCAAAAGAAATTCATTTGCTTTATTACAAAACTCTGCTCAAAGACGTGCGACATAATGCACAACTTATAGAAACTCACACACAAAAACTTAGAGTGAAAACAAATTTGATGCAGACAGTCGGAAAGGTGCCCGACAGTGGAATACCCTGAACCCTTTCTCTTTATAAACACTAAATACGGTAAAATGGGAACGGATGTTTCCACTTTTATATCTCTTTGCATAAGATCAATATGCCTGTAAACATTTTCGTATTGGGAAGTTCCAATTGACATGTTTTCCTATTGGTAAGTTGGCTTTTATGGGGGCAAAAATCACTTTTATACTCGTAACCCCAGTATTCTTGGGTCAATGTCGTTGAATTTTATAACATAGATCAAAAATACATATATAGATGTCTGTGACAATTTTCAAATCAATATTTTGGGGGGTGTGGCAGTAATCAAGGTAAATCGATTGCGGTGGAAGGGGAGGTTCTATCGAAAAAAAAGTAGATGCAGTTTTAACGATTATGGTCGCACGAGTCTCCACACCAAATTTTGTAACTCTAGCTCATATGTATCCATATCTACACGTAGTGGAATTTTGGACCAGTTTATTGGCGAGGGGGGGGGGGGGGGTGAAATTAGCATATTTTTAACTAAAACTTTTGATGTATTTATCCAATATCGATTATTTTTAAAACATAGATGCACATAAACACGACGCACATCTCTGAGTTTCGAGTTGATAGATTCAACAGAGCGGTTGTAAACCGCGCAAATCTGTAACGGGGGAAGGGGCTTGCCTTATCGTTTTGTTATCGTTAAATTTTTTTGCTCTAACTCTTATAGTGTCGGACAAAAGCTGACCCAACACGGACAGACAGACATGTTTTTTTTGCCCATGAAACATATGGTCTGCCACGCCTCCTTCTGCCTGTTACATACATTGCACAAACCTATATACCCTTTTACACTTTATGTACAGGGTATAAAAATATTAAATCAAAGACAAAAAACACTTCTAATCAGCAGCAGCAGCGGCGCCCAAGCAGCGTCGTCAATGCACAGACGGACGCCGGTCAACAGGCAGCTTACACACATTGAAAAGCAAATCTCCTCACACAGATACACACACACACATATGCTGAGAGTGGGCTTGCTGCCGCTGCTAGCGTCGAAGCAGCAGACGCTGTCGCTGGATTTCATTTGCAAACTGTGTGACGCCAACGTCAACGTCAACGCCAACGCCGCTGTCGCCGCATCGTTTCTCTGTTTTTGTTTTGTTTCGTGCTAACCGCCGTTGTGGCTGTTGTTCTTTTTGTTGTTGTGCGCTGCTCTTCACGCAAAGGAAAATACGAAAAAACAACAACTTGCAATCACATTTAAATCAGAATGTGTTTGCTTTTCAGTTTTTACTTTTTTTTCTTGCCGTTAAAACGCGCGCGACATTTTTCTGTTTATTTTGTTTTTAATTAATGCAAAATGTATACAAAATAGCTCATGTCGAGGCGATGCGGGCGGATCACTGCATTAAATGGGCAGCTGTACGAGCTCTGCTGTAGAGTTCCAAGAATAGGGCAATCCGGGAGCTGGGAATAAGCTCAAAAAGGCTTGACAAGTGAACATACATAGAAAAGTGCAAGAGACAACCTTCTAGAAAATCCATTTTGAACTGTGTATTGACAAAGCTATTGCATATAGGTTTGCATTCAAATGTTTAGTTGAGAATTCAAAGATTGCATTTTTGCTATCGCAAGACTTGACAGGTAAACTTCCAAAGCCTTCCACTTTGCAGCACTAAAGCATAAGGTGTTCCCACGTGTGGTGAGCGGATTAGAGAATACCACCTCAGCAGGACACTGGGTTCTTTCGAGACCAGTAGGCCTTAAAAGGGTTGTGCGTAGGGTTTGGGACCCACCACGTAAAACCACAATTCCAATGAAAGAATGTATTTACATCAGGCCGTAACCCCATAACGGGTTGTTATGGCCAGTTAAGAAGACGAAAGCATAAGGTGCAAACAAATAGATTCATATTTCTTTAATCATTTGAAAGAGATATATTTATTCAATTGATTACTAAATGAGTGATTCACATGACATGCTTCCCACAGAGAATAAGCTGCAAGCGAACAAATTCAAATTGATTGGAGTAATTTATAGTGAATACCAAACAATGTGTTCGTTTTTTTTTTCTTAGCAAATGCATTTTGTATTTTGGTACTAAATATGGGTTATACATATTTTGCAAACCTATATTATTGAACAACATATTGAAGCTTTGTTTATGCATCTTTGATAGTAACTATTGGTTCTAATATGAGTGCAATCTATGTTATATTTATAGAATCGATGAACATTGTAAATATTCATACATTGTTTCCGAATAATGAGTGCACTCGTTTGCAACAATCTCAGATATATGATGTTTGAAGTAAAAAATTTAAACAATTTTTCATTATTAGTCGTTCAGAATATTTGGTACATTTATTTATGTATTTTCTATATTCACCTACAATGTATTTACAATCTGTTTAATTGTCTATAGTTCGTATATAGTGGTCAAATACTTTATTTATTACCAACTTTTTCGCAAAACTCTCTATACTCAACTTCAATTTTCCCACACACTCGAAAAGGGGCTACCATAAACTGACTGAATATCAACATTAAACTTGATATATTGGCTACATTCAAGTAAGTTCCAACACTTCTGCAGCACAGCGCTAATAGCTTTATGACACTTAGCTCACGCACACTCAGACATACACATAGTTACAAACGCACAAACATCGACTTAGATTCAGACTGACACTGTCCGTCAAAGCAATAACCAATAGTCTTGGGCATCTTGTCCAGCCGTTAACCAACGATCCGACAATACACGCGCCAACAGTTTTGAAGTCGCTCAGCTCATTATGAATAAATGCCGCTTCATAAATTTATTTTTGGCCAAGTGTCTGTTGGGAAGTTGGATTGGTTAGGTTGGGTTAACTTGACTGGGGTTGGGTTCAGTTGATTGTGTGCCACTCTATCTGTGGAAACGTGCTACAAAGAATGTAAAACTTACTCGGAAGCGGGGGCGAGTACTGTATAATATGGAACTTATGCTGCATACAGTTACAGATACGCGCACGCATACCACAATGCGCAGTCGTTCTTTTGCTTGGGTTGGCGGTTTAGAGTATTACGGCAAGTCTCACAATTTACAAACTTAAAAGTAATTTAGTTTTTTACGACTCCACTGTGGTAATAAAAATGTTTTGCGCTCGCTCACACCTCACGTGAAACCCAATGTCTGGGCCTCTTACGAACCATCCTTCCACTTGGCAATAACTACCACTACTTCTACTAAAGGAGCATCCCTCCACACTCCAATATAGCTTGTGCCTTTACCCTCATCTACCGTTTGCTGCATTTACATTTATCGATGCGTCGCTGTCGTCGTTGTTGCCGTCATCGTCGTCTACATCGTCGCTTACGTCGTCATGGCCCCCTCCATTTGCCACACTTTGCACACTAGCAAAGGCCAGAGGCATTCGATCACTGAACCCTTTACTCCTGGCCTTAAATTATGTTTACTACTTTTAATATCTTCATACTCTTCGTCCAGTGAATAGTATCGCAAATTTGGAAAGATGTTTGTAGAGGATTAAAGATATTGAAAATCAAACTAGTTTATATCTGATCAATGTTTGATTTACTTAAGAAATCTGCTTAAATGTATATTATATATTTTAAAACATATTGATCTCTCATCTCATATAGATTGTCCATAAGATAGTTCTTTACAATCTTTCTGCTAAATTTTTCAAGTGCTTAAGAAATCTTCCTTAATATTGAACCAATCAATAAGAAATAATACATTTTAAATGTCATCTACCTTTATTAAAAAACATATCACATTGAACGAGCGAGACTTCCGCGATACATTTTAAAACCACAAATTTAGATCTGAACTTACAATGTCTATTGAAAAACATATTTTTCTATTCTTTAAATAACACTAATAAAAAGAGCATTTAAACTTCGTCAGCCCGGACTTAAGCATTCTGGTTGTTCCCAATAGACGGACAATTTCTACTTCGATTTGTATGGCACACGCTTCGGTTGGCCAGCAGGTTTTTAGCCATGACTTGCTGGCTTGCAGCTTAATTGTTGCCAAAAGGAAAGTATAAACTGCAACTTAAATGCTTAAATAGTCTGACTATTCTACTAACTGGATACATACATATCTGGGTAGCATTATCTGCCTATCTTCGAATATCTGCCGCAGATTTGTGAGTAAGTGTTTGCTTGGAAAGCAATGAAATATCGCGAAAAAAAAATTATGCCGCGAACCTTGACACATTAAAATAAGCAACAACAACAAATACTATAACCAACAACGCTTACGATGACGATGACGATGACGATGACGACGACGACGACGACGCTTGCAAAGATAGCGACTGAACAAACCGTGTTGTGTGAGTAAGACGAAAAGCCGCAGTTGCAGCAGCCAGTGCTGCTGGCGTCAGTAAGTTTGCGTGTAAAAATAAAAATACATACGATAAACGTGAAAAGCGTCACCGTTGTCGTTGTTGTTGTACTATTTATGAATTTCATTTCATATTTCAACGAGAACGCGCCCAGCAACAACTTGCAGCGTACAATGTGGCGTATGATTAATGCGAATTAGCCACAAACGAAAAACTGGACAGTATCACTCAATGGCAACGGAAGCGGTCAAAATTTCTTGGAAATTCTTTGGCGGGCGCTTGGCTTACTTAAGGCTTAGCCATACGGTGTTGAGAGGTGTCTTTTGTAACAAGTAATAAACAAGAAACTACGAAAGGAAGTCAAAAGGCATAACTTAAAAATGGAAGGGTGCTCACTGGGCCTTGATCAGTCCCACAAACAGTTCGAGGACTTGGCCATCGAAATTGTGCTTTGCATTCTTAAGGTGGCTTTAAAATTATTTAAAAAAAAAAAACAGAGATACAAACTTTTTCTGCAACTCTTCGGTTAAGCCTTTGGTGCGTGGTAATACTCTCCGAAAATCTTTAAGGAAAGCCCTAACTTTGAAATCTGAATAAAATCAGACAGCTCATTTTTTGAAGACAATAAATTTAAGACTATAAAAGGTTTTCAAAGACGTAAATAAACAAAAACCGATGTTTACGTTCTTACTTGATTTAGAATAAAAACAGTTTAAAAAAACAAAAAACTGTTGTGTAGTGAAAATTATTAATTATTAAAATAATTACATTATTAAATTATTAACTTTTTTTACAACTTAGCTAAAATATGTTTACGTGATATTTGAAACATTTTCTTGTTATGGATGAATTGTAAATGCAAAGGGTGACCAGATAACCGAAAAACGGAAATTCGTATGGATATGTTGTGATAAAATATGAGGAAGATGCGGATGAAGTCCCACACTTTCCCAAGCAATAGGGTTCATGTGTTCCTTTTTGTTATATCTCATAAGCATAGTCTCTCTTCAACATCCTTAATTAAGTCGATTTTATCGTCTCGATTAAAACTATCTACTTTTCTTTTGTTTTGGCGCATCATGTTGATATAAGCGAAATACAAACTAGGCGCTCTTTTGTCAAGAAGCGCCTGATGTTAATTAGTTCCAAGAACACTGTCTAGTTGGCAGCTCTCATTATAAAAGTTGGCAACGCAAATACAGTGCAGCGAACCACGGAATGGAATTTGGTAATGAAAAATTCCTACGCTGTTTTTTTTTTATTTGAAGTTTGGCAGCATAAAATAAATTGCGCTCATCTCCGTACCAGGCGCTTAAGCACTGACACGAAACGTGACAAAAAGACTAAATTTCTTGCCGACAAGAAAGCTTTTAGTAACTTATTACGGACCTGATGAAGCTATCAAAGTTCCATAGCTCGCACAGAATGCAAACTAATGATCCGCAATAATTTCCTGAGATTTCAATATTATACATCCAATTATGTAGCAAAATTTATGCATTTGCACTGTTGAAAATGTTATTTTCTTGTCGATAGTGATACTGAATATACCTGACACATAGTAATTGTTTAACTGTTTTTTTAGTTAATAGTAAACAAAATGGTGCAAAGATCAACAGCACATGGCTTCAAAACCGTGAGCCAGTCCTTACTGAATATTTCTGAGCTTCATACTTTTCGTTTTAAAATGATAAAATACACTAGTCTACAAAATTCAAACTTTTTTAATATTCAAGAACTCTGATGGGTGATCATGTTTAAGTAAAAGCAAGTCACGAATGGAACAAATTCAAATCGAACAATGGCCTATGAAAGGATTGTAGTGGCATTCATTAGCTTCCAAAAGTAAAAAAAAAATTGAGTTGATACTTCCTTTGAGAAAGGGATATTTGTTTGAGTGGAACGCAAAATTCATTCTCATCACCTGAGGGTGACTGAAAAAACACTGAGTAAGGAGCGATATTGAGGGAAGGTAGTTTAAACATGACCACCCATCAGAGTTCTTAAATATGAACTGGTATTGAGTAGTGTTATCTTAGTTATGATTTGATTTTTTAATATCTATCCATATATTATTGCGTAAGGTTGAACACTTTATTCAGCAATCTTGAAAAACCTTGAATTTTTTTTTGAAAAACTATCAAAAGTTCAAAGTAGATAAGTTAATCTTGAATAAACGTAAATAACTTTCCACATCTTAAGATTTCAGCTTTGTCATTCTTGTATAATTGTATAATAACAATTGTGCTGCCATACAAATCGCACATGTGGCGTATACGTAATATGACGACTCTGTTTGTTAGTATATGCCATACATAAAATTATGCTGCCTCTTTAAAATGCCACGCCTTCCGTTAATTATAGGATGCAATAGTGCATTTTCCGTACTATTAATTTTGCACTTAATTTAACATTTTGCGCTTGCTGCAACAATAATAACAACAACAAAAAAAAAAGAAAGAAAAAGAACAACACGAACTTGTCCATAAATCATTTTTCATTTCAACTCATTTAACTGCCTTGTGAAAAACTAAAGGAAAAATAATTATGTTGGCAAAAAAAAAGTGAAAGAAAAAAAATTAATTAAAGGCAGCCGCAACAACAACAATAATTATTATAGCCATATCAATTATTGTAGTATGTGTGTAGTAAATGATCATTGGCATCATCATCGGCCGCATTTCCGTATCAAAGTTTCCCGCTTTTCTTGGGCTTTTCTTCTGGCCATTTTTATATCGCAGCTGCTCGCTAAGCTTTTATTGTTATTGTTGCGCTTGTAGTTCTTGTATTTGCCTTCGTTATTGTTATTATTGGTGTTGCTGTTGTTGTCGGTTGTCGGTTGTCAGTTGACTCTATTTGTTTGTTTTTCTGTCTGTCTGTCTGGTTGTCTACGCATTTGCCTGATTATTGAGTTATAAAAACAATTGCAATGCTGATTGACTGGCTAAAAGCTGTATAAAATGAACTACTAGCTACATATTTGTTTATTCAGCATAGAACTAGAAATACCACTGAATGTTTTTCTCCCGACATTTTATAAGTTACCATCTTGAGATCGACACAAACCTATTTTTCACCTGAAAACAGTTGGGGCCATAAGGTCCAATAAAAGCTTTTCAAATGAAGGGTATACGAGAGATGTCCCTTAATACAAGTTAGTTTACTTGGAAGCAATAATGTTCAAAATAAATTTTATATTGATATTCAAGTTACGCAGTTTATAAGTTTGAAAACACAAACGAACACAATTTTCTTATTACACTGTGCGACAGTGAAAATAAACCCGAGAAGTTACATAGTGTAGGTTGTACATCTAGTCGAGTAGAACTCAAAACCATTTTTTTCTTTCTTGGGAACCCTCCAATTTTTTTGGACTTTATTTAGTAATACATCTGGGTCATTTTTAAAGCAAATTTCAAAATTTAACACGTTCTGAAAAGAGAATTAATTGACCTTAAAAATGATATAAGCATATCGATTATTAGATTTCCCATATTATGAGTTTTAAACGGGTAAAAATGGAAAAAGTGTTTTTTTCCCCTCATTTTTCCAACTTTCACGGCTCTTAAATGCAAAAATTTACATGAAAAGTATCAAACAAGTATTACTTTTTTAAAAGTTCATTCAATTTCAAAGATATTCGATCAAATCGGACTGGTATTGACTAGTTATGCCATTTTATCTGTAGTAAGAAAGAATTATAGCCGCGGATGTATATCGGTTGCGGAACAATTTAAGTAAGTATATAAAAAAGATAACTATCCTTGATTGCCACCTTTACGAGACCGAAGAAAAGTTAAAAGTTTTTCTTTAATTTGCCAAACAAAAGTGTAATATAAATAGAAATCAAAACAATTTTCAGACACAGCAAAACGATTTATTTAAGTAATTATATTGAAATTTATTAACGAAATAATTCACTTTGATATCAAGTTTGTCGCTCTTCCGCTGCTCACACCCATGAACACTCACACACTTAAACGTAACTGTAACAGAGCACAGCATCATACATAATTAATTGGCTTATTTATTTTGGCCACTCAAATTGTTGCACTTCAGTTCATTTAGCGCAGAGAAAATTTGCCACACTGCGCAATATTTTTGATTAACATTTTTCATTTGATTTATGTTTATGTTTTTTAATTTTTGTATCTACCAGATACCATCTAGAAGAGCCTTTATGGTAGCAGCTAGTTGGTATATGTAAAATATGGCAAGTTCTAGGGAGTTACTGAGAAACGGGAGCAGCGACTTATAAGTCAGCACCTAATAAATTTGCATTTGATATGCATAATTATTCAAAACAAATGTCACATACATAAACACACACACACACATATATATATGTATAAATACACGCAGATACACAACTCAATGAAAACTTGCTAATTTGTTGGAAAACTGTGAGAAGCAACAACAACAAAAAATGGAATATAATAAATATTTGAAACGTTTAAGAGTATAATTTGGAAAATTTGCTATATAAATAATAATTGATATATTTGTATTTTCGTAATTTTTGGTCATCTTATTTAGTTTTATTCACATATTTTCTTAAGTAATTTAATTTTGTTACTTAGTATTTCACATTGTTGGGTTTTCACGTTTTTTTTAAAGTTACCAACAAAAAATAACATTAATTCGTATATATTCTTATTCTTTAAATAAATCTTTAGAAATTATTCTAAATTAAATAACGTTTTTTTTTTCAGAAATTCAGTTGGAACCAGAAATATTAAACATAAATAAGAGTTCGAAAAACTTTTAATGGTTTATTAAGTTCAACGCAAAGTTCTCAGTACAAGTTTTTCAAAAAATGTTTATAGCATTTAAGCTTCTAATGTTTTTATTTGACACTTCAATTATTTTTCAAATGCACATAAAATGTACCTAAGTAAGAAAATGCTTTTCAAAAATTAACTTCATTCGTTTTTGCATTTACATTTACTTAAACTTTAATCAATTGTCTTTCAATACAAAAAATGCACAGTTTTCTTTTTATTGTTGATCTTGGGTATTGTTGCTGCTGCTGTTGTTGTTGTTGGACTTGGCTTGGGAAAACTCAAAGTTTATTGCTTATTACTTAAGAAAACACTATTTTGTTGTTTTTCTTTTTTTTATACTATGTATTTTTATGTTTTTGATTGCAACTAAAAGCCGTAAACTTCATAAGCACTCACAAACACAGACGCGCGTACGCACACACATATGCAGATATAAACGTAGCGAGCGACGCTTTTCTTTTGCTTTCGGTTTGATTTTGATTTTTTGTTGCTGCTGCTTTTTATTTTCTTTAGTTGCTACTCTGCTGCTGCTTGCGCTTCCTATGCTGCTGTTCGCCGCTTTGGGTGTCGTGCGCCGTTTGGCAGTCGTTTGGATACTGGCACGAGCCGCTGTCAGCGAGGCAGCACGAAGCTAGCCAGTCAGCCAGCCAGCTAGCCGCAATGTGACGCAGGCAGCGACGTTGGCAGCGAGAAAGTTTATTTTTCATTGTTGCTCTGTTGCAAAACGCAGCACACGACACACAGCGGCGGCGGCGGCGGCAGCGATAGCAGCAGCCGAGGCAGCGACAGCGACCGCGGCAACAACAACAAGTCAAGCGAAATTGTATTTTTTTTTCGTGTCGTTTCTTTTGCCATGAAAATTTCAGCAATGTAAAAAGTGTTGTGTGTGTGTGAGTGTGTACGTGGGGGTGGAATGCCAAGTTTTTATGCTGCTGCTGTTGCCGGCTGTTAGCTAACAGAGCGCTGTTAAGCCTTACGACTGGCAACTGTTAATCTGTATAGCAGTATTGGACTTGAGCCATTCCGCGTGCAAGTCAAACAACACAACAATGTTAAGTTGTATGGCACACAGTAACACAACGTTTAGATCTGCTGCACACGTCGTTTGTGTTGCACGGTTATGAGCCAGCGTCAGTGCCGTGTCATCTGTCTGGGAGCGGGTCTCTCTGTCTCTGTTCCCCTTTGGCTGGCTTTTAGCTTGCTTTCATGTTCAAACCAATTCGTTTGTCATTTGTTTAATGACACAAATATTTGTACAAAGTGTTTGCATTTATGTATAACTGTGTGTGTTTGTTTGTCAGCCTACATACGCCCACCACCCCTTGACCCAACTCATTTTCAATTTCCATTTTCTTTCGACATTTTGTTATTTGATACCCTGCTTGTAAAAATGAAGTATAACAATCATGTCAAGAAGTTGGCAACGCTTTAAAGCCATACTGTAAGTTCCTCTCTACCCATCCGATTCCGAGTGTTTTTAGGCGAACTTCCTCTTCTTCTTAACTGGCTATAACAAACCGTTATCGGGTTACGGCCTGATGTAAATACATTCTTTCATTGGAATTGTGGTTTTACGTGGTGGGTCCCAAACCCTACGCACAACCCTTTTAAGGCCTACTGGTCTCGAAGGAACCCAGTGTCATTGTTAGTCGCCTCACACGACAAGCTTTGACCTACTGAGGTGGTATTCTCTAACCCGCTCACCACACGGGGTGGTACTAGTATCTTTTAAATGTGAGTTTTATGCTCTTTCTTTTTTAACAAGCTTATATCCAAACAAAAAGCAAAGAAATCCGTTAAGAAAAAGGTATTTTGGTAGCAAATGCAGGCTATTGCGTAGATAAAAATAATATAAAAATTTGACTTTTCATAAAAAAGATTAGCTGCATAAAATATTGTAGTAGGAGTATTATCTTTATTTAATATAAAGTATGCATACAAAACTGGCTCTCGACCACCACCTGCAATACCCAGTTGCAACACCATGCCTGGCTTTGCGGATCTTTCTCAGATACCGGATTGCTTGGTAGTACATCATACTGAAACGCAATCTGGGGATTGATTAGCGATAGGACCAGTGAACGCTGAATACATCTCAAAAGTTTCAAACTTTCAGATTAAAGAGAAATGTTCCCTTTGAATACAAATTTGTATAAGGAAGGTTTGTGAAACTTTGCTTAAGTCGTCCAGTATTTAGTTGTCGATAATATATTGATAATTATACTGTTGAAAATAAAAATCATCAATGCTGCTGAATGTTCTCAAGAACAATTTCTACAAGGATTACAATGGAAATCATTGCTTTTGCTGAAAAAGAGTATTAAAGCTTCGGTAAACTTAACTCTGCCTTTACTTTGTGTTCCTTGGACTAACGGTTTTTGTTGTTGTTTTTGTTCTGTCGAAGTCTTCAGCAATAATGTTGTAATAATTTTGTTTTTGGCGTCAAGAAAGTTTTTCGACTTGCTTTCCACTCTTTTTTCACCCGTTGACATATATACATATGTAATTATACACTTGGTCGCAGAGTTGTGCGCACAGTGCAAAACAATTTGACTCCATTTATGGGGTATGTAGAGGAATATTTTTTTTTTTTTTTATATATAGGTATCAATTTACTTTTTAAAACTGCTTATTATAAACCTCAATTCCATCAAGTTTTCAAATTATTAACTATTTACTGAACCTACTTTAAAACATAGACCCACAGAATGTTTTTATTTAATTCAATAACTATGTAATGGATGTATCCTAGTAACTTGTAGGAAGTCCATCTCGTTTCAGCACCTTCTTAAGTCGCTTTGGCATCAAGTCTACTAGATTTTTGTTTCTTACTATATTGCTGTACATACCCTATAAATTGAAACAAATGAATCAAAGTTAAATTTTCAATTTTTTTTTCACTGTACGCAGAATTCTGCAACCAAGTGTATATATTTGTATGTGGACTTTTGCAAAGTGTGCTATAAATTTAATTACTACTAATAGACTAATAATAACGTTAGTAATGATTGCAAACGCTTTTGTTGCTGATATGTTATTATTATTATTATTATTATGCATAAGTTTGTTTGCATATATTGAGCTTCAAGTCCTTTTAGCTAAATTGAATTCCATTCGATGGCTGTTAAATAAAGTTAACACTTGCGCTGGTTACTTTTGCAAGTTATCATAATTAACACAGGCACGCAGCGAATTTTGGTTGGCGTCTTAGTCATATCATTTACAGTTACGCTACTCATATCGCCACTCAAATTACACACACAGCTCTACTGCCAAGGAGCTACAGCGGCAACAACCCCTTTGGATCCAACTTCTTACGGCGATTAACCCAAGCAACAAAGTAAACAACTAAATAAGGAAGTGACACCGGAAGCAGGCAGCAAAGCCAGCGTCAACAGCACAACGCCGACAGCAACGCATCTCAGCAATGCGTGGAATGCGCATAGAGCAAAATATAACAAAACAAAAAAAAGAAAGAGAAAGACTTTTCACAGCTACTGTAGTGATATTGAGTCAAAGCGAAAGCACTCACTAACGAGTCAGATTCGTGAGTCATTTGAAGTTACTCGCTGTGGTACATTACTCCAGCTTACAGTTGTGCTCTCATACAGACTCTCTTGCTCTTACAAAGTGCCACTGACACCGGCCGGCAATAACTAGTAAAGGCCTCCCCTTCGCTCAGCCCATGCGCCGTCACACATCTCCCAACATAGCCCCAGCCCCAGCCCCAACCCACAAATAAACGCACTTTGCAGCTTAACCTATAAAAATTCCGCAGCAGCAGCAGGTTTCTGTTGCTGCCAACGTCGACGCAGCTGTTGCCACTTTTGTTGCATGGCCAATACAAACAACATGTCCCGTGTTTCCGCCGGCTGCTGGCTCCAACTCTATATCTGAATCTTGGCCCAGACACCTGTCTATCGCAACTGTGCGCCTGTTATGCTCGCGACGAAGTTGCCAACACACAAACACAAACACGCACGCATACATAGACGCAAACACATACGACATCGCATCGTAGCTCTGTCTGTTGCGCGGCTGCTTCTGCTGCTGCTGCTCTGTCGCTGTCGCTTTCGCTGTCGCTATGTTTGTCTGTCGCTTTGTTCATTTGTTTAATACGGTTGTGATTATGCGCAGTGCCAGTCGATTCGCAGCCGTTGCGCTGCTTCGTAGTCAGCGACCCATGGAGGGCATTCAGTACAACCACAAAGCAGCGACAATGATGGCTGCTGCTGCTGCGGCTACGTTTTTGCGTTGTTCTGTTAAAACTCATTGCCAGTTTGGGGCAGCGCTCAACTGGAAATAGTGTAGTTAAGCGCCTAGAGTGCAGGTGTCCGTCTGTCAATGAATCTATATGCATTAATAAACTATATATGTATATATATAATTATATATTTTTGATGTAACGCTTAAGTAGTAGGTGGTTGTGATGTAAATCCAGACCAAAACATCGATGTTTACCATCGCCGAGATCATCGACAATGGACATCGATGTAGGACTAAAAACATCGATGCATCGATGGTTTTTCGATGCTTAGTATTTGAAAAGTTTACTTATAAATTGTGTAAGCATAAGTTTTGATAAGCGTTCCGGCAGGAGTTTGCCGGCTTTTGAGAATAACCTTAGCATTATCTTGAAATAATTTGACTTTAGGTCGGCGAAAGATTTGATTAAATATTCGATGGTTTTAAAAACATTGATATTTTGTCGATGCATCGTATGTACGAAAACATCGGAAAATTACAGGCCAACCATCGATGTTTTCGATTCATCGATGTATTTTTTACACCACTAGTAGGTGGTCCCATGCTTGAAGTTTATAAATGATGTCCGCTTCTCGAGCCTTTGGAAATTTTCTACAGTTCTGCACAAGAGATCTTGACAATATATCAACAATATTAATATCAAAAGAATTTTTAAATTAAACCACGGAATTCACCCTCTGCGAACTCAATTGCAATTACGTCCGTCGAAGGCCCGGATTTCACTATTCGATAAGTCCGACGAGTTTTGGGTTATTTTATTTTTTAAATTTTGCCTTCCTTTCAAAATAAAGGGCTTGCTAGAAGCTCCGTCTCCAGGATATGAACCGGCGCCCCAAATTTCTTCAAAAGTTTGATATTTTAAAAGCCTTGAAAGCCTAAGTTGATAAGATCATAAGTAGTGTTTGTGGCCGATTCTAGTTAATCTTCTCAAATAGAGCTTTCGTCAAAGATTCAATTAATTCACTGTTTAACCGGAATCTTGTTTTGTCAATCAAACTTTCTTTTTAGTTTTTAACTTTTCCGTTTTTCTTTTAATGCATTTTTAGTTCTCCTTAGTAGTAAGTGACTGTCTCTTGATAAATTCTAGACGCTTTCTTCAATTTATAAATGTTTTTTTTCCGTTATTCTAACAATTCGGTTGAGCAACAATAACTTTCTAACTAAATCACATTTACACAACAACAAGGCAAATCAAATTATTTCTAATGTACTTTCAATATATTAAAACATATTCGAACCTAACTCTGCAAGATTTTGCAAATTTATGAACAATCGAAGCAAATAAGTAACGCCAAACATGCTGCATTTCCTGTTCTTCCTTATCCCTTAATATTCCACATTAATGGGCGGCTCATGGCGTATGGTAAATTCTTGAAAAAGATGTGTAGGAATCTCCTTTGTTGGCGTAAATTGAGCACGTTCTATAATTGCACGTGGGCTGCCAAAGCATAGCAACCAATACTTTAGATCATTGACTTTGGCCAATGGACCCTCAAGCTGTCCCTTCACGGTATCGTTATCGGTATACATGACCCAGCCTCGGACCCCCTGTAATAAACACAGATCGCGTGTGCTTTCGCGCATGCGCACGCCCTTAACTTCGCCAAACACTTCAAAGCCACAGACAAAGATCGGTTCCTGGGCTTTACTCATTTTGAAAGGACTTAAATTTTTTTTAGATAATTTATAATTAAATTATTGAGGTATGACAACTGTGTCATATAAGCTACAAGGGGTGCTGAGTTTTTAGGAAATTGACTTTTAAACATTCGCCAACCCTCTTAAATCTAATCACGTATATGTACGCATACAAATACATATAGCAGCGCTGGGGACCCATAAATCACGTGTCACACACACATATTTCAATAAACAGGAGGACATAGAAATACAGGATGACCAGCTTATTCAGGCAATCCAATCAACTGGCAATCCTAAAAAAGTTTTGCAACCACCGTCATCCAATAACCAAATAGTACAAACAATATGTAACTAGTGGGATAAACAGAATATCGTTTAGTGTAGATATGGCAGAATGTTAGATACTCTATTCACAATTCGTAACGAAACATTTCTTGAGAAGTAAGCAATACAGAACTTTCAGAAAGAGACTTTTTTCTTTGACTTTTAAACATAGTGTAAAAGAGTACAATAGATTTGAGCAATATTCCCATAGACCTCAATGTAGGAACACTAATATCTCGAAATCTAAAAGAGCACTCAAATTTTAAGCAAAAGATGCGCATACTAATCCCGGGTAAGATAAAGTTTCTCAAAATGCGTTGATATCTGCCACCTTTAGAGCTGCGGTTATGTGAGTCTGTCTGTGTTCTAAAAATGATCGAAAATGCCAAAGAACAGGAAAGTTATTAGCACAAAAGGCCATAATAATAAACTTCCCATTTGGAAAATTCTTAGGCGCTTGCGCTTAAGCGAGATTTTCAAGTGAGAAAGTGAAAAAATATCTTACAAAATGTCGCTCTATATAAGAATGCATTCTAATATGAAGCAAGTCGCATAGGGTTGCAGGCGAGACAGCTTACGGGCGATAATTCCGTGCCTAGAAACGTTGCGAGGTACAAATCACACGCCCTCGCGTGAAAATCTCGCTTCGTGTAAGAGGAGCCTTACGGATCAGAATTGTAATAAGAGACTCGACTAACTTTTATTAAGAAAAACAGGATACAGTGTGATCGTAAATAATACTGTCCAAATCATTAACTAAGTTGCAAGATTAACAATCCTTAACAATCATGTAAATGAATATTTTCTGTGTTTAGCTCTTTACAAATAAATAAACAATAGCTAACCAACTCATTTCCGCGCGTTTATCACAACAACCGAAATAAGCTAGGAGAAATTTAAACAACAAAAAAAAGTTATTTGAATAACACACAAAAACTCCTCCAAATCGCCGGAAAAGTTGTCAGAGTGCTTAAATCGTCGAAAAACATCAAATTAGAGATTTTAGTTTTTTGGCCAATCCCAATACTTTTTTGCGGAAAAGTAAAAGAAAACTACAAATTGAAAGAGTACATAAAATACAAAACGGAACGAGGAATGGTAAAAACTATCTATGGTTCTGAAATATCCTTTTGATGCCCCTCACTATGGATCCATTTTCTTATGCCTGTTACGTATATTTACTCAAGCCCCATATACTGATCCCTTATTGCCTGAAGCGTATTTACAACAACAACAACAACAACAACAGCTACGACTTTAATTGTACGGCAAAATGTTTAATATGATATTTATTGCCAAGGCAACAGAGGCAGCAGCGTCGATGAAGTTGGCGTCGACTGAAGCAGCGGACATGCGACCCAAGGGCTGCCTGATGTTAAAAGAACAACCCATGATAAATGACTATTTTGGCCAAGTCAGGCGACAGCGGCAACAACGGCAAAAGCGACTATCCCTCTACCCAAAAGCGACAACGAAGACAACTGGCAAAATTTTTACAACTGCAGCAGCGCTGTCAGCTACGACGCTGACGCCGAAGCCGACGTTGACGTTGACGTCGACGTGCTCATTCAAATGTAACAACACAAGCTGAAGGTGAGCAAGCCAAATCAAAGCGCGGCCAGTGGAGAAACAAAACAAAGCAAAAACTAATAATACAAAAAGTAAAAAGAAAAACAAATAAACTTAACGCTTCAAGGAATTTAGCTTGTTGCTGTAAAAGTAGTAGTTGTTGTTGTAGTTGTAGTTGTTGTTGTTGTTGTAGTTGTTGTTGTTGTAGTTGTTGTTGTTGTTGTTGTTGTTGTAGTTGTTGTTGTTGCTAGTCAACTTGGCTTTAATTGCAGTTAAGACTAAGTTAACGCAACAGCTCAATTACAGCTCATCGCTGTTAACAGTTTTCAATTAACAGATGTCACTGGCTGACTGCGTGTTAGCTTAGAGTTAACAGCAAACTGTTATTCATAACTGTGCACTGTGCAGAGGACAATGGGTGGTGTGGGTGTGAGGGTGGGGGTGCTAAGTATAGGCCAATCAATTCAATTAAATGAAGCTGGCCAAGTGGCAGCTGCTCTTTTCAATTTCAAGCTAATGCAAACTATTAACCATTAGAAATTATGAAAATAGCTTAATCTGCCGCATTTTGACCACAAACAGCTGCCGCCTTTATAATGCTTCCTTCAAGATTCCAAAATATGTATGTACAAACATACATACGTACGCAGAAATTGTTGGGTAAAGCGGCGCCACGCACTTATCCATACACAAAATGCAGTCCAGACTATATACTATATGAGGAGCCATTGCTTAAAGAGGCGCTAAGAGAAGAGGAAACTTTCCTCAGGAAAGCCAATCGAAAAAAAATAGGCAGAACGAATTGTAAGTGAAAATAAAGCTCCGCTGCGCATTGATTAAGCCGTCCGTAAGTTCATTATATAAATTAATTCTTCCCGTTCCACTTCCTTCTCTTTTTCGCTCTCTTCTTCATACTAAGTCAAGCTGCGGATATTGGTACCAATATCTTTATATCCTCTACCTCTACATCTACGTCTACCTTAATTCAAAAGAACCCTTCACCTAGTCAAATTTAATGCTTGCCTATTATATAAGTAAAAACGTTTTTGTCGATATCTTTGGCGTCATCTATTCGAATTCGTCCAAACTTCACAAAAACCTTCTCCCTAATACTGTTTACAATATGTGAAAATTTGGTTGAAATCGGTGCACGCGTTTTCGAGTTTAGCGAGCACATCACTTTTTGAGGCTTAATTTTTATATATTTAGAAGATAGATTCATGCTGTAATCCGAATTAATCGAATTAAAACTGACACAAAAGTGAAACGGTTTTTTCACCCGGTACGATGTAAAAAATTCTTAAACATGCAATATACATACACCATTTCGTTCGAAATATCGCGAGTAAACAATTTTTACGTCTAAGGTAGTTTATGTTGAGAGGAACTTTGCCGAAATGACTAACCTTATATTTTCAAATTTCTAAAATCACTTTGGCCATAAACTGTATTTTATTCATTCAAGTATAAACATAGCAGGACAGAATGCTTGCATCATTGTCTTTAATTGAGAGAATACCAAAACCTCGTGCACAGTTTAAAATCTCTATTTGTATTATTAAATTAAAACTGTAGAAACAAAGACTCATAACCAAGGCCTTGTCTATATATCATATTGAAATATCATATATCTCGTAAATATTTTACAAACTCCAGAATCTGCTAAGTGAGAAACTAACTATAATTCAAAAAGCGAAATGAAAACACTTTAAAAAACAACAATTACTACAACAGTAGCTACACAACGCATGCAAATGGGTGTCTGAGTGATTGCCCGCGTCTGTGTCTCTATGATGTAGACAATACAAGTTTATACGACAACAACTATGCACACGGAAAAGAACAGCAGCTGCTTCTTGCGCTGCATTATGGGTCTGGTTATGGCTCCTCTTACTCGGCTATTGGCGTCTTGACTTGGTCTGGCTTTGTTTCCAATAAGTGACTGACTGACTGACTGACTGAGTTTGTTTACGCGCTGACGGCGACACAATTCTACACACACCCATGTGTGTCTGTGCATGTGTTTGAGTGTGTGTTCATAAACTTTGCTTCATTGTGATTGCAGTTAACTGCACTAAAGGTTTCTAGTTAGATTTCTGCTGCTCTATTGATGATTCTCAGATTAAATTAAAATTGGATTTGAAAAACAATCATTGTCCTCGTTAAGCCACCAAGAGTTAGGAGCGAAAAACAACCGAACATAATTTAGGTCTTCAACTTCTCGAATTTACTGCGATTTAATAATAATAATGACATTGGGGAATATAGCACCGCGACTTATGAGATCTGCTGTGGTAGTAGCAGGTACTGAGCTTACAGCTCTCCTGTCAGTCAGGAATGATTTCATGTCAGTCAGCGAAATCCTGTATCCACCTAGGATATCCTTTACCCTGCTCAAGTTTACAGAAACTGCAGTTACTGGAGCTGGGTATACTTCAGGTGTCCCTTTAGCCTACAAACCCTAACCAAACCTGTCAAGGTTCTAAGTGAGTTATTATACCCTGTACACAAAGTGTAAAAGTTTGTCGAATTATGTCGATATCTCCCACCGTGAGGGAATTTCGCGGTCTACACCCACATCATAAAAGCTATGCAATTTTAACTTGGCACAGTTATGCACATTGTTACTGTGCATGTGTGGTGTGAAAATCATTAAAATAGGATAGACTTAAATATTCTTTAATAGTTATAGGTAATAATATGCCAACTCCAACTCCTATAAACTGTAACAGAATTTCACTTTTAATTGAAATGTTAAGGTTTATATTTATAGTTACCAAATGTGCTTATAAACCAAACATTCTGACCAAAAATTTTGAATCATCCTCTCTCCTCCCGTAGAACAGTTACCGTTATTACGCACATATCCCTCAATGCGTCGATACAAAAACTTGATTTTCATGAAAAAAATGGGTACAGGGTATTCCACTGTCAGGCACCGTCCCGAGAGAAGGGGGTAAGATATCGACTTGATTCGACAAACTCTCTCAGTCTTGGGACAATGTACATCTATTGGTAGCATTTTTGTGGCACTAACTCTTATAGTCTATGAGATACTTGGAACAACACGGACAGACGTACATGTCTATATCGACTCGACTATTGCCTCTTGATCATTTTTGCCCATGGAACCGATGTACAGCGTATAGAAATAGATTTACTTAAAGGTTAACAATGGAGTTTGAAGGATGAGGAGGAAGAACGCCAGCAATAAGACGATTTTTCTGCTATAACAAATTCGAACCAGAAAAGTTAACTTTCTTCTACGAATTGTTTGAACTTACCCATTATAGCATCTACAGCTATACAAGAAACACGCACTATGAATAATCATCATATGAACGAATAACTCACCTGCAATGGAAAAGAGAATGAAATAAAAACTGATTAGCCACAAATTCAGCGTAAATGCAACTTAAAGATAAATCGAATGGCAATGGCTAAAAATAAATCATGGCAGCGTCCAAATATGGCAAACAATTGCAAAAAAATAAAATAAAACCACAAACAAAAAAATAAAACAATCTGCATTTATGTAGTTGCGCCCGAGTGTATCTAAAAATATTTGTGCCCGCTTAGAAATCCAAAATTAGCTGCCACGACGCACGGCGACTGTGAATACGACGGCTACAACAATGCCTATGACGTCGACGACGACGACGACGTCAGCAGCGTCACAGACAAGCTTCGCGTTGACGTCGGCAGCAGGTTGGCTGAAAGTCTGCCTGCAACTGCCACTGATAACGGGAAATGGCATGCCAGTAATCGCAACAACAAAAATAGCAGCTAAAACAAGCGAAAACAAAAGCCCAAAGAGCGCCAACAGTTGAGTTGCCTTTCCCTCTCTCTCACTCAGTCAAGCACTCACACTCTCACACACTCACTCACTCACTCACTCATTTCGCCTTGGCCCGCTCTCAGTGGCGCTGGCAACGCTCACGCCAAAATAAACAAAACAAATGTAAAGTGCGCCCCTTATCCAGCAGGTTGGGCGACCGTGCCGTACACTGCCCAACGCTCCGTCCGTCAGCCCATACAACCCGTAAACCCGCAAACCCGCAAACCCGACCCGTGAGCACATGAAAATAAATATGTGGGCACAGCGAAAATGAAAATTGTACGCCAAATGGGCCGCAAATGGCAGCAGATTTGCTATTAAAAATTACATAGCAATGTAGGCGCTTCTTGTCTATGGAAAGAGCGATATAGGGAAGAGAGAGAGAAAGAGAAAGAGAGAGAGAGAGTAGCAGATTGTGAAAGTGGAGCGTTGTGCGGCGTGTGATAGGCAAAAGTAACAAGAAAACATGGAAAAGCATAAACATCAACAAAGGCAAAGTCGAGCAATTATGAAAACGCTAGCGAGTATGATGCGGCTTGGCAGCGACTTGGCAGCGACTTGGCAGCGACTTTAGCAGCGTTAGTTATACACTGTACACAAAGTGTTGTTAAAGGGTATTATAGATTTGGGCAATGTATGTAACAGGCAGAAGGAGGCGTGGCAGACCATATTTTCCATGGGCAAAAATGGTCAGGAGCAATAGTCGAGTCGATATAGACACAAGTAAGAGCAAACATTTTTTTTACCAAACGATGCGCATTTTTACTTTTCCGCAAAAAAGTATTGCGATTGGCCAAAAAACTAAAAACTCTAATTTTATGTTTTTCGACGATTTAAGCACTGTGACAACTTTTCCGGCGATTTGGCGATCTTTTTGTGTTGTAACATCTCTTTCCTATTGAATTTGAGCACTCTAGTCGCTATAGTTGGGTCGCCGCCAGAGGAATAATAAGAGTAAATAATTTTCAATTTTTTTTTTTTTTTTGTTGTTGTTGTTTGAATGTTTTCCTGGCTAAATCGGTTGTTTTGATAGACGTGCGGAAAAGCCTGATTTGGTTACCACCTGTTTATTTCTCTTCTCTCTGTCCGCTACTCGTCTTACACCGACTAGCAGCACAGTGAAACATACAATGATTGTAATGAGTATGATTCCACCTTATCTTCATATATATGTTATACCACAACACATGCTTTCCACACTTGTGATTAACAAGAACATAAATTAAATCGCTGTACAACAAGGAAAAGCTAGTGGCTTTTGTCGAGATCGTAAAAACTATTTCTTTCTATATTTTAATAAGCTTTTCAACTAGTGTTTTTCTTTTAGTTACATTGAGATTGAAGAATTGTGAAATTCACCTTACACAGAATCGGTTATAGTATAAATTTAATATTCATTTTTTTTTTCAGCTAATTACCAAATATAAAAATACAAATTGCGTATAAATTTCCCATTTTCATTGGTATAATGATTGCTGGCTATCCCACTGTCGGGCACTATCCCGACCTTTAATAAGTAAATGTTAAAAATCTTAAAAATTTCGATTTCAACACATTTTAAAATTAAAGTAAATGGCGAATGAAACTCTACTCGCGATTTAATTCGTGCATAAATGAAGCTCGTGCCATTCCTCATCGTTACTGTGACTATAAAACAGGGCACAAACGCATAAATAAAAAAAAATGTATGCAGACAGTCGGAAAGGTGCGCGACAATGGAATACCCTGTACGCTCTTTCTTTATAAACACTAAATACGGTAAAATAGGAACGGACGTATCCACTTTTATATCTCTTTTCATAAGATCGATATGCCAGTAAACATTTTCCTATTGGGAAGTTCCAATTGACAAGTTTTCCTATTGGGAAGTTAGTTATTATGTGGGCAAAAATTCCTTTTTTTTTACAATGTCGTTTAATTTTGTAACATAGATAAAAAATGCATTTATAAATGTCTGTGGCAATTTTCAAATCAATACATAGGGGGGTGTGGTAGTAATTTAGGTAAATCTATTGCGGGGGAAGGGGGGGTTTCATTTAAAAAAGGGGATGCAGTTTTAACGATTAGAGTCACACGAGTCTCCACACCAAATTTTGTAACTCTAGCTCACATGTATCCATATCTACACGTAGTGGAATTTTGGCACAATTCCTGGGCGAGGGGGGGTG
This sequence comes from Chymomyza caudatula, assembly GCA_035041775.1. Classification (NCBI taxonomy): domain Eukaryota; kingdom Metazoa; phylum Arthropoda; class Insecta; order Diptera; family Drosophilidae; genus Chymomyza; species Chymomyza caudatula. The sequence continues at coordinate 395,063 of JAWNKW010000200.1, read as the reverse complement.
AAATTAGCATATTTTTGCCTACGACTTTTGATGTATTTATCCAATTCGATCATTTTGGAAACATAGATGCACATATACACGATGCACATCTCTGAGGTGTTTCGAGTTAATAGATTCAATGGAGCGGTTGTAAATCTGTCACGGGGGAAGGGAGTATGATGTCTTGAGAAAATGCGCATCTTTTGATAAACTTTATTTGCTCTTACTCTTATAGTGTTGGAGAAAGCTGGCCCAACACGGACAGACGGACATGTCTATATCGACTCGACTATTGCTCCTGACCAATTTTGCCCATGGAACCTATAGACTACCACGCCTCCTTCTGCCTGTTACACACGTTGCACAAATCTATAATACCCTTTTACACTTTGTGTACTGGGTATAAAAACATATATTACACATACGCAGAGTGTTTTGGGCCAACTGCAACTGAAACCGTTGCTCAGTTGCGTCGTCGCCGCTATTGTTGTTGTTACTTTTGTTGTTGTTGATGCTGTTGGTGTTGTCAAGCCGAATGCGAGTCGCATATGTTTTGTAAATTAATTAATATATTCTACACGTAAGTGGAAAAATAAATCATCAGCAATGACCAGCAAAAAAAAGAAGAGAAAAACCTTTAAAATATGTGAATTACGGCTTTGACAGTTTTCACATAGGCAAAAAAATAAAATAACAAATATACAAACAACTTTGAAAAACAGCAAACAAAAAACTGAACAGCAGAATGCAAATGGCAAATGATAGTCAACAATCAAAGTGCTGACAAATTCAATTAGCTTGACGTTAATAACTGACCAACAACACCAACAGCAACAACGGGAACAGCCGCTAAGTATAGAAGGGGGCGTGGTTATGGAAAATAAAAACAGTTAAATAAATGAAAAGCTCTAAATAGCATGTCTAACCTGCGTATACGTAATGTGTGTGCGGAACTGAATCAGACTGCAATTGAAAGATATTGGAGCTAATGTCAGGCACTGACTTTTCAAGTAACTGCGCTCTAATGAGTCCCCAATAACCTACCAAACTTTAATTGCTAAGCTTTCTAGCTTATGAAACGAAACTGTGTGAGCAAACATCAGCTCTAAGAGAACACTTAAGAATTCAAATCTAAGCAATTTCTCAAAGTTTTTGTTCTTTCATGTGATTTTCTTTAGCACAATATTGAGAAGCACCCTGTACACAAAAGGTATTATATATTTGTGCAATGTATGTAACAGGCAAAAGGAAAAGTGGCATGTTCCATGGGCAAAAATGATCAGAAGCAATAGTCAAGTCGATATAGCCATGTCCGTCTGTCCGTGTTGGTCTCTGTTTCGCAGACTATAGAAGTTGCAGCAAAAAAAAAATTTACCAAAAGATTCGCATTTTCCCGGAAAAGAGCATGTTCCACCCCGTTTTTTTTTTGTATGCAGACTTATAAACCAAACAATGTTTACCTTTTTCTGAGTCATCCCCCCTACCCCCGTAATACAGTTACCTTTATTTCGCCCATACCCCCAAAGTATCGATACGATAATTTGCATGGGACAAATGAATACAGGGTATTCCAATGTCGGCGAATTTTTTTCTTTACTTTTCAATCTTGCTAACAATCTTCGTGTATATCAATGATGATAAGTGCATTTGGTTGTCATTTTACGGAGCATGCTCTCATATCACTAGAAATACATTTTCACGTTTTTCGTTTTAAATATCAGTATAGCAAATACTAACACGCTGCTCGAACACATTTGTTAATAGTTTATTATATTATAAGCATCTGAAGTTCTTTTGAGAATGATTTTGTTGCTGCTTTAAGCTCTGAATACATTCACACAAGTACTGCCGATCATTGTCAAAAGCTTAAAATCAGCATACAATTTGGTCTTCTTCTTCCTAACTGGCCATAAAACCCCATTACTCAATCGATGGTAGACAAGGTAGTTAGTGTGATCTCTACCTGGTCCTTCCAACGGATACGTGGCCTTACAGTGTTAGTTTTGCCTGGCGATGTTGGTCTCTGCTACCTATTGGCCTACTGAGATAATAGGAGCACCTATTGGCAGGCGCGATTCTCCGCTTGACCTCCATGCTGATATTGCTCTTCATTAGGACGGTGCTAGACGAAATCCTTGACAACATCAAGAGTATAGTTTGCAACATCAAGCTGAGAGTCCAAACACCTCATCTCTTTACTCAAAGACAACATATACTTTGTCTTAATATCATTTACAACCAGACCCACTCTGGCATATCTTTGTTCAATAGTACGAGTACAATGATGTCAACAGTCCAATATTGTACCGTCTCGATGTACTTTGGCCTTTTGCAACTCTCTCTTTATATCAAAAATTGAAGACGTTGTAGGAGAGGACATCACCTTGTCTGATACTTAATTTTATAAGATTACGACCTCTTAGCCAAACTCAAGTAGAAAAATATAAAATATCCTTTTTAAGTCTATTTTCTATCCAAAATCTTTCATTAAACAACTTGAAACTCTATTTCAACCCTTTACAGTCACATTGACGTTTGTACTAGTCTGAATCTACACAGCTCTTCAATGATAGACGATTTAATGCGTTCTAAAGTGTTACCTTGCTTTTAGTCTTAGCCTCAAACTCTTCATAGACATTACCAATTGCAATCAAGTTAATTAAATTTTTTTTTTGCTGTGAATACTTGAAAGATAGAATGCAACGGTTTACGTCGATGAGCTTAGACGCCCCACGATTGTTCTTGGAAACTGCACATTTTTACCCCAGCTATCAAGATGCTTTTTATGATGATGCTCGTGCTCTTTTGACTTTATGCCGAAGCGATTTTGAGGCGCAGACAATATTCAATTAAGCTTCGTCGAGTTCATATTTGTTCGGCATTGCTGGCTTTTAATGACATTAAATTTTACTCCATTTATTTATTTATCTGAGTGCGCTTTTATTTGTTTATTGCAAAATCAGTTAATTCGATCAAGACAGAGTGGAAAGATGAAGCCAAGGCGACAAATAGCGGCCAAAGCCAGTATGACGACGACAACAGCAACATAAATCTAAACTTATTAGGGTCAAGTAGCATAATAAAATATGCACGAGCATCATATTGAATGAATAGAAAGAAAGAGCCCACTCCAAAGCTAACTTGGCCAAATGAAAGCGGTCCAATTAACAGTGGCCAAAAAACTTAAAACATGCTCAATAATTGAGCGAGACAAAACAATGACAAAGCCAATGCTCTGCAAAGATGGAATGAAGTCGAGAGGGATGAGGCCAGCCAAGGCAGCACTTTTGCACGACATGCGCACTTCAAAGCCAGCCAAAAAGACACCGGGGGCAGGTTCGGGAGTCTTATTTGGCCACAAAATGTAACATACTTGAAGGCGCGTACGAGACGCGTGTGTTTCGGTTCGAGCTCGGGTCTAGTAAGGGGCTGCGGCTGCTGGTAGTCGTACTTCTTTATAAGCTGTGTTTTTATACTCTGTACACAAAGTTTAAAAGGGTATTATAGGCTTGTGCAATGTATGTAACAGGCAGAAGGAGGTGTGGCAGACCATATGTTCCATGGGCAAAAATGATCAGGAGCAATAGTCGAGTCGATATAGACATGTCCGTCTGTCCGTCCTTCCGTATGAACGTCGAGATATCAGACACCAGGTAGAGGCATAAAAATTAACCAAAAGATGCGCATTTACACCGAAAAGATGAAGTTTGTCGAATCACGTCGATATCTTTCCCCCTTCCCTTGTGACATATTTTTGCGGTTTACAGCGGCTCCGTTCAATCTATCATCAGAAAACTCGACAGAGTTCACTCTCGAACAGAGTTCACACTCGCCTATAAACTGTGCCAAAATTCCACTGCATGTAGATATGGATACATGTGAGCTAGAGTTACAAAATTTAGTGTGGAGACTTGTGTGGCCATAATCCTAAAACTGTATCCACTTTTTTTCAATAGAACCCCCCTTCGCCAGCAATCGATTTTCTTAATTACTGCTATACAAAAAGAGACATAAAAGAAATACTTTCGTTCCCATTTTAGCGTATGCTGAATTTAGTGCTTATGGGGAAAAAAAGGGTACAGGGTATTCCACTGGCGTCCCGACTGTCTGCATCAAATTTTTTTTCTGCTTTCGCATTGTTCAACGGTTGCTCGAATAGTAAATACAGAAAGCCTGCCTGCCTGTGCCAGCTTGCCTAGCAGAAACTTAAAGATTTGCGGTTTTTGGATGAGAAGTGGCAACAAAGTGCGGCATGAGTATCTGGCTAGATAGTTGGTTGGAAGGTGGAGTAGGCGCAGCATATGCCAAGTGAAATGTGCGACGTCTGTTGCTATCACTCGCTCTTGGGGTAATGTAGACAAATTTTTATCGCTTGCTAAAGTTTTGGCCCATGTGCAGGAGCTGTGCTTGGGGTTGAGTGTCAGTGTGGGAAATATGAGCGGGTCTTTGGCTTTTTAGCGCTAAATAGGCTGTTTGTGTCGTTAATAATAATAGTTATGTTTATGCTTATGATGATGAGCCTGATGAGCAAGTTGATAACAGGGCACAAGTTTGCCCCATGATGATGCAAGAGATTTCCGTTTCCCTTTGGCAGTAGGAAACAAGTGTGAGCAATGGCTAAGCAGTAATGATGCCAACAAAATTTGTATTCAAATGCTAAAAGGCTTATTTAAATGAGAAATAGGAGGACATTTTGTATGAAGAGACCAAAAAAAAAAAAAAAACAACAACATAAATGTAACAGGTTTGTAAGGATTAGATTAGAGAGAGATAGGGTGAGAGAAGGGCATTACATAGACGGAAATTTGGGTACAGATATGACCAAAGAATTATTAAAGAACATCGAGTAGGATTGGATTAGAGTTGGATTGAAGCAACTTTGATTGAGTGGGTAAAACATACTTTTTTTTCTCGATATTTTGCGTTCTTGACATAATTGGTATTGGCAGATCTGATAAAAGTAAAAGTATAAAGCTACTTTTTGTGGTATTCGAAGGTTGTAATCGTATAATTTCAACACAAATATCAGGTAAATGGTCACCTTTTGCTAATTTCCACAAATAACCAATTCTATTCGTAATTAATTATTAACCGCATTGTGAAGAATTTTACGTTGCATCCGAGGACTTGGTTACGTTTGTTGGCTTTCAATAATTTTATGACCATTGTGTGGGACAATGTCTGGGACAAATTATAATTATCTAGTTAGGCGGTCAAAATCGACTGTGGAAACCACGAAAAATTCTTTTCCTCTGAAGTCAGTAGATACAAACAAGGAAAGTTGGCGTGCGCAAAACAGACGTTCATATAAAAAATTTGTTAAAGTCGCCTTTTTCGATCTATCCGTATTTAATAATAAATAAAATTTAAATAGCATGCACGTAAGGGAGAGATCCTATAACCATTTCCCAACAATAAAGTAAATATATCTGTATCTGTGCATCTTCAAAAATCTTAAATGTAAGAAGATTTGGAAAATGTTAAGTAGTTCCTGTAATGTGGAAGAAAATACATAATGGTCCGGTCTTTATCTCCATCTTCTTTTTTATAGTAATTTTGTAATTGAAAATTCATTGATTCGCTGATAAATACAACAATGGTTCTTTTTTTTTATAAAAACCAATCAAACATGTTAAATTTATTCTCTTTTCAGAATTTCGCGGTTTACATCCACACAACAAAAACTATCTAAAAATGAAACTTAGCACTGTGCTATGCACACTATTACTGTGCACGTGTGATGTAATGATGATCAAGATCGGATCGACACTTCAAAAGAGACTGTACCAAATTTGGTACGTTGACTCATGTCAGGCTTGTAAACCAAACAATGTTAACATTTTGCCGAATCATCCCACCAACCCCGTAGTACAGTTACCTTCATCATGTACATACCCCGCAACGCATTTATACAAAGTTTCACAGAAAATTGATTTTCATAGATAAAATGGGTACAGGGTATCCCACTGTCAGGCACCGTCCGACAGTCTGCATCAAATTATAATATGTACATATATAGATTATCCCATGCAAACTACTTCTTATAAGCAAGAGGTTTGCCCAAGGACCCTGATAGATTAATGCACGCACTTTAGTCCCGCGTAAAAAGAAAGCGCACGTAAACTGAACTAGAATCGATGAAAAGTCAAACACAATAAGCAGTACAGAATTTTGATTTCACAGGATAAAATTTGTGATCTCCCAAATTATTATCAATACAATGCAGTTTCGCTCCCAATGTATGTTAGGTAAGTGTGGTTTAAGGACCGATTCCAACGATAGAATTGTACAAATATAATGTCATATGTGTAGTTAAAAGATAGGAATGATTCTATAAAAATTGAATGCTTCAAAGTTTAGGATTCAACCAAATGTTAGAAAACTCAATTTTGAAATATTGAATTTCAGACTGCAATTTCAGTTTTATTTATTTTTGCAACTCTAGGCCTATCTTTTATATCATGTGTTCGCAGTTCTGCCAATATGCCACAACATCGATAACCACAACAGCAAAACACAACCTAAATCAAAGTCAACTTAAACCAACAACTATATTTAAATCAATTAAAAGCTATAGATGGAGCCCAAATTTGTTTAAATAATTGCAGAACAGAGAGAAAGAGTAAGAGAGGCAGGAGGCCTTTCTGAAGGGCTTCCCTAATCACCAGCAAGCAAAAGTCAAATCAAAAGCGAAGCTGGCAAACAAGTAGCAAGAACAACAACGAATTTAACCACATGGAGAAAAGGTATGAAAATGCGACGGGTCTAGGATAAGAGCGGAAAAGCATGACTGCCCCTGCAACTAACAAGGAAAACGTCAACAAGGCAGACGACGACGACGACGACGACAGTGTTGCAAGAAACTTCCAATTATTTTTTATATATTTTATGCAGCCAACAAAAGACAGCCCCACAGTGAAGAGAAAGAGAGCGAGAAACGAGAGAGAGCGAGAGAGAGAGATAGTCGGGCTGCAGCGTAAAAAGTGGATTATGTGGCTGGCAGCAACAGCAGGCAGCAGCGTGCCAGATTTGTAGGGGGCGCCAGCGTTCCAAATGGGCGCACCACTTGGGATGCACTCAATAGCTGCGTAGCTGGGGCGCTTTTGGGTTTGCTCGAGATGCTTGGATGGTTGCTGCACTTTTGATTGTTGCCAACGCTGCTTGCAGGAACAGCATCCACATCATGTGCTCCAATTGCATGACATGTATAAGGGATTGCTGCTTTTATATGTATGTGTGTGTCTGCACCCTTTATATTTCCGCTGCATGCAATACGCCGCTCACTCATTTCGCATTTTGTTGATGAGCTGGGTCTTTATGGGTCTGCTGCCCATGCTTGGCTTAAAGCGTGGCGGGAACTACATAAAAAATTTCCCTTTCAACAATTGTAATTGAAATGTATAAATGTGTGTACAAATAATTTGGCAGCAGATTCTGTCAGCAAAAACCCATAGGACACCGCGCTAATTAAGCAAAAATTAAACAAATTTATATAGCTGGTGTTTTTTTTTTTTTTTGCCTTGTCCCGGAAAGATATCAACTGCTTTTCAGTTACGGCCAATGCAAATATTGAGTTGTCCATCGTGCAAACAAAGCTTTTAAGCTTCGTTGAATTTAACACAAATACCAGCACACACGCACGTTGGCACACACACACGGAAAGAGACACGGACACGCGGTCCATAACATAGACACTGATGTGCGGCCCATTACAGTGCCCAAAACCACCGAATGAAGCAGCAACGACATTGCCTGCTGTTGGGCTCCCCCACTTAGCCAAAGAGCAGGAACAGAGTGGCACCTAGTGGGCCAAATGGCGACGGCACGGCACACGTCGTGCGCCATATGCGCCACATTTCGACTGTGCGATGTGTGCTGCGGCATGGCTGAAAAGGGGCCACTGCTACAAAGCCATGCAGACATACACACACACACACACATACCCACACACACATACCCACACACACATACACACACACACATACACACACACACATACACAGACACACTTCAGCTATGTGAAGTGCTGCTGCCTGCGTGACGTACAGTCATTGCCTGCCACAGTAGGCGCCAAAAGTGTGCTTACTGAAAAGAAACAGCGAACTTTGAAGTCAAAACTGTTACATATTGAAATTATTTTCTATTGAACATTATAAGTATTTATACTTTCAACTTCGATTTTATGCGACATTTACGGAATGGTTGAACTACCTTTTTTCGCCGCATTCACGACATTAATTAATTTATTTGACGTGTCCGCGAAAAACTATTGCGATTAGCCAAAAAATTAAAATCCCTAATTTTATGTTTTTGACGATTTAAGCACTCTGATAACTTTTCCGGCGATTTGGCGATGTTTTTGTGTTCGTGCTTTGTCGTTGTAGTTGTCGTTGGCGATGTATTGTGTTATTCCAATAACTTTAGTAATTTCGACTTTAGCACGCTAAATGACTCAACTATCGCGACTAGAGTGGTCAAATTCAATAAGAAACCCTTTGAAGACATGCCCAACACAAAAACATCGCTAAATTGCCGGAATAGTTGTCAAAGCGCTTAAATCGTCGAAAAACATAAATTATAAATTTTAGTTTTTTTTGGCAATCGCAATACTTTTTGCGGAATAGTAAAAAACCAATCAATGAAACATCGGACAGATCATGCATCAGAACTAGAGGATCAGCGCAACGAAGGAGACACCATGACTGTTCCACACCAATCGCTTCGATTTTAAGAACAGATTCGCTTTGACTCACACTGCCGAACATCTGAGCGTACATTTTCTAAGTATTTAATACATGTGCTGATCGTCACTAGCGTAGGCGTTACAAATATTGAGGATCGCGCCTTGCTGGCCATTTTTTGTAAATTAAACCGACACCCTGCCGCATACTCGTAGCGCAATAGACATTGTCGAAAGAGGACCAATCAATCGGTTGTAAGGAAGGGATTTTTCGACGAAATTTTAATGCAACAAAAGAATACTGACACCGCACCAATTGACTTTTGTACGACGCTGTTGGGTTATCCCACATGAAGATCGCTCCACACGGAGAACGGACTAGATTTAAGACAGCAAGACTCCTTATAAGTGTGCAAGTTTTTACCCTGGCATACTTTTCTCAGAGACTGAGCTGACATTTTATGACTTGAGTGCGTGTATTTGTTATCCTGAAATATTCTTGCGATCTTTTATCAAATATTAAAGAATATTACCATGGAAAATACACCTTTACAACAATAAAAACAGTCAAGTCTTTAATAATTTCAAAATATTTACATGTTGTAAATAGATTTCGGCAGCATCTACAATTTTTACTATTTGGCAATATTTCAAGGTAATTCACACATAGTTATTGCATGTAAGCGATAATCGGATATATGCAAAATATTTTATATAATCAATAAATGGTCCCCTGTGTGGTCAGTGGGTTAGAGAATACCACCTCAGCAGGTCAAAGATTGTCGTATGAGGCGACTAACAATGACAATGGGTTCTTTCGAGACCAGTAGGCCTTAAAAAAAAGGGTTGTACGTAGAGTTTGGGATCCACCACGTAAAACCACAATTCCAATGAAAGAATGTATTTACATCAGGCCGTAACCTGATAACGAAGAATAAATGGTTATATTCAAACTCGATTAAATAAAATGCCCTGTTGGGAAATTTCAATAGTACAACATTACTGGAAAAAATGTATCGAAGAAACAACTGTTCAATTACATACTTACATATATACAAAAATTACTAATAAGCGTTTTTCATATACTAAGGTATGAAATTGAAACTAACTTTCTTTCAGTTGCGTACAAGCTTAAATATGGATTTAATTGAATCAAGTGTACTTTCGAAGTGCTCTGATTATAATAATTACTCCAAAGATTCATATAAACAGAAATCCGTGCCATCTCTTGCTTTTATGTGTTCTCTAGTTCTCTGATTTTAATATAAACAAATATTTATTTATGTTTTATTTACATTAATTGTTTTTTTATTCTTATACACAGATTTTTCGCTTTTAGTGTGTGCGCGCCACGCTGCGTATACTTGTCGTTATGTGCCAAATACGCTATTCATCTACTTATATCTCACTCCAACAACTCGCTTTATGTTAAGGCGCAAAGTGATTGCTGTCTCTTTCACTGCTGGTTACTGCTTGCTGCTGTAGCTACTATTCCGTTTTGCAGACAAATTTCTATAAATTATGCATTGTGTGTGTAAACACGACAAGTTGAATTGAAATTACTGATTTAAATGTGAAGCAAAAGAAATTTTATGCTCATGTGTGTAAGTGAGCACAACTTGATCGTGTGTGTGTGTGTGTGAGTCGATATAAGTACCCTTCAGTTCTGCGAAGGCCTGTATCAGGCATGAAACAGACCTGAAACTTCATGACCAGTCCTTCCTTCTCCCTTCCCATTACGTGCATTCAGGTCATGAGTTTTGCAACTTGCAATGGCTGATGCAGGCTGATTTCTTTGCAAAAAACATAGGTGATTCAGGCCTGAAAATTCAGCCCTGCCTGCTAGAGCTGAATTGTATGTATACCGCCTTTTTTTCCAAAGCGTGCAGCACCCTTACTTGGCAAATGATTGCAGTCGCTAGACTATATGGTTTGGTTGGCTAACCTTTGCCACCCTTTGGTTTTCCTGATCAAACCAACCCAACGCTGACTTTCATCTTTTGCCGTTGCACAAAAACCACAGCAAAAACAACAACACTAAAGAAACAATCACTTTTGGCCGGCACTCATAAATTTAATTGTTTAAAGTTAATTTTGCCGCCAAGCCGACAAATACAAAATAGCAGCAGACGGGCAACTTAACCCCCTACCTCCCCTCAGACGGCCAACGTTGTTATTCCTTTTGGTGTTGTTGTTGCCGGCGTCGCCATCGCCATTGTCGTTGTCATTGTCACCTTTTGAACTTCCGTTTCTGTTTTTTCATCATCGTCGTTGTCGTCGTCGCCGTCGTCGTCGTCGTCGTCGCCGTTGACGTCGTTTAGCAATACGTTTGACTGTTATCCGTAGGTTTGTCCAGTCGGCAAAAGTTCACTCAGACGTAAATTTTTCTACATGTCGTAGACAGACGGACATTGGACAGCTGGCCGGCTCATTGTTCTATCTATGTACATATGTATCTGGCTCAACCCCCGCTGAGTCAAAAAAGCAGGGGCCTTCGTCGGCCTCAGTCCAAAGCGTCGTCGATTCATTTAATGTATCCATTTGGTTGCACGTTGATTGTTTCTGTTGTTGTTGTTGTATATGTTGTTTTTGCTACCACTGCTAATGACGTGTTTGTTTTATTTGCAAACATTTCGTCACCGTTGACATTGATGACGCTGCCGTCTGCGCTCAATCGCAGCTTCGGTCTTAGTGTCAGTCGTACGCAAAGTATGCGACGCAGCTAAAATTTCAGTTTCAATGCTTTATTATTTACAATGAACATTTTTTATTTTTTAGCATAAAAAACGACGAGAGCGCCAGCGCAAAGTTTTCCAAAAGAATCGGTACAAAAGGTTGGATCAACGAAGTTCAGATACACTAAATATTATTAAGTTTTTATTCAGAAGAAGTAAAGAGGAAGAAAGACGATACACATTTCCAACATGCCGAAAGGGAAATTCGAATGCGGGAATTCAGAATTAGGACTATATTATGCTATTTGAAAGCGTCTATTTAAATGTAATTTTAAACTCGGGATTTCCAATTGAGAAGTGTGCTTATCATTATCATCAAATAGTCATCGCCTTGTCGTCGACATTCGATGACTTAATACACGCTCTCATAACAGCTGGTTGCAAAGAAGTGAAAAGAAAACACGAAATAACAACGTTTGTGTATACAATGTATTTTTTGCTGTTTTTTCTTTAAAATAAATGTTTACCTCACTAAAACGCAACGTATCCAGTTGAAACTTATATTCTGCAAACCGCAAGAATTTTATCTTTCAAATGGTATTGGTTTTACCTGAAAACGTTGCGTTATTGCGAAGTAATTGGTACCACACTGAATTTTCGCTTAGCGTATCGGCTTATCCCAGACGCATTGAAGACCTTTCTCCCAGGAGCTTCTTCATTCATACGCAAAACATTATCAAGCTAGAGGCTCCGCTTTAGAGATTCTGCTTTCTATGGATTCACTATACCATGTGCACAAAAATGTAAAAGGCTATAGGGGACGGTACATGAGTTTCATGAGTTGAGGAAAAAATTATCAGCAGCAATAGTCGAGTGTAATATACACTAAAACCTACACCTAAATTTCAGAGGCTATAAGAGTTAGAGGCACAAGCATTTTACCATTAGACACACATTTTCGGGAATCAGGTGAAGTTTGTCGATTCATGTTGATATCTCACCATATCGCGGTTTACAACAATACCGCTCCTGTGATTATCAAGATCGCATCGGAAGCATTAAAAGGTATAGGTAATAATATTAATATAACTTGATTGCGCGCATACTCTTTAAAACAAAAATTTGCACAATATTGGATTTCCTTATTTTGTGAAAAATGTAAAGTTTAGAGTCTCGTTCACGTAGTAAGATATAAAGAGGACAGGCAAAAAAACCAAAAATGTTATTCCCCAATGCGAGTCAAAAATTTAATCAACATAAGGTGCTATAAAACTCTATGTAAAGGGTATTCAAAATAAATAAATAAAAATACATATATGCTAAAACAAAAGGCAGCCAGCATAAATAGCCAAAATTGACTTGCGTCTGAGTCAATGAGTTGCACAATGAGTTGGACCCAAAGCTGTGTACGGAGTTAGCAAAAAAAAAAAAAAAAAAAATCTTAACTCTGACAAATGGAGCTCCACGTGTATGGCTATCTATATGTGTGGGTGTTTTTGCGCAGTTAATTTGACATTTCCGCTCCAGTAAAGTAATGAAGAATCTACTTTTTTGTTTTTGCTGTTACAATTCGAAAAGCGAAATGCTGCACTGGACTGTAGTGTACTGAAACTGTGTTGCAATTAGGTTTTGGTGTAAACACATAGATGTTCTTATGTATAAGGGTGGCTTCAAGCAATGTCATAAACAAAACATTACACATACGCAGCGTATGCCGGGCAAACAACTAACCAAGGGATCATTTTGGGAGACTTAAGCAATCACTAACGAGCAACGCATCATCAAACTGAAGTTTGAAGGCCAGCACACAAAACAGAGAGCGCTAAGTTATACATATTTACAAATCAGATACAAGCCGATATTATAGTGTGTTTTTTTTCTCTTATTACTTAAATTTTATATTTTCCAGATATATTTTGGCTACTTCCGTCGCGGTGACTCCTTACCGGTCAGGGAAGATACTACCTTGTAGTAGTAGTCAAAAAATATTACAAACAATGGCATTAAAGAGAGTATTAAACCCAGACGATGCAAATTGATACATTTTTGAGGACTTTAAATTCAAAATAAAGATGGCCATTTAGAAATGGTAGTCCCCGACACTTTACCCCTTATGATATGAGTACTGCAAATTGAAAACACAACTTAATGTAGTCGTCATTTGGGCTGACTTATGAATCAAATTTGAACCCAATTTTCTATATAGTTTACTGGATGAACTGAAATTTATTCAGAAATACTGAAATCAAAAAGAAACAGTATCAACCGTAATTTTAAGGTGCAGTTCCGGTAACGCTTCGATTTCCTGGCTTAAATGCATTTCGGGAGCTGTGAAAAGTTCGATAGATAGTCGAAAATTAACCGTATTGCCATTTCAATTGGATATTGATTATCTGCTGAGTGATAACCCAAATCGTTTATTCAACTACCATAGCAAAAGTTAATTGAACAATCTTTAAATGAACTCATCTGACTACGGTCACAGTCTCGCAAAAACGAGAGCGTAGAACTGGGATAAGGCTAAGCAGAAATGCAAATTGAACGCATCAAAAATGTCGCATCGAACTGTGCGACAGACAGACAACAAAGACAGCGGGACACCTCAGAGCTGGCGAAATTTACCTAATGATAATCAAAGCACAGCAAAACAAAAGCTCGCCGCTGTGCAAATGACAAAATGGCGCTGCAGGTGAGGGACAAAAACAAGAAGAAGAGTCAAAAAAAAAGGGAAGCAGAAAAGAAGCAAGGCAACAGCTCTTTGAAAAATGTAATGAAGAACGCGAAATTGTATTGTCACTGGGGTCAAACGATTCCAGCTGCGAGTCAGCAACAAGGCTCAGAGGGTTCGACAGGAATTGGCGGCAAATGATGTTTTACTGGGGCTTGCAACATGTCGCTCGCTTAATATCAATGTTGTAACGAGAACGGCTTTTACGCCTTCAAACGTAACGCATTGGTGTGTTATGATGTCACATGTTGCATGGACATTACTGTTATGGTTATTGTCAAGCAGATTGCTCTATAAGGGGTGAACTAAGTGGAAGCTAAGGAAGAGTATTTACAACATGGAAACTATAACAGAGTAGAAGTTTATATGCTACAAATCGATAACCACTTTTTAAGATCTGGCAAAAACGTTAGATACAGCGTTTGATTAACATGTAATATGTTTGCAAAAGAGTTCTATTGTAGATTTTTTACCTAAGCATAATCAACAAACTCGTTACTCATATCTTGAAAACTTTCCAAACTTTGTAATAAAATTGTCCACTTTTAAGGTACATAACCATAGATCTGCCTTTGCTGTTCGTAAACCAACTTGGAAACTCTGTTACCAAATGTACCGCAATTTCTCAATCGTAAATGCATACATTGTCATTCCTAGGCAAGGCATTTGATGGTGTTGTTGCGTAGCTGCCATTTACACCAAGCAAAACTTAGGCCCTATCATCCGCTGCAACCCTTGTTGCTATTTCCTTGTCACGCAATTCGATTTGATGTCCTTCTATCGTCAGTCAGAGGGACAGCACTGACCAGTGCCTCGACGCCTTTGCTAGTAAGCCTGTGTATATAGTATGCAATGCCAGGAAGTACGAATTCCTTTACCGTCGGCCGATGCCACATGCAACAGCCATAGTGACGGCATTTAGTCACATTGCTGCATGCGTTGAATTTGTCGCTGCTACTGGAGGCAGACATGGATGGATGGCAAGCCGAAAGCTGATTACTTCAAACGACTAGGACTTTGTTGACAGTAAGCAAATGGATATAACCTAATACATGTTGTCTGAAAGTAAATTCAATCCAACTTTAAAAAGCTAAAAGCACAATAATTTGCGAATTTCCAAAATTTATTGATTTATTTAAAAAAAAAAAAAACGACAAGGGAGTCCGCGAGAACTGAGTAGGCTTACTTATTTTGAGATTTTTAATATAGAAAACGTATTCTGATTAAAAATTAGAATTTTGATATTTTGACTATGCATAATTAGTGTATAATCAACTTCACAATATGAGAAATAGTATCTGACTTTGAAGTCATGTTACCGCTCGCATAAAAATGTCTTGTTTAAGTTAACTTTTGTGAAGTTATTTATTTGATTGGCACATTTTTATTTAAAATATATATCTAAATAGAGTGATTTTTCATGCTAGATCAAACACTAAAACAATATGTAGATATAAGTCTTAAAACAGAGAATTACGCCAGGCCGCCCTCGAACAACAAATCAAAGCTCAACGAGAAGCAACAACAATTGTAAAGCCCCGGCAAAGGTGACAAAGTCACCAGTAAAACGCGCCGATAATCAGCTGAGCGGTTCAACTGCTGCTACGGCCAGTTCCCGCCGTATACTAAGTATACTAAAATGTCGTAACATAAAAAATTAATTAAATTAATTAACTAAAATTGCGAGCGGCAGGCAAATTTATTAAAAGCAAAAGCAACAGACAACAAACGACGCCAGCGTCGACGTTGCTGGCGACGTCGCTGCAGACGTCACAACTGCTTTCAAGCTTAGGCGTTGAGAAAGCTTTAAAAGTTGAAACGATTTGTGTATGTGTGTGTGTGTGTTTGTGTGGGGGTCTCACAAAAGCAGCAATGGTGGCGGCGGCGGCGGCAGAGACGCGCTCGGTGAGTTGTTGAGTAAGATGAAGCAGGTGAAGAGGAACAACAGTGGAACAAAACAGCGCGCATAGAAAATAAAAGTAAGCAAAAGCAAGTCAGTGTAATAGGAGTGTGTGTGTGTGTGTGAGAGTGTGTGTGTGTGTGTGTGAGAGAGTGTGTGTGTGTATGTATCTGTATATACAACTTCAAAATGAGTTTATCGATTTTAAGGCAATGCCGAGCACTGCTCACGGGCACAGAGCACCAGCCCAGGCACCGCCAGGGTGAACATCTTCCTTTGGCTACTACTCATGCACGGAACGATAATGTGAGTGTGTGGGACACTGTATAGACGTGTGTGTTTGTAGAGTGTGCAACAGCCCCCAATATGGCAAGCAGCAGAGAGAGCTACGTCAGCCTCAGCAGGCTACCCAAAGCAGCTTCATTCAGTTCCCATGCTAGCCCCAACCCTTACTCAGCGTGCCCCACAGTGTACGATATTCTACAAACGTGCATGTGTGTGTGTGTGTGTGATATGCTTGATTTTCCATGCAATTTTCAATAAATCTTAAAACGTGCATAAAAATTTAATGAAAAATCTGCATCAGCAATTATTTAACCCTTTAAACAATTCAATAGAACCATTTTAAATAGTGCTTTTGACATTACCGTTACGCCCTTGTCTTGTTTATTATTTTAGACCAGCCGGCCCCAAGAAAAACAACAACAACAACACTAACTACAATAACGATAAAAATAAGCAACAGCAAAGCCAGTAAAGCAATTACAATATGGAAAATGGCAGGAAAACTGTCTTATGCTAATTTACCGTTAAAGCTGCACACTGACTAAGCCCTCAGAGCTTTGGACTGTCAATTAAAGTAAGGCTTTGAAGAGCTTTGCCAGCTTAATCTCACGCTTTGTCTCCCTTAAACGCATTTGGTCTTAATGCACACACACACACATTCACTTGCACGTAAGAAATTGCATTATTGGATATGAAATCGAAATTCGCAAAGAAATATTACACGGCATAAATAAATGCATAATATTAAAGATTGAATAAATCAATATTTAATAAAACGCAAAATAGAATTAATGAAGCATTAAAGTCTTATCACTTATTTGCAATGACAGAGCTGGTAATCAATTTTAAGGTCATGAAAAAAGCAAAATGAAAATACATAAAGTACATTCTTAAGAAAATGAAAAAATTGTCTTTCTCTCTCCAAATCCAGTTCCACTTAGCGAAATTTTTCATGCTTAGCTTATTAACCCGTTATCGGATTAATGTGGTTTTATGTGGTGGGTCCTAAACCCTACGCACAAGGCCTGGGGTAGCTCAACTGGTCTCGAAAGAACCCAGTATCATTGTTAGTCGGCTCATATGACAAGCTTTGACCTGCTGAGGTGGTTTTCTCTAACCCGCTCACCACACGGGACTAGCTAAAACTAGTAGAGCACCAAAAATTAGGCTCTTCGAATATCAGAGGGTCTTAATAGGTATACAGCATTTCACACCTGCTCCGTTGATAACTGGCATATCATCACTTCTAATTTGTACAGAGCAGTTGGGAATTCTTAAGTCGATTTTCAATAGCCCAATTTTTCGCGTTGGGCAGAATTTCGGTAAAAGTAGGGCTGAGATCTCTCACGATATCGCCAAGGCTCGTCGCTTATCGAAAACTTACTTGAAACGAGCTAAAATAAATATTTTGTCACTAGACTAACATTACTGGACAAACAGAAGGCAAAGATTTCCTACCGATCCGACATTCTCTGAAGAAGACAACAAATCTAAACCGTAAACGGAATTATGAACAGGGCTTATAAAATCAATATTGTATAAACATATTTTAAATTTTGTTTATTAAAAAAAAAACAGTCAGCAACCACTCTACTTTGTTGAAAATGTTATTTATTATTTCGCCTCTGGCCCCACTGTGTCTGCATTGTGGCACACACGACGCTACTCCTTGCCATAGAAATAAAATGAAATCGATTTTGTTGAGCAGTCAATGAGAGCATAAGGAAAAACTGACTGAAGAGAGTGTGGCGTGAAGGCTTTTATGTGTAGGTATTGGCCCCAAAGATAAATGATGCATTTTACAAATTTGTAAAATGTCCAAAAATTACGAGCATAAAATATTTAACATACAAAACATATTGGCCAGCCTGACCGAGCTCAAGACAGGGCTGAGTGTATTGAAAGCAGTTGCAATTGCTTTGGCCTGACACGCCCACACGTTGCAAAGGTAGCATAAACCGAAGGCCTTAAGATTTGTGCACACGGTAAACACAGCCAAAGCAGCCACAACAATGCCAGCAACAATACAACAACAACAGCAACCAGAGCTACTTGTAAAGTAGTAACAACAACAATGGCAAGCAAACTGACTTAAAACGATACGGCAATAATATGTTGTCACTTGTCAATCAAGCGAGTGCCATCGTCTCCCATTGCCAAATGCAACAACAACCACAACAACAACAACAACAGCTACAATAACAACGTGGCGCACTTGAAACAACGTCACGAATACTGCCAACAAGCAGTCAACTTGGTTAGTTAGAAGGAGAGAGGTAGTGGGTTAAAGCAGGGCAACTGAATGCTTGTAGTGCAACTTTTGCAGCTAGCTGCGCTTCGACGACTCTTTGACTGACGTCTGTCAGAAAACGCCACACGACAACGTCGGCAGCGCAGTCGGCAGGAGACAGGCGCAGCAGCGGCAACATTGGCGGGCGACAATGAAGTGAAAATTGCCTACAACAAACAAAACCAAACAATGAATAAACGATAATGGAGTGGGGAGAGGCAGCAAAAGAGAGGGGGCGTGGCAACAACAACTGCAACAACTAAAAGTAAAAATTGCAACACGCGACTTTCCAAAATAAAAACGCATTTTAAAAAATTTGATGCAGACAATCGGTGCGCGACAGTGGAATACCCTGTAAACTTTTTCTTTATAAACACTAAAGATGGTAAAATGGGATCGGAAGTATCCACTTTTATAGCTCCTTTCATATGATCGATATGAAAAACGTGGATTATATACATGTAGTGGAATTTTGGAGCAGTTTATAGGCGAGGGGAGGGTGAAATTTGCATATTTTTTACTATAACTTTTGATGTATTTATCCGATTTGGATAATTTTTTGAAAATAGAGTTTCGAGTTGATATATTCAACGGATCGGTTGTAAACCGCGAAAGTCTGCTGGGGCGAAACGGGGGCATATATCAACTCAATTCGACCAACTTCATCTTACATGGGACTAAGTGCATCTTTTAGTAAAATTTTGTGTCTCTAGCTTTTATGGTCTCGGAGATCTATCCCCTCATACGGACAGATGGACGGACATGGTCCAATCGCTACCCTAGTCAATGATAAGACTTTTTGTCCCTGGAACTTATGGTGTGCCACGCCTCCTTCTGCCTGTTACATACATAGCACAAATCTATAATACCATTGAACACTATGTGTACAGGGTATGAAAATATGTTTTACTCTTGCTGTTGTTTTTGTTGTTGCTTTGCATGTTGCAGCCGACTGGCAATTGTTTTGGCCAGTTGGCTGGTTAGTTGGTCGGTGGAATAGTCGCTTGGCTATTTGACTGACTCCGATTGTTGGCTTTAAATTTGTCGATTTTCACTGACACCACAGCAGAAGCGGCAACAAAAACAATAAAAGTTTAAGTAAAAGTTTTTATATTTCGCCTATGCAAAAAGAAAATTGCTAAAAAGAAAAAGTGAAATGCTTAGGATGAGTCTGCAGCCGCCATTCGACTATTATTTATTAATTTATGTTTTGGAACATCAATTGGAAATTGGCTTAAGTGTGCGTAAAATAATTGTAAGGAGAAAAGAATCATATTGAATTAAACGGTCATTAGCTATAATAAAGCTGTTAAGATCTAAAACCTAATTAACATTTGCGTAAATCTCCCCCACGTGTGGTGAGCGGGTTAGAGAGTACCACCTCAGCAGGTCAAAGCTTGTCGTATGAGGCGACTAACAATGACACTGGGTTCTTTTAAGACCAGTAGGCCTTAAAAGGGTTGTGTGTAGGGTTTGGGACCCACCACATAAAACCACAATTCCAATGAAAGAATGCATTCACATCAGGCCGTGACCCGATAACGGGTTGTTATGGCCAGTTAAGAAGAAGAAGTTAATCTTAATAGTACAAAAACAAGAACATGTAAACTTCTGAAATAAATACAACGAAACAAATACAAATGCTTCGCTTGCAATCTGAAAAGAATGGCTTTACTTTCCTTTTAAAGGAGATAATAAGTATGTTGTTTGTTCCTGTTCTCTCTCTCTCGCTATACCGACATTTGCATATGAGAAGGAACCTGGCATACTTCAAACACTGGAAAAATGAGCGAGTGTGCAGCAACACAACACAAGACTTATCAACAACATCCATAATTCGCCAGCGTAAAAATTGGGAACAATTTCAATAAGTTTGAAAATCACTTCCATTTGTTCTCATTTGTACACATTTTAAAACGGATGAAAATTTCTCACACCGATTCTTGTACTTTCAAT
Source organism: Chymomyza caudatula (assembly GCA_035041775.1). Classification (NCBI taxonomy): domain Eukaryota; kingdom Metazoa; phylum Arthropoda; class Insecta; order Diptera; family Drosophilidae; genus Chymomyza; species Chymomyza caudatula. Next base: position 374,570 of record JAWNKW010000200.1, on the reverse strand, counting down.
TCACTGAGAGCTTCAAGGGTTGGCACAAATTTTTGACAGTTTTTTGCTCAGTAAAAGAATCTAATGCACACAATCTTTGTTTATTTATTTGACTTAATCGGACATTCTAGCGCTAAAAGTTTTACGCTTATAAACTAATACGCTAGGCACAAAAATATTTAGAAATTAGTAATAAATAAACAGTTGGTAACCAACTCAGGCTTTTCCGCAAGTTTATCAAAACAACAGAAATTAGCTAGGAAAATTTAAAAAAAAATTAATTTAAAAAAAAATTAATTTAAAAAAAATTTGGTAAACTATTATTTCTTATTTTTCCTCTTGCGACCCAACTATAGCGACTAGAGTGCTCAAATTCAATAGGAAACCCTTTGAAGAAAAGCCCAGCACGATGGAAAAACATTTAGCTTGCTATAGTGGAAATTAGTAAACTTATAGAAAGAACATCGACAACACCAACGACAACGCCCGAACACAAAATCATCACCAAATCGACGGAAAAATTGTCAGAGTGCTTAAATCGTCGAAAAACTCAAAATTAGAGATTTTACTTTTTTGGTCAATCGCAAAAAAAACGTATACTGTTTATTTGGCCGTTCTTTCAAAAAACGGTTAAGTGAAATATAAATCAGGTTGCTTACCTTTATAGCTCTAGAAATGACGATGGTTTTAAAACAAAACAAAAATTGGAAAAAAGTACTTGTACAAAAAATTACATAAAGTCTCAAGCCCATTATATTTTTTTTTAAGAATTGTGCACAGAGCGTGGCAATGCCTACTAACGGGATCGGGAAGGGGAACCGGAAGGGAAACGGGAAGAGGAATACGATCTAACAAGAATGGGCAAGCGGGTGTATGAAGCGACACAAGCATTCATCTTATAGCTTTTGGAATATGGATGAGGAAGTGGAGAAGGGAGAACGGGAAGAGGAATATAGTATAATAGTGTTATATAATCTTAAATCTAAACGTATACATACATAGTGCTATTACACAAATATCATAACATTTCCGAAAAACATAGTTCACAAATGATAGACAAAATGAGTGAAAGAGGAAAGAAAGCATATAAGTTAAGTGTTAAATGAACTTCAAGTTCCTTCCAAAATTGCTATGTGCCTGTAATAGTTTTGAGTCCATGCGGTAACCTTTTCCAATGTCGAATAGTATATATACATAAATTTGTCGATCAAACCGCGAGAGTTTAAGTAACGCTGAAAATTTTCTAATGGATTGAACGTGACCAAACACTTTGCCAAAGATTTTAAACATAAAATTTCTAGCTATTTGCTCGGTCTGAAAAGGGAAGATCTTTGAAATTTTCTTCGGATAATTTCGAGTTAATACATATAGACAGCATCAAGTTTATATGGGAATAATCGACATATCACCTTGCTCGTCCCAATCATGATTTCAAGATTGCACAACAGTCATTTTTTCGTATGCAGGAAGAAGCTCAGGGGAAAGAAAAGGGACTTCAATGAGTCTATAAGCCGGTATCTGGTTGTTATCTGCAGTCGAGAAGAAGAAGTAAATATCTAAATCCAACCCCTTTATTGAAATCTGTTGCGCATCACATTTTTGCCATACCAGGTATCAGGAACATTGAGTACAGTATAAAAAGATGATTTCTTTACATTTTTCTGAATTAAACTTAAACATTTGTACAATGCGCAAATCTAATTTATATGCTTTTCCAATAACTCTTTGATATAGCCTGCTTCAACTTACAACAAAAAAGGTACTTTTCTAGATATTTAACTACCCTACCCAAAAAGTTACGTGTCAATCGTATGATTTCAAGTGTTGGTAAATATGCAAAAAAATTAATTACGTATTAAGAATGACGATTAGTTAAAACATCGACGACAATTCATAGTCTTTCCAGCCAATTACAAGTAAACGAAAATGAATCAGGCCAACATTTTCGAATTGACTGACTGACTGACTAACTGACTAAATAGAAAAGTGAATGATTAGGAGCGAGCTACGCGCACATGACACAAATGACATTGCAAGCGGATGCGGAAAAAGTCGTCGGCATGACAAACTGTGACAAGAAGCTGGCGACTGCAGGGGAGCTCAATACTTGAATACATCACGTTTGCTTATAAGCAACAAGAACAACAACAACCCAAATAATAGCAACTGCACAGCAATGGTGATAAAAGAAATAGAAACTCAGAGCTCAAATACTGGCGCTTGTAATTGCATACGATATCAACAGCGCTCCCGACGTCTGAGTAAATTTGCGGCAATTACAGAGCTCTGTTTCAAATTCCCCGCTGTACCGCGTATCTGTCACCAGAACTGCAACAGTTTGACGAAGAGCTGCGAATAGTAAAACCCCGCACGACGTACGCCGAGCAACAGAACCAACAATTATATAAACTAGAGTTACAATCAATCGTCAGTTAGCCTGATGGCCGGGCCTTTGTATAATACAAACCAAACCAAGTCAAGTCAAGCCAAGCCAATTGATGTATTGTCGAGAAAAATCTTTGCTGCAGTTGGCGTTACTTTTATAGGCTTGTAAAAGGGCACGCTGATTTTGCCAAGAAGTGTGCAACGTTTTAGTGAAAGCCACTTTGTTTTGACAATGTCATTGGGAACAAGTCAAGAATCAAGCGACTGCTTCCATGCATTGCATGAGCTCGCAAGGGTCCTAACTAATTCGACCGCCCGAAGAGTTAAAATTAATTTCCATTCTAATTAAAGAAGTTTCAATTCAAAATGTGTGCCTAGTTTTATCGAAAGAGATTGGGGTTTCAAAGCGGTTATTTTTACAAAGAATAAAATATAGCTGAAAAGATGTCATCCGCCTAGCTATGACAAAATCAGGGTTGCAATCAAGCGGCTTATGAACAGCAAAGGTGCTGGCGCAGATAATCTGCTTGCCGAGGTGTTCAAGACTGCCGGCAATGAGTTGGTAAGGTGCATGCACCTGTTCTTTTGCAGAATATGGGTAGATTAGAGCATGCTCAAAGATTGGGACCTTGGTGTCCTCTGCCCTGTTCTCAAGAAGGGTGACCCCACGGTGTGCGCTAACTACCGTGGTATCAGTCTTCTTTCTATCGCATATAAGGCCCTAGCGAACGTATTGTGTGAAAGACTTAAGCCATTTGCGAAAGAACTGATCGGACCTTATCAGTGTGGTTTTAGGCCTGGTAATTAAACAATAGACTTGATATTCACACTATGCCAAATCCTGGAAAAGACACCGTCTCTTCGTAGATTATAAAGAATCATTTGATAGCCCGTTGAGGCATCGCGTATATGACGGTCTGTCTGTGCAGAATGAATGAATAAGCAACACGCGTAGCTCCGTCAAGGTAGGAAAGATCTTCGCCGATCCTTTTGACCGATGCCCTCTCCTGCAACTTCATCAACTTTGTGATGGAGAGTGTGTCGCGAAAAGCCGAAGTAAATAGGAACGGGACTATGTTGTATGAAAGTGTCCAGGGGCTTGCATACGTAGATGATATTGATATCATTGGTCGTACAAAGCGAGTAGTTACTGGAGCCTTTGCAGCTATTAAACGAGAATCTGCCAGGGTGGGTTTGGTTGTTAATGAGAGCAAGATAAAGTATATGTTTTCTTCGAGTAGAGAGTAGAGAGACACAGCGGTGGGGAGATTTATGTTGAAAACTATACTTTTGATGTTGTTAAGGATTTCCTCTACCTTGACACGATGATTGGATGTCCCGATGAAAAACGATGTCAGCATGGAGATCAAGCGTAGAATCACTCTTGCCAATAGATGTTATTTTGGTCTCAGCAGGCAAATTAGTAGTAAATACCACTCCCGCCAGACAAAACTAACTCTCCACAAGACGCTCATCCTTCCCGTTTTGCTTTATGGCGCTGAAGCATGAGTGATGACGTGCTCTGATGAAAATGTCCTTAGAGTGTTTGCGCGGAAAGTAGTCCCGAAGATTTTTGGTCCTATACGCGTTGGCAACGACTACCGCATACGATGGAACGGCGAACTCTATGACGACATTGACATAGTCAAGCGAATTAAGATCCAGCGGCTCCGCTGGCTAGATCATGTTGAGCGTATGGATGAAAAAGCTCCTGCAAGAAAGATCTTCAATGCGAGTGTCGAAGGCAGGCGACGAAAGGGCATGCCTCCGCTGGAAGGACCAGGTAGTAAACACGCTAGCTACCTTTGAGTCACCGATTGGAAAAGGAGAGCGCAAAACAGAAAACTCCTAGGGAGACCCGGCGTTAACCTGATGGGGTACATGGCATTTGGATCGACAAACAACATATGTTAAGGAACTCCCAGGGAGACCTGGTGTTAATCTTATGTGTTTCATGGCAACGATAACGCACGGACAGAAAAACATCTCCAAATCGCCGGAAAAGTTGTCAGAGTGCTTAAATCGTCGGAAAAAAAATTTAGATTTTAGTTTTTTGGCCAATCCCAATACTTTTTTGCGGAAAAGTAAAAAACGAAAACCGTATTCAAAATCAATTTCGGTTTGATTCCCCGCTTACGAATAAAACATAAACTTCAACTAATATTCTTTTTTGCACATAGTGCTCTCAACTTTTCCGGCGATTTGGCGATGTTTTTGTGTTCGTGTGTTAACCTTGTCGATGCAGTGTGTTATTCAAATAACTTTAATAATTTCGGCTTTAGCAAGCTAAATGTTTTTCTATCATGTTGGGAATGTCGCTATAGTTGGGTCGCCAGAGGAATAATAAGAGTAAATAATTTTCAAAATTTTGTTGTTGTTTAAATTTAACCGAACTAATTTCGGTTGTTGTGATAAACGTGCGGAAAAGCCTGAGTTGGTTACCAACTGTTTATTTAATTTTATAATTTAAAGAGCATGCCAAATTCGCTTCCTTAAAGTTTTTTATCTGCTTGGCTTTCTTGTTATAACTGCTAGTTTTGGGTTTACAAAAAATAATTTCAAGGTATTTACTATACTATAATGCACACAAGCCAAACAAAAATACCTACAGCAGTTGTAGCAATATAACAGATACAAATGTATCTTGTAGCTGCGCCACAGCTTTGTAGCGCTTGGCACAGCCAATGCGAGTGAAACTGAACTGAAAACGAAAAACGCTGACCTCATTATTATTTTGTGTATATGTACTACGAGTGTGTACTACTCTGTATATGTGCAGTTTTTTACGAATATGTTTGTATGTACTAAAAAATGTTGCCTTTATAACTATGTTTGTTAGAGCGCTTCGAACATGCTCTAATGTAAGAGCGTTGCCGAGATGGCAAAGTATCTGCTAGATACATTTTGCGCTCAGGCATTGTGCTGGCTTTCCCAAGCCGTTGTTGTTACAGTTGACGTAGCATCAGTTTTTGGAACTGTTTGAAAAACCTACCACAGACATGACAAGCAGCTAAGCTCATGGAATTTTCTGGGTTCCAAAGACTATGCAATAAAGCCGAAGGTTCTTCAACCAGCCCAGTTACTAACCCAGACTTGTGGTTAGTTGAGATGAGATATGTTAAGATATGATACGTTTGCAGCAGATAAGCCAATAAATAATAAACTTGTTAAATTATTAAATTGTAAGGTAATTATGTGTAAATGACGATATACTGATGATATCGATGTTCATTGCTTTGCATATATCGATGCCCGCTAAATGATAATTGACGCCGAAATTAAAACTAATCCAGACATCAGAGACGTGATCAACTCTATCGCTTCGCACGTGGGTGTCAACATTTATGACGCAAAAAAATGGATTGATGATTTTGAACGTATCTGCAAGTCTATCGGTGGCTGCGATGTGTTGAAATTCAAAAGCTTTCGCCACTAAATGAAACCTGGTTCTGACGCCGATTTGATCTTGCGTGTGGACTAATCATCATCGTATGCGAGTTTAAAAAACATATCCTTCAGACAATTGGTAATTCATCGTCAGTAGTTAAAATAGTGACTTTGCTAAAATCAGCAGTATTTATGCCGAATTTATGAAATGTCCATATTGGGTTACATTTTTTAAATGCAATAAATCGCCTCACGAGCTTTAATTGAGGAAGCTCAAGTGATTCCTACATCATTGAAAGAATTCGTAATAAGACATCGGACATCGCTATATTGTACACCGCTAAGACAATTGAACAACTTCAACAACTTTCAAGCGACGATTGCATTTGACAGTGTACATCCTTACGCTCCACAGACGACTTCGGCGCGTTGATTCAATTGTTCTGAACATGGTCACATTTCCTCGTCTTGTGCTAAGCACAAAAGAGCCATTGGTTCCTGTTTTCGTTGTGGCCCTTTGAAACACAAAGTCACTAATTGTAACGCGAGTGGATCGACTGCCAACAAAGTCATTGCAGTCGTTGAAAATTTCGAGCAGAATCAACAAGTTGATGACCTAGACTCGGCAGAATTTTCAGAAATTAATACGGTAAGAATCACATTTGACATTGAAAGCCTGCCAATGCTAATTTTGTTTGTTTGTTGGATTTGGGTAGTGCCATTAGTCTTGTTCCACATTCCGCTCTGCCGAAGAACTAATAAGATGGCTATATCTGATCGATCGTCTGAGTAAAGGTGACCTCAGTCAAGAACGAACTTATGAAAATACAGAGGCTGGCCTGTGTATGTATGACAGGAGCAATGATAACCTGCCCTACAGCGGCATTGGAAGTTCTAATGGATTTGAAACCACTCCATATAGTTATTGAACTCCTGATGAAAGCAACAATACTACGAATATCGGCGGTGGGCAATGGTAGGGGCCCGTGATGCCGACGATCTGGGGAAGACAATTTCGTTGCTCCCACAACCCAGAAACAAAATGGACATCGAATACAATTTCAAACGGAACTTCAGTACTACCATAAGCAACAATCGAGCCTAGACAGCCCTAGGGGAGATGCATCCTATGGGAAGGCACAAGATAGTTTAGTTCACGGACGGGTCTTTGACAAATGAAGGCACAGGACTGGGAATCGCGGGACCGCGAACTCACATGTCAGAACTAAGGGCACTAATACCAGGATCTTTCAAGCCGAAGTCTGCGCGATAGGCCGTCAAGCCGGTCAAAAACCAAGGTCATGTTGACAGTTTTCTTCGACTATCGAGGGCTGGTGCATTTTGAATTCCTGCCGCTTGGCCAAACTATTAAGAAGGATTATTATTTAAGTGTTATGCGTCGTTTGTATGAAGTTATTCGCAAAAATTCGATGGATTTATGGGAAAACAATTCTTGGTTTTTGCGTCATGATAATGCACCATTTCACAAAGCACTAAAAATTTAAATATCGTTCTGCAACCAATGTATTCGCCTGATTTGGCTCCGCGTGACTCCTGGTTGTTCAGCAAACTCTAGAGACCACTCCGGGGACACCGTTTTGACTCTTTTGAGGATATAAAAGCCGAATAGCAGAAGGCTCTGAAAACCATTCCGAGGGAGGACTTTGCGAAGTGCTATGATGACTGGAATATTCGTTGACATAGTTGTATCGCAGCAGAAGGGCAATACTTTGAAGGGGATGAAATAGATTTGGAAGAATAAAAAAAGATTTTTTAAATACAACCAAATGTACCTTTAAATTTTATCACAGTAGGAAATTTCAAATCAGCCAGGCCATTTTTTTCGACATTTTGTTTGTGATGATCATTTCAGGAATAATTCGATGGAATATACTAAAAACCGATCATGAACCGATGGAATTCTATTTCTGCACTATTGTACGCTTCTTATAGAGTCACGATCTATAATTTAACGTACAATCTACACTACAATTCGATACATAGATAGTACATAATAATGCTGCTTCCTTAGCATATAGAAAGCACTACATAGAAAATAGTAAACTAATTTACTTACCACATGTACACTGCTCTGCAGCTGACCAGCTAGCATCGTCTGCGTTTGCGTTGGCGGCTCCGGTAGCTTCTTCTCGGTCTTCTTGGCTGTACGCTTGTTTTTGCTCTCAAGAAAACGTTTTTGAAGTGTAGTTGTCTCGTGATTCTGTTGCTCGCAAACCGTGCTAAAGGTCTGCTCATAGCGCGGAACGCAGTCCGTCTGTCGCCGGCGATAGTTCTCCATGCGGCGACGCAGTCTATCGACAATTGGTTGGCGTTTTGGTGGCACGTTGTCACCAACTGTTGAGCCGTTGTTGCCGCTGTTATTGTTGTTACCGTTGTTGTTATTATTGGCATTGTTGTTACCGCTGTTGCTGTTGTTATTATTGTTGAGGCCGTTGCCAGCTCCTGCAGACGCAGCGCTGCAAACTCCGTTGCCGCCAGGGATAAGGCCACCGACAATTCCGCCTGTTGCATTGTAGGGCGAATGCTGTTGTTGCTGCTGTCGCTGTTGCTGCTGCTGCTGCTGCTGTTGTTGTTGCTGTGTGGCATGCTGCAGCTGTTGCTGTTGTTGCAATTGTATGCCCAAGCTCTGTTGATGTTGTTGTTGCTGCTGTTGATGTTGTTGTTGTTGTTGATGCTGCTGCTGATGTTGTAAGTGCTGCAAATGTTGCTGCTGTTGCAGTTGGAGATTCAGGTGCTGCTGTTGTTGATGTTGTTGTTGCTGCTGTTGCTGGGCGACGGCGGCGGCTGCTGCTTGGCTGGCGCTCTGGAACACTGGCAGGCCGCCCGCATCCATAAATGCGTCCGTGATGAAAGTTCGCGTTCTGCTTTGGCTTGTTACTTCGCTGGATTCGTGCGTGCTCGGCTGCTGCTTTCCGATGCGAATACCGCCCAGAGAGAAACAACGCTTACGACGAATTCACGAAGAACAAGACAAGCAGCAGCAAACACGTTCAAGCGTTGTGTTGTTGTTATGATTACTTATGTGGTTAATATAAGGGCAAACCGAACTAAATCGGACAATTGTGGAAGAAGAGTTTATGGAGACGTGGTTACTTTAACTGGCAGCGCTTGAGCTGAGGCGGCAATAGGAGCGCTGGGCAAACATATTGAAGCGCCTAAATAAGAAAAGAAGAAGAGATGGATATATTAATAAATCTAATAGTAGTCGTAACCCCGCGTCGGATCTTGACTGCAAATTAAAATCTATAAATTTTTGAAGGGAATAAAAAGAGAGAGCGAGAGCACGCATTATACGAAAATTGCATATCATTTATGTTTTGTTTGTTCAAAGAAGTGCATTCATTAACATAATTTATTATATTCGTAGCGACACTTTGCAATTGTAAGTATGCATCTGAACAATATTTTATTTTGTATTAAATAAAGAAATTTATATACTAGTACCAACGCAATGGCACCTTGGCACAAAGTCCAAAGCAATGAAGGTACAAAAGGAAAAACGGAACTTTGTTGTAAGTATTGTGTAATTAAAATTAATAAAACTAAGTAAAATAAACAGTTGGTTACCAACTCAGGCTTTTCCGCACGTTTAGGAAAACAACCGAAATTAGCTAGGAGAAATTTTAACAACGACAAAATGAAGAAAAAAAATTTTGAAAATGATGTTTTCTTATTATTCCTTTGGCGACCCAACTATAGCGAGTAGAGTGCTCAAATTCGATAGGAAACTGTTTTAAGACATGCCCAACACAAAAACATCGCTAAATAGCCGGAAAAGTTGTCATAGTGCTTAAATCGTCGAAAAACATAAAATTTGAGATTATTAGTTTTTTGGCCAACCAAAACAATAGTTTTTTGCGGAAAAGTAAAATATGTATAGTATAAATTGAATGTACTGAAATTAATTCATTTGTGTATTCATTTTGAAAAAATTGTTAGTTCATAATGCGTGAATTTAGAAGCGACCAATTCAGGCATGCCATTTTGCCTTCAGAAAACACTACATCAGATGCAGTGAATTTGGAAATAGAAAGGGGAAGCGGAACCAGAACAATACCCGAAGATGAAGCTACAACAACTTATAAAAATTCCCTATTTGGTAAGCTAAAAAATCACATAAGATTTTAGCGGCCACGCCAATGCGCAAAAGAAGCGGAGATAGCACTACTTGCACGTTCCAAAATCATGTGGAAAAAAGTACAAATTTCATACAACCAAGTACTACTGGGTCAGGCCGTCGCTTACTGCTTTTGCGAGAGTAATGCCAATAGAAACTGAGACAACGTGCATGTGTTAACAAATTGACAACTTTTCTCTATCGACACACAAATACTATTGCAGATGCCAATAGCTACCCAATTTTAAATAATTTTTGAAAAAAATGCAAAATGTAAAAAGAGAAAAAATGTTTTTGTGAATTTAAATGGTAATTTAATTTTCCAAAATTAAGTACATACATACATTACATATTTTCAATGCAAATTTTGGTATAGCAAACCATATCACTTTTCTCGTTTACATTTAAAGTACTGTTCTCATTATATAACTTTGCTTTTTTTTTTTTACGAGTGCACTGTAACAATTTTAAAAGAATTGAAATTTAGCTGACCAATCACTAAAAGCCTAAATAACTATAAAATTTGATTAATACCTTCACGTGTATTCAATATATTAGAATTTTGACTAACAATGTAGTTATTGATTGCTTCTGCTATTTAGCAAACTTTTTGCGATAAATCACTCATCCCATAGAGCTCAATTACGTTTCAAAAATATCATGCTAATATTATTTTAAATAATATTCTGTAGACTGCAAAAGCATTTCGCATAGATAAAAGTTTCTTATGTGTTTTTCCCCAGATATTATTCAAGCCACCGATAAGACGCATAAGGTCACCCTAACGTATGGGTAATGCGATTTAAAAATGTGCTACGTGACATTGGGTACTGCATTTACATTTCCCTTACAACAGCCATGTTGCAAGTCGCACACAAAATGCATAAACTTAAACAAAAAAAAAAACATTTTTATATTTTTATACCCACATACAATCGGCAGCTGATTAAACTTAAACAACAACAAAATGCTAACCGCTCGATCCTTGCTAAATCGCTTGCAAAGGCAAGTCGCGCGCGCGACTTTTGACGCGTTTATTGTAGCTCGCGACTTGCGAGCGGCTAAAAGCTGCAAGCGACTGCAACAACAAAAGACAAATAGCGGCTTGCACAGTGCGCCAGTCCGTTGTATACTAAATGTATGAATGACGCTGGCGATGCGGTTGGAGTGGAGTCAATGGTCGTTGGGTCGAACGAAGGCCCAAACCGAGCTGCGCAACTAGCAAATATGTTGGAGTTGTGAGTGCGAGAAGCAACGAGAGTAACAAAGCGACGCGACGCGACGACGACAACAGCAACCGCTGTCGATAAGCGCAAATGAGCAAACCTTTTGGAACCCATAAGCACATACATGCCTACATGTCAGTGTAGATATGTATGGCACGTGAAGCTGAAGTTGGATGCAGATGGCAACTAGAAGGGAAATTAAGCTGTAAACAGAGACCGGGTTATGAGTTGGGTGTATCCATACACAGCAGCTAGTGTGTTTGTATGGGGTTAGGGCCTAAACAGGTTTCCTTCCGCCTTTGACAAAAACCAATTGACGAAGCTTTGAGCTAACCTGCACTTAAGACCAACAAAAAATTATATGAAGAAAAGCGCGCGCGTTTCGCAGCCTTGCGACCTTACTCGCCCTGCAGTCGCATACAAAATGCCAAGCGAACTGACTAAGCGTCGTCAACTGTTGACGGCTCTGCGCTGCGCTGCGCTGCGCTGCTCTGCTCGTTTGATCGAACGAGCAACTCGCATACAAACGAACGGCAAAAGCAACCAAACCAATTAACAGGCGCACAGCAATGTCAGCAGCCGACAGCAGTGCACGCGCTGTACACAGCTCGAACGAGCCAACGAAGAAAAAAAATAAGAGAGAGAGACAGCGAAGAGAGAGCCGCATGACGAGTTGAACGAGCGGCGAGTGCGTGCTATTTCGTACGAATGAACGAGACAGTGGAAGCGAGTCGACGTTGACGTCGACGTTTACGTTGTTTACATTTTGCCTTCGTCGCTGTTCGCGTTCGATGTTGCTCTCGTGAGTATTCTGTGTGGGCCTTGCAAGCAGCGACAGCGGGTGTTAGTTTGGCGTGGGAGCTCTTAAATAGAAAAAAGGTTATTTTCGATGCGAGTGCGATTTGTTTGCTATGGTTGTTTTTGTTAGTGCCGCGCTATAAACAAAGGCAAGCAAACGGACGCACGCCTCCCATAGACGCCCCGCCACCAGCCCCCCGGGTACGGGTACATGCGAATCGGCTTTAATTAGAAATCTAGAAGCCACGCGCTTTTAATTAAACGCACCGTAAATTTAGTTGCAAGTGGTCTCTAACAGCTGACTAACTGTCATCTAAATGCAGATTCTGACTAATACCCTATAAACATGGCATGGTCTATATTTGACTAAATACACGACTGCGGCTGATAAGAGCCTTCATCCTACGGTAAACAAACAGCATAGAAATAGAGAATACGTTGGCGAAGTATGACGTCAATCAGCACAATAGATTGGCCCTTTTTGCAACATTGAAATTGCTGCCAGAACAGAATAAAAACAATTTTACGGCTCAATTTTTAATTAAGAGCTTGACCGTGCTTCATTAACTTTATCACTTGGCTGAAACCAAGTAAATAGACTAGTTTAGTACGCAGGTTGGTGTTAAATTTTCAGTCCTAATTGGTGCGCAGGAAATCGATATCAGCCATAAATTTTCATGCAGTCAAAGAAACGTATCAAAAATCCTTGTACTAAGTAACAAAACAAAATAACTATATGCACGGGCGGGCAATTGTTGAGGGAAAATATTTTTACAGTAACTGTAAAAATGAAAAGAACAACATAAAATTGACATGAAGCTAAGAGTATCTGAGACGCTCCACTGATACGTCATAGTTTACAATCGACACAAGCAACAACGACATCATTACTATCAGCGCCGTTTTTATTTTTTTTTTCATAATTCTGTGTACTATATATTTGTATGTACACATTTGTGGAACAAACTGACAGCATACCAAGCGAAGCAGACGCCTAGAGAGAGAGCAAGGCCAGCCGAAAAGTGAGGGAGAGAGCGAGAGTATTGCACAGTGGTGCACGACCTGTTAAATGGTGTTTTGCAAACAGAGGTTAGTAAAACGAGGTTGCACAAGAGAAATGCAAAGATTAGAAATATTCGTAAGTGTGCAAATAATGAATTACTTTTTGCTTATAATACTATTATTATAGTTGTGAGATTTGTTTATAAGCATTACAAAACACTGAACATTCCAAATATTAATCAAATCGACCCTTTGCAAAAAAAAAAAAGGACGTTACAATTAATTTTATAGTAGATAGTTCGTTAGTGATGTGAAATTTCTACTGGCTCGCCTTGTGGGAAATCTCTATTACACTAGCATGGTGTGGCGCTCGAATGGCATTAGATCGAGGATCGGATTTGACAGCAAAGACGTGGGCAGAATTTAAGTCGCTGCAAAAGTATTTTACAAAAGGACTTGCTGCGTTTGCAGCGACCGCGCATTATAAGCATGTGCCTATACACGGGCATATTCTCAGTTTCCACTTGGAACTTATCTACTGCCGTTGCCGATCCATTCTTTAGATAAATTTGTATTCGTATATACGTATACTTATGCATATGCATGTCTGTTATTTTCAGAAAAGGTTACACGCATACGCAAGGTATATGAATAACAAGGTTTGCGCGATCTTCCGACGCAGGGCATTAAATATTTTGAGAGTCTGACAGAGAGAGAGGCACAAATCACTGTAATACATAGCTGAAAAAACAAACTCTCTCGTACAATTCTTCCTTTTTTGTGTATGTACACATATACATACGTATGTGTGATTTTTTTTGTATGTTGCAGTTAAATATAATGCAAGCATGCAATTTTTTATGTTTATATATAATTTTTGTTTTTATTAAAATTATATGCGGTACATTAGTAAAATTCAAATTAAACTATGTTGGCTGCGCACACCAAAACAAAAGTGTATATACACACTCATAAATAGATGTAAACATCAAGCAATGCATACACATGCACATATATTTATACCCTGTACACAAAGAATAAAAGGGTATTATAGATTTGAAAAATTATCAGGAGCAATAGTCGACTCGATATACCATGACCGTCCGTCCGTGTTGTAACGCGTTTTACAGTCGCTCCGTTGAATCTATCAACTCGAAACTTGACAGAGGCTTGCTTGTTTATGTGCATCTATGTTAATATACAAAAGTTATAGTCTAAAATATGCTGAAGTTTGCAACAGAATGAAAAATAATGTCCTAAAAATAAGAAGACGGCGCATACCTTGCCGCCTTTTCATATACCTTGCGCCTGCGTAAGTGTGATTTGTTCAGCAGAGCGAAAAGATGTGTATGAATGTTTATAGAAGGTTGTTCTTGTTGTTTTCGTGTTATGCATAGAACTAATAGTGAAATGTTTCACATCTGCGGTGCGTCTCGTGACGGCTTAATTTTTCGGTTGGACGATTGTTGCTGCAATAAATTACAATTTTGCATCGAAAAATAAAAAATGTCAGCAGCACCACTGTGCGCTTTCAGTGTAAGAAAAAGAATGAGATTCTTTTTAAGCTGTACATTTAATTAATATATTTGAACCAGCCAAGTTTTGTAATCACGAGCCAACACTAAAGTAGGTTTTGATACAACTAAAAAATAATTAATTCATAATGAAGTGTAACTTAAGATTAATTTAGGTATTCTGAGAATTAATAACATAAAACTTCGTATTTGTTTAAAACATAAGAATGTACAGAAAGCAGTGTGTTAGCCCATAAGGATATGATTTTCAGGATCGAACTCAAGTTTAATTGTAATCGATTCTTCACGGTCGTTCAACGAATCAAAGCGTGAGCACGAATCGTCAATATTTTGACGTATCGCCCCTATCGTTTGCCGCGCCTGCTCAGCTGAATTCCATTTGAGTGTGCGTAGCTGGCCCATGGCCAGAATTTCCTCAATAGCACGCTTTGCGTAGATCTGTTGCGTGGCGTTCATGCGCCTGAATGATGTAGCCCAGCTTGCAGCATAAATGGCTGCCTCGTCTTGATTGCAAGGTGGTACTGCCACTGGCTCATTCTTTGGATCTAGCAAAGGCATAGATACCGCCGCATGTTCATGCAATGCTATCGCCAGTGTCTTCGGCATTGTTAATAGCTCTTTCTTCTGCTCCGGCGTTACAACCCGTTCTGGTAACAATTGTATCGTGCATTCTTCTACCTCTGGCTCCAGCTTAGTTGACTTTTCCGAAACATATTCTTGATCAACGTCCTCACCGTCAAAAACGTCCTCACCAACATTAAATAGCTCGTCAGGCTTTTCATTCCACTTGTAGCTGCCTTTACGATCACTCCATAGAAAACGCAGTTGCTCGTAGTACCATAGCGACGACTTATATGTCCTGCCTTCGCGTTGCGCTTTTCGCTCTCTACGCCATTCGCGGCGATGGCTCGCGCGTATCCCGTTCAGCCGCTGTCGCAGACGCTGCAAAGTTGCTGCCGGTTCTATTTTTTGGTAAACTGGCAATAACTCCCGCATGGCTCGCTCCCGCAGCCTACCCTCTCCGGATTGCTTAAAACGTATGCCCCAGAGTATAGGAAAGCACTTCATGGCTGCGACGAACTCGTTCCAGTGTTCAGGATTTGGACGATTCATGATTCTGAGCATGCCTAAATGAGCGTTCACAATAAACGAATCCACTGAGCTGCAGTTTGATACTAAAAACACAGGCGGCTCACGAGCTGAATATTTATTCCCTTCTGAAAAACACGCTCGCAAGCGCAGGTATGAAACACGAGCAAAATATGCATGTGTCTGGAAATGAGGCAAAAAAAGAGAGCAAGCGCACGAGTACAGTTACTACTGCCAGGTAACGGATACACACTCTGCCAAAGCATCTCATCGATTGGCAAAGGGAAGAAAAAAATTAGACTGCCCAACTCTCACCGCTACCGATACAGCTTATGGCGTCACTGTTAACATTTTACAGCTGTTAACTAGAAGAAACGCGTCGCCCTCTTTCTGTAAGAGAACAGCAATCGCCGGCACAAACATTGCAAAATCGGCGCGTATTAAATCGCCGGCGACGACAAACGCGACGCGTCGCGCGATTCCGGCGTTGCCCCAAAACAGCGGCGACTTTTTCATGCCAAACGGCGGCGACTTACGTCGCGCGTCTATCGCAAAAATCAACAGGCGCACAGCAAACGGCTGCAACATTACAGCAGACTGTAAAAGCGACGCGCTGCATAATGTTAACTTGAAAGAGAGATATACAGAGAGAGAGAGAGAGACAGAGACAGAGCCGAAGAGCCAAGTGGCGCGAACTTTGAACGATTGCGAGTATCTCTGTGTGGGTTTTTTTTTTGTTTGTTTTGTTTATGCTTCGTTTAGTATTCTGACAAGAGAATAGCAATTGATTTTAAGATTTTCGACATATGTATATGTAATATGTATGTATGTATGATTTTGGCTTTTACCCCGAAGTTCGCACACGTGTCCGTCCAACAGTCACTTTCTGAAGGTTTCCTGTACATACATACAAAGAATAAAAAATGTTGTATTAAATTGATGCACTAAAAACGCGCGCGTTTTGAGCAGCACCCATGTAACATTGTCTTGGTGCGACTTCAAACCAAAAACAGACTCCCCATCCCCAATAGGCGCATATGCACATTGTTATTTGATTGCATATGCAACTCTTACTCTTACTCTCTCTCGCTCGCTCGCTCTCTCTCTCTCTCTCTCTCTATCTATTAAAGCAAAACAAAATCCATACGCTGCGATGCTGTTAGCCCATTAGAAAACGACGCTAAACAAAATGGTGCTGTAGCGTTGGCACTCCGGACCAAGATTGTCGTCTATAATGGCGGCTTCGCCCAGAGAAAAAAAAAAAAATGGGGCCGGCAGCAGCTGCCGACAAAAAGTCAATTTTATTGAAACTTAACAGGCGACGATGGCCGAGTGGGAAAGAAAAATGGAAAAGCTAGCGGCAGCCTGGAAAAGCTGCCAATGCTGTTGCGTCAGCTGTGCGCCTGTTCAAAATTGCGAGAAAGATCCGCTTTTAGCTGCAACTAAATGCGCAAAACTGCGGCCAGCACATGTACACCAACAGACAAACTCGTTGTCTCAGCATGCCACAGACGCCGCTTTTGCGTGCCACGCGGCCAACGGCAGGCGAGACACTGCCAGCCATGACAGTCTTACATAGTGAAGTACAGCTGCAGAGGAGCTCGGCTGTCAGTGCTCATCATAATAATAATGGGGTTCCAATCGAGGGTTGGGGCTGCTTTGAGTTGGGATTATGTTGCATAGGTTGGCTGCAAGTTGCTGCTATCATCATCTAGCACAACAATTAGCTTAATTGTTTGGCCCTGTATTCAAGATGTAGCTCGACTTTCCGCTTGTTTCTCGCTCTTTCTCAACGAAATGCTCTGTTCCTGCTGCACGACACTTCATGACACTCTAGATTGCACATGCGCCTTGGTCCCTTTGGTAGTATGCTTAAACAAACATTTCCCCGTGTACTTGTGTATTTTGTGTGTGGAAAATTGTAAGACCAAATTGATGTGCTGGAAAACTTACCCCATTTGGAGGCTGTTGCGGTTGCTGATGATGTGTGGCCCGTTTGCTAGTATCAGCATGAGGCTTCAATAAAATAATAATAAAACTTTTCCAAGGCGCTGTTTATTAACTGCAATAAGGCCATCAGTGGGGATGTAGCTGCAAGAAAGTGGAAAGCATTATTAACTATAAATGTATGTATGGGTGTAATATGCACTTAATACTATTTAGGCACGAAATAATATTTCTTCATCAATATTATTGCCAATATCTCTGTTTGCCAAGCATATTGAGCTTTTTGATGTAGGTTTTGTCCTGGTTACTTTTCTCAACCGAATTCCAAATCAATTGAAATCTAAGGTGTTCGAGAAAGCGTTTTACAACGGAAAACTTTGCGTTAGTCGCTACCACTAGCTTATTAGTCGAAATTGCAGTGATTATCATAATTCTTGGTTTGTTTTCAAATAATCGGATTTGATATATTTTCTTAATCTGCTCAAAAAGGTAGTTTCTTCTATACTATAGATTATTATTAAAGCACAAAGAAAATTTTGTGAACTTTGAGTACGATTTACCTTTATTACTGCCACACCTCCCAATATATTGATTTGAAAATTGGCCCAGACATCTATAAATGTATTCTTGATCTATGTTACCAAATTCAACGCCGTTGGCCCAAGAATACTGGAGTTACGAGTATAAAAGTGATTTTTGATATGTAATATAAACACAAACTAATAATGTTTGGAAAATAATATAACTTTAAAAAATAAGTTCGAGAAATGGTAAAAGAAAAATATATAGTACATACATAAGAGTAAAAGTCTACCGATGTAGAAATAAAATACATGTTAAAAGAAAAATTACGGAAAAGCTCTTTCCTACCGTCAATCTACATAGTAGCGCCAACTTTGCAGGGATACCAAACTTAGGCAGTACATAAGCTATGTATGCATGAACATGTGTGTGTATCATAACATAACAGAAATAAAAATGTTTACTAATTATCACATTGAAATGAGCAGTAACACAGCAAACTATTTTTTTTTTGTTGGAAGAATCGATAGCCCGATTAAAATGTGCAGCAACCAATATTTTGTACCTTTCAACGCTTCACCCTATTAACCCAAAATAAAAGAAAAATAGTCCATGGCTTAAACATACCTTATAGAGTAACCCGTTATCGGGTTACGGCCTGATTTAAATACATTCTTTCATTGGAATTGTGGTTTTACGTGGTGGGTAAATAAGTCGCCTCATACTACAAACTTTGACCTGCTGAGGTGGTATTCTCTAACCCGCTCACCACATGGGGGAGAGTAAATTACGTTATACCAAATCCGGACACATTCTTTCTACACAAAATATGTAAATATATAAATTCCAATATCAAATGCGTTGCAAATGTAAATTTAATAAAATTTAAAAAGGGTTTGTAAAAAAAAACTTTGTTGTTAATTTTATAATTTCCTTCGATACTTTTTGGTGTATTTGCAGATTAAAAACCATTTATTTTATGTAATATTATATCTTTCGATTAAAAATATTCTTTGCAAACAAATGTATGCAAAAAGATT
Source organism: Chymomyza caudatula (assembly GCA_035041775.1). Classification (NCBI taxonomy): domain Eukaryota; kingdom Metazoa; phylum Arthropoda; class Insecta; order Diptera; family Drosophilidae; genus Chymomyza; species Chymomyza caudatula. The sequence goes on along the minus strand of JAWNKW010000200.1, from coordinate 355,522 downwards.
TATGAAAACATTTTTTTTTTTAATTCATTGTGTTGTTATTGCTATTTAAGATTTAGCTTCGCTTAGATCTGTAATAATAATATTTCTGCATCCAAAACTAAATCAAATGTAACGCATTATATTGATATATTTAACTGGTTTCTCATTAAATGAGTATCACAAAGAGCGGCGAATCGCAGGGGCATAAATTTAGTTCACACGCGGTGGGGAAACCGCAAAAGGAAAGCCCACAACAACATAAATGCAAATTGTTGAGAGCTGCAAGCAAAGCAACTGTTGTCAGCTGCAACAGAAACAACATAGACGACAGGTCCAGCCAGGCAACAAAAGCAACGACTGAGATAGAGCTACATAAGTGCAAAACAGATGTCGATGTCGTCGCTGTCTCTTAACATAAAAAAAGTAAAATAAAAATAAAGCAAACTGGCAAGACGCGCAGCAACAGCGCTAACATGCCACATGTGGCTGCAACAAACAGCTGCAACAAATGCGGCAACAAGCGCCCAAAGCCCCAATCGGCAATGCTGACTCCAACATTACCAACTTGCTTGCTGCCACAGTAGCCACACCGTGTCCACAATCTTACAACTTCTTGTGCTGCTGCAACATGCAGAGGGCGCCACTGTTGTTGTTTCGTGCCACCAGCGATGCGGCGCACAGCAAAGACAGACACTGCCTGGACACCAATATGATGCCGATCGAAAACTGCATGGGATGCACAGGAAAAGCTGCAAAAAGGCAAAAGCAACACTACTACAAAAATCGGACGTGCTAAACAACACACAACAAACAGACAACAATTCGCGAAACGAAACCGGTTCAAAGCAACAACAGCAACAACGACAGAAACAACGAAACTAGCGCAAAAAGTAGGCAAATAACTTTGCTTGGATATACTCGTCTCGGATGGATTGTGCTCTTGCTGGTCCCGAAGTTCCATCCATTTAATTTCTTGTAGCACATTGCTCCCGTTCGACGGTTGCTGCCATTTGCTGGGCTTCTGTTCGGCAAGAGGCACGCTTAGCAGCGACGTCGACGTCAACTGTTCTCATCAAACGTTAAATTGCTTATTTTAGTTAGTAGTTTAGCTTCCATGGGGCTTACTTAACCCGTTAGCGACCGTTGGGCGCAAGAAAAATTTTATTAAAAGAGTTTTCACAGTAGTGATATAAAACCAAAAGACAAAAACATCGATGTTTACCATCCCAGACTCCATCGACAATGGACATCGATGTGGGTCGATGTATCGGACTTAAAACATCGATGCATCGATGGTTTTCCGATGTTTTATATTTACAAATTTTGCTTTTTATTATAGAAGAAACTTCGTTATATAATATAAAATATGCGAAACTAGTTATCTGAACATAAGAAGATTTCTAGATACTATATAATACAGAACAATAGATCTACGACTAAATTATGTCAACATAAAAGTTTTGATAACCGTCCCCTTAGCAGACTATTTCGCTGAGAGCTTGGGCTTTGAATAAACTTTGAGATGACACCCTCAATTCTGCAAGCACTATTTGTCTTGAATAACATAGGTCTACAAAGAGCACAGGCCGTTTTTCTTGTACATAACCTCAAATATCTCAAAATCCTGACGTGTTGGGTCAATTCTAACCGCGGCTTCGGATTCTACGCAGCAAATTACTTCAGTCATGACACTTAGCTTTCCAACAATTAAACTATGTTGACCTATGTTATTGCCTCAAAGGCTTAATCCTAACGACGTCGAAGGGATATATTTCGAATAGCCATAACTTTGCGAATCGTAATTGATCTCTTGAACTCTTAAATTAAAGGCTAAGAGTGGTACTAAATGATGTAACTGAAGATATAGAACACAAAATTTTTCTCAAGTAGAAAAAAAACGCCGTTTTTCGGGTACATAACCTCAAATATTTCAAAATCCTGACGTGATAGGCCAATTTCGACTGCGAATTCGGATCCTACGCAGCAAATTATTTCGGAAATGACCCTTAGCTTTCCAACAACTTGACTATGTTGAATATGGTGAAATGTTCGATGGTTTTAAAAACATAGATGTTTTGACGATGTTTCGAGAACATCGGAAAATGACAGGCCAACCATCGATGTTTTCGATGCATCGATGTATTTTTCCACAACTACTTCACAGTCATAAGTTTACTTAAGTATAGAAAGTAATTTGTTTATGATGTTAAGCTGTTAAGCTTTATTGATACACAATTTACGTGCTCTACGGCATAGGTCAATGAAATATTGTAGTCAATAGGACCCCATACCATAGTTTTGCTAAATTTTTTACAAGAGATATCCTACATCATGCCGACAACTAATTTATATGATCTGCCAAGAAGACTTCGCAAAGGAAAACAAAAAAATCTGTAGTTGATTTGGATTTATTAAATTTATTGATGCCAATCAGAAACCGAATAGAAATTCCAAAATGTTCCTGATTTTGTTTAATACTTTTTTGTATTTTATAACACTTTTATGAGCCAGTGTTTTAAATTCGGTGTATTGTATCAGTGAGCTGTCAAATATCCGCAATATTGATGGCCATTATAAGATTACTTGTAATATTTTGACAGTCGCACGTGAGACTTTTTCACTGTCTCGTATTAAAATCTCGCACGGTAATATCGATCGTAAGTTGTCTCGTCTACAACCCTATGCGACTTGCTTCGTATTATATTATGTTCTATTATCGTGTACTTTTAGACGGGATTTTTTTTTATTTACTCTCTTGGTAATTTCGCAATGTGTAACAATCGTCTAAAGAACAGGATATTATGAGCAAATGCAATGGCGATCAAAAGAGGCAACCGCAATATCATAAATTTACATACAGCTTACTGTTTTCATTAATCCCAATATTGTTTACAACAATTCAGTTGCAGTTACAGTCAGCTATATACCCGCATTTACATGTACAAACAGTTGGGGTTATCAAGTCGAGAACCTTACCCAAGTGATAAGCGCGCCAAAGACGTAGATTCCATAGCAATTACGCGAAATAATTCCGACCTATATGGTTGATACATATGTGATTAAATGAATTCAATTGAAATTTATGCTAATATTCTGTGTATTTTCAAGCAAATAGAAAATTAATTAAAGTTAAGGGAATCGAGAGGTATTATCTTTATGCCAGACATTTGAAAAGTCACCCCATTCGAAAGGCGTTGCAGTGGTGGCATGTCCCTGACGTTCTCTCTGTTTTTCCGTGTGTGTGTGTGTGTGTGTGTGTGTGTGCTTGTGTGTGTGTGTGTGTGCTTGTGTGTGTGTGCTTGTGTGTGTGTGTGTGTGTGTGTGCTTGTGTGTGTGCGAGAGTATCTGTGCATTCGTGTAGATACACAAACGAGTGGTTGGCCATTAAGTATTGTAGAACATGCAATAAATGGCACAGCTGTGCGGCATAGTCCAACGAAGCGATAATGAAATAACGCCGAGTATTGGGTGGGTTTTGGTGCCAATCGGGTGTTAATAGGGTAAAACAACAAATAGAAGCCAAAGAAATTTCAATAGGTCGCCAGCTCAAAGTTGCTTAATGGAAAAATTTGAACAACCATTTTTGGCAATAATGACAAACAACAAAAGTTACTAAAGGATTAGACTTGAATTGAGTTTTTAATAAATAAAAAAAATGTGATGCAGACAGTCGGGACGGTGCCCTACAGTGGGGTAACCTGTGCCCTTTTTTTTCATGAAAGTCAAATTTCAAGCAAAAAGGGGAAGCGGCCTAAAATATCTTATCCGATATGAATCATTTTTACACTACACATGCACAGTAATATTATGCATAACAGTGCCAAGTTTCAATTGGATAGCTTGAGGGGAGGAGGGGGTGAGAAAACGACAAAATTCGAAAAGCTTGATCTACTTAGAAAAAATGCGCATCTTTTGGTATAAAAATTTTTGATCTAACTTTTATAGTCTCGAGAACGGTGCGAAAACACGGACAGACAGCCGCAGTTAAGAATGTATTTTTTGATATTCCTCAAGGACAAATATTAGTTTGCTTTTAAAGATATTAATGAATATTATTCAGTAATATCATTTTTTTAACAAAGATACCGAAAAATTTCCAACGCTTAAAACATTACAAATATATACATAAAGACTTTATTTATGCATCTAACTGGGTTGGCCAATGTTTTTTTTTTCAGTGTACGCTAACTTTTCAAGGCACTTGGTGGCAAGATAATGACGCTACCAGTGTTACAGAGTATCTTTATTTTTGGTTACATCTTTAGATAATAAAAGAATCTGCTTTTACAAAATACTTTCTTGAATGGAATCAACTGTTAAAAGCCAATGTGATGTTCAACTCTAACGACATTTCTATACATTACAGTAAATATGATCCTTCTTTGATTTGAAACACAAGGTACGTTTCAATTTTTAGCTAAATTTCGGACACATTCTTTAATGAATTAGTTCTTTAATTATCTGGACTCAAATATTAATTTCTGTTATGCTTAGCAGAATCTACGTACATATTAGCCATTATTCACATACGTATGCTGAAATATGTATGTGCAAATTTAGCTTAAATGCAAACTTATTTGCTTCCATGTAAAATGGTAGGTCTGAACAAATCCGGTTTATTTATGCTATCGAAAAGGACGAAGCAAGACCCGCAATATTTTTAGACAGTCCTCAGACTATGTGTGTGTGTGTGTGTATCTCTGTGTCCTTCTTGGTTTCAAGCAGGTGCGCATATTACTAAAAATGGGAGAGTTGCCACTCACTCTCCCGCTCTTTTCCCGGTTATTTGTCGTGTGAGCCTGTGTGTGTGTTTATGTGCATCAGGCACGCGTTTCCCTCTTTTCACTCGAATATTTCGCCATCCTTTGCTGAAATTCCTCAACTAAGGCGTTGATTTTGCGCTACCCTGGGTTAAAGAGCAGTGAATTTGTATTCAGTTGCTTCGCCCATTTTACACGTAAATAATAAAGGCAAATACTCCAAGCCGTTTTGCAATGTTTTTGATAAATTAACAACCGAGCCTGGTACATACAAACATAGTATTTTTAAACATATATATAATAAATATACGGGGTCCGCACTTTGGTCGCTTAAATATTTATGAGCTACACGTGACGGCGATATGGTCGAGCCACTCAGACGGTTTGGCTTTGAAACAACCCGAAAATGTCACAGTAAAACAAAACTGGCTGAGTAAAGTATACACAAACTATGTACTTTTAAAAATTTAGTAGTAGTTATTGTGCGGACATTATCATGGTTGGGTTAAATTTCAGTTCCTTATAAAGGGGTGCCGCTCTGATTTTTTTGGTACTATGGAGGACTAAATCTATGCTGTATCATACATACTTCGTGTTCAAGATTTGTCCAAAGTGTGTAACAGGAAGAAGGCTAGGCGGTTCCAAGGGCAAAAATGATCCGAAGCATATAAACAGTCATGTCATGTTCGCCCACAATTTAATATATTTTGTATTTTAGATAAACATGGCTTAAACCTAAACGTATCTATAGTACATAGGTAGCCGTTAACCGTATAGAAAATCATAGTCACAAGTGTTACTAAAAAAGGGTAAACACTATTTAACTAAAAGTTCCTCGGGAGGACGACTGCTGATAAATTTGTGGACTTGTTACGGCTCCCTTGTATTTGAACTATACTTTGCGTTCATCTTTGGATAACGGATATAAAAACAGATAAAACATGAAACGCCACATTATGATTTGAAAATAATGTTAAGAAAGCTACTCTTAACGGTTCATTGAATTAGATATTCCGTTCTATGGTAATGCTGTGACCGAGTGCAAAAACATTTGCAATGTATCTATGCGATACTTGTATGCAAAAGCCGCGTGCCAATGCACATTCAAATGATTCTACCAAGTGCCATAGATGCTGTTGTTACTATGGATCCCAAAACTTGATTAAAATTAATTAATTCATGCTTCAACTCGTGTTTATTGGTACAAATGACTATACGAAACGAATAAATGACGACGGACAGACTGGGAAGATTTGAATGTCTGCCGGAAACTCACACGCACATACACATACATATATGAAGAGATAGATCTACACACACACACACGCGCACACACAACAATATAGTAGGCCACACTGTGCGTTGTTTGACCTACTAATTTACGCATGTTTAGTCAGCTAAGCGGTTAATAAAGCTAATTAATAGCTGCAGTTCATCTTTGGTGTGGATTCGCCATTGACTTCGACTTTACTTGCGTAGGCGTTGAGTCAAGTTGTTTTTGTTGTTTTAGTTATGGTTGGTGTTGCTTTTGTCTGTTTGCATTGGAGTCAACATCCAATAATGTCCCATCTTAATATCTGGCTAACCAAACACAGCTGAGTTTAACTTTAAACATGAGCATGAGCTGATTAGCCTTCCGAAGCTATGCGAAGAAGCAAGCTCGTAGCTTGGCCAACCTGTTTGTATATGTATGTGTGTATCTGTGTGTGTGTGTGTGTGTGTGTGTATATCTGTGTGTGTGTGTGTGTGTATCTGTGTGTGTATCTGTGTGTGTATCTGTGTGTGTATCTGTGTGTGTGTATCTGTGTGTGTGTGTATGTCTGTGTGCACTTGCAACAAAGCAATTTCATGGAAAATATTTAGTAGCAACATACAGAAAATTAAACTCAGCCAAGCGACCACAAATGAAGCAAACAACAGCAGTAAAGCGTGCAACAAAAATAACAACAATAGCAGCCAGCTAACAGACATTCACACACACACACACACACACACACACACACACACACACACACACACACGCACACACACGCACACACACACACTCTCAAAAAGAAGCCGCACAACAAAAAAGTTGAGCGCAACGAAGTTGTCTGAGCGTAAGCAGCGTGGGAGTCTGTTAACTCTCGCTCGCTCATCTCACTCAAACGCTCTGTTCTGTGCGCTCTTAGCTGACGCCCGCAACAAACGCGTCGACCGTCCGTCCAACAACAACCGTTTGGTCGTCGCACCGCATCGAACATGGCACGTAACCAACATTATCCCTACGGATGCGTCACACGTTGTCAGCGGCTGCTGCTGTTGCCTTTGTCGTCGTCGTCGTCTCCCCGCTTCTGCTGCCTTTTTGTCACAGGTCGTTGCACTGCCAACACAGGCACGCTCACACACATAAGCCCATCGTTTTGCCTGTGTGTGCAGTGACACATGCAGGCCACTGCTGCCGACGCAGCCACTGCCACTGCTCATCTACTGTTGCTGCACATGGACGACGCCGACGACGACGCTGCTTGCTGCCCGTCAAGATATTGTCATTGTTTTTGCTGGGCTCCTCTGCTGGTGTCGCTCGCTTGGTCGGCTTGACTGTCCCTATACCTATAGTCACTGTTCCCCCAGCTGCCGGCTGGCCGTCTGCTATGCAGATATGTTGTGGCTACAGTTCCAGCTGCAGCTTCAGCTCGTGTTTAGCTGTAATGTGCGGCATTTGTGTGCCTACCTAATCTACACACTCCCCAACAAAAGGGCATTTCATTCATGTGCCACTGTTCGCTGCACTTAGTTTGTGCTATGCATACATTTATAATAGTGCTATAAATGGGTCCCCTGGTCGCCATTATTGGCATGATTTTGTGCGCTTAACTCAAAATCATTAGGAACTGACTGAGTAGCGCTAAAGATTCAGCAATCAACTTTGCTTTGCCAATACCCTTTCCACATGGGTTCAATGGCACCCACCCGAAACTAAGCAGTTATGTGCATCTGTTGAAATTATCAAGGTTGGATGAAAACTTACGAAGATATAGACAATTTCAGGGCCCTCCCAATACACAGTAGATATGGCTTATATGCAGCGCAGTTGTTTCGCAGGATAAATGCAAAATATATTTCTTAAGCCCGTTTTATTAGCGTCTGTTAATTCATTGACAATTGTTGTTTTTTGATGAATTATTGCAATAATTCCAGTTTATATTTTGAAGCAAAACAAACGATTACACTATTAGCAATCGATTAAATAAATAGCACTGTTCTAAAATTTCAATAGTTGAAATCAAAGAGCCTGAAAGTAATAGAGCGATAGTGTTGCTGTCTCTGTCAAGCCGACTCACTCGTAGGCAAAATTGAGAAAGAGCAAAAAAAAAACGACCATGCATGCACTGTTTTGGGAATGATCGCTTTTCAGCAAGTTGACTCAATGTAACGGCCAAGGATTTCACTCTATTTAATTTCATGCTCTTTGAGTTGAAATATGCTGGAAAGTTTGCATACCCGGTAACATTTTTACCAAAAATGTATCGATGAAACAGAGGATCGATTGCATATATAGTATAATTGCAACAACATTGCAAACAAAACACACTGAAACTAACTTTCTTTTGCATATAAGCAATAATTTCATATAAGCGATAAGTCGTATAAGCTATATGAACTGTAAATTGTAATGAAATTCCATATTTTGTAGATATGTTAATTAATTTTTCATAACAATTAGTTATTTGATTCGAGCCATTGAAAGTGGTTCGCAGAACAGTAAAGATTTGATAAAATGGAATAGCTTACAAATGTTCTTTGCTTAAGGTTTCTGATAATAACAGTAATTTTTACGTTTAATCCATTTTTCAGTATAAGAAAATATTGTTTATATATCGGGCAAGAAATTTAAAACTATTTGCGACATTTTGTCTAGCAGCGGATCACATTTTCTCGTTTGTATCTCATACAATGTTATTCGTCATAGAAAGAGCGCAAAAAGAAAGGATAATCCTACTTAGCTCTAATTTATATTGTTTGATACGCAGATATTTGGCCTGCTTCGGGGCTCATTTAAAAGTCGGGTGTTGTGAGACAGAGCCATAACTTCATATATAACTTAATTTTCAAGTTAAATACAAAGACAATTATATTCAAACTATCAAAGTATTACTCTTCAATTCATAATGCAATTTTTTCAATCATAGACTTCTTTCACTATCTTTTTAGAAGCTTTATTAAGGTTTATCATTAGAGAATCTCACAACTCTCAACCATTTTTGAGCATGCAGTTTTCGTGGGATGCTGAAGAATAGAACATCGTAAATAAAAAAAATTATTTTTGATTAACTTATTTTTCTATGTAAGAGTACACAAAATTGTGTGTGATGAACGTAAATCAGAGTACTCCTCCTTATAACCACTGGAAAGTTATGATTTTTATAAAAAAAAAATGTTTCAAAAAGTTTCAAGGAAGGAAAAGATGGGGAGGAAGAGCAGTGTTCTACCCCCTATATGAATATAAAAAAAAAATTGTGCAGACAGCGTTGTCGGTGCCCGACAACGAAATACCCTGTACCCATTTTCCCGTGAAAACCGAATTTCTGTGCAAATTTTTATTATATCGAGGTTATGGGCGTTATTAAGGTACCTGGACTTCGGGGGGTTAAGCTTAACATGAGTCTTCGTACCAAATTTGGTGGCTTTAACATATATGTTAACCTTAGCTTCTTCTTCATAACTGGCCATAACAACCCGTCATAGGGTTACGGCCTAATGTAAATACATTCTTTCATTGGAATTGTGGTTTTAAGTGGTGGGTCGCAAACCCTACGCACAACCCTTTTAAGGCCTAATGGCCTCGAAAGAACCCATTGTCATTGTTGGTCACATCATACGACAAGCTTTAACCTGCTGAGGTGGTATTCTCTAACCCGCTCACCACACGGGGGGGTAATAACCTTAGCATTCCTGTAAAAAGTAAAATGTTGTTGACGTTTATATGTTTTTATAAAAAATTGACACATTATTACCTATATCTGTTAAAGTTTCGCCCCGATAATAATTTGTACACAGCCCATGCACAATAACACTGTGCATAACAGTGCCAAGTTTCAATTGAATAACTTTTATGATGTGGGTGTAAACCACGAAAATCTCTCACGGGGGAAGGAGGCAAGATATCGACATGATTCGACAAACTTTATCTGCTTTGCTGAAATACGCATCTTTTAGTAAAAATTTTGTGCCTTTACATTTTATGGTGGCTGAGATCTCGACGTTCATACGGAAGGACGGACAGACTATTGCTCCTTATCATTATTGCCCATGGAACACATGGTCTGCACAAAACTATAATACCCTTTTTACACTTTATGTACAGGCTATAACTATTGACAAAGCTTTCTTTCGTCACTTACGTTGTACTTTAGAGCTTACTAGAACTTACTTTAGTTCTTATTACAAGTCAACACATTGAAAAGATACTCTTCCATGTGCCATGTTTCGTCACATAATTTTGTCATTTAATAAATGCTGCAAAGAGCTAATCAAATTTTCGTGTGATTCCTTTTGTCGTTTCTTAAATAAGACGGCAACAGTAAATATTTATTAAAATAAGTGGAAGATGCATATTTAATCTGCCCGGTTCACCCTACTATGTATATTATAATTGTATTAATTGCAAAAAGCGACAAAGATTTCGGTTTGTCAGACGGATTTGAGTTCCTCTTTGGCGAATTGATTGCTTGTGCCAAACGTAAACAATCAAACCAAGTGCAAATCCTATAAAAAATGCCAAGTGCTTCAGTTTACCAAAACAACAACAACAACAACAAGTTCTGCTCATCAACACAACGCACAGTTGGCCACTCGATTTGGCTTTGCATTTAATAATAACATAAAAATGCCCAATTAAAACCAAAGAGTGGATCATTGGAATGCCTGGAGAGGCAACTAGTGAGCTATGGGTTATAAGTAGTGTGGGTCTCCGGGAGAGTTGCTTGTATTTTTGGTGCGCGCCAAGGCAAAGTGAAGTGCTGCCATGAAAATATGCCCAAGTGCCACAACAGCGAGAATTAAAAAAAATTCGTGTTTTGTTGTTGTATCTGTAGACGCAGCATAAAAGAAAAGCGTTCAAATGAACTTTTGCGCTACTGTTGTTGGTGTTGTTTTTTATGTGTGTGTGTGTGTGTGTGTGTTTCCAGCGGACCAAACGCTCGTTTATGATATCGCATACGAGTGAAATGCGAGACTCAAACCGACAAAACGCTCGTTTTTAGATGCGAAAGAGATACGAAGATTCATATGTCGTTCAGTTTGTGGCAGCAAAAGCTATTGTCTACGTGTGTCGCAGGAAATATTGTTAGCTTGCATTTGGCGCTATTTTGACTCGTTAGAAATATCAGAAAAGTCTCGCAAATGGCTCACTAACCTTATTTCTTGCGAGCCTTGAAATAGTTTAATGCGTATGCGAGCATTTTACGAGCATTTTGCGCGACTCTCGCTAATATTTTGTGTGACGGTCCGCTGGTCGCATTTTTACGCATACGTGCTTTGAAACGAGTGTTTTGCGAGGAGACACCGTAACACTCGTTGCTCACTCATTTGCGAGCTAATTTGCGAGCATTTTGCGAGATTTTCGCTAAAGGCACGTATATTGGTCCGCTGGGTATGCGTATGTACGTGGCACAAGTGCTGCGGCCGCATGCTTAAGCACAGCGCATACCCCAATATAGATACAAAAGTACACACAAATACTTACACACAGCAGACAGAAACGTGTTGAGTGGCGCAGAAGGCCCGCCAAACAAGTCGCTGTGCCTCTCTCTCTCTCTATCTTCTGCTCCACCTCTTGGTTAATCTCTCACTTTTGTTTCTATCTTTGCACAGACAAAACATTTGTTGCCTCGCCTGGGACAGCGCACCAGTGTCCAAATGGTTATGGCAATGACTATATCTACATATAGGGATTGGAGCGATATGATTGCCTCCAACCTACAGAGACAAGTGGTTCAGTTTTCGGCCACTTTGTTTTCCCTGCAATTTGATTTACAAATGCTTTACGGCCACATGGCACAACTACAACAAATAACAACAACAGACAAGAACGTAAAGTGCCCAGTCATACAAAAACGGCAATGAAAAGGATATCATCCAAAAGCTGTTTGCCTGGAATTGACTAAATGATTAAATGCTGCCAAAGACTGATGCTGAGGCAAGACGAAGCTGGAAATTGAAATTGGAATTTTTTTTCTGAAAAATTTAATACTTACGTAGTATATAGTATACAAAAAGGAAAAATGATTAATGCAATGCTTCGGCTGCTGTTTCTTTTTTTGGTACTACATACAATGATTGATTAATTAATGACACCAAAAAGGAGTAAGTCACCGACAAACACACACACACACACACACACACATACACTTAGATACTCAAAATACTTGAAGTTGTTGTTTCTACGGTGCCAGTCGGGGCGACTTTTATAAATTGACTCCCATTTTAGTTTCGAATATTATATGACGAAAGGCGGTCTTTTTTCCCCTTAAAAAACGTTTTTCCCTTTAAACGTGCTTGTGTGTGTGGTCCTGATTGTATTCGCTTAAACGGAATGTTTTCTTTTGTATTGTATTGGTTTATGGGATCCAAGGCGACTGTGTGGATAGGTGCGAGCAATTAATAATGTTGTCAAATTTTGCGACAATCGAGTATTCTGTTCGATAAGAAAATAATAAGTGAAATTTTTGAATTGCATTTTCAAAATGTTAGTTCGGCGACTTCTTCTTAACTGGCCATTCGGCGACTAGTAGATAATAATATTTTGTAGATATTATTTTTCGAATAAAAAATCTGAAGTCAAAACAAGCGTTCGGCTTTTGAAAGTATTAACCATATAAGAAAATATTTTGATTTCGAGGCGAATTTCGTATACATTGATCTCTTATCTGAGATTTAATTACTCTTAAGTAACTTATTATATACATAGCAAAACTACTACTTTACTACGACCATTCGAAATTGAGTTATTGTTCGAAAAGTTGGTAGTAGTTTAAACAAAATATACATAAAACTCAGTTTTCTTTACCAGGCGACTATCGGCGTATGAGACTTTTCAAAAACGGCTTCATTATGTTCTCTATCTATTCAACAACAACTAAATAATATAATATGTAATAGTAAATTAATCCATTCTAAGACTATACTCCATGTCCATATTTTCGAAAAGTCTTAATCAGTTATCGCACATTTTAAGTGCTTTATCAAAAGATAAATTAAATATGTTTACCAATAACAAAACATACGTACAAAGCGAGCGGTTACCGGAGCCTTTGCGGCTATAGAAAGAGAATCTGCCAGGGTGGGTCTGGTGGTAAATGAGAGCAAGACGAAGTATATGCTTTCTTCGAGTAGAGATACACAGCGGTTGAACTCTCAGATTGATGTTGAAAACTATAATTTTGATGTTGTCAAGGATTTCGTCTACCTTAGCACCGCCGTCACAATGAAGAACGATGTCAGCATGGAGATCAAGCGGAAAATCACTCTTGCCAATAGGTGTTACTTTGGTCTCAGTAGGCAAATGAGTAGTAGAGACCTCTCCTGCCAGACGAAACTAACACTCTTTAAGACGCTCATCCTTCCCGTTTTGCTTTATGGCGCTGAAGCATGGGTGATGTCGCAGTCTGATGGAAATGCCCTAGGACTGTTTGAGCGGTAAGTACTCCGTAAGATCTTTGGCCCTCTACGCGTTGGCAACGACTACCGCATACGATGGTATGGTTTAACATTATATTAAACTAATATGAACTAACTATGAATCACGCAAGAAATTCCTTCAGTTAAAAGTTTTTACAGCTGAAGTAATTAAATTAAAATAGGGTATTTGTCATTGTTAAGATGCATTTAAATCCAGATTCAATATAGATCACTTACGCGCAATACAAATGCCGACTGTTAATGAATCCCTCCAATAAAGCTATTTGCCTGATATTTAGATCCCAGATACTTTTTGTCATTTTGCATATTCATAACAGTGACTAGTCTTCTTGCAACGTCCATTACCCTTTACGTAATTTCAATCAATAAAAATAGAAATAATGGTGTGTGTTTGTTAGAAACAAAGTTACAAAAAGTGAAAGTATAAAAATCGCATACTTAAAGATATGCCCTATGTATCGTATTGAAAACCCTACTTAATTATTATGCATCCGCCAAGTTGAGCAAACAAAGCAGCAATCAAAGCAAAGCAAAGCAGAGCAGCGCAGTCAGCCTCAAAGTTTTGGCATGCCGTAAAATTAATGAATGAATATAAATATGTATATATATATACTATATATGTATACTACTATATATGTATATATATATACTATATACATATGTATATATATATACTATATATGTATATATATATACTATATATGTATATATATATACTATATATGTATATATATATACTATATATGTATATATATATACTATATATGTATATAAACCAAAATATTTTGCTGGCTTTGAAACAAAATATAGCTGAACTGAACCAGTTTCTGGTTTGGTTTTTGGAAGTCACTTAAAAATCGATAAACAAAAGAAGAAGAAAAAAAAGAGTGCAGGAAATTCACTTATAGTTATTTTTTTTTTTAATCAAAGATCTTTTCTTTTTTTTTTTTTTGTTAATTTAAATAATTTTTGTGTGTATGTATAAAAGCAAAGCAAAATAAAACAATGTCTTGTTCTTTTTTTTATAAAAATCAAAGAAGTTTACCAAAATTCCCACGCGTTTTGTGGCTTGGCAACAAAAACAACAAAGCAACGTTGCTTTCGTTTGCGTTTGATTTTGGCTTCGGGTTAATTAAAAATGCAATTTAAGTTGACAAGTGCAATGACAACAAAAACAACAGCAACAACCAAACAAGTGTTTAGTTAATTACAAATGTAATTCGTAGTGAATTTTGTCCTCCATTTATATAAAAGTGCGACCAGACTTTTCCATACTCATATAAAAATGCATGAGGACTCGTTTTTACCTTAATTTCAATTAATTTTTTTAATGATATTTATTATTATTTGCAAAAAGAATAAAATTCAACAAATTTTATATTCCTTCAGATTAACAGGATTGGTTCGCTCCAATGATAGAAAACTCTAGTGTCTCTACTATTACTAGTGTTCGCAATGTCGTCGAAACGCTTTCATAAACAGCCAATTACGAAGAAGAGAAAAGAAAACCGTACAATGTATTTTGTTGCTGTATTTTTTTTTAACTTCAAATTAATTTTTACTCGACTTAAACGCAACGTATATGGGTAAAACTTATTCTCTGCAAACCGTATGCATTTTATCTTTCGAATGGTATAGGTTTCACCTGAAAACGTTACGTTATTTCGAAGTATCGGTACCACACTGAATTTTCGCTTAGCGTATTTATATATAGATCTGATAGGTGTATTGCTAATACATTTTCATGAGTGTTTAATCGATTTATATAATTTTTAGTTTTTTTTCTGCGTAGGTTGCAATGTTACCTTTGTTCGTTTCTGAAAAGTCCGCTGTAAAAATAGTATATACGGGCCCAAGTACGCTGGCTTGGGTAACGCCAGCATTTATTAAATACAGCTCAGAGTATTCGTCAGTTTGTTGAACGTAGAAGGATCGATTGTAGAAATATTACATAAGAACAATGAAGTACTTCACAAACTTTTCAAAGCAGCACTTTTTTAAATGAAAAATATTCAGGCCTGTTTTGGTTTCCTATTCCGAATGCCGGAATGGAATGGTTTTGGTGTTCTGGTTTCCTTCTTATTTTGAATAAATGCAAAAGGGAAGCAGTAAAGAATACATTACAATACAAGCTTAAAGCTTATATGATATTGGCAACGCTTCACACCTGATTTTCTTTAAAATTAAAACATGAATCAAGGTTAAAGTTTGAATCATCTTCGATAAAACGTAAAGGATGCGTGGAAACGGAAGCGTGGCTTTCTATCGTGATTCTAAAAATAGGCGCGAGTGCATGATCTGATTTATGATGGAATACTTGGCATATTTAACATGCCAATTATAGTCGTAATCAATAACGAAATAGATAAGCTCACTGCTACAGCAACGTTTCGTTAAAATATGGAATACTGAAATTTCATACGTTAGTCTTAAGCTCTATCAAAGTGATTACAAAAATAGCGGAACAATTGGCAAGATAGCTAAAACGGAAACGTATCTATACATTTTTGCACACACTAGTTGAATTATTAAGAGGTACTCTACTAGAATTATAGGAACAAATGTAACAGCCAATTAGATATTCATAAACACTATCATATAGTTATATGTATTATTATAGCCATTTTGAGTTAACTAATCTCTTTTCGTAAAAACATTTGTTCGAAATCATGCGTTTTGTTATACAAAGTAGCCATGTATCTGACAGATACGCGCTCATATCAACAGCAAGAAAAGCGTGCCAAAAGCTGAGAGACAGCGCCAACAACTACAAGAACTCTAATGCCAAAACGTATTAGGCAGCGTGCATAGCCGTGCTTATAAATTGTTTTCAAATCTTTAAGATACTTTTTATATGTATATCTTTTGCTACCCTGTTGATTTCAGTCAGTATATAATTCGAATGTGTGCGCGCCCAACTGATTTATATTGACCAAAAAAAATGTTTCATATGAATCGCAAACCAAACCAAGCAAAATCAAGCTAGGGCAAGGCAAAAAAAAAAAAGACGAAGAGAGGCTAGCCGAGGGTAACGTCGACGTTGACGCAGACGTTCGCATCGACGCAGCGCACGTTTGATGTTGTAGATACATTTGTTGTTGGCACCGCCGCACATACCGCTAAGTATCTCGGGTCTTGCCGTCGCTTCGTATCTGGTTTCGTATGAAAAAGCAATGACGACGACGACGCTGACGACGACGACGTCAACGTTGCCGGCAGTGGCACTCAGCACGTTCATTATGGCATTTTGTCAGATACAAATTCAGATTCTCCGCCAGCTGTGCGACTGTGTCTGTCTGCAAGTCCGTTTGTGTGAGTTGCTGCGGTTTGTTGCGCGATAAGCATACGGATATGTCAGTTAATTATTTGTTTATATTTTTTTCTCTTCGAGTTTTTATAAGTTTGAATTTTAATACATACACACTTAGAATTCATGTGCGATGTGTACACATAAAACTTATTCGTCACCATTGATACACCCTGTATGTACATATGTATATACATACGTTTACTACTTATGTACACATGTATAGTAATATGTTTATGTATTAACCGTAAGATTTTCGCTGATTAAAGCAGTTAATTTGGCCTATGGCCAGACTTGCACGTTTTTCTTGTTAGATTATTATGGTATAAAGCAAAATTGCATTGTTATAAGAAAAAAATGGAACACGCAATATTAAAGAAGAGAGGCTCATTCTTCTTCTTCTTCTTCTTAACTGGCCATAACAACCCGTTATCGGGTTACGGCCTGATGTAATTCTTTCATTGGATTGGGGTTTTACATGGTGGGTCCCAAACTCTACGCACAACCCTTTTAAGGCCAGGGGTATAAAGCAAAATTGCATTGTAATGAGAAAAAATGGAACACGCAATATTAAAGAAGAGAGGTTCATTGAAAAAGCTAAATCAAGTTCTATATATAAAATGTAGGCATTAATTTAAAATATTTAGTACATCTTTAATTAGAGCTTTTAGTACATATTTAGTTCAATTTGCATTGTTTTCTGTGAGCATATAAAAGTAGAATTGAGTAATGGATTCCATAGTAAGACCGGAGGAGTGAAACTATATGCGATCATAGTTGGGAACATTGTCAAGTCACAGGCTCTCTAGTACATCCGGAAAACATTTAATTAACACATTTAAAACAGAAGCTTAATATATTAAGTGCTAATTAATAGTTTGTTAAGCTATTTAACTGAAACACAATCAAACTTAGTTAGCTCCTTATAATAGTTATTACTTATATACTAGTGATAAAATATATCACTGAGAAATATATAGCGAATTGGTCAATTGTGTCGTATACAAAACTGTCGATGCCAACAAGTAATCTTTTTTGGAGTCACGCCTGGTTTTAATGCATATTCCGTACCTTTCCATTACAAACCAATTGGAAATATTAATAAACTATGCGTATATTTTAGACCAGTTGGAAATCATATAGTTTGTTCATTACAATGCGTTATTTATAAAAATAGCCATATTTCGAAAACAGTGCTAGAAAATCCAAAAGAATTACAGTTCATCTCGATAGGTAGTAAGGTAGCCATAATTCAAAAACCGTGCTACTTAATTCAAAACAGTTTGTGGATTCAAAATCAGTGACCCAAAATTTAGAGGAAAAGGTATGTCTTAGAAATGGGAAAGACAGGAAGTATATCCACATCAAAACCTGGATACCACACCATGCCTCACAGAGCTTTACAAAACTGAGCGAATTGCAGCCTATGAGAAATACATGTTTTAGGTCATGGGATTTCGAATCTTTATGAAAAATTATTATTATTATTGTTATTATGGAAAAAAGACTAGACCATGGCGGAAAATCCTTTATGGTATGGGCTGTGATTAGCGCTATGACCATATGTGCATTTCTGTACAGGCATAAGTTATTTCCAGTCATAACGGTAACTTATATCGACATAATTCGACAAACTTGTATTGTTTGCTGTAGCTCTCTACACTGTGTACAGGGTATACAAATTGATATGAATCAATCAATGAACGTAAAATTATTTTACTGACTGTAAGTGTTGATTTTTAATTTAAAAATTGTAGTTTTAGGTTTTTGTGGCATACATTGACTTTCTAGTCTCTTTAACTTTTTTACACGCATCAAGTTGCGCATAACTTAATCAGCTTTCAGCACCTTTAGTTGGCTTTCAGTTAACTTGAACGTTTTAGTCTACGGCAGCACTTCGACATAGCTTAAATTCAAGTCTGACTTTGTACAGTCTCTTTTTCTTCAAAACAATTAGCCATAGACATAGACAGATATGTATGGATGCATTATGCTTCAACCTCAATGCCTAGTCAGCAATTCGGTTTGGTTTTTTGTTCCACAGTGCAGAGAGAGCTGTTCCAAGACGTGCAGCTGTTGCCGCTGTCGCAGAGGCAGCAAGTGCGCCGCTAATAGCAACTAACTTGCAGCCGCAGCAAGATGCAGCCATGTTTGGAGCAAATCAGGCGAGGAGAAAGAAAGCACAAGCAAAGCTCCAAGTTTACACACACATAATGCACTGGAAAAGCAAATAAAATGGAGAAGCAAAACCGGTGCGGCTATTGTTGCTGTTGCCGTTGCTGTTATTGTCGTGTTTGTTGTTGCCTCGCGTGTACAACATTTGGCAACTGCAAGTGGCAAGTGGAGACACAACTGGGGAAATGGCAAGCAACGAAAATTGTGACTGGCAGCGCCTCCACATGGCAGCTGTGCGCCTGCTATGTAGCGTACGCTCAACACCTGGAATGGGGCATACATTTTCGGGATAACCGAGCTCCAAATACGGGACACAACCAGTCAGATATGTGTGTTGCAGTTTACTTTTATTTATTGTTGCTGGAGTAGCAGCTATAGCTGTAGCTGTAGCTGATGGCACTTGCTTGGTTTTTACTTTACGGCTTTGGCTCTTGCATTACGGGGTGCAGCTTTTAAGGGCGGTTATTGACGCATCTGCTGAATCTACCAAAAGGGATGTTTGTTTGCAAGGGTGAAGCCATCCTTTATATATATACTGAACACCGAGTGGGTGAACTGCAGCAGACGAAGCAACAAAAACTGTGAACATTATCGAACGCAAAAGCTGTAAGCAACAGCGACCGCAAAATTCAAACTCAGAATCAGAGACAGAACGGTCAAGGCGGAACCTGTTTTTCGGGCCCAGCATTGACCTCACGTCTGAGTGACTGAGTCAACGACAAAATATTTCGAATGCCTGCCACATGAGAGACACCGATCGGAAATCGAAATGCAGAACATGGTGCGAAATATTTAATACAAAAATGTTGAACGAGCTGCCGCTGCTGCAGTAGCTGCAACACTTTCAACTCAGTAAATGTTCGATCACAGCACATACATAAATTTATATATACCCACACACACACACATATGTATAGAGTAAGTACCACAAGGAAAACCTGTTCCAGCTACGTCCATGGTTGCTGTGCGTTGAGCTCGTTGAAAAGCCACCTACATACGGCAACAGCTCAGGCTAAGCTAGCTTGAGTTTTAGTTAGAGCGGAGCTGAACGGATCTGAGCGGAGCTGAGCGAGTTGAGTTGAGTTATCTTTGGCTTAATTGGGTCATTCACACGCGTCGACAGTCAGTCAACTAGGCAGCTAAGCGACCACTTGCCCGGAAACTTGGTACAACTACTATAACTTCCGGTGCGACTAAAGCGCAGAGTGAATAGCAGTGCTTAGGTTTTTTTTTGTTATACGAGTAGACAAATCTTTGACAGACATTCATATGTACATATGTGGCACATAAATACATATGTTGGCAATGAAACATATAAAAAATAAAATGACGCTGGCAGCGCTGTAGGCAGCGCATAGAGACAAAAAGTTGTCGCTAACGCTTGGGAATGTGCGCGAAGTCACGCGCAATTTTGTTAAGCCAGATTGGCCGCTCTTACAGAGAGCGAGAGCAAAGGAGTAGGAGAGCGTGTTTAGCGTGATATGCCGCCTACCTAAAGGATCGCCAAGGATACACTCATAAGACACACACTCATGCAGCACCTACTAAAGCCAAACGAACCAAAAGTCAACAGCACTGCAACAGCAACAAGACCAAGCACAACAACAATAACAAAAAACAAACAGAAAATTCTACAAAAACTAACCCAACAACTTTTAGGGCAGCAAAACTCCGCTGTCGACGTCGAGCTGCCAGCTGTCAAGGCAGAAAGAGCGACGGAGAAGCTATGACTCTGAGTTTCCAGTACTACATTCATAATTTTGTGTGCGTTGCAGTTGCAGTGAACGTAAATATTGTAGGGTATTGCAAGACGAGCGACTGATAGAGTGAGAGAGAAAGGCAGGGCATAGCCCGGATAGGTGCAACAACGTAGAGCTGCAATTGATCTGGTATGTAGGTAAAGTGACTTACTTATAAGGAAACCGCAGATATTGTTCCTAGAGAAATACAGCAATAAAGAAAAATCGAGAAGGAAAAACTTAATTTTGGCTGACGAATTCTATATACACTAGCAATATGAGTTTTTTTTTATGTTGAGTTGTATTGACGACTTAAGTCATGTACATACATATATGGGTATATGCTTAGACACAATCCGACTAATTGTTTCATATAACTTCTACGAAAATATAAACAAGAATATAATAAGTATATATGTATATTTAAAAGCAAGAAGTTTTTTTTTATACAATAACTGGTTTTAGGTCGGATTGTGCTTATTGCTCCAACATTAATTAACACACACACTTTGGAGTTAGTTTTCTCTTAACTACAATAAGTTCATTTCTTGTGCTTTGAAAATATAATTGTCATTGTAATAAATTTTTAATAACGTTTAACATATATTGGCGAGTTTAGCTAGTTTAATAGTTTTCGCAAAATAATTAGTAGAACTTGTATATTTAATCTTATTGATAGGTACTTTTTGTCTTGTAACTCTCGTTCTTATGTGTCAGTAGCCATATTTTTTACTCGACATCTAAAAATTCCAACTTATTTAGAACAAATTCAGATTATCAATTAATTTTACAAATAAAAATACAAATTGAGAATTGTAGAAAACAGAATAATAAATCATAGATTAAGATCAAAGTCCTCGGTTATTTGACTTATAGAAGCCTCTTAAATATGTACTAAAAACAAGGAAAACGTTTACTTCAATCTTAACAATCGTTTATTTTAGTCAGAGCAAACACATTAATTCTTATCTCATTCTCTTATAACAAAAACTCGAACAAAAGAAATATACTCTTCTAAAGAGTATAATAAGCACGACTAACTGCAAAGACGACGAAGCTGGCGGCCATTTCGCAAGCCCAAAACGAGGTTGATGCTGATTTGGATTTGTTTTGAAATTATTTCGGTAATTATAGATTTGCAGCGGTAGCTATTGTTGTTATAGCTGTAGTTGTTCATTTGGAACTGGTTCAGGCTGCCATAGAAAATTTGATTTGAATAGATCAATCAAATGTTTTCAATTTATTAAACTCTAGTTGATAGTCTCTCAAGAGAAACCCGTCAGGTCTTATCATTGCATGCTAACAGGTTCTGGGCACCAAAGAGTCACCCACATAAATGCGCACCTAGATACATATTCGCTCGCACACTTGCATACATACATATATCGTATATAATTGTAATTAGGTAAGCTTGAGAGATCTCTGAACAGCACTTACCATAAATAAAGTATCTAAAAATGTATCTGTATCTGCAGTTGACTGGCCGTGATGTATCTGCTTGCCTCCAGCCAGTTGCTCAGCTCAAATTGTAAGTATTTCTTGATGCGAGTAGTACTAAGACTTATTTAGTTGCTTTTGTCTTGCGATAATCCAATTTGATTTTTTCATTTGCTATTTTTATAATCGGCCGGCCACTTAGCTTTTTGTTTGTTTTTTATATTTTGATTTCATTAAATGTGCGCCAGCGTACCACAAAATACGAGAAAAAACAACAACAAAAACTAAATAAAATTTATTAGATTGCAAACAGCAACAAAAACAACAACATCGGCACGGAAATCAGTTCAGTGCGCCGCACACAAAGAGAGTGAGAGAGCGAGAGAGAGAGAGAGTGGGAAAGAGCAAGAGTGCATGAAAATCAAAACAAAACACGGCAAAAACATTCACAGCTATAAGAGCGCTTTCTTAACTGAGAGAGAGAAAACTGTGATCTGTGTGCGCTCTATGTGTGTATTGTTGTTGTTGTTGTTGCCTTTTTGTATTTTGGCTGCCTGCAACAAGTAAATGCTGGCAATGGCAAGTCACTCTAACGGTAATTCATAAAAACTTAAAAACAACACTATGATTATTTAGTTTAATCTTATTAATTTTAAATTATGTTGTGGTACAATGGAAGTATTTGTTTTAAATTACACACCCACACACACACACAAGACCTAGAACAAAAGTTGCAGTAGGTAAATAATTGATGCTCTCAGCAACTTCATTTTTCCTTTACTTATTCATTTTTTTTATATTATTTTCGTTATATAAATAATATATTTTTATACATATATAAATTTAAACGCACTTTAAACATATAATTGCACTTTTGTTTTACATTTCATATGCCGCCAAACGAACGTAAATTTCTTTTATATGAACAAACGACGCGACACAGTCGTGCGCACAGCGAAAACGAAAAACAACGAATGAGAGTGAGAGGCGAGCAGCGATAATAAACGATTTTTTGTGTTATCGATAGATCCAAAAATGTTAATGCAGTGTGTACACATGAGTTTGAATGAAATGTTTTCAATATTTATATTATTTACATTGCAATGTGCATGTTAAATTAACATTAATTTAACATCTTTTATCGCTTGCAGGACTGCACTGGCGCCGTTCTGCCGATAAATTAGAATTTTTTTATTTCGTAAGTAAAAAGAAAAGCTATTTTGTTGCGGACACAAATTAAAAATCCGCCATCATGCCAACAGTTTATGAAATATTAAATTTTGATATTCTTTGGAAGAGGCCAGGATGTAGATTTCTGATCTGGATTTAAGCAACTAATGTAAACCTCCATTTAACGAGTTATTAGACCTTTTGTTCAAATTTTATAAGCCAAAAGGTGCAATATACGCTTCAAATTATTTCTATAGCAAGAAAAAAGCCCTCTACAGAGATGTATGCTTTAATGAGTTAAGGTGAGGAAATGCCAACGAAAGCACCAGGAACCAACTGATAGTGATGATCTCTGCTCCACTGTCGATAACCAAATCCACACCGCACAGATGTGTAAACAGTTTGGAGCACATTAGGCGGGTTGTAGCACAAATACAGGTACTACCGTCATCCGGCCGAAGAAATACGCTATTTATGTACTTGCTATTCATAGGAGGGAAATAGTAGCAGACCACAAATAACCGTTTCATGATAATGGCCCCGCTACAACCTATGAACTCAAGCGTGGGCCAGATAAGCTGCATAAATTCGTCCAGATCGCCACCCTCAAACTCCTTCAACAATTCATCAAAGGTGTTTACACGAGGCCCAATCTGCAGATACCAAGTACGCACTGCACGCGCTGTCCAATATGGTGGAGCCGTGTCCGTACGCAGTGCGGCAATAACAATATTTTGGTTAACAATCTCTGCATCTTTGCCAATTATGAGGCAGGTGTCTTTCTTTATTTGGCACTTAAGCACATAGGCCTCGGCCATTGCCTGCAAGTTTACATTCCAATACACCAGATTCATGTTAGCCACATTAAAGTCCTGTGCCACCTTGTTACGAAGACCATTGTGGGCATGGATCATGCGAGTGCGCACGCGTCGCGTGGTCTTAATAAGACGGAAACGAGGGCATTTACGACCAGGATTTTGTGGCTTTGGATTACAAAGAAAGTTGGAGCTGCCATCCATACATGTTCTATTATCAGGGCAGATAGTTGTTTCGCTGCCAAAGTTTTTGTAATATGGGTTGGCCTGGTCGCTCTGCAAGGAAGAGCTGGCCAGGAACAGCAATGCCAGGGCGGACCGTAAAAAAATGTTACGCATTTGTGATGAAAAATTGTTAGAATACTTTGTGCAATCGCTCTGCAATTTAACTAATTCATATGTAACTAATCAATTCAATTTTCCAAAGCTTACTTACAGTTGTACATATGGGGCTATCCAAGTTGTTTGACTCAAATGCAGAATACGAGTCCAGTCAAAGCACTTATGGATGGATAGCTTTAAAAGCGTCCTTGTTTCTTTTAACCGCGATGTTGCTGCTGGTGCTTGGCCCGCCGATAAGTTTTTTAGTTGCGCTTGTGATATCGATGTATAAGCAAATCATAATAAATTAAATGGTGTTTACTTATAAAACTATTAGTTTTATAGATTTTTTACACTGCATTGGAACAACAAATCGGAACAGCAAGCTTTATTCTATAACAGTTTTTTTTTATTTTAAAATGAACAGCTGTTTCAGCAGCTGTACAGCGAAATCCATTATCGTTGTTTTTGTTATTCATTCATAAGATTGTGCTTTTCGGCATCTAAGTGCAATATATTTGGTTTTATTTTAATTAACAAAGCTTGTATATCGCATATATTTTTGTATGTAAATAAAACGCAACAGCATTAAAAATAAGTTAATTGTTTTAAATTCCTCAAGTGTTTGTTGAAAAGTTGCTCCACTACGTAGCACTACGTCTACCACCCCCCACCAACCCACAATTCAAGAAAGACGCATTACGACTTGTTTTGCTATCTGGAACCGACCGTTCATATTTTATCAACATGGTTGACATTAACATGGATTGTGTTCATTTAATAGAACCACAAGCCTCAACCACGACGGAACAGTCGACCATTGAGAAGGAGCATTCAAAAAATGCTTATCTTGAAGCGGCGCGCATTTTACTTGTGTTGCTTGAAAATGTGCTAACCGATCCGCAGAACAACAAATATCGTACTATACGATTGGACAACAAAACCATTAGCGAAAAACTGCTTACATTGCGAGGCTGTGATCAGCTGCTAACAGCGATCGGTTTTAAACGTTCAACTACCTCGAATGCCTTCACATTACCGAACGAGGTGCCACTGCAACAGATTCAAAAGTATCGTGACGCATTACGTGAGAGACGTGAAGCCTGGCTAACTGGCGCTGTACCAAAGAGTATGTAGTACACCTAAGGTTTTTGGAATTTAATATTGAACTTGATGATTCATAGGTCCGGCCAAGCATCATGTCAAGAAATCCATTGAAATGGCAGCAACTTGCATCACTCCTTTGTTCATTAGTCCAACAGTCGCCTATCGACAGCGCATCACATTTCCACGCGTATTGGTAAGTAAATTAAACTGTGTGTTCTGTATAGTATTACAACCCTTTCTTAGAAGAAGCACTTATAACACTTATATCTAATTCCCTTGCGTTGTAGCGCACTCCCAACCGATTTCTGCAATCGCTGGAGCTATACTCTGATGCCGTCATGCAATATGAGGATGATTTATTACTAAGCACTGGGCGCAGTATGATACCAGTTGATGATTTGACTTCCAAAGCAAGCGAAAAACTTATTTCCATGCAGGAGCTCATTACATCTGGCGCATGTAAGGAGACGGAGCCCTGTATACGTGATCTGCTGCTAGTTGAGCTTGTCAATTGGTTCAACTCCGAGTTTTTTGAGTGGGTAAACAACATACCATGCCAAGTTTGCGGTAGCGAAGATAGCAAACTACGTCGCACACAAACTGAGGGCGATGTACGTGTTGAAGTGACGATATGCTGTGGTCAGGAGACAAAATTTTATCGCTACAACGATATATCTCAGTTATTAGTGTCTCGCAAGGGTCGCTGTGGCGAGTATGCCAATTGCTTTACATTTATGTGCCGTTGTCTGGACTACGATGCACGCATTGTGCATTCGCACTTTGATCATGTATGGACCGAGGTGTATTCCGAAACGCAAAAGCGGTGGCTGCATGTTGATCCCTCGGATAACGTAGTCGACTCACCGCTTATGTATCAGCATGGCTGGAAGCGACCTATTGACTATGTGTTTGCCTACTCACGCGATGATGTACAAGATGTAACCTGGCGTTATACAAACAATCATCAGCAGATACTGGAGCTACGCAAGCTTTGTGGCGAAAAGGAACTTATCGAGACATTAAATGCCATAAGGGGCAAGCGACAGCAACTTTCGCATATTAACACTGAGCGTATTAAATTTCTTAATCAGCGTTATATGTGCGAGGTGATAGAGATGACCTTGCAACGGTATGCATTCGTATTAGGTTTTTAGAACTGCTATAAAACTATACTAAGTAAAATTTAATTACGCAGCATTCCGACTGAAAACGAGCTGAAGGGCAGAAGCTCGGGCAGCTTGGCCTGGCGCCAATCTCGTGGCGAGCATACTTTTAACAATGTGAGTCAGCTACTTATAAATTGGCTGCCACATGACGGCATACTGTTTTTATAATTTCAGATTTTTGTATTTACTCCCAACGAAATCGAGCTTGAGAAACGTCAATTTAATGTAAGATACAGCTGTTCCACTGATACCTATGAGCGCTACACCAAGGGTAAGCGGACAGTATGTTAAATGGTCAGCTCTATTGACTGTCTTGATTTCAGATGGCGAACACATTACTATACTGGATACATATAAGACCTGGCAAAGTGTGCAATTTTCATCGAAGAACATATTTCGTAAAGTGGAACGCGATTGGAAGATGGCCTATTTGGCACGCGTGGGTACGTTAAAGTGGCAGTTATATGAAACTTTTGCAGATGGTAGGAGTACATTCTTGATTGCCGGTTAAGTTCTGACAAATACCTCGCTAAAGAAATTGCGTATTAGAATATTTTATATACACATACTAAATGTACTCTGATATTGTACACGGACGGTGCCCGACAGCAGGGTATCCTGTACCCCTTTTGCAAATGAAAATTAATTTCTGCGCAAATGATTCGGCAAAACTTCAATATTGTTTCGTTTATAAGCCTAATATGAGTCTACTTACTAAATTTGGGGCTTTAGCTTATACATATATTAACAAGTCTATAAAAGTGTAATGTCATTACAGTTTACAGGAAAAGGGGTTTAAAATTGGCACATTATTACCTATATCTTTTAAAGTTTATATCCGATCTTGATATTTTTCCACTATTTATGCACAGAAACAGTGTACATAATTCCGCCACGCTTCAATCGGATAGCTTTTATGGTGTGGGTGTAAACTAGAGGTTACATACGGACGGACAGAGAGACATGGCTATATCAACTCAACTATTGCTCATAGTCATTTTTGGGACTTATGGTTTGCTTCACTCTGCCTGCTTTATACATACTTAGTCAAAGCGACTATTGTATTAGCGTAAACTTGTTTTTCATAAATTTACAAATATAATTATATATATTTTTAATTATATTCTCATTGTTTTCCCTTTTCAGAGGACACTAACAACGCGGAAATAGTTTGGAAATTTGATTTCAGTTCATCAAAATTAAAAGTCAAATCCTATACTATAAATTTTCAATCGAAAACTTTCGGAGAAGGGAAAATCGACTTAAGCGTGGAAACTTGTGATGGGAATTCAAGCATTGAAAATGCAATTGCTTTTCAGATTGTAGCAAAACTAAGTGGTGGCAAAGGTGATGTCGCTTGGCAGCATACCCAGCTCTTCAGGCAGAGCCTTAATTCTAAGGATTATCCTTTCGAGCTGCAAGTTGAGCTACACTAAGTGACTTCATAATAATTTAAGTTTGTGTATAAAATGAGAGATTGAGAACCAGCTAACATTACTATAAATTCCATATTTAATTGTAAATTTGTCAACGCTATACATAAATAGTGTAGTCAAAGTATATATACAAAATTCCAGTGAAAAATTTTACCTCGAAATTAAACTCACGGTTGTCTTCAATATTGGGGTAACGCAAGTATTGAGTTAACTTGCTTAATATTTGATAACTTAGACAATTTACAGGTTTTAAGCTCTACTGCATTACTGTTCACTATTGACTAATTCAAACCATTGCCGCATGGCTTCACTGAGCACCAGTGGCAATTGGTTAAGGTCTCTGACAATTACATAGTATGGGAACGGAAAGTTGTCCAAATATGAGTTAATATTGACAGAGCCATCGGCATTTACCTCTACGTGTTGTATGTCCAGAATGGAGTTCTGAAAGTGTTTAAAATAATGATTAGAGCAGTTTAAAATAACTATACCCAGCATATACCTTATTATCTGGATTGTCAATTATAATGTAGACCAAAAAGATACGCTGCAATCGCGCCAATTTGATAGAATTTTTCACTTTCTGCAAGCCTTCGCTAAATATATTGCGGCCATCACTCAATACCAGTAATAAATTTTCGAATACACCATTATCGCCACCTAAAGCGCCCTCCTCGCTATTAACCATGCGTATAAAATCCAGCAGTCCCGCAATTTTGGTCTTATCTTGTGCAAAATTTAAAGCATTGACCAGTCGTGGTCCATCAAATTGATCTGAATGATTGAGTATAATTTTAGGCGCTTCACCAAAGGAGACAATGCTAAGGCGGCCGCTTTCGAGAAGTGTCAGCGCCTGCGACACCAATGATATAGCCTCCAGCGTCAATGTTTTCGAATTATTATGATGCATTGACTTGGAATCGTCTATAGCAATGGTAATTTTATAATCACGTTGGGCGGGTTTTGTGCGTCGCAGCCAGATTTTATCTTTGCGGAACTGTGATGCTATATAAGGTATGACCTTTTTCATATTTATGCGTCGGCCTGTGCGATAGTCGCCTTTAAGACGAGTACATTTTGTTGGCTCGAGTATAAGGCGCAGTTGCTCGCACAGTTCCCGTGCATTTTGTGCCATACGATTGGAAATGCTTTGCCACGTCTCATAGTCCTCGTGTTGGGGCAGTGTCTGTGCAGAGTAGCATAGTTAATATTACAGTGTCTTTACAAAATATTTGTATTCTAACTTACTGCATTGGGATTAGCTAATTGCTTTTGATACATTTGACGCAGCTCAAGTTGGTCCACTGTACTCAACTCTTCAGCCTGTGCGCTTTTATCCTGTAACAGCTCGGTGCTAGAAAAAAAACCGCAATTATTAAATATTTCCTAGTCTTAGATAACAACAAAGCTTACTTGCTATGCGCAGTGGTCTCAGTGCTGCGTGGCACTGTCATAGTCGGCACTATTTCACCCTCAATTTCCATTTCCTCGGGTGTTTCTAAGCGTTCTTTGGATTGCTCTGTTTTCGCTGGCTTGTCGGACTTTTGGTCATACTTTTCTGAGCTTAGCTCTTCCAGTTCCACATCGTCTTCATTGATTTGCTCGGTTTCTTCCGTATCCATTAAGTCGTCTGTATTTTCATCATTTGTATTTTCTTCGTCTTTATGTTTTTCGTCATTTTCGTGTTGTATTTGTTTAGATTGATCTTCTGTTGCATTATCCAAAGTGATTTTATCGCTGCTCTTTGGTTGCTTAACATGCTGATACTCATCAGCTTTAGCATTTTCTTCGGCTTCACCATCCTGTTCTGCATCATTTTCCTTGGTTTCTTTCAGCTTGTCTATAGTTTTGAGCTGTTTGAGTTTATGTTGATCGGCTTCGCCTGTTTTTGGGAAAAGTTTAGCATTTTTCGGGAGATAAAGCCAAGAAAGATATCTTACCCAGCGAGCGCTCTTCATTGGTGCGTCCCTGCTTACGTTTCTCCTGGGTTTCACGTTCGTTTTTGCGCTCTTCCTGTGATATAGTTTCCTTGGTCTCGGCTATGCCTTGATGTCCGCCTTCATTTGTCTTCAGTATAGAGTTACTTGTTAGAAAATTACTATGTTTAATAAAACCACATTATCACTTACCTCATTCTCTGCCTGTCCAACACCATCTTTCTCTTCGCCTGTGTCCTGTTCATCCATTTTTTTTTCCTGCTTAACACTATCGTCTTCTTGTTGATTTTGCACCTGATCCGCTGAGCTGTTTTGCTCTGTTTCGGGCACAGACTGAATGTTCTCTTCCTTGCTAGACTTATCCTTGGATTGGGCATGCTGCTCTGCTTTCTCTTCACGTCTTTCAGCTTCTTCTTGATCACCTTCCTCATGTTTTTCCTCTTCGTCTAATTCTCCACGTTTTTGTGTATCCGGTTCCTTGTCTTCCTGTTCTGTTTCCGCCTCAGCTTCATCATTATCTTTGCCAGCTTGCGTTGGTTCTGTTTCCGTACCAGCTTCATCGGCCTCAGAATCACTATCATCACTTTCGACTTCTGCGTCTTGCTTATCATTGTCATCACAGTCATCAGCAATGTCTGCATCCGTTTCCTCTGGTGGTTGCATGTTATCTTTCATGGCATCAATGTCAAATGGATTTTCATCACCGTTTTCTTCTCCTTCATCATGTCCCTCATCGACATTATTCATATCGCCCAGTTCCATTTCTTCTGGTTCAGGTGGTTCTTCAAGCTCGTTGTGGTAGGCATTGATTTGGTCATCGTCTAGATCAGGTTCCTTCATATCATCAATATCCTTGGCCTCCTGCTTACGCTTATCCTCACCACTTGGCTCGTTCGTTGCATCTAGTCCATCTTTTTCATGCTCATCCTTGCCATCTTCTTTGGCGGCTTCGTTCTTTGTGTCCAAATCGTTGTGAGCATCCTTTTCATCTGTGGTGCCTTTACCTTTATCTTCTTCGTTCATGTCTTGATCAGGTTCCTCTTCAGGTTTTTCCTCATCATCACCCCAAATTTGTTCATCCAATTTTTCAGCGCCTTCCTCAGTTTCACCCATTTCTTTATTGAGATCCTCTTCCTCTTCAGATTCGCCGCTGTCATCTTCTTCGTTCTCAGGTTTTTCCACATCTTGCATTTTGCCATCGAAATCATCACTTAATTCAATGCCTTTCTCCTCTTTGCAATCCGGCTCCTCTTTGTCACCTTCATCTTTTCGGTCTTCTGGACGTTTTGCATCATCCAATTGATCCTCATTCTCAATTTTGTCAGACGCATCATTTTCACCGGTACCATCCTCTAGTCCGAAACCCTCACCATTTTTGGAATCTTGTTTGGACTGTCCCTCCTCGTCCTGCATCAAGTCTGGTGGCACGCAAAAGCCTTTTGTGCCAATCTCAACGAACACAGTTAACATAACCGATAGCATTTTGGCTGAAATTTTGTGTGTGCCCAATTGCTGCAGTAGGAAGTAGTCAGCCAAGAGTTGATACTGTTCTAATAGAGGCAATAAAGCCACAGCCTTGCGAAGACACAGCAGTTTTTGATGTGAGGGATTTGCATGCTTCAGTTCCAGCAATACATTCGAGAGTTTTTCCAGCGTTCGCTGCATATTTAGCATCTTCCAATCGGCGCCTAGATCCCCACAGAGTCTTTGCTTTAAATGATTTTCCTGCAGCTCAGTTTCTTCGTTTTGTTTTGGACTGCCCGATGCGGTATTTTCGACGGAATCTTCTGTTTTTGAATGATTTTTGTATATTTTTTGCAGTGCCACCAATACACAATGTGTAATGTTGGCCAGATCCGTCTCTAACTGATTGAAATCCATAGAGTCGATGTTAGCGCCTGAGTCTGTGACTACTCCAATTTGCTGCACATTCGCCAACAAATCCAGCAGCGGCTTAGCCATGGGCAAATGCTCATCAGAAGTGATTAGTATGGCTACAGACTTTTCTATATCCGTAATAATTTGCTCATAGTTTGTGGAGTAGTCCTTCAGTTTATTGCTGCCTAGGAATTCAGTACTTTCTTTGGACAAATCCTGCAGCAGCGCATTGGAACGTTTTCTAACATTGTCGCATAGCTCCAACAGCGCATTATAGTGTCCGCTACCTTGTATCAAACGCAGCTCCTGATTGGACAGCAACTTATTAATTCTATTCTCTTGTGTTGGAGCACAAGTCAAGAGCAGCTGAAATTGCTGGAATACATATTGAATGTGGCAGAGATTACTCTTTAAGATGGCGGATTCATCATAACTGCGACTAAAGTTAAGGGTGTCCAAGCTAGTCTCGGGCTCAGACGCTACTGTTAAGATGCCAGCTATATCTCGCAGATTTTGCAGCGATCTGCGCAAATCATATAAGTTCTTGGTGGAACTCGCCAAGAGCGCGCGTTGCTGCTGCACCAGAAGAAACATATCGACAGCAAAACCTTTGATGCGCTCAATATTGGGTGGTCCCAGTTCCGATAATGGTGTGAGCATTATATTTTGAAGCAACTTTAGCTTGAAAACACATTTCATATAGTACAGATCCAGATTTTCATTAAGTGGCATCGCATTTGGATGTAGTCTATGTTCTTTGCTGCAGCACAACATGCTCTTGATGCAGAAGGGCATCAGCTGGAAGTTCTCAAACTCCTGACGCAAAGTCAGCTCCATAAGGCCAGTCTTGTAGCTAACACCCAGTTGGGCAAGTGTCTTGAATAAATCGGACAACGCTTTGCGTTTCTGCTGCAAAATTTGCTTGGCCTGCAGCTTTTGTTGCGGCCGCTCCTTGCTGCGATCCACATTCAAATTACGCAGGTGCTCACAGCGCTCTAGCTGCTCGCACAGTAGCTCATCCAAAACATTTATCAAGTAAGGATATTGAGCATTACCCACCGTTTCCTTGACTATATGGCGTGAAGTGACAAAGTGCTTGCCCAAACGTTGCAGCAGCGTATTATTTGAATCCACATCCACCGCTATATATTTCTGACGCAGCTTCTCAGCTGCCACAAAATGCTGCTTATCAATCGTAAAATACTTCATTTTATTAACGTAGCGCAGATTCTTGCCCTTGTCATTGCTAAAGTTATAATCCTTTGCCGTAGCATCTGTTGGTTGAAACACTGCACTTATTTTCTGCTGCAAAGTGAGTCGATATTCCTTAAGAAATTTGTTAAGGTTACGATGCACTGTGGCCACATTGTTGCGCATGCTAAAGTAGGACAAATCCTTGGTATAGCTTTGTATCTTGACAAATTCACGCAATTTCTTCTCTATAGGAGCACGCCGAATCTTGTTCGACTCCAGCACTTCACTCGAGAATTGCGCAAAGTAAATTTGCAAATTATGCAGGCCCGCAATGAGGGCTTGAAGTTCATCTACATGGCAATTCATCACATTTACATTGTGAAGATACATTTCGAATGCCTGCAAAAGTTGCAAACGGACTTGGAAATCCCCATAGCAGGAGCACTCCACAAATTGTCGTAATATAGCTATTAACTGGTGCACCTTTACTTTGCTTTTTTCGCCTAAGTCAGTGGAGTCGAGAAGCTCTTCATTAGCAAAACGTTTTTCGGCATATTTGATTTCTGTATAGGATTGATCCATTTCACGTTGTTCAATAAACTGCTGAAGCAGATTGTATATAAAGAACCAATAGCGATAGGCTTGTTGTTCTATTTGCTTGGCGGTTTGATTTAGACAATTGCGCCAGTGTTGCAACTCGAGCTTGGTCCAACGCTGTACATACTCAGCCACTTCAATTTCTTCAACACATAAATTGTTGTTCTTGTGCGCCACTTCATTCCACAAAGCAAGCTTCTGACGCAGCAATTGGAAACCGGTGTTAAAACGCACCACAGACGCCGTAGAAGGCAAGTCGCGTATGCGTGCTATGACCAGCTTAATATCCGTCAGACCAGCATGTTCTGGATACAGTTCCAGTTGCTCCAGCACGCGCTTTTCTATGCGCAACAGCAGCTCCGTGCAACCTATTACTTCAGGTATGTTGGAGTGCTTATAAAAGTCGTAGGCTTCAGCATTTCGGCTCTCTTCCAGGTTAATATCATTCAGCGCACGCTGCTGGAGCGCGACAGCAAAAGCCAAACTATTATAAGCCGCTTCATCCAGTGTCTGATCCAGTCCAGTCTTGAAGTGTGCATATAGCTTGACAAAGACCTGCAGGCGCGTTTGATAAGGTGCTATTAGTTCCAGATGCTCGCGCTGCGCCTTTTTGCTTTCCTGCTGCTGATAGTAGACGTTTGTGTGATGCGTCATAACTTCTATAAAGTTATGCGCTAGAAATGCATAATCTTCCTCGCATACAATCTGTGCCAACTTGGCTTTAAGATTCTCCTGCTTGTCAAGCTTCAAGACTTTCTCCAAAGTAGGCTGCTCAACAAACTCACCAAAATCTTCCTCCACATTAGTGGGAAAGTTGTACTCAATCTCTTGCAGCTCTACAAGCTCTTCATCTTCCACTCCGCCTCGTGTTTTTGTTACATAAAGACTCTCCGCTTCGGCGCGTTGTTTGCGTCGACGCTCCTCCTCTTTCTGCCAAG
Source organism: Chymomyza caudatula (assembly GCA_035041775.1). Taxonomy (NCBI): domain Eukaryota; kingdom Metazoa; phylum Arthropoda; class Insecta; order Diptera; family Drosophilidae; genus Chymomyza; species Chymomyza caudatula. The sequence continues at coordinate 320,884 of JAWNKW010000200.1, read as the reverse complement.
TCTGATTGCATATGCCTAGCGCAAAGTCATAAGCAGCAAAGCTTTGCTCATCTATAGTGGCCACAAGCAAGATGCAGTTGCGTAGCTCTGTTAATTTGGCTTTCAATAGACGGAAATACTCGTGCTCGCAGTGCGGCAATTTGGATATAAAGCCATAGATATCACTGCTCCTGACAGTGAGCGGCTGAACTGACGGAAATTCGACTATGTTTTGCAAAGTGCTTTGCAACTTACTTACTTCTATAACATTGCCTGCCAGCATGACCTGCGTAAAGACAATCTTCAAGTGCTCCAGACCAAAACGCATTTGACTGACGGCACACTTGATGGGTTGCACAAAGTCTTGATAGTAAGCTGTATATTTGTTGAGCGTATGATGCACAAAACGGTTTGCATTGGCCAGCCACAGCTCGACTTTGTTTAAAGTTTCCAAGCTGGACTTCAATTGGGCGCTATTAGCCACGGGTGTGCCTGTAAAACTGTTCCAATCTCGCGTTATTGAGGTTATAAGCTTGAAGAGCGCCAAGAACTCACAATTGGAGTGCAGAAAATGTAAGACATCCTGCACCAAGGAATTATAGATACAATTCTGCGGACGCAAAGCCAACTTTTGGCTTAGTTGTTGTTGTTGCTGATGCGCTGTTTGCAGTTGCTGCATCAAGTTCTTATAAATGTAATTTCCATAATGTTTATACTGCATTATAATCTTCATGAAATCATAAGCTGTGGCTAGCGTGCTCAAACAATCAATATCCTCTGCTATATACTGATTCTTCAAGCGATTCTTTTCCACCGGATCTATGAGTGGAGTGTGCGTCAACAAGCACAGTTCCAAAGCACCGATTAGTGTATTGGTCAAAGCTGTCTCAAAGTTTACGATCAACGGATCCAGCTGGCTGACATCCAAGCTACAAAGCTTAGACTCCGCCAGCTTCAAGGCGCTTAGCGTACTTTCGAAACTGACATTGTCTTCTTTGGCTGCTTTGCGTCGGCTACGTAAATCCATTACAACCTTGAACTCCTGCAGCAACAACTTGGCACTTTCCTGTGCCTGTAGCAGATTATTCACATCCGTGTTATAGCCACGATTCAGCACTGCTGCATTATGCCACAACAACTGACGCGTTTGCTGCAAACAGGCACGCCAACTATCCAACTCATTAAGTGGCACGGGCTTCAAGTTTCCATCATGCTTGAATATGAGCGCAAGTATGGAATTGGTTAGCGCGGGTCCTTCATAGCTATAGCGACTATCTATGTCAGATTCAACTTGTGTGTACCAGGCCTGTACGCACTGAGCACGTGTGGCCAGATTATCCAATTGATAACACTGCAGCGCCTTACGATATTGACGCTGATAGCTTCTAAATGTTTTATAGCACCCATTCAGTGGCCCCAATGCCGTCTCATATTCAGCCAAGTTCCGCAAGTCACTTCTCAAAATCAACAACACTTCCCGCCAGGCTTCTTTAATGTTATCGTGTGTGTCCCTGTTGAGCGTGTTAAGACATTGCCAGAGGTCTCCATTAAGCGTCAGCAATTCCTCACAGAATAACGGATTCACTTCATCATTAAAATCAGCATTAGCTGTCCTGGTGAGCACACGTGCCATAAAGTATTCTCTCAAAGCATCCAGCAAAAGTTCATAGGTCTTCAGTTTACTGGCATCTATGTTTTCCTCGTCAGATAAGAATGCACTCAACTCTTCAGTGTCGATATGCAACTCATTTGTAGCTACAATTTTGTTTTCCTCGGACTTAAGTTCCATGCATAACTTTTGCAGTGTGGCAGTTGCTAAGCCATTGAGCTCGGTTTTCTTAAAGTAGCATGCGGGAGTATGAGTTCTTATAAAGGCGCGCCATTTTGGAGCATCTTTATGGTTTTTGAGTGCCAGAAGTTTACTGATGAGTAATTTAATTTCCATGTTGCCATATTGCGGCACAAGATTCAATAGTTGCAGCAGCTGCTGTGACTTTGTATGTACCGCTATCTGTGGGGATCCACAAAAAAAAGGATAAGAATAATTTTTGGAACACTTTTTCATCAACTATATAGAAACAAATATAGGTGATACTTAGATCATTGTGTAGGGAAGTTTCATAAGAAGTGCGATATTTAAGTTGTATTTATATATTTTGCCAAATCATTGATAAAATGAATGAAAAAAACATTTATGTTGATGTCTTTATATTTGTTGGTAACTGTTCACGAACATTTTCTCTGTTAGCTATTGGCATTTCTCTCGCAAATGCAGTGAGCGACGCACAGTGGATCCAACTGAAAGTCAGTTGGATGCACTGTGCCACGGCCTGAGCTTGAACTTCGGAAGTTCTCTGTAAATAGCAGACAAGTGTTCTGTCAGGGCGGGCTATGGAAGAACATGACTGTTTTTTCAAAAATCAATAATTGGCAGTCGGGATCCGACTGCGTCGCTATCACTAGTAGCGATATATTATCGTACAAAAGTGTCGGGCCACATCTATAGATAAGCTGACCTGCACTTATTTGCTAATGACTAGTCTTTGAAGGGAATAGTCTGTGCAGTTTGACATTGTCTGCCCAACGCTCTTTTCACCTACAAAAGCTTCTATGTCACCCAACCTTGTTTTTACTATATGCAGGATTAGGGTACATGGTTCCAACAAAAGTATCTCCATTGCATGGGTGCAATGGCGGTATTTTAGTCGGATTTTCTTTTTCTGAGAAACAGACCCCAACAGGTAGATATAGCTATATCGATTCGACTCTTGCTCCTGATCATTTTTGCTATGGAACTTATGGTCTGTCATACCCTTTTACGCTATTCTACTGTTTCATCTTTACAAAATGTTGTATCGACATATACATGCGGATATACGTTAATTTAACGTATTTCCAACTGGATTTGAATAATTTACTGGGCACTTTTGCCTGGTTGTGTTACAACTAGCTTACCTGTTCCTCTTGAAAATACGGCTGAAATTGTGTAAACTCTTTGGCATAGATCTTGCATAACACATTAAATGGCCGCTTAGTCTCCTGTACATAATGCTGCAATTTCTCTGCAATCGCATTTAGTTCCGCATTTGGTAATATCTTTGCCATATCCTTCAACAAGTGTTTCTCCAACCATTTGAAATGGAGCTCCAATTGATGCATTAGGGGCATATGCAGCTCGTTGTTTTTCAAAAGTTTTTGTTGTGCGGTTGCTAGTAGACGATTAAACCACAATAACTTGGTAACCAATTTTGTGTACTTGGTGAGCTCCAGCTTAGCTGACGTTAAGTTACTAAATAGACTCTGTTGCAGACATTCCAAGAAAGCGTACAGGTTTAACAAAAACTCATTGCTATATTTTTCGGTAACTTTTTTGTTCATTAGCGCTTGAGAGTACTGTAGGGCATCCAATTGTTGTATTTTGCTTAGGGGTCGCTTGGGTATATCTGAGAGTAACAAACGTGCTAGCAGAGCTGAGCTCAGCCCTAAAATGTTTGCCTCCGATTGTGCTTTCGTGGCATAATCACGTAGTCGTGGAAATAGTTTTCGATTCCAAGGCAGGTTACTTAAGTTAGCCTTAAACTTGTTGGATTGCTTAATAAGGCATTCATAGAGTTGCACTGATAAATGCAATAGGTCCTGTTCTTTTGCATTATTTAAAAGCGGCTGCAGATAGAGATGCCGTAGTTCCAGCTCATCATAGGCGCTTGTTTCATAGAGCATATACAAGAAGTAACGCGCCACACGTTTTGCACTCAGCTGATGTAACTGAAGTGCCTCCATTTGTTTAAATAAACTGGCCAGCTGTCGCTGTGGGACATCATCTGTGGCCTGTAGCAGCAACTTAAATGGAGCGACTTGCAGCTTTATAAGCGCCAATTCATTCAAATTACCACAGTTGAGTATGACATCATTTAAAGAATCCGCAGCCTCTGTTATTTCATCTATGGCTTGCTCTGCATAATGCTTCGTCTGTGTCAGCACTATTTCACGTAATTTGTTCTGATAATAGGCCAGACCATAACCCAATAAGTCGCTGGTAGCCGCATAGACATACACCTCCATGGCTGCTACATAGATGGCACGTGTAAGCTCATAACCAATGTGCTTGTAGGCAGCGGTGAGAAAGGCGAATTGCGTCAAATGTGATATGCTATAGTTGTTTATCTCGGTCAGTTGTAGTATATCTCCGTGTATGTGCAGCATGCAGTCAATGGCCTCCATTTGTTGAATACCCTGGGCATGCACAATGGCACGCATATCATCAATGCTGTAGGCATCCTTGGGCAACGCCAATTCTACGCAACGATTACGCATAGCGCGGGACAATTCTCCGTTCTTGGGATCAATGGTAAGAAAAGCACGGAAGTTTTCTGATTTCTCTACCACATCGGCGCTTTCGTTGGCGCTAATGCCCTTCTCGGCAATTAACAAACTGCCCTGAGGCTCAAACACCGGATTGAGGCGATCCAGAACAGCCGACGAGCACAGATTTACATGCTCTAACAATATAAATTGACCGCATTTAAGTGATGTAACAATTTTTGAGTCCACCCATTCAAAGGACCCGCCTGTACTAAGCGTATCTGCGGCTTTAATATATTTCTGGAGCAACAGTAGCTGAGAACTTTGAACTGGTAGCTGCTCAAATAGGTCACTACGGCAAATATTTGGCGTTTCTTCGAGCTTTGTTAGTACATGGCGTAAGGCAGTCAAACGCTTGCTAAATAAATGAAGCTCCTCGATAACGCCGTTATGTTGAAATTCTAGAAAAATATGAATAAATACAAGTTTTCTAAAATCTATTGTAGTGCTAAGGACTTACCTGTTGTTGCCTTGGCTAGTAGTTTATACTTGCTCCAAGAGTGCCACAAGTCGATTGCAAAGCTCTCTTCAGTTCGTTTGAGGAAAGCATTTTGCACGGAGCTAAAGAGCAGGGGCTCTACTTTTTTAGATATGTCTTCCAAGTGGCGGTTAAGATCAATCTAAAAAGCATACGAAAGGTTTGCAAAAAATTGAGACTATTTGGTGAGTAATATGATTGAATTCCCTAAGCTATTATATATCTTAACTACTCAGATAACCGTTGTTTATTCAAGTAACCTTACATTTATTATACAAAAAACATTTTGTATTTGGCTTATCAAAGCATTTAACCATTTCCTATCGGGCACATCTATGAAAATACAAATTTCCTCCAACGAGGAGGATATTGCAATAAAAATCTCCAACTCAACTCACCTGTTGAAAACTACCCGTAACAGAGTCATCAATGGTGTCAGTGTTGCAAGCACGATTTGTCAGCGCACAGAGTGTATCAATCAGCTTGGTCTTGCCACTGTCAGTGGATCCGCAAAGTAGGACGGGCTTTTCCATATGCACCGTCTCCACAATTTGTTTCAGCAACTGACGTTGCGTTCCAAGCAGCAGTGGAGCCACCTCTTGTTCGTGTACATCGCGGCGCTGTTTACGCTGCAGTACCACATCATTCAAATAGACCTTATCAGCGGTCCAATACAACGAGACATCCTCTGAAACTGCATTTAGCTGCTCTGCATCACAATTAAAAACGCTGGTAAATGCATTTCGTATATATAGCTTATCCTGCTCCGAACGCATTCGCTGATAGTAGACCAGTTTCATGCGTTCATAGAGCGTCATAAGAAAGTCCTCGAATTTCTGTTGAAAGTATTCTAAAGAGGGTTTGTCGGGGATAGAGCTGCTACGTAATATATAACCCGTTTCAGCATTGTGCAGCAGATCACACCAGCGCAGGATGTCACGAAGATTAAATTCATAGGGTCCACCTTTGTAGCCAAATTCCATAGAGGCCACACCGCGATCCAATACTTCCGAGAATTTCACCAAACGCTCTGCCAAATCGAAGTGTAGTTCTTGAATTGTAATATTTGACTTGCTACTTGATTTTTTGTACAAATCAAAGAGATTGGATTGATCACAATTCTGCAGTTCCAGCATTTTTTCGAAATGTTGACGCAGCTTTTCAAAATACTTGCCATATTTAACATTAACCACATGCAATAGATCCGTTGTGGCCAACTTGCGTAGATAGACTTTATTGAAACGATTTAGAAAGGATTGCGGTAAACCTTTGCGTCCTCCACCTTGTTTCAGAGGATTCTGGCAGGCAAATATGCGCGTAGCGTTGTCCAAATGGAACGATTTGTTTAGCTCTGGTATATAAACCTCGCCACGATGATCCAACACTGCATTAAGACCTTCCAAAACGGATTGCGGCGCCAGATTCAATTCGTCGAGCAAGATCCAAGTATTGGGCGCTTTAAGCGCGGCCAGCAACGGACCATCGCGCCAGACAAATGAGCCCATTTGGGTGATACTCCTACCAGAGTGCTGTGTAATTTTACTTTCAAATAAATTATCTTCAGCAGGCAAGTCTGTACCAAAGAGATCAGCGAGATCTGTGTGCTCGCAAAGATTTATGCGCACAATTTGATAGCCAATAGCTCGAGCTATGCTCTCCACTATAGAAGTTTTGCCCACCCCAGGTGGTCCTTCTAACAGTACTGGCTTTTTTAGTGATAGTGCTGAGAGCAAGCGAAACAGATTCTGCTTTGTGGTGGGCGCATCGAAAAAGAAATCAGCATTGGCCTTCTGCAGTCGCTGAGGGTTGACGGGAATAAAGAAGGGACTTATGCCAAACTGGTCTGCAGTTAGCTGCACTTGCTGTCCACGTTTCTGCAAAAGATCGCTGAGCTCAAAGTGTATGTCCAAAATTACACCGGCTTGCTTGATAGCATATTTCGTAACGTCCGCCTTAAGACGTTCAATTTGTGTCAACGATTCATACGGCAGCATTTCGAGTGCATCTAGAAAAATTGTCTCCAGCCCAAAAATAGCCTGTTCGGGAAAGCTAAGCCTTTGATTGCTGACCATATAATTGGCCCAGGCGAGTATATCACGCACAGAAAACTTAAACTTTTCATTGGCATCACGTATATAAAGCACTACCTCCACCAAGTATTCTGCAATTTTGTGTGTGTGTTCCAAATTGTTAGCGCTATCCTGCCGCATGCAATTATAAGCGATTTCCGCTAGATCCGATTTATTATCAGAAGGTAAACACCAAATCTCGGTAAAGCGATTACGCAGGGCGGGTGAAAGCTCCTTTTTCCCAAAATCACCACCTGGATTCATGGTGGCCAAAAATTGAAAACCTTTCTGAGCCTGCACCACAAAATCTTGGTTTAAATCGCTTTCTCCGTCCATTTCCGCCACACCGCCTTTCTCAGCCAGCAGGACGGTGCGTTCAGGTTCTAGTATGCAGTTCAAACGCTCCAACACAGAGTCTTCGGCTAGTGATATTTCATCCGCCATAAAGTAGGAACCTTCCTGCATAGCATAGATAAGCGGCCCATCGGCCCACTCAAATAGTTTCTTACTGTCCGCTACAAGACCACGACAGGGCCGCAAGCCTCCCAAAAAGTCAGCGCCTTCGGTATGCATATGACAGTTGAGTATGCGCAGCTCCACTGCGTCAATGCTGGCCAGCAACTGACAAACTGTGGTCTTGCCACAGCCCGTCGGTCCTACGAGCAGAACAGGCTCATCAAATTGTAGCGCTTTGGCGGTCAGCACAGCCATTCGCGTCATATTACGGGTCCAGACTATGTCCAAGCGCATTTTAAAGCTACGTATGGCATTTATAATTTTACTGGTAACTGGAGAAGTGCCTTGTTCGCATTTGATGTCAAAGAGCTTCTCCAATTGAATGCGCTTTTTGAAATTGCGATATAGCGTGTCTTCTATAATCTCTATCTCGATTGGCGTACGCACCTTGGCAGAGAGCACTAGATAGCCTTCTTCTATCAAATGCTGATTCCAATCGTATTTGGTATTGGCCTGCAGCGACTTGTCCGCATAGGTATAGCGATTACCCCAGCGAAATAAATCACGCAAAGTGAAAACATTTTTTGAGGTAGTCTTACGATTCTTTTGCAAATCCGACATGCACAACACCATTTTCTTGGCATATGAAGCGGGTATGAGACAACGTTTTTCCAATATGATTTCCAGTTCAGCTCGCGGTATATCCGCAAAGTGCAGCTCTATAAAGCGATTCTTAAAGGCACGTGAGAGTGTCTTGCGTCCACCATATAGTCCAGGTGGATTCTGTGTGGCAAATAACATAAAATTGGGATGCGCTTTGACTACAGTCTGTGTCTCCGCAATAAAAAGTTCGCGATTGTCATCCAGCACACGATTGAGTGCCTCCAAAATGTCCGTGGAAGCCAAATTCAATTCATCCAATATAATCCAATAGCCATGCCGCATGGCCTGCACCAAAACACCTTCCTTAAAGCTGAGCTTGCCAGTAACATCAGCCGCATATGTGCCTATATATTCCTGTAAATCCGTATGTTCGTGATTATTAATACGCAGGCAATGATTACCACTGCATTTGGCCACGTACTCAATTAAACTTGTCTTGCCCGCACTGGTGGGACCTTGCAGGAGTATGGGCAGCTTGCCTATAGATATAATACGTGCTAGATCTTTAAGATTCTTCTTGACGCTATCTGTTAATATATAATGCGCACAATCCTGCAGGTCGCGTGTGCCACGCTCAATCCAGTAGCCTTCAAATTGCATATAGTTCTCGCCCAGCTGTGGCAGCGGTTGCATTAGCACAGCCTTGGCATTACGCAGCAGTGCATCCCTTATCAGCAGCACAACTAGCTCATGGGACTCGGGATCTAATTGTGTGAGAAAACTCAGACAAAAGCTTTCATACAAATTACGCTCAATTGATCCACATAGATTCTTAGCACAAATGCATAGACTGCGACACAAGGTGCGCAGGGAATAGACAGGCCTATTGCCGAGTCCATCATTCAACTGTAGCTCTGACAATCGCTTTAGCGATTTGTATAACTGAACAATACAGTGCACGGATTTGCGTTGTATGCCCGTATTGCTGAGATAGTCACCCACCAACAAGCCCAAGTCAGCATCGGTGGTGAGCTCATCCACAAAGAATTCTGTAAATCTGTTGCGTATGCCTACAGGTAAATCCTTTTTGCCAATATCAGTGTTTGGATTCATGCAGGCAAATATACGAAAATCTGTATGTCGTTTTACTGGCGTAAAATCGCCACGTTCCAGCAAAACCACAGATCCTTCTGGTTCCAAAATAGTTGACAAACATTCCAAAGTTTCGGCAGAAGCTAAATTAATCTCATCCAACAACACCCAATCACCATTCTTGATACAATTAACTAGTGACCCGGGTATAAACGCGAAGGATATGTTTATTGACTTGTCCAGCTGGGTTTGCAATTTCTGCAGCTTGATTTGGAGGGACTGCCAGCGCGGAAGCAGCGAAGTAAGCTTCTGTTCCTTGTTTTTGAACACTTTTGTGCACAGATTAAGCATAAATTTAATAATAACACTGCTGCGTCCGTTGTTAAAGTGTGTTGCGAAAAGTCTAAGGAAATCCTGGTTTTTCTCCGCATTGAATGTCTCACAGAAGAGAGTTTCAAATTCATAGCGCAGTGGTGCTAATACATAGTTGAGTTCCACAGGTTTGAAGCCGCCAATTAAATCCGAAACATCCGATTGATTGTTCATATTGACAACAACCAGCTTGTGCTGAGTACGCTCGGCCAAATACTGCACTGATGATGTCTTGCCAACACCGGTTTCGCCTACCAGCAACACAGGCTCGGAATGTGATACACAAACGGCAATTCTTTCCAATATACAGGAAGCCAATCTCGTAAAGGAGAATGTGGTTCTTTTGACATTAAGCTTGCTAACGTGTTTCATGGTTTGCAGTGCTAGCTTTTGTCGCTTTTGTGCCTGTGGTTCACCATTGACATGATCTGGCAGCTCTATTTGCTTTGCGGATAAGTTGGCTCGTCCAATTTGAATGCGCTCATTGCTAAACTCTACGGTGGGCTTGTAGTCATTGGAGAAGTGCTCGCAGCGGGAGCGAATAATGCCCAGCTTTGCGCCAATGCTGCTTATAAGCGCAGTTTTTTCCTTACTCTGTGGCAAATAAGAACAAAAAACATCTACGGCATTTTGAAACACAAAGTAGGCACATTCCGTGCTGGTAACGGAGAACTGCGGATTGGATCGTTGGCATAGCTTGATAAGGTCTCGCGTGGATACAAGTCTTCCTGAATTGGGCGTTGAGCGGAGTGTAATCTGTTCAAATGGTAGAGCTACATACTTTTCGGTTGTATCAGCCTTATCACTGGTCTCTTGCTCACGCAAATTATCAGCAGATGTGTGATCTCCGCTGGAGAAAGTGAGAAACACGTCCACAATGCGATTGGCTATTGTTGTTAGCTTGGGATAATTGGTACTAACAACTTTGCATAGTTCATTGCGTGAGAGTGGAAGAATGTTGATGATATATAGATACTTTTCCAGTAGCGAGTATAAGGATTTTTGACTTGAATTCGTGGCGGACTTGTTAGTGCTGCAGAAAAAAGCAAAAGAGTTGGGAATTAAACACGGAATAAAAAAAGTTTAAGCCACTTTTAACTAAGCATACCGCACTGTGACGAACAATTGAAAGCCTGGCTCAATTTTTACACAATCCCGAAATCCTGGCACGCTTAGATAATTGCGTTCTAGCAAGCTGCTTAATATAGTATAAGTGTCCTGTGTAGCGGCATCCAAGTCCTCCAACAGCAACCAGTAGCCGTTCATAACAGCCTAATAACAAAATGGATGTTATTATTTTAATTGTTACTTGAACATCATCCCTTTAACTCACCTGCGTGAGTACGCCGGGCAGCCAAATAAACTCTCCAGGCACATCCGTACATCGATATTGACCCAGAAGCATTTTGCTATCAGTCTGATCGCCCAGTTGTATGCGTAGAAAACCATTTTTCTGTGAAATCGTATCTAGATTATCCAAATCTAGTAAATCCTCCATTTGCACTTCAGTATGTTTGCGTTTATCGCCTGTATTTTTTGAGGCTTTGTGTTTATTTTTCAGCGTTAATAGTTCGTCCTCTTCTTTTATTTTGAGCAGATGGCGCTCTTGTTTTTCTAATTCCTTAGGTTTGGGGCATACGCGTCCTGTCTTTCGCGCTAAGTACTCTATAAGTGTGGTTTTGCCACTACCTACGGGCCCAGAAAGGCATATGGGCTTAGCTGCAGCCACACCTAGTGCTATGCTCCGCATATTTACTATAGCCGAATCAACTTTTACAATGCTATCGTAGGAACCATCTGTAGAAGCATAAAATTCCTGGTTTTCTATGTTGAAAATGGGTAAAAGCACGCCCTCAATATTAGTAATGTCCTGCGTTTTGGAACTAAGCGACACTGTAATGATTTCATCCTGTATGTCGGGCAAATAATTGCAAGTGGTTTGCTGTTTAAGCTGTGCAGCATGCGACAGATCCATTTCAAAACAAAGCTGCACATCTGCGGGTATTTGTGCGTTTAGGGTATACAATTGGGACGCAGTCATATTGGTCAAAATAGCTATTATATGATTGTAATAAAGTTGCGTTAGCTTGCAATTCGAGTGTGCGTAGGCAGAGTTTGCCAGAAATTGAGACCAGTCCCATAAATCACTATAAAAGGCTGCATCGCTTTTCAACAGTTGATAACAACATTTTACGAGCTCCGATGGTTTTACCTCTGAGTTACTCTTGACGTTTTTAGATTTTTTAGTTGGTATTTCAGCAGCGTTTAAATACTTCTGGAATGGAGATGATCTTTTGCGGAAGTAGTTTTTAGCAAATCTGAAAAGAATCATGTTAATTAAATCTATGTATGGTTTGGTTATACAAATATTACCTTCTAGCATCAGCTGAGAACTCTAGCAGTTTGGCCAAAGTAACGCATTCTAATTGATATTGCTGCATATTTTCAGTGATTTTATCCACATCACAATGCAAAGTTGTGGTCAAAAAAAGCAACAAGTGTTCCTCAAAACTCACGGCCAAGGGCACTGTGTAGGAGGAGACAAGCAATTGCTCGCCGAGACTCCCTAAAAGGCTCTCAAGGTCTTTCTCCGTGTGGCACTTGTATTAAAACAAATTCATTATTAATAATCAGTGCAGAAATTAGCTTAACTTACTTCTTTTTTGATAAACTTTTGTAAAATCGAAACAAACTCATTGTCCGTAGTCTCGGCTACGGTCAAGTACAAAAGTTTTTGCGCTGAGCGGCGCAGCTTGTTGATATTCAATTCCATGGTTTAAGTTTTGATTTCTGTTGCATTTAACTATTAAAATTAAGTTGCCAACATATATTTTATATTTAAAAGCAATATTAACACGAGAAGGAGAAACAAAACACGCGAATTTAAAACACGTGCAGCTGCAGTGCAATACAACAGAGTTGCCATAGATCTAAATAATACAGCTAATTCCATGCATGTGGCAACACTTATTTTGTTTATTTACATTTTGTATGGTTTATTTCGCGCAAGCTGGCAACGTAAAATGCCGGCTACAGTGCTGCCATCTTATATATTTTATGAAAAAATACTGCTCCCATACATATCGAAAATACCAATTAATCATTACGCGCACCTCTAGCACTAGTTTGCGTTTTCGCAAGATATAGTGCAGATTTTGTGTTTTTTTATATTAAAGTTAACAGTTTAAAGAGGATAAATCATGTCCGCTGACGTACGTGATATTCTTGACATTGAGCGTTCCAATACGCCAGAAGTGACAAGAGATTCTTTTCTCGCCACAAAGAAGCGCAACTTTGAGCGGTACGCACTATTTTTACGATATTTGTGCTCTTCTTTTGAAAAACTGTATTTGTAGCACTAAGCATGCTTCAAGACGTCCCGAGGGCATGCATCGCGAAGTTTTTGCTTTGCTCTATACCGACAAAAAAGATGCTCCACCCTTACTACCCACTGACACCGCGCTGGGCATTGGAGGCGGCTATAAGCAAACAAAAGCACGCCTTGGCATGAAAAAAGTGCGCAAATGGGAGTGGGCACCATTTTCCAATCCAGCACGCAATGATGCTGCGGTTTTTCATCATTGGAAACGTATAACTGATGATAGCGCCGACTATCCATTTGCCAAGTTCAATAAGCAGCTAGAGATACCAGCCTATACAATGATAGAATACAATGCGCACTTGCACAACAACTTACAGAACTGGAGTAAGGTGCAGACAGATCATTTGTTCGATCTGGCAAGGCGGTATGTTAAAACTATATAATAAAAACTCGATTAAACTTTAATTCGTTAACAGATATGACCTGCGCTTCATTGTAATGGCTGATCGTTGGAATCGCCAGCAACATGGCGCCAAAAGCGTAGAGGATCTCAAGGAACGCTACTATGAAGTCATTGCCCTGTTGGCTAAGGCCAGAAATCAGTCCAATGAAAAGAAGACATTCGCTTATGATGCGGAACATGAACGTCGTCGTAAAGAGCAGCTAGAAAAGCTCTTCAAACGCACCACACAACAAGTAGAAGAGGAACAAATGCTAATAAACGAGATGAAGAAAATTGAAGCACGCAAAAAGGAGCGCGAGCGTAAGACACAAGATTTGCAGAAACTTATATCGCAAGCGGATCAGCAAAATGAGCATGCTGCAAGCACGCCCAGCACTCGCAAATATGAAAAGAAATTGCACAAGAAGAAGGTACATCATCAACCACGTCCCTCCAAGGTGGACTCTGTGGTAAATGCCATAGAAATTGGCAGCAGTGGCATAAAGTTTGCTGACTTGCGCGGTTCAGGCGTTTCACTACGCTCACAGAAAATGAAATTGCCTGCAAATATAGGTCAGCGCAAAGTAAAAGCGCTCGAGCAAGCCATACAAGAGTTCAAAGTTGGTAAGTTTCGAAAATTCGTCTTTTTTAGCCTAAACTCATCATTAAATGTTAACAGATCCAGCGCCACCTCCCACAGAGGCTATATGCAATTCCTTCAATGAGCTACGATCCGATATGGTGCTGCTCTGTGAACTACGCACGGCATTGTCCACATGCATATATGAAATGGAAAGCCTTAAGCACCAGTATGAAGCCGCCTGTCCAGGCAAGGTGTGTTGTCATTAATTTTGAATATATAAACTAGAATGTATGTCACTAACAAAGCGTATCTATGCCATTGCAGACTCTAAACATACCACCTTCTCTGGTGCCCATTAAGGCTGAAGTAATGGAACAAAGCTCAAATTAATTAAGTTAATGTTAGCAAAGACGTTGTCGTTTCCAAAGGCGCCAAGGCCCAGCTAACTGACGTGCTAAACTCTGCATCGACAGTTCTTAACCTGTTTTCACAACGCCGCGGTCATGACCATTGTCCATGTGTGTATATGTGCACTACTCCAAGCTTGTTAGTAGTAAGCCCCACAAACAACACAACATACTTCAAAACGTAGCTAGAGAATAAACGGATAAACAAGTAAATTGTTATATGGCGCATCGGACATACAAATGCCTTTATGTGAAAATCAAATAGCTCAGTAGCTGCTTTTACGTCCATACTCTTGTGGAATGTACACTGCTTTTGATATGCTAGATTTAACGCATAAAAGTGTTACATCATTATATACATCAATAAATTAACATCAATATATAGAGTTTATGTAGCTATGTCCAACCATCTGTCCTATTCAATTTTAATCTGTAATTTTTTGTTCTGGCTAGTTTATAGGTTTAATATTATTCTGATTCCAAACAGAAAATATCGGCGACCTTGGTCTAATCCAGGTTAAATGCACTAAGTCATTACTGTAAGATAAACAAATAAAAAGAGATCTACAAGTGTATTAAGTTTTCGGTACGCCGATTTCTTCTTATTTGTTATGTAGTTCATGCCACCGGCAATTGGAAACCTGCAATATATCGAGTGTGAGAACTTTTTCAAGTGCTCGCTGTGATTTATATATTTTCCATCCTTTTTTGGCCTTAGTTTTCACATAGAATTTAGGTTACAATCTATATATGTGCGTGTGGCCAAATATGGAAGCTAAGAAGTGCCCAACTCTTGTCTTGATCCAGGTTAAGCTGGATTCACTCTTGTCTTTTAGAGCTGAAAATATGTCACAAATTTTGCAACAAGTATATGTTTAACTGTCCATAGATGTGTACATAGTATCTACACATGCGATTCAATGATTCTGCCCACACAAAATGACCAGGCAACTCGCAGAGGCGGCTAGCCATTCACGAATCAAGACAAACGCTTGAATCACCTCAGCTGACTTGCCGACGCCACTGTGAGCTGGGCTGCATGGATTTTTACTAGAGATGAAAGCGGGACGTGATTTCTATTCGTGACAAAACAGTGACGGTATGCACCATAGATAATTGAAATTGTTAAAACAAAGGGCTTTCTACCGGGGATTATTTGTAAATAAGTACATTAGGCTACGTTAAAGCTGAGCCCTTCAAAACGAAGAAATTCGGAACGTATATTCTTTTAATTTATAACTGGTGTGGGTGTAAACCGCGAAATTCTGTCACAGGGGAACGGGGTAAAATATCGACATAATTCGTAATAAACTTGCGTCTTGTGTCTCTATCTCTTATAGTCTCCTAGAACGATGCGACAATACGGACAGACGGACATGGCTATATCGACTCGACTACTATAGCAATCAAGTTTTTCCATGGATCGTATAGTCTGGCACTTGTCCTTTTATCTGTTACAAACATTTAAATTTATAGGGTATACGAATAATAGGGTATAATAATAATTATTTAAGACGAAAAAAACGTTTTTCAGATCAGTTCGTTTATATAGAAATATTCAACCTCCTTATAACCGAATACAAAGACGTCATGTGTGATGCCATTTTGCGTAAGACAAAGCAGCAGATACTAGAGCATATCATACAGATTTGCAACTTAGCGAGGAGTGCCACAACGATGCATTGATATCAATATGAAGAAAATACTACCTCACTTCGTTTACCGTAAGAAGAAAGGAGAAATTTGGGCAAGCTTTAAAAAGAACCCAAAAGCTTATACAGAAATGGTTCGAATATAATGGAGTTATATTATGCCTCAGAGGGCTGATAATGAGACGATTAAAACCAATAAAATTTCCTTTTTTTTTTAAACAATTTCATTAGATATACGGAATTAGCCTCCTGATCTTCTTCTTATAGTGATATTTTGTTGCCGGCTCAAGGTCCAAACACAAGAAGAAGTTTCAAGTTTTGGGTTTTTAATTTTTTTTTTTATTTTTTTATTATATTTGTATATATTTATATTATTTCTTGTTTTTAGATTTTGAGCCGGCATAAAAACATCTAAAATTTTATTCGATTTTTTCATGATTAATTTCTCTCGTATGTACCTAATATTTACCGTTACCGATAAACATACTGAATGAAAACACAAATATTAAAATAAGGTGTTAAATTCTCTTGTCATGCGTGTGTTTTTTTGCTATGTAGTTCTTGCCAAGACGTGCCTCAAAATTTCGACTTGCTTCCCATCTCTAATCCTCCTCACTGATGGCAATATTTGTGAATGAACGCATGAAATCATTGTGGCTCGTTGACTTGTCTGTTTGGGCCGCTTACCTGAATGTGTTGTGCGTAGGCTTTGTTTAGCAACAACAACAACAACAACCACAACAACAGCAACAAAAAGCAGTGATCGCTGCTCAAATGTCAGCGCAACGGCTGCGTCAGCTTCGACGCTTCATACGATTCTATACACAACATTGGCTGCAGCCACAGTCGAGTTTTCGCAGCCGGTGCGTTCAGTTCACAAGAGCGCAAAGAGAACTATACAAATTATATTCAAAAAAGATTAAAAAACACTGGTTAGCAAATTTTGCCAGTTTAGTTTGAAATTGTGAAAACTGTAATGTATGTTATCGAAAGAGACGCATAAGTGCAAAGAACTGATCAATGCAATTATGAAATTGCACAAAAAATACATACGACATACGAGTGAATTGACAAAAAAAAAGTTTATATATCATAAAATAACAGTCAGCCACATAAATAAGTAAATACATTATATTCAATAGCAAGTTGTAAATTAAAAAGGCAAATTTGACCAAATACTACCTGGTCACGTCATCCCTAAGGATTCCTCAAGCAAAACCAAACTCTAACTAAATGCGTTCCGTCATGCGCATAAAACTTCTTCCATCCGTTTCCGGTTCTTTCAATTCGTACTGCTGACATTTGATTATATGGTACTTGTCCTACGTTTTCATGAATGAAATTTCCGTGTACCCTCTCTTCTCTCTCTCTCTCTCTCTGTACCTACGTGAACGCCGCATCATTCATGTCCAGCTGAGTGTCAACTAAGAGCGCATTGTTCTCCCGGAAAAAAGAAAATGAAATAAAATCGTCTCGTATTGCATATGGGCACTCCGCTGTAAAGATTTTTATCGCATTTTAAATGCCTTCTGGAGCAAAGACAAACGGTTCAACGGACGGACAATCGTAGAGTCAGGTAGAACTAGCGCCAAGTTAATGCCGTTTTATTGTTTTATGCACTGAACAGTGTTGTTTTACTCTTTGTGATAAAGTGCCGAGTGTTTCATGTTTAAGTTTCGCACGCTGATAAAGTGATTTTAAAAAACGAATACTACAATCGGTACACAAATAAACAAATATATCGTTTGAGTTTATGTCCAGTCGATTTGCAAGACACAATAAAATGTGGTCCAAGCTAAGGTGAGTCCGGATGGATTTTTCTAACGTAAGCAAGCTAATTATATGCGCACACAAACTTGACTTTATTTTTGAACATACAGTGAAAACTCATTGAGATGAGCGGTCCAACTTGGCAAATGTTTTCCATGACAATATTGTTTTAGCTTAATTTCAAATCAACTTAATTAATTTTTTTAATATTGAAAAAAACGACGTACTTTGGAACGCTAATTAGAAGATATGCATATATATTTTTTGTAAAAGTATTTCTTCTTGACAAAATAAGCAAAATGTATGAGCACGTATTCTTTTGAAATTTTGCTATTATTTAAAAAAAATTATAAACCATTTGCATAAGAAGCTGTTACATGCTTTAGGGAAGCGAATCTTAATAGTTCACGTTTTACAATAGTTATCCTGAACTGAAATACATTTATTTTTTGTAACGGCTCAAAAATATAGGTTTATTTTGATTTTATCACAAAAAAATTTTGATAATTAAAAAAAATTTGTTAATAAAAATTCGAAATGTTATTGCATAATTTGGTGTTTCTTAAATTTATATTCTTTCAATAAATGGTGATGTCAAGCGATTTTTTATTTTTATGTATTTACCTTTTCCTGAGACGGCAATAATTTTTAAACATTATATTTTCTAGCACCGTTTTCGAACTAGCGACGTCAGTCGACCGATCGACTTAAAATGCAGGAAATTTAATATCATATCAATGTTTTTTAGACGGTTTTGGTCTAAATTGATTCAATTGCAAATTACAGGGCAATGAACTCAAAATCTTTTTTCAAAAATTGAAAATTCTTCTTTCTCTTTTTTACTCAAAATGAATTAAATCAAAAACAAAAAAAAGATTTTTAATGGCTTATTCATGGATTCGATAAATTGATTCTTAACGAATATTTCAACACTAATTAGAGCAAAATGGGTAGCCAAATGGAGAAGTTATTCTCCAATTCTCCATTTCCCCCGCAATCGATTTACCTTTATGACTGCCGTACCCCGCACTATATGATTTGAAAATTACCACATATATTTATAAAAGTGATTTTGATCTATGTTTCAAAATTTAACGACATTGGCCCAAGAATACTGGAGTTATGAGCATAAAAGTAATTTTTCCCCCATTTAATAACAATCTTTCCAATAGGAAAACTTGTCACTTGGAACTTCCCAATAGAAAAATGTTTACAGGCATATCGACCTTATGAAAAGCGACATAAAAGTGGATACTCCCGTTCCCATTTTAGCGTATTAAGCGTTTATAAAGGAAAAAGGTACAGGGTATTCCACTATCGGACACCGTCCCGACTGCCTGCATCAAGTTTTTTTTAATTTTAGGTTGGGCAAGTAAGCTTTTAGTCGATTGTTTTTATAGAAATGTTCAGCGTTGTACTAACGAAAATTATCATAGGAAAATATGCCACTTCGACATCATTCGGAAGAACTTAAAAAAATCTCAGCCTTGTTAGTTTATACAACCTAAAGTATAAAGCTATATTTATACATGTATAAACAGAGAAATTCTTACGAAAGCGTAATTGCAACTCTAATGTTGTACCTCCTGTGGTGACCCTAAACCAATTTATCTTAGAGTGTGAGCGTTTACTGTTCTAACTATTCTTAGATTTATGTGTTTCTAATGCCAATTTTAGTACCTGAAACTGGCGCATATAAAGTAACTAACTTTAAAATGCTGGCCAGCTCTATCTGTCTCTTTGTATTTATACTATATAGTTTTCCGTTAAACAAAAAAAAACCCAACGCTTTAAAACAAAATAAGCAGCTTGTGTCACACCCTGAGCCCATATATATGTTGATCATGCCAATTTTTATTATGCTCAGCTTTTATTTATGTGCGAGAAACTAAGAAAAAATCATACCTTATATGCATGCTAGTAGTATATGTCGCGATAGAAGACACCTTCAATCTATTTTTTAACGCTGTCTGTTTGTTCGACAGCTTCCGTTTAGATTTTACGGAAAGAAAATTCCTTGGCCAAAAAGAGGTTTCAACCCACGTTTAAACTCACACACAGCTGGTCTTGGCCCACACAAATACACGCACACAATTTACGCGCAATTAGCGCACTGTCGTTGTTTTTATACCCTGTACACAAAGTGTAAAAGGGTATTATAGATTATTGCAATATATGTAACAGGTAGAAGGAGGCGTGGCACACCATAAGTTCCATGGCCAAAAAGTCTCGGGTAGCGATTGGACCATGTCTGTCCGTCTGTCCTTATAAAGGGATAGATCTCCGAGACCATAAAAGCCAGAAACACAAAACTTTACCAAAAGATGCGCGTAATCTAATGTAAGATTAAGTTTATCGCATCAAGTCGATATCTTACCCTCTTCCCCCGTGACAGATTTGCGCGGTTTACAACCGCTCCATTGAGTCAATCAACTCGAAACTCCTCAGAGATGTGCGTCGTGTTAATGTGCATCTATATATGTTCCAAAAACGATCGAGACCGGATAATCATATGGTAATTTCACCCCCTCTCGCCTATAAACTGCTTCAAAATTCCACTACATGTAGATATGGATACACGTAAGCTAGAGTTACAACTGTGGAGACTCGTGTGACCCTAATCGTTAAAACTGCATCCACCATTTTTCAATGGAACTCCCCCCCTTCCCCCACAATCGATTTACCTAAATTACTGCCAAACCCCCCAATATATTGATTTGAAAATTGTCACAGACATTTATAAATGTATTTTTGATCAAATGGGCATAAAAGTACTTTTTGCAACCACTTCCCAATAAATTGGAACTTCCCAATAGGAAAATGTTTACAGGCAAAACGATCTTACGAAAGGAGATATGAAAGTGGATACTTCCGTTCCCATTTTACCGTATTTAGTGTTTATAAAGAAAAAGGGAACAGGGTATTCCACTGTCGGGCACCGTCCCGACTGTCTGCATCAAATTTTTCATTCATTATATGGGAGTTTTTTATTTTTTATGTTTGTGTGTGCCTAATTTTATTTAACTCATCATTTTCACAGCATGCGTCTTCATGCGTAGCTTCGCAAAGTTTCCAGTTTTGTTTTCATTTTGAACATAAAAAGCGAAAACCCAAAAATGTTTTATTATGTTCATGTTGTGACTTTGAAGCTGCTCCGACGCCCACTAGTTTTCTTAAAAAAAAAAAATCAGCTTAAAAAATTGTTGCTTATAATTAATGTTTATATAATTTTTTTAACTACGTTACACGTGCTCATTAGCTGCTTCGTTCTTTGTCTTTTTTTTGTCACAGCAAGTTTGTTGCCTAAGTCTTTTGTATGGAACTGTGGGCGGCTGTTATACATATATAATGCATAGCTATAAGTGGTTTTTGTAAAACCCAAAAAATATATATGTGTATCCATATCTTGTAGGAAAGTCTGCGAAAGCAGCACAAACTTGTGTGTGCTACTTTTATGATTTTTAGTGCTGGTGTTTTTGCTACTACTGTTCCAGTAACAAGTTGCCAATTTTGGTAATGAGAACATGCGCTCATATACAACATACAATAAAAACAGGAATAAGCCGTCTACTAGCGTTTGTTTCAGGTATTGATTTTGTCATCATATATAATCCAGATATGGCCGATTTAAAAGAGCGCATTGGTTTTTGATACAGGTATTATCTATACAGCATGTTTGATATTTGCATTTGATAAAATTTTTTAATTTGAATTCTATATGAGCTTTGTTGTTAGCCAGTTCTGTTGTCGTTTATCTTCTTCTTAACTGGCCATAACAACCCGTTATCGGGTTACGGCCTGATGTAAATACATATTTTCATTGAAATTGTGGTTTTACGTGGTGCGTCCCAAACCCTACGCACAACCGCTTTAATTCAGATTTATTAAACGAAAGATTAGTAGATTCGAATTAACTTGGAAAATACATAAATTTAATTCCCGTATGAATTTTGTATTGCAAAATATTGAGCTCCTTTTTTTGCCACCAGCAGGATTTTAATTATTTTATGAATAATACTTTTACAGGAAGCAGGAGTTAATTTTACTAGATTATCTTAAAAAAAAATGTTTTTTTTTTGTTTAAAGAAGAAAAGGTCAAGTCGTATTTTAGTTGTTATTTTTGTGCAAATAACAAATAATTCGTTCACAATCTTAGTTTGAATATAGCAGTATAACCTTCAGGTTCAACGCTAAATCGCAACGGCATTTCTGCAGTTTGAAGTGCTTCGATGAATTTCAAGAACAGCGCGCTACTTTACTTTTATGATCGAAAGCATATTTTTATTTTTCTATATATACTACCTTCTAATTCAACTTCTATCAGATGAAAGACGTCGGAGTGAGTTTAGACAACTGTTGTTAATTGAAATAGTACTTTTTTTGAAAAGAACAACATACAATGGGTTGCAAAAAAGCACATTTTATATAATGACTATTTACTAATAATATGTTTACTCTATTTCAAATATTTACTTAAAATTATTCAGAAATATACTATAAAGGCGTAAAGCCAGTGGCTAGAGCCTATGATTGATTATAAATTTTGATCAATTTTTCGTGTGAAGTTAGTAAGAAATTTTTAATATATGAGGACTGATTCATATAATCACAATATCCGTACGAAAAGTTATTTCAATCCAACTATTATTAAAAGAAGTATATCATTTTTTCAGTATGTTGTAAAACGCAAAACTAGAATGAAAATGTAAGCTATATACTTTTTGATGCCATCGTAAAACTCCAATTAATATTGTAAATTCCATCTGGAATATATACATATATATACTACTAGGTGAACCCGCTGCACATTTATAATGCCGTCAATAAATATATAAGTAGAAAATCATTTAGTATGTTTTAAATGGAAAATCGTTTTTGTCGATATCTTTGGCGTCATCTATTGGGATTCGTCCAAACTTCACAAAAACCTTCTCCATAATACTGTCTACAATGTGTGAAAATTTGGTTTAAATCGGTCCATGCGTTTTCAAGTTTAGCGAGCACATCACTTTTTGAGGCTAAATTTTTATATATGTATATAGATACTTCGTAGAAATTTCTCTCAGTGCATCAGACAGTCATTCACTTAGCATACTCCTCCGCAGCATCAATAGACTATACAACAATTTCTTGCCATACAAGTTAAGCCGCTTGCTGCATTTGTGTGTGGGTTTTTCTTTTTTATTTATTCTTTTTTTTTATTTGTGGGCTTTCCATTTTGCCGACCGCCAACTGACTGTGGGCAGAGGCAGAGGGAAACGCCATCAAACGTTTGGCAATGAACACGGCTGTGCATGTGTGTGTGACGTGCCAGGCAGCATTGTCAAATGTCATATAATGATTTTAGTTTAGTCGTTATCAAATCTATTTAGACCTTAGGCGCTGCAACTTTATACATATTAGATGCAAAAACGCCTACAGAAGTTCGGCTTGGAAGTTTAAATTTAGTACCATTTAAATAAATCGAAGCTCAGCGGCAATATAAAGTTGCTTTCTTTGCATTTGTTTTGACAGAGCCACGAAAGTCAAGTCATCGTGTGTGCGTAATGCGTGTGTGGTGGCGTCAGGGTGTCGACTTTCCAAATGTAGCAATTAACAGGCGCTTTAGCAGGCCGCATATTTGCGTTGGTGTCAAGATTGGGCTGTGAACCTGAGAATCATAAGACACACTGTAACTAACTCATAGCAATGGTCCAAGAAGTTTTTGGTTAGGACGGTATTCGGAGTTCTTACAAATGTGAATCTTAAGGCGCTTGTTACACGAAGCGAGATTTTCAAGCGAGAAAGTGAGAAAATCTCGGTCGGTGTTAGAATACATTCTAATATGAAGTAAGTCGTAAAGGGTTGCAGGCGAAACAACTTATGGGCGATATTACGGCGCCTACAAACGATGCTAGATACAAATCACACGGCCTCGCTTGAAAATCTCGCTTCGTGTAACAGGCGCCTAAGGAATTGGATTAGTTTTTGAAAATACGGGATCTGATAGCTTTTATAGAGAAAGATTTCAAAATTAATCAAAATAAGAACACCGCAATAAACATAAGTGGGGCGTGTTGGTAGCGATTCTATCCAAAAAGTGTCAGATAATAGATTTAAAAGTTTTTCTGATCCAAGGATTCTGGATGCATTTATTTATTTGAGGACCTTTGCTTATTATACAACAATGTTTTACAGTATATTTAAATTCAATTTTTTTTTTGCTGGAGCAGTTTTCGTGGTGAATGCAAGAAGTAAGAAGAAGTAACCCTTCTTAGGACTCCTCTTTAAGCTCACTAATTCTTAAAGCTTGCTTGCTTTTTACTTGTACGTAAAAGTAGTAGAATGTTCTATTAAGATACATTTTTCATTGAATTCATTTTCCAAAACCGTATTAGTTAAACAAGAAGTCTATGGTTTTTGTTTCTGGCCACAAAATTTGTGGTATTAATGTTAGAGACACATGCAAATAAGTTTCAAAAACTTGTTTAACTTCTGTACGACCAAAAGTGCTGTACGTGTTTCTGTGTGTGCGCAACAAAAATAAGTTGTATTTTTGAGAGTGGGCCGACAAACGGAAATGTGTGGGAGTACTTGTCGCGCGACTTGAAGTCTTTGCAACTACATTACCTAGCTGTTGCGTATTTGTTGTTATGGCAAATTATTTTTTAATTGAACACTAATGTGGGTGGTCACCTAGTAAGTACATATGTATGTCTGTATGCACAAAAAAAGCTCTAAAACAAAACAACACTTAATGTAAATACCTTTCTATAAAGTTGGCTTTAGCCAACTTTTGAAAGCAAGTTTGTTGCCTAAGTCTTTTGTTTGCTATCGAAAGAATACAAGCCCATATATTTGTGCTAACTGAATGCTTTAAAATAAAAACACAATAGAAATGAAAAATAAATAGCTTAAAAAGAAATATGCCCAATCCAGCCTTAGGGTAAACAAACCATTTGAAATGTCTTTAAGTCCCGATTTGTAAGCCCTATTTTTCGACTTCTTGGTCTTCTTCTTCTTAAATACTTTTCAGCATGTAGGATTTTGTTTCCTTTGCTTTGTACCTTCCAAACAGCAACAACAATAGCTATAAACAGGTTTCAGCGCATTGTTGGGATCGTTCTTTAATTTAAATTAAATTGGTTTTTTCGTCTCTGCCGTTACTGCTGTTGCTGCATCTGTACAATTTTTGGACTGTGGTCAACTTGCACCAATTTCCAGAAACACATATATATTTTTATTTGCATATGAATGTATGTTGCCTCATTGAGTTGCCCGTTGGCCATAACAACAACAACAAACACATAAACCAATTTGGTGTAGAATTTATGGATGGCAGGCTGTAGGATGCGTCTCTAAGTTGCCGTAAGGCCGCTTGGCATTGAAATGCCTTTAATGCGCAAAATAATTGCTGCTTATACAACAACAACAACGCATGGTGACCATCTACACCACGAGGTTTGTATGCTCCCTATCAAATTGCACTGCCTCCTTCTCACTCGCCAGCATCTTCAAAAGTCAATAGATGACTCTCAGCCGAATCAAACAACAGTAGACGTTCCTATGTCTGCCAGATCTCGGCCTGTCCGTCACGATTTCCGCCGTGAACTTCCCTCCATTGCCCATGTGGCCCAACTCCCTCTTCCACTGAGGGATAAACTTTCTCAGATTCATTCGGAGGCTGTGGAGGATTATATCCAGCACGCAAGGCCCAACGTGGTTCTAGGTGTTAGACCCCGTATAGTCAACCCTGCGGAGCGGCAACTTCCGAGACACACGAGGTCCACCCTGGCCCAGTTACGTTCAATTTTTCCAAATTCCTGAACACCTATCAGGACCAGGGTGAATCTCGAGGTCTGTCCGCTCTGTGGTCTAGGTCTACATAAAACGTGGCACCTTTTTGAGTGCAGCTCGAAGCCCACTGGGCTCACACCGCTATCTCTCTGGCTTGACCCATTTGAGGCGGCACGCTTATTCGAGCTGGACCTGGCTCTCGCCACTGGCTACAACAACAACAACAGCAACAACATTGAGCATAATACACATTTTGCATAACAGGCCACGCTTTAAACTTATTGTAATGACTCGCTCTATATTGGTTAAAATTTATGATTTGACCATATAGAGTTGTGTCTTAAGTCTTTTGTTTGCTTTAACTTGAAGTGCGCGTGCCTTTGGCAATGCTCGAACTTGGCAGCTACAAAATTTGCGGCTTTTTCACTTGTTTTGTGGCAAGCGTAGCTCTTAATAGGCTTAGGTTTTGACACATTTTTGACAGTTTTTGCTTTGGTTTCCGCTGCTGTACATTATTACACTTATAGAAGCTGCCAATTGTTGTTTAGACACTTGTCAGTTTTTTTATGGACATGCTTATTGGCAAACTGATGTAGCGAATGAAGGAAGCGCTACTGTGCTGTCAGTTTGTATGTCTTTGTGTGGGCTGCTAGCTCACTATAGTGAGAAAGTGGTTAACAGCAAAAACCCTATTTAGGTAGTATTTATTTACCCAAAGGACAACATCCGTTTCCTTCTTAATCTTTAACTCACCGGCTTAATGTTCATTCAAGGCAACGCAAGGTCTGAATGAATAAATGAAGAAATGAATGGAATATGGCCCTGCAATGGCAATGAAGCGGTGAGTAAAAGGTAAGCCAAAAGGTCTGGCCACACAATTAAATACCTTTGCTGCTTCCTGCCTGTTGCCTTGGCCGTATATAAATAGTATTTATACCCTGTACACAAAGTGTAAAAGGGTATTATAGGTTTGTGCAATGTATGTAACAGACAGAAGGAGGCGTGGCAGACCATAAGTTCCATGGGCAAAAATGGTCAGGAGCAATTGTCGAGTCGACATAGACATGTCCGTCCGCCCGTCCTTCCGTATGAACGTCGAGATATCAGACACCATAAGAGGTAAAGGCACAAAAATTTACCAAAAGATGCGCATTTACACCGGAAAGATGAAGTTTGTCGAATCACGTCGATATCTTGCCCCCTTCCCCTGTGACATATTTTGCTGTTTACAGCCGCTCCGTTCAATCTGTCATCTCGAAACTCAGATTCGGCAGAAGTGTGCTTCGTGTTTATGTGCATCTGTGTTTCAAAAATTATCGAAATCAGATAAATACATCAAATGTTATAGTCAAAAATATGCTAATTTCACCCCCCCTCGCTTATAAACTGCTCCAACATTGCACTGCATGTAGATATGGATACGTGTAAGCTAGAGTTACAAAATTTGGTGTGAAGACTCGTGTGGTCCTAATCTTTAAAACTGTATCCACCTTTTTTCAATATAACCAATAATCGAATTACCTTAATTACTGCCACACCCCCCATATATTGATTTGAAAATTATCACAGCCATTTAGAAATGTATTTTTGATCATTGTTACAAAATTCAACGACATTGATCCAAGAATACTGGAGTTAATGGCATAAAAGTAATTTTTGCCCCCACTTCCCAATAGGAAAATGCTTACAGCCATATTAAACTTGTAAGAAAAGACATAGAAGAAAATACTTTCGTTCCCATTTTACCGTATATTGTATTTAGTGCTTATGGGGAAAAAAAGGGTACAGGGTATTCCACAGTCGGTCACCGTCCCGACTGTCTGCATTAAATTTCTTATGAGTGCTTGTGTTTGTGTGCGACGAATTTTGTTGCACTTTTGCATACATGGCTAAATACATGGCTTTTATTTACCACAAATACGGCTGCGGCTAATTCAATTTCAAATTTAAACGAATTTTCTGCCAAGACATGGCCGACTTACAGCTACGGCTGTGGTTTTGTTTGTTGCACGTCTGCCGCTTGAGTAGCACTTGCATTTGGTTGCGGTCTCAACTTTGTTTGTATGTGTGTTGCATTAATGCCGCTTGATGTGGCAAACAGCACGTTTGCATGACTTTTTGAACTATGCCATACGTAAATTAAGAGAAAAAGAAAATTTAAAAAAAAAGAAAAAAAAACAAAAAGCGGCTACAACTTTTACTCTATTCAGATGCCACACTTGTTGTTAGACACAAACACACATCTTTTATGATTACGGCAGATACAAGCTTGTAAAATGATTACCATGACGCTTGCCACTTAGAGCAGGTTTCTTTCAAAACGGGCAAAAAATGTTTGGTAGCTTAATTGGAAGGCATTACACTGCACATCGTTTGATGAAAAATCGGTGGGTAAAATTCAAATAGATGTTCCTAAGTTGCATAAAGTTTTAAGAAGTTGTTTAGCACATCTTTGGACAGTCTTTTTTCTTAAACATTCCTTTTGGAATTTTGCATTTTTCCAGAGTCACAAAAAGTTGCCATCCGATAAACCACCTTAAGCCATTTTGTGCCCATACATACTGCCCTATCATGGAGTTATGAACAGGGCTTCTTTCCACAATTTACTATTTCTAATCTTATTTTACACTAAATGAACTTTTTAAAACCTACTTATTATTACCTATTTGATTACACTATGCAACAAATTTGACCTCAATGAAGGGCCTATGACTAAAACATACATTTCCAGGTAAATTTTGGGTCGCTGATTTCAAATCCGAAAATGTCTTTATGAGATGACAGTTATTAGTCTAATATTGGGTAGCTGACGATCCTTATAGACACTGGCGTGCTTAAGAGGGCTGCGGCGTAGATAGCTTTTTGCCATGGGAGCTTTTTTTTTTTAATTTTATCAAAATTTGGTGGTTTGTATTGAATGATTTTATTAAAGAAGAAAAACAATTACCTTCGGAAAATAACGAATGTACAGCTTGTAGGTACACATAAGTTATGTTCGAAAAGTTAGAGGTTACCGGACTGCAAAAATGTAATTGCGAAAAATTTTTTTTGGTTAATGGCCATTTATATAAGTGAAATAATTTACAAAACTATATTATTGCTATGAAATAAGTAGTTTTGAAAGCTATGAATGTGTGAAAATAGTGAAAAACAATTGTTTTCATATTTAATATGTGTAAAGTGACAGCACAAATATCGATAAATATAGCCTGTTGCAGCTATAACATATATGCTGCCAGCTTATTCAAGGGCAAACAATTGTTTGTTTTGTAATTTAAATCACAATTTTAATAAATAATTTATGTTTTATCGCCAAGAGTTTTAAAAAGGAGCAAATGTCCGTTTCAAGTATGTAAGCACCTAAATACATGGCAATGCGGCTGCAAATGTTATCAAATCAACAACAAAAGGAAGTTGTTATGTTTCGTAGTGACGCGGAAACCAGAACACCAATGCGTGGAATGACTTCGAACGTTCGGAATTTTCCGATTTGGAAACCAGAACAGGCCTGATTATCTGTTATTGTAACATGGACTGAGCTTGCACTTCGGCTGTGTCTGTGTAAATATCCGTACCGTATCCGTGTTCGGTCCGTACGGGCTGTGGAAGAACATGTCTGTTTATATGTACATATCTGTGGCTCACAGCTAATATAAATCATAGAGAGAGAGAGAGAAATCGGAAATGCTAAATAATTTTGAATTAAAAAATGTATGGTTTTAGTTTGCAGTCAGGATCCGACTGCGGGGTTTCCCCTAGTTTCCATAAAAGTAGTTATTTATTCATTTAATTTATGTTATATTGAATAGTAGTAGATAACAGATACACTATAACAACACTTGATTTCGCCTCAATGTCTGGCCAACAGCTGACGGCAGGCACACAAGTTGCACAATGGCACCCAAATGGCTAGTTAAGCTTTTGGCCTTTGCGATATTTTGCACTTGTCAGCAACATGTTGCAGCAAAAATTAGCAAATAAAGTAAGACAATGCAATGGATAAAGCTCATAGTTTTTGCTGGTTGCTATGCTTTTTCTGAGGATATGTTAATGTCCGTTTTTCTTAGTTTGGAAATACACTTTAACAACTATACTAGTATAATAATATTTGCCACTTAATTATGGAAAAACATTTCTTGCAAAAGAAATGCTTACAAGATACACATTTTATCCTTTCAATCCATAAAAAAGTCATTGTTTGCCAATGGTAAAATCGTCGTACCCCGTACTTCATTAAAAACTAAGATTATCATCGAATTTTTCTTCGCAAAGACAAATAGATTCAAGCTTTGGAAAAGAACAACTAGCAAACTATTCATGACATGCAGCTTCAGTTTTAGAAAAGAAATAGAAAATTGGGTCTCCAGGAGAAACAGCAAAAAACTTCTTTCGATCATTAAAAGAAGAGTATTTATGTATCAACCGATTTACAATAAGAATTTGCTCATGCGACTTGTTTTTTATTTTTTTTTTGTATTTTTGATCTAAAAAAAAACTCCAAAAAAATTTTGTACATATGTACATAACAATGTATATAAAAAGTTTCTTCTTCTTCTCTTTAGATTGTAAATTGCTTAAAGTTTGTGGTAACTGTGTTATAAACATACCACAGCCCGCTGTAACCAAAATTAAAGTAGCAAAAAGTATCTGCCAGATACATTCAAAGAGCACTAAGCAATCTTTTTTTGTTTGTTTAGCTAAACCAAAAAAGGCAAGTCAACACAAAAACAACGGGTTTTTAATTGTTCAGTGCCTTATTGCATGCCCATGTCCATTTTGACCCAAAAAACAATAATAAGTTGTCTATAGTATTCCTTCGAACGCTAAAATGTTAGCATTTTATTATGGTTAAATAATATTTCGGGCCTATAAATCTATAAATAATAACCCAGACTTAGCTCAACACTTTGGACTTTTATTTATGTATTCAGTGCATCTATTCTGCCAACTCGTCGCCTGCTGTTTAACTAGGAGCTGCCCCATTGACCGCAGCAGGTTGCTAACACTGCGTGACACTTGTAGTCTGACTTTTACTCTGCGTGCCCCAGGGCTCCGACGATTACTGCAATGTCAACAGCATCAAGCAGCAGCTGTAACAGGTTCTCTTGTGCCACACACAAGTCTTGTCAGTCTGTGGGCATTTTTTGTAATTGTATGGCATTATTTGCCATGACATGGATATATTTATATGTATTTCGACCACTTTGGGGTCAACGCTGACGCAAATCCTGAGCCAGTAAATCAGTTTTGTTAATGATATCTGTCTAAGTTTTTGCACAGCATACATATAACAAACGCCCGGCAAAACACCAATTTCGACAGCTGCGCTTTGTGAGGTAGACTAACATATACACTGAGGAAAACAATTTAATGCAGACCAGTGTTGCCAACTTTTCACCAGCAAAAAAAGCTAGATTGACTAAAAAACAAATCCAAAACAGCTAAAAATTTCAGAAAAAAAGCCAAAAAAAAGCAGCTAACTATTTTAGACTCTTTCAAACCTTCGATATTTTCTAGCGAGAAAATGAAAAATCTCACGCGCGACTGTCAAAATATTACAATTTGTACACACGAAGCGAGTAAGATTTTTGACAGCTCACCCATTTAAAACACGGTGTTATGAAATACAAATAAATAAGTGCAAAACTCTACTTTTGTGAGGTACAACACAACACTGCAATTGCACTTTACAGCAACAAAATATCGCTCGCTATTAGAATGCATTCTAATATGAAGTAAGTCGCATAGAGTTGCGGGCGAGATAACTTACGGGCGATATTACCGTGGCATCACACGGCATTGCTTGAAAATTTCGCTTTGCGTAAACTGCGCCTAACGCATGAAAAAGCCGTTGATTTAGGCATGTCCATCTGATTAAACTATGTTTTGAGATAACACCTTATAATGATAATAATTTGGTGAATAGTTCAGGTAATCGGTTCTTACCTCATTTATAAGCATCCCCATATCAAATTACCCACAAAATATATAAGAAAATTTTTTAAATGCAAGAAAAATTTTGCATTTGTGTCCTAAAACGAAGATTTACTTGATCTCAATATTATTTTTAAAAATAGAGCCATCCAGGCTAATATGCTTTATAGCTAGAAACGGGCCATTTCCACTCGATAATCCATCTCTTCCATCCCAAATATAATCTAATTTAATAAGCCATTGAAGATGACTATTATTCCACTATTTCTTTTATAGATAGTTTCTTGATGAAACCTACAGATATTTGTACAAAGTTATAAGAATGCGTGTTTTACTCTAATCTTTTGCTAACATTCAGTTCTTTCACACAAAATTCGGAGTTTATGCTTACAGTTTCAATCAATCTTCAAGCCGTTTCGCTTAAAGGCAAAACAGTCGACTCATGAGAATTTAAAAAATAAAACCACTTTATTTTTTGGGGATGCCACCATCGCGAGATCCATTTCCATGGAAATTTTCAATTTTCAAATCACTTACAGTGCTTTAGCTGGTGTAGCTGATATCGGCAACCTCGTCATCCGTTTTCTGCGGAATTGCAGGACTTTAGGAACTATAATCTTACCGATGGATGACAACTTTTTTTCTTGAGTTCACGATTTTATACTTAATTCATTGTTATATGTTTACATAAAATAGAGCTGAAAAAAGCTTAACATACTTTTTTAAAAAAAAGTTTTAAATTGAAACTTCATTTAAGTTTTTACTGATCTTGATAATTTTATCCACCAAAAACACTGTTTGTTAATTTGTTAGAAAAAAAGCTATAGTCAACTCAACTTTTTAGATACAACTTTTGGAGATACACATTTGTTTCAATGCGCGTCAAAAACTGATGAAAACTGTGAGAATCAAATTCAATTAGGTGTAGTGAGTTCCGACTGTACCTAAATCCAAGCGACGAAAGATAGAAGAACATTGCTGTTTGGACTACTACAATATTTAAGTAGGATTATCTTATTTTCTCCCAGTGTACCACACATACACACTCCCAGTTGGCATTCAGCGACTCGGCATCATTATCATACGTATCTGCACATTGGCATCATCATCATCTGTAGGAGATACATTAAGAGCTCGTGTGCAACAACAATCACAACAACAACAACAGTGTCTCGTTCCATATAAAACGTTGCAATGCTGTTACCAAAAGCAAAAGCAATCTTTAAGCCAGAGAAAAAGGTTTATTTCCGTTGACGTGCCTTAATTTTAGCCAGTTTCTTTTTGCTTTGGCCACAGTTGCTCAAAGCTGGCGCTATAGAAGCGCCTACACAACCAACATTTTTTCGCATTTTTGTGTGGGAGAAGCGCTGCTCAACTCTGCTGCGTTACACTACACTCCGCCGACACTCTTTGGAGGAATGTGGAACTGGCGACACGTCTGACTCCAAAGCGGTACGCTTTTGGTCTAGTCATATTGCCGTAGCTCGATTAGCCAGTGTGTGCTAAATGCTTAACTAAACAGTATTAACCAGCTTCATTTTAGCTGGGCGTAGCTTTTGCTCTTGATTAGCACATGCTCAAAGTTGAGTCAGCAGGATAGGTCCCATAATATGGCAGATCATGTAAGGCGCTACTGAGGACTAAGCTGTAGTCTTTAATCATATGCAGCTTGCTAAATGTACATATGAATTGCGTGTGTCTTGCATTGTTTTGCTTTGGTAATTGTCATTGTATTTGATGCATAATTAGACACAAAACATAGACAATGGTGAATGGCAACGGATCAACGCCGGCAACAATATAATTAACACGGATTTGATAACTATCGTACGTAACCAAAGCGACAGCGGAAATTAAACGCACTCAAACGTTTCGACCATAAAACCCCCGGTGTGCACTTTGTGTGTGTGTGGTGGTGTGTGCGTGTGCGGAATGGGGCACCGTGACAAAAAAAAATTTGATGCAGACAGTCGGGACGGTTCCCGACAGTGGACTACCCTGTACCCTTTTTTGTCCCCATAAGCACTAAATCCAGCATACAGTAAAATTGGAACGAAAGTATTTTCTTTTATGTCTCTTTTTACAAGTTTAATATGACTGTAAGCATTTTCCTATTGGGAAGTTCCAATTGACAAGTTTTGCTATTAGGAAGTTGGCTATTATTTGGGCAAAAATTACTTTTATGCTCATAACTCCAGTATTCTTAGGTCAATGTCTTTGAATTTTGTAACATATATCAAAAGTATATTTCTAAATGTCTGTGACATGGTGAACTTAGCATATTTTTGACTATAACTTTTGATGTATTTATCCGATTTCAATCATTTTTGAAACATAGATGCGCATAAACACGACGCACAACTCTGTCGAGTTTCGTAATGGTAGATTCGCCGCTGTAAACCGCAAAAAATCTTTTCGGTGTAAATGCGCTTCTTTTGGTAAATTTTTGTGCCCCTACCTTTTATAGTGTCTGATATCTCGACCTTCATACGGACAGTCGGACATGTCCCCTTTACACTTTGTGTACAGGGTATAATAAAGAAGCGCTTGAGCTGCATTTAAATTTTTTTGAAGCGGCAAGTTGGCTTGATCAACGCTTGATTATGACCGCCAACGTTGTGGCCGTCGAAGCTTTGAAGCATTTTTGTTTTTGAGGTTTTGTTGACAAGCAGAGGGTATGCTTAATCTGCTTGAAGCTTGCAATGCTAAGATATGATATGTTATTCAATATTAGTATTATATATATATTATTATAATTAAACTTTTTCAATATTGAAGAACTCGGTTGGCCAATCACGTTTAAACTACCTTCCTTCAATCTATATATATAAAAATTAAGCTACAAAAAGTGATGTGCTCGCTAAACTCGAAAACACGTAGACCGATTTCAACAAAATATTCAAACATTGTAGACAGTATTAGGGAGAAGTTTTTTGTGAAGTTTGGACGAATTTCAATAGATGACGCCAAAGATATCGACAAAAACGATTTTCCAATCATTACATTTGACTAGGTAAAGAAATCTTTTGAATTGAGGTAGAGGATATAAAGTTATTGGTACCAATATCCGTAGCTTGACTCAGTATGAAGAAGAGAAAGAAAAGGAACGGGAAGGGGAATGGGAACGGGATGAATTAATTTATATAATGAATTTACTGACGACTTTATCAATGCGCAGCGGAGCGCGCTGGTTCAGCTAGTAGACTTATATAAATGCATGGAGTTTCCACAAAAATCGCTACATCTACATTTTCAATTGAGTTATTATATATCTGATTACTATATTACTATTTACTAGTTTGGAAGGTAATTCGTGGATGTTAAGCCTATATAGTCTATCTGTCTTCCTTTATAAGCATGTACTGATTACTAGATCTAGAGGTCAGTTTGTTGTTTGAAATTTGAATACAAAACAATAGTACTGATACACATTTCAATCCGCACCTCAATTTAATTTTGTCTTTAATATGATATGATATATATATTTGAACATAATTCTTATTTCAAACAATAAAAACACCAAGGCAAACTTTATAATACGAAGGGATGAATAAGGGGAAAAAAAGTTGAAGTCATATAACAACAACTGTTTCCAATGAATCTTCTATCATGCTTCCTTCATAATAATAATAATCATATAGAAAGGTTATTATCCATTAACACCCAAAGTATGCCTACACGTGACGCTAATGAAAACAGCACAAATATTTAAAATGCAAAATTTCCCAATTGCAGATATGTACATACTGTCACCCAATGTAAGGGACATATTTTCAGACCTTTTCTGATCTTGTTTCGGGTAGGTTCCGCGAAGAGGGATAATCCTTAATTGGTGCCTTGCTGGACAAGATTTTGAAATTGAATTCGCTTTGCGAGCTCGTTAAAGAGTATTTCCAGTTATGGGAAAATTGTAAGAAAGTCAAATTCATTACGTAAAAGTGAGAACGGCAACAGGTCTGCATACATCAGCTAGTCAATCCATAAGGGCAAACAAACTTCGGCGTGACAAAACTCACCTCTCTTTGTCTTTGTTAAGTTGTGTTTTAAGCCTTTTACCTGTGGTACAAAGCCAACATAATGGACATGTACGCAACAGATTTATTTTGAACACGTACATATGCAAAACGCATTCTAATGGAACTGCAAAACTGGGTATATCTATGTGTGCATGAATGTAGAGTTATAGCCATATTGCTCCTAAGTGACCGGTTCAGCAACGTTTGTTGAGTTCAACTGCGCATTGTATGTAATTTGTTGTATGTAGTTATAGTTACGCTCTGATTTTTGAGTTTTGTTGTGCTAGAAGTACCTGTTGTGTCTGTCGCTTTGGTCTTTTGTGTTGTCGTTTTTGTTGCTGGTTGCACGGTTCCCTGACTGGCGGGGCGTCAATCTCACAGAATAGAACCTTATTGTTTTATGGCATAGTCCAAAACGGAAGTGTTGCTTTTGTTTAACGGAAATGCAAATGATACTCTATTTAGGTGTATTGCATTACCAAGCTAATAAAAGCCTCTATGAGTCAGACATTTAATCAAGTTACAATTGTGCCTAAGAAGTACTATGACTTTTGTGTAGCAAAGAGAGAAGCAGTTAATAGCCACGCCCTGGCCAATGTCAATAAACCTATGAGGTTACCTACAGCAATGCAATATCTTATGGAAAAAGTCTTGACTCGTGTCATATGCTGGTGCACTAAACGCCCTTGCAAAAGAGCCGCCGCCATAGGGAGTACCATGCCAGTTATGACCAAAATGCCGAGGCGTACAGTCCAATCTATGGCATAACATTAATGCCAGTCAACTCGGAGCAGCTAGGGATTGCTCTTGTTGGCTGGCAAAGACGCCCACTTGGTTAGGTTAACTCTTGGCTGTTGTCGCGCTTGTCAAGTGTGGGCGTGTTGAAGCAAGTTGTGAGCTCACATAAGTACGTTATATACAGCAGTTTTACAAATATGCAAACTAGTTGTAGTTTTTTTTATAAAGTTCAGTTTGTGCAGTTTAATTTCTGGAGTATGGTATTTTAAGATGTATACAAATTTATATAATATAAAGATGCAAAATAGCTAAGTATCGCGTTGCCGATTTTCTTAAATCCTAAAGATACAATATATACAAATAAACCTAAATGCGTTAAAATTCTTTAAAAATAAACATAAACCATAGGCGGTAAATTCAGCCCGCAATATAGCCGTATGCTCTGGGTGTTCGCAGTGGTGATAAGCTCCTGAGATTACAGGTCACACGCAAATTGGGCAAGTTTTGGGTATTCCGACAATAACGTTCCCAGCGCTTCCAGTATTTGAAGCCCTCACGTTCCTGTATCATTTTTGCACAGACCACATCGTCTGCTATGTCATCATTGGAAAAATCTGCAGAGTAAATGATTTCAAAAAGTGTTCCAAGACAAATGCATGAGTAATTATAGTACCTTCGCACTTCTTATTGCAATAGCCACCCTTGCGTCCCTCTGCGCAGTAGTCCTTGCTATTTATTTGAAACAGTCCATAGTTTTTGCTTCGATTCTCATTTTCGTTTATAACACGCGTATCCAAATTGCTCTCATGCTCCACCAGGCAAATCCCTGCATTTTTGGTTTATAACAATTACTTTTCACTTTTGGCAGCTAGTTATATACTTACAATTTGATAAAAAACTTTTATCAAAATTATAATTCTCCACCAAAACGCGCGTCAGCTCGCAGCGCATGTACTTCTTGGACTCTATTTGCCAGCACATCGACAGCAATATCAGTCCAGATATAGCTCTGCATAGATGCGAGTGATGTACAGGAGACATGTTTAGCATTTGGAAGCACAAGACACCTTCTAATTGTTAAGAAGTGTATCAAGAGATTGTAGATTGTGTTTATTAAGTCGCCGAATTTTTCGTATTTTAATAGGTACTGCCTGTTATGTGCTTTCTTATCTCTAATTGCATTTGTTATACATACTAACAAGTCGCCACAGAGACGAGTCTAAGAACTGTTGACACGCTGATGGGTAATTCCTCAGATTGTGTTTGAGTTTGATAATAAAAATTATTCATAATATTATTTATAGGAAAATAAACGTATAGAATTAACAACTCTAGATGACAATTAATTCTTTTTATACCCTGCACACATAGTGTACAAGGGTATTGTAGATTTGTGCAATGTAGATAACAGGCAGAAGGAGGCGTGGCAGACCATAAGTTCCATGAGCAAAAAGTCCTATCATTGACTCGGGTAGCGATTGGACCGTGTCCGTCTGTCTGTATGAGTTGATAGATCTGCGAATTTATAACAAAAGCTGCGCGTAATCTCATGTAACTCATGTACAGCCGCACCGTTTAATATATTGATTGCACACTTGGCACAGGAGTGCGTCGTGTGATTATGTGCATCAACGTTATAAAAATTGACGAAATCGGATAAATACATCAAAAGTTATAGTAAAAAATGTGCTGATTTCACCCCCCTTCACCAATAAACTGATCCAAATTTCCACTACATGTAGATATGGATATATGTGAGCTTCAGCTACAAAATTTTGGTGTGGACACTCGTGTGACCCTAATCGTTAAAACAAATTTTTCAATGGAACCCCCCTCTTCCCCCGAAATCGATTTAACTTAATTACTGCCACACCCCCCAATATATTGATTTGAAAATTGCCATAAACATTTATAAATGTATTTTTGATCTATGTTAGAAAATTCAACGACATTGGCCCAAGAATACTGGAGCTTTGGGTATAAAAGTAATTTTTGCCCTCATAATAGCAAACTTCCCAATAGGAAAATGTTTACAGGCATATCGATCTTATGCAAGGAGAGATTTAGAGTTGACAAAGAAAAAAAGTACAGGGTATTTCACTGTCGGGCACCGTCCCGACTGTATACATCAAATTTTTTTACTTGTGGGAGTGGGGCTCCAAGCGCAACGGTACAGTATAGCTCACTGCCCTAACAGCATTTGGCGATTAGAGCAGCTAATCAGGGGGACCTCATGGCAGGGATCAGGGAGCTAAACACAGTCCTACCAAAATCAAAGCACACCACCTCAAACTTCATAAACTATGATAATTCTTTTTCTTAACCGGCCATAACAACCCATTGTCGGGTTACGGCCTGATGTAAATAAATTCTTTCAATGGAGTCTAGTTTAATTCTGATCGAGAAAAGTTTACCTAAATACCTAGATGATTCCGATAAAGAAAACCAATTGCAAATTATATAGTGCTTAGAGAGTGTGTAAAGTACGCGAACCGGTTTACTTTTGTACATTATGTAGGCTTTTACTGAAAACAATTGTTTAATTAAGATCAACAAGATGTATAATGACGCCAATAAACATTTCTTAAGTTTGTCTTATCTTTTTGAACTAAAACCTAAAAACCGCGTTAAAAGAGCATGAAAGTATTAGAGGGCCCCTTACATTGAATCGGCTTGCTGAAATGCGTCCATTCCCAATTTGTTGCGTTTGTTTTACTCTTTCTCCATCTCGATTTTGTCTACGAATGAATCGGTCTAAGAGAAAAAGAGAGAGAGAGAGCAGTACAAGCAGCACCACACATACAATGTCTTGGGAATAAACGCATTCCAGAAAAAATGTGGTTTTTTTAACGGTCTAGTAGTCCACTCTAGGGGCTGTTTATAAATGACGATACCACCGAGGGGGAGGGGTAGGAGTTCATCAAGTTGTGACTTTTTATGACAATGGGGGAGGGATGTGTTCCGAAACGTCACAATCAAAATGTTAACAAAATCTGAAAAAATCTTTATATTTTCATGTAATGTTTACTATCTTTCGAATTCAAACATATCCATCAAAGATCTTGCATCACATTTCAAATTATTGACTTTTCAAATATCTTCCTTTTGCTTTTGTAAGGGGGGTTGCCCAAATATGACTATTTGTGGCAAGAGGGAGGAGAAGAGTTCATAATTTTCAAAATTTTGGTGATGTCATTTATGAATAGCGCCATATTACTTTCATGTTCTTTGATAAAAACAATCTAATACTTGGCACACAGAGAAATCGGTTGCCCAACCGCAGTATATTTCGAAAGAATTTTAAAACGTTTTGATTTTATACTGTATTGTTGCAATCGATTTTGAAGCGCAACCGATATAATATTATTTATTTTACCCTCATTGTATAGAGTAGAAAAAATAAAACAATTTTTTTGTAGTACAGTGCTATACGTTTCCCTGATTATTATATTCGTTTTTTGTAGACGCTGTTTTCTCTTGACATAAGAGTTCAACACAGTAAAGGCTCGCGCGATTTCTTTCGCGAAATTCCTAAAAACACTAATTTCCAACCGTACATAACTGATATCTACGTAGATAGACTTATAGCAATAATTATGACGCGAATGCTCAATAATATTTTGTTACACAAAAGGTTAATGTTTTAATTTTGAATACTGTGTCAATAGACTACAATAGAGAGCTTAACTTTTTTCGTATTGATCTACAGTAGCTTCGTGTGATATGCATATAGTTTATTTGTATTTTTAAGCTTCATTAATTTATTCAAGGTTATTCTTTGCATACGACATGCTTTTGCTATGTGTTAAAACTTCTAAAACGATTAAATTTGTATAGGGTTTTTATAAATGCCATGCACGTACACGTATCACTTTTGGTTAAACAAATAATGCCTAAAGTACTGGAAAAGTTCGCCGTGCTTTTGCCAGCTGCACAACTTCACTTTAACTCGAAAACAAAACATTAAATTCTTATTGATAATAATCGCAAACAATATTTTGCTTTTAACAACAAAAACTAGTTTATAGCTTCGAGTTATTTTTGTATTATTAATATTTCATTCCAACTTGTGCCGGGCACTCGTGGAGCTTTAGGCAACGACAAGCTCTTCCTCATGTACGCCGCTGTTGACCCGAGCTCGAGTACTGAATCTTTCAAAGTTTAAATAAGCTTAAAATTTGTTCGTTGCGCTTTAAACGCTGCTCAGTGGCGCAAATACATAGAAATTGCTCTCACCAAGTGCCGTGCGTGTGTTAGATGGGTCTCCGGCACAGTTCCTGTTCTGATCGCAGCGATACGGTGGCATCTCTCGGCGTGCTCTCCAGTGCTGCGCTCTTCGACATGACAGCTGTTTTTGTTGTTTGATAAAACTGATTAGGCGATAAGGTAATGATAGTACAGCACAACATAGACTATATAGCTAACTTACAGCTATTAAATGAGTAAGAGTCTTATTAGAATCAGCACTTAGGACTTATTTCATTTACGGCATACTCATCAAGCAAGTTTGCAAGTCATTTCATAACAGTTGCTAATTATACACTGTACACAAAGTGTAAAAGGGTATTATAGATTTGTGCAATGTATGTAACAGGCAGAAGGAGGCGTGGCAGACCATATGTTCCAAAAATGGTCAGGAGCAATAGTTGAGTCGATACAGACATGTCCGTCTGCCCATGTTGTCGCACCGTTCTCGGAGACTATAAGAGCTAGATCAAAAATGTGTTTACCAAAAGATGCGAATTATACCTATTCAGTGCAAGTTTGTCGAATTATATCGATATCTCACCCCCTTCCCCCGTGATAGATTTTCGGGGTTTTAGCCCACACCATCATTTGAAACTTGACACAGTTATGTAAAAATGATTCATATCAGGTACGAACTTTATGAAAAATAGAGCTAATAATGTGCCAATTTTAGGCCCCCTCTCCTATGAACTGTAACAGAATTTCACTTTTTAAAGACATGTTAAAGTTAACATTTATATTAACCAAATGTGGTACTTTAGGCTTATAAACCAAACAATTTTGACCTTTTTCCGCGCCATCCACCCTACCCTTGTAGTACAGTTACCGTTATTACGCGCTTACCCTTTAACGCATCGATACAAAAATTTGCATGAAATTTTATTTTCATGGAAAAAATGGGTACAGAGTATCCCCCTGTCGGGCGCCGTCCCGACTGTCTGCATCAAATTTTTTTATCCAAAGTTTACTTAAGCATTTGTCAAGCATACCTTCCTTATCAAAATGTCAAAAGATACTGATATTACACATTTTCATTCAACAAACCGTTCAACGCGCTCTTTGTTAAGACGTTTTGCATGTTTCGAAACCAGATTCACTGTCAATTGTTTGATGAGTCAGTCCTAAGGGTTAACCTCAAGTTTTTCCAAAAAAAAATATAATTGAATAAAAAATAAATAATATAAGTATATGAATATGTATTTAATGTTGAATTTTGCACAGAAAAATAGCCAATGGACGAAACTTACAACAAAGTGTTATCAGTTAAATGCTGTATGTATTACATTATAGATTTATATCACTAAATTAAAGTCGATTAAAAGTCCAATCAAAGGACTGAGCTTATGAAAATGTGTGGCAGCGCAAACATTGCCAAGTCATATCAAAACAAGTTCTTTGATGTTGCGTCTAACAACGCGATACATCAGGTAGCGTACGCCCACGACATTTGCTCATCCAACCGGGCCAAGCCTGAAAGCCGTGACGATTGAAGATTTGCATGGCGCAACGGGAGTCATCCGAGATTTCATCGTTCAGAAAATCTACAAGGCATAGCAGAATTTTATAAAAGAAGGTTCAACTGCCTTAATGCTATATGAATCGGTTGTTAAAGAAACTTTTGCCGAAAGTAATTTACCTTCACATTTAATATTACATATGCCTCCGCGACGGCCTTTGCGACACCAGTTTTTACTGTTAATCTGTTGGGTAATATGTGTATATAGATTGCGTTAACCACTAGAAAGTAAAGCAAACTTTGGTGCGCCAAAGTTTCAAGAAGCTGCTAGTTTAAATTGATGTCTTTTATATCAAGTTTTCACGTTTGCAAGCACAACAATAACTTTTCTACAATGGTACTCCTCTTTAGTAAAGAGTTTTTGCAGACGGCTTCGAAGTAATATATGAATGAATTTTCTAATTAACATTTGAGTTCCAAGAGCTTAAAATTGCTGTTTAAAATAATGTGCAGTTAGCTAGAATACTCTAAGCGCCCTGGTTAGACCCTTTCAAGATTTAAAAGCTTCATCTATGGATACACCAACTAGTAGGTAATAAGAAAGAGATAATAGTAAACGTTATTGATACATCATAAATACAAAATGCTAGACACTTGGAGTAGAGGAGAATAGTTACTATAAAGATATTTCTTTGATGAACACTAGATACTTAGGTCACATATAGATGCTTACTATATAGATCATAACTAAAAAGATATTAGATTGGTACCATTGACAACATTGGTAGATACTATAGTAAATATAAAGATTCTAGATACATCGTTTTTGTTTACTAAAAAGACAGTTTAGAAACTGAGTATTATTCAAATGGATCTTGGATAGATATATGTATCTTAGATAGTTGCGTACTGATAGATATTTACTATAGAAAGGGAAACTAGGTACTTAAAAGATACATTCTATTATATATAGACATGTATATAGTAGATGGATAGATCCTAGATACATATGTACCAACTATATATACTATATGGATTGATTCGAGAAAGATAGTTTATAGATAAAAGGATATTGAATTTATACAACTATACAACTGCCATATACTAGATAGATATGTGCTACAATGATGCAAGAGGCACATAATCGTTAAAAAATCAGAAGGTCCAGATCGATAAAAACATATTGTGATATTCAGAATACAAAGCAAGGTTATAATTTTCAATTCATATGCCACGATCGAAGTCGTACCTGAAAGAGTCCGTAACTGACACTCTGATTCGGCAGTTGCATTGATTTGGATGTGCTGCGACCACTCTCTGATTCAACGAGACACACCCCTGCATAAATAGTTATAGATTTAGTCACAGTTATATCCTTAATTACCATTTATCGTAGCTACTCACAATTTGATAAATAGCTGCGTGGAAAATCGTGTCGCAATAATTCCTTTGCCAACTGACAACGTGTCAAAAGTTTAGCTTGTGTTTGTGAGATTAAAATCAAATTAAAAACTAAGAATATTAGGCAACACTTTGTGGATTTTGTAAGTTTTAAAGCCATATTGTGCTTTTTATTAAATGTATATTAATGTTGTTTAGGAACTTCAGTATGTACCACTTTTACACTACACTATATAAGCCAGGGTGAGGAAGTGAGCGCGCTAGGATACTGCCACTGGACCACTTTAATCCTGCTGCGTAATGCGATTAAAGCGCTTCCAAAGCAACAGCAACGCACAAAACCAATACAAACTATGCACTTGGAAGCTGAATTTCTTTGATACTGGCTGCGTAGCGCCTTAATTCTGGGTTTTTAAAGACTCGGACCGAGACACCAACAACAACATAAATTCTCAGCATACGCAATTTTATTTTCTTGATTTAAGCTGTGCTCGTTAAGTTAGTCACACAATAGATACATATGCTAACACATAACCTGCATATTGTGCAATGATAGCACAACAACAATAACCAGAAAGTACAATCTTAACTTGGCGCAGCAAAGTTTAGATACTCTAGCCAAAAACCCCTCAACCCACCACATACACGTTCAGTTCTATGATCCCCTCCAATAGTTGCGATCAATATGGATGTGAGCAAAATGGTGGGGTTCCTGTGCGACAACACGGACATGGCTATATCACACGTTCAGTTCTATGATCCCGGCTAATACTTTTATACAAAATGGATGTGGTGGCTTGTCGGGTTTTTGAGAAATTGGAAATAGGAGTCCTATAGCGCATACGGTTTTGCTTTCATTTCACGAAACATACATTTGAAGTGTAATTAACCGACTCGTTTTATATCATTTCTTTCTATTGTAGCAAAAGTTGGAATCCGACAACTTTTTTAACGTGTTTTTTATGTTATATCACTTCTTTTTGTTTGACATTTTTTGTAAAAATAGTTGTCCCAAATGGCATGGTTTTGTAGAGCATCGTATTTACTTCTTTTCAAAAAATATAATGTAAGAGCCATTGGTAATAGCACCCATACGGATGTACCTCCTTTTTGTCTCATCATTATAGGTACTTCATGATAAGCAAATGGGTCCTAAATGTTTAATGATTTCGTCTTCGGACAATCTTACGTAGACTGGTTTCTTTCGCTCCACTCTCCTTCTCTCTTTCTTTCATCTTCTCTTTTTCTTCTCTCTATTATCCTTCACTCCCTCTTCTTTTTTTCTCTCCAGTCTCCGTC
The DNA here is from genome assembly GCA_035041775.1 of Chymomyza caudatula. Taxonomy (NCBI): domain Eukaryota; kingdom Metazoa; phylum Arthropoda; class Insecta; order Diptera; family Drosophilidae; genus Chymomyza; species Chymomyza caudatula. Next base: position 276,429 of record JAWNKW010000200.1, on the reverse strand, counting down.
TCTCCCACTTTCTGCCTTTTCTTTTCCTCCTTCCAATAATAACAAGCTTACCTACTATTCACAATTTTTTATTTTATAATTTTTTTTTTTATTTCTTTTAACTTCTTATTTTGTGTAATAATACAAGGAATGCACATTCTGCTACACAATTCGCGTGCCAATATTTCATTCTGCTGCGAATATCAAAAAAGAAGAATGAGTAGGCTCTAAAAAAAATTTGGCACTCGCGTCGGTAGAATGTGCGTTCCTTGTGTTATTATTCCATGGATGGGAGTTAAATGTTTACTAAACACTTGTGAGTTGTAAACCAAATTTGTAAAATGCAAAATACTATTCTAATATTTTATTAATTATGGAAAATTTGAAAATCTGAGACTGGAAATTGAAAATTAAAGAAAAGCAAACGCGCACAAAACGAAACAGATAGGCACACTGATAGCACACATTTACACAGAGCTCTAGCGGTGTGAGATGCGTTCAGTAAATAAGCCTTAAGCCTTGCACTTGAGGGAAACGACCCCCAGCTACGGATATCCTCTACCTCTATCTCAATTCAAAAGAATTCTTTACCTACTATATAAGTAGAAACACATATAGTATGTTTTATATGGAAAATCGTTTTTGTCGATATCTTTGGCGTCATCTATTGGAATTCGTCCAAACTTCACAAAAACCTTCTCCCTAATACTGTCTACAATGTGTGAAAATTTGGTTGAAATCGGCCCACGTGTTTTCGAGTTTAGCAAGCACATCACTTTTTGAAGATAGATAGGGCTTAATATATTTTCATTATAATGGAGCAATCTTCATGACACAGTAAATGTAACCTATTTATATATGTAATAGGTAACTAAGCGAATTAGCATAGTGGGGCAACGTCATCTGGAACAATAAAAACACAAATATGATCACATGTCGATCATCAAAAGAGTAAAAATGAAATAAAAATATAAAGAATCTTACGATTCAACTCACATGGCGTTACTTTCGGTTTTATTGAAAGAAATATTTTTATCTAAATGAATTTGCATCTAGCTGTAGTTACGCAAAATAACTGATTTAGGGAAATCTGAAAGAAAGTAAACGATTAGGCACGACTTTAGATTCTAATCTTTCGCTTTCACATAAACATTCAACAAAAATGACAGTGGCTTAGCGTCAAGAAAACTTAAATGGGGTTTTATGTATGTGGTCTAGTTATTTTGACTATGTAAACTTACCCATAGCTTGAGCCCTGTTACAACATATGTAAATAGACAAAAGTATCTTCTGTCGCCTAGACGCACAATCGCGGCGTAAAGTCCAATAAATCTCTGACATTTGATTGGGTTAAGCTCTTAATTGGCAAATTGTCTTCCATATGTCCAAAACACAATGCACAGAGACAATAAAACGCACCCACAGATGTTCCGTTCTGTGAAAATTTCAGCATACACTGTGTCTGCGATACATTTGTATCTTTATCACCAACTGTATCTAGCGCTATGTATCTGTAGTCGCGTATGTATGTCAAAGTGTCAACATGGCTTGACCTAAAAACGTTTTTATTTATTTATTTATCTAGCAGTATGCAAATGCAATTTCTCAAATATATCTCACATTGCAGTTATTTTATACACATGTATCTATGATACGATATTAAGCGATTTATTTTTGTAAAAAATTCCATGCATTAAATCAACATAAATTTTTCCATTACAGCATTGCCGTATGTCCGTTCTATTTATGCCTGCTCCTGGCTTCTCTGGTCAATGGTAACGAGCTAAAAGACTTACTTGCGGATATCAGTACCGTAGCCACGCCCACCCATGTGCCTACCACAATAAGCACATCTTCGCTTAGCACATCCAGTGTTGCTTATGTTGTCTCAGCTGCCGCAGTGCCAGCCTATGTGCTGAGCAAGGATAAACCAAATGCGATACCACCAAGTTCTACGCTAAGATCAAACAAGCCAAATGTACAAGGAGTAGCACCAGCTTTGGCTGGCCAAAAGTCCACGGCAAAGTTCTACAACAAAGGTGTGCCAAAGAAACGTAAAGCTGAAGAAGTGTCCTCGTTGCCTTTGTCCATTGATGATGCACTGCTGGAGTGGAAGTGCCCTAATGTAACGGGATCCCGGACACGCAGCTTAGAGTGCGGGTGTGACTTGCCGCACACACTACGCTGCAACGGCGACTTGCATGGTTTGACACTGCTGGCCGATAGTCTGCGTAGTTCGCCGTATTCCATATCGCTGCTGGACTGCTCGCTACGTAATGTTACATTTTTAAGCGATGCCAAGATCTTCGATGGCATATCTTTGCATGGTCTAGTTATATCTTCTGGAGAAATAAAACGCGTGCACAAGTCAGCATTTCTCGGCATCAAGGGACCACTGCAGGCATTGGGTTTACCCGGCAATGCCCTGCTCAGTGTGCCGTGGAACTCGCTGTCGACGCTCAATGCGCTCGAGCGCTTGGATTTGTCAAATAACAAAATTAAGGCGCTGGGATCCGCTGACTTTGTGGGTTTGGGGAATTTGGTCTATCTGGAGCTGAGCAACAATCTTATCTCGAGCATATCACAGCGCACTTTTGGCAATTTACGTAAACTCGAGGTGCTTAAGCTAGGTGGCAATCGGCTAGGCGATTTTCCCCAAAGCCTCAAGGCACTTAGTCAGTGTCTAAATTTAAGGTGAGTCATTCATGAAACGGAAGTTTACCAAGGTGCCGATGATAAAGTGTTTACGTGTCCAAATGCTATTGAAGGTAGCCAGCCGCCCCTTGAACCTTTGGTTGCGAACCCAAAATAGATTATTTAGGGGTATATTTATTACTTCATAGTAATTAGTCTTTATTCGCAACCCGAAGCTAAATTAGCAGAGTTCACTTTAACCCTTCCTATAAGATCTCCGAGGAGTAACTGTTTGTCCCTGCTCTTACTTAGCACAGTCTTCAAGTCAATATGCCAATCTATGGGCAGGTTTTATCTACAGTTACTGCTCGTTTGATATGAATTTAATTTTATTATACGCTGTACACAAAGTTGTATTATAGATTTGTGCACTGTATGTAACAGGCAGACCATGTGTTCCATGGGCAAAAATCGAGTCGTGTCGATATAGCCATGTCTGTTGTAACGTGTTTTTCAGAGACTATAAGAGTTAGAGCAAAACAATTATCCGTAAGATTTATCGATTCATGCCTTCCCCCGTGAGAAATTTTAGCGGCTTACTCCCACACCACAAAAGGTACCTGATTGAAACTTAGCACAGTTATGCACACTGTTATTGTGCATTTGTTATGTGAAAATTAATAAAATCGGAGAGAAACTTTAGAAGATATAAGTAATAATGTGACAATTTAACCCTTCCTCCTATAAACTGCAATAAAAGCTTACTTTTTACAGCAACGTTAAGGATAACATTTATGTTAGAGCCACCAAATTTGGTAAGGAGACTCATGTTAAGCTTATAAACGAAACAATGTTGACATTTTGCCAAATCATTTGGTACGAAGACTCATGTTAAGCTTATAAACGAAACAATGTTGACATTTTGCCAAATCAATCCCCCACCCCAACCCCCCGCAGTCCAGTTACCTTTGTAACCCATACCCTTCAACTTTTCAAAAATTTGTACATAAATTTGATTCTCATGTGAACAATGGCACCGTTCCAAATGTATGCACCAAATTCTTTGTATACCTTTATAGAAAACACTATTCCTAAATTTATGGCTATACAGATATAAGTTTACTTATATTGTTTAACATCCTTCTTCCAGGGAACTTGATCTAACAGCAAATAATTTAAATGGACCGCTTAGTGCTCAAACCTTGCCTGGAATGCGAAATCTTGGTTCTTTGAATCTTAACTTTAACATGATCAAAAGCATACAGAACAAGGCTTTGCAGAATTTCTCGCGTCTTAGCAGCCTTTCACTGCGCCACAATCAAATCGATGTGCTCCAAGACCACGCCTTCTATAACTTGGGCGCCCTAGACAGTCTCGATCTAAGTTACAATGGCATTGTGGCCATTTCCAGCGCCTCGCTGCAACACTTGACGCGTCTGAACATTTTAGATTTAACTCATAATTTTCTGCGGGCTTTTACCTCAGATCTGATAGCACCTTTGCCTTCGCTGCGGGAACTTCGTCTGGCTGGAAATGACATATCAATTGTGGCCAGCAATGCATTGGATGGTGCACGAGAGCTGAAGAGTCTGTCCATGCAGGAGAATCCGTTATCCTGCGACTGCAGCATACGACCCTTTGCTGAGTGGCTACAGGTTTCCAAATTACAATCGCAGGATCTGATGAGCGTCACTTGTGTTACGCCGCCCAGACTGGAGGGAGCGCCACTCTTGCAAGTACCCGTTGAAACACTGAGCTGCGACATGGATAATGTCGAAAAAGATAATGCCAATATATTGGAGCATTTAGAGACGCTGGCCAAACCAAATCAGACGTCTCATATAAGGGATCTCTCCGAAGAAGTGCGTTGTACAGACAATTTAAAACTTGTAAGAATTTACATGTTTTTTTTCCCACAGATAATACTGCACGAGCTCCACTACTCTGCAGACTATGGCCTCATACTGACTTGGATACTGAATCTTAGCAAAAAGGATTACATGTGTGATGCAATATTTGTTTACAAGGAGGAGAAAATCAATGAAATACTTATAGACAATTCGCCGGTAAGAAATTCTTAATAGAACATGTTATATGGCAGCAAACTTACTAAAAATTTGTGAAAAATTGTTTCTAAAGTCGAATTATTTAAATAAATTTTGTTAGTTAGTTTTGTGACCTCGAATATTTTCTGTTTACTAAATGTTAGGCTCTTACAACCTACGGATTCTTAGTTCATTCCTTGATCGCTTTATTTCTTTATAGATACATTGTGAGAGCAAGGTAGTCAATGGTCAAAACACAGTCAGCGTCATCGTGCCAGACAGCTCGTCGCTGGACATAGGCGAGAGGTAAGCCTATTAGAGCATAAACTTCTAGCAAACTGATCCATAACATTTTCCATAGCTATCGTTTCTGTTTGGTCATGGTGCAGGAGAAGAATCCCAAAGCTGATTTGAACATAGGCTGCTCTAACATAACCAAACTGCAGCTGAGCAGTCCAGGCGCCGTTCCTGAAGTACGTCAATATTCCAGACGACCCCCATACTACACAGCACATGACCACGACACTGAGCTTAGCAGTAACAATATGCTTAGCGAGGACTACAACTTAAATAAGCGTCAATTCAATAGCCTGGCTGGTAGCCAACAGCAGTCCCATCAGCATCCGCCGACGCAGCTGCATTCATATGACATTATGGATTCGCTTAATAAGAGTTTTCTGCCTGGCCTGGGTTTGGGCATATTGGTAACCTCTGTCATGGTGCTTATTTGGGGCGCCACTCGCATACGCCAGAATACCAACAACAGCAGTCACAGCGGCGTGCACAGCGTCAGCAGCGGCAACAGTAGCGTACACAACAACAACAATAACAGTAGGCCGGGCACGCCCACTGCAACCACTTGTTATGCCGCCTCGGAACATATAGCGCGTCTAGCAGATGCAGAAAGTGGCACGCGATATCTGAAGCTGCAGGCCACGACAAGTCTTTAAGCGTCTCTGGTGGAGTATGCCAACGAACTCTTGTGATAGTACATGCAATTTGTACCAATTCTTAGTTACTTTTAGTACTTAAATATTATATTTACGCCTAAGATAATGCACTAATCCAAATGGTTTGCCAAGTATTTTTTTTTTGATTTGATTCTAAGGTAACCGCTTCTGGAAAGATTTCTCAAAACACTAACAAAATTGTGCCATAAGCCAGAACCAGAGAGCCGTTTGGATATTTGAAATTGTTATGCAGTTGACCTTTGCCAGTTGACACAGGCAACTTAAACTTAAATAAGTACCTACTTATACATAAATAGCTTTAACTTTAAGAAACAAAAAGTCATGACACATTAGTATTGAGGTCTTAATTATTTATTAACCACACGAAATAAGGTTCCAAGACAAAGAAGAAAATAAATGGTAAAGCAAAACAAAAGAACAATATGCCTGTATATATGTATATATGAACTATAAGGACTTGAGGGCTACGGGTCAGTTAGGTAATTTATACGATTAATGGCACCTATAGTGTAGTATACGACTGTTAAAATTAGCTGCAAAGTACTGCTCCAAATGGCCACATTTTGTCAAGAAGTCCTCAGTTCCCCATTAACTGTCACATGACATTTAGTGACGTATCAACTTCGCTGACATCTGCGCCATGCTTACAGAATTCGAGGCAAATTAGTCAATTATACAAGGAATGAGCTCATAGCCACAGTCCCACCCATACACACTTCATAATAAATTAGCGTAGCAAATGTAAAAGGCAAAGTTGAATGGTAATTCCAACAGTTAAATATGTACACTATTGATTAAAACTTTTTAGATCGTATTTAGGTAGAATCATGTTAAGATCTGGTTTATGTTCCCTAATTAATTTGGGAGAGGAATGTTTATACATTTGTAGCAGTGCAAGGATTACGCATTTTTTGAAATTCGAATTTTGAAAAAATTCAAAATTCTGATTTACTTGAAACCCATTTTGTGCTCCGTAAATGGGACTAATGATTAAAGAAAGCTATTATTAAGAAATGTGTTGACAACAGATCAACGTACTTAGGTAAAGATAAATTCATTACTTTTATGCCAAAATTTCAAACACGAGAGCATAATAGGAACTGTAACCAAAAACTTTAGCATCGAATTGAATTCATCGCCTTCAAATCTGAAAAAGAATCACGTTGATATTTCAACTTGCAATGCAGATATAGCGGGTTGAGTGGAAAATCCTTAGAAAAAACTGTGTAGATTAAAGATCACAAATCAGAGTTGTTGAATATGAACTAGTGTATGTAATCTACAAACGGTATTCAACAAAATTCGTCTGTCTTCGTCCACTAACTGTCACATTCATTCTCTCAAAAACAACATACTTAATTGAATGTAGAGCAAAACAACAGGATAGCCTCTCACACAATAATGCCTACATTTAAGCAAATTTCTGCATTGTGAAAATAAATTATATCGCCTTCGTAGAGCTTGTTTTATATCTACATACTACATATTTAAATACCAACAATCTATACAAATGTCCATAAAAACAATTAAATTCCCATGTAGTACATATAGTTACTTATTAATATATATTCTAACTAGTTAGTGCAAGTTTCTGTTCATCAAAAAATCACAGTTAAACGAAACAAACGTGAGTCGGGTCGATAAGCGAGTAAAGGCTTAGCTCGAATAACAGCCAGTCATCATCAATGCCAACCGGGCAAGTCCATTTTCCGCGCTGTTGTTGTTTTTCACTCTGATGTTCTGTTGTGGTCAGCTTTGGAGCTATACGGAGCCATAGCAGCAGCGCCGAGGTTGACGTCCTCGGGCATTTATCTGCCTTTGGCTGGGTCTACAACGTGTAGACCCTGGAATGTAGTTCAGTTCGTGTGTTGTGCTACGCCATGCGACAACAATGACCATAACCCAGCCACTCCAACACTCATGGGTTTAACATATGTATATCGATTTTTTGATATATGTACACAATAGATTGTGAGTGTTCGCGCGAAAGTGTGTTTGTGCGTGAGACCGCGACTATAAGGCAATTTTGTGGAAAATATTCAGTTATAACCGATTTTCAGCAGTTTGTCTGTAAAGTGTTTATGTGCTCCCTATAGAATCTAAGCAGCTGCAGCGCATTCACTAGGATTCGCTCGCAGGACTGCAGATCGGAATTAATATAACAGTCTCTATATGAGTATGCTCGGCTTTGTCTATCTGGTTCTTATATTGGGCTGGATACTAATTGTTTTGTTTTTAAAGTGTAAGAAATCATTGGCTTCGCCCTTTGGTTTCAGTGACAATTATGCCAATGCTACCGATGCTTATCGGACAGGTAAGCGCAGCTACTTGGTTAGATGGATATATACGCCTTAAATAAAAAATGGTTTAACAATAGTTATTTGTATGGTAGCAATGTACGTAGCTGCTCCAAAGGTTGTTTTTTGTATGCAGAACTCTCGGTTCTAATTTGCGATCGTAATTTCAAAACTAATCGCTGAAGGTGTAGTAGTGAACCGAAAATTTTGTAACCATCATTAAGCTTGAAATGTGCTGCTCCAAAAAGTTAAAAAAAAAAAACAGTTTGGTTCAAAGTGGCAATTGCGACTACCCAGAACAATAGCGATTATGGTTTTATAAATTGATTGGAAGTAAAAAATGTACTGACACGTTAGAAAGAAAAACAACAACAAAATACACTCTACACACAACCGTTGTTTTTTCGTGTTTTCTTTTTCTACTGTTCGTAATCAGCTGTTCCGAGAGCATGTATGAAGTCGTCTTATGTCGACGACAAGGCGAACACTAGTAATAATTATGTCACATGCCAATGAAAAAGAGTATTAGTTAGAATATGTATAAAAGAAGTCATTATGCAAGTATGTATGCTAACTACAGGGTTTATTAATTATGTATTAGACTTCGAGTTAAGAAACTTCGGAACATATATACATACATTCCAAAAGGAAATATTTTAAATATGTTTAAAAACTTATCTTTTCCATTTTTCTTAGACCGTCATGGATCAGTGCATGTTATACAGCTGCAAGCTGAAGACACGGAGCAGGAAGATCGTTACTTAGATGATTTTCATCGAAATACCGAAAATCTGCAGCGCTACTCACATCGTTCACAGAGATCGACGCTGGAAGAGCGTACTATTGAAACAACATATCCAACAGATGCGGTTATGAATCCTGCCTATACACACGACGAGGACTATGTCATAAATGGTAAACAAAGCTATACCCTAACTAACTATGCCCATATTTAATCTACAGACCATTTACAGCTCCACCACCATCATATGAAGAAGTCATGCGTCAGCCCCAGGTATATCCCCAGGTGCGCAACAATAATCGCAAGATTAGTGATGCGAATATCTAAACTGATTTAAGGCTACTCTAGTAAAGAAATGTAAATAGTTTACAATTAAATATAATTTGATTCTAAGCTGTGATTCTAAAATTGTGTATACATACTATATTTCTTATATTGTATTTTAAAAACATCCTGCACACATTTTGCAATTTTACTATAAGCCCCCTCAGATTTCAATGCCTTTTTGATTTTGCAGTTTGTTTATGTATTTATTTTGCCTAACATTTTAAACAAATCAATTCCATTGATTTAACTTAGGCTAAAAGCCCTTGCTTAAACATTAAATACACACTTATGTACAAAAGGAAAAAACCAACCAAAAATTTAAATAAAATGTCGCTCTTCAGTCAAAGAACATAAGAAAGAGATGCGTGCAATTTGTGTTTGAGTCAATAAATTATATGCTTATTAAAATTAAATGTATGAAATAATAATTAACAAAAAAAGGAATTAAAAACACTAATTTGGCATTTAGCTAAATTACTTCACTAAATTCGATATAAAAAAGTTATGCTTGGTATTTGTCTTGCAACAAATAATACACAGTTCTAATAACTTGAGTTACAAATATTATATGTATAATGGTTTTTTGATTTTTGGCAATCCATGTGGCTACCTATTGCCACATAAACAATAGCTATATCCCAGCTTAAGCTTTGGAGTTTTGGCCACAGTCGTGCGCATCGATGAAAGCCTCCAATGCGGTGGGTATCGACCCTTTGAAGTTTAATCTATGGGCTGCTATTGTGCGGGCGGACAGACATTTAAGCGTGGTGTGAGCATTCTGATACCCATGCAGCACATTGGCTAGCGTGGCTGCAATCACAAGATGACATTTAAACATTTTCCTTTGAAATGTGTATATGACGCTACTTACGTTGCTTGCAGGCTGCAGCGGCAGTATGTCCTGCAGCATTTACGGCATCTAAATGCGCACCAGCTTCAACAAACAGTTGTACAATGCGTGCCATTTCTGTTTGCCGATCCTGAGACTCATTTACCTTGGTGACCAATGTGTGCAACGGGGAATTGCGCGCTGAGTCAACGGCAAGCGCGGAGGCACCGCAGTGCACCAAAACCAAGGCAGTGGCATAGCAGGGAAATCTAGTTACGTTAATATAAAAATATCAAAAATTAGCAATTTGATAATTTAATTTAAATTTAAAAAGTACACAACCTTTCTACAAGTACTGATTAACTGCCACTTCTAGGTTCTATTTAACTACTTACTTGCACATTTCGTTGGTGTAGAACTCGTCTACTGGTGTCACACCATTCACAGCCAAATGTAATAATGTCTGACCGTCCTGCATCCTTGTATCGTTTTGTATAAACTTTCGCACCACAATAAAAAGCTCTTGAATTTGCTCCTCTTTGATGTCCTGATCCTTTTTGCGGCGTGCCAATTGTGTTACAATTTTAATTAAATACAGCGCCGTTATACAGTTCTGATTATTTTGTTCCTAAAGAGTGAAGCAGTCGGGACGCTTAGCAACGGATATATCTACACGATAGATAAAGAAACCTACTTGTAAAAGGCTGGCACACGAATTCGGTTTGGCTTGCTTTATTTTGAATTTGTTTCGCTCAATCTCCTGCTGACACTTCGCCAGCACTGGCAGGACCTGATCCAGCGTCAAACGATGATTTTCCACGCGTAATATCTGTGCAAATAGCTGCGCAAAACGCAGCAGATCACGATCCACGGTCGACTAAAAATCAATTGAAATTTCTTTACTTTATTTGCAGGAAGTTAAGAATTGTTTGGCACACTCACATTATTTCGCATACGCAAGTCAATGGCATAGTTCCACAACCTTTGGCATTGCTCAAAACGGCCCTGGTCGGCTAGCACCGCACCACGGTAAAAAATTGCCTGTGGCAGCTCGGGATTATCGCGTCCAAGTATGCGCTCACGTATGGTCAAAGCTTCCATGTGTATAGAGTGATGATTTAGTTTTATGGCGTTTAATTCTGGCAAATTCTCAGTCTCAAACCAACTGTCATAGGCAGATATGGGTTGTAACACCTTTTTGCGCACAACACGTCGTGGCTCGCTATAGCGCAACTCCATGGCACGCAGCAAGTAGCTATAGGCACGATTTAGATCGTAACTGTGGTAAAACAATAGTTATTTGTTAATATTAGTCATTAAAATAGTTCAGAGCTAAGCAATTACCGCCGCTCATTTGCATATGTGGCGCCTAGCAGCTCCAAAGCAGTAATTTGCTCCTCCAAGCTCATCAGTCCAGGTCGTTGTATAAATGCCTCGACGACATCATCGTGAAGACGCTCGGCAGCCTGGAGCGCAGGTGTTATGCCCAGCTCATTCTTTTGTAAAGTTGCTCCATTGTCCAGCAATAAACGCACTACTTCCAAGTGACCGCTCTCGGCGGCATAGTGCAGAGCTGTGGCACCACACAAGGCCTGATCATTGATGCGCGCACCATGCTTTAATAAGGTGTCCACTATTTGTTCGTGTCCACGATAGCCGGCTATCATTATGCAAGTGTTGTTGAATGCATTAGTGGCATTCACCTCTGCTCCATGCTCTATCAAGAATCGCACAATGTCCAGGCGTCCTATTAAAATGGTTTTTAGGCATACAATGAAAACAACCAATTTTATTTAATTATAAAACCCACCTTCATAGCAAGCTGCGCGTAAGGGCGAAGATTGAGCCTTCGTATTATGATTGACATTAGCTCCGGCCTGTACCAGCATTTTAACAATCTGCAAGTGGCCCATGCCGGCACCAACCCATAATGCTGTGGCTCCATAGACCACCAGCCCATCAAATATCACATTGCATTCACGTTCTAGATCAATGTCGTAGTGGGAAAGCAATGTTTTGACAAAGGTCACATTGCCGGACATGGCAGCCATGGTTAATGGCGTCAACGACTGTCCATCAGGTTCATCGAAAGTCTGCAATATAAATATATATGTTTTAATATTAGATATGATATTTACATTTTCCGTCTAAGCTCTTTTTCACAGTCAAGGTTTGCGTGCGCACATAAGTCCAAAAATAAATTGCCTGTGCGTAAGGAATTATCTTTGGCAGCGAAACATTTAAATATTAACACTAAAAATCACGAAAACGTGCATAAAACATATCGGCCTTTCATTTTTGGGGTCAACATTTAAGTACAAAAGTACAAAATATGGCAAAAAAAAAAAAAAAATTAATTTTTTTGAAAAATATTGGTTATTTTGGGGTTTCCGAGGGGCGCCATAACACAATAACTTTAAAAACAGGAAAGCTTTTCTCGCATCTGATATAAAGCATATAAACAGTGCTTCTGTTGATTTTTTAATTGGGTCTTTTTTGTTTTAAAATATTTATACTTTATTTTTTTTGTTGTTATGCGTTTACAAGCTCATGTTTTCAGTTTATAAGTTCGATTTCACTCGATTTCCCTTATATTTTGGTGCTAGTTAAGTTGCATATTAAAAACATTTACAAATGCTGGTGTGTCTCCGAAACGGTTAACGTTAAGAACCTTATTTTATTTAGTGTTTCCTTAGTTACTTTACCCTCTTACTCTTTTTTGAATGACCCAAAAGTTTGGTTTTGTTTCGTTTTTATAGCAATTTTAAAGGCAAGAAACTATTGAATTGTTGCTAAAACTTTGTTTTCTTCTATTTTGTACTCTGAAAGGATAGTATAGGTAAGCTGCCGTTGTGAAAGGCACACTTTCGGCGGACGTTTCTTGTTCGCACATTTCGTTTAAGCATTTGTCTTTGCTGTCATATTTAAATTTGTCCACAGTTGTACCTAGACACACTCAAAAACGCGATTATATACGCCTACGTATAAAAATGTACACATGTATCTACATATGTATATATAAATAGCTAAGATCCAGGCAGAACACATTCCGATGCAATGCAATTCATTTGATAGTCATTTTCGCGGGCCAATGCCAATAAAGGCTACTGTAAATGCGTATATGATTTGCTGTTTTTGTTGATGAGGGAAACTGCGTTGTGCTTTAAATGGTAGGTATGTTAATTGGTGTGATCTTCAAGTCGTTGCTAAAAATATCATTCTAGGTCAAGAAACTGCCAAGGAGTAAAACCAAACATATGGCTAGAAAGCAAAACAAAGCGAAAACTCACCGCCGGATAGGTTATATAGCCAGTTATAGGAAACGTAGTATTGCTTGCACCACGCCAGAAATTAGCACCAGGCCAAGCGGACTCATACCAGCGTTTGCGAGTACTATAAAACATGATTAGTTAGCAATTTAAAGCTAAATTAACTTGCGTATAGTTTGTTAGTTAAATCTATTACCGATACAGTTCCGCGTGCATTTCTGCTCTATAAAATGTTTATGTGAGACTGAAGTCCTAGCTGCAGTCACAAAATTCAATAAAACTTCGTTGGCCGCTGACAATGAAAAGGATAACGAAGGACCCAGCTAACATTACACCCCTAAGTTTGCATGGCATATGGATAGACGTTATGTATGCGGCATGGGGGTTGAACAAAGGACAATAAGGGAGAGCGCGCATGCTTACTTGCTAGGCACACAGCTGATGACCAATAACGTAACAAGGAGCGCGCGATAAGGCTAAGGACCAAAAACAGCTGTTTTTTGGGTTTCCCGTTGCTTTTGACTCTAAAATTCCGTTCAAAACACGTTAACGTAACGTTGATTATACCCTGTGCACAAAGTGTAAAAGCGTATTATAGGTTTGTGCAATGTTCCATGGGCAAAAATGATCAGGAGCAATAGTGGAATCGATATAGCAATGTCTGTCTATCCGTCGTTCCGTATGAACGTCGAGATCTCAGACACCAAAAAAAGATAGTGGCACAAAAATTTTACCAAAATATACGCATTTGATCAAAGCCGTGTGAATTTTTGAAACTTGGCACTGTTAGGCACAGTATTACTATAAAATTATTAAAATCGGATAGAAACTTTAAAAGAAATAGGTAATAATGAGGCAATTTTAGGCCCCTCCTGTGAACGTCAGCAATTTATTTTTTTTTACTTGGCAACATTTATGTTAGAGCCACCAAATTTGTTACGAAGACCCTTTTTAAGCTTATAAACCAAACATAGCGGGCATTTTGCCGCCCACCCCCCCGCTTTCCAGTTACCTTAATAACGCCCATAGCGTCTCGATATAAAAATTTGCACAAAAATTCGATTTTCATGTGAAAAATGGGTATAGGGTATTCCACTGCCTGGCACCGTCCCGGCTGTCTGCATCAAATTGTTTTCGATAGTCATTGCAGCATTACTTAGCCAAATCGAAACATGAGCTATAAAGATATCGCAGTTTGCATTATTTATGAGATATGCTCGCTGGCTGATAAGATTTCAATATCAGCTACTCTAACAAGGTGCACAGATGCATTAACATTTCATACATTTGATAAAATAAATTTCAGGAACTGAAAACATTGGCATCGCGCCAATCCAGAGCATTTATGAGTAATTGGAGGAAGGTGATGGCATGGGAAAATGCGGATCCAATTTTTTCGTCGGGCTAATAGATAATTTTGCTCAATATATCAGACAGTGACGTGTATGCTTTAAATAAAGAAATGCACATGTATGTAGTACATATGTAACATAGGTGTTGAGCGACCAAGCCAAAACAATAAAAAACTACATAAACAAATATTAGAATACCTTGCAAATTTATAATTACTGTAGCTAGCAATTTGTCAGGAATGGCAATTACATATACAAAATATATAGATTTTCTTTATAGACACACATGCGTTTACTCTAGGGGCGACTGCATGGAGCTGTGGAAGGAGCTAGAGACGTAAGATGCAAGCGATAAACAAAGAAAACTCACGGGAAATCTTCGGAAACGCAATTGAGCAGCAAAAATGAGCCAAATACCAAGAAAAACAAATGATGAGGCATATAATTTACGCTCTTTATAGCGCTAGGTAGCCAAAAAAAAAAAAACAAGTTTTAATTATAAAACAAAAAGTAAAATGCTCAATAATGACGCAGTAGTAAATAGGAGCATACCAAATGTGCCATCTTCTCGTACTTCAGCATTAAACGGCACACACACACATGCAACATTATGTCTTTAAAACTAAACATGTACGTTTAATAAATTAACAAGTTTTTCCCAATGGAAAAGTGCTCTTACCGTATTCACCAAATGTGTTTGTATTTCCAAACTTTTAATGCTGTTGAGAGCTTCTACGAAACGCCTCATTTGGCTACTACGCGCTGATAAGTAGATTGTATTAAGTAGTGAAAATTTCACCTTGCCCGCATTGGGAAACTTTTCGCGTAACTCCTCGCCAAGCTCCACGAGCATGCCATGTGCCATGTCAAACCCCAATTCAAGGCTATCCTCAAGCGCTGTGAGAGGTGCCTGGGGCTCGTCGGGCTCCATGTCCATATCCATTATTGTGTGGGGCAGCTGCGCTGGTGAGTTGCATGTAAGTCAAACGTCACTTGATTTGAATACTTATTCAATGTATTTTAAATTTAAATAAAGCGGATTTTATATTATTTTCTTTAATATGAGTAGATACTAGCACCAGCTGGGCGCTCTAAGTAAAATTCACAATTGGATCAATCGATGCACGATCGCTGCAATCGATGTATATTTTTATCGGCATTTGCACGAACGAACACGATTTAAAATCTTAATACATATCGATAAGATGAGTTGTACAAAATTGACTGTTGGACATATTGAAAATCGATTCGAAAAATTGGAGTCATCAAAAAAAAAAAAGCATATTAAAATGTATATTATAACGATCTGCTGTTCATACCAGTAAAAACATATTTAAGTATATTTTGATATTGTTTAATTCTTTTTTAGTTTACAAATTCAATTGACATAGTTTGTTTAAGTGTGTGTTACATGTCATAATCAACAAACTTATGTGCAAATATGCTGTGCATACATATCTTAGATACAAGTATTTTTTGTGTACTATATATATATATATATTAAGGAAACATGCACAATGTATAAGTGTTTATTCGATTTCTTTCTTGAGTTCAATCTACATGTCTAATTTTTGCTCTTGGGTAACTTATTTCATTTATCCAAGTTTGTGTTTTATAAGGTTACCCAAGGCAAAAATTAATTGATCGAGGCGTATAGATCATATTTTTCCAATTAGGGCTTTTTGGAAAACTATAGCTAAACGCAACGATTTTTTCAACAAATTCGATTTGCAATTTTTTCGGCATTTTACCCGATGCCGCTCAAAATTTCTATACATTCATCATTTATGCCAACTATGATAACAACAATTATGGTAAGCCCGTTAATGTTTTGTGTATGTTCACCTTCTGTGCTGCGGTTTAGTGATTAAGTGTTCTCTTAATCGGGGTTTCCGATTTTTAAAATATAGATTCTTGCTTTCTTTTTCATTGAAACACCCATTATACATAGTTGGAAACGCGTCTGTTTAACCGAAACTTCTGTGTAAAATCCTTCCTTTCATAATTTACATACTTGAAATTTAGCGCACGCATATAAATTTAGACTTTCGTTTCTAATCTGTGTAGTTCTTCGAAAAGGAAAAAGTCCGCGTGATTTTGCTTCCTACTCCTATTATTTCTTCTTATAACCTGGCAGCAGCTATGTCTTGAATTGTTTTTTGAGTAAGGATTATCTTGATAAACTGTAAGAAATAATAGGCATTGGGAAAATTATATTAATTTATTTTGTGTATCTTATGTTGTATTAAAATTCAATGAAATATTACAGTAAGCTGTTGCAATTAATACTATAGTAATAATTACACTTGGCACCGTTGTTTTAAAATTTAGTTTTGTTCAGCTTCTAGATTTTATCTACATACAATTTTCTACGCTTTTCAAATAACAAAATAATTAAAATAAAGAGTGTAAATAGAGAGAAGCAAACATAAAGCTCAAAATCACTACAAAATTTTATTGTAGTTAAAAGAAATTTACTTGTTTGCTGCTGCCGTGTTGTAAGTTATTCTTCTAGTTGGAGGCCGCAATGGCTATATTGGCGGCAGGTGCCCCAATAGCAGCCGGAGCTGTTTTGTTTAGAGCTATAATAAAGTTTCGGCGTGCATTGCGTCGACGCAATGGACGCGCACGCTTCGGTGATGGAGTTTTAGTGCTAGAGTCCGGCACAGGCTTTGGGCTTTGAGACTTATCACCTCCGGCTCCAAATTCAGCACCGGTTGAACTTGAGCTGGTTGCCCCAGCGGTTTTCTGATCTCGATTGCTGATCCGGCGGTTGCGGCGGCGGTTATTGTTCACACTGTTATTAGACTTAACAGCGGGCTTAAGAGTAATCTTGCTGGGATCAAAATAGCTATCCAGCAGTTCAACTAGCTCGTTCTTATCTTCACTTTTTAAATTATCTATGGTCATCATGGCTTCCTTAAGTCCTTCAATGCGCTTCTCATCCCAAATGGCATTCAAAGTAACCAGATCGAAAGCATGCTCGGCCAGCACAATGCGAAATTTTACAGCACGTACACGATGATACAATGTTGTCTTAAAATAGTTCAAGAATACTGGACGGAACGAGTTCTGGCGCTCCAAGTTTTCATTTTCAGTATCCAGCTCCTTGATATCACTAGCAATAGGCTTAGTAAACGGCTTAATAGCGTTGAATACATTGGTCAACATATCGGATGAGGCCAGCTCTACACTATTGTCTTGATTGCATAGCTGAAGAGCTAATTTGAATGCAAGCTTGGCTCGCACGCTGGCGCTGCCGTCAAACTGATCACGCTCCGAGCAACCATCATTTTTGTTTTGGTCTATTTTGCCATTATCGTTTCCGGCATCGGAGACACTTTCGTAGTTTTTGAGTTCCTCCTTCGGTCTAGATAAAATCTTTGAGAGCTTGCGGAGATTGTAGTTTTTTATATTGCCCATGCTGGACTTCGCCAAGTTCAAGGTATTAGCGAATGACTTGACAGTTTTGGTGAATCTGTCCAACAGGCTGTACTTCTTGAGCGACTCTAATATCATATAAGGTATAAACTTGCGCTCCTCGTGGTAAATAAGTATGATACCATCATTATTGGTAGTCTTTGATTGTAGTTTCTCAAGCCAGTCGAGAAAGTCTTTGAGAACAGCGATCTCAGATTTGGATTTGATAATCTACGGTAGGAATAAATGGCTATTGCTTGTGTACAATTTCTTAATGTATAACGCCAAACTTACCTTGTAGGTATGCATCGACTTGAGCATACGATAAAAACCAATCGAAATAACACGAACCTGATGACGTTGCCGTGCAGCAGGATTTAAATTCATATACGGCATAATATATTGCTCAAAATGATCGTTGGGTGTATAAGCGGCCAGCTGCACAATCTGTAATAAAATGGAGCGTAGTCATTTAACGTATTTATAAATAAACAGTTGGTAACCAACTCAGGCTTTTCCGCACGTTTATCAAAACAACCGAAATTAGCTAGGAGAAATTTAAACAACAAAAAAATGGGAAAACAATTTTTTGAAAATTATGTACTCTTATTATTTCTCTGGCGACCCAACTATAGCGACTAGATTGCCCAAATACAATAGGAAACACTTTAAAGACATGCCCCACACGAGAGAAAATATTTAGCTTGGTAAAGTGGAAATTACTAAAGCGATTTTTTTTTTAAATTATTTACTCTTATTATTCCTTTGGCGACCAAACTATAGCGACTAGAGTGGTCAAATTCAATAGGAAACCCTTTGAAGATATGACCAACACAAAAACATCGCCAAATCGCCGGAAAAGAGATTTTAGTTTTTTGGCCAATCGCAATACTTTTTTGCGGAAAAGTAAAAACCTTAAGGTTATGTTTAACAATAGGATTTTCCCCGAAAGGCTATTAACCTTCCCCATGGTGCCCCGTTCTCATGATTTTCTATGTACTGCTATGTTGTAACGGTCTGTATCTATGTTTGCGCGTGTGTGTGTATATAAATATGTGTACATACCTCATCGATTAAACGGCGTCCAGTGGTATCTATATCGACTCCAACCAGTATATAGTTGCCAGCAGGCAATTCTTCCTTGATGCTCACAGCAGCAGACGACTGATCGGCGGCAGCAATAGTAACACGGCTTTCTGTACTTTTGGCAACCATTTTGATATATGTATAGAAACTAAGGAAACAATAAAAACTAACGAATTAGTAAGCCGCAAATCACGATAAATAATATTAAATATTAGCGCGTTTTTTCCTAAATGCACGTGTTTTAAAATTCAGTACTTTTTGCAAAGAATTTTTTTTTTTTCGTACGAAACCGAATGAAATACGAACCGCACAGAACGAAAGTTAGGAAGTGAGTGGTAGAAGACTTTCATAAAGACGTTTCACACGCAAAGGGGGAAAAAATCTCAAGCGAACGACCGAATGTAGCGGCACTATTCCCGAAAAATACGCCATCTTGAACTTTCACATTACAGCACTGCACTTGTTTATCACCTTTACGATACCTACTAAACTTCTTTTAACACTTTTCTTTACCTTGGTTCGTAATTTTTTTTTTTCGATTCGAACGATTTTTTCGCTTTTTACGAACTTTTCCTTTATTTTTCAAAAGGTTAAAGCGTTTTTGCTTCCGTTCGACGAGCTCACTTACAGATAGAAACAATTCAAACGACAAATTAAAACGAAATGAGTTTTGTAAAGTTAGCATTGGGGTATATCCAAAATTTGAACGCATTTTTAAGAATTTATAGAAAGCAGGCTCTGACTTGTGCTATGTACGATTGGCCCGAACGACAAAATTAGTGGCAATTATTGTTTGGCCCACTGTGCGCGTTTAAAGCTCTACGACTTGTGCTTAGAATGTGTTCCAACTTTGTGTATGCTTTTATTGTCACAGCTTTTGCACTCGATTATAAGACAAAATTTACACTAAGCACTATATTATAATAGTTAAAAAATTTAAAATCCCGGTAAAAACTTGGTAAAATACATACAAACAGTTCGACGGCACAAATAAAGCGAATTAGTACAAAGCGCAACGACGCAGCCATTGATAAGACGTAGTGTTGCCAACCAAACTGCAGTTTTAAAGTTGTCGCTAGCAGTGACGAGTTTTTGACTTTTATTTACCTTAGACATCAAAAATGCTGCGGAATAATTACATTAGTAACCCGCATACATGGTTAACCGAAAATATAAAAATTAAGAAACGCGCGCTTTAAAAAAACAATGCAAGGTTAGTCACTGTTGCCAGCTAGTTTTTAGTAAGGTTGCCACACTAATTCAAGACATGACTGTTGCTTTACAGCCTGAGTCATCCTGTGCGTGCCAAAAGTAAAACAAAAGTCAGCTGCTTACCGTCGTTTCTGCTAAGTTGGCTTAATTAATTTAAATTCCATACTCTTCGAATTAAAATTCTGAAATACTAAGACACGTGCGCTTTAAAAAACAAAGGTTAGTCACCGTTGCCAGCTAGTTTTTATTAATTATTTTATCAATTCAAGACATGAAATGTTGCTTTACAGCCTGAGTCATCCTGTGCATACCAAGAGCAAAACAGAAGTCAGCTGTTTACCGTCGTTTTTGCTAAGTTGTCTGAATTAAAATGCTGAAATACTTAAATTAAATTGCAAAACAAAAATTGCAAGCAAGCTTTCACAAAATTATGTTGCATGATCAACTCGTGCTACACTGCATACACAAAGGTAAGCGCTTATTAAGTTATAAACATACATTTCCACCTAACAAAACTTTGTCATTCAAATCATAAGTAGATAAACAACACTAGCACTCGGTCGCGATAAGAGCGCAAATCAAGGCAGCCAAACTGAACAATACACCTACATAAGAGCGGAGCACAAAGTATAAAATGCTGTCTTACATCAAGCGAAAACTCTCCGAATCGGATGGCGGCAGCAGCGCCCCTAGCAGCAGCACCAGCGGCAGCAGCACGAACATAAATGCGAGCGGCAACAACATAGTCAAAAAAACAGAAGAGCTTTTGCGCAAAACAAGTCAAATGTCTTTGGATAATGAAGCAATTGCCATTGGCGAGGATGCACTGCTCCATGAGCTGGGCTATCGGAATGCCAACGATCTGCAGGAGACGATTTACGGCAAGTTTAAATTTAAAATAAATTGCCAAATTATGTAATTTATATTTGTTTGATTGCTTTTGCGTATTACAGACCTCTTGCGTAGTATTCGCGATCCGGAAAAACCGTGTACTCTAGAGGACTTGAATGTTATTTATGAAGATGGCATATTCGTAATGCCACCCACCCGTTCAAATGTGTCTGTAGTAAGTGAAACCCACCCATGCTAGTTTTCATGTTAAATGATACGAAATTAGCCTAGCAACCTTCGCCAACATCTTGTACATTCTAAAAAAAATAGTTCCAATTTATTCATAAAAGGTTTGTGGACTCGTCTTGATGTCCGCTAAGTCTTTAGTTCGCGAGTCGCACATTCTGTAAGAGCAAAGCCAAAGGTTGCTGAGACTATAATATCCAAAACATTATTGTAAGCAATTGCAATTGATTAATAATTACTTTTTGAATACAGGTGCGTATTGAATTCAACCCCACGGTGCCGCATTGCTCATTGGCCACTTTAATTGGTCTCTGCATACGCGTCAAAGTTGAACGCGGCTTGCCCCATAACATAAAGCTTGACATTTATATCAAGAAAGGTGCACATCAAACCGAGGAGGAAAGTATGTTAATTCTTAAGAACTTAACATTTCCTACAATCTACTTAATGCAATACATTACAGTAAATAAGCAAATCAATGACAAAGAAAGAATTGCCGCGGCCATGGAGAATCCTAATTTGCGTGAGCTAGTTGAAAATTGCATAAAGGATGAGGAATAAATACGCAGTCCACATATTCTGTATATATGTTTAATATAAGTCTATTATAAGTCATGAAAAGCGCATAGTTTTATACGGTTAAATATTTGTATCTAATATTGGAACTAGGAACCCACATTGTTAATTATAGAAAGCATTGGTGATGACAAAGTACATGCTATCATACGACATACCTAATTATCAACAAAACTGCACCATGAAAATCAATGGTTTATTTTGCTATCTTATTGCTGATAAGCTGATATAGTAGCAATAGGCCATAATGTCTTTTATATTTCGCGTAATGGCGTCGAAAGATTGTATATTCTTAATGAGCTAACGCTAGTCATAAACGAAAGTCGTGCGCAGAACTTGCTCATCGTAAATTTCTGAATGAAAGGCAGCCATATTGACAAATTGGAAAATATACCTATCGCAAATTTTATAAAATGCAAAGATCCAAAACTGATTGTGGGCTGCAAAGATAGTATAAGAATACCGACTGGAATAGACTGTCATCTTTGGGCATATAAAGTGTGACATGCGGAGAGAGAAGTTGTAGTTGTCAAACAAAGAACCAAAGCTGTGCAAGTTTTAACTATTTCTTCTTCTTCTTAAATGGCCATAACAACCCGTTACCGGTTACGGCCTGATGTAAATACTTTTTTTTTATTGGAATTGTGGTTTTACGTGGTGGGTCCCAAACCCAACGCACAACTATTTTAAGTCTGGGGTGGCTCTACTGGTCTCGAAAGAACTTAGTGTTATTGTTAGTCGTCTCATACGACAAGCTTTGACCTGCTGAGCTGGTATTCTCTAACCCGCTCACCATACGGGGGAGTTTTAACTATTAACTGATTCAAAATTTTTACTGAGTGTCTTCTAGAAGATTATTTACGAATTTAGGATTTTTTTCAAAAGTGATTTATTGGCAATTTTGTCCTTATGTGTATTATTGTTGAAGAATATCGGGTTTTATGGGAATAATTCCTAAAAAAAACCGAAGTTTTCGCAAAAAACTACCCTCGTGCTAAGGCCGTAAAATCACGCCAAAGCGGAGCAATGTTAAGCCTATATTGGTGCTTTTCTTTGATTATGAAGGTGAATATTTTCCAAGAGGTCAGACAATCAACAAAGTATTTTAACTTGAAATTTGGTAAAAATTTCGTGATACAGATGCACTTTCGTGCAAGCAACTCCTATCGTTTTCATCATAATAATGAGCCATACAAGATAAAATATTTTCTCTAGCCTATGTACTTTCCCGCCGTACTATAGACACCAGCTACTCGACCCGGAACGCGTCAATAATTGTTAATTATGGTACATGAATAAAAAGGATATTTTTCAATCCCAACCTTTTGTGGAAGCCTTCTTGTGGTGCCTCTTAGTTAGCTGAGGGTATGCACCCGGAATGCCCGGACATTTAATTGTGGTTGTGCCTCTAGTAGAGATGAGCAATATATAGGTACCTGTAAATTGTCACGAGTATATAAAAGTAACTAGTCACACCTGTGACCAAACAATTTATACTCGTTTTTTTTATATAATCGACACAAATAAATGTGTCACAGTCGTGTACTCTAATACTTGTTGAAAATTTGAGTAAGTATTTACTTCCAACTTTGACAAATACTTTTTAGGTATTTAATATAAATTAATATTGGTACCACTGTGGGGGGCAATATTACGCGCACATTATATTTTTGAAAACAACGTTGCGAAATTTGGAGATTGTTTTATGTGGTGGATGACACATATGCAACATGCAAAATGTGCAAGGGCCAGTTTTCTTATAAAACATCGACAAGCAACTTGTCAAAGCACCCAACATGTGCACTTCCAAAAAAAGTAAGACCTTAGCTCATACTAATATATGCTAATATATTTTATTATACCCTGTACACACAAAGTGCAAAAGAGTGTTATAGATTTGTGCAATGTATGTAACAGGCAGAAGGAGGCGTGGCAGACCATACGTTCTATGGGAAAAAATAATCTGGGGCAATAGTCGAGTCGATATAGCAATCTCCGTCTGCCCGTCCGTCCGTGTTGTCCAACCGTTCTCGGAGACTACAAGAGTTAGACCAAAAATATTTTTACCAAAAGATGCGAATTTTTTCTAGGTTTGTCGATATCTCACCCCCTTCCCCCGTGACATATTTTTTACAGAAATATTATTATTTAAGCTAGAGCCACCAAATTTGGTACGTAGACTCATGTTAGGGCTTATAAAACAAACTATGTTGACCTTAGTAGTACAGCGACTTTAATAGTGCTTATACTATATTCAACGCTTCAATACAAAAATTTGCGAAGAAATTAGATTTTCATGTGAAAAAAGGATACAGGGTACTCCACTGTCGTGCACCGTCCTGACTGTCTGCATACAATTTTTTTAGGTTAGGTTTTTATATGCTGGTGTACTTGCGGCAACTTCATTGAATGATATACCTGGTAACTTCCAGAGTAACTCGTTTGATGGCATTGCAATCGCAACTTTATGCGTTTGCGCTTGCCTGAGCTTCAAAGTGCATTTTGCATAGTCTTTCTGCTCCAATTTGCACTTGCAGTTTTCATTTGTTAAATTGTTGTCGTTGGCGACATATGTACATGCCTATATATGTTAAGCTTGTTTTTTTTACTTGGCTACAGTTGCCACAGATTTGTTCTAAGCTGGCATGTATATACATACATATATATGTATATATACATATTTATTTAGAATAAGCCGTTTTTTACAATATTTGCCACTCGCTTTAAGCAATAAATGCAATTTAATGCTAGTTGGTGAATTCAATTTCGCTTCGCCGATGCAGAATGAAAGGACAATGCACACAGTTAAAAGAAAAGTTCGCACAATTTTCCTTAGACAAGCAAGTGCCGGGTAGAGCAATTAAAGCAAGCTGCTGCTGCGGCTGCTTGGACTTTACAGTGACGCTTTGCAATTGTAACGCATCTAATATAACCTTGGCAGGGTAGAGAAAAATAAATCGGATAAGTCGGAAAATAAATGTAATAATGCGCAAACGACGAGAAACTGTTAAAAGAAAAACCAAAGGCAGACGCTGGAAAAAGAGCATATTACGAATATTACGCTAATTGGCGTTGCAATCAAAGTGGCGGCGACCTTTGGACCCCAAGACTTGAATGCCTCAACACGTGCCTGCACGATGTTAGCCCTAGACGTTTGAAAAGCGCAAAAGGGCAGAATATGTCAGGGGTCTTAGCAAGTGACAAATATTTTCATATTTACCTTCAATTTTTGCCAAGTGACCTTTGGAACTGTCAGTCTTGCAGGTCATTAGTTTTGCCAGATGACAGCTCATTGTCTTTGGGGACTAACTTATTTTTATTATACTCTTCAGACATCAATTGATTACAAGGGGTATATTAGCTTTTTGGGTATTCCTATAAGAAGCATTAAACTATTTGCGAGACGCTAAATCGTTATTTCGTACGATTACCAGAACTACCAGAACCAAGAATACTGGAGTTATGGGTAAAAAAGTAAATTTTGCCCCCATAATAGCCAACTTCCTAATAGGAAAGCTGGTCAATTGGAACTTCCCAATAAGAGAATGTCTACAGTCATATCGTTCTTATGAAAAGAGATATAAAAGTGGATAGTTCTGTTCCCATTTTACCGTATTTAGTGTTTATAAAGAAAAAGGGTACAGGGTATTCCACTGTTGGGCACCATCATCTGTATCAAATTTTTTTATTTATTGTTAAGGTGAGCGTTTAATCTCCAGATAATCATCAACGAACCCCCCCACAGGCAGTTTTTGTTAGTTGATCGGAGCCCAAGGGATGGCTGTATTAATTTTACAGTCCTGTCGTGTACTTCCGTAGTATGGAAGAGTTTCACCCGTTAAAAGTTATTGTCAAACATGCTAAAGTATCTACAGAAACATCTTCATAAGAAAGTATGTGTCAAGTAGTAGTTCTGACAAGGCGATCCCCTCTACTGCAATCTCTTCAATTTTGTTATGGAGAGTATGTGGCAAAAGGCTATTGAGCTGTAAGTGTGTCCAGTTGCTTACATACGCTGATGATATCGATATCATTGGTCGTACTAAGCGAGCAATTTTTTTTTATTGGAGATTGTTAAATTTAAATTCTATTCATTTGATCCATTTACTTCTTTAATATTATAACCCTAATAGGATACTATGTTTACAATATTAATTAATATTTACCGTATTAAGAAAAAATATCAATCGATGAAAAATTAAGCTAAACGGTGAAAACTCAACCGTTGCACCGTTCACGCTGCGGAGAGACACGTGCCCCCCATTATCACTAAAGGGGAATATTATTCCAATTAAACCGCGCATTCCCACCTTGGAATCCAACTCGACGCCAAATTTACCTGGGGTCATCACATATCGAAGACCACGACGAGATATAGTACAATATTGGCAAAAATGGAATGGTTGCTATGCAATTAAAACAAGCTGTCAATAGAAAACAGTATTCTGTAATACAAATGTATCATACTAACAACTTGAAAGTATGACGTTCTGCAGCGTGTCCAACGGGACTGCAGAGTGTCCAAACTTTAAAAAACAAACCTGAACGAAAAATTGCTGACGCCTCCTGACATATACGGATTGCAGTGTCGAAATATGGAAAACAACTATGTAAGACCTTCAACATTTCAGTGATACCGAACTTAGCTTAGCTTTTGATTTGTCACTTTAACCAGTTTTCCAACCAGTATTGTAACCAGTCAACTGACAGCATACGCACACACTCGCACAGTTTGACTATGACATGGCGTTTATGTTGTTTCCACCATTTTTCCGGTTTTTTTGCCGCATTTGTCAAGGCTACGACGTGTCAGCCGGCATAATTAAAAATGGCTGCAGCATCACACACCTGCACAATAATTGCATTATTCATAAGACGCGTAACGGCAAGCGCAGCTGCCACGTCAATATGTGCTTGTGTTTTGTGCGTGCAAGATTGTGTGTTTGTCAGTCGGAGTGTTGGCGCTATTTTTGCACAACTCAATTTAATAATAATATTGTAAACAAGAAGAGAATCAACACCAATGACGGCAACAGAAACAGCAACAGGAACAACAACAATGCAAAAGGCACGAGTTCAAGAACTCAATTAAGCTGCTGCCTTGCCTCAAGTGTATGCCACACAAATTTCGTTGCATACTTTGCGGTGCAGAGCTTACATGCAAATTCATATTAAAACTGTGCTGACAACTTGCTGTGAGTTGTTGGCATTGCAAAAAGTTGTCAGTTTTGTTTATGCATGTGAGTGTGTGTGTAAGTTTGTTTGAATTAACTTGTTTACATTTGCACTGTACACAAATTCTGTTTGTGGTTGATATTTTTGTATTGAAAATAACGTAGCTTATAACATTTGGATTTATTTGGTAAGCGCTCAAAAGATATGGCTTAAAAACAGCGCATGAAAATACCAATGAGTGTTTCGGTAATATATAAATCAGAACACAACATTCTCAAAGCAAATGCTATTCGTAATTGTTTTCAATGAAACTTTAGCTAATTGTGCAATGCGCTTTATTATCTGCCAGTGTGCACATTGCTTCAATGAAGTTAACACATTGTGCATTGACTATTTGGCAACCATATTAAAGGATAATATTGCATGCCATGCATATTTTTCAGCTCAATTTAGCAGCAACAATTTATATTAACTGTATTGTGTATGCATGTCAAGCATACGCCATGTTGGCCCTTGAAAATTGCCAAATATGCACAAACTGCAATATAAATACACACAACATGCATATATTTATACATATTAATGTATATGTGTTCGTTTGAGCTCATGCACATGGCATATAAACCGATTTCAAGGCAAAAGCCACTTACAAACTAAAATAAGTTCGAAAAGTTGCATATCACTTGACAATGACGCACACAAAATGGCAACAACAGCTAACAAATAGTAGAATAATAGAGACCAGGCATTTTGCAAAAGAAATAGAGATACATAGTAACGACATAGTTATTATTGTGCAGAGTTCCCGAATAACAGTCAACACTTATTTTCAAGGCGGTCTGCTCGCTGAAAAACCAAACAAAAATGATTCAACTCGGTTTCGTTCTGAGCCGAACACATTTTCTCGCTGCGCTTGTGCCCTCGGTCTTGTGTTAATGGCTGAGCAAATATCCTGAGCGATAAGAAACAGCAAAAAATTGTTTTTCCTTGAGTATTGAAGTTTAGCAAACCGGGCTGCTTGTTTTTTACCAACACTCTATTCATTGTGTCCGGCAATAACAATTTTTTGCAGACACGCTGAAAATGTTGTCGGCTATTTGGGAACTCTGTTATTTTGCTTTATAGCTTTATAGATTTTACACCCTTAATGATAACATAAAGTTTTTCTTTGATTAAACTTGTCTGTTGGAAATCAATTGGATTGGAATGATTTGCATTTTCAGCAGAGACTCACAGCTTAGCAGATATTAGGCATTTGCACTCATGTAATCTTTTCAAAGGTACTTTAAACCGTGATCGGGTAATTTTTTAGTGCCGCAAACTCAATAAATGCGTTTGAAGGTTAGCCAAGTTGCGAATAAGGTGTAGGAAGCTAAGTGAACGCTCAAAATGGAAGAGGCAAATTTATAATATGCACAGACCGTGTCTCTACGGGGAAAGGGACAAAAAATATCAACTGCACCCCTATTATGCGCCATATAAGGGAAGTCTGCACGAAATCGCTTGGAAAATAAAAAATCGTCTGGGTAACGAATTGACAAACGCTGACGTAAAAATCACCACCTAAGGAGTATAATGCTTGTAACATGAATCTCTGCTTGTAATAAAACCCTCTACTCACAGCTGCATCTGATCATATACTTTTTCTTAACTGGCCATAACAATCCGTTATGGGGCTACGGCCTGATGTAAATACAATCCTTTATTGAAATTGTAGTTTTACATGGTGGGTCCCAAACCCTACGCACAACCCTTTTATGTCCTACTAATCTCGAAAGAATCCAGTGTCATTGTTAGTCGCCTCATACGACAAGCTTTGACCTGCTGATGTGGTATTCTCTAACCCGCTCACCACACGGGGGATCATATACTATCCTAAATATAAATTGATTAATTGATAAATTTGGTCAGATCAGCCAAAATACACACACGCTGTTGCCTTATAACACAGAGTTAGACAAGATATAAATCAGACTCCAATGTAGCAATAAGAAAATTATAATAAAAAAGAGTTCGGCCGACAGATAGTGTCAAATTAGTACACAAACAAAGTGTATATTCTACAATCCCCACATCCTAACTTGGTTTTTCTAGTAAATCCAATGCAGACAAATACATAATTTTCCTTAATCATTGTAACATATGTCACACGACGAACACCATACAACGCCCAACATGTTCGATGAACACTAGATATGCACGATCAGCGTGTGTGGTCGGGCAGAGTGGTGTGTACGAGTTGCGACGCTGAAGTTACCGGGCACGTTTTGCTAACGCCAACGATTTAATTACAACGCATTTGCTACAAACGTTAAACATTCCTATATTATAATTATAACCATATATAATACAACATATATTATCATTAAAATAGACATTAATACTAAATTCGCGATGTTTTATTGCAAACCATAAGACGCTCTTCCACAGCCTCAGTCCTGACAAACCAAACTCGGCCATGCCTCTGACAATATCAGAAGTGGCATACAGAGCGCAATAAGTAAAAGTACTAAAAAAAACAAAGTGAATTTAGTGTCAATATCGCAAGTATTTAAAAACACATTTGTTAATACGACGCTGTGACGTGAAGCAGAAAAACATTAGCAAAAACGAAAATCCTTCTGTGCATGTATTACAGTGACCTTGAAATTGCGAAATGACGGGAAAAAAATATCAAAGCAAAAACGACACAGAAAAAATGCCGACAGGCAGGTTTATCAACATCAGGCAATCGTGAACAATTGTTAAAAAGATTAAACGAGCATAGTAGTGGCGACGAATACGAAAGTTTGGAATCGGAAACCCAAGTTCTGAAAACAAAAATAAATGAACTCGAGAAAAGCATGCGGCAAATGCAAGAACGATCATTTCATCCCTCGTTAATTTCATCACCATTTCCAGAACATTCGAACAATCGCGACGCAATGTATTCGCGACACGGCAACGCGACGCCACAAGTAACGGTAAATTCTTTGTTGCCTACGACAACGGCTCGAACACCATCTTTTCAACACAACATTTCTCACCACGAACACAACATGAATCGCGTCATACAAGTTGTAACGACTCCGCAACAAGCTGTCAATACAGAAACGATCGTGCCTTACGAAAATGTAGCAACGTCTCAGCTGCATGGGCAACGTAACCTTGCGAATGTTGCAACGTCTCCGCAACATTCTCATATTTCGAATATTTTTGTGCCTAACGAAAATGTAGCTACGGTTCAGCTGCATGAGCAACAATATCGCAATCTTGCTACGTCTCAACAACACGTTGATGAAATAAATACGTCTTTACCTAACGAAAATGCAGTTACGGCTCAGCTGCAAGGCAAATACGGAAATGCTGCAACGTCTCAACAGTATTCAAATTATTTCACGACGATCTTGCCTAACGTAAATTTGGCTACGGCTCAGGGGCAGCAAAACACTTTTGAAAACGGTCAATACACGCAACAACAACAACAAAATGTGCCAACTTCAAATGTATACGCAACAAATGTCGAACATAAACGTAACATGTCGCAATGTGAATACGCTCCTAATTCCTTTGGACACGTTAAGGAAATTGTGGCACTACTACCAGAATTTAATCCTTCGTCTGACAAATCGTTAGATTCGCGGCAATACATAAAACGTGTCGAAACTCTACGCAATGCATATCACTGGGACGATCGAACGCTTATTTTTGGAGTGCAACAAAAGATGCAAGGTGCAGCACGATACTGGGTCGATTCACTAGAGGTAGTTCTCCAGAATTGGCAAGAATTTGAAACGAAATTTATGAACGATTTTCCATGCATTGAGAACGCGGCTGATTTTCACATAAGAATGTCAAAGACACGAAGATCATTTAACGAGTCCCCGCAGGACTATTTTTATAAAATGCTCGCAATTGGTAAAAAGGGTGAGTTGTTAGATTCAGCTATTTGTACACATATTATAAACGGTATAAATGACTACGACCTAAAAAGAAAAATATCAAATAACTAATTACGTAAGGTACAACGATTTGCTACGAGATATTTTAACTTATACGGCTCATAACGAAATCAAGCACGCTCCCCTTACTACGATAAAGAAAAACATTACCTCGTCTGTGCAGCGTTCAGACCAAGCAACAGTAACCGAGCGCCATATCGGCAATAAGGGTGAAAACTCTATTAAATGCTACAATTGTCAGAAAATAGGACACTTCTCGTCTAAATGTCCAGAGCCTCAACGCAAACCACGATGTGCGATTTGTAAGCGCACTACACACGATACCGAAAATTGGCCAAACAAAATAAAAACAAACACGGCAGTTAATA
This sequence comes from Chymomyza caudatula, assembly GCA_035041775.1. Lineage (NCBI taxonomy): Eukaryota > Metazoa > Arthropoda > Insecta > Diptera > Drosophilidae > Chymomyza > Chymomyza caudatula. The sequence continues at coordinate 245,129 of JAWNKW010000200.1, read as the reverse complement.
AGATCGACGAAAATACAGTTTCAGCCATGTGCACTACACACGATTCCAAAAATCAGCAAAATAAAATAGAAACAGACACGACAGTAAATAAAATTGATGAACACAAAATTGCTGATATATGCACAAATATTTTGGTTAACGGGAACGAAACCAAGGCGTTTGTTGATCCAGGCAGCACGCGAACGTTAATACGATCTACGTTTGCCGAACAGATAGGAGTAGCGCAAAGATGCGGTTTTGGCGGCGGAAAATTTTATTGCACAAGAAAACTGGTCTCGAAAATTGTTATTGACGGAAATATGTTTGAAGCCGACGCTTTAATAGTAGATGACGATTTACTCACAGAAAACGTTCTACTAGGCAAGGACGTGTTGTGCCGTGATGGTAACAGATTGATCATTCATGGTAACGAATGCTCAATTGAAAATATACGCAAAATATCCACAAACGATGCTCTGCATGTCGTAGAGACGGTCACCGATTGTTCAGCCATTGCTAAAGTTAAAGCCAACAAAGAGCTGATCATACATCGTGAAGGGACTAAGATGGCTCATGTCGGTGCTATGAGCCGCGCACCAGACTTGTCCGCAGAAAGGACACATGAAGAAATTATACGCGCTATAACAAACGAAGTCGACGATTAGCTTATGACGATGCAGCTGCAAGATCCGTCACTGGTGGAAATATTTAAGGTGCTAAAGGGTCATATTAATACTGGTCAAACGAAGCAGCTACAAAAAGACTACGTGATCAAAAATCATCGGTTATATCGTAAAGTAAATGGAGATATACGTTTTGTTGTGCCGAGAGCAGTACGTTGGCGTATAGTAAAATTATGTCACGATGACGCAGGTCATTTTGGCTTGGAGAAAACAATTGAACGAATTGAACAACGGTTTTGGTTTCCAAAAACACGCAAGTACGTAAAAGACTACATTTCATCATGCATCCAGTGTTGCTTCAATAAATCACACGGTGGGAAACCTGAAGGACGTTTACATTACAATGACCATGAGCCGATACCTTTTCGACAGATTCACGTAGACCACTTGGGTCCTTTTATACGCAGCAAACACGGAAACACACATATACTGGCCGTTTCCGACTCATTCAGCAAATTTTTAATAGTAAAGCCTGTGAAAAGTACAAAAACGCTACCAGTCATCAACGTATTAAATGAAATATCGAGCTATTTTGGTTTGCCCAAGCGTATCGTATCCGATCGCGGAACCGCGTTCACCTCAAAACAATTCGAAGAATTCTGCCAACATAATCAGATAAAACATATCAAGAATGCAGTAAGAACACCTCGCGCTAATGGCCAAGTGGAACGCGCTAATCAGATGATTTTGAATTTTATACGTACTGAAGGCAACGCACCAAATAATTGGGACCAAAATCTTCATAATGTGCAGTGGACAATCAACTCGCAGCGAAACGAAACCTCAGGGTTTAGTCCAAACGATCTTGTATTTGATTTCAAACTTATCGACGTTACTCAAAACCAGCTAACAGCTGCCATACACGATGACGTGGATACCGATGCCAAATCCGAACATATCAACGAGAGACGAAATCACGCAGTGCTTAACATCGCAGCCGAACGAGCCAAATGGAAGAAGCGGTTTGATAACAAACACACTAACCCCGTTTTATATTCCTCAGGTGATCTTGTAGTGGTGCAAAATGAACCAACGTCAACAAGCGAGTCTCGAAAGTTGGAGCCACGCTACCGCGGACCATACCAAGTTACGAAGGTCCTTGGTAATGACCGCTATGTAATCGAAGACATTCCAGGTGTTCAGATCACCTCACGTAAATATTGTTCTGTTTACTCGTCTGACAAAATGAAGCCATGGTGTTACGCTACTCCCGAGCTGGATGTGGAATCCGATGACGAAGACAGCCGAATCGGGGACGATTCTACGTCAGGATTGGCCGAGCTGTCACACGACGAACACCATACAACGCCCAACATGTTCGATGAACACTAGATATGCACGATCAGCGTGTGTGGTCGGGCAGAGTGGTGTGTACGAGTTGCGACGCTGAAGTTACCGGGCACGTTTTGCTAACGCCAACGATTTAATTACAACGCATTTGCTACAAACGTTAAACATTCCTATATTATAATTATAACCATATATAATACAACATATATTATCATTAAAATAGACATTAATACTAAATTCGCGATGTTTTATTGCAAACCATAAGACGCTCTTCCACAGCCTCAGTCCTGACAAACCAAACTCGGCCATGCCTCTGACACATACTACACGTAACTTAGAAAATGGTTAATATTAGAGCCAGAGGCATTGAATTAATTATAATATTATTTTAATTTTATCTATACTAATATTATAAATTCGAAAGTAGCTCTGTCTGTCTGTTTGTTCCCTTTTCACGCCTGAACCAATTGTTTTGCATTTTGGTGTAGAGATGCATAGGATCTTGGCATGGGCATGGGCGGTCATGGGCTCAATAAGGTAACTGTACTACGGGGGAGGGGGATGGTTTGGAAAAAGATCAACATTGTTTGGTTTATAAGCCTAACGTACCACATTTGGTTAACATAAATGTTAACTTTAACATTTCTGTAAAAAGTGTAATTCTGTTGCAGTTCATAGGAGAGGGGCCTAAAATAGGAATATTATGGGCTATATTTACTAAAATTCTTATCCGATATGAATGATATTTACAATACACATGCATAGTAAGAGAGAAACTGGCACTGCATAGGGAAAATGGGCATCGTCTCCGCGAACGGTGCGACAACACGGACAGACAGACAGACGGACATGTCTATATTGACTCGACTATTGCTCCTGTCCATTTTTGCCCTTGGAACATATGGTCTGCCACGCCTCCTTCTGCCTGTTACATACATTGCAATAATCTATAATACCCTTTTACACTTTGTGTACAAGGTATAAAAATAGGCTCCTTTTTGTGGCAATATCTTAACCCCTTCCCCCGTTACAGAATTTCATGGTTTATACCAACACAATAAAAGCCGTCGAATTGAAACTGGAATAGCTGTGCAAATTGTTACTGTGCGTGTGTGGTGTGAAAATTATCAAAAATAAAGTCATTTTGGTGGACAAAAAAGCGTAAAACTACATAAAATGACTCTAAATCTCAAAGCCTACTTTTATTTTTCCAAAAACTGTGCACATAGTCTGGCAACACATACCAAAATGAACGAGAATGGGAACGGGAAGTGGAAGATCAAGAGGAATAGGTAGAGGATTTATTAAAGGATGAAGATGAGAAAGGGGATATAAAGATATTGATACAAATATCCGCAGATTGAGAGAGAGAGAGGAAAATAAACGAGAAGGATGACGGAAAGGGGAAGAAGAATTTGATCTACCTCGAACGGGGCACGGGGGCTGGCAAGCGGAGCGAGCGAATGACAGTGCCACCTACTTTCGATAAAACTTAGGGTGAAATCGTGAATGCTTCCATCTATTTTGGGAAAAATGAAGTTTGCTTATACTAATATTATAAATTCCAAAGTAACTCTGTCTGTCTGTGTGCCTGTGCGTGAGTGTGTGTATGTGTGTCTGTATGTTTGTGTAATAAAAAATAGGCTCCTTTTCTGTATGTGGCCAATGTTTGGATAAACGGCTAAGAGTTAAGTTTTAATAGAAAAAATGCGTAATAATATAAAAATGGTATAAGATCTCAGTTTATTTTTGTAAGATGTTCACAGAGTGGGGAAACGCCTATTAATAGGAACGGGAAGGGTAACCGGTAGGGAAATAGGTTGAAGATGAAGAGGCATAGTTAGAGGAATATGATAAAGAAAAAGCAAAACAGAAATAGACAGTGGAAAACGAGCAGGAAGAGGAGGAAAAAATGGAAAAGGACCAGGAAGAAGAAGAAGAAAAATAAGAACAGAAAGTAGAAAAGGAACAGGAAGAAGAGGAAGTGGAAGAGGTAGAGGCAATAGGTAATGTTAATAGTAATAGAAATAGGAAGAGGAAGGGGAAGAAGAAAATGAGGAAGGCAAACGGGAACGGGAAACAGAAGTGAGGAGCACGCTGGTTGGCGAGCGAAGCGAGCAGGGGGCGGAGCCCCCTAGTAATAAATATATGTACACACAAAAAGCATAAGTGGGCCTAAGGGAACTTTAACATGACAGCAACATTACCATAAGTATTTTACCTCCCAAATCGTTGGAAAATCCCTTAGATAGTGTTAAATTAATGAGATCTTTTTTACCCAAAGAACGCTATAAAAAAACCGAACCCAAGAATTCTTTAACAATTTCTAATTACTTCCTAAAGGGTTATTGAATTGAAGTTAAAATAATTTGAATGGGTTAGAACCGAAAGCGTTAACTTAAACTTAAAATGACGAAATATGCAAAAAAAAAATAATATTCAAGAAGAAAGTATTATCATTGCAGCTTCGCCTGATCCCATCTGTTTGGGCGGAAGAAAAACCATAATTTTATAAAATACTGTATCCCAACAAATTTATTAACAAGAACGCCATATTAAAAAGCATAGCTTAACACAAAGCAGTCAAAAAACAAAAATAATTTCTTAATCTTAACAAATACATAAACATACTTCCCATATTACGCTCACAATTAAGTTGGTAATCCGTTTACTTTTGTTGCAACAAACCCAATCATCCCTTTAAAAACAACCAAACTCTGGTAGATAAAGTTTCGTAAAATTTCAGCAACAAACTGAAAAACTGCTAGCCAATACACTAATACGTATGTATGTACATTGTATGTGATGTACAACCGCAGTATAGAGCTCTGACACAGTTTTGGTACTGGCACACATACACATTCCCAGAAAACTGCAGACAGACAAACTACTTTCACATTGTGGGCAATTTGTTGGATATTCATTGTAAGAACTAACCAGAAGTATATAAAAATCTAGAAAAAAAGTCAAAAACTAACACGCTGTATACCAACAACAAAATGCTATGTGGCACACAGAGATACTATATGGGTCTCTATAAAAAAACTTTCTAATGAGTCGGCATTACAATTTCAAATTTGTAGCGCAAATTATTATAAAAACTTTATGCTGAACAACATACTCAAACTTATGTAATGGCATACAAATGCCACGATAATTTTTGCCACAGACATGCACACTCTCACACACACATACATATTACGTATACACGTAGGTCTGACCTGGCTTACAGCAAGTTACAAGCCTTGGCAACGCATAGTTTTCCAGTTCCAGCCAACAAACAAGGTAGTCAACCAGGAACCAACATCGAAGGCAGCTCCTGACGTGCAGAGCCGGTAGAAGTTTGTTGTTTTTGTATGCATTATAATGCTAGTACTTATTTATGATGTTTTTATATAGTTTTGACAATTAATTATTAATTTTGAATTATTTTACAGGAGCGTTCGAGCACTTGAAACAAAAGTTGATGCCATGAAATTGAAAAATAAGTTTAGTGGGTTTCATTATATAGTTAGTAGGTTTATGGCATAAGCACAATATGCAAGCACTTTTAAATTGCTTTGAATTTGTATACTCTTCACATGTAGGGCCTGCATTATCAAATACCATTTGTTTTGGAGTTTGTAAACAGAAGCAGAATAATATCGGTTTCGATTCGATTTACCGATATTTATTTCGATTTACCAGCTATCCTGTTCCTATACAAACATTATGCCAAAAGAGAAATACAAAAGAAAGAAGTGGTAACAAGAGAAAGTTTGGATTATGGAGTGTTTTACTTTGTATTTTACGACCCATATTCCCTCTGTTATATGCATTTAAAATTTTGAAAATGTCTACTCCTTCAAAAGTTATTAATATAAATAATAACTAAAGTTAAAACAACAACCGGTTGTTTTGGTTAACGGTTACGGTCACGATTACGGATTGATTCACTGTTCAGAACATAGTGCAGAGTAATCAAAATTCAACTCAAAACCTGCATTTTCATATTATCTCTAAAAGTTACTTGAAACAATGAATTCCTATTTATACCCTGTACACAAAGTGTATGTAACAGGCAGAAGGTGGCGTGGTAGACCATATGTTCCGTGGGCAAATATAATCAGGAGCATTAGTAGAGTCGATGTAGCTATGTTCGTCTGTCTGTCCGTCTGTCTGTCCATGTTGTCGCACCGTACTCGGAGACTATAGGAGATAGAAACATAAGATTTGCACTAAAATATGCGCATTTTCCCTACGCAGGGGCAGACAGAATTTCGAGCTTACACCCACACTGTGAAAGCTTTCCAATTGGCACAGTTATGAACACTATTATTGTGCATAAGTTGTGTAAAAATCATCAAGATCGGATAGAAACTTTAAAAGATATAGGTAATAATGTGCCAATTTTAGACCCCTCCTCATATAAACTGCAACAGAATTTCACTTTTTACAGAAATGTTAAAGTTAACATTTATGTTAACCAAATGTAATACGTTATTCAACAATGTTGATCTTTTTCCTAATTACTCTCCCTCCCCCGTAGAAGAGTTACCGTTATTACGCACATACCCCTCAACGCGTCGATACAGAAATTACATTTTCATGGAAAAAATGGGTGCAGGGTATTCCACTGTCGGTCACCGTCCCGACTTGAATAAGTATGTTTATAATTTTGCACGCAATGCTTCTCTACTGGCGGCATAAAACCCCAAACGCAGAGACACAAAGTTTCTTTCAAAAGAAGTTATCTTTACATTATTACGGGAGTCATATGTGAGCAAATTATCTGCCTAGAATAGGATAATTAAAGAAATGATTTCTTTTAACCGTTTCACAGTACAATTGTTGTTATAGTAGAAGTGATAAAACTGATAAAACTTCTTAAAATACTTGCTTAAGGTTACAGTCTATTATTTTCTTAATTATATAGCAGGTATTAATACTAACTCAAAAATAACGATTTTTTGATGTTAAAAATGGTTAATAACGATTCGCAACTTATGTTTAATCACAATCGATATATTTTACGCCTATTAAAAGAAACGGGAAGGGTAAACGGAATGGGATCGGGAAGAGGATAAAGATGAAGAGGAAAAGGGAGAGGAATAAGATGAAGGTAAAGACAAAGACAAAGAGAAAGTGGAGAAACAGCAGAAAAAGGGAAAAAAATGGAAATGAAATATGAAGAGGAAAAAAAGACGAGGGGGAAAAGAAAGTAGAAAAGGAATATGCAGAGGAAGAAGACAAAGAAGAAGAACAGGAAAATGAAGAGGAAAAGGAAGAAGAAGAGAAAGGGAAATAGGACGAAGAAGAAGAGAATGATGAAATGGAAGAGAAAGGGGAAAAAAAAGAAGAGGACGAAACAGAAGAAGAACAAGAAGAGGAAGAAAGGAAACAGGAACGGAAAAAAGAATATGCGCTACCTCGAGAGGAGCACGAGGGTTGGCGAGCGAAGCGAGCAGGGAAAGGAGCCCCCTAGTTTTAACTAAACAACTTTCATTCTAAAGAGTATTTAAATTTGGTTAGTACGCATTAGTCTTTTGGTATTTTTAGTTATAAAAATTCACAAATTGAATGCAGAATGTTTTTGTCAGTTCAAAACTGAAATTTGTTGCAAATGGTGGTGGTGGTGGAAATTTAACAGCAATGGTGGAAGCGATGTAGAAATAAGGCGAAAAGTGAAATGGATGAAATAAAACAACGCACAGCAATTTTCACCTAATTCACTTTATTATTTCATGATTTAATTTATTTTCAACTGCGGTCAAAACGTTGTAATATGCAAAAAACTACACAAAAATCCTAAGCAGCAACAGCAAATGACGAAAAATTCAGTGGCTAAAGTAGATTAGAGCGACTCGCTCAGTGAGAGGCAGAACGCCATTTTGTTGGCTGAGCTGCAAAAAAAAAGTTGTTGCAATGGCCGCCACGGCTGTTTCTTTTTGTTAGTGTATTTGTGTTTCATATACTAAATAAGTTATAGTATTTTGCGTCCGAAATGCGTGTTTGAGTGGTGTTTTGAATATTTTAGTCGGTTGGTTTGAGTTTCGCCCGCATATTTGCCCCTGCCAGCCAAGTAAACGCCGCATGTTATGCAGTTTTGTGGCTTTTTACCAAATAAATAATTAAGTTAAAAATGCGCCAACTAAATCAGTGCGATTCACTTCATATGCAGCTTTTTGCTTCAACTCGTTGTTACTTTTACAGCGAATATAATTTAAATTTTTCTCATAACGTTATGAATTTAGATTAAACAATTTAGTAGCAAAGCAACTGAATAAAGCTACATGCTTCGTTTAACATATTCAGGTACGAAATTTTCATACATTTTCCACACACACAACAATTTGGGTTGCACTTAAACTACTTAATAGAACACAAAGGAAAGAATAGATAGTAGAAATAAGGCTCCAAATAAAGTGAGGATGTTTCAGGCAGAACATATTCTTGTTTCTGGAATCTATGATTCCAATAAGTTTGTTTAGAGTTTATCTTTGCATTTTAAATTTTGAAAACATCTTTTATCCCTTAAAAGCTATGATTTTTGCCGAAAAAAAGTTAGTTGAATCCACTGTGCTCCGTCATTAATGCAAAAATATCGGCTTCTAAATTTTTTTTATCATTCAATCATTCATGATTCTATACTTTACTATTTATTTTCGTATACATTTAATAATGGACTACATATTTTTAATCATCTTATTATTAACCTTATTAATTTAGAAAACCGCCCCCTAGCTATGACGAAGTCAGGGTCGCAATCAAGCGGCTCAAGAACAACAAAGCAGATGGCGCAGATGACCTGCAAAATATGTATGTATATGCAAAATATGGCTAGAAGAGAGCAAGCCCGATCATTGGGACCTTGGTGTCCTCTGCCCTGTTCACAAGAAGGGAGACCCCACGGTGGCCGCCAACTGCCGTGGTATGAGCCTTCTTACCATTGCATATAAGGCCCTATGGAGCATAATGTGTGAAAGGCTAAAGCCGTTTGCGAAAGAACTGATCGGACCTTATCAGTGTGGCTCTAGGCCTGGTAAGTCCACCATAGACCAGATATTCACAATACGCCAAATCCTGGAAAAGACCCACGAATAACAAGTCGACACCCACCATCTCTTTGTTGATTACGTTTGATAGCTCGTTGCCGAACTCTCTGATTTTGGCATCCCTGCAAAATTGGTAAGACTATGCAGAATGACGTTGAGCAACACGCGCAGCTCCGTTAAGGTTGGAAAGAGCTTCTCTCAGCCTTTTGATACCAAGCGAGGCTTCAGACAAGGCGATCTTTCAATCTCTTTAACTTTGTGATGGAGAGTGTGTTGCGTAAGGCCGAAGTAAATAGGAACGGGACTATGCTCTATAATAGTGTCTAGTTGCTTGCATACGCAGATGATATCGATATCATTGGACGTACAAAGCGAACAGTTACTGGAGCTTTTGCGGCTTTTGGAAGAGAATCTGCCAGGGTGTGTTTGGTTGTTAATGAGAGCTAGACAAAATATATGTTTTTTTCGAGTAGAGAGACACATCGGTTGGATTCTCCGATTGATGTTGAAAACTATACTTTTTATGTTGTCTAGGACTTCGTCTACCTTGGCACCACCGTCACGAAGAAAGACGATGTCAGCATGGAGATCAAGCGGGATCACTCTTGCCAATAAATGTTACTTTGGTCTCAGTAGGCAAATGAGTATTAAGGACCACTCCCGCCAGACGAAACTAACACTTTACAAGACGCTCACCCTTCCCGTTTTGCTGTATGGCGCTGAAGCATGGGCGATGACGCAATCTGATGAAAATGCCCTTGGGGTGCTTGTGCGGAAAGTACTCAATAATATTTTTGGCCCTCTACGCGTCTAATATTATAAATTTGAAAGTAACTCTGTCTGTTTGTGTGTGTGTATGTTTTCATGCCTAAGCCACTGAACCTATTGCTTTGAGTTTTGGTGTAGAGATACATAGGACCCTGGACTAAAAAATATGCTCTTTTTTATGGCAATATCTTCACCACTTCCACAGCCAAAAAAACGTAAAACTACATAAAATGAGAAAATCTCAAAGCCTACTTTTATTTTTTTCAAAACTATGCACAGAGTTTGGCAACACCTACTAAAACGGGAAGGAGAACGGAAATGGGAAGAAGAATTTGATCCACCTTGAATGAGGTACGGGGGTTGGCAATGAGAACGAGCAAAAAGCAGTGCCAACTTACTTTCGATACAAAAAAATTTCGGGTGAAATCATGAATGCTTTGATTTATTTTGGGCAAAACGAAGTTTACAGGGCTTGCTATAATCTATTTATATAAAAATCAATCCGAAATTCTGTATGTGGACGAGGTTTGGTTTAGACTTGCGTTTTATGACATAATGATTTAATTTATTTTATATTATGATTAATTTATTTATGACATAAAATCTCAGCCTACTTTTGTAAAATCTTCACAGAGTGAGGAAAAGCCTATTAATAGGAACGGAAGGGTAACCGGAAGTTGATCGGGAAGAGGATGAAGATGAAGAGGAATAAGATAAAGGTACAGACAATGACAAAGGGAAGGTGGAGAAGGTGCAGGAAGAGGAAGAAAAAGTGGAAAAGGAACAGGAAGAGGACGAAGAAGAAGAAGAGGAAAATGAAGAGAAAGAAGAAGAAGGAGAAGAAAAAGAGGACGAAGATGAAGAAGGTGAAAAGGACAAAGAAAAAGAGAAAGGAAAAGAGGCATGGGAAGGGGAAGAAAAATAAGAAAATGAAGAAGGGAAACGGAACGGGAAAAAGGATATGCTTTACCTCGAGAGGAGCACGGGGGTTGGCGAGCGAAGCGAGCAGGGGGCGGAGCACCCTAGTTTTTAGATGTATAGATTAGTAATCAAAAAAATTAAAATCAGATACGTTCAAAAAATTGAAGCTAGACTGGCCATTTTGTTCATAGTGCGCTGCCGCGATGAGCGGTTTACTCTAGTAGCATTACGCGGAAAATACAGCAAAACTGCGCGTGAAAACCACGCCAAGCGTCGATCGAGAGTTATCGCCGCGACCAAAAATGTCCATTACCTGAAAGTAAAAAAATTTGTATCCTTACCGCAGATTATATATGTATATATTTGAGAAGCGGCTACCTTTTACCTTTTACTTTTCAATTCGTAAATCGAAGCACGGCATTGAAACTCGAAGCCAAGAAAACAGCTGAAGAATTGAATTTTATTATATCACCCACATCTTAACACATTATCAAAACTATTTGAGTTGAAAAATTGCTATTATATCGAGTGAATGCACTTTATCTTTATGTTCATCACATTATTTAATCAATTATGAGCTCTAACAAAAGGTAATACCCAAATGTAAATGGGTTTCAATTGAAGTTTATTGAACATTTATTTCATTGCTAAAATGTGAAACATTTTGTGTTTCAGATAACGAAGTCTTAAATGGCCAACTTGAGTGCATTTGCCATTAGCTTGTTATCTGCAACAAGAAGAGCAGCAGCTACAGTAACAACAACAGCAAAGATGACGACAGACTGCGACACTTAAACAGCAATAAAGACAAGTCAAACGAGCGGCGACCTCAGAGCTCTGGGCCAATTTAATGAGAGCAGCAGGCAATGCGCATAAAGCATTCTGGACAAAAGTCAACTTAAAACTGCACACAGATACACACACACACAGATACACACACACAGATACACACACACACACACCGTTGCATATGTATGTATGTACATAAGCAAGAGACAAAGAGCTGGAAAACGAGCATGAATAATAAAATGCATCAAGACAAACACATACAGGTGCACAGCTACACACAGATACTTACATACATACACACACATATACATACAGATATGAAACGGCGACAGTAACAAAAGAGCTGCAAATTAAAAAGAGACAAGCAATTAAAATGGCTTACAACACAAACCCCAAACGACTCACATGCAACGATGCTAACAGCTGTAACTTTAATTGTTGTTCTTGACAATCTTGTAGTTGTTGCTGTTGCAGTTGCAGTTGCAGTTTCTGGTGCATAATTGCCAACAGGATTCGATGCACGCGACCACTTCCGCATGATGCCCTTTCCAAGACCCGCTCCAACTCACTTTCCTTTCTCCTAGCATTAAGCTCAGCCTTTCATAACGTGTAAAATAAATGCCAACCAAACCCAGCACAGGAATTAAGTGGACTACAAACAACAAAAGCCATATGACCTGCCTTTGCGTTAGAGATGAGCGCGAGCTTTGGGTTTACTTTTTCGAATGTAACTAAATCAGGGGTCGGCAAAAAGTTGCCACCGCGAACATTTTCGTATACATGCAGGCAATACATTGACAACTTTTCTCTGCTGACACACAAATACCATTGCAATGAATGAAATTCTGCCGACGTCTCTGCTGGTGCCGCCGACCCTTGAACTAAATACTTAATTTTCCTGAGAGGAGATCTTTTTGCTACCTGTCTTGAACAACCCGTTACCAGTTTACCCCTGATATATCTCAATTCATTGACAGTAAAAGCAGCTATAAGATAAGCTTCCCACAAAAACCACTTTTATTCATCCATCCATGCGACATTACTAACAGTTTGAATATTTATTGTGACGTCTCGAAATGTAAGCCCGTCTAACGCTCTTGCTCATAATATATCTTGTATAAATGGATATCCAATTATGGATAAATATTATTTATACAGTAGAAAACAAAGAAATCCGAAAATTGGATACAACAATGTAATACTTATTTATTGTTCTGTTTAATGAAATTCAAATTGTATTAAACCTTTCAGGCCCGTTGTTGCCTATAGGCAACATTGCCTTCCAATGTCGAAAAATCCGATAGGTAGATTTTTTTTCCCAATGATATTTATAGCCATATTCTGCAAAAGAGCTGGTTCATGTATATTACCAACTCATTGCCTCCAGTCTTGAACAGCTCAGCTGGTTGGTCATCTGCGCCAGCACCTTTGTTGTTCTTGAGTGGTTTGATAGCGACCCTGACTTCGTCGTAGATAGGCGGCGGTATATCAACGTCGTCATCTATGATGGAGGGTTTCGGGAAGTTAACTCCTGGAGCGGCAATATCCTTATCATCGCCCGATAGTAAGCCACAGAAGCGTTCCCTCCACAACCTCAGTGCACCCTGTGCAACCACTACCAGATTTTCCTCTGCATCTCTACAGAACGACGCTGCGGTACTTAATCCTTCGGCCAGGCGCTTAACTTTTTTGAGGAACTTCCTTACGTCATTCCTGCTCGTTAACGCAAGGAGTGGGATACATGCTTCCAGAGTCCCTCGGCGCTATCAGGTTCTGAGGGAGGTTGAGTGAGCTGCTCAGAGAGTTGAGCGGAAATGGCTTCGGCAGTCTGCTGTGCCCAACTTTTGCTGTGTGCTCGATCGCACGTTCTTCGCTATACTTAGCCGCATGCAAACCTTGGCTGCAACAAGGTAATGGTCAGAGTTGATGTTGACCCCTCTGAACGTACGAACATCAAGCACACTGGATGCATGCCTTCCAGCAATGACAACATGATCAATCTGATTGCGTGTAGTTTGATCAGGGTACAGCCATGTAGCCTTGTGGATATCGGATTGCTGAAATCTGGTATTACAGACTACCATGTTTCGCGCCGCGGCGAAGTCAATTAGCCTGAGACCATTGTTCGAGGTGTGAAGGCTGTATTGTCCGACAGTAGGACCAAACATGCGTTCTCATCCATTAGACTCGTCTAACACGATTTTAACATCATGGGCTGGGCAGCGGTCATATACAGACTCTAATCTATCATAGAACGCATCCTTGGTCGCATCGTCAATGTCCTCCGTCGCAAATAGCGACAGCCTTGGCCTTTTCGTTGCATCTCAGGGATGGTTAGTATATCTGCTTCGCACATCCTGAGAGCAGAAATTTCAGAAACTTTCACCATGTTCCAACAGAACCCAGGCACACCCATAAGGTTGCTTTCTATCATATTAAATCCAACTTGTCTGCATCTCAGAACGTAATATTTCAACGGGACAGATTATTTTATTTTGTCTCGTGCTTCTTGTAAGGTGTATTGAGAATGTGAATTATGTTATTTGTAGGGGAGAAAACCTCAAAAACCAAGCATCGTATCGGAATGGCCAAACACTTTCTAAAGCGCCCGGGTATGACCTACAATCTCCATTTGTTTATTTGACATTTTGTCCATTCAATTAAGAGCTAGTTATTGAAATGTTTTCGCTCAAAGTAAAAAATAGTTCATTTTTTATATCCTGTACACAAAGTGCAAAAGGGTATTATAGGACTATATGTTCAACGGGGAAAAATGGTGAGGAGTAATAGTCGAGTCGATTTAGACATGTCCGTCTTTCCGTTTGTCCGTGTTGTCGCAACTTTCTCGAAGATTATAAGAGCTAAAGCAAACATTTTTTTACCAAAAGATGCGCATATGAACGGAAAAATACGAGTTTGTCATACACCCGGCATACACCCACACTTTATAGTGATCCAATTGAAACTTGGAACAGTTATGCACACTGTTACTGTACATTGTATTGTAAAAATTATTAATATCGGATAGGAACTTTAGAAGATATATGTAATTATGTGTCAATTTTAGTCCCTCCTCCTACAAACTGCAACCGAATTTTCCTTACTATAGAATTGTTAAAGATAACGTACCAAATCTAGTACATTAGGGTTATAAACCAAACAACGTTGACCGTTTCCCGAATCATACATCGATACAAAAATTTGCACAGAAATTTGATTTTCATGGGAAAAATGGGTACAGGGTATCCCACTCTGCATACATTTTTTGATTAAGACAAAAAGTTTCCGGTTTAGCTTACTTATAATCACATAGATCAAGTTTTCATCGATAAGCGGCTACATATCATTAATCTTAATAAATGAGGAGATCTTCATTGGGGTGATTACCTCTAAGCTTAATAGGACTAATAATACGGTAGTTTTGTTCTTAAAGTACAACATAGAACCAACCAACAATAATGGCAAAAAGCTACAAAAAATCGCTACATCAGGGGAAAACCAAAATAGCGGCCAATGAAAATAACAGCGCATCATAAATTTGCAATGAATTCAATCTCAAAGTATTTATAAGACATGGGTAACAAATTTTTAATTTTTCATTCAAGTGCAACCGTAACGGAATTAACACGCAAGTATGTATATGCTTCGTAATCATTTAAAAAGTAGCTTTTTTGAAACATATCATTATTGAATTGTTCAGTAAAAATTCTGTACCGTAAGAGAAGCTTTGAGGTATTGTTTCTTAAAAGGTTTATCTCAATGAAAAGCAATATAGAAAAACTTAACTAGTTTATCTTTTCAGTATTTGACTTGAAATTTTTTTTTATAATTAATAAAAAAATTTATAGTTTAAAAATCATGCATAGCAGGACTGTTATCTTAGAAAACGTGTTCCCCCATTTATTTAGTTCACGCACCTTAATTATGGAATATATAAGCCCACATTTAAAAAATAAAACCCTGAAAGAAACTGTTCACTCATTGGAATTTTTACAATTGTTCACTCTTAGAGAATGTAGTCCATGTAACAAAAAATTTGTTCACTCTTACGAATGTTCACATAAACCAGCTCATATTATGAGCCATTTTGCAAACCCTGCTTTGAATCGCCTTTCAGCTTGGACTACGATAAAGATCACGCTCCACTGCCATCTCTATTGCACGCCAGACTGCTGATGCGTAAGTTGTCAGTTGTTGAATTGTTGTTGGTCGCACCACTAGAGCAGACCACCACGGCCCGCAGTCCCCGGGTTCAGCTTAAAATTATTTGCATTGTGCCAGGTAGGACAGTTGGCTGGACTGTTGTCGTTGCCGCTGTTGTTGTGAACATAATGGGCATACGCCGTGTAAGCAAGTCAGCACCATCAAGTGCTACTTCCGGTTGAAGCGTTGATGAGCGCCGTAACTTAACAACAGCAACAATAAGAATAGCAATTGTGTTAAACAATTGCATACAAGCATAATAAAAGCAAGAAGGAGCAGAGCTTAAAAATCGGCAGCAAAAAAGGCGGCTGCCATAATAAAATACATGCAATATGTATGACAAGGCTTATAGAGCGAGAGAAAGAATTCGAAGTAAGGGACGGATGTAGCAAGAGACAGTTACGGTAAAATACAATGTATACATTCTGTAAAGCGCCTTCCTATACGTGCACACACACACACACACACACACACACACACACACACACACACAGGCACAATCATAATAATGGCATACAATTTAAAAGAGCTGCAAATCGGAAGGAAAGGGAAATCTCAGTGCCCGCAATCTGTGCGCTTTCCACAGACTGCCACTTACTTAGCCGCTGCAAGTGTGGCAATTGGATGCATATATGAATTCCTCACACACACACACACACACACACGCACACACGCACATACTGAACAATACTCAAATGGGTCATAGAACCTGCAATCCGTGGTAGCATAAACGGTAAATGGCTAACAAATTGCTGTAACTAACCTAACATAACCTTTATTAATTTTGATATGATTTTGCTAACGCATTTGGGAAGCGTTGGAGATACGTCCCTTTTACAAAAACGGTCGACAACCAATGCGATTTAGGCATGTCCATCTGATTAAACTATGTTTTGAGTTAACTACCTATAATGATAATAGCTTTGTGAATAATACAGGCAATCGGTTCTGACGTCATGAACATGAAAGACAATTTCTTAAAGGTAAGAAAAATGTTGGTTTTGTGGCCTCCACGAAGATTTATTGGATCATTAAAAAAAGCTAGATCTAACGGGAAAAAAGCTAAATTGGCAACACTGAATTAGAGGCACAATGCCCAAAATTGTTTTTGCCTTTGATATTTTAAGTTAATCAAATATTACAAAAATAATCTTTTTAATATATAAAATCGTTATCCTATGGATGGATGTGTTTTGTCAACTCAGAATGGTGAACTACAATAAATTATAGTGTCCTATAAATACCAATTTTTACCAATATGAATATCCTCTATAAGTACCAATTAAAGAAGTTGAATTGGACAATTATTACTTCAAATTTGGTATGGCTCGAGGTCTATCTAAAACCCCTCTCGGTCTCTGGGTCGCAGCACCCGGTTGGAGTGCTGTTAATGCAACGTGCTAATAAAACAGGGTGTAGGGATAATTCTCCAATTAGCAAACACAGTTAAATATTCTATAAGATCTTTGGCATTAAAGAAGCATTACTTTTCGCATATTCCAGATTCTTTGTTTATTCATGCTCCAGATGGAAAAACAAAATTTGTTGTATATCCAAATGTATTTCATTAAGAATTAAAAATTTTTTAAATACAACGAACGAATGAAAATTTCATATAAAAAAATTCTAAAATTTTTCATTTTTTTACAATAATTATTCGGGCTTAGCGAAGCACACGGGGTCCCGCTAGTTATTATAGATTTATTTTATATTTGATTAATTGAAAATAACTTCAACGATAAGATATTTGGGCGTTATGAACGGTCTTAAGGCCATATACTATATTTGAGCGTTATGACCGTGAATAAAAACGGCTTAACGCCAAAAACGATATTGGGCGATAAAATAGTTTCAGTATTTCTTTCGCTTCAGTGAAAACGCGACATTCTAAATCACTTTCGCATTCTTTATATTTTGGGCTCAGCCAAAATATATTTAAATTTCGGGTAATTGCTTAAAAACTAAATATATTTGTATTTATGTGCATTGATTACTTGTTATCTCGACCCAACATTGATTTCTGAGCCAGCGTATAAACGGTAAATGCAAACTTCGAGAACTAAAAAATAAAATTAATAAGTAACACATGTATTTCATTTTTCTTTTTTAAAAGAACACTCACGGCAATATTTGTTTTCAAATTAATTGGAAACATCAGTGCTTTAAAGGTCATCGGTTGTTGTTGCACACTGTGCAAGAAGAAGAGTATAATTTTTTTGTATAGTTGATTCTCGTAGATCCAATTTGTATGCATTATATTGTCCGCCAGTTGGTCAACCTCTTGCTGAACGCAATCACAAAT
Organism: Chymomyza caudatula; assembly: GCA_035041775.1. Taxonomy (NCBI): domain Eukaryota; kingdom Metazoa; phylum Arthropoda; class Insecta; order Diptera; family Drosophilidae; genus Chymomyza; species Chymomyza caudatula. The sequence goes on along the minus strand of JAWNKW010000200.1, from coordinate 227,160 downwards.
ATAACACAAGGGAAAGGTTTGCAGTACAACCATGACCAGGTATGGAAAGTTGGCTAATATGCCCATGAAGTCGGCGAAAAATAGCAAATTCATAACAGCGATTCCCATGGCCGAGCCGCAGACCATAAACTGCAGAACCGTTGTTATTGATATAAGCGGGCGAATTAGCTGGCGATACCTGAGGAAATTTGCAGTCACGATCAAATCGACATTTTAGGATTGCTATGACACAATACTAACTTCACCAATGTCTGATAATTTAGCACGCATTTAATAAGCTGCTGATACCTTTGGGAAGCCTCCAACACTTCATCCAGTTCATCCACGCGTAACCGCAGCAGTTTTATGTGCTCACGCAGATTCGACACATAAATTGTGGGATAGGCGTCAATCAGCATGACGACCAGTACTCCATACTGCAAGATGATATAGTCATTGACCGTCTGCTGCAAAATAGTCTTTCGATCGGCGCCCAAATCATAGCCAATCCAGGGGTTATACAGTATTATCATAGGCTTGCCGCTGAATAATGCTATAAGCAGTTTCGAGAGCACGAATCCCTCATAAAAGCCAAAAAATGCTATGAATATCTTGTTTCCTACGGCAACTGCTTGGCGTATGCCTTGTTTTTGTCTTGGACTAATACAGTGTGCGTCCAAGCTGTCCAGCAGTTCATTTGCTTGGAGAAGTCGAGTATAGCGTATGGACAGAACAAACAGTCGTGGAATGCCGGATAATGCATTGAAAGAAAGCTGCAATACCGTTAAAAATTCACTTGTTGACAATTTGGCAGAAAATTTCAGTGCAAACAAATAACCCAATGGAGCATAGATCAAACCGAAACCTAGGGAAAAAATATTCCACATGCGATGCAATTGGCGATATTTTCCAGGTACTGCCATTATGCCTCCAAATAAAAAACCTTTCATTAAATAATGTGTGCTATCCGAAGACTTGGGAACGGTACCCTCTTTCTCCGTTTTAATGCGCTCAAACAACATTTCGGTAACTGCGGTAAAAATCGAGCTAAGACTTCGCTTAAATAGCATCAGCCTATGGGAAATTCGAATATAATGCACATATGCTGCGCATTAGCATTTTCCATTTAATTGCTTGTGGTTAATGTCTAATTAAAATTAAATTTGCTAAAGTAAAGTGCCGAAGCAATTCACATCAGAACTCCACTCTCTGCTCAAGGGTTCGTCACAGCGTTACCTCGTCATAAGCTCACATGAGGTCTACACTTTTAATGGTCCCTATAATCTGTAATTGGATTTAAATCACAAAATAAGTCAATGGCAGTACAATGCTGAACCGTTTGCATTTGATTTCATCCGTTTTGGGTGCTGAATAATATGAAGGTCCAAAAAAAATTCTTATATCAGACTCTCTTGGCCTTCAGCCTCCGAATGTATTGCGTTTGGCTTAAAATTTTACCATAAAACCCATTCAAGAAATACGTCCAGTTGATAGCTATAGCATGACTTTGCAACAGATTTACGTTAACACACACAGAAAAGAGGTAAAGGTAGAGGTAGAGAAAGAGGATGAGGATGAGGCAGAGGATAGGAACATATTGGTGCCAATATCCGCAGCTAGACTTAGTATGATGAAGAGAGAGAGACCAAGAGAAGACAGAGGATCGGGAAGGGGAATGGGAACGGGAAGAAGAATTTCATCTACCACGAGATTGGCTCGGGGGTTGGCGAGCGGAGAGAGTAGAAGGCAGAGCCACTAAAAAAACATAATTAAATCTATACTATACTCTAAGTATAGAATCATGCAAATTTATTTCCTTCATCAATACACAGCGGATCGCGCGGTTTTAGCTAGTAATAATTTAAAAACAAAAAATAAATTAAAAAGTGCAGAGCCTAGCATTAAACCTACAATCTTAAGTTTTGCGGGACGTAGATCAGCTGTTAAAGAGCGGGGTCAAGTAGCAAATGTACGCTAGTTCAATTCCCATGCTTTGCAGTTATTATACCCTGTACACAAAAAGTGTAAAATTTGGATATTATAGATTTGTTCAATGTACTATGTAACAGGCAGAAGGGGGCGTGGCAGACTATATGTTCCATGGGCAAAAAAGATCAGGAGCAATAGTCGAGACGATATGAACGTCGAGATATCAGACACCATAAAAGGTAGGCACAAAAATGTACCAAAAGATGAGCATTTAAGCCGAAATGATGAAGTTTGTCGAAGCATGTTGGTATATTGCCCCCTTACCCCGTGACAGATTTTGCGCATTGTATTGTGAAAATATTTTTGTTCAAACTTCTATAGTCTCCGAGAACTGTGCAACAACACGGACAGACAGACGGACATGTCTATATCGACTCGACTATTGCTCTTGATAATTTTTGTCCATGGAATATGGTCTCCCACGCCTCCTTCTGCCTGTTACATACATTGAACAAATCTATAGTACCCTTTTACACTTTGTATACAGGGGGTATAATAACTGCAAAGCATGGGAATTGAACTAGCGTACATTTGCTACTTGACCCCGCTCTTTAACAGCTGATCTACGTAATGCAAAACTTAAGATTGTAGGTTTAAGGTAGGTTTGTACAGGGTATAAACAATTTGGTTGCTGTTCATGCCAAACGGCATGTGTGGGCTTAGCTGCGCTCCGTGCTAAGCTTTGCCAAAAGCTCACAGCTGCGCTCAGGGTGGTGAAAAGTGCAGCGACGGAGCTTTCTACCGTTGGCAAAGCAAGCTGCGCTTGCGCTTAGTTAGTTAAAGTTCACATGTTAACTTAAGCACACGCGTGCACAACTTTTATATTTTTACACGTAACATTGTACATACATATACGATCACAATAAACGGTTACAAATACCCAACAACAACGAAGACAATTTATTGAAACGGTCACACGGACCAGCCATCACCCACATCAGGAAAAAAGAAGTAGGAAGAAGCCCCCCGCAAACATTTTGGTCCTTCGAGCCGGATCTGCTCAACCCCCACCACAAGCATCAGCGGACTCCTACGGTTTTTTATCCAAAAAAAAAAATCGACTCAAGTATGTATGTAGTGTTTTCCTTCTCGAGCAAGAGTGTACAAAGTGCAGTGTGTTAGTGCAAACTATTTTTCAACTAAACAAAAAAAAAAAACGAAATCGCACAAAATTAATTGTGCATTAATATAAAAAAGAATATTAAAACTCCAAACCTAGGTGCAAGCAGCAAAATTTTCAAGTGCATAGCTGAAAGTGTGTGTGTGAAAGTGATAACAAGACTAACGAGCTTCGGCTGGAAAGCTCGTTAACCTTTATGTGCACATATTTTTTTTTCCTTGTGCTATTATTTTTTGGCGCCAATATTATAAATTCCATTTTTTGGCAAGTTTCAAAGAAAATTGTATCCGAAACAAAAAGAAAACAAAAAAAAAAAGGGAGAAATATATGTATATCTTAAATCCCAGTACTCCAAGTTAAATACAAAAAATTATTTAAAAAAAAAAAAAAAAAAATATAAGTTCAAAGAATAAGCACATTCCAACCAAGAAAATTAAATACTGCGCCATATTGGTTTCCAGTGTAAAAGATCTCCATTTTTCGGGCGAGCATCTTTTCATCTCTTTCCGACGCGAACACACGAATCAGCGCACATTTTCCACTTATTTTGCTTGCACCAAAACTCCACATGCACACAATCCACACACGATCCACAATTATTGTCACATAATCCTACACTCTTGCACACATACATAAAATTACACATTTACAACATTATTTCCAAAAAAATAAACAAAACTTCCAACTGTGTTTCATTTTTAAATTTAAGTCGGTACATCGACTTGCACACAAAACCGCCAAATTAAGTTAAAAAAAAAAAAAGTATTAATTAATAAATAAAATTATTTAAACACATATATATATAAATTCACACAACGTATATATTTAAACACATATATATATATATATTCACACACACGTATATTTTTACACACAACATATATATATACAATATATATATTCGAATCTACCACTACTACTTCACTAAAAAATTGCTCGTGCTCGTTGCTGCTACAATCAAAGTTAGCCAAAAGTATTCTCCAGACGCATATTCCGCTACACCCGTTACTCCAACGCTTTTTCTAGGATTTATTAAGCAGTCGCAAGGCATACTATGCCCACTGGCAGTGACAGGGAAGGAAACCCCTCCTGTTCCGGTAGTGAGAAAAAGCTAGCTCCACCAGCACACTCATCTGTGCGCCGCACCTCCTCCGCTCCTCCAAAAGCAAGTACACAGAGCGCAACTCCAACGCCAGTAGCACGTCGTGAGCAGAAAACACCTGCTTCAGCTCATCGGCTAATAGTCCCATCCAAAGCAAAGTCAGCTTCCAAACCTTTAACTCCTACGCAAGTAGCCACTGGCAGCAAGGTTGCTACAAGAAGTCAGTCGCAAACTCAAAGAGCTACGAGCAACATGGCCCTCGCAAATTTCATTGCTTCCACGGATGACCTGATCCATTTTGAAGATCTCGGATAAGTTCAGCGTCTGCTGTAGACGAATCGCCCTACACGCTACAAGTTCGGCGCGATACCACAAAGACACTTTGGGAACAAGTAGCGCAGGAATATAAGACCTGTTCCCGAGCTTTAATTGCGCTGGACAGTGAAGAAGCCAGAAACGACCTTCAAGTCGTTCGGGTCAAATATGACCAATCGTACTCGGTGTACGAACGGTGCATAGCTATCCTGACCCAGCGCATTGAAATTTTGTCCGTTAGAAGCACCCAGTCCGCTCAGCAACAGCCACAAGCGCCTCCAATGAGTCACGGTATCTCCCTCCCTCCTTGCCACACAGAAGTTTTTTCCGGAGATTATCTGCGATGGCCAACATTCCGTGACTTGTTCACAGCTGTATACATTAATAATGCACGACTAACTCCAGTCGAAAAGTTATTTCATTTGCTCTCCAAAACAAAAGGTGAAGCAAACGCTATTGTGGCAAAATCCCCGCTTACCAACGATGGGTTTCAAGCGGCTTTTGGGATAATCTCAAGGATCGGTTCGAGAATAAAAGGTTACTGGTCAACAGTCAACTTAAGATTCTGCTCAACCTGAACTCAGTCGCTCATGAGTCAGGATCCGCAATCAAAGAGCTGCAAAGCACAGTCCAGAACTGTTTGTTGGCACTCGAGCACTCTCACATTTCAACTGAGAGTTGGGACTGCCTGCTTGTATTCCTGTGCTCTTCCAAACTCCCGAAACTTTCGCTGTCCTTATGGGAGCAGTCCCTTAAGGGCCAGTCGGACATACCCTCCTGGCTAGAGCTCAATGAATTTCTCATTGAGCGATACCGGACGCTTGAGGCAATCGATGACCTCAGGCCTTCAACTAGCGGGCTAGTCCATCCAAGACTCTCTCGGAGGGATCCAGCCCCCAGCAAACTAAATTCTTTTGAAGCGAGCATCAAAGTTAAGACGCCAGCCCCCAAGCAATCTTGCAAGTTATGTTCCAAGGAGAACCACCCTGTGCGTCTATGTCCACGCTTCCCCTCCAAATGTCCGTCAGCGAAAGAGAAGCGCATATTAAACACCAGAACTTATGTCTGAATTGCTTTGCGCGCACTCACATGCTGAAAGAGTGCACTAGTACTCACAGCTGTTACACGTGCAGAGGGCGCCACCACTCCCTTCTTCACAAGGGGCCACCAGCTCAAGTATCTTCTGAGTTTCACAACGTGCACCCCACACACGTGTTCCATCCTCAATCCACTCAAGTGGCCCCTATCCGAGATATACAGTCCACTCAAAATCCACCGCAAGCGAACGTGCAAAACTACTTTGCATCCAACTCGCAAGGTGTCCTTTTGGGAACAGCGCTCGTCAGCGTGTGCCACCTCGGGGCAAGTTTCACAGCCCGTGCACTAATAGATGCGGGCTCGGAAGGAACGTTCATCACGGAACGACTCCTCAACACCTTGAAACTGCCATCCCGGAACGTCCAAGCGCAAATCGTGGGACTCAACCAAGCGGTCGCAGCTCAATCCCGGAAAATCCATCCATCTCAAACTGGCACCCCTCGAAAAGCCAAGGCTTCAAGTTGAGGCATCGGCGTATGTATTGCCGAGCCTCTCAGGCAATCTGCCCTCCAACTCGATTCCACGTACAGCGCTGAAGGATCTGCCAGCAATCCATCTGGCGGATCCTAGTTTCCTGAAAAGTTCCCAAGTGGACATTCTCATCGGCGCAGATATCCTTCCCTCCATCCTACTCCAAGGCACACAGCACAACATATGTGGCTCATTGTTGGGACAAGAGACCATATTTGGGTGGATTCTAACAGGTCCAGTGCCGAGTAAGTCAACGTCGGCTATCTCGTCATTTTCGACCAAACTTTTCCTGAGTAAAGAACAGAAGCTCGACCAAATGCTCACAAAATTTTGGGAGGTGGAGGATATTCCACAAAAGTTTGCAAGAATCGATGATGTCGCTTGTGAACAAACTTTTGTTCAGACTACCAGGAGGGAGCGAGACGGACGTTATGTGGTTTCCCTGCCCTTCAAAACTCCCTCCTGAGCACATCGATTTAGGTTTGTCGCGTCCAATAGCGCTCAGCCAATTCCTAAAGAACGAAAATCGGCTGAAAAAGGATCCTCAATTAAAAGCAGAGTACGAGTCTGTTATCCAAGAGTACTTTGACATGGGTCACATGAAAAGGATCCTTCCAAAAATGAAGCAAATCATTTTTATTTGCCACATCACGCGGTAGTTAAGCCAGAGAGCACTACCACGAAAGTACGCGTGGTGTTCAACGCTTCCAGCAAATCACTGAATGGTTTGAGCTTGAACGACACGCTGCACGCAGGCCCCGTTCTGCAATCCGACCTCACGCTACAGATACTAAAGTGGCGACTTTTCCAATTCGTGTTTAACGCTGACATCACGAAGATGTATCGACAAATCCGTGTGGACCCTACCCACACTCCATTCCAGAGGATTTTATTCCGCAATGACTCAGGTGAACTGTGCGACTACGAGCTCACGACAGTCACCTTTGGAGTCAACTGTGCGCCATTCTTGGCATTAGCATTACGAGTGCTGCAGCAACTCGCAGCAGATGTACGATCTCGCCTTCCCATAGCCAGCGAGATTATCAGAGAATATATGTATGTCGATGACGTCCTAGCCGGTGCTCATTCCAAGCAGGATGCATTGACAGCCATCTCGCAACTCCGCGAGGCTCTCAGTTCAGCTGGCTTTCCGCTGAGGAAGTGGACCTCCAATCAGAAGGATGTCTTGGCGGGTATTCCTACAGACCACTTGCTGAACGCCGACTTTTTGGAAATCGAGGATGCTAGCGTGGCAAAAACTCTGGGAATCCGTTGGCAAGCGACACATGACACCTTCTATTTCGTCTCGTCTAATGTATCGAAAAAATCCTCCTACACCAAACGGGAAGTCCTGTCGCAGATTGCGAAGCTCTTCGATCCTGCAGGTTGGCTAGCTCCATTTATTGTCCGTGCAAAAGTTTTTATGCAAGAAATCTGGCTACGAGAGATCGGGTGGGATGATCCATTGCCCGCTGATCTCCTACACAAACAAATGGCACGATTTCCTACATGCCTATTCAGCACTGAATCAAGTCCGGGTTCCCAGATGGGTGCAATACACTCCACAGGCCGAGCTGCAAATCCATGCTTTCTGTGATGCATCTCAGCATGCTTATGGCGCGGCGATTTATATACGCGTTACTCACAGCAATCGTTGTGCCGTGCATCTCCTCGCAGCGAAGACTCGGGTCGCTCCGGTCAAGACATTGTCTATTCCACGACTTGAGCTCTGCGGTGCTGTGCTGTTGGCAGACATGTGCACCGCAATCCTTCCCCATCTTCCACTAGGTGTCTACGAATCATTTTACTGGACGGATTCGACCATTGTCCTGGCCTGGCTCGGGAAGCCACCGTGCAAATGGACTACATTCGTGGCCAACAGGGTGACTAAGATCACTGAAGCCACTAACCCCGACAGATGGTTCCATGTGCGGTCGGAATATAATCCAGCTGATTTGGCTAGCAGAGGAGTCTCTTCCTATGATTTGATCGATAACACGATCTATGGTGGCATGGACCCGAGTGGCTGAGGCTCCCTCAGGAACAATGGCCTACTCCGGAGAATCCGCCCATGGACACAGAGCTGGAGCAGCGGACACTCAAGAGCCATGCCGCGACAATATCGCGAGATGCTGATTTTCTCCTCTCTTATTCCGACCTCAGTAAGGCACTTCGTGTGACGGCATACGCCCTTCGATTCGTCGCACGATGCCATCGAAACCCAGTACCACCTACACTAAAACTGGAAACGGTGGAAATTGAGCACGCCCAAAGAGCACTTGTTATCCTAACACAACGTACCCACTTTCCCGAGGAGAGCAAGTGCTTGAAGACTAAACGGTCAATCTCCGCTAGCAGTCCGATCATTAGTCTGAATCCATTCATTGACGCAAAGGGTATTATAAGGGCATGCGGTCGTCTCAGTAGTTCGAAATCGCTACGCTACGACGAGCGACATCCGATCCTATTGCCGTACGCCTGTCCACTCTCGCGCCTTCTAGTCAACTACTTTACCCATCGTATATCACTTCACGGTGGCAACCAGTTGATGGTCCGCTTGCTAAGATGCAAGTATTGGATCCCCAAATTGAGGAACATGACCAAGTCCGTCATCAACTCCTGTAAGGTCTGCACTATCCATAAGAAGCGCTTGCAGTCGCAGCTGATGGGATGCCTCCCACCAGAGAGAACCTCCTTCTCTCGGCCCTTCACCTACACCGGCGTAGATTTTGCCGGCCCATTCGAGGTCAAGAACTACACGGGGCGAGCGTGCCTTATCACAAAAGGATACGTCTGCGTCTTCGTGTGCTTCACAACAAAAGCAATCCATCTCGAAGCCACGTCCGACCTCACGACTGCGAAATTCTTGGCAGCTTTCGCACGCTTCGTATCACGACGAGGATGCCCAATCCAGATTCAGTCTGATAACGGAAAGACTTTCGTGGGTGCCTCTACGATCCTGTTACCTGAATTCCTAGAAGCCACCAAGTCTTCAATCACCTCCACATATAGCCATATCAAAACCTGTCCTGGCGCTTCATACCTCCTAGCGCACCACACATGGGTGGTCTATGGGAAGCAGGAGTCAAAAGCTTCAAAACGCTTTTCTACAAATGCACCGCTTCCATAAAATACACATTCGAGGAACTGTCCACACTCCTAAGCAAAATCGAGGCCTGCTTAAACTCCAGGCCCATTTCCCCCATGTCTGAAGATCCAACAGACCTCCTAGCACTCACTCCTGGCCACTTTCTAATTGGCGGACCACTCCTATCCACCGCTGAACCTGAGATCAGCGAAAACGCTATGTCAATACTAAACCGCTGGAAGCGTTTAAAGGCTCTCAACCAGCAGTTCTGTGCCCGTTGGAAAACCGAATATCTGACGGAGTTACACAAGAGGACCAAATGGCAGGTAGCAAAAAATAACCTCCAGTGCGGGGACATGGTCGTCATCAAGGAGGACAATATGCCTGCGTGTGAGTGGCGCTTAGGTCGAGTCCATAAGGTTTATCCGGGAACCGAATGACAAGGTCCGCGTAGTTGACCTGATGACGTCGCGCGGTGTCATAAAACGGCCAGTAGCGAAGATTGTCCTACTTCCTACAAAACCGTTCGTTCCCTCTCCTTAAGCCATTTCCAAATCCATCTAGACTGAAGACATTGCTAACTATTTTTTATCTATCCACAGCTTTATATATCTTTGTCTAGATGGCTCCAACACGGCACAACACCGCAACCGTTGCTAACGGGACAAACTCCTTCCGGTGTCGAGTGTGCCGGGGGATACACGCCCTGAGGAAGTGCCGCACATTCTTGCGGCTTAACGCTGAGAAGCGTTTACGGGCAGTACTCGTAAACAAGTACTGCCCAAACTGCCTCGCACACCAGCACTCCAGGCAATCCTGCCGGAGTGGCGACCGGTGTCGCATATGCGGAGATGATCACCACACGCTCCTCCACCTGCGTGAGTCTCGACGTCGCCGCCCAAGGCCTCGCCCGGACACGCAGTCCCAATCACACCACGTGCGCCCGCGCTCAGAGGCCACACCTCACTCCACAGTGGTCACACCTGCCAATTCCGGTGAAAGCCTGTCGTCGCCATCGCTTGCGTCTCTCCTGATGCACCAGGGTACGCAAGTTCTCCCCACAGCGACAATCACCATTGATAATGGCTCCACGCGGTATGATACGAGGGCACTGATTGACTCATGTGCACCGGTGAGCCGTATCAATGCCTCGCTTGCGGCCGCATTCAAGTTGCCTACGACGCGCATTGGCGACGAAAATGCATGCACAGCCGTTGTTGGGTCCAAGCTGGACACGTCAGCGGGGCTGGAGGTGGTGTTTAAGGTCGATCCACACCTGACCTTGAGGACTCCTGCGCGAGCGATCGGAGAGGCCGCCAGGACCAAGTTTTCCAGCTTGGTGCTCGCGGACGCAAACTTTCATCGCCCGTCACAAGTCTCCATTGTGTTGGGCGCTGATGTTTACCCGAAAATAATCCAAGCGGGCTTCCTGGCCAGCCAGCCCGGCCTCTCTGTAGCACAGTGCACAATCTTTGGCTGGATCCTTTCTGGATCTTGCGGCCATTAACTGGCCATAGCTAGCACTCGGCTAAGCCCATGCTCCTTTCCAACTACAGCTTCTTTTGCAACTAAGCGTTGCAAGGGGGGCGGTATGTTCATGCCAAACGGCATGTGTGGGCTTAGCTGCGCTCCGTGCTAAGCTTTGCCAAAAGCTCACAGCTGCGCTCAGGGTGGTGAAAAGTGCAGCGACGGAGCTTTCTACCGTTGGCAAAGCAAGCTGCGCTTGCGCTTAGTTAGTTAAAGTTCACATGTTAACTTAAGCACACGCGTGCACAACTTTTATATTTTTACACGTAACATTGTACATACATATACGATCACAATAAACGGTTACAAATACCCAACAACAACGAAGACAATTTATTGAAACGGTCACACGGACCAGCCATCACCCACATCAGGAAAAAAGAAGTAGGAAGAAGCCCCCTGCAAACAGTTGCATTTAATTTAACTGCAGCCGAAGCAACAACTCAAAACACACAAACAAGTATGTGCATTTGTATACATGCGTATATGTAAACAAAGCACATTTCTCTCACGCTCTCTCACTCACAAAAACCGTGGCAACGACTGCAGCAACCTGAGCGGCTACCAAAGCCGGAAACGTAAGAAGAGTTGTTATACTTATTCCACTATGAACCAACCTACTTAGGATTGTCCGTATGATGAATTACGAATAATGATGAGACAAAAAGGAGGTACATCCATATGGCTGCTTTTACCAATGGCTCTTACATTATGTTTTTTGAAAAGAAGTGAATATGATGCTCTACAAAACCATGCCACTTGGGACAACAATTTTTACAAAAAATATATAACAAAACGAAATGATAAGACATAAAAAACACGTTAAAAACGTAAAAAACTCGTTTAATATAATTTCTTTTTGTTGTAGCAAAAGTGGGGACCCGACAACGGGGGGGGGGGGGACTTATAAACTCGCTTATATATATAGTTTTTTTGCATGCATTGTAATTTCAATGATTTCGTTGTTAGTAAATGAGTTATTTTAAAATGCGTTATTCAAATATTTGGACTTAAAAAAGAACGATGAGAATATACATATTTCAACTATTCTCCCAAAAAATTAATAAGTGATGTGATTTGAAATCATAAATTGTATCTATACCGTAAAAGTACTTTTGGATAAAAAGCCATGAAGTCTGGCAAGCTTTTGGGTACTGCAAAGACAGCGTTTGAAAAATTTTAAAGCAAATATCAAGACTGAATAAATGAATAAAACTTTATTAAATTATTATCAAAATATATAAAGAAATTTTTAACGTCATCGTCAGACAAGCCTTCAACAATTATGAAGCGTTGAACAGTCAAGCCCGCGCTGTAATACTTATTAATAACTTCAGCCACGCGTCGTTTGTAATCAATTATTATTGTCAACCGTAGGACCAAACTCTCCTGCGCATCTATTATTGACGTCTTTTTATTCTTTTTCCCTGACTCTCCAATGAATCTATCATTAGATGGTAATACAGCGTTCATCAGAATGGTAATTAAATAATCCTGTGAATCTGTTGATAAAGCAAAAATTATTCTCTAAACTGTATTAAGTACAATAATTACACTACCGTTATTTTCAGACGATTTAACTCTGGAGAGCTGTTGTTTGTAAAATTCGTTCGGTATGTTGTTTTCATAAAAAATAATAATTTTTTTTTTAAACATTTCCCATTTGCTTAACAAGAGATGACTTTTTTCCGGATATATTAGTTCAAAGTCAATACCAATCAGTAAAATTGAACATAACAATGAGATGTATATTACAAATAATTTTTTTGATTCAAATTAAACGTTTTATAGGTAATAGATATAAAGGTTTTATTAGGTTAATACGTACCAAATAGGATGCTTGTGCATGCGAAAGTTTCGACCATTGTTCAAAGAAAACAGAGCTACTTAATTGATGCAAATCATTTTGGTGCATCTGAAACGTTTTTTTCCACTTGTCGTACACTTCGGCCCAATCCGCGCAGTCTCTATTTAATGATATTTTTAGTGCTGCAGCAGTTCTTGGTATTAAATAATAATCCTATAGAATTAAATAAAAAATGATATTTCTTGTAAATATAAAATAAAAAAGTAAAAAACAACTTTAAACTTACGATCATATGAGTTTCGCAAGGAAATAAAAAGCATAGTTCATTCAATAGCAATGTGAAGTCCTGCACTCTTATAATTATATCATTGGTTAAAGCTTCTTCAATAATGATATTAACTATATCATCCCTTAAGTCGTTTGTTAAACATTTATTCAATATTTTTTCATAGTCTAAAATACTGAATATAAACTCTGAAAGATAATAGAAAAAGTAAGTTGAGAGTACTAGACTATCAGATACTTTGTATCAACATTTGGGCAGGGCATGATATAAAATAAGATATAAAATATGATTTTACCTTGTTTAGGACCAGCTTTCCATTAAAATCGCTTATAGGCATGTCATCTCTGTTGTCTTGTAACCAGTTATATACTTTTCAAGATGCAGTAATAGTGTCTTCATCTATGCAAAACTGATAAAAAAAAAATGCATATATATGAATAGGTAAATTTTAATGCGCAAACTACTAACTTCCTTTTTGTTCCACAAAAAGAGCTATATATAATATATATATACATATGTTCATGCCTACGTTGGTTACATACAAAAGCACATATGTTCAAACATATCTACTTGTGGCACTAATAGTAAGAAATGTATGTCTCATAAAAACGTGTATGCATACACACAAATTATGACTTATCTTAGATTCCCAAAGTTACGGGAAGTCTAATTTATGCAAAAAGCTTATTTATTTTTTTTAATAAAATTGACCTATAAATGTTCACCAAAGATATTTTCGAACCTACGGTTTATCACAGACTTTCTGCTTTTGTAAAGCTTCGAAATATCTTTTCCAGAATCTTGCGCCCAAGATTTGAGATTTCTAGATTCTTTACCTTTGCTGGTTAGTTATATCCTGTACACATACAGAGTGTGAAAGGGTATTAAAGGCTTGTGGAAAAGTATGTAATAAGGAAAAGGAGGCGTGGCAGACCATAAAAAAAATTATCAGCGTTGATTCGCGATTGGACCAGATCTCATAGACCATAAGAGATTTGCTCGCTTCAAAATGATGTTTGTCGAATCATGTCGTTATTGTACTCCTTTGCCCGTGGGAGAATTACGCGGTTTACACCCATACTATAAAAGCTATCCGATAGAAACTTGTCACAGTTATGCGTACTATTACTGTGCATATGAGGATGGAATCGTTAAAAACTATAGGTAATAATGTACTTCTTTAAGACCCCTTCTTCTATGAACTGCAAGAAGATTCCCCTTCTCATTGACCGATTTTCCAGTTCAATGATCGTACCTGTTCTCGAAGCTCAACATTGTTATAGTCATCCTACGTTAAATTTTAAAAGCCTGTATTATTAAGATCAAACTATGCTCGATAATTGAGAAGTTAACAAGTATGGACATTGTACAAATGCACTTTTTGTAATCTAGATAGACTCCTTTAGGGCGTTACAAACTTCTTGACAAATTCTATACACTAAGCGCTGAGCGTAAATAAAAAATCTTCAATTTTCTGCACAACTTGAATGGCAACCGACATGGGCAAAAAACGATTTTTCAGTTGCAACATGGCCAGCATGTGGCAAAGTGCATTTTCCGTTGCAAGGCACACACACACACACACACACACAATTACAAAGCGAAAGTGTGACCAAAGCACCAAAAAAATCTGGCTATGCACTTGTATGAGAAATGGCAAATTCATTTATGCGACATTTGCCAGCAGCTGGTCGGCGTTGCGGGGGATCTGAGGTGGCGAAGCATTTGTCACGCTGCTAAACGGAAAATGCAAAATGAAAGCAACATTTTCACAGCTTTTACGTGAGCCGCAGACACAAACAAACAACTCGTACAACAGCGGAATAACTGAACTGACAAAAGGAAATGCCTGGAAAATTGCATTTTAAGTGCAAATATTAATTTCGCTTGGGCACAACAAACCAAAGACCGCCGCCATTGCAGTTGCACTTTCAGTTGGTGGCGTTGTTGGCGTTGTTGTGGCTATTATTGTTGCAGTTGGCATTGCACTCGGCTATTTGTGTCATGTAGTTTTAAATGCATTCCACAGCGCGCATTGTGACAAATGCACGACATCCTAGCAGCCTAAAGCGTTGCTCGGCTGGACCATGGCCAGAGGAAAACTTATAGGTCCATGCAGCACTTAGCTTAATGGAGCTGCAGCTCAGTCAGAACCGCAAGCAGTTTTCCTTGAGGGGCTTAGGCTTAAACAAATTAAAACAAGGACAAGTGAGAAATAACATAAAAAATAATTACGAGCAGGAAGCTAGTAGAGCTTAGGTCCCAACTATGGAATACTTATTGAAGCGGTATCTCCTTTAAAATTTGATTAAAATATTTTTACTCATTTTTAATTATCTAGAATTACTCAGACCATTTTTTTTTTATCGCACACCCCCTTTATTGCATATAAAGCGTATAAATAAAAAAAATTTAAATAAATTAATAAACTAAGGTGAACGCGAGCTAATTAGTTTATGTGCTCGCATTTGTGAACTCATATAAAGTAAGTAGTTGGCATGTCTGCAAGTCAACTCTTTCAAAATTGCTCATCTTTATCATCATATGAAAGATGAATTGTATATTGATTGATTGTATAAAAGCGTTGTAGGGTATGGGCGTTTTAAAGTTAACTGGACTACACGGGGTGGGGGTTGATAAGCTTAACATGAGTCTTCGTACCGAATTTGGTCGCTAAACATAAATGTTAACCTTAATATTGCTATAAAAGTGATATTTTGTTGCATTTTATAGGAGGAGGGGCCAAAACTATAGATTTTTTTAATTTTTACACAGCCCACGTTCAGTAACACTGTACATTGTACTTTGCCAAATTTTAATTGAATAACTTTTATGGTGTGGGTGTAAGCAGCCAAAATCTCTCACGGAAAAAGAAGGCAAGATATCGACATGATTTGAAAAACTTGATCTGCTTGACACAAATGGTGTCCAACGATCACGCGGAAGGACAGACAGACGGATGTTGCTATATCAACTCGACTATTGCTCTTGATTACTTTTGCCCATGGAACATATGGTCCACCACGCCTCCTTCTACTTGTTACATACTGTTCGTAAGGGGTCTTCTTCCTACTTCTTTTTTTCCTACTTTGGTTGGCTGTATTGAGATCCGAATTTATACATTACAACACGTCTGTACACGAAAACAGTTTATTTGCGACTGAAATCTCTGTCAATAAATTCGAAGTAACATATTTCAACATTTTGACAGTTCTCTCAGTGAGTGTTTTCTACATGCTGCATTGATACATTTTATTTCAAACACCCTTCCTAAATGCATGCACGTTTACATTTGTTCTTTATATTAAAATAAATTTAACATCTTAACAAATTCAATGCGCTTTCTCTTTGGCAAATTCTTTGTTAATATATCAGCGATCATAACATTATAACATAAACCCAATCTTACGCAAAACACTATCTAGTTTGCTGTTCCATTCTCAAATTCATCCGGATAAATTGTCATCGCCACTGTCTGGACACGAAATCATCAGTCCCGTTGACCTGATCAATATTATCAGCCACTTGTTGGTTACTTTGACATTTGTCCGTTGGTAAATCAAATGTTATTTGGTTAGAAACACACTGTTCTTCTATATGCTCCTGCTCATCGATTATTATGTCTCTACGTTCGATCACGCAACTCTCCTCTCCTTGAATAACCAACCATTTGGTACTCAAATCCTTTTGGCTGAAATTTGCTCTTTGGGTGACCTTTGTCCAGTGCCACTGTAATGGAACAAAAACCTTTATTTTAAATTTCTTGAAGTCCACAAATTTCTCAAATACTTTGGTTTTCAAAAAATAGACAAAAATGAGCCTCGATTTGTCGTCAATAAAAGTAAGGAAATATTTTGGACCTCCTATCTACGTTGTTGGAAATGTATGGAATAATACCAGGAACGGCAGTATGCCGACGCGCGTGCCAATTTTTTTTTGAAAGCAGATTCCGTCCACAATTTTCCTTGTTGTACATTGTTTGGTGCACGCACAGTCTTTGTGCCACGATCGCACCTATGTTTGCAAATAATACAATTGTTAATTGTCATTGAATCGACGTTAAATAATTTGCACAACGTATTTCTTTTAAATATGTATATTTTATTCGTCACAAATATTAGGCGTTTCAATTTTGTATTTTTAATACGTCCGCTACTTATTTCACCATTTTGTCTTGGCGCTATTTTTATTCCTTCTCGCTTCGATTCCTTCTCGATAACTCCCCCTAAACGATAGTCCCTTTCGACTTATTTCTCAAATTTTCAACACTACAAAATTACTTCAACTTTCCGTTTCATATTCAAAAATATTATACATTACATCACCCCTTCCCGTGAATCACTATGGGATTCACCGCAAAAGTCCAACAAAATCAGCTTTGATGCAGGGCGGCGCAACATCTTGTCAGCATCGAACCATACCGCATTGTGGCAGGTATTCTATTACCCAGCGTTTCCATAGGCGATCCTTTAGCGACTGCGCTATACGCCATTGCTTCCGAAGACAAATTTTCATCTCAGGCGGTTGTGGAGTCTGAGTCGAGTTAGCACAACCAAACAAGAAATGGTTTGGCGTTAACGGCTCGTCCTCTTCGTGTGACAGTGGTAACTCAGTGAGTGGTCTTGAATTCAAAATATTTTCGGCTTCAATTAACACCGAACGTTGAGTTTCAAGTCTTGGAGCAACATCCAGTAGGGTTTTACTAAGTAGTCTTTTGATAATTCGTATTAGGCGCTCCCAGCACCCACCAGCATTGGGGTAAGCTGGAGCGTTTAGGATCCATTTTATTCCTCTCTGAGTAGTCTCGTTCTTTACAGCAGCAAAGTCGAATAGCTTCTCGTTGTTCTTCAGTTCTTTTATTGTCCCGATAAAGTTAGTTCCATTGTCACTTCTGATAACTGCAGGAGTACCTCTACGGTTGACAAAATTACGTAGACATATGATGAACGCATCAGTGGATAAGTCCTCAGCAATTTCGAGATGGGCAGCCCGTATTGTCAAGCAAGTAAATATTACTGCCCACCGCTTTTCGCGACGGCGTCCAATTGTGACCATTAGTGGCCCAAACAGATCCACTCTATTAATCCATCACCTTCCATGCATGGTGATAAGGAATATATTTGACTGTTTTTATTTAAGCTCTCTTTATTTCGTACGGCGCCAATCTCCGCAGTAAAGCTGTCTTCTTTGTAAGGAAGTTTCCAGCCGGGGTAGGCGCTCAGTCTATTTTGTTATTTGTTCTGGAAATATTACTGGGACACTGCGACTGGGAGTATTAGGTGCCAGCTAAGCATACACACACTTTCTCGTTATCTTTTTTATTTTATTTATACTATTACTACCCTAGCCGCACAGATTTTGCTTAGCCTATTTTATGATGGCCCTAGGCCGGCTCTCCTCGCGGGCCCTGTGGTGGTGTGGGAGCGCTAACCGTTTCCCTCTTGAACCCACCACGCTTGCCAGGGATGGGTGCTGTGTTGAACTAATTATAATGGCTCCAGTGCCCTATGCTAACAAACTAATAGTGAGTTTGGCTTCATGCCCTAAGCTTATATTTCTAACTTACATCTATCTTATATTTTATATAATTATAACTATCTTGTATACTAATTTGAGGGTGCAGAATGGATCCTCACATCTTGCACTAGGCGGCATATGACCCTCTCGGCTTCAGCTAATTCAGTGGCGCACAACGGACCTTTTTGTGTGTCATGATGAAACCATACATTCTTGGCTCTTAGTATCCAAGCTACAACTCGTTTAAGTCTTGAAAAAGAAGAAAATTTAGTAAATTCAATAAAAGACTTATTTACCAGATCCCTTTGAATGGCAAAAATGGGAATTTCTTCTTGCAGTTGTTCAGCTGATAATGATATAGCTGTCTCTGGCCATTGTGTTGGATCGTTTTTTAAAAAGGCTGGACCCACCAGCCAAGGATTTTGGTGAGAAATCCTTGGATTGTCTACTTGGCGCGTTGCTGCATCAGCCGTATTTGCAGACGATGGAACCCATCTCCATTGCAGTGGTGTGGTGGTGGCCAATATTTCCGTAATTCTGTGACCAACAAATGGTTTGAATTTTCGTTCCTTCGAGTGAATCCAGTGCAATATAGTTTTAGAGTCACTCCAAAATACTGTGTCGTTCGTGAGCAGCTTATGATGTTCCTTGAGTAAGGCGTTCAATCGTACTCCTGGTACTGCGGCTTATAATTCTAGGCGTGGTATAGAAAGTAATTTTCTTGGCGCAAGGCGAGTTTTACCAATGACAAAGGCAATGTCGATTTTGTTTTTGTATACTACGCGCAAGTATGCTACAGCCGAAAATGCCGTCTGACTGGCATCAACAAAAATATGTGTTTGAACATCTCTGCTGCAACCCAAGTATTGTGAGTAGCAACGTGGGACCCTAAAATGTGGCATACTATTTAATTCTGACCACCAAGATTTCCATTTTTTGTGAAGTTCAGTCGGTATAACCTCATCCCACCCAGTTTCGTAAGTCCATGTAGCTTGTACTAATACTTTGCAAATACAAGGAAATCGGCGATAAGTCCAAATGGGTCAAAAACAGCCATTGTAAAAACTTAATTGTACTTTTTACCAGTTCCAACTGGTTCATTAACGCTTACAATCAAAACACTTAACATGGCATTAACATACATTTAACATTAGATCCATACATTACACAAACTGTTAGACATAAGGTATTTTAGTAATAAAATCATACACGCAGCATACAGATGTGAAGATCCGGAGTTTTATTTAATTCAGTCTATAACATTTTTTAACATGGTGCCGAAACCCGGGACAAGTAGCATCTGTCGATAGTCGATTTAATAAATGCGAATATCTAACGGGCGTGAATTAGCGAATTACTCAAATAGCGATTGTTGAAATCATAATTATATTTACAACAAATAAATAGCGAACAGTTAAAGCGAATATATAAATATATATATAAAATGGATCCAGCATACCGATCTTCATGCAGAGCACAACTTACAAAGTTGTGTAACCAAATTGAAAAATACATAGCGAGCGAAAAACCATTAAAGGCGGAAAATTTAAGTGTTTTTATACCGGCTGAAAAACGTGCATGCAAATTTAAAATGGGCCGACAAGCAAGTCTTAAATTCGTCGTCACAAAAGATAGATATGGAGAAAGAATGTGAAGCGATTTTCGAATACGACGATAAAGCAATTGGTACAGTTGCCAGAATAGAATTTTTGATGAAAGGCATAGCGAAAGAAGGAGATCGAAACGAAGGCTCAAAAAATAACTTAACAGAGATAACGAATAGCGGATAACAGGAAGAGAGCCAAATTCAAGCGGTAAAGCTCAAACCAATGGAGCTTAAAAAGTTCAACGGAACTTTTGAGAATTGGCTTCCATTTTGGACACAATTTAAATTAGCGGTGCATGAAAACTCTCTTTTAGACGCATCAGCTAAGTTTAATTATTTGAATGATTCCCTTACTGATGCAGCAGCGGCAACTATAGCTGGATTTATTCCAACTGAAGCGTGTTACAATGATGCTATTTCTTTGCTTCTAGATTGAGTATGGAGATCCAGAGAAAATTACCGAGAAATACATACAAAAAATACTAAGTTTGAAGGCGGTGCAGTCAGCAGACGATGCAAAGGGGTTACGTATATTGTACAACGAAACCCGAGCCACTGTCCGTTCATTATCAGCGATTGGAGTTCCTACTGCAAATTATCATATAATGATCAACTCTCTGCTTCTACAAGCGATTCCCACACATATGCGTATAGAATATCACAAAATGCGTAAACGAGACGACAGTCATAAGGCACTAAGTTCAACAATAATAGAGAAGAATGAGCAACTCGATGCATTGCTGGAATATATAAAAGTCGAAGTAGAAGCAATAGAAAAAGCGCAGTTGTCTGAAAAGGAGAGTAAACAAAAGAACGAGCGAGTAACTAGAGAGCGAGTAGCAAGTCGAGGCACAGCTGTTGGTTTGTACTCGGCAGAGCGGGCGATTAAAAGACAGTGCAAATTTTGTAAAAGAACAAATCACGAACTAAAAGATTGTCAAGATAAAACGATAACACTGACAGATCGGAAAAATATATTAAGAAGCGAAGGTTGTTGCTTTCGTTGTGGAAAATTAAATCACACTTCGAAATTCTGCAGGAATCAATACATAAAGTGAAATTTATGCAGCGGCAGACATATGACAGCATTGTGCGAAAAGGCGAGTCAAAGAGGATCAGCAACTGATACTCAAAACTCAACAAGCGAGAAAAGGTCAACAACACTAAGTGCATCAGTTTACCGTACGGCAAACGAAATTTATTTGCAAACAGCGAAAGCGTTTTTTATAAACGGCTCAAATAAAGTATTATCGCGTCTAATAATGGACAACGGCAGCCAGTGCACTTACATAACAGAAAATTTGGTCAAACAATTAAAGTTGACTACTATAGGTACAGAAAAAACAAGAATTTATGCATTTGGTGAATCAAAACAAAACAAAAGACTAATGCAGCTGAAACGTGTACTTGTAAACATTCAAAGTCAGTATTCCAATAAAACAATAGAAATTTATGCTACGGTCGTACCGCATATATGTGCTGACGTTTTACCAGTGCCGCGCGTATCAAGACAAACAAAAAGAAATATAGCGGACGCAAAATCAACAAGCGATGAATTGTTCAAAGGCATTCATATGCTTATTGGACAAGATAATTATTGGAAGTTAAATTACGAAAAGCGAGAAAATTTGGATACAAATCTAGTTGCAATCGAGACGTTCTTCGGCTGGACAATACAAGGCCATAGCGGTGATATAATGCTTGATCAGAGATGCATACTAAATGTATTTGAACAACGTGAGGAGTTTGATATTGAAAAGTTTTGGAATTTGGAATCGATTGGCATATCAGCGTGTGACGAGGAGAACAATAAGCAGCTTGCAGAAATTGTTTTTGCGAACGGTAGATATTGTGCGAAAATGCCATGGAAAATACCCAAGGATAATTTACGTGATAACAAGCATGTAGCAATGTCGCGTCTTAGCACTTTGACCAACAAATTAATGAAAAACTACGACAAACTAATAGAGTATGACCAAGGTATACGAGAGTTACTGAGGGAAGGCGTAGTACAATCTGTGCCTACTACAGGCAGCAAATTCCAGGCTTACTATATGCCGCATCGTCCGGTATATAGAGAAGATAAAGATACAACTAAAATGCGTATTGTATTTGATGCATCATCTAGCGAGCATGGAACAGCATCTTTGAACGACCATTTAACTCCAGGTATCAATTTATTAACTGATTTGACTGCTATTTTAATAAGATTCCGTTGCCAGAAAATTGCTTAGCGAAAGAATTTACGGCTTGGCAAAAAGACATTGCGTCCCTGATAGACTACAAGATACAGCGATGTTTAAGAATTGATGAATCAGCAGTACTTGAATTGCACGTATTTGCTGATGCCAGTCCAGCAGCCTATGGAGCCGTTGCGTACATTAGAGAGATCAGCGATAGAGCTATTAAAACTATGTTTATATGCTCTAAAAATAGGATCAGTCCTATAAAAGAGGAAAATGCAACTACACTACCCAGGCTTGACCAGACTGCTGCACTTATAGCATCAAGATTGGCTAAGTATCTGCAAACACAAAATGAATTTAAATATTAATAACGTTTTTATGTGGACAGAATCCTTTTCTGCGAGCCAAATCTAAGCAATTATTTCGATCGCCAACCAGAGGATTTTTTCTAAAATCATTCTTATACGACAATTTCATCTATAAAGCTTAAAATCTTCAAGAGAACTGAACAACTATCCCGAATCTAATATGATATAACTATAATATAACTTAATCGCGCTTTTCGATATCAAATTTTTTAACCATTTCAGTTGTTTTTTCGCAAATTTTTCATAACGAGATAATGACACAGAATAGGATACAGCATCGACTTTTTCGAAGGAATCTATGACGCTTAGTTGAGTATTTTGCAAAGCTTCATTCCCATATTTCATATTACTAGAGTTCGCCCCGCACTCGGACTCCGAGTGAAATGAAAAATTTCTAAATGAAATAAAAAATTAATTAATTATTGTTTGGCAATTATTTTATTAAATTATTATTAGCATTCCAAATCAAAATTTATTTCATGTGAATATTGCGACAAATCCTTTACTGCGAATCGATTATTTTCGATTAAATGAATTGAATTATTTTCAACCAAACTTAAGAAAATTTTGAAATTTGGTTCGTCTCCATAAATCGATTCATATAAACCTGGAACAAAAAAAAAAAATATATATAGAATCATAATATTTGCAAAATTAAACATTTTACCAATGAACGAATGCAATTTTGATCCATTAATTTTGAAAGTAGCCAAAGTGTGCAAAATCCTTTTGACGCAACATCATCGCTCTCACTTAGGCAATTTGCACTTAACAGATCGGTGTGTAGCATTTCATTCATTATTGCCTTTTTTGCTCCAGGACCAATAGTATTT
Source organism: Chymomyza caudatula (assembly GCA_035041775.1). NCBI lineage: Eukaryota > Metazoa > Arthropoda > Insecta > Diptera > Drosophilidae > Chymomyza > Chymomyza caudatula. The sequence continues at coordinate 203,868 of JAWNKW010000200.1, read as the reverse complement.
AAAACTGAAAATTAATTGAGAATGTAAACATCCTAAGTACAAAAACTTGATAATTCATATGAATAAAAATTATTAACCTTTTTCCATAGATTCAACTTTCTGGCGTAGTAAATTTCTTTCTTCAAATATATTGGAACATAATTCCAAAATTTTGCCTTCTACCGATGTAGATTCTTGCGTCAATTGCAATAATTCTTCCAATGACTTCTTGAAATCCGAATTCATTTTTGAAATATTTTTCGTACAAAATGCTTGCTAAGTAAAATTGCAGGCAACAACAATCGTATCTGTATTCGGTGCGACATATGACTTTGAAAAACAATCAACTGGTGGCAACAGTTTGAAGTAATCGAGTGATATCAACAGCAATAATTGTTTACTACATATGTATACAAACTGAAATATTCATTAATTAATAACAACAATTGAATTAATTAAATTAAAAAATTTTAATTTTGTATAATTAAATTAAAATTTCAATTGATTCACAATCAACTTCATTGGAATAAATTTTAATTGCAAATCTGCCATCTTCACAAATAGTAATTTGCTTTTCTTCAATCAACTGGATGAATAAATTCAAATTTGGTTGCTTTCCATAATTCGATTCGAATACACCTGGAAAAAAAAATTCAACTAAATTCTATTCAGGTAATTTAATTTGAAAATAATTAAATTCAAATTTATAAATTACCAAAGAATGAAATCAATCTTGCACCAGTTGCTTTATATTTTGCCAAAACATTAATAATGGCATTTATTTCATCATCATCGCTACGAAGTTGGCAATAATTTTTCATAAATGTAAATTGTTCATTCGAGCAAACTGAATTGGAAATAATAGCAATTAGTTTCAAAATAAATGTTATTTTTTATCAATTATTTTAATTCGAACCTCTTAAAGTATTCCCCAATTTTTGCTTAAGTTGATCTTGCTGTTTGGCAATCTTCATGCACATCTGAAGTATTTCTTCCATGAAAATAGTTTCAAATTACCAAATGTTTTGAAATCCAGCAATTCAGTACCGTTGACCAAAAGTAGTGCGATAAATTCTTCTACTCAACTCACACTCACACTGACTATACGCACTAACGATGATGTTCAATCAAATAATGCGCAATATACAACAACAACGTAAACGTCATCAACGGCAATGATAAATGTATAGAACAATATGGAAAGAGAACAGCAACAAATTTCACACACAACTGAAGCCTATATAAAATACACACCAAGCATAGTCGTTGACGCTGTTGTTGCCGTTCTCTATCCCTTCTATTCTATATACGGATGAGAATGGAAAGAGAACCGACAAAACCATAGCAGACACCGTTCATGCTTACAATGTATTTTGTTGTTGTAATTCAATACATTTTCACGTTTGAGGTGGGATTTCACCTGTATAATGCCAACGTATCGAAGTAAAATTTATATTTTCCACACCGTATGAACATTCTCTATCCAATGGTATAGGTTTAACCTTAATACGTACACGCATTCAAACACAATCGGTACCAAACACTTTTTTTGTTGCCGTATTTATATATAGATGAAAAATTTCAATGATCATTGTCAACATGAACACGAATTGAAATGTTTCCATTTATTTTAAAAATCCACTTTTTTGACAGAGGCAGCGGTATATGTTAGTGACCCGTAGTTGATAAAAAACAGTCCTCATCATGTTAAGGATTTTTCACTGCCAAAATGCATTGGACCCAGGAATTCAAATACGAGTATTATAGTAGTACCGGTGATCTGGTAAACGGTTTAATTTAGATTTTCTTTATTCAATAAACCAATATCCTGACTGTAAAAAGCTACTATTCAAATTGCTTTTAAATTTTGTACAAAGAAAACAGCATTTTTAATTAGCTAATTTAATTGGCTTGGCTAAATACGTAATTGATGGAAAAACTTGAAGCAGAAGTCGTCGTTTCTTAGGAGAGAATTAATCGCGTTTTAACAGCACACATATGCAACTTTCTCTCGTTCTCTCGAACTAATTGCATATAGCGTGCACACTCACACGTTTAAACGGCTGTCGCTGTGTGTGTGTGCGGTTCAGTTGCAAATTGGTTTCTTGAGTTGCTTCACGCAATGTTGCGCATACGCAATGTGTGCCAGCTTCTGCAATGTAAATTTTACAGAAGAAACAACAACAATGTTAGAAATTCGAAGAAAATGGTTATTTCACTTCAATTTAATGAATGCACTCCCTGTTGCAACTGAGAGGTGTGTGAGCAACAGTATGAACTTTTGTTTAAGTGGATATTACGGAAAATGTGTTGGTAAGCGCATGTGCGTGCATATGTGTGTATTGTCAGTCAATTTGGAAAATGCCGAAACCACGAAACTTCGTTAATGCCAAGCGCAAATAAGCACAGTTTGTTGCTATTCAAGATGCTGCAGTGGAGGCAGCCGCTTTTCCAGCGGCTTCAAAATTTGCTGCAATGCTGCATGAAACTTTGTTTGTTTTGGCAGCTTTTGTAGTTGTTATGGTGGTTGTATTGTTGCTGCTTCATAAATATAAATTCCGTTAGGAAATATATGCAGTAGTATAAGTCTAAGACTGGTAAATTCAAACAGCGTGCACAACTAATTTCCGCAGTCAAAATTGTTTGCCAAAATCAAATTCAAATTACAAAGCAATTTCGGTTAGTAGGTAATACGAAAACAGCAATACACAAGCATTTGAGCATTCACACAAACAAATACACCCATATATATATTTATATGTACATATTTATTTATATGTAAATAAAGACACACGCCTTACATGGATTAGCCATGTCTGCGCCACGTTCATTAGAGATGCATTGGTTTTTCATAGACATAGACTGAAATATAAGCATATAATAAGTATAAATATAAGTAGTATAATAAAGGTTGGGTTTCAACAGTCGACTCAATATTAGGTTAGAACGGCTGCCAGGCTAACTGCCTGGCACACTTAGGCCGTATTTCGGCCCGTTGTGGTACCGTAGGATCTCCTGCTCACTCCTTCCCCGTTAATCATCAGATTGAGAATAAGAAGGGAGATCATCCTGATGAAGCAATGAAGTCTGCGATCTTTTTGGGTCTTATTTCGGACAGATTTCCAATACTATTTAGGAAGTATCTGCCTTAATGTTTATATAAGCCGGACAAGAGCAGAAGAGATGCTCCACCGTTTCAACCTCTTCCTCGTCCCAACAGCTCCTGCAAAAGTCATGCAAAAGCATGTGAGCCAATTAGCCAATGTCCCGTGATGGCACGTACAACCATAGAACATTTGCCCTTGTTCAGAGAACAGAACTCCACTGTACGTTTTTTATTTATGTTAGGCCAAATTTTGTTTGACTACACGGAAATTAGCCATATTAATCCATTTTTCTGTGGATTTATAATCGAATTCCTAATATGAAGCTTACAAGTGGCTATAGGCATACTCGTGCCGTCTCCTTCTAGGGGAGAGTGAGCGGTAGTACCTTGTCTGGCAAGCTCGTCAGCTATACAATTACCCTCGATACCTCGATGTCCTGGTACCCATATCAGGCTTATAACGAACTGATGGGCCATTTCGTGCAGACACCTGAGACAGTTTGTTACAGATATCGAATTTGACGACATTGAACTAATTGATTTGATGGCCGCTTGGCTATCACTGTAGATATTTACATTCCTCGAAAAGCTTCCCGAGTTCTTTAGGTACATTAGTACCCTGTTTATTGCAATAACTTCTGCCTGGAACACACTGCAGCGATCCGGAAGTCTGAAACTGTGTCTTATATTAAGTTCCTCCGAAAAGACCCCACCTCCAACCCGATCATTTAACTTGAGTCGACTCAAACAAATCAATAAAATTTGTTTACTGTAGTAACTGTATCCAGTGAAAAAGATGCTGTCTTTTGTTTTAGTTAAACAGTATTTTTCGTACTTTGAGACCGAGTGTTCCTAATTTAAAAAAAAAAATTGTTCATTTCTGCGCTCAATATTTTTATTGAATTTAAGCGTTTTCTTTAAGTATTATTTTCGTATCTAGCTTTTAGTTCAACGAAAGGTTTTATTGCATTATAAAAAACTTGATTGAATGTCTGTTAAAACCAAGAAGCCTTTTTCCTGGCAGAGTTTTATTTAAAAAAAATCTTTCAATTTTATGTTTGTTTAATTTATAGAGAGCAGGCAGGGCTCAATGTTGACCTGTGCTTTTATGTTTTTATTTGAACCGTTCGATCGGATGGTAAAAATTAAAGTGATACCAAAGTAGGTAGCATTAGCATGAGAGCAAAAAAAGAAGCTTTTTTTTTATACATAGGCTGCTCTGTAGCAGTAATGTGTTTGAATGTATATAATATTTATATCGATGTTCACATAAATCGAAACATCGTTAGTGTATTATTGAAATATAAGATTGCCACGCAGGGCAATTACAGAATTTGGTGACGCGTCTATAAAGCCGCTGAACTCAACAATGTCTTTAATTTAAAAAATTGTATGCAGACATACATCGGACGGTGCCCGACAGTGGAATATTTTACCTATTTCTCCCCTGAAAATCAAATTTTTGAGCAAATTTTCGTACCAATGCTTTGAGTCGTATGGGCGAAAAATAGGTAACTGTAATAAGGGGCAGGGGAAAAACTTAGTCACCATTGTTTGGTTTATAAGCCTAACATGAGTCTACATAAAAAATTTTGTTGCTCAACTATAATATTACCATTTCTATAAAAAGTGAAATTTTGTTGCAGTTTGTAGAAGGAGGGGTTTAAAATTGGAACTTTATTACCTATATCTCCTAAAGTTTCAATCCGATCTTGATAATTTTTACACAACATATGCATAATACTTACATACTTACTTATTTAACTGGCCATTACAACCCGTTACCGGGTTCCGGCCTAACGTAAAGCTCTCCTCCAAGCGTCTCTGCTTTGCGCTAGTTTGGTCTATGGGTGATACCAAAGGTAGCTAGTGTACTCTCTTCCTTGACCTTCCAACGGAGACATGGTCTGTCCTTTCGTCGCTTCCCTTCGACTACCTCATTGAAGACTCTTCTCGCAGGAGCTTCTTCATGCATTCGCAGAACATGACCTAGCTGTCTCTTAATTCGCTTGACTATGTCAATGTCGTCGTATAGCTCATAGAGTTCGTCGTTCCATCATATGCGGTAGTCGTTGCCAACGCGTAGAGGGCCAAAGATTTACGGAGTACTTTCCGCTCAAATAATCCTAAGGCATTTTGATCAGACTGTGAAATCAGCACCATAAAGCAAAACGGGAAGGATGAGCGTCTTATAGAGTGTTAGTTTCATCTGGCGGGAGTGGTCTCTACTACTCATTTGGCTACTGAGACCAAAGTAACATCTATTGGTAAGAGTGAATCTCAGCTTGATCTCCATGCTGACATCGTTCTTCATTGTGACGGTGGTGCCAAGGTAGACGAAATCCTTGATAACATCAAAAGTATAGTTCTCAACATTAGTCTGAGAGTCCAACCGCAGTGTATCTCTACTCAAGGAAAGCATATACTTCGTCTTACTCTCATTTACCACCAGACCCACCCTGGCAGATTCTCTTTCAATAGCCGCAAAGTCTCCGGTAACTGCTCGCTTAGTACGCCAGCTGCTTTGTTGTTCTTGAGCCGCTTGATTGCGACCCTGGCTTCGTCATAGCTAGGCGGCGGTATATCCACGCCGTTGTCTATAATTGGGGATGTCGTGAAGCTACTTCCGGGGCGATATTATCCTCATCGTCGTCAGATAGCCAGCCAGAGAAGTGTTCGCTCAATAACCTCAGTGTACCCTGTGCATCCACTGACAGATTTCCCTCTGCATCTCTACAGGAAAACGCTCCGGTACTAAATCCTTCGGCCAGACGCTTGACTTTTTGGAAGAACTTCCTTACGTCGATCATGCTCCTGCATATCTTGATCTCCTCCCGCTCACACTTTTCCGGCCCACGTTTTTTGCGTCTGAAAAGGCGCCTCTCTTCCCCATTTCCCGATAGTGATCTCGTACAGATAGCGATACATCAGGGTACTTCTATAGGCGGCGTTCCTTACTGCAGTGGCTTCGCGACGCTCCTGATCGTACCATTGGTTCCTCGGCAGTGGGCTTTAGAATCCAAGGAAATTCTCCGCGGTGGAACGCAAGGAGTGGTATATATGCTTCCAGATTTCCTAGGTGCTGTTGCCACATTATTAATAACTAATTGTTACACAATAAATGCACAATAACAATGTGCCAGGTTTCAATCGGATACCTCTTTTGGTGTGCGTGAAACCGCTAAAGTCTGTCACAGGGGAAGGGGGTGAAATATCGACATGAATCGATAAACTTTCTATTTCCCCGGAAAATGCGCATCTGTTTTTTGTCTTAGCTCTTGTAGTCTCTGACAGGGTATAATTATTTAGTTGTTTGTGAAGAAAAAACCGAAACCGTACCGAAGTATTAGCTTATCGGTTTTTATAAAATGTTTAATTTCGGTTGCTTAGGGTAATCGATTACGATTTGAATTCCTGCTCTATACAAATTCTGTAAAACGGCATTACAGATTTGGCGTACCATAATCTCCATTGGAAAAAATTATAAGGTGCAATAGTAGAGTCTAGATAGCCTTATCCGTTTTTTCAATTTTTACACAAAAATTCGGTTTTTATAAAATTTTTAATTTTGGTTGCTTTGGGTAATCGGTTACGGTTAAGATTACGATTTGAATTCCTGCTCTATACAAATACTGTAAAACGGCATTACAGACTTGGCATACCATAATCTCCATTGGAAAAAATTATAAGGTGCAATAGTAGAGTCTATATAGCCATATCCGTTTTTTCATCTATCTGTCCGTATTTTATCCAACATCCCGGAGGCGATAAGAGACTCAAGATTTTTATCACCAAAGTGAAGCTATTTGTTGGTTGAAAGTGTGTCATAGAAATAGAGTTACTGCATTAATTTAAACGCATGTTACGCCAGCTTTTAAAGAGCTGAAAATCAACTGGAACAGCAATCAAATTAGCGTCACGACTTGTCGCTTTACTGACTTTTATCACATTTGGTCGTTGCCACACGCATGACAAACTGCAATTTACAATGCGGCCGAATCGCACACTAAGAGATTCAGCATCAACAACAGCGGCAGGAGCGGCAACAACGGATGTGGCTTAATGCCTGGATTTATGCGTCCATATGTGACAGATAACAGTGCGCTTCGTGGAATGTACTGTACATATAGCGAATTCAACGCATTTTTGGTGGCGCCACCGCTAACAGTGGCTGCAGGGTTGCCATTCCCATTGTTATTTGTTGTTTGCCCATGGCAGCCCATATCTATATATTTATGTGTTATTTAGGTGTCTGTATTGATGCCCTGGGCACATGTTGGGCTAACAGACAATAGACACAATTGAAAAACGGGGTACAATATACCTCAAGAATATTTAATAATTTCACTTTTTACAGAAATGTTAAAGTTAACGCTTATGTAAGCCAAATGTGATACGTTAGGCAACAATGTTGATTTTTTTCATAATCATCCCCCCTTCCCCTAAACGCGACGATACAAAAATTTACACAGAAATTTGATTTTCATGGAAAAAATTGGTACAGGGTATTTCACAGTCGGGCACCGTCCCGACTGTCTGCAGTCTGCAGGCTCTTGAAGTAGTTATCTCACACTACTGACCACCGTTTCCAACGTATTCTGAACGACTAAGATGCGTTTCCAGTGATTGGTTAAGGACATCTTTAACATTTCGTCGTTATAAGGTTCCGCTAAACCATTTAAAGGACGACCAACCAAAAAATGTCCAGGTGTCAAGGCTTCCGAGTCATAAGCATCACCTGATAGCAGATGCAGAGGCTGGAGTTCATGATAGCCTCAACTTGTGCAATAGGCAGCGACAATACATCTGTTCAGCTCTCGAGATGCGCCAACAAAATTTGTTGCGTTATCACAGAATAGTTACGTGCTCAATCCCCACCTAGCAAAAAATCTCAAGCGCGGCTATGAATGCATTGGAACTCAGGTCCGAGACTATCTGGGTGCTCTCCTCGAACATTGAAATGTATCCACAAAGGTCCTGCGAAGTCCAACCCAGCCCTTTGAAATGGATGAAAAAAGCCACGCACGCGGCTCGTTGGTAGGGGACCCATCAATTGATTGGCCAGGACAGGGCGCCCCGGCATGTAAATTCTTTCGGTGCATGTAATCTCTAAACTAAAGCGTAGACCACTAAGTGGTTGATTGGTAATAGCATGGGATGTTTTGAATTAAATGGTACATCGGCCTTTGCTAAACGTCCGCCTACACGAATAACAGAAATACACTCATCTTCCTAAAAAAAAGATTCAAGCATTGAACCTTTACTGACTTAATCAATTTTCGCTCCTGAAGCTAATGAATTAGGGACACCTAAGCAACCTGAGCATCACCAGATCTAACCAGGAGGAAAAGTCATCGCGGCAGAAGAAAAATGAACCTCCTAGGCGGGCATAGACTCTCGATGACAAATAGTGAGATACTTATTAGAGATGGGAATATTGGGAGAGCTTTAAGCTATATAAAGGGCTCCTAAGGGTCGCAGTGCACTACTCCCCAATAATATTATTACTATAACATTTAAGAAGACAACATTTTTTTATAATAAGATTTTCTTTACTTTAGCACTTGCGTTTAAAATCTGTATTTCCAAAATACAAAAGGCTACAATTAGTGCATTTTAGTTTAGTTTCTCTTTAAACGCCCAAAGTATGAATGCAAAATGGCGGCAATGTTGAAGCCCTTGGCCAAATAGCCTTAACCTTTGCACTTTCTATGCGCTCGTTTATTTTGCCTAAGCAGCTTGCACAAATTCTTGTAATTTGGTTGTTTCTTTGCACTTGAATTAGCCAAGCGCTTACAGACACACACCCAGACACACACACACACACACACACACACACACACACGCACACACACTCACACACACACACACACGCACACACACACACACACACAAACGCACTCATCCATACATACATATAAGCTGCTTGCCTTATTTTTTTTTTAGTTTTACCCTCGCCATGTCCTTGCATTTTATGCATGCTGCCCTGGAGTACGGAGGATGGGATTGGACGCGCAGCTGTCGCTGTTGCAGCTTGGACCACTTGTAAAGTCGTTTGCTAGGACTGTGCAAACAAAATGAGCGAGGGACGACGACATTGCCAACTAAATGCATTAATGGCCTGGGCGCATGACCCAGACCAAAGCGCTGGCAAATTTCCACATGCTGAACTGTGTTTGTAAGTGTGCGTGAGTGGGACACGCCTTGGAGCTCCTTGTGCTGCTTGGCATTGCGCTTGGCTTAAGTGACGCTTGAATGTTTATGCTTCAGCATATGAAGCGAATGCTCAGCTTGGCACCTGAAGTGTTGGCGCAGCTTTGATTGCGCACTCAAGGATTGCAGGTTTTTAGCGTTTTTGTCATTCACACAAAGACGTTGACAGCAGCACAGCAGATGTTAGCAGCGAGTTGTCATTGCAGGCGTAAATGATGCGCCTGCCAAGAGCAGCCTAAGATTATCGTTTCTTCTCGCCACGTCGTCGTTTATGTGGCTCAAAATGTTTTGGTGTGAGTGTGCATGTGTGTGCGGCTGTGTGTGTGCTGCTGATAGTCGTTAAGTGTCACTACCCTGCATGAAAGTATACTAGTTCGGAACCACTTTTCAACCAGAAAAAAGTATGATTTTATGGTCCATAACTAGTATTTTTGTTTGACTTCAAGTCGTATGTTTAACACAGAAACCATATGTAAATATAGTTCAATACTAGTATTTTTGTTTATGATTATGGTTACAAACCACGTGTGGAATGCTCCTAGTATGTTTCATATGATGGTAGAAATTCAGTGTATTCCGTCCGCGAATAAAACAAGAACAGTGTTCTATTAAAATTATATTTTATTTATTTATTTTGACTTTATTAATAATCATTTTGTGCTTTAATTATTTAAAATTTTATTATTAAATTTATATTTTTAATGACTTATGCTCGGTATCTTGATTTAAAGAACTGAAAATAAAAAAATAAAAAATTTGATAACTACTTTGTATTTATGTACAAAAGCATAAATTTTAGACCGCATTTACTTACTAAATGGAGAGTCAGCATATCAAACAATTTTAATGTACTTTGAAGGTACATATGTTTGTATTTTTTTGCCTTAGCTAATTCTCTGAAAACTCTTTTTTGAGTTCGCTATTACTTGACTACTACAACAATTTCAACTAGTTGAAGCTGTTACTAGTAGACCAATTTCCTGCAGGGTAATGTGTGTAAGTCCTCACATTAGCAAATGGCTGCTTAAGGCAATTCATGCTGAATATTTTAGTTAAACCAAATGTACGTATTAAGCTTAGTTTGTCACATGCACAATTTATACGAAGTTATGGACCTATTTATATTAGAAATGTTGCAGGACTGGTGTCAAATATAATGCAAACAAACAAATTTTGAAAACCAATTTATAACGACAAAAACGACTGGTTAGCTGCCCAAATTGCCACCCGTTGTTAAGCAGTGCGCTGCGAAGACATTCCAGGCTTTAAAAAGGTTGTGGGTAGGGTTTTGGACCAACCACGCAAAACATCAATTCATATGAAAAGATCCGATGGAGCCTTGAATAAGGATACCCCGAAACTTGACGACTTCATCGCAAACGTGTAATGGACTATTATTTGACAATGCGCGTATTCACGTGGGATTTCTGGAGCCTTAAAAGGGATGGTGCCCAACGAGGCGAAATTCTTTAACACCAGCCTTATCTGCGCTGGCCGATGAGACCAAATATGCGTTTTATGTTAGATTATAGTCCGATATACACAAGGCTACATGACTGTCTCTTGATCAATCTACACGCAACATTTGCTTGATGTTTGTACGTTTAGAGGGGTCAACAATACAACTGACCAATACCTTGTTGTAGCCAAGCTTCGCATGCGGCTTAGCAAAGCGAGGATAGTGTGATCCACCGCACAGCTAGAGCTGGTCATCACCAAGCTGCAAACACAGCAGACTGGCGAAGTCTTCCTCGTAACTTTCTCTACATCCCGCTCCTTGCGTACTATCGCGGAGAACGCGCACTGATGAGGAATTAATGACGACGTCCCCAATCTTTTGCAGAATGTGGCTAGATAAGAGCATGCCCGATAATGGGTACCTCCTACCCTGTCCTCAAGAAGGGTGACCCTATCGCGTGGGCTAGTTACTGTGGTATCAGTCTTCTTTCTTCTGCATATAAGGCCCTATCGAGAGCACTCTGTGAAAAACTAAAGCCATTTGCGAAAGAACTGATGGAACCTTATCAGTGTTGATTTCCCTCTGGTAAGTCCACCATCAAGCAGATATTCACACTACGCCAAATTCTGGAAAAAAGCCAAGATTATTCCACTAAAATGGCAAATACATTTCAAAAATGTAAAAATTAAGAGCGAGATCTTTAAACGACAAGCCTAGATATGATACCAAGAGCAAAAGCAAATTGCTAATCTTTAAAAAGAAATTTTGTGTGCTTTCATGGCTAGTAAGTTTTATGTTACCCATCAAGAGATGCTGAAACCTGGAAGACTCAGACCAACGTCTGCCTTGTATTCATAGCTTCCTGGGAGGCACATTCAGTATTCGTTATATAATGCTTCTATTATTCCGAAGTTGATTTTTATGAGGACGTAAAAAGTTTATTACAATGCACTTTAGCGCATTTGTATTTGTGAGTTTCTCAAAAGAGCTTCCTTACATTTTTTACCATAAATATTTGAAAAGGTAGCTCTTACAATGGGTTTTGCAACGTTAATAAAGGTATTACGAATTAAAGTTTGCGCTCAGCTTAAGTGACAAACCAGGGATATGTGTGTGTGTGCGCTCATGTGTTCGAGCTGTATGCAATTTTGATTTGTAAAATGTGTCGCAAAGCCAAGGCAAAGACGAACATGCCCCAGAGCTTCATCAGCTAGTTAGCGACAGATGGGAAACAACAAATGCTCCAAGTTCATATGTTAAGTACCTCTAACGCTCAGTATTGCCAACATGGATGGGTGTGCCTGTATCATGGGTTGGATGTATGCGTTAATGCATTTTTAATAAATGAAACACATGCTGAAGACGTAAAATTGCATTCAAATTGCTTTAATTAAGTGGATTTGCATTCGAAATTGACACACAAATTTCCCAGAAGGCAATAACAACTAAGGCAACAAAAACAATATCACAGCATAGTGTACAGTGACAACAACAAGTACACCAGAATCAGTAACACATAGACAAGTAGTGTACATGCAATTCACACACTAACACACATACTCAAAAGTGCTTGTCTTCTGGTATACGGTTACGGACTACTTACATACATGCCACCCAATACCATGTTAAGACTTTGTTTGTGGGAAGCTCGCTTTGTGGTGTATGCTCTTGTGTGTGTGTGTAAGTATGTTTAAGCGTGGTGTGAGTTTTAATTGATAGTCGATTAATTATTAACATTAAAAGGTGTGCCTAGTACACTTGTTGTATGGGTAATATTTGCATATGCTCTAAATAAGTCATATGCACTGTGCTGTACAGAGAAGTATAAACTAATTAACTAGGAATTTTAAGTATAGTACAAGTATAATTATAAGTTCAGAAATGCTTATAGCGAGTTATAGTAAAAATTGGAAATCGTTTAGGAAAAATTATAATGCCATAAAAATGGCAAAATGGGGCGCAAAGCCGACTCGATAGAAACTTGACATCCTTGAGGTTTAAAAGATTGATAATTCCAAATCCAAAACACTGGGACTTGGTATTCATTAGCTTTCAGAGATGGTGGTCTTGAAAATAAAATTGTTTTTCAAATTATGAAAGATGGCGGGGTGTATTGAAAAAAATAGTTGCGTTTACATAAAACTTAGTCCGCAGAGGTTGTGAGGACTTTCGATGCATGTATATCTTTGGAAATTCAGTATAGCCGACTCGGTTTAAAAACGCTCTGCTATTGATTACAAAGCCACACAAAAAAGATCATGATCTGGCAGTGCGAGAAATGTTCAGCTGCGTAATTTGACCCGCTTAATTTGAGTCATCCATCAGAAGTTGTCCAAGGAGTCATGGTCCAAAGCTGACCTCAAAAAAATTGTATTATATGTTCAATACTAAGCTCCAAAAACATCCACAAACATAGTAGTTACGGAAGTTGTGATATACAAAAAAAAAAAACAACGTTCTACTTGATTGGGTACAACAACCCTTTACAGGGTTACGGCCCTATGTATAGCGCTCCTCCCGTCGCATCTGCTTCACTCATTTTTCTGTAATCTGTGATACCAAAGGTAGATAGTGCGCACTGTACCAGATCCAAAGGTCGTCACATTCGTTCAAAAGCGATTTAAGACCTTTCTCCCAGGACAACATGTCCAAGCCGACGGAGACGCTGCATGTTAATTTGCTTAACTAGGTCAATGTCATCATAGAGCTCATAGAGTTCGTAGTTCATTGAATGCGGTAGTCGTTGCCAACGCGTATATGGCCAAAGATCTCATGAAATACTTTTCACTCAAACATTTTAAGGGCATCGGCATAAACCTGCGCCATAACCCACTCCCACCCAAATCTTTGACAACATCAAAAGTATAATTTTCATCTTCAATCTGAAAGTCCTCTCATTTATAATGAGACACACCCCGCCAAATTCTGTTTCAACAGCCGCAATGCCTCCGATACACTTAGTACGACCATTAATATCAATAATATCTGCGTAGGCAAATAGTAAATTTTTTTTTTAACTCTGTGCAGCTATATGTCATTAGATTGTCTAATGCATCAGGACTGTAAGCCGAGAAATACGGTTGGGGAGTAGAATTGGACGAAATTCGAAAAAAAATTAATTTTACCTGGGATTTTGCACATCTCTTTTTGAAACTGTGTACCCCTTGCTCTTATAGTCTCCGAGATCTAGATGTTCATATAAATTGATAGACGGACGGATAGACAATCGCTATCTGCAATGCTGATCATCTTAACTACCAAACTAGAGGTAGTTGTTAAGTGACCTGCACATTTTAACTAGAACAGACATTAAATTATAAAGTCTTTGACTGCAAGTTAAGTTATCCATTATGTTTCTAGAATTTCTGTTTTTCAAATAACGACTTATATTTCATTTAAACTATTTAACAATGTCCTTTGCCTTTGAAAATGATGTACAAACTTTCATTTGCAAACTATGCAGAGACTATAAATAGTTTTGATTAGCAATGAGCTCATTGTATAAATATTTGCATATAAATATGCAAAAATATTTGTTTAAAAAGTTTGTCATACAACAAAATGGAAAACATATTTGCTTTGATAAATTTACTAAACGAGAAGCCAAAAGGCCATTCAAAGAACTAAACACAACAATTTATTTGCACTTATTTGTAGTAGGTTTGCATATCCATACACATAAGTGGGAATGTGTGTGTGTGAGTTTGTTGCCATGTCAAATGCTATGTAAACAGTTAAAAGTTTGCTGATTTGCAAGTGTCACTCAGTCGAGTGTCGGCACACAAGTGCGTGCGTCTGCCTGTTGGTTGACTTGACACTTTGAGTGGAATACAAATGCAAATAAGCAACTGTACTATATGTATATACACACCCATTTGTGCTATGTATGTAGGGGTCTGTTAGTGTATACAAGCGTCTTGTTAACTTCCCAATGAGCAATGCACAAACAATAAATTATATTCATTTAAATCTATTGGTATAAGGAGCAAAGTACTTTAAGTATATGGTGTTACAGTAAGACCTTGAATGTATAAAGTGTAGTTATAGTGTTGTTTGAGGTTTCTGCCGGATGTATTACTCGATACATCGAAATTTGCATTGGGGATTTAGAAAAACAAATGTCTTCTAAGTTATGTTAACCAAACCTCAAAAACAATTCAGAATGACAACAGGTTCCGGTAACTGCTCTGTTAGTACGACCAATGGTATGAATATCATTTGCATATGCAGCAAGCAACTGGACACTCTTATAGAACAAAGTTTTGCTCAATGTTATTCTGCTTTGCAGGGATTCCAAACTCATATATAGTCAACAAAGAGACATAATTTTATATGAAGACTCGTGGGAGCCTACTCATTAAAACTGTGTTCCCTTTTTGTCAATAGAATAACCATACCACTCCCCCCCATGAAAATCAAATTTTTGTGTAAAATTTTTTTATTGATGCGTTGAGGGGTGAAGGAAACTGTACTACGGGAATAGGGGGATGATTCGGAAAAAGGTCAGCTGCTCTAACTATTATAGTCTCTGCGAAACAAGTTGTTATTGTCGTTCCATCGTATGCGGTAGTCGTTGTCAACGCTTTAAAATCTTACGGAGTACTTTCCGCTCAAACACTCCAAGTGCATTTTCATCAGACCGCGGCATCACCCAAGCTTCAGCGCCATACAGTAAAACGGGAAGGATGAGCGTCTTGTAGAGTGTTAGTTTCGCCTGGCGGAAGAGGTCTCTATTACTCATTTGCCTACTGAGACCAAAGTAACATCCTTGTCCGAGGCTATTTTGCATTTTTACATTGGAAGTGGGGTTTTATGTGGTGGGTCCCATACCCTACGCACAACCCTTTTAAGGCCTGGGGTGGCTCTACTGGTAAAACCAGTGTCATTGTTAGTCGCCTCATACGACAAGCTGCCACTTTACCCTTATTAAATATGAAAACAATTGTTTTTCATTATTTTAACATTCATAGGGCACTTGTTTCATAGCAGTATTATATTTTTTTTATTAATTATTATATTATTTGATTTATATATATGGCTTTTACCCACATAACGTTTTTCGCAATTACATTTTCATAGTCCGGCAACTTTTAACTTTTCGAATAGAACTTATGTATGTATACTTACAAACAGCAGTAAATTTTTGTAAAAATTGTTTTATGAATGGAGATAAATACATCCTTTGCCAATGAATACTATATTTCGCTGATAAACAAACTTCTTATTAAGGTGTAATTTGCCATTTACTTTTCATTCCGACGGCTAAAAGGCTTTACTTTTCATAATGAATGGTTCGGAAACCAGAACACCAAAACCATTCCATTCCATTTCGACGTTCGGAATCGGAAATCAGAACAGGCCTGATTATAAGAACAACTAAGCTGAGTCCCAACATTTTTAAGAAAAACCAAGAAAAGAATATGAATGCTTTTGTGTGTGTCTTCTTTAACCCTCATCCTCTCTTTCAAAAAACGTTGTCTTCCCTCATGAGTGACTTTTCACACATATGGGATCTCTATGCATTTTGCACTAGAAACATTATTGTACATTACTGTATACAAAGCGTAAACGGGTATAACAGATTTGAGCAATATATGTAACTGGCGTTACAAACCATATGTTCCATGGACAAAAATGATCAGGAACAATAGTCGACTCGATATAGACATGTCCGTCTGTCTATCCGTGTTGTAACTTGTTTCTGAGAGACTATAACAGTTGGAGGAAAAAAGTTTTAACATAAGGGTACAATCATAGCGCATGCGGTGACGAAGTTGAAGACGAAAAACCGTGCAGAAGTAAACATACACTGCCGGCCACTTGATTTCGGACACAACATTTTTTGTGTTTACAAGTCTTTATTTTCAAAACTAATAAAGATAATGGACTGAAATAAAATTCATTTGTTAAATAAATCAATTTATAATGCAGCCCAAAATTAGGAGGCTATCTGCTTTTGGACAAAAATGAATAATATTTTTGTGAATAAACAGCAAAAACAGCAAACTTTTTTTGGGTCACTTGATTAAGGACACTTGTTTCGATGGGCTATAACTTCTAAACTAAAACACATAGGCTTTTGAAATTTTTTTCTTCATGTAGGTGGATCAATTCATGAATAAAAGCTGTACATGTGAATAGTCTCACTTGTATTGCAAAATAAAAACAATGCGAAGGGTTGACCAAAAAATATGTTTTACTAAAGGCCCGTACGCAGCAGTGTAAAACCGCGTGAAAGGAAAAAGTGCTACTTATTTTGTGCGCAAAAACAAATTGTATGGGCAGAGTTTTTTTTTTTTGTATCAAGTTTTGTTTTCTTTCACGCGGTTTTACACTGCTGCGTACGGGCCTTAAGCCTTTAAGGGGAATTTTGATTGTAAATATTTGATTTTAGAAAAATAGTTATTAAATGAAAACTATTTAAGTGAGAGTATTCATATGTACAGCTTTTAATCATAAATTGATCCAGAAGTTTGGAAGTTATAGCTAATCGAAACAAGTGTCCTTAATCAAGTGGCCCATAAAAGGTTTCCTGTTTTTGCTATTAATTCACAAAAATATTTTTCATTTTTAAACTGAAGCAGATTTTTCCCTAATTTTTTTTATGAGTATTGCAAATTGATTTATTTACAAAAAGAATTTTATTTCAGTCTATTATCTTTATTAGTTTTGAAAATATAGACTTGTAAACACAAAAAATTTTGTGTCCTTAATCAAGTGGCCGGCAGTGTATGTATTCGCTCGAAAGTGTTCATAGTGCAAGCAAAGACGAAAACGAAGACAAAGATGAAGCGCAGGCTGTCAGCTTCATGCCGTGCAGTACTGATTTTTACCATTATCAGACCTTTATTAAAATTGGTCCGCTGTCGGGCCGTAACCCGACAACGGGTTGTTATGGCCTGTCAAGAAGAAGAAGAATGTTTTAAAAATATTCGAAATAGGATAAATACATTAAAAGTTATGGTCAAAAATAAGCTGATTTCACGCCCCATTGGTCGAATGTTTATGCCGCTGTCCTCTTCATAGCCGGAGTGAACAGGTGTGTTGTTTGCTTTTACGGTCATGTTTGCAATAAATCTAACACCCATTTTACTTAGATCCAACGTCCTATTTTGAAAGCGACAAAATTAAAGAACACTTTTTAATACATGAACCAAGTCATTCGATTTCATGATATTATGAGCCGACATCAGCAGAGCTCCACCGACAAATTTGCCCCTATCTGTGGAATATTTGAAAAAAGGTCAGCACTACTTGATCACTTGATTATTTTAATCGACCCGTGCGTAACCGTTGGTGAACAATTACTTGTTTTTTGTGGAAGATGCAAGATTCGACAATACATGCCTTCTAAGCCAAAGAGTATGAATCTTTGGCTTTTGATATTTCTGAAACTTTAAGAATAATGCCGCTGCACAAAATATGCGTCATTGGGTGTCAGTGCAAAGTGCGAAGTTGTGCGAAATTGGTAATTGCTGGTAATATTTTGTGATTTTGACTTAACATTGTGTCTAAAATGTATGCTTTTGTACATAAATACATTTGTATGTAAACATTTTTTTTTTAAATTTGATAGTTTTTTATTTACAGTGCTTTCGCACTCGTAACCATTTTGACAGCTCCGTGTTAAACATACCACTTGAAGTCAAACAAAATTCTAGTAATAGGCCATAAACTCATCCATTTTTTCTGGTTGACAAGTGCTTCCGAACTAGTATACTTTCCTGCAGGGACCCTTGTGGCGACCACAACAACATGCCAAAGAGAGCCCTTACGCGAGAGTACGTCGCCTTACCTACGTCGGCTGCACATATCATATAGTTAATTGAGTTTGGAGAGTTTAGCCATTGACACGTGAAGTATTCATCAATAACACTATGCAACAAATTTGGCCACAATGAAAGGCCTATGACTAAAACATATCTTTTCCGGTAAATATCAGATCGCTGATTACGAATCCGGAAACCATTTTGGATTTTCTAACACCGGTTTCGAATTATCGCTATTTCAAAAAATTCGAGATTTCGAAAGTTGCGAGGTCAGCAAATCTCATATAACTCGGGAACCTTTCTACCGATCGATTACAATGTCTCTCAGATGGTTTTAGACTAACACGATTCGATTGCAAGTTACGGGGCAATGAACTAAAAATTAATTAATTAAAAAAATTACAAAAAGTTTGTCACAAATTCCTTTTGGATTCGATAGGTTTATTTAAGCAATAGGTTAAATTTGTTGCATAGTTTAATCAAACTTTGATGAGAAATTGAAGAGAATCAATAACACCAAAAATCAGTTTGTGTATCAATTGTATTTGTGAGAATAAAGCATCATGGACGATTAATTAGAGAAGGCTAGTGCAAGGTCTATCAGTATGAGCGGACAAGAGCAGTATAAAGTATAAAGAAGTCTGGTCGTGTAGCGATCACCAATTAACATATTATTATTATTTTTGAACCAACGATTAGTAAATTTAAAGTCGGAATACGTTCAATGGCAAAGAAGCCTAAGGAGTAACTAACCATTTGAAAATCAGTACAAAAAAATGCCTTCATCCAAAAAGATTATTGCTTTCGGCATTGAAGCTTAGGCAATTTATATATACCCCTTTAGTCTCATTATACAAAGTACCACTGTGTACAGTCAATTAATCAGTAATGTTTACTTTGAGGATATTGGAAACTGTTTTGAATTTAAGCAATTCATTTGATTTATTGTGCCTTAGGTTAAGGAAGTTCTTCATTAGCACTTTGAATAATGTTACAGATTTAATATTTGTTCAATGCATGAATATTGGTTCAAATTAAAGCTGTGTCAAATGTAAAATAGAATTATTTACAGTTGAACAATCTCAAAAGTCCTTATTTGAATGAGTTTTGCTTTAGAAATTCTCTGCATGCTTAAGTGCAGTTTCCTTCTTAGCCATTTAGCACGTTTGACCAATTAAATTTGGACAACCTTTAGAAACAATTTAGAGAGGCAAAATTCCTAAGTGAATCAAAGAAATGCTTGTTTTTACTAAAATATACCAATAACTTGATTTAAAGCATTGTAGAAGGCAAATGGACTTTGTGTTTAGCTTGAAAGGTGGAGAGATGTTTTGTGCTAAGGATAAAAGAAAGTCTTTTGAAATGTTCGAAAAAGTAGTTTTAACTATAAATTATTTTATTATAAATGGTTTACTTTAAAAAAATTGTGAATTGAAAATCTAAAAAAAATTCATAAATACAGTTCTTAAAATTCATTTAATTTTTCTCCATTGCAAATAACACTATGCAACAAATTTGACCTCAACGAAAGGCCTATAACTAAAATATACATTTTCCGGTAAATATTGGGTTGCTGATTTTGAATCCGGAAACCATTTTCGATTTTATAGCACCGTTTTTGAATTATAGCTATTTCAAAAAAAAAAATTCGAGATTTCGAAAGTTGCGAAGTCAGCAAATCTCATATATCTTGGGAACCTTACTACCGATCGATATAAATTGTAAGTCGAATTGAAGTTAATGTAATATGAAATCATTGTTTTCCTAACAGGAAATCGGGCTATCTCAAACGGTTTTTTAATTACCACTGTTTCAAAAATTCTAGTTTTCGAAAGTTGCAAAGTCAGCTAATCTCACATATCTCGGGAACTTGACTACCGATTGAGATGAACTATATATTGAATTGAAGGTAATTAATTATTGATTAAATCCGTTTTAGATAGTTTTGGTGTAACTGGAATCGATTACGAGTTACATGGTAATAAATTCAAAAAATATTTTTTTTTTGGTTCATTGCCCTGTAATCCACAATCGGACCACCTTCGATCAGTGTGTGAGCTAATTTGGTTGAGATAATTGAGTATGAGGCACAGGTATACTCACAAGTGTGAGTATAGAAAGTAATGAAAAACGTATAAAAATAAAATGATTTATAATGAAATGAAGATTTCAGAAAATTACAGTGCCGAGAGCCGTACCAGAAGGCTCGACAGAAGTGTATCGCGTGGCGCAATATATAAAAAACATGAAAAGTTCCTTATGAAAAGTATTTTGATGAAAGGCATTTCTACGGTGTGAGCTTCTTCTGTACTTTTTTTTACATTGATTGTACAGATTACCATTACAATTTAAGACTTTATAGCTTATAATATTCATTTATTGAAACATATTTCTACTATTTTCACTCATTTTACAGTTCTTTAAAGTTTAAACCAACATTTCTATTTAAACCTTAAAAACTGTTAGTTTACCAATACATATTTCGAATAATTTATTGCAGCTGCTACGAAGAATAATGTATTAATTGCTCTTTAATTGCAGTTAACTTCAAAGAGCTGAAATCAAATTTAAGTAAAGAACTTATTGCTGGCACTGTGCCAAGACATGATCCCGTCCGGCAAAGTGAAGTGTCATTATATATTTTCTGTTTGCTTAAGTGCGTTTTAATATGCAATGTCGGTGTGTACATGCGAGTGTGTGCGTTTGTGTGTGCGTTTATGTGTTTGTGTTAGGATATGTGCGTATACTTGTCTGTGTGTATGTAACTCTCCATTGTTGATGCCAGCATCTAATGCAACTCACTGAGCCGCATAATTATAATGAAGCTTTTTGCTAGACCAAACATGTTTGTAGACAAACTCAACCTTAATTTTTGTCAACTCAACCTGTTCTAGTGAATCCTAACCATCTTGCCCCATACCCTATGCCGTTGTTTCTTTTGTTGCAAGAACAAGCTTAAACATTTCATTGTGTTGCACATGCAGGTGCAAGCTGCGTAGTTTCTCTTTGGCCAAGACAAAGCTGCGACTTGAACGCATAAAAACGCGTCGTCTGCTAATTAAGTTGCTCATTAGGAGTATATGAAAAGTAAATGGGTAACAATGGCAACAACAACAACAACAACAACTGCTAGTGCTAAGCCGGAAAATCTCACGCATTGTATTTGTTGTAGCTTTGGTGCATAACAAAGTGCGGCAGCTGTTTCTGATGCGGGAAGCAGCTGCTTGGGGTGCGCTCTTTCTGGCCACATTTTAATTGGGTTAAGCATACGCCATGTGTGACAGGCTATTAGAACAACTTTTAGTTGTTATGGCACTTTGTTGACTTACTTTGCTACTTTGCAGTTTGAGAGCATGCATTGTGCTTTTGGCAATTATGCAAAAATGTTCTTTATGCCGCGCATTTACTAGCTAATTATTGTTTAAGTGCTTGCCATCAATTTTCAATTAGTCCCTGTCCCAATACACATTTTTTGTAGCTGATTCCATCTGCTTTATGCTTATTTTATGCAATTTGTTTTTTGTTACGCCTCGCTGTATGCTATAATAATTATCGAGAATTATGGCAGCGCACATTATATAGATGTGGAATGTATTTGTGCCTCGGCACACCATGGCAATTGATAACTTTTTGCAGCACTCAGTGCAACCAGTCTGTAGCATGACCCCAAAAAAAGGAGAAAAAATATTTGATGCAGACAGTCGGGACGGTCAATCAGGCCCGAGAGTGGAATACCCTGTACCCTTTTTCTGTATAAACACTAAATACGGTAAAATGGGAACGGAATTATCCACTTTTACATCTCTTTTCATAAGATCGATATGCCAATTGGGAAGTTCCAATTGACAAATTTTCCTATTGGGAAGTTGGTTATTATTATTTTTAAAAATTACTTTTATACCCATAGCTCCAGAATCCCTGAACCTATGTCGTTGAATTTTGAAGCATAGATAAAAAATACATTTATAAATGTCTGTGGCAATTTTCAAATTAATATATTGGGGGGTGTGGCAGTAATTAAGGTAAATCGATTGCGGGGGAAGGGGAGCTTCTATTAAAAAAAAGGTGGATAGGTGTATTAGGGTCACACGAGTCTCCACACGAAATTTTGTAACTCTAGCTCACATGTATCCATATAATTTCGAATCAGTTTATAGGCGAGGGGGGAGAAATTACCATATTTTTGACTATAACTTTTGATGTATATATCCAATCTCGATAATATTTGAAACACAGATGCACATAAGCACTTCTGTAAGGAGTTTAGAGTTGATAAATTTAACGGAGCGGTTGTAAAACGCGAAAATCTCTCACGGGGGAAGGGGGTAAGATATTTAAATGGTTGATTAAAGATATATGCAATAAGATTTTAGTATATTACAAAGTTAAATTAATATAAAATAAGACAAGAAGACCAACCCGTTGGGGGAGTTTTATTTGTCCGCAGTCCAGCTATGCATTGCACAAATTTATAATACCCTTTCAAACTTTGTGTACAGGGTATAATTGTGGTAATATCGCAAAATAATTAAATGAAGTCATGCACTGGCAGAAATTGGTATACATTTAACTAATCAATGCACTGTAACCTTTCAAATATGTTGAAATTGTTGTGTGCGTAGCACTGATGGGTTGACGGTGCCGAGCACGGACATGTGACACACCGCTTTATCCCGAACGCAAGCTTCGGTTAGAGCCGGTGAGACTTTGGACTTAATCTCCGCACTGCATGAATAGCTGAACGGATGCAGAATGGCATAGAAAAAAAAAAATTTATCAGTAATATTGGCCAATCGAGTTTCCAAGGCTGTTCTTTAAAGTCGGCCCCCTAGTAGGAGTATCGGTATGGCTGTGGCTAACATATAAATCGCCGGTAGTTTTAACCGGGTGCTGCTACCCATAAACCAGTAGAGGTGATAGATACACATCGCTTCTAGCAAAGGTGCATGTGGGTGCATGCCTGACAGCATTTACTTAAACTGGTACTGAAGAGGCAACCGCATCGGCTGGTGTTTTTAGAAGGGCGTTAGTTGGCGCATACCATCAGACTCATTGTCTACACTTAGGTGGCATATTAGTGATTTTAATCGAACCCATGGAAAATGTCACGTTAAATAAATTCCGATGTAGGTCCGGTATTTACTGAGACCAAAGTAACATCTATTGGTAAGTGTTATTCTCCGCTTGACCTCCATCTTGACATCGTTTTTCATTGTGACGGTGGTGTCCACGTAGACGAAATCGAAGCCACGCATCAATTCTTTCTGGCATTGGGGTTTTTTGTTATGAGTCCCAAGCGCACACTAGCTCACTGACCTAACAGGGTGGCAATTAGGTCAGCTAACCAGGGAGCACCACGAGGTGGTTGTGCATCAACTAGGTTAAGGGTTATTAGATTAAAAGCGATCATTAGCTTTCGCTCTGTTTCACCAAAACCCAGGCCCCCTAAGAGTATTATATTATATTTATTATATTTATTTTGTCTAATGTTTGTAGCAGGCACAAGGTTGCGTTGCAGACTATTATCCAGTTAGAGTCGAGTAGATATAACCATGTCCGTCTATAATTGTATGAACACCTTGATCGCGGCGACTATAAGAGTTGGGGACACACAATTTTTACCAAAAGTATCCAATTTTTCCTACGCTAATAAGAGGTGCAGAATCATGTTGATATTTTATCTTATTTACAATACTTTACATCCACACTATAAATATAATTAAAGCGGACTAAAACTTGAAAAGATTTGACGAATTTGGACTACTCTATTACCTTAACAACACTCGTGTTCTGAATTAAAGCTAATGAGTATAACAACCGTTTTGTCTTAGATCATTTAATAAAATTTCTTCTACAAAATTGGAATTTTGACAGTTTAATAGATAAACTATATATTTTAAAATATATGTAAAGCTGCGTGATCACATCAGTTTATAGCTTATAGTATACATAAATCATAATGAATTATCTATCTCACACTTTGCATAGATAGACTTTATTAACCTTCGAATTTTTTTCCAAGTGTATACATTAAGAGAAACCGGCTATATAATTCAATTACAAAAATAATCATGAAAATATTTCACTGCATGCTGCGGGTGAATGAGCACAATGCTTGGCACACTAGGAATGGGAGCATCTGGACATATATATATACATATATGAATACTTATACTGTATACATTGAAGTGCAATACAAATTTGGATAAATATTTGCAGATTCCGATATGATCAAAACAGCATTGTTTGATGAGAAAGTCCTACCTGATATATCAATTCAGGTGATGACAATGAAATGAAATACATACATATTTACGTACGAATATTGCTTATTGATAAATCGATTGAAGAGAACGCAGTCCTTGTGGAATACTACACGAAAGTATGCATTGAAATTTGTGGTAATTGTTTAATAAGATTTACTGCTTTAACTACAACATGTATACGAATGCGATGGTATTTTTGTAAGGATTCAATTCTATTGTGATATATTGTATCAGAGCACCTAAAGAGTTGTAAATCTTATGAATTAAAGATATGTGTTTATGTAGGTTGTTTGCTATTTCTTCAAGAAAGTGCTATGCACCTATTAACAAGCCACTCATGAAATATTGTTTGTCCGAAAGCACATAAAATGTATCACAAAAGTCTCAGTCATTATTACAACAAATGGGAAGGAGGAGGATAACTTTCAATAACCTCGTTAGGAAAACGGACATACATTTATCTTTATTTTCATTATTATACCCTGAACACAAAGTGTAAAAGGGTATTATAGATTTGTGCAATATATGTAACAGACAGAAGGAGGCGTGGCAGACCATATGTTCCATGGGCAAAAATGGTCAGGAGCAATAGTCGGGTCGATAAGGATATGTCCGTCTGTCTGTCTGTCCGTGTTGTCGCACCGTTCTCGGAGACTATAAGATCTAGAGCAACAATACCATATGATGCGCATTTTCCTTATTCAGTGCAAGTTTGTCGAATTATGGCTATGTCTTACCCCCTTCCTCGGTGACAGACTTTTCGCGGTTTTAACCCACACCATAAAAGCTAGCCAATTGAAACTTGGCAAAGTTATGCACACTTATACTGTGCATGAGTAGTATGAAAATGATTCATATCGGATGAGAACTTTAGAAGATATAGCTAATAATGTGCCAATTTAAGGCCCCCTCTCCAATGAACTGCAAAAGAATTTAACTTTTTACAGAAATTCTAAAGTTAACATTTATGTTAACCAAATGTGGTATGTTAGGCTTATAAACCAAACAATGTTGACATTTTTCCGCACCATCCCCCCTAAACTTTAGCAAAAAATGTCATGAAATTTGTTTTTCATGGACAAAATGGCTACAGGGTATCACACTCTCGGGCACCGTCCCGGCTGTCTGCATCAAATTTTTATTCTATTAGAATTATGGTATAAAATAATCCTTACCATAAAAAATCAATGAAATTTAGTCTGCCTTCTTGGTAATGCAACTTATTAAATCTGACCCGCTTTGGATATTTCCCACTCTTTATCTATTTGTCTACTTTAGTTGTTAAAATATATTTAGTTAAAAAATATTTTGCGATTTGTTGCAAAGATTTCCACTTTTGCTGTTATGCTGCAGTACTTTCGAGTGTTCGTCTTTGCTACTACGGTTATAAAACAAATGCAAAGAAATGGGAATTCAAAGGATAACATACATAGAAGTACAACTAGAAAAGCGAGCGTCCTGCACTGAGTGAGTAGTCGCGGGCGTGGCGCACTGGCCCAGAGCAATAAAAATTCTACAAAATGGAAAATAAGTTAGATTTTATTACACAAACATGAGCCTTTGACTATGTATCTATGTGTGGGGCCCAGAGTGCGGCAACAGCAGCACAAGAATACTGATAAAGCTGCAGGCCATGTGGCCCTGGATTATTTGCATAAATTTCAAATAAAATAAGCGACAAACATTATAATCATTAGCTTGCGCTTGCCTCTTGCGTCTTGCCTCTTGGGTGCTGCAAGGCAACCGAGGCATGCCAAGTCACTATATACCGTCAACTGACTGACTGCACTGGGGCATCGAGCGGTTGGGGTTTGTCATTGGCGGGGCGCTGGCCAGTTGGCGTCCAAACGCTGACATATTTATGGATATTCTATGGTAACGAGCCGCTGGCGTCGCAGTAAATTAATTTAGCTAATGATAAATGCACCACACCACCGCAGCGCCAAAGGAGCACCGTTCACCACCCCATACAACAGGCAGTGCACAGCATCGTTAGCCATTAAGCGCCTATCCAGTCCTGCAGCGCATTTTTCTGCAACTCAATTTGCTCTCCCATCTCCTGGGTTATGGCAAACTGTATAAGTATGAGCAAATAGTTGAACACTGTCGATATGAACTGTGGAACAAATAAAATAAATACTTATAAAAAAAGAAGTATGTAGTATAAACTTAGATTAATCAAGCCATCCCGAATAGCGCGAAAAATGACAGAGTCATGAGATGCGTTTGCATCTAACAGGTGTTTATATAAATAAATCCCGAGGCTTATCATCTTTTTCGGAGCACGATTAATGTGACATTTTTCCCAGACATTACTTCTGCCTTAAGCATATCCGCATAAGCATATGGTTTTTAGGACTAAATTGACCAAATTTGAAGAAAATTAATGGTTTTAAGCGCACAAAAAGTTAAACATTCCGTTACGATAGAAGATGCAGTAGAAAGACAGAAGCCTATACTTTGCCAAATCCTAAAGTAAGGGTTAGGGGTAAATAAACCCGCTTTTATATTATTTTCAGCTTGATTTCCTGACCTTACCAACTTACCGAGCTTATCATCGTTTTATCTATAACAATTGCCAATCCGCTTAGGAATTGTATTTTAAACTCCACACGCCAAAAGAGCACAGCGTTCACCAGCCGCCTTACCTCTGGGCTGCCTGGAAACCAGTTGTCCAGCGATCCAACCAAACGTAAACATTTGCCTCCTTCGCGCATTGTGCGTTCACAATAAATGGGTGCAATCAACATCTTATAAGCCGGTGGAATCATGCACAAGAACAGGTAGCAGAGGAACATAAAGTTGGTATTGCTGCTGGTGGATCTGTTAAATAAGATGTACAGTTCGCATGTGCTCAACGCTAGGTCATGTCCCATTGCCACCCACAGACTCAGCTTGTACACCTCATTGATTTCGCGTATAAGATAGTGCAGTTCCTGCACCATCTTCACGGCGCACTGTAATCGCTGCTCACGTAGCGCTGGTTTGGCAAATTTCCAGCACAAAAATTTTGGATTTATGATCTTTTGCAGGAGTCGAAAGCGTATGCTCAGCAGCTCTGCTAGATTCATGTGCATATAGCCTGTAAAGTGAGGTCCACCAGTCATTATGACGTAAAAGATAACTGCTAGGATCTTAAGCGCCCATTGGCCACGGGTGGCGCCCGTAACCGCTGTATTTACTGCGATTATGTAAAACACGCTTAGCACGGTCAATGTAAGAATATTTTTGCGCTTCAGCTTGCGGTAGTTCAAGTTGGCGCCATAATCACGCATCAGATACTCGTCCAGTGCTGCCAGACGTTGGTAAATTTGCAAATGTTGATGTGCGGTTGCTTGTAGTGATATCACCGTAACCACAAAAACTAAAGTAGACATCAATAGCTCCAGCAAGGCTATACCCAAAGACATCTTGTCCATGCTGAGCAGTGTTTCCCTTAAACAATTGTCCAACAACAGGCCATAGAGCGCTGTATACAAACCCGTAACCACAATGCAGCCAAAGCCGAGCGAGTAGAGACGCGTCAATTTGCGAATTACTAGTCTATTTCCGTACTTATGGAATCCATTACAACACAAGATAAACTGCAGACCACACACAACACTCACACAGTCGTATATGCTGCGTGGTTCCCGAAAGAAATATAATAACGCCATTTTAACCCGCAGCTTTCAGCTATCCATGACGGACGTGTAATGAGAATGTAACGATTTGAAGCGTTTATGGGTATTATTTTATAGACATCAATTGTACAAACTAATGAAAGCCATTAAAGTAATTATTGGAAACCGATTTTGGATTGAGATTGTCTGGATTTAATGCTCTAATTAAGCAAAAAACTTTTGCTCTAAATATTTGAAGCATGAGAGCTATTACTAAATGTAATTACTTTCAATATTGGTGAACAAATGGGTTCTAAGCTATATTATACATCTATCATAGGATTAATCAATAATTAAATGTGAATTTTCCCAAATAAGCAAACCTTTTACTCCACCTATTTCTACATAATTTCTTTTTTTTTTTTTACTTTTACGCTGTGCAACAACTTGTGAGTTATTCTTTGGGGATGTCCTCTTATAATTTTTCTAAGTCCTACATTTTTATGTGTTTTGGGTGATTCTTGTGGGCAAAACTGTCACCGACTCGGTGAGGAAATTTTATTTTTCCCAAATGGCCAGCTAGACATTTTATAGTCGGAGACAGCTTAGCAGCAGACATCCTGGCCTTAAAGCGACCTAACCACTGACCAAGCTGTGCCTTGGCCCACTGCCGAAAATGGTCAGAGGCCCTCAAGTAAGCTTTAGAATAGAAAGATAAATATTAAGTAGTGAAGGTCATTAAACAATATTCATAGAACGCGAAAAGGGTCGTATAGGATAAAGTTGCTACCGATTCTACTTAAGGAGAGGGTCGAAATTTCTGGTAGTGCAGCGTGCAACAATAAGCCTAAGCTAGCTGACTAAGTTTGGGGAATGAACCTCACCAATAATCCACACACCTGAGCAGTATTCCAGCAAGGAACGAACAAGAGCTGTAAAGCGCAGTTTGGTTATATAAGGTTAATTGAATTTCTTACCCCAGCGTTAAGTAAAACCAAGTATTCAGAATTGAAGAGATATGGAGATAAAAATACAACTTAGAATCAAAAAGGACACCTAAGTCATGGAACGTAAGAATGCGTTCGAGGGGAACATCATCAATAAAATAGGCCGACTCTTGAGGGCCCCCCTACAAAAAGACATAAATTTGCATTTTGACGTCAAACAAAGCTGCCCATCGTCAGCATACAATAAAATCCTCATTACTTTAAAATTATGATACACTTACTAATAGCAGCAAATCCTAAATGATTTTATTTAAATATAAACCATTGGAGTGCATATTCAAGAGAAAATTGTGTCTTAAGCTTTAAGATTGTCGCTTTGAAGAAAGTGGGAAACTGAACTGTGTTATTTAATTAGTAAATTTTATAAATATAAGCTGAATAAAGCTTATCTCGATTTCGATTTAGCTTATTCCCAATACTAAAAGTGGTTTGGCAAAAGATTCCTTTGGGCCGTCGCTTAAAGCTTAACGTTATTTGCTTTAATGTCAGAACAAAATCAACACTCTCTGTCATTGCTTATTGGTATTATTGCTTTAGCTAATTTTCTTGCGTTGAGGGTTTTCCATGGCTTCAATATAAAAGCTAATTGTTCCCAATTCCTCTACCGTGTGTTTATAATTTTCATAAATCACTGTCTTGAACTTGTAGATACCTAGTGGTAATATTGGCATAGTGTTTTCTCTAAAGTAAAGGGCACGCGCCATTCTGTGACCCAGGAAAAATACAAATGCGGGGTTAAAATTAAGGACTGTCTCTTATAATTACCTCATATGGAAAACTATAATTTCTGTTTGTATAACGTTTTAATAGTTTTCATACGATTTTGCCCCAAGCAGAATAATTCGTCTTAGAAATCACTTCAAATAGTAGTATTTCTATATTCTACGACCACACTCCCTGTTTCCAAAGTCCTACCTGGCTAACCGGTCATTCAGAGTCGCTATCAACGATGAATTATCGAAAGAGCATACCGATATAGCCGGTGTACCGCAATGCAGCATCCTCGCCCCTTTCTTGTACACTATGTACACTGCTGATATCCCATCGCCAGCGATTGAACGAAATGGGGACCCAGTTACGCTGATGACTCAGCAGTTTTAGCTACAGCTTCTAACCTACAAGAAGCCTCTAATAATCTGCAAGCCGAGCTAGACAAAGTCGGGACATGGGCTACGCGATGGAACATACAGCTTAATGGTGAAAAATCCAGCTGCGTCCTTTTTTCCCTGAAGGCTGGAAAAAATGCCCCACCATTTTAATGAATGGTTCTCCAATTCCAATAAAACGATCCCAGCCTTATTTGGGAATTCATCCGGATTCAAAGCTTTGGTGGAACGATCATATTCGCGCTATAACATCGAGGTGGCAGTAGCAAGCTCTGGACCCGGAACAAAACCACGCTGTACAAAAGTCTTGTGGTGGTTTACCTGCATACCATTTATACGCTGAGCAGAGGCTTCTCAAGTCATGCAGTGTTTGGTTTGTTCAGAAGAACATCGAAGTATATAACATTGCTGTGACACGTGACACTGAAGTAAAGTGCTTGGACAGTACTGCATAGTAGTGAAGTATGACGTACAGAAAGAGTGCTTGTGCAGCTCTCTTTAATTTAATGGAATTCACTTTGAATATAAATTTACGTATAGTGAGTGTTTGGGGGAAAAACATTCTCAAGTCTTTATTCATGCGAAATCTTCAACACATTCCAAGTTTGTAAAATCTCATGCTTTAAAAAAAAACATCTTAAAATTTTTCAGTTACTTGTTTATTTATATAATCCGAATAGTCAATATGGACTATGGAACGCTTTGCCTTAGAAAAGGATAAGCAAACCAATACAATGTTGAATTACATACTTTCTTTTCTCTTAGTTCAGCTGCTTTCGCATAGGTTTTTCCAAAGCTTCAATATAGAGATTGATTGTTTCCACTTCTTCTGATTCATGTAAAAAATTTTCAAAAATTATAATATTGGCTTTATAGAAGCCTACAGGTAAAATAGGCAAACTTTTTTCATTAATATACAAGCCCCGCGCAGTAATGTGACCCTTTAAAAGATAAAATTAACCTTTTTTTTTTAAATCATGACTATCTAAAATAATTACCTGATATGGGCAACTATGGTTTATGTTTGTATAATCTTTTAAAATTTTCAATACGATTTTACCATAAGCAGAATAATTTCTTTTGGAAATCACGTCACATATTAGAATTTCAACATTTACTAGAAATGGTTGAAACTTATTGGTGTAGTCCTTTTTAAATGTTTGGATACGTAACTA
The DNA here is from genome assembly GCA_035041775.1 of Chymomyza caudatula. Classification (NCBI taxonomy): domain Eukaryota; kingdom Metazoa; phylum Arthropoda; class Insecta; order Diptera; family Drosophilidae; genus Chymomyza; species Chymomyza caudatula. Next base: position 172,186 of record JAWNKW010000200.1, on the reverse strand, counting down.
AAAGAACTTATATGAATACACCATCTGAGAAAATTAAAACTTACTTACTGTAACATTTCGCAGTACAACGATAACATCACCGTCCATCTCAGCAACGGTTTTATACCAACTTACAGCCTTTAAAATGCATTTTGAGTTGACTACATATTTGGGATTGGGCAAACACTCAATATTTCTGTTTTTGTACAATATAGTCGAGGCAAAGCTCTGTAAAATTTACGAAATTATGAAAAGATAATAATATTACTACTTGCAATCGACCTCTTGGCAAATGCCACAAAAGAGTGCGATCCAGAGCAAACCCATGTTATGGACCATTTGTGATATATTCATGAACTAAATATTTTATATTTTACTATAACTTTATAGATTTTTGCAACCGGTTTTATTTTAATTGATCATTACAATGAATTTAAAATAATTTTTGAATTGTGAGTATTCGTTCTATTATCAATTCTATGTTATCAATATTCGTTCTTATTATCCAAAAAAAAAGATAATTTTTATGAGATTAATCTATAATTGTTTAAAATGCTTCCTTCTGCTTCGGGGGATTATAATATACAAATAGATTTGATGCGGAAATTCATGGTAAAGTGAGTTTCTCTGTAACAATTTAAAAAAAATTTCCACAGTCAAGAGAGAAATCAAATTTCTGTGTAAATTTTTTTATCGTGGCGTTGAGGGGTATGTGCGTAATAACGGTAAATGTTCTACGGGGGGAGGGGGGATGATTAGGAAAAAGATCAACATTGTTGCCTAACGTATCACATTTGGTTAACATAAATGTTAACTTCAACATTTCTGTAAAAAGGGATTTTGTGTCGCAGTTCATAGGAGAGGGGGTCTAAAATTGGCACACTAGTAGCTATATCTTCTAAATTTTTACACTACAGATGCATAGTAGTTATAGCTTTTATGGTGTGGGTTAAAACCGTGAAATTCTGTCACGGGGGAAGGGGGCGAGATATCAACATAATTCGACAAACTTGGACTAAATGGGTATAATGCGCATGTTTTGGTGAAAAATTGTTGCTCTAACTCTTATATCGACTCGACTATTGCTCCTGACCATTTTTGCCCATGGAACATATGGTCTGCCACGCCTCCTTCTGCCTGTTACATACATGGAACAAATCTATAATACCCTTTTATACTTTGTTTTCAGGGTAAAATAATGAATCGGAACTCAAATTGTTAACGTCAATTTTGTTTAATAATATTTTGAAAAAAATTAGAGGTGATTTTGATTGAGTCAAAAGTGATTTTACATTTACCTAAGACTCGTTTCGTTAGATGGCTGCTTGACAATGTGCATGCTGTTGACCTGATCACGAATGGCCTGGCTTAGCAATTCAAGGCTGCCCAGATCCATTTCACGTATAAGACTTAGGGCTACCGTAAGCGAATTATGTCTGGATTGAGCACCAGGCTGCGTAGAGCCCTGAGAAGATGACGCCGTTGGAGCCTGAGGTTGTACAGTGGCTACCATATCGTGAATGCGTTTGTCCACTGAGGGACGAGAAGCACTATCAGCTCCGTTGTTAAACAATTGGTGATAAATTAAGAGAGTTATGGCTTTCTGCCGTGCCTGTGTAGCAGCGGCTACGGCGCTAGAAGCCAGAGCAGCATTGTGGCAATGACGATTTTGTAGCGCTTCCGGCAACTCATCTATGTGATCACGCATTTGGGCCGTTGAATGACCGTCTTCATGAAACTCCCTTGGTTGAGGCATATCCTGTACGCGTGGCTGTAGGTTCCACACATCATCTGGATCTACAGGCACTGTAGAACCAACTGGAGGTGTTGTCAAGCCGGCATCGACAGCTGTTTGAAGGAGTGGCTCGTCATTCATGTGAGTTATAGGCGTTTGCGGCTGTGTAACATAACGCCTTCGGCAACAGAAGTTGATGGCGCTGCTTTGCCCAATATTAGCGATCGAAGATGAAGTGCGTTCAAATTCACGCTCGGCAGATTCATCTCGATCGCACTCGCGCTGACGCTGCTCACGACGTGCCTGAGCGGCTGAGAGTTTAGGATTAGCGGTCTCAGTTTGTGGTGGTTCTGCTATAGGGCGCATCACTTTGTAGAATTCGTGACGTAAGGCAGCCTGCAGCTCTTGATCGCTGACTATAATATTATCGAGATTTTTAATCTGCGGCAGTACGCGCAAAACACAGGCGCGATAGTTGTCGCCTGCAGCATCCGAACATGGATTTCCCTCCAACCACAGAGCAATAAGTTTGGAGCAATTCCTTAAATAGTTAAGCTCGTTAAAATCTGCTATTTCATTTTTTCGCAAGTAAAGCTCTTTGAGGTGATAACAGTGCTGCAGGCTAATTAGTGTGGTGATTTTGTTAACGCTCATAGCCAGTATTTCAAGGCGCGGCATTTCCTCACAAATTGATATATCCCCAATATCGTTGCCCCAAGCGTTTAGACGCACTACTTTGCGGTAATCCGAGCATTTTGAGCGTGCCTCCACTAGCTGCTTTGTCAAGCGATTAGTAACCATGCTATTGCAGTTCTACAGTGTGCGCAAGAAGGAGTCACTGAAAGTACATATATCGTGATTTAATAGCAACTTACCTTTATTGTGCTCCACTATAACAGTATATTCGAGCCAAAAAGTTTAACAAAAATTTAAACTGCGAAAAATAACAAATAGAAAATTTTATTTTTCTGCAAAAAATCTATTTTTGTTCTATATCCTTAATTTTTGTTGTCACATTTGGTCAAATTCTCTTGGCCACCATCAAAAGTGATGTAAATTATGGAAATCTGCGTTATCTTAACCAAATACATGTAACAATCTACTTACTTTCACGTATCTAATTTGATTATGCTCCAAAAATTTATTGCGAGCTACAAGCTCAATAGAATCTAAATGTAAACTGATATATTTTTCTGTAAAAAGACAAGCTGCAAAATTTGAAATAAACATACAAAATCTCAAGGCTTACTATTCCCGTGTGAAAAGTGGTGTAAATAATTTGGCGAGCCTTGCCGCAGCACAACGCTCATGATGCTGGATACCGGAAAAAGAACTGAGAAATCGGTAAGGCAAACTATTCCATTAAAATGAATAGCTAACCCGGCAAACTGTGTTTTGCCTAAAATAGATATTTTGAATTAAGCCTTCATGATTCCACCCGAAATTTGCTGTTATGATCGAAAGCTAGCGATCGTTAACAGATTAGGCAATAATATAATTTCAAATATAGATTGAATGCAATACTTTTCGAATTAAATTGGATTCAATATCCTATATTTGGTATTCAATTGAAGGCTATATGAGACATACTATTTTTTTTCCTCCGGAGCGTAAATGAAGAGGAACACATTTTCAACACATTCTCCATCAAAAGGTTGAAGAGGTCGCAGGAGAGAGCATCGCCTTGTCTGAATCCTCGCGTGGTATCAAAGAGCTCGGGGAAGCTCTTTCCTACCTTGACGGAGCTGCGTGTGTTGCTCAACGTCGTTCTGCATAGTCGTATCAACTTTGCAGTGATTCCAAACTCAGACAATGCGGCATATACGCGATCCTTCAACGGGGCTATCAAATGCTGCCTTATAATCGAAAAAGAGATGAAGGGTGTAGATTTGTTTTTCGTGGGTCTTTTTTTTTAGGATTTGGCGAAGTGTGCATATCTGGTCATTAGTGGACTTATCAGGCGGTATATCCACGCCGTAGTCCATGATTGGGGCTGTCGGGAAGTTAGCTCCGGGGGCCGCATTATCCTCACCATAGCCCGAAAGCAAGCCAGAGAAGTGTTCCCTTCATACCAGATTACAATCTGCATCTCTACAGGATGACGTTCCGGTACTAAATCGTTCGGCCAGCAGCTTGACTTTTTGGAAGAACTTCCTTACGTCCCACAGTGGATCCAACTGACTTCTTTTTCGGCGAAAATCATAACTTTTGAGGAAGCAAAGATATTTTCAAAATTTAAAATACATATAACAGAGAATTCCTTAAGCTTCTGCGATACATTGCGATATGCTGTGAAGAGAGCGAGCTTCTAAAAACGGTAGTAAAGTTCGATATTATATACACCAAAAGTGTATCTGTGAGGTAGCAGATTTTGCCATCTACTACAGTTGCCATGCGGAGAGGCGCGAATTCGGGTGAGGATTTGTTGTCGGCCGGAGACACCAGGGAACGAGAGTTTGGCAACAATCTGCATCAAGCCGAAGTTCTTTAACATCAGTGTACCTACATACGGTTCATCTCCCGTCACCCCGTTTACAAAAACAATTGTCTATGTAGTGTAACATAGTAGTCGGTAGTACCAGATTTCGGCATCCCGATATGCATAAGGCTACATAGCTGTTCCCTTATCGATATAGGCACTATTAGATTTATCATATTGTGATCAATGGAAGGCATGCATCTAGTGTGCTGGGTGTTACCTTTTCGAAGCAGCAACTAAGCAAAGCGAGAACGTGTGACCCAACACAAAGCAAAAGCTGGACCACGCAAATCAGCAATAACAAGAAAATGACGATGTCGTCTCCGCTCATTTCTCAGACCAGCTCATTAACCGACCTCAAAACACGATAGCGCCTTGGACACGTATTTCTCACATCTAGCATTCTACCGCGGTAAGCGTACTTGGTTTCCAACCAATGGTACGACTAGGAGCGCTGCAAGGCCACTGAAGAACACCGTCTTTAGAAGGACCCTGAAGTCGACAGCTGCGCGATCCGTGCGACACCCCTATCGGAATGTGTGGAAGTTGTAGAGGCGCGTCTTCAATCATGAAAAACGTGAACACGAAAGGAAAGAGATATGCAGGGGCAGGAATGTTGTTAGGAAGTTCTTCCAAACAGCCAAAAGTATGGCTAGAGGATAAAGTATCGGTGCGACCTGTAACACCATGCGCTCCATCGGGATTAGTTATATCCACGTGAACCGGTGGATCATTCTGGTTTATTTTTGTGCTATTACTTTTTAGCAAAAGATAAAATCAATTTAAAAAGCTCTAATGTAATAATGTAACAGAAAATTAATACTTATTTAATTTACAGATCTAAATCAGATCTTCTTTTTTTTGGTGATTTTTCCAAAACTTTTTGATAGTGCAGAATAGTTCCTACCTCTTCTGATTTATCGATATCGATAGTATCCATGAACTATATTTATAATTTTATATTGGGCTAGGGGAAAGATTGGTAGAAAGCTTTCTTTAATATAATAGTTACGCGCAAATATATGACCCTGTAATAGTAAATTATTTTGTACTTTTAAGTGAGGAACATGTTTTTATCCACAAATATTAACTGATATGGGCAGCTATGATTGATGTTCAAAATATTCTTCCGTAAATCGAAGTTTCAACGCGAAATCACCTCACATATAAGTATTATAACATTTACCAGAAAAGGCTGATACTTATTTGCGTAGTCATTTTTAAATACTTGGGCACGCACCTAAAACACTTGTATGTTAATAGTCGATTCCCATAAGTCTTAAAATCATAAGTCAACTAACAGTTATGTTTCGTAATGGAATGATGACGTCACAGTCCATTTGTGTTTCGGATTCGTACCAATTTTTTGCCTTAATAATACATTTTATGTTTTGCACATATTTTGCATTTGTTACTCAATGTTTGTTGATTTGTAACTAATAGTGGATATAAAGCTCTGCAAAGTACTTGAATTTGTAAACAATAAATCTATGTTGAGAATTACAATGTTGACCAGATGCAAAATAGTCCAAACGAATGCAAACAACGTCCGTTGCATGTTATTAACTGTTTCAGATGTAAGCATTTAGTGAACAATGTTATTTGATTGTTAGGATCTATCCATAAATATCATTTTAATTGATAAAGTGATTATTTCTTAATTCCATTTTATACCCTGTATATAAAATCGAAAAGGGTATTATAGATTTGTGCAATGTATGTAACAGGCAGAAGGAGGCGTGGCAGACTATATGTTCCATGGGCAAAAATGGTCAGGGGCAATAGTCGAGTCGATATAGACAGGTCCGTCTGTCCGTGTTCTCGCACCGTTCTCGGAGACTGTAAGAGCTAGATCAAAAATTTGTTTACCAAAAGATGTTGAATTATGTCGATATCTTACCCCCTTCCCCCGTGACAGATTTTCGAGGTTTTAACCCACACCATAAAAGCTATCCAATTGAAATATGGCACAGTTATGCGAACTATTATTATGCATGTAAAAATGATTTATATCAGGTAAGAACTTTAGAAGATATAGCTAATAAAGTGCCAATTTTAGGCCCTCTCTCCTTTGAACTGTAAGAGAATTTCACTTTTTACAAAATTGTTAAAATTAGCATTTATGTTAACCAAATGTGGTATGTTAGGCTTATAAACCAAACAATTATGACCTTTTTCCGCGCCATCCACCCTACCCCCGTAGTACAGTTACCGTTATTACGCCCATACCCTGCAACTCTTCGATACAAAAATTTGCATGAAATTTTATTTTCATGGAAAAAATGTGTACAGGGTATCCCACTGTCGGGCACCGTCCCGACTGTCTGTATCAAATTGGCGATTGGCCAATAACTTAAATCTCGAATTTTATGTTTTTCGACGATTTAAGCACTCGACAACTTTTCTGAGGATTTTTTCGATGTTTTTGTGTCCGTGCGTTGTCGTTGTCGTAGTCGTTTTCGTGGTCGATGTAGTGTGTTATTTAAATAACTTAAGTAATTTCGGCTTCAGCAAGCTAAATGTTTTTCTATCGTGTTGGGCATGTCTTCAAAGAGTTTCCTATTGAAATTGAGCACTCTACTCGCTATAGTCGGGTCGCCAGATGAATAATAAGAGTAAATAATTTTCAAAATTTTTTTGTTTTCATTTTTTGTTGTTTAAATTTGTCCTAGCTAACTTTGGTTGTTTTGATAAACGTGCAGAAACACCTGAGTTGGTTACCAACTGTTACAAAAAAGTATTGCCATTGGCGAAAAAACCAAAATCCTTAATTTTTTCGACGATTTAAGCACTCTGACAGCTGTTCCGGTGATTAAGCGATGGTTTTGTGTTGGGCATGTCTTCAAAGGGTTTCCTATTGAATTTGAGCTCTTTAGTCGCTATAGTTGGGTCGCCAGAGGCATAATAAGAGGAAATAATTTTCAAAATTTTTTTTTTTTGCTAATTTCGGTTGTTTTGATAAACGTGCGGAAAAGTCTGATTTGGTTACTTAACTTTTAGTTATTATTAAATGTTAGGACCCTTATTTGCATTGGCATCTCTGGGTAGGTAATAGTACAGTAATAGTGTGCATAACTGTGTCAAGTTTCAATTGGATAGCTTTTATGGTTAAAACGCGAAAATCTGTCACGGGGGAAGATGGTGACATATCGACGTAATTCGACAAACTCGTATTTTTCCCAGTATATGCGCATCTTTTGGTAAAAACAATTTTTTGCTTTTTGTCGACTCGAATATTGCTTACATACACTGCACAAATCTATAATACACTTTTACACTTTGTATACAGTGTATAATGATGTCAGCATCGATATCAAGCAGATAATCGCTCTTGCCAATAGATGTTGCTTTGGTCTCAGTAGGCAATTGAGAAGTAGAGACCACTCTCACCAGAAGAAACAAACACTCTATAAGGCGCTCATTTTCTAGTTTTGCTTTATATTTTTTTATGAATATGCACTTGGAGTGTTTAAGCGCGAAATAAGATCTTTGCTCATATACGCGTTGCCAACAACTACCAAATTCGATGGAACGACTAAGTTTATGAGTTGCACGATGACGTGGTCAAGTCGAATTAAGATCCAGCAGCTCCTTTAGCTCCATCATGTTGTGCGTGTGGATGATAAAGCTACTGGGTGAAAGGGTTTCAACGAGGTTGTTGAAGAAAGGTAACGAAGGGGCTGGCCCTGCGTCAGTTGAAAGGACCAGGCAGAGTGCTCCACAACAATCCGTATCGGGTTGTTCCTGCTAGTTAAGTAGGCAGGTAAGTATGTAAAAGAAATTGTAAAGTATTGCAATTTTCTTAAAGTAAAAATTTTATGCAGACATGGCCGACAGTTGAATACCCTGTACCCATTTTTCCCATGAAAATCAAATTTCCGTGCAAATTTTTGTTTTGAAGCCTTCAGGGGTACGGGCGTAATAACGGTAACTATGCTACGAGGGTAGGAGGACCTCTACCTCTACCCTTATCCTTTTTTCGCGACTGTTGCCCTTTTCGATTGGCATTTATCACACTAATCAACAATTCTGCTTTTCAATAAATTAAACACAATATATGTTCACTTTTGCTATCAATGTCAACAATTGTAATCAAAAAATATCTAAGCGTTCGGTCGAATGAGCTTGTCGGGTCGTCTCCCGAAGCGCTTCGCCTATGGCTTATTTACTGGACGCATCTCACACCGACAGAGCTTTGTGTAAATGTGTGCTGTCAGTGTGTCTAGCATTTGTAAGTGCTATCGGTGTGCCTACTTTGTGTATATGTGTGCTATCGGTGTGCTTAGCTGTTTCGTTGTGTGCGAGGTTTCTTTTCTTAATTTTATAATTTCCAGTCTCAGATTTTCGATAATTAGTAAAATAGTAGGCTAGTATTTGACATTTTACAAATTTTATTTACAACTTACAAATGTTTAGGTAAACATTTAAATCTTAAATTCAATTTGGAGGTGTTCAAAAAAAAAACCGTAACATTTCAGGATTTGCTGGACGATGGGCATAAACCTCAAAAATTAGAAGATGCTACATGTAGTCAGTGCATGAGCAAAAATTCCATTTACCAAACGTACGATATTATCGCGGGAAAAATTTTAATTGTTCGCTTGCTTGTAGCGAAGAATAATGCTAATACCAAGTTGGTAGAGAAAATTAAAAAATACACTATTAAAAATGTCAAATCTGAAGTTCATCAAATAAGCGCAGCATCGTACAGAATGACAAGTGCTATTTTCCATTAAATTACGGTCACTATACGGCTTTTTTAAAAAAGAATATCAAAAATAAGAATGTTTGTTACAAAATGGATGATGCCCATTATCGAGAAGGTACCATGGCCGAGAGCTGCCTATGGCTCTTACATTATGTTTTTTGAAAAGCAATGAATATGGTGCCATATAAAACCATGCTCTGCACTAGTCCATTGTAACTAGCACGGAACCCATGTACTGGGTTACTACGGGATGTTATAATTACCTTGCCAACAGGAACCGTAACATTCAATTACCGACCCCTACCAGATCAAGTAATGAAAAAATCACGAATGGGACAAAAAGACATGGCTCCAATCCAGTTACTTAGTCATTTTGTTATTTAGTATGCAGAACGACAGAGTAGGGTACGTATATGTATACATGACCATTTTTAATTCTGACGTCAACTCAATAAATTTTACAATTGAAACTACCACAGAATCCATGCAAAGTACCGAATCATATCAATTATTGCGAATGGAACTGAAAGACGTGGCTCTAATCCATTGTAACTAGCACAGAATCCATGTACAGGGTGTGCATAGAATCCATGTACAGGGTGTCAACATTCAAGTACCGACCCTTACCTGATAAAGTAATGAAAAAAATAGCGAATTGAACAGGAAGACATGGTTTAAATGATCGTCGTTGAAGTATCCATGATATCAAATGTTTATCTTATATTCATTTAATTACGTCTTTCTGAAATTTGAAACACAAGTTATACAGAAGATGGTTGGCTCGGATTGAAACCAGGAATGTCCGAAGATGAAATCATTAAACATTTAGGACCTATTATTATATTACCTATAATAATGATGAGACAAAAAGAAGGTACATCTTATCGCGACATATTGGGCAGAATTCGTAAGGGTGTTATTACCAATGGCTCTTACATTTTGTTTTTTGAAAAGAAGTGAATTTGATGCTCTACAAAACCATGCCATTTGGGACAACTATTTTTACAAAAATGTCAATCAAAAAGAAGTGATATGACATAAAAAACACGTTTAAAACGTAAAAACGTTGTCGGGTCTCCACTTTAGCTACAACAACGAAAGCAAAACCTGATGCGCTATAGGACTCCTATTTTCAATTTTCCAAAAACCCGACAACCCATCACATCCATTTTATATAAAAGTATTAGTCGGGATCATAGAACTGAACGTGTCGATATAGCCATGTCTGTCTGTTCGTGTTGTCGCACAGCAACCCCACCACCTGCAGTTCAGTTACCTTGATTTTGTTCACATCCATTTGGAACACAAGTTTTAGAAAACTGAACGTGTATGTGGCGGGTTGTCGGGTTTTTGGGAAATTGGAAATAGGAGTCCTATAGCGCATCAGGTTTTGCTTTCGTTTCTCGAAACATACATTTAAAGTGTATTTAAACGACTCGTTTTGTATAATTTCTTTTTGTTGTAGCAAAAGTGGAGACCCGACAACGTTTTTTACGTTTTTAACGTGTTTTTTATGTGATTTATGGTTACTATAATGATAAAATCTACAACGTCAATATAATTAAATGTTATATATTTTGCATTCATAACGGTTAACGAAGATACAGACATTTATTTATATATATATTGATTTGACTTCATTGCCAATTGTAAGATGACTGATGATTCCAAAATCATTCTAGTCATGATCTTTTTAATAGTTCTTGACAATTAAGCAGAATTGCGTGTCATTAAAGTATAAAAAGTCATTATACTATAAGTTAAGCAATCAAATATGCTCATTTATCGAGAAAATTGCTGTTAATTTAGGGCAATTTTATACTCTATTTTAAGTACATCTACTGTTATTGGGAGTTCTTCTGCATGCATTAATGCTAGTTATACTGCATGCAGTAGATAGTGGTATTGGTAGTGTAACTACTTACTTAACTAACCATATCAACCCGTTACCAGATTACCTGACGTAACCTCTCCTCCAGGCGTCTCTGGTGATACCAAAGGTAGCATACTCTCTACCTGGTCCTTCCAACGGAGACATGATCTGCCCTTTCGCCGCTTCCCTTCGACAACCGCATTGAAGACTCTTTTCGCTGGATATGAGTTCGCTTGACTATGTCAACGTCGTCGTAGAGCTCATAGAGTTCGTCGTTCCAAAAGGTGCGATAATCGTTGCCAACTCGTAGAGGGAACACACCCATGCTTCAGCGCCATAAAGCAAAACGGGAAAGGTGAGCGTCTTATAGAGTGTTAGTTTCGTCTGGCGGGAGTGCCCACCCTGGCAGATACTGCCCACCCTGGCAGATACTCTTTCAATAGCCGCAAAGGCTCCGGTAACTGCTCGCTTAGTACGCCCGACGATATCGATATCATCTGCGTATGGAAGCAACTGGACACCCTTATAGAATACAGCCCCGTTCCGATGTACTTCGGCCTTTCGCAACACATTCTCCAAAAAAATGTTGAAGAAGTCAAAGGAGAGGGCATCGCCTTGTCTGAATCCTTGCTTGGTATCAAAGGGTTCGGAGAAGCTCTTGCCTACCTTGACGGAGCAGCGTGTGTTGCTCAACGTTTCAACTTTGCAGGGATTCCAAACTCAGACAGTGTGGCATATACGCGATCCCTCAATGGGCTATCAAATACTGCCTTATAATCGAAAAAGAGATGGTGGGTTTCGATTCGACCAGATTTTCCTCTGCAGTGGTCTTTATTAGTTTTGAAATTTTTGAATTGTAAAAACAAAAAAAAGGCGTTGCTAATTAAGGTAGCGGCAGTGTATATCGGTTACGCTATTAGACGATCGTCAAGTCTCGGTAACAAATTTCATTCTCTGTTTACAATACAAAAGAAGAATACAAGAGTATATCAACTTCGTCAATGTTTAATTGATTTTTCTATTCATTAGATTTTAAATCGTTCGTTCTAAATGTAAGTGTCACTGCGATGTTGGACCATTTCAAAGAATGAAACTGTCGTTAACATGCACCTGCAACTGCTCACAATATTATTGTTGGATATATGTGCACTAGCGGTAATTCTCGTATTATTAAAATATAATAATAATAACTCTATGGTGCCTTAGGTTACCGGCCCAACTGTTCTATACAAATCTAACAATATCGAGTGCATTCCCAATCCCAAACACGTCGTCAATGCGACCTGCAAACTTATGGCGAAAAGCTGGATAAAATCCCTAATTAATATGGATTGCTTACTCGTGAGGCCTCTCCGCGATTTATCCGTAAGGTTTTCGAAAGAGTCACAGAAAACTTTATTTGCCGAAAACTAATTTTTCTTCGTGTAATTTTTTTTTTGCTAGATTTCAGTTGAGATTTTTAAAAAGGACAGCACCAATCAATTTAAACCAACTCATATAGCTTTTAACATCAATATCTGCGATTCAAAAGGCAATATTTTCCCTTTCTTGCCTTACGCCAATATGCTTGTCAAACATTTACGAAAACATACCAACGTTAATCACAGTTGTCCCTACGAGGTAAATATAGAAATAATATTTCAATGGATTAAATTATTTTTGTGCTCTTCTAGGGTCGCCTAATTGCACATGAGCTTTCTTTCAATGATTCAATATTGCCCGACCTGCCATTGGGAGAGAAAAGAGAAAATTTATTCGAAATAAAAACTAAATCAATTAGTAACTTTTACAGCATCCAATGTTTTGAAAAATGTACTATGTAACACTTTGAAAAAGACTAGACTATATCGTCATAGAGACGTAGCTAATTAGAATATTAATTATATATAAAGTTGGTTGGTGGCATTATGCAGTGGCTGGGAGCACCATTATCGGCAGTAAGAAAGGAGACAACAGCAGCAGTGAAGACTTGGTCCCACGCAGAGTAGCAGCGGAGAGATCGTTCTTGGCAGTCGAGTTGCACAAGTTGAAGTAGTAAGTCGTTTCTAAGCAGCAAAGTTAAGATTCTATACTAAAGTTTTAAAGTCGATTCTAAAGTTGTAAAGTCGATTCTAAAGTTGTAAAGTTGAGACTAAAGTTGTAGTGTAACGTCGAAATGAACGTGGAAATTGTGAGATTGTCATGCCGTTGATACGCAGTTACTGTTATATTCTTTAAACTATTGCACTATTTATTTAATCTAAACTATTTATTTAATCTACACTATAATTATAAAATAAACTAAGAATTACTCAATAATTCTACATATATACAGGCTGAAGGAGGCGTAGTAGACTCTACGGGTAAAAATTGTCAGGAGCAATAGTCGAGTCAGGCTGCGGTCCATTTTTGATCCTCTTTAATGTGGCCATATTCTTCTTCTTAACTGGCCATAACAACCCGTGTTATCGGGTTTTACGTGGTGGGTCCCAAACCCTACGCACAACCCTTTCAAGGCCTGGGGTGGGTCTACTGGTCTCGAAAGAACCCAGTGTCATTGTTAGTCGACAAGCCTGCTGAGGTGGTATTCTCTAACCCGCTTACCACACGGGGGGTTGTGATATAAAATAAAATATTTTTAAATTACTATCTAAATCTATGATTTTCTCTATAAATATATAATTATTCCGAATTGCATTGTAAAACAACAAAATTTGCCAATGAACTGTTGCTACGAGGGTTGACATTTTATATTTCGGGAACGGAAAACCCCAACATGGTCAAATCCAATCTCTGTTATGTATGAAACGCCCATCAACTGTATGGATGCAACAAAAGCTGCTTGAGGACGAACCAGTTCAAAGCAACTTGTCGCCTGATGGCGACATTTTGAATGGTACGCAACCGTTTGTTTGCCAAAAGTGCTTGAACTGTCAACCATTAGCACTATTAAGCACCCAAAAGGCCCATTAAATAGGTCATCCCTCGTGTAAACCTGATTTGGAAGCCAATGATATGTTTTTGCTCCCCCACATCAAAAACTGGCGGTTGATACGCTTAAAGCGCAATTCGGAGTGGCAATACTGTTTTATAAATATTTTTCATTCAGCCAAAAATATAATCAACTATACCCTCGTTCGGGGAATGTTGGGGATGCTAGTCATCTCAAGCCGACTCGTAGGTCGTGCGTATCAGGCAATAGTGGTATGCTTCGTGCGCCCACAGTCTTGAGTAATTCAGACCTAGCTGCATGTGAACCCGTATAGCAGGGACCTGCTGATTTGTTAGTGGCCTCCTCGTGGTGTCTCCTGGGTGCCATTCACTATTGTGGTGGTAGCTAATTTGAGCGGCGGGCTGCTATTGGGAGAGTCTTGGGTGGATACCTCGGTATGCCAAAAAATCCCAATGGTCAAGGATCCTTGTAGTACTTCCCAGACTGGTAAGTCACCCCGTAGTTGTACTAGACCATTTTTCATGAATGGAACTAAAACCAGAAAACTCTGCACGGGGTACCCACACTGGTGGTAATCCCCCTCCAAAACTCATTCCCAAATATGACCGAGTTGTTACCTGGGACTTCGGATGAAGAAATTTAGATGAGTGCTCTTTTGGAGCCTTATTGAACACAGGCCTTGGAGTGCCTGTTGTTGAAAAAAACAACGCCTGCGGCTCCAACCATGTACGATACTCTAACAAGTCCGCAACCCCAAGGCGGTCTTACGTAGGTGGAAAGTGACACGGGGCTGGTTAATCGCTGCGCAAGCATCAAAAGCGCCGAGCCATTGTCACGGGAAACTGGCGGGGGTGTTTGGCTGATGCACAAGTTCAAAACGCAAGCAAAGGATTTGAATGATGGTCCATGAGTACTGGGATCTCATACGGTACCAGCACCTAACCTGGACGGCGGAACGGCAGTAGTGCTGTTCTAGCGACAGTGAAAAAAGCGCCGGTACGCTGCAAACAGAGCGGCAGCAGCAATGTTGGCGTCTACTTCCATAGAGGGCAGTGAGACAACAGAACGCACGCAGGAGAGCTCTGCTGGTGAATAACCAGCCTGCCTTAGCTTCGGCTCAAAGGAGAGGGAAGGCTGCAACGCCAGTGGAACCACTAGGGACTGACTCCAGTGAACCTGTTTCTCAGGGTCAGTCCTATCTCTTTGCAGAAGCGACAGCTGCAATTAGTTGTGACAACACCAGCGTGACGTCAGTGTTGGCGACGGGCACGGTGGGGACTGAAAAACGGAGGTCGACGAAGCAGGGCAGGAAGGAAACAGCCTGCAACGCTCCGTCAACCTCCCGAACAAACAAGTCTGCTGCCGGGACGGAGCCTCCGAATAAACCCTCAGAAAGTGGTAGTAGCTTTGCGGAAGTCGCAAGAAAGTCACTTAGAAAGGAATTTCTCAGTTGAAAACAAATCAGCATGAGAGTGTCGAGCGGCATCTGTGGAAGGCATTGAGTGTTGCAAAAGTAGCGCTCAGCTTCGCAGGTGTACTTTTATCGAACAACCTGTTCGGATGAGTGCTCTTTGAAGTGGCTGAAAACGGCTGCTGCTTAATTACCAGAAAGCTTCGAGACAGTGTGTCCACTAAGGCGAAGAAGACAAGGTAACGCAGTCCCATTGTGGAACGCGGAACTTAAAAAACTTTGAAAGCAATCCAGAAAATCCCTCAATAGAGCCTTTCGGACTCGAAATGAGGGTGACTGGGCTGCATACAGCACCCTGCAAAAAGAATATAAGAGTTGAACTCATAGAAATCGCTGAAGTGAGATCAGCGAAACCATCGCCCATCTGTGCAAGGTCCTCCAAAAGGACCGAGCCGCTCGGCTTGACTCGATTCGACGATCTGATGGGACATACACAACCAATGACTCGGAAACCTATGAGGAACTCCTTGTGGCCCACTTTCCGATATCCCCTCTTAGTGGAACCGCTGTGGAACCGAGTGCTTGTGTGGTGCCCAGTCGATTTAACTGGTATACTGCCAAACGGATCTTCTTCTTTTTAACTGGCCATAACAGACCGTTATCGGGTTACGACGTGATGTAAATATATTCTTTCATTGGAATTGTGGAAATGTGTTTTACGAAGTGGGTCCCAAACCCCACGCACAACCCTTTTAAGGCCTACTGGTCTCGAACGAACCCAGTGTCATTGTTAGTCGCCTCATACGACAATCTTTGACCTGCTGAGGTGGTATTCTCTAACTCTAAATTATGGTAAAGAGAGGCGGAGATAGGCTCGTTAAGGTCCTGAAAAGGATCTTTTTGAGGAAGCCTTTGACAATGCTACTTTGGACTCGATGTGCTTTGCAGCTGAGAGACATGGCATCGATGATACATAATGGGAATGGTGATATAGGCATGGTCACAGTGAAGGTAGAACGATGATTTTCTAGTTCTTGGTTGTGAACCAGCTCCTGCAGGAGATTCAAAATATAGGTTTTACAGTTTGCACCACAATACAGGCTGTAGTGAAAAGGATTGACTTTGCAATGCACAAAGTCTCATCGTAAATCCGAGTAAGACTGACGCCATAATTATTAATGAAAGCCGCCAGAGATTCCGGATACCTGATGCCAAAAGATTGCTAAACCGTGTACGCCGCCAATGTTCGCAATTTGTTATTGAGAACAACAAATCGACAATACCATCAATGGGACCTCTACCCGTCGACAGACTGACGCCATATATTCTTCCGTTCCCTTACACTGGAGTGGATTTGTTTGGCCCAATAATGTTCACAATCGAAAAGCGGTGGGCAGTAATATTTACTTGCTTGATTATACGGGGCGCCAAAGGGTATCTTGGCACTCACACACGACGATGAGGAGTCCCTGGGGGACTTATTGTCGGATGATGAGGATGCTGATGAGACTGTGGTGGAGCGTTTTTCTCCAGATGGACATCTGGAGATAAACCTCCATCATAGTAAGGCAGCCTCGGCTGCACTTTTACTTCGCCTGGCTGGGGGCGGAGCAGACATAGTCCTGTCGAAAAGTTTTTCGGCCTAGGCTCAAAAGAATTTAAACTTCTCTTTGCAACAAACAAAGGTAAAATTCGTACTTGTATACTTGCTAAAAAGAACCTCAGCATATTTTTGCTCCATAGTTACTGTCCAACCAATTAGCTGGAGTAGGTAGTGCCAGGTGCAGGCACTCGACAACTTGTTCGAACGATATATATGGTATATAATTTCTATATATATGAACACGTAAAGTAAGCGGACTAGAACACACTTTCCACTTCAGTATCGATTTTCAGAGTGATCTTTAATTAGCCTGTTAAGCCATCTTAGCGCTATTAACAGTGAGTTTGTAATTAAAGAGTATAACAGCGAGCATGACATACACATGTATGTGTGCATATGCAGCGCTTGTTAAGCAATTATAGTTAAAGAGTACAAAAATTCAGTTTACATTAAGAGAAAAGGGAAAAGATCATACATCGGCCGCGTTGAAGGGCGAAGGGCTTCAAGTAATTAATCTAACAATTCATTTTTCCTTAACGTTAATATTTTAAGCTATACAATTTCATTTATATAGTAGTACAATTTTTAATTCTTATATTATTGTGTTGGTGCTGCTGGTTGGCAGTGGTGCTAAGCGATGGATGGCGCGTTTTAGTAAACCAGCCTTGGTCTTAATCACCGCCACGCGCACTTTTCCATCTGCGCCTTTTATCGCCTCCTTGACCACGCCCATTACCCACTGTTGAGGTGGAGCGTTGTCTTCGTGGACTATGACGACTGTCCCCGGAGCCAGGTTCTTGGACTCTCTTGTCCATTTCTGGCGTTGCTGGAGACTCAAAAGGTAATCTCGCGACCAGTCTGCCCAGAACCGTCGCTTGATGCTGGAGATCAGCTGCCATCGTTTTAAGTACGGCAGCTTGTCGTCGGTTATTGCCAGCGTTGACGCGGATGGCAGCGCTACGAGCGTTGTTCCGACTAGCAGATGGGCTGGCGTTATGATTTCCCCGTCGTTTGGGTTGGCGCTTGGCGTGGTTATGGGCCGCGAATTTAGGATGGCCTCTACCTCTACCAGCACCGTTTCCAGCTCGTCTTGCCGTAGCACTGCGCTGCCGATTGCCTTCAGCATTAGCGTTTTTGCGGACTTTACAGCCGCCTCCCATAGACCGCCGAAATGCGGTGCCCTTGGGGGAATGAACTGGAACTTGATTCCACGTGTTGCAGCAAACGTTGTGATGGCATCCGTGTTGGCGTTGAATTTGTCCGTGAACTCTGCCAAGAGCCGGGCAGCACCCACGAAATTCGTCGCATTGTCGCAGTATATTTTGCTGACAGGTCCACGGCGTCCAACAAATCTAGACAAACACATAATAAAAGTTTTTGAAGTTAAGTCTGAGACTAATTCAATATGCACAGCTTTGGAAGTAAAACACACAAATACCGCGACATACATTTTTACGGGTGGCTTACCCCGTATTCCTAGCGTTACTCGTATTGGACCACAAAAGTCCACTCCGCTAATCTCAAAGGGTCTGCTCCCATGTAGACGATCAGCGGGTAGGTTTCCCATAATTTGCGATGCTAGTATCGGCTTATAGCGGAAACAATGAACGCATTTACGGACTACTGCGTTACACGCTTGCCGAGCATTGATCAGCCAGACTTGTTGGCGAAGGATACCGATCAGAACTCTAGGGCCTGCGTGGCAGTTTGTACGATGCAAATATTCTATATATAACATAGTAAAACGACAGCCCTTTGGCATAAGTAGCGGAAACTTGGCGTTGTGCGGTAGCGGTGCTTTTAATAACCGACCTCCCACTCGCAGTAGTGACAGCACATGCTTGCCGTCTTCATGTGGGTATAAGAATGGGGTTAGCTTCTGGTATGATGGTTGCAAAGTGATCGATTTCTCCAACTTTGCCATCTCATCTACGAACTCCGTTCGTTGGACTACATGAGCGATGGCCAAAAAGGCAAAACCTAGCTCAGCTGCAGTCGGTACCAGAGAAGTGTATCTGGCAGAATTTCCGTTAATAAACCTGTACATGAAAGACACTATGCGGAGAATTCTCAAATATGATGATGAGCTCTCTACCAATTTAAGTATTGGATTAGAGGTTGCATCGGCTACGGTCATGACAGCCTTTCTCCTCTCTAGCAACAGTTGATCGCTTGTGAGGGTAAAATGAGGATTTACAGGCCATGAATTTTCCTCATGGCGCAGAAAATCTGGACCGTTGAACCAAAAAGATTCTTTAAGGTCAATTGTGTAACAACCTCGCGAGACAATATCTGCTGGATTGTCCTTGGTTGGTACATGCCGCCAAGCTGCTTCTGCAGTTAATTCTTGGATATCGGCAACTCGATTTGCAACAAATACGTTTAAATTAGACGCATGCATCTGCAACCAATGCAGTACCACCTCTGAATCAGACCAAAGGACTACTTTGTCTATAGAAAACTCAAGTAGCTGTCTGATGTTTCCCCACAGTTTGGCCAATAACTGTGCGGCGCACAGTTCCAATCGTGGCACCGATTTTGTTTTAAGGGGTGCAACCTTTGATTTAGCTGTTAGCAATCTCACTAATATGCCCTGACTGGTCTCAACTCGAAGGTACACACAACAACCGTATGCCCTAGTTGACGCATCAGCAAAGCCGTGAATTTGGCACTTAGTGGACTTCGAGACACCAATGTGTCTGGGAATGCTTATAGTGTCAATCTCAGCAAAGCACGCAAGTACCGCCTCTAAGTCTTGGTGCAATTGAACTGGTAATGGGTCATCCCAACCTACGCTGTGGAGCCATAACTCCTGCAGCAGAATTTTCGCACGGGTGATAATAGGGCATAATAACCCAAGTGGATCGTATAATCGAGAAACGAATGACAAGATAGAGCGCTTGGTGGGCAGGACATCCAGCGACAGACTTTTCATCGAATATTTGAAAGCGTCGTCGCTTGGGTTCCAGATGAGTCCCAGGGTTCTCGTTTCCTCGTGACTTCCCAGAGGAACTACGTCGTCAGAGGACTGATTTTCAAGCTGCTCGCAACTTGACGACCATTTTGTGAGCGTCAGACCAGATGCTGCTAGGACATCGACTAGCTCGTTCTTTAACGAGCACAACTCCTCCACCGAATCTGCGCCAGCTAGCAGATCATCTACATAAAAATCATTAGCCAGCGACTTTGAGGCTAAGGGATGTGTAGACGCGTGCAATTCACTTAAGTGCTTTAGGCACCGAACAGCCAGGAACGGTGCAGAAGCTGTACCGTATGTAACTGTGTTTAATCGGAAAATTTGCAGGGTATCTGCAGGTGATTCTCTCCAGACAATTAATTGGAAATTGCGCTGGGTCTCGTCAACTTCGATTTGACGGTACATTTTAGCAATGTCTGCAGTGATTGCGCATGGATGGAGGCGAAACCGTAGCAGAGTAGCGTATAGTGGTGGCTGTATAGTTGGGACAACCATCAGGATGTCATTCAAAGACATCTGAGACGACGTCTTGCTAGACGCGTCAAAAACAACTCGCAGCTTTGTCGAAGTGCTTTGCGGTCTTAGCACGCATTGATAGGGTATGAAATAATGCGGCTCTCTCGGGATAGTGTTATCTGTTGCACTCATATGTCCAAGCGAGAGATATTCCTTCATAAAGGCAATATACAAAGCTCGTACGTCTAGCTGCTTGCACATTCTTCTTTCTAACGCTAAAAATCTCCGTTTTGCTGTCTCATAGGACAAACCAAGGCACTGTGCGCTAGATTTAAATGGCAACATTACACTAAGGCGGCCCGAGGGTAAACGAGTAGTTCTTTCAACGAACGATTTCTCGCAAAGCAGCTGCTCTGGGGTATACAAGTTTGGGTTTGCAGCATTTGGAATTTCTTCCAACTCCCAGAATTTTCGCAAAGTAGCATCTAAAGAACTAAAGTTCTCTATTGTACTTACGAGCGATGTTGCGTGAGGAACAGTTGGGTTTTTGGGTATGTATTTCCCGGATACCACCCACCCAAAGACTGTGTTCTTTAAGGTTGGCGAATCCTCACCGCCTTTGACGTGCCCATCTGTAAGAAAGTCATAGAACGTGTCTGCTCCAAGTAGCAGCTCAACGCGCTGTGGCTTATAAAACATAGGGTCTGCCAGTTGAATACCATCAGGTATGTCGACATTTACATGATTTTCTGGGTGGTATGACGAAATAGTCTTCAATATGCCAAATTCAGTCATCATTTCGAATGAATTGATGCGTGAGGCGACTGAAGTTTGGACACAATGTCGGACAGCTGATCGACATTCCCCTATATACCTAGCAATGATATCCCTTTCCGCTCTTTTGTCAACTTGAGTTTATTAGCTAGCTCTTCTGTGATAAAGTTAACTTGCGAACCAGGGTCAAGGAGAGCTCTGGCCATTTGGTAGGATCCGGACTGATCCTGTATGCGAACGACTGCTGTTGCCAGGATTACTTGTTTCGAAACACCGGCGGCATGGTTGACCGTTGACGGCTGAGGCTGTGCAGAAGCATGAGCAACTAACGGCTGAGTAGCTGTTGCAGTTTGACTAGGTTCCAACGTATACCTATGCAACAGCGTATTATGTGGCTTTGAGCACACTCTACAGCCGCTCGCCTTGCAAGCTGTTACTGAATGGCCTTGTCTTAAGCAATTAATACAAATTCGACAGCTTTTTGCGAATTTGAATCGTTTATTGCATGGGATTGCTGCGAACGACGGACAGGACTGAATGTAATGATCATCGGACTTGCAGAAGGGACACTTTGGAACTAGCGCTTGGCTGGGCTTAGCCACGGCTAGCGAGGTTCTAGCTCCTTTTTTTCCAGTGTCGTGAGTCGATTTGCGGGGTACTGAACGCCCAGCTGATGACTCCTCAGCAGAAAGATGCTGGTAGCGTTTATTTAACGCAGCTTCGCAGTCACTCCATAACGGAAGCTTACTGTAGTCCAAGTTTTCTTCCCACTTTGATCGCGTGCTAGCATCTACTTTGCTCATCACTAAGTGAATAAGGATGGCGTTAGAGATTTCCTTGTCAGTGCCTAGAGACAACAACGACTCATAAATGGCTCTGACAGTGTCGATCATTGTGCGTAGAGAAGAAGCGGACGGCCCTTGCATTTTTGACAGGTCAAACAACCTAGATATGCTGTCGAACACGATCAAACAACTGTTGTCGTAAACATGCTTAAGAGCTGCTAATGCCTTTGGATAGTTAGCATCAGTAACCTGATATGCTTTGACAGTGCCAAGTGCTTCACGATCCAAACATGAGAGCAAATGGTTAAACTTTTCTATGTTCGATAACGACATGTCACTGTCTACTAAATTTTCAAAAAGTCCTATAAAATTCTTATATTCCGAGTAGTCTCCGCTGAACTTTGGCAGCTTCATACTAGGCAGATGCCTACTATGTGGCACCGCACCAATCATAGTCGAATTGGCTTGCGTTTCTCGTTGAGACGACACTCGGTCTATTTTGCTCATCAACAAGGCTTTAGTGGAGATACACAAATCCTCTAACTCAGCTCTCGAAACTAGGTCAGGACTAATTGTATCCAGTTCTTGCTGGGTTTTGAATGCGCTGTCAACGTAGCGATTCAGAATTTCTAACCGACATTCGACTTCAAAAGGCTCTATTACGGTTGATTTGTCTTGCATGCATTTTCTTATGCGCTTAATATCGTTGGTGACATTTGTGTGGTCATGGAGCAAGCCATTTAACTTTTCAGAATTTGACTCATTCATCGACCTGTTCTTGCCTCTCTTAACAGGCATAATTGCGATCAATATATGCAGCGAAGGAATAAGTTTAGAGTGCGTCTTGCACTAAAGGCTCAGAAAGCAAGGCGTTGTGTATTAGAACACACGAAATTATTTTAAAATATATGCACTATTAAAATCTGCCCTATTGCAGTAGTGCTAAATATATATATATACGCGCACTTCCAAATAGTGTAAGCGTAATTGACTCTATAGAATATGAACAAATGTTGCAATTTACACAGCTTTATATTTGTATATGTGTGAACAATTCTCGTCCACTGTGCAGAAATAACAGCTGTGCGCACTTACTAATATGTAAATATGTCTGTGTGTGTGACGCTACAAATCAAAGGCAACGCCAGCGACCAGCAACAGAACAAAAGGAATTAAATCAGTAGCGCAAAACAACAACGATTAACTGCAGCTAACAGAAAGTTGAGAATGCTACGAACTACCAACAACTGTAGCGCGCCAGCAAATTTACAGCAACAAACGTAACTACTGTCCACAGCACAAAACGAAATGTAAGATCAGCCGATGCAGTGGCGGACCAGCAGAGTTACAACGCACAGGGGCGGAGTATGTATGGTGGATGTATGCGCAGCTAGCTAAGTCTAATGAGCTAATACAAACGCACCAATAACCGTTGCGGCGAAATGTAACAGGTTGGTGACCTGCACTAGGAGTCGCGCTAGAACAACGGTCCAAAGAGACACAAAGAAAGTAGCGGAGAAAGTGACAGCGAAGCTCAAATTTGGCGGCAACCAAATTTTCATGCAAATGAGGTTATACTATAATTTGGTTTTATATTTCGCACAAACAAATTACGATAAGAATTTTCTATTTTTCATGTATTTGTATTTGTTGAGTTTTTAATAAGATTTTTATGTGTTTAAGATATGTGTATGTATGTATGTATATAACTCAATCGGTTTCCCGATCACTTCCAAAGCTGTTAATTTTCTTTATTGTGTTTAGTGTAACTTTATGAATTTATTGTGTATAAATGTGTTTGAATTTAATTCCGAGTGTCAAGAAAAAACAACCACCAACGCTTTAGTTTATATATGTGCGTAATTGACACTGCGCTCATATGTATGTATGTATGCGCATAAGTATCACTGGCAACGAACAGCCGTTTTATGTTTTAATTTATATATATTTATATTAAAAACACTGCACAATAAACGCGTTTGGTATAGTATGGTTTTTTCTCACTCGTTACCTGGTTTGTACTGGCCTGATGGTGATGGCAATCCATATAGAGACAGATCGAAACAGGTCCAAAGGCAGTCCAAATCAAGTCCAGAAAAACGTCAGGTAAATCGAAGATCCAATATAACTTCTAGTCCACCCGGGGGCGCCAAAAAATGTCCAACCAATTAGCTGGAGTAGGTAGTGCCAGGTGCAGGCACTCGACAACTTGTTCGAACGATATATATGGTATATAATTTCTATATATATGAACACGTAAAGTAAGCGGACTAGAACACACTTTCCACTTCAATATCGATTTTCAGAGTGATCTTTAATTAGCCTGTTAAGCCATCTTAGCGCTATTAACAGTGAGTTTGTAATTAAAGAGTATAACAGCGAGCATGACATACACATGTATGTGTGCATATGCAGCGCTTGTTAAGCAATTATAGTTAAAGAGTACAAAAATTCAGTTTACATTAAGAGAAAAGGGAAAAGATCATACAGTTACAGTAATGGCGATAACACGGCAGTGAGTCTGGAGTTCCAGTCAACGACAATAAGACTGCTGTCATCTTATATGGCCCACGATCAGCAGGCAAACCATGAAAAACCAACTGGGCTTATTATAGAAATAAGTTTAGTCGGATCCTCCCAGATCTACTATTAGAAAGTAGTCAAAGCAAGGATCATCACAGTGGATTTGTAAACAAGTTCACAAAAGCCTGCAACAAAGCTTTCAAGATAGCATGTCCTCACTGTAAGCCGAGAGGCAAGAAAAAGCCATCATGGTGGAATCCTTAATTAAATGATCTTCGTTGCAAATGTAGATCACAATTTAACTCAGCAACTCGATGCAATTCAGACGAGGAATGGCTGACATACAAATCGGACCTTGCTGCTTATAAAAAAGCAATTAGGCGTGCAAAAAGAGCATCATGGAGAAACTTTTGCTCTGACATAGAAAGTAACTCCGAAGCCGCTAGACTTGGGAAAGTACTTTCCAAATCCAACCAATCTATGGGATACCTCAGAAGGGAAGATGGGTCATGGGCGGACTCCAGCGAAAAATCCCTGAGTATGCACTATAGACAAGCCATCCTATGCTGCTCCTACAGGAGCGATAAAGTCACTAGATTATCTCCTAAGTATAAACAACATAAAGTGGGCGGTAAATAGCTTTAAACCGTATAAATCTTCCGGTCCTGACAAAATCTTCCCAGCTCAACTTCAATATGCTGGCCCCATAGCCATAAAATGGCTTTAACATATCTTTAAGGAAGTTCTCAAAACAGGTCAAATTCCTAATAGTTGGCTGAAATCAGACATAGTCTTTATACCTAAAGAAGGGAAGGCCTCTCATACTAACCCCAAGGATTTTAGACCCATCAGTCTAGTATCCTTTCTTTTTAAAACCTTTGAAAAACTCATTGGCCTACATATCAGAACCACTCTAAATCAAGAGCTTATATCTGAATCCCAGCATGCTTACCGAAAGGGCCGATCTCTCCTTCTATGGAACTTGGCAGTTAACAAACTGTTATGCGACATAGAAGGAGGTGGCTGTCAGGTTATTGCCTACACGAATGACATTATGATTACTTTCACTGGAAAATTTCCTCAAACATTATGTGACCTTATGACGGGTACCCCGTGTGGTGAGCGGGGTAGAGAATACCACCACAGCAGGTCAAAGCTTGTCGTATGTGGCGACTAACAATGATACTGGGTTCTTTCGAGACCAGTAGGCCTTAAAAGGGTTGTGCGTAGGGTTTGGGACCCACCACGTAAAACCACAATTTCATTGAAATAATATATTTACGTGAGGCCGTAACCCGATAACACGGGTTGTTATGGCCAGTTAAGAAGAAGAAGAAGATGACGGGTAAACTAAAACAGCTGTCCGAATGGGCAGCTAGTAGTGGATTAAGTATAAATCCGGAAAAAACATACCTTGTACTCTTCACGAGGAAATACAAAATTCCACGGCTTGTCCCCCAAGCTAAATTATTCCAACCTATCTCTCAGTAATAGTACAAAATATCTGGGGATAGTAATAGACCGAATATTGGACTGGAACCTGAACACTCTTGAGCGCACCAAAAATGCAGCGATAGCACTATATTCCTGCAAGAAAACCATAGGCCTAAAGTGGGGCACATCTCCCAAAATAGTTCTATGGCTCTATTCAGCGATAATAAGGCCCATCCTCCTTTATGGAGTTCTGGTGTGGTGGCCAGCTTTGCAAAAGCAAACCACCCTAAGGAAACTCAATAAAATACAACGGGTGGCTGAGTTGTGCATCACAGGGGCGGCTCGTACCACGCCAAACGCGGCCCTTGATGCTATTTTAAACATTAAACCTTTGAATCTCGCAGGAGAGGAGTCTGCTCTATTGTCGGCAATACGCTTGAGAGATTCAAACATATGGAACAATTGTAGCTTCGGTCACTCCTCCATACTAACGAGAAACATGTCCGTCCCTCTTAAAACTGACTACTGTGTACCGGTAGAATTTTCCCGTACACCCTTTAACACTCTCATCCCAGGTAGGGAAGAATGGTCCCTTGGTACTCCCGGACCTATTGATGCCTCCAACTTCTTCACTGACGGATCCAAGTTAAATGATCGGGTTGGAGGTGGGGTTTTTTCGGAGGATTTAAACATAAGACACAGTTTTAGACATCCGGATCACTGCAGTGTGTTCCAGGCGGAAGTTATTGCAATAAATAGAGCACTAATGTACTCGGGTAGCTCTCTGAGAAATGTTAACATATACAGTGATAGCCAAGCGGCCATTAAATTAATTAGTTCAATGTCGTCAAATTCGATATCTGTAACAAACTGTCGCTTGTCGCACGAGATGGCCCAACAGTTCGTTATAAGCCTGATATGGGTTCCAGGACAACGGGATATCGAGGGTAACTGCATAGCTGACGAGCTTGCCAGACAGGGTACTACCGCTCTGTCTCCCCTAGAAAGAGACGGCGCGAGTATGCCTATGGCCACATGTAAGCTTCATATTAGAAATCGCTTCGATCATAAATCCATGGAAAACTGGATTAATGTGACTAATTGCTGGGTAGCCAAACAAACTTGGCCTAAAAAAAATTAAAAAACATACAGTGGAACTCTGCTCTCTGAACAGGGAGAGGTGTTCTATGGTTGTACGTGGCTGATCGGCGCTCATGCAGCCCGGCGCCGGGTCCCTTTTAATGATTTCTTTAGGAGCTGCTGGGACGAAGAAGAGGTTGAAACGGTGGAGCATTTCTTCTGCGCTTGTCCGGCTCTCTGCAGGCGTAGATATGAACATTTAGGCAGTTACTTCCTAAATAGTTGCAATACTATCTGTCCGTAACAAGACCCAAAAAGATTGCAGACTTTATTGCTGCATCAGGGTGGTCTACTTTCTGATTCTGTTTTTGGATCTGAGGTTTAACGGGTAAGGAGTGAAAATGACAAGGCCGAGACATGGCCTAAATGTGCCATGTGCCAGGGCTGTTAGCCTGGCAGCCTTTCTAACATAACCTAACCTAACCTGGATGTTGCTCCAAGACTTGAAACTCTACGCTCGGTGTTAATTGAAGCCGAAAATACCACTCACAGATTTGACACTGTCACACAAAGAGGACGAGCCGTTAACGCCAAACCGCCAAACCACTTCTTGTTTGGTTGTGCAAACTCTACTCAGATTCCACAACCGCCTGCGATTAAAATTTGTATTCGGAAGCAATGGCGTGTAGCGCAGTCGCTAAAGGATCGCCTATGGAAACTGTGGGTAATAGAATACCTTCCACAACTAGTTCGCCGTCCAAAATGGTTTGAGGAAGCTAAGCCACTCAAGGAAAACGATTTAGTAATGGTTATGGATTCGACATTGCCACGCAGTGCATACCAAGGTGTATACAGCCAAGAATAATCAGGTTCGATGTGCTGACGTAAAAACTGCTGACAAGATGTTGCGCCGCCCTGCATCAAAGCTGATTTTGTTGGACTTTTGTGGTGATCCCATAGTGATTCGAGGTAGCGCCAGAGACAAGAATTGCAAAATAAGTTAGCGGACGTATACACAATTGAAACGCCTAATATATGTGACAAATAAACTATATTTCTGTGGTCATATGGAAGAGTAGCTTAAGTCGACATAAGGAAATATTGAGTTATTGCGCTCTATAACTTTTTAGAAGTCATTACAAGTCACCGTTCCTTTTTTAAGTTTGTGAAAGAAGAAGAAATGTACAAGTTTTAAAAAAGGAATGGTGACTTGCTCTGAGTCGCATAAAGCTCCAGAACACAATAACTAAACATTTCCTTATGTCGACTTAAGCTACTCTTCCATATGACCACAGACTTATTTAAAATACGTTGTTGAAATTGTTTTAACGCCGATTCTCTGAGACTTAACAAAGTAATTATATTAAGTCAGCAACTAAGCATATTTGTTTAACATCTATGCATATTTGTATAATCAGCATATTTTACTAATTAATAGATAGAACGAAGTCAGTTGTTTTGTATGTTAGATAGCTGAAGGTCCAGTATTTTTATTCTTTGTCTTAAATAAATTTAATTTATTTCTACAGCCGCTAAACGAAAAACAAAATTCGGGCGGGTGCTGATGGTTCGTTTCAGTCATTTCAGAGCGTTAGTGGCACGCGCCTTCCCACCAATCTCCTCTCACATACATTTTACCAACTGCCATTCCAATGTTCCGAGAGAGATGGGTATCGCTGCATTAAATGGAGTTTTTAATTTGTTAAGGGTTGATTTGGGTGTATGTCCTTAAATAAAAATTGCAAGGTCTATTTTTGAAATAAGAATTGATTTGGCTATGTTTGTTGGAGTATAAGTATATAAGAAATTGAATTTAGTGCTTGGTAAGTATTTTATAATGTCCAGTCTTTTTGAAAGTGATTGTTTTAAATATTCGATGTAGGAGTGCCAATTATATTTGGAATTAAACAGTAAGCCTAGTACCCTAAGTGTGTGTACTTCGCGAATTTGAATATTATTAGATGATATGGAACATGAGCAGTTATGTTTTGTGAGTGAAATAATTTGTTATATGTTATTAGAACAAGAATCACTGAGATCCCTGTGGAACACCATTTGCCAATAGGTAAATGTTAGAGATTTGGGATTCTACTCGGAATAGTATTTTCCTTTTCGACATAAAGTTGCGTTTATAATAAATAATTTTAGGGCCTATTTTCCATTCGTAGAGTTGATTTATTATGGCGTGTATGCCTGTCAAAAGGTTTCGAAAAGTCCACAGAAATTATGGTCTTAAGAATAGGGATTGTGAGGTTTGTGGCATATATGTTTCAAAGATATTATTATATAATTTGACGATTCTATGTTTGAAATTTGTGAAAGAATTTTTTATCATTGGATATGATATTCTATTTAATCCAGGTGTTGTGCCTTTTAAAGACTGCAGTGCTGTGGATAGTTCAGAATATGTAAATTTATTTTCAATTTGCAGTGCGTTGAAACCTATTGGATATGTAGGTTGAAAGCTATTGTATTTATGTTGTATAAATTCCTGATTGAAGTTGCTATCTTTAGAGTTGTTTGACCAAAATTGATCGAAATTATTGGCTATTTCATTTTTGCATAGTTTTTTTTGGTTGTTGGATAAATTCTATATACAGTGTATTGTTTTTGAATTGTAAAATGGTCGCTACCATTAAGGTCATTAAGGATTTTCCACTGAGTATGTGTTAGTAGTTGTGGAAAGCAAAAGCTTAGGTCGATGTGGGTAAAAGTACCGTGACTACTAAAGTGTGTTGGAGATTTATCGTTTAGGAGCGATAAATGGGAATTGTCTAAAAATTTGGCTATTATTTTTCCTTTGGTGTTGTTGTATGTCTCAACATACATACACTCATCGGGTGTACCACCTTTAAAATCTCCCGAAATAATAATAGGTGAGTTATTTATATTAAGTACCTTAGTTAGATTTTGATACGAAAAGTTTTTTGTTGGTGAGATGTACGTTGATAGAATTGTAAGTTTTTGTTTCGTTTCTATTTCTATATTCATTATTTAAACCTATTTTCCTATGTTGTATTGATTTGTGTATTAAGAGGGCGACCCCTCCGTACCTATTAGTTGCTGTGTTAGTGATTATATAGTAGTTTATTGGTATGGGTATGTGATTGTTGAACTGTATGTGTGTTTCTTGCAGTGAGATAATTTTTGGTGAGTATACCTTTAGTAGAATTAAGAGTTCACTGTAGTTGTTTAAGTAACCTTTTATGTTTCATTGGAGAATGAAGACAGACATTAAAGGGATATAGTGGGCTTAAGTGCGTATGTCAAAAGAATTAATTGTTGTTGTAATCATATTGTATTCTACAGTGTTCTTATGTGTGTATGTATTGGTACTGTCTCAATTCGACTGATGGAGAGAGAGATATATGTATATACATATATTCTCCCCATCAGCCGAATTGAGACTGTTTTTGAGTTAAAATGTTATATTTAGGTGTCAGACATTGAATAGTCACAATCGGAATCTTCGGATGTCGAGTGTAAGTTTAGTTTTGTGTTTGAGTTATTTTTTGAGTTGGTTGTTTTTGTCATGTTTTTAATTTGACATCTTTTGCGTTTTGAAAAGTTTTTAGGTAAAATATAAACTTTTTTTTTGTATTTTAATGAGTTATTTATAGATGTGGGTATTGTTTGGTTGGTATCGATGAATTCGTCGATGTCAGAATAGGATATTAAATTCCTATTGGTGTTAGTTTTGGTTATATTATTTATATTAGTTACTTGCTGCTTTCCTAATGATGTTATTTTCTTGAATTTAAGGCCGTAGTTGACGACGTTGTCGTGGATGCAAATGTGTGTTGTTTGTTTGGGTATTTGGAGTCGTAAATGGAGTATGCTGTTCTTATGTTGACTTTTTGAAGTGCACGTATGGCTGTGATTTCCTTTTTTTCCATGAAGACCGGACATTTTTGGCCAGAGATGAGTGTTTATTGTTTGAATATTTTTTTGCGGTATAGTTGACACAGTTGATTTCGTTCTGGCATGTTCTCATTTGGTTTGCTTCTGCGGCGCAGCGCATTGGCTGTGGAATATACGGTCTTACTGTTGCTTTCTCGTATCCAATTGAGATATATTCAGTAAGAGTGTGAGTGGCAAAAGTCAGAATTAACAGACCCGCGTCTCCGTGCTTCTTCTTAATTTTTCTTATTTCGTAAACTGCTTGAGGTTGAGCTCTTTGAGTATTTCGTCTTCGGGAATAAACTTGAGGTCTCTTGAGTAAACAACTCCTTTGGTATGGTTGAGTGTATTGTGCTCGGTGACAGTAATGTGGATTGAGTCGGTTAATGATGTTAGCTAGAATAATTTGTCTGCTTGCTTTTGGTCTTTCGTTTTTATTTTAATACTTCCGTTTTGTTGCAGATGTCGACAACACCACCGACTGCAATATTCACTACTTGTTTGATAATGGTGATATTTTGTCTTGGGTTTCATTGTTGTTGTAGTTCCGCTTCATTATTCGATATTTCGGTCCTAGTACGTGTAGATTGTTGTTGGTTGGTGTATACCGGTCAGGTGGATGACCCATTGTAGGGTATTTGTAGTTCTTCGTTGTTTGTATTCAGATGATCGGGCTTTTTTTTTTTACTCTTCTTGATGACTTTTCTCTTTGTGTTGCTTTATGATTTTTCGTTCCCTTTTGTGTGTTCCTATGCGTTGACAGAGCACGTCCGATTTCTTTGGCTGTTAGTCTAAGACTGATGTTTATGAGAATAAAATATATTAATTGTGAGAAAATCCTTCAAATTTAAAAATTTAAACTAATGTCTAAAATTACGAAAAAAAAAAAACAAAAAATAACAAGATCCTCTCCAACACGCAGTGTCTGTAAATTAAGCAAAGGACTGACAGCGACATTAAAGGATGAAGCACAAATATGATATGATGGATCCAAGGATCAAGTTAATAACATCAAAACCCGTTGACAAGGCAATGTCCAACGGAACGCGAGCCGAACGTAACTGTTGTATTGTCTATGGAATGTCTTTTCAATTTCGTTTACTTGGTTAATGATAAAATGTCGGTGGGAAAAAGCGTTGCATAATTTACGGCTGTCCAAACGCAGAAATATTGACATGGCTACACCATCATGGCGTTGTCATTACGGCAGCTCCTACGTTGTTTTGTCTCTTTCAATTAATTAAACTTGATTAACGGAAACTTTATGTTTGTCCAATGTGCGCATGGCGCAATCAATCATGGCCAGTCGAGGGCGGCACAAGAAGCGGCGGAGCACTCATTATAGGTATATTTATAATTTGCATTGAATATTTATGATAAAACAGAAGAAGTACTACAAAAAAATAGTGAAAAATTAAGGAGACTTGATTAATAACAAAATGGGAGAAGCTGCCAGTTTTATCAATGGTTTTGCCTTTATGGTTCAATTGATTATACATATGCATAACTTAAATGCAACTGTTGATTTTTTACACGGCTAATCAGTGCAAAAGAAAAAAAACCCCGATAAGGGGCCGACCATATATGTATGTATAACGTCATCACTGATAGGTGGACAGGGATTTATCTAATTAATTATGCTTGATAACATCAGAGGATGGGGTTAACATTAGCGATTACATCATCATTACATTATTTTTTTTTATATTTTAAAGAATATGATAAAGATTAATGCGAACAGGATTTTCCAGTAATTTCTAATATTAAGGCTTTAATATTGGGCCATCAAGGTACGAAGGAAGCCGACTCCTTTCTTTGCTTTATGCCGAAAACAGAGTTCGAAAAGAAAAGCCCATTTTCCATTTTTCATCGTATTTATTCTCAATATTAGTAGACAATATAGAAAAATTCATAAAAAAAAGTAATCTCATTAGCCAAGTTTAAAAAAGAAAAACATATACATTATTTTATATATAAAACAATAACAACTTTATAGTATAGCTTCGGCGCTAGCGTTCGTACATAATCATTAATTTTAGTAATAATTAAAAAAAAATGTATTATAGTTAATGTTAATAATAATAATTATAATTATTTTTATGCTTATATCTTCAGTATTCTTGAGTCAATGTTGTTAATTTTAAAAATTAATTCAAAAACAAGTTTATAAATATCTGTGGCAAGGTCATGCAGTTCAACTATATCGGTAGTTATGTGTCGCCCAATAGTGGAACGGATCTGTATGTCAGAAAGATCATAATTTCTCATTCGGAATCCTTTCTCTAGTGTGGAACTTTATCAAAATATAGCTTCGCACTAAGTTAAAACTGCTTCAATCTAATGTTAAATATATACTGATTTACGAATGTGAAACGTGGCAATGCTCCGCCAACACCTAAAGTAGGTTACAAGCTTTTGTTAATCGTTGTCTGCGTTACTGCGTTATAAAGGTCCAGTGGCTACAAGCTTTGGAAGCAAAGTACCAAAATCTACGATCGTGGACATAGCTGAGTTATCTTGCTGCCAACAGAAAGAGATGGAACGACCTGGTTGTCGCCCTATGCTCCAGGAGAAGTTTAGGTATTGCTGCCAAAAGATGCTTTCGGAATAGAAGAAGATTCTTTTTATCGCTATCTTCGGTATCTGAATTGTGTCAGAGGCATGGCCGAGTTTGGTTTGTCAGGACTGAGGCTGTGGAAGAGCGTCTTATGGTTTGCAATAAAACATCGCGAATTTAGTATTAATGTCTATTTAAATGATAATATATGTTGTATTGTGGTTATAATTATAATATAGGAATGTTTAACGTTTGTAGCAAATGCGTTGTAATTAAATCGTTGGCGTTAGCAAAACGTGCCCGGTAACTTCAGCGTCGCAACTCGTACACACCACTCTGCCCGACCACATACGCTGATCGTGCATATCTAGTGGTCATCGAACATGTTGGGCGTTGTATGGTGTTCGTCGTGTGACAGCTCGGCCAATCCTGACGTAGAATCGTCCCCGATTCGGCTGTCTTCGTCATCGGATTCCAAATCCAGCTCGGGAGTAGCGTAACACCATGGCTTCATTTTGTCAGACGAGTAAACAGAACAATATTTACGTGAGGTGATCTGAACAACTGGAATGTCTTCGATTACATAGCGGTCATTACCAAGGACCTTCGTAACTTGGTATGGTCCGCGGTAGCGTGGCTCCAACTTTCGAGACTCGCCTGTTGACGTTGGTTCATTTTGCACCACTACAAGATCACCTGAGGAATATAAAACGTGGTTAGTGTGTTTGTTATCAAACCGCTTCTTCCATCTGGCTCGTTCGGCTGCGATGTTAAGCACTGCGTGATTTCGTCTCTCGTTGATATGTTCGGATTTGGCATCGGTATCCACGTCATCGTGTATGGCAGCTGTTAGCTGGTTTTGAGAAACGTCGATAAGTTTGAAATCAAATACAAGATCGTTTGGACTAAACCCTGAGGTTTCGTTTCGCTGCGAGTTGATTGTCCACTGCACATTATGAAGATTTTGGTCCCAATTATTTGGTGCGTTGCCTTCAGTACGTTAATTCAAAATCAGCGCGAGGTGTTCTTACTGCATTCTTGATATGTTTTATCTGATTATGTTGGCAGAATTCTTCGAATTGCTTTAAGGTGAACGCGGTTCCGCGATCGGATACGATACGCTTGGGCAAACCAAAATAGCTCTATATTTCATTTAATACGTTGATGACTGGTAGCGTTTTTGTACTTTTCACCGGCTTTACTATTAAAAATTTGCTGAATGAGTCGGAAACGGCCAGTATATGTGTGTTTCCGTGTTTGCTGCGTATAAAAGGACCCAAGTGGTCTACGTGAATCTGTCGAAAAGGTATCGGCTCATGGTCATTGTAATGTAAACGTCCTTCAGGTTTCCCACCGTGTGATTTATTGAAGCAACACTGGATGCATGTTGAAATGTAGTCTTTTACGTACTTGCGTGTTTTTGGAAACCAAAACCGTTGTTCAATTCGTTGAATTGTTTTCTCCAAGCCAAAATGACCTGCGTCATCGTGACATAATTTTACTATACGCCAACGTACTGCTCTCGGCACAACAAAACGTATATCTCCATTTACTTTACGATATAACCGATGATTTTTGATCACGTAGTCTTTTTGTAGCTGCTTCGTTTGACCAGTATTAATATGACCCTTTAGCACCTTAAATATTTCCACCAGTGACGGATCTTGCAGCTGCATCGTCATAAGCTAATCGTCGACTTCGTTTGTTATAGCGCGTATAATTTCTTCATGTGTCCTTTCTGCGGACAAGTCTGGTGCGCGGCTCATAGCATCGACATGAGCCATCTTAGTCCCTTCACGATGTATGATCAGCTCTTTGTTGGCTTTAACTTTAGCAATGGCTGAACAATCGGTGACCGTCTCTACGACATGCAGAGCATCGTTTGTGGATATTTTGCGTATATTTTCAATTGAGCATTCGTTACCATGAATGATCAATCTGTTACCATCACGGCACAACACGTCCTTGCCTAGTAGAACGTTTTCTGTGAGTAAATCGTCATCTACTATTAAAGCGTCGGCTTCAAACATATTTCCGTCAATAACAATTTTCGAGACCAGTTTTCTTGTGCAATAAAATTTTCCGCCGCCAAAACCGCATCTTTGCGCTACTCCTATCTGTTCGGCAAACGTAGATCGTATTAACGTTCGCGTGCTGCCTGGATCAACAAACGCCTTGGTTTCGTTCCCGTTAACCAAAATATTTGTGCATATATCAGCAATTTTGTGTTCATCAATTTTATTTACTGTCGTGTCTGTTTCTATTTTATTTTGCTGATTTTTGGAATCGTGTGTAGTGCACATGGCTGAAACTGTATTTTCGTCGATCTTATTAACTGCCGTGTTTGTTTTTATTTTGTTTGGCCAATTTTCGGTATCGTGTGTAGTGCGCTTACAAATCGCACATCGTGGTTTGCGTTGAGGCTCTGGACATTTAGACGAGAAGTGTCCTATTTTCTGACAATTGTAGCATTTAATAGAGTTTTCACCCTTATTGCCGATATGGCGCTCGGTTACTGTTGCTTGGTCTGAACGCTGCACAGACGAGGTAATGTTTTTCTTTATCGTAGTAAGGGGAGCGTGCTTGATTTCGTTATGAGCCGTATAAGTTAAAATATCTCGTAGCAAATCGTTGTACCTTACGTAATTAGTTATTTGATATTTTTCTTTTTAGGTCGTAGTCATTTATACCGTTTATAATATGTGTACAAATAGCTGAATCTAACAACTCACCCTTTTTACCAATTGCGAGCATTTTATAAAAATAGTCCTGCGGGGACTCGTTAAATGATCTTCGTGTCTTTGACATTCTTATGTGAAAATCAGCCGCGTTCTCAATGCATGGAAAATCGTTCATAAATTTCGTTTCAAATTCTTGCCAATTCTGGAGAACTACCTCTAGTGAATCGACCCAGTATCGTGCTGCACCTTGCATCTTTTGTTGCACTCCAAAAATAAGCGTTCGATCGTCCCAGTGATATGCATTGCGTAGAGTTTCGACACGTTTTATGTATTGCCGCGAATCTAACGATTTGTCAGACGAAGGATTAAATTCTGGTAGTAGTGCCACAATTTCCTTAACGTGTCCAAAGGAATTAGGAGCGTATTCACATTGCGACATGTTACGTTTATGTTCGACATTTGTTGCGTATACATTTGAAGTTGGCACATTTTGTTGTTGTTGTTGCGTGTATTGACCGTTTTCAAAAGTGTTTTGCTGCCCCTGAGCCGTAGCCAAATTTACGTTAGGCAAGATCGTCGTGAAATAATTTGAATACTGTTGAGACGTTGCAGCATTTCCGTATCTGCCTTGCAGCTGAGCCGTAACTGCATTTTCGTTAGGTAAAGACGTATTTATTTCATCAACGTGTTGTTGAGACGTAGCAAGATTGCGATATTGTTGCTCATGCAGCTGAACCGTAGCTACATTTTCGTTAGGCACAAAAATATTCGAAATATGAGAATGTTGCGGAGACGTTGCAACATTCGCAAGGTTACGTTGCCCATGCAGCTGAGACGTTGCTACATTTTCGTAAGGCACGATCGTTTCTGTATTGACAGCTTGTTGCGGAGTCGTTACAACTTGTATGACGCGATTCATGTTGTGTTCGTGGTGAGAAATGTTGTGTTGAAAAGATGGTGTTCGAGCCGTTGTCGTAGGCAACAAAGAATTTACCGTTACTTGTGGCGTCGCGTTGCCGTGTCGCGAATACATTGCGTCGCGATTGTTCGAATGTTCTGGAAATGGTGATGAAATTAACGAGGGATGAAATGATCGTTCTTGCATTTGCCGCATGCTTTTCTCGAGTTCATTTATTTTTGTTTTCAGAACTTGGGTTTCCGATTCCAAACTTTCGTATTCGTCGCCACTACTATGCTCGTTTAATCTTTTTAACAATTGTTCACGATTGCCTGATGTTGATAAACCTGCCTGTCGGCATTTTTTCTGTGTCGTTTTTGCTTTGATATTTTTTTCCCGTCATTTCGCAATTTCAAGGTCACTGTAATACATGCACAGAAGGATTTTCGTTTTTGCTAATGTTTTTCTGCTTCACGTCACAGCGTCGTATTAACAAATGTGTTTTTAAATACTTTCGATATTGACACTAAATTCACTTTGTTTCTTTAGTACTTTTACTTATTGCGCTCTGTATGCCACTTCCGATATTGTCAGAGGCATGGCCGAGTTTGGTTTGTCAGGACTGAAGCTGTGGAAGAGCGTCTTATGGTTTGCAATAAAACATCGCGAATTTAGTATTAATGTCTATTTAAATGATAATATATGTTGTATTGTGGTTATAATTATAATATAGGAATGTTTAACGTTTGTAGCAAATGCGTTGTAATTAAATCGTTGGCGTTAGCAAAACGTGCCCGGTAACTTCAGCGTCGCAACTCGTACACACCACTCTGCCCGACCACATACGCTGATCGTGCATATCTAGTGGTCATCGAACATGTTGGGCGTTGTATGGTGTTCGTCGTGTGACAATTGTAAACAAATTTTACCAAAAGATGTGATTTTTTCTTCAGGTTACTTTGCATGTGTAGTGCACAAATTATCAAGATCCGTTGAAAATTTCAAAGATATAATAAGATGCAATAATGTGGCCTCTACTAGTCATTTGACCACTGATACCACAGTAACATCTGTTGACTAGAGTGATTCTCCAATGGTCGTTCCCATTAAGACACTACTTCGTATTGTAAACGTAGTAGTATAGGAGGTTGTTTGGTTCTCAATACGGTGAAAAAACAATAACAACAACAACGATTTTATAAAAATTAACCCCTCGTCATGCTTGTTAACAACATGCATACTTTATATTTAGAAGGACAAATTAATTGTGTACTATAAGGATGTTGTAGTATAAATATTAGTTCTGGAATACCAAAAATCGATCCGACTTCCGCCATAAATGGCTCTTTATGTATAAAGCAATAGACACGCCCACAAACAAAAACACATAAATGCCAAGAACTTATCTCGACAATTTGTATCTATATCTGTCAGCTGGCTAACTGACGACTGACGCAATGACTGTCTGCGCAACATGTCCAGAAGAGCAACAACACATCGTGGCTTTATTCAATTAACGCTAATTTAAAATGCCAACATGTCTGGGAGCGAAAATCAAAATGTAGCGAGCGGAAAAACTGCAACCCCAATTTTCCACATGACCCCCATCAAAGTCGGTTTGTTTGTCATTTTGAGCCAAGTGTAGATTGGTATGGATGTAGATGAGTGTGTTAGTCTGAATATGGATGCCAGATTTGATGTTGTTGTTGTTCTCGTTGTCATGACGAAATGAAATAAAAGCAGAACTTTTGGTCTATACCTTTTGACATAATTCACAGACGAGAAAACTTCTGACAACAATGTCAATCGACACTGCATAGAAAGAAGCCCAAAATTTTCATCAATATTACATAAGTATCAGTTGGCTTGGGCAAAATGCAAACAAAACCGAATCAAGTTTTCGTTAGTGCAAATCACGTATGAAAATTAACGAACTCTATATAAATATACTTATGCCGTAGGTAAACAAAACAATATCTTCCTAGATTAGGAGAAATCAGCTTGAAATTGACTTACTGAATAATACATTTTGTTTTGCACATACTAGTATATACTTTTTTGCTAGGCATTTTTAATTAAAATTTTTGGTTTGCTTGTCTGTGTATCTGTGTGGCTGATTGTTCCATTTTCACTCCCTTTTAAGCCGCTGAACCAATTGTTTTGTTTTTTGGTGTAGATATAGATAGGACCTTGAAATAAAAAACAGGCTCTTTCAAGACGGCGACCGTGAGTGGGATACCATAAATCCTTATTTGCCCGAGTGTACAGTAAGTCAAGCTGCGGATATTGGTACCAATATCTTTATATCCTCTACTTCTACCTCTAACCTCTACCTCTATTCAAAAGAATTCTTTACCTAGTCAAATTTAATGCTTGCCTACTATATAAGTACGACCACATTTAGTATGTTTTATATGGAA
Organism: Chymomyza caudatula; assembly: GCA_035041775.1. Classification (NCBI taxonomy): domain Eukaryota; kingdom Metazoa; phylum Arthropoda; class Insecta; order Diptera; family Drosophilidae; genus Chymomyza; species Chymomyza caudatula. The sequence continues at coordinate 132,981 of JAWNKW010000200.1, read as the reverse complement.
AATCGATTTTGTCGATATCTTTGGCGTCGTCTATTGGAATTCGTCCAAACTTCACAAAAACCTTCTCCCTAATACTGTCTACAATGTGTGACATCGGTCCACGCGTTTTCGAGTTTAGCACGCACATAACTTTTTTAGGCTTAATTTTTATATATATAGATTTTAAATAATTAAAGCATAAAATGTTTATGTTTAAAGTTCAAATAAATGGATAAAATATAATTTTAATAGAACACTGTGCTTGTTTTATTCACGGGCGGACTACATTGAATTTCTACCGATAAGAAAAATACTAGGAGCATTCCACACGCCCCGGAAGTGCTTTGTAACAATACACACCGAACTGGTATGCATCCATGACCCAATTACTAGTTATATATTCGTAACCAGCTCCTATGACTGCTCCGTGTTAAACATACCACCGAAGTCAAACAAAAATACTATTTATGGATAAAATCATTCTTTTTTGTGGTTGAAAAGTGATACCGAACTAGTATACTTTCCTGCAGCTCACCAGCACACACATACACATACACACTCCCCCTTGTGGTGAGAGGGTTAGAGAATAGCACCATAGCAGGTCAAAGCTTGTCGTACGAGGCGACTAATAATGACACGGGGATGTGGCTGCTCAGAGAGGTGCCCTTGTGAGCGGAAAAGCTGGTCGCCACCACCTTGGTTATGACCAGTTTGACTCCTTGAATCCTTTCTAGATCAGTTAATAATGTCCTAGGGAGAGAATACTGAATACTACTAGAATGAATTGATGACCAAAGTAAGAAGGACCCGGAAAGGAGAACTTCTGCTGTAGCTAAACAAGTCTGGTGACGGTACGGCTGGGTTTCAAACTCTTGTGGTTGAGTCACTCGGAGACCAAGCGGAAGTGTGATCGCATTCACATCGCATCACTATCGAGTGCAAAGACCTAAACTAGGCAACGACTAGCGAGGATATCTTCACTGCGCTAAAGGACCAGTTACAGGTAGCGGAGGTATCACCGTACGGTCACACGCAGATAGCCACAATACGGCTTCCTGCGGACAGCGCTCATAAAGCCTTAAGAGTGGGATGCCTTAGAGCTCACGTTTCGAAAGGCAGGTAAAGGCTCAATTATTGACCTTAAATTATTAAGCAGCTCCCTCCACAGAAGAACTAAATGGAGAGATAGTAAGGAGTTCACCTTTACCATCATGCCATCCACTTCGAGGCAAAGGCAAAGGACAACAGGACCAAAGTCGAGGGATAGTCGCTTCGATGAAGAAATGTTTAAGGTTACGTTGGATCTGTTTGAGGACACAGCGGTCAAGGCGACCGCCCTGACTTCTACGATAGACCCGAAGACTATACCCCATGTTAACTCGTGGGGTACAGCGTAAAAGGTGGTAACAAAAAAGATGATGGGTCAATTAACAGCGAGTGTCACCTGTCCAGCGGCATTTACCAAAATAGTAGAGACACTTTTTTACCGGAATCGCCTGCTGGAGTTGGCCAACATATCAACAAACATATCAACAACAGTAACAAAAGCATGCGCACTAATAGGAGACGGGAAAACGCCTGGTCTGTATGGTATCCCGAATAAAGCCCTCAAACTTGCTATCGCTACCAAAACGGAAAGCTTTGCAAGGATTTTTACGCGATGCCTACAAGCTGGATTATTTCCAAAGCCATGGAAGGAGCAATGTTTGATATTAGCATTTGACGAGATCCTAAGACTCTCTAACAGACAGAGCGTCAAAACCGAGCATACGGTACCTGGGAGTCATGTTGGATAATAGGCTCAAATCACGCAGACGGCTCTCGCTAGAATGCTACCTAACATAGGAGGTCCAAGAACCGCCAGACGTCTGCTTCTCTGCAGAGTTGTAGCTTCCGTTCTTCTATATGTGGCACCGGTATGGGCTGCAGCACTGAACACACAGGAGCTGCAGAGAAAGCTCTTAGACTCAGCACCCTGCGGGTGGTTTTAGGATTCAGCACATTGTCAGATGAAGCTGCGCTGGTACTAGCGACAGTGATACCGGTGGATATTCTGGCAAAAAAAATAGGGGCAATGTATGTCAGGCGATTAGATCTGGAAGAAATCCGAAGGACGGCACGAGAGGTATCATTATCCAGTTGGCAGGTCAGGTGGAACTGACAGGCTTATCCCGAATCTAAAAGAGTGGATAAAGAGAGGGGCAGGACGAATGAACTACCACCGAACCCAGTTCATGTATAGGGATACCTTTTCAGGTTCAAGCATGAGCGAACCTCTATGCCCCAACAAAAACGAGAATGCGGTTCACGTCCTGTATCAATGCCCAAGATACAGAAATCTAGCGGGCATAATCCCTTCCCCGGAGGAGCTAACCGGGTACTTGATAAAAATTGATTATAACTGGCTAAGGATCAGCCACATAAAAGGTGATTTGCGACGTTACGAGAGGGCACGTCGTGAAGAGGAGAACGGGGTGTGGTGGTGTGAAGGGGTGTCGGTAATACGTAGGCATTGTCGTTGGATTACGACATGAATCGTGCATGCATGTGGTAAGGACCATCAGTATCTTTTGCAGATTTTCATACCTCCATGGCGTTTTCCATGGTTACTTACATGGTTAACACACACACACATGTTCAGTTGAGTAGGTACGCCTATAATTATGCAAACTGACAAATGTTAAAGTTGCCGTCTAACATGGAAACACATTTATCTAGACGAAGACGTGTGTCTCTGTGTTCGAGTGTGCTTGTGTGTGTGTGTCTACACTTGCATGTGCGTATTTTTAAAGCTGCTTGGTAACTGGAAGCAGCAACTTAATAGGTTCACAAGTTGCCCATTTGTAAGCACTCGGCTGCGAATTAATGTGGCACACAATTAAATTAAATAACACCATAATTAATTACTACACACAAACACTTACATACACATACTTATACAGTGGTTCGAAAAACAAGAAATGTCGAGTATACTCTTAGTTCTGCACTTAGGAGTTTGGCGTTCTGCCCCATTGTTAGTTGTTTGATTTGTTAGCAGTTTGGCTATAAGGTGTTAATGGTCTCCATTGTTAGCCCTACTTGACGCCTATATGTACTACTTACTTATGTGCTGCTCGCATATCATTCATTATGCAAGGTTGCTGATGCTTGAAATAAAGAATGATTTATGATGACGCTGGCCACGCATGTTCTTTCTCACAATTAAAGTTAGTTTCTCGGGCTACTGTGGTTTCGATTCCACTCTTTTGTGGGTTTTACTACAATACTGGTACAGTATGTAGATACGTGTTTGTGGTACTGTGAGTGGCGGTTCTTTGTGCGCTTTTGTACTAATGTGATAAGGGTTATAGCGCTGGTTTGTGCATTGGGTCAAAGTGCAAACAAAGTGCTATACGAAAAAGTCATTCAAAGAGTTAATAAAAATACTTTTCATTCAAGTCGTTAAAGTTGGGGCGTCTAATCCTGAAAAGAGTGCATAAAGGGGGAACTTCATTGTAAATACTTAGTCAGTCTATTTGAATTGAAATGTTAACTGATTATGCTAAGCAGTGGGTTTTGGGTCGCGGAATCCAAGTTCGATTTTTGTTTCGTATCACGGGATTACGAGATTTGGAATAAAAGTTAGAAAAGGAAAGAGACTCGCATCATTTTTGACCAGTCGTTAACAAATATGCCAACAACAATCAATTACTATGCCATACAAGAGTCGTTGTGATCGACTAGCAATTGTCGTTTTACATTTTCTTTTTAAATATAAAATGTATTAATTTTTTGCCATTTTAAAATTGAGTAGTTTTTAAGTTTTTTGTCACGCCATGGTCAAGGAATTTTAAACAGTCCAATCAACAAGCAATCCCTCCTTTGATTTTAAAGATAACACATTTTGGGGGTTTGAGGATTCCATAAATATTTAATGCATATAAAAATATGCATTAAAAGTGGTGTTCAAAATTTAATGCAAAAACCGTAAAAATCGTTATTATGTTATTAAGTGCTGCAGTTTGATTTAACAGTCGATTTTGTATCTAAAATTTTAGTTTTAAAGCCTTGGCAAAGGACTCAATATGGTTGAATGCCACACCAAGAGCATCGTACCTCTTTAAAACAATGATTGCATTTTTTTAGCTTTTATGGCAACACATGGCGATAAAATATGGCAGCATATTCCAGCAGACCAGAAGAACACTTGTCCGACAGTTCAAATTGCAATAATAATTTAGGGCATCTTGTGCCACTCTCATTGCAAATGCAAAGTACTCGCTCATAAATAAAAAGATTATGGCCCTTCCGCAAATCAATGCATCATATAACCCTTCAATGCAAGTTATAACGGTTTTGCAGTATCCGTGGAAATGACAGAGCCGATTGAAATTATACGATGCGTCATATCAAAAGCCAAATGTGCCACTCAAAACTCTTTAACGGCTGGAAACGAGTTGCGTTGTCCTGCATAAAAGAAGAAGCAGAACAGCTACAGCTTTCGTTTCATCTATATATATAAAGAAAACTTTGCAAATGTGCTAGTAGTCGGTGTTCTCGGCTACCGATTCGCATATGGCTTTTTTTTGTTTGACAGGTGACTTTTATACGAAGGTTTTAAGGTATATATGGTCGTTCTATGTGTGTTGGTTTTCGAGTTATCGGCCTTTTTATATATAAAAGAAACGTGTTAGTTTGTAGTACATAAACTTAAAAACTACTGCACCAATTTTGATCAAAAAAAAACCCAAAAAAAAAAATTACAATTAATTCAATGTTTAGAGTCATGAAAATTTATTTCCTTTGAATAATGAAATGAATGATGGAATACAATATTTGTGTCCGTCTGTCTGTCTCTCCGTGTATAAGAGTTAGATAAACATTTTTTTTTACCAAATGGTGCGTATTTTCTCTAGGTAGATCAAGTTTGTCGAATTTTGTCGATATCTTACGTTCTCCCCCCGTGATATTTTCGCGGTTTACGTCTACTAGCTATCGAATCGAAACTTGGCACAGTTATGCATACTGTTACTGGGTATTTGTGTTGTAAAAATTATTAAGATCGGATACAAAACTTTAAAAGATATAGCTAACAATATGCCAATTTTATACCCCTCCTCCTATAAACTGCAACGGAATTTAATTTTTTATAGAAATGAAAAAATTATAGAAAATTTTTTTTGCACAGAAATAAGATTTTTGTTGGAAAAAAGAGTAGGTATTCAATTGTCGGCCACCTGTCTGCATCAAATTTTGTTCTTTTATAGTACTCCGGATGTAAATTCTACGAAACGAATTTTAATCTTTAGCTTAATTGGCACCGTGCATGACGAGTGGCAGACTGTCTTCAAAGTTAGTAGTATGCATGAATGTTTGGGAGCTCTGTATTAAATTCCATATATTTTACTTCGGAACAGAATTTCATGGATAATGAATAACAAGAACAGTAGGATATTTTTTTTGAGTGTAAGCCGATAGTTTTGAACCGCTGCTTTGTCTATTTCGAAAGAATCATCATTAAAAATAGTTGAAAACAATAGGGTCTTAGTCTATCTACATAAAAATGAATCCAAAAATGTGTAAAACAGTTTAGTGAAACGTAACTCGAGTTGATCTATTTTATTGCTCTTGGAATGAAGGTTAATTTTATTTTTTTAATTATGATGGATGGACAACAAATCGTTAAACTTCAAAATATGAAGCAAATTCTTAAAGCCTTCTATTATTTTGTTCCAAAACTATGCAGAGTCCGGCAACGCCTACTACTGGCAAGCCTGCAATATGAATGTACCTTAAGACTTTCACCTGGAGCATGCTGCAGAGATCCGGAAGACTAAATGCCCTTTTTATATTGAACCTGGGATCTCCGCCCCCTTCTCAGTCCGCTCGCCACGCAGCATATTCTTCACCCAACCAATTTGTTTTCAGCTTCGTTACCGCGTGCACTATGATTGTACCCCTAGACATAAATGAGTCACTATCATGCCTCAATAGCTCTTTCTACGTTTCAGGCAATATTAACATCTTTAGAGGTAAGCCGCCTTCAAGTCCTCAACATCAATATCATCAAATTCTATATCGCAAATCTCTAAACAACATATCGGATGCGCTTCCGAGGCAAGTTACTACTGCTCCCCTACTTTCTTAGAAAGAGTGAATAATCATACCCATGGCGACCTGCCAGTTAAAAATGCTCGAATTCTTCAAACATAAAGCCAATCAAAAATGCTTGAAAAACTTGTCCAGACATAAATAAGCGATCAGCTGTGCTCTGCTCTTTCAGCAGGAAGAGATTCTCAGCCATTGTTCGAACCACTACTGGGCACTACTGGCACTGAGCTGCGGAGACGAAGAGGAGGAAGGAACGGCGGAGTACCCCTTTTGCACATTAGCCGCAAACGGAACTTCATATCAGCATCTAAGGGTGGAGGAATAAGTCTGGCAGCCGTTTCAGCCTAACCTAACTTTCTAAATTAACCTGTGCTACGAAGGGTATTATATATTTGCGCTTCTTCACATGTCAGAAAGACACTTGAAATGTGATTGCAGCTGTTTTATGTGCCATTCATATATTTTGTTTCTCTCTGCTGTCTGTGGTGTGCGTTGCAACCTAAAACTCAATGAGGCATGCAGCATAAAGCACAAGAATAGCACGAAGCGACATCATTGCCCATTTGCCTCAGCCGGCAGCGCTGCTAGGCATAAAATCCACCATTCGACTTGGGCCGGCGAAGGGTCTTGATCCGTGTGGCTAACAAAGCCCTCAAAAATGGGCCACAACGACCATGGCATTGGCTGCAGCTCGATATGCAGCAGCTGCTTGTTTCGACTTGCAGCCGCACTGATTAATGAGCTGCAAATGATGTTATGCGACATCAGCTGCTAGCCTCCAAAAACTTGCTCCGAACATCGTAAATCACAAATAATGGGGCGTATGACGAGAGGCATCAACGAGTGGAGCACATGCAGAGTCTCTGGTTGGGTATTTGGCTGCTGCTCATGCTGCCAAATCTGCACTTGTTGATAATGTTGCTAATGATGTTGTTGATGGCTGCTTGCATTGTTGAAGTTGTTGCAAGCACTTGTTGCATGAAGCGGCAAGTGAATATAATGCAGGCAGCTGCAGCACTCGGCAGAGATTGCACAGAGCACGCAAGAAGTTTTGTTTAATGCCCGAGGCGCCAAACTTCGAAATGGCAGCTGAAATTGGCCGAGCAGCTTGTAGCTGTGCTTCTTTTAAGCCGTTTTAAAAGCCAACAACTGGACAAAGCTTGAGCAAAACTTTTGCAATTGTAGTAGCTGCCACATAAAAGTGGGACGTGGCACATAAAACTGTGAACTGGGAATCGAATTGACAGTGCACTTACCTGATTTTTTTCCGCTGATTGTTGTTGCGACTTACGTGGATTACATAAGGAAAACAGACTTCATCTAGACTTTTTTGTTGTTATTTCAGCTTTTGACATGGATAGTAAACTTGGCTTGTTGTGCTTTTGCCTGTTTACCATTAAGAATATTAATATTGGCCAATATATGAATGAAAGTTGGTCACATAGTTTTTTGTTTTTACGTTTAGATTTCTGTTGTTTTTTTGTATACCTTTTAGTTTGTATGTCGGTTTCATGCCCTGGCGCATTTTATATGCAAAAAAAGGGAAAGTTTTTAATTAACATTTTTTTTTTAGAAATTATTTGTGCTTATGTGTATTAGCTTAGTAATATGGAAAAACAACGCTGAGCTGCACAGTGGGCGAAATAATACATTTGATACGCATTATTAATAACTTTTAAAATTAGCAGCTTACTTTAGCCTGACAGTAGGTAAGGTTAGGTTAAGACGGCTGTCAGGCATACCAATTAACACACTTAGGCCATATTACGGCCCATTGTGATACCGAAGGATCTTAGAGATCACTCCCTCCCTGTTCAAACGCAGGCAGAAATCAGAACGGGGACCATCCGGATACAGATATAAAATACGCACTCCGCCTAGGTCTTGTTGCGGGCAGATCTGAGTTACTGTTCAGAAAGTAACTGACCAGATACTTGAGCCTACGTATTCAGAGAGCTGGGCATGAACAGAATTGGTGGTCAACCGTTTCTACCTCTTCCTCTTTAACCTTTCGAAGTAGACGCCATCTCCAACCCGATCGTTCAGTTCAGAGCCGTCCGTAAAGAAGAAGGCAGCGTCAGGGATAAATGCCAGCAGACCAATATTCCCTGCGGTTTTAAAAGGTGCGCTAGTAAATTCCTTTGGTACACAGTAGTCCCTTTCTGTTGAGACGTACGTATTCCGCAAAGATCTTGGAGTGGCCACACTTGCCTTGGCCCAGCAACATGAGTCACGCAGACTTACTGCTGCTAATAAGGCATATTGTTCCCCAATAAGTTCCAGGGTAAGAATATTTAAGATAGTATCCAGGGCATCACTAGGCGTAGTGCAAAGGGCGCCTGTAATACAAAGCTCTGCAGCACACTTTATTTTGCTCAGTTGCTTCAGGATTGACTTCCTTTGCAAAGCTGGCCACCAAACTATTATACGATAGAGGAGTATGGGGGACATGCCCCTTTTAGTCCTATGAGTCTTCTACAGAAGTACAGGGATAACGCTGCCTTTTTGGTAAGTTGTAGTGTATTTAGGTTCCAATCAAGTTTCATGTCAAGTATTGTTCCCTGGTATTTTCGCACTGTTACTGAACGAGAGGAAATGTCCATTTAACTTAGGGGGAGTAAGCAATGGTATCTTGTTATATTTTTGTAAACAGAACTAGGTCTGTTTTATCGGGATTAACATTTAACACACTCTTTACCGCCCAATCGGACAGCTGTTTTAATTTACCTGTCATAAGGTCGCATAGGGTTTGAGGAAATTTACCGTTGAAACTAATCGGGACATCATCCGCATACGCAGTAGCGTGGCAGCCCCCTCCTTGTATATCACGCAGCAGTTTGTTGACTGCTACGTTTCGCAAAAGAGGGTATAGTACCCCTCCTTGAGGAGTACCTCTGCTCACATACCTTAAGAGAGTCGACGAAACCAGAGATGACTTCACAATCCTGCATGTGAAAAACTGATTGATAAGTCTCACTTGTTGTTCGTAGGCTCCCAGGTCCATGAGTGCTCTCGTTATAGCTTGTGGGACGACATTGTTAAAAGCACCTTCAATGTCAAGGAAGGCAGAAACAAAAAACACTGTACATTGCTACATTTTTCATTGATAATGGAATTGAAAGCAAATTTTTGAAGGTTCTTTAGAATGATGTATTTAAAAATTTGATGAAAAAATAGGTATATAATATAATTAAATTTCAAGTTTGTTTCCATCCGCGTATAATATATTTTTCTCCCACTGTGCGCAGCAGCCATCTCACCAATTTCTACCTTTGATTAGTTCTTGGACCTTGGCCTGGCTATTAGCCATTTTCAGTCAAATATAAATCATAAAATTTGCCTTAACAGAGTTCACAACAAAATTGAGCGCAATATGAAAGGTCATATCTTTTATGCGCTGTTTTGCTTGATGCTTTGCTTAAGCATCTGCACGGATCGTACAAAAGGCAAGTAACATTTTTGGATCAGCTCAAGTCAAACAACTCATTAGTCGTAATGGAATTCCAGCGGGGCGGCAGATGCTGCGTCCCGTCAGTGTTCGACAACTCGAAGAACTGCTGGGAAAGCAGAGTCTCCAAATAATCCGGCCAGCACAGCGTTCTGTATCCAGCGGCTTAGCAGCGCTTACCGGGCTTACGTTAGGACTCAAAAAAGCGCTTACGGGCGTGCTCATCTATGATGTGATAACGGCAAATATAACTGAAAGCGCCAGTTCAAACTCTACAACACAAGAGATCTGCTTTCAAACAGTGCGCAGTGCGCGCAATATTGAACATAATAAAAGCAGAGGTCGTCGCGGTCGTAGAGGTCAATCAAGACGCAATGGCAACCGACGTCATCGGAAGAAAGATCAACGTCTGCGTGACTATAATCCCTATGCAGTAACGAGCCATGTTGATGACGAAAATGAGGCAACGCGACAGGCAGGTGGCACTTCTACGGTCACTGGCACTGGCACGGGTTCTGGCACCTCTACAACAACTACAACCACCTCAAATCCCAGCTCAACCACTTGTATTGTTTTATTTAAGAATAAATGATAGATGTATCGCTATCAAACCGGTTTATTAGTTACAGCTAACTGTTGCTGTCAAAGGTTGAAATTGGGTTTGGGCAGCTTTTGTTAAAAGTTAATGATATGCATATTGACTCTAAACATGAGCCGCCGCCTTGGGTCAACTCCAAATTTAATGGTTTCATAAACTTTCTTCGAGTTTCTTTTTTGTGTGCATAAAAGTTGCGCAGAACCACAATTTGCTTTCAGTTAACATTGAGCCGGAACGCGTGCGTGTGTAAAAAAGTGTTCCGTAAATAAGTTGCGTACTATGAAGTTCTATATAAAGGTATTACTGTGCTGCCTTATTGGAGTGTCTACTATATGCAGCAGCGCTGTGGCAGGTCGCGTGGCACTGCGTGCGCTGTCGGCTCAGCAGGTGCGTGAAGCCTTGCGTGAAGTGGGCCTGGAGCATGTGTTACCAGCAGGACGTTCAGTTTCCTCAGGTCTAGCAGCTTTGAGTGGCTTTGCGGTGGGTTTAACCAAGGGCATAGGTGGTTCCATACTCTACGATGTGGTCACTTCGAATGCCACACTGGCTTATCTCAGCAGTTTGACCAATTCAACAAGCTCGTCGTCCAGCGGTACGGCACAGGAGATTTGCTTTAGAGGTCGCAGTGCAGATGGTGAAGATATGCAGGCTAGAGCCAATATTGTGGAGGATGACTGGAGTGTGGAAGCGCAAGCAGAGGCGCGTCAAGCAACATCTACGGGAATCACAACCGGCACAGTGCCGACTACAACAAATCCTACTGGCACTGTAACAACTCCTACTGGCACTACAACAAATCCAACAGGCACTTCAACGACTCCAACTACACCACCTGGTTTCACCTGCATCATACTGAACAAAGGTGGAGCCGTCAAACGCCGTCGTAGACGAGAGACAGGCAAGCGTGTGGGCAAACTTAGGAAAATTCATCAAAAGTCGTCTTAGTGTTACTGCTTTATAAAGCAACATTAATTTAGTTAAATAGTAGTAGTATCTATTTATTTATTGTTTTAATTAAGTATGCAGAGTATTTTTAAATGATAGCGTGATAAGTTGTGTGAGTTTAAATTATGATAAATGATGCCGACGCGCCTTCTGTTTTGTTTATTTTGTGGCATGGCATGTGATAAATTTCATAGTCGACTTTTAGGCTGTGCAATAAAATAATTTAGCTAAATGTTATTCGGGCATGCATGCAGTTTATCAGCGCGTGCAAAACGAATTCATAGTTGTCACACACACTCACACACACTAACACACACACTCACACACACATATGCTTGATTGAATTTCTCACTTCGTTGATTTAATCAAAAACCTACCTCACACAGATACACACATATGCACACTGGCACGCCTCAGGCTAATGTAAAATGGCTTGAACAATGCATATGTAGCGTTCCGCCATTTGCAATGTCATGCGTATCCTGCCCCACACTCACACACGCACACACACACACGCACACACAAACCGCTAGCCACAAATTTATATAGCTTGTATAAATAAACACAAAGCACACACACACACACACACACACACACAGTTTATGTAAACATTGAAATGTCATTGCCGCATAAGGGCAGCGGCTAGCCCATAAATCCTGCCGGCAATTTATTAACTTTAACACTAGCCAATGTCATCGTCATCGTCATCGTCATTGACGTCCACGTCGGCGTCGACGTCGACGTCGGCTGCTGCTGCTGCCCTCGCTATCTCATTCGATTTGATTTTATTGATTTTGATGCGAAATTTATGAGGTTCATGGACCTGCAACTTTTTGCTATCCAAATCTTTTGTTTTTGTTCATATCAATTCATTTCCTTTTTTTTTTGTTTATAAGCAAATGCAACATTATGTTACTGATGTTTATGTGTTAGACTGTGTTTATGAGCTTCCAAACGTTGCATTAGTTGCGATTTATTATTTATGCTAATGCCTTGAAAGCACTTTACTAGTGAGTCTGCCTAATCGGTCGATGAGCTGATGTTGGTTTTGAATTGATTTTAGTTTTTGACAATGTGACAACCATTTGCCAAAATTAGTCATAAAGAAGAGCAGAGATTAACATTGAATTGCTTTTAAAAGTAAGCAATGAGTGATACAATCAAATCAAACTTTTCAAAGGCTCAGAAAGGTTTATCAGTTTTTGTAAGTTCCAAAGTGTGATGAACTTCGCCTATGTGAAAACAGATTGATGTTACTAGTCGTTTGTTTCCAAACAGCAAATAGTTTAAAAAAAACTACCAATTACTCCAAATAAAGTAGCAGAAGCCACAGATGATTTCGCAGAAGTAAAGGTTGCAGCACCGAGTCTGATTTCCAAAACAATGTGGACAAACAAAATGCTTTGATATCGATGTATGAATCTGTTGCAATCTTGTTAAAGAAAGTTTACGTTATAGTCGGGACTTCTGTGACACATTGTTTGAAATGTTCACCTATTCTAGTAAATAATTAAGAATGTAAAAGTTAACATATTCATTCAGGTTTTAACCTATCAAACATGACTGAAACGCTGTTTTGAACTGTGAACTCTTTAACCTATTTCTGCCCAAAAAGATGACTTCAGTTGCCTGTATTTTTAAACCTTGTAGTATAAAAGTGTATTATAGATTTGTGCAATATATGTAAAAGGCAGAAGGAGACGTGGCAGACCATATGTTCCAACAGACATGTCCGTCTGTTTGTCCGTCCGTGTTGTTACGTTTTTCGCAGAGACTATAAGAGTTAGAGCAAAACAAATTTTACTCCCTTATGGTGAGCAAGTTAGAGAAAACCACCTCAGCAGTTCAAAGCTTGTCGTATGAGGCGATTTATAATGACACTGGATTCTTTCGAGACCGGTAGAGCCACCCCAGGCCTTAAAATGGTTGTGCGTAGGGTTTGGAACTCACCACGCAAAATCCCAATTCTAATGAAAGAATGTATTTACATCAGGCCGTAACCCGATAACGGATTGTTATGGCCAGTTAAGAAGAAGAAGACTCGAATGGGCCAAATCATTAAAACTGTATTTATCTTTTTTTAATAGAAGCCCCCCTTCCCGCGCAATGAATTTACCTTAATTACTGCAGCACCACGCAACATATATTTTGATCTATATTTCATAATTCAACGACATTGGCCCAAGAACAATGGAGTTATGAGTTTAAAATTAATTTTGCCGTATAATAACCAACTTCCCAATAGGAAAACATGTGAATTGGAACTTTCCAATATGAAAAAGTTTACAGGCATATCGATCTTATGAAAAAAGATATAAAAGTGTATACTTACTGTGTTTTCACTGTCGGGCTCCGTCCCGACTGTCTGCATCAAATTTTTATATAAGCTTATAGAGTTCGTCGTTTCATCGAAGGAGATTTTACGGAGTATGTTATGCGGCCCAGCAGCCAAATGTTAACTAACATAGCTCCCACCACTCCCTACATACTTTATATTAGCCGCCAGCTAAGCGGGATTGTCGCGATTACACGATCATAGTTGATCGCCTGGCTATAGAATTCAACATCAGTAGCACGGGCTACTCTTAGTTCCGCCTGCTTACTGCTGATATCCTTCAATATCAGCATATTTATAAACACTAGCAACATAAACTTGCATATCGGGGTTTATAAATAAACTACATTAGGTTATAAGATAAATGATCGTGTGTTTTAATTAAAGCTCAGTAATTCAACAGAGTACTTCCCTCTCAAACACTCCACGGACATTTTCTTCAGATTGTGTCATCAGCGACACACCATAAAAGCTATCCAATTGAATTCGACACAAAAAAATTTCACTTTTTATAGAAATGATAATATTAAAGCTAGAGCCACAAAATTTGATATGTAGACTCATGTTAGGCTTATAAACCTAACCATATTGACCTTTTTCCGAATCATCCCACCTACCCCCGTAGCACAGTTACCATTATTACGCCCATAACCTTGAATGCATTTTATTCCAATGTTCTATCTATCTCTACACAAAAAAGCAAAACATTTGGTTCAGCGGCTTAGGCGGGAACAGACAGACTTACTTTCGAACTTATAATCTTAATACAGACTTAATTGTATGTATATTCTTTGCAACATTTGTTTTAATCATTTTGCAAATTTTCTTAGAAATCGCGTTATAGCATGCATGAATTCTCAATTGTTTTTTAACAATTGGTTACTGTGCATAGAACTAATAATTAGTTCTGCGAACCTAAGCAGATTTTTTAAGTTGCACTAACAGATTTGCAAAAAGCATACCTCGGAAAACTAGTTAAGAAGTTAAGTTGTATATAGTAGAACACGATATGCAAATACGCATGCAATCCTCAAAAGTGTAGACCTGCTCAACAATACATTCCTACAACTTAAGGTAAAGTAGTACTACTTATCCGGCTTGGCTAACAATCGCATGAACTACAATTATTGTATACTTATAGTCTGTAAATGCTTGGTAAACGTCGTGCAGTGAATGAGAGCTGGGCCCCCTTCGGCATAAATTGTGCCATAAATGAGCTAAATTACTAACTAAATTGCACAAATTCCGCCCATGGACATCGCTTGAATTTCACAAGTGAACGCCCTTATACCACAACGGCAACAGGCCAAAAACCAACGGGCCAGTAGGCCACTTTGAGCAGCCAAATTGTGAAAACGGCTAAAATGCCGACTGCCAAGTGCCGAGCACCAACTGCCGACAGTCGATGACATTTGAGCGATAAGAAAAACTGTTTTTTGGCCTAAAAGTGAGTTGATGGACACGGATGGAGAGGGGTTGATGTTGTTGGTGGTTGTTGCCGCTGTGGGTTCTATTATTAAGTATGCAGGCGTGTAAAGTGACTACCCAAAGCACACATATATAGACTGAAAAAAATTAAATATTTATAAATCTTAAAATTAGATTGAGTTGGAATATCCGCGTAAGTGCGTATGAAATATGTGCTATAGTTTTTACAGAACTTATAAACAAGCGGCAATGGATCTTTTGCTAGGCCCTCTTTTTGGCCCGCCTCGATTGATTTAGCTTGCTAAATGTATATAATATCGAACTCTACTATCGTTTTTTGAAGCTCCCTCTTTTCACAGCATACTTATCGCAGTGTATAGCAGAAGCTTCAGGAATTCTCTAATACATGTATTTTAAATTTTGAAAATATTTTTACTCATTTCCGTTCCAGTTTTACCTTATTTTGTGTTTATAAAGAAAAAGGGTACAGGATATTCCACTGTCGGACACCATCCCGACTGTCTGCATAAAACTTTTTTTTCGTTGTATCTGTTTGTTTTACAGCTGTTTTTACAACATTGAGAATTGTTTTAAATGTTAATGCTTGCTGTTGGCATGTTCAAAGTGAATGGTAACTTGCTTTACGCATAATACTTAGGTTCCATACTTTGCACTTGGGCGACAAAAGCAAATCCCAGATCCAACAAATAATTGAGATATTTTTGCACCCGCAAATACACAAACACATGCACCCACAACCACACACATGACAAGTGTGCACACTTGTGTTAAGATATGCTATATGTTTGGTTTTTATTGCAATTTCTTGCGGCCTGTTGTGGAAGAGGGTTAGCCCCATGCCCCTGTTTATTGTTTTATGCCTGGTTGCTACAACCATTTTTTTTGTTTGCTTTTTTGTTTCCTTATGAATAGCTCTCACGGGCTTACGTCAAGGCATGAGTCCTGCTACAGCGATTTTTCGAGTGGAGTCAAATCACAATTATGTGTAAATGGATGGATGAATGTATGTTGTATTTCAAAAGTCACCATGTCAAAATATGTGCTTATAATCCCACATGCATCGTTGCCTTGACGAGCATATGTAACCTCCAACCAACTGCTGTCCAATCCTCAAATCCGCAAAACAAGCAATGCTTCCCGCTCTCTCTCTCTCTATGTTGCTAACCCCCGAATACCGCTAGCTTTGGTTTTCCTGGCTGGCTGGCATTTCAATTACGCAGCGTCTTAATGGCACTTTCACTGGCTCAAGAAGAAGAAGAACAACAATATCAACAAAGGCAACCCACCCATCAAGGGAAAATGAAACTGGGCAGGGCAAGAGCAGCACTTTCCCTACAAGAACAACATTAAGGTATATGTATCTGTATCTTTGTGGCAACTTGGTGACGCTGCTCATAATTTAGCAGCCGATTGCCTTTGTTAATTCACAAAATTTTTCACTGTAACACAGAAGCTATTTTCATCACGCCACTGTCAAGCTATCCCCTGTGTATTGACTTTGCACCTTGGTCTTTCCTTTCCGTTTGTCCCACTGTCAGTCCCATGCCCACTCCAAACTACTTTGTTTCGCTCGTTTTCTTTGCACACTGTGCGATATCATTGCAATTCGTGCGACACGTGACCGCAAAAAATCAGACAGCGGCAAACACCCATAAAGCGCCCCATTAGAAAGCATCACCAAGTAACCCTCCACTCCTAAAACCAAGAGAACGGAGGGTACGCACCCGCCTAGTGCTTAATAGATTTTTGATTTGTTTGTATGACGTTGGGTAAATCCAATTGTGCGGCATGTACGAGCTGTAGCAACGTTGGCGCTGATTGGAATAATGATTTGCCAAATGCTTCAAATTTATGTTTCCCGCTTTTCCAGTTTTCCTCATTTTTTTTATACTCTTTGAATTGGCAATGGTACAATGAATTGTGTAAGAAGTTCTTATCAAGTTAGATATCGGTACTCAGATACTTTTGGAATTTGCAACATCTGAACTAAACAGTTCAACACACTGCTATATTTTTGTACAAAATTAGGGTTCGATAGGCCTGAATGAGATGAAACCTCTAGCGTTTAACCATCATATCTAAGGGCTGTGCTTAAATTCTTTCTACCGCATTTCTTCAAGCTGAACTGTGTAAATGAATGCCTAACAAAATACATATTTAACACCTTAAATCAGGAAAATAAACCGGAGCAAAAACCGCGATTCTAATGATTCTCTCTTTACTAACGTATTTAATTTTGATTTCCGATTAAGTTGTTCGGCCTTACCACCTACGGTTGTCAGCTTGGGGCGTTGACGTGGTATGTACTAAGCTCTGGAATGCATCATGATCTCCGAAGATCCATTGTGATATAAGCGTTTAACCATTACCATTAGATGTCACTAGTAGATAAAATGAGAATAAAACAAAGAAAAAGGCTTTACACATCCTAAGCATTGACCATATCGGTAATATTTACAACTTTTATATTTTTTTCTATGGTTCAATTACAAATTTTCGAGTTCGTTTATTTGGAAGCGAATCTTACTAAACTATCGGTCTTACAAAAAATCTTAGCCCATCGATAGTAAGTACTATTAACAAGAAATGTTTCGATGCGAGCTACGACCAAGGTGTAGTTAATAAGTTACTCTCACTCTAAAAGCTCGAACTCTGTTTGTCTTTTTTCAGCATGTGTATGTATTTCTTGAAGTTCCCAAATGTGTCTCTGAGTGATTTGCCTCCGGAGTATCGGAGAGTATCAACTTGGAGTACCTTATTAAGTATATCTTGGGTACGACTTTACTCTAATGTTAAACCAACTTTTTGTCTCCTAATGTAGAGTATATAAACTTCGTCGCCTCGTTGTTAGCCTCAGGTACTTTCTCCGCACGGCAACAGGAAATCGCAGTCGCGTGTCTAAACGCAGAGCAAGCCTTGAGCAGATATACTACTTATACTTTCATGTTTGTGTGTATTGAAAATCGATATCACTCCACAAGCGTATTTCGTCGTCGAGCTAAATCAGCGGAATAATTCCATAATGAAATCACAACTTCAAAACAAAACATAGATCGGGTATCCATTGCGGCCATCACTTTCAGCGTGCTCCCAAGTCCCTCCCAAGTCACGCACTACCAAAGCTTCCATGGGCTTGACATCTTTCTATGGGTTGGTAAGCCTGTTGTGGTTATTGGGTTCATTGTTTTTCTTTTGGCCATTTTTTGATTTGTGAGTGGTTGGGCAGTAAGTAGATGCTTAGTACGTCAGTCTAGGATTAAAAGCAAATAAAAGTTGCTGTCTTCTTGTTGCTTGCAGCTTTGCGTGCTCCAATTTAGTACGCAGCGGTTCAGTTCAGTTCTTTGGCCGAACATTTCTACAAATTGTTTCAATTAAAAAGTTTACCGATTTCTTTTTCGACCGCCTAATCGGCTTTAAATGGAAACCAGCGTGCGATTGACACGTGCGCGCCTCAAATAGTCGCTAATTGCGTTCATGGTTCATACTCGTGGCAGATCTAGAATAAATTGATTTAAGAAGACTGCCCAATGTCAGCCGAAACTTTGACTTTGCTGAAGTTGCAAAACTCTCTAATAATAAATGTGGCCTTGGCGGGATAAGCAAGTTGGCAAGTTGGTTGCATAGATCCAAAGCGTGCACTGGAGCTAATTGAAAACTGGGCAGCAATTAATTAAACATAATCACAAAAAAAGATACAAAAAGTAAATAAATAACAAAATTAGTGAGCATACTTTGCTAATGGGCAGCTAAACTCAACCTATCGCTCTCTCGCGGTCAATTGGGGTGTAAAAGTCAAACAATTTCAAGGCGTTAATTAATTTAATTGGTTGCAACATTGTAAAAAAGTGTGCGAGTGTGTGTGATAACGAGTGCATTATCTGTGTGTGTGTTTTTGTGTGTGTGTGTTTATATAAATGAAATTGATATGTAATTAAAAAGTTTCGCAAACTGATTGAAAAACGACCGACCAAGAGTGTATTTCGAAACAATTACACCAAAGAAGTGCAATTACATTGAAAAAAAAAATAAAAAAAATTTAATAACAAAAGCTAATTACACACAAACACACTGACATACATACATAATTA
This sequence comes from Chymomyza caudatula, assembly GCA_035041775.1. Classification (NCBI taxonomy): domain Eukaryota; kingdom Metazoa; phylum Arthropoda; class Insecta; order Diptera; family Drosophilidae; genus Chymomyza; species Chymomyza caudatula. The sequence continues at coordinate 114,049 of JAWNKW010000200.1, read as the reverse complement.
CTAGCATACATATGTATGTATTTATTGCAAAGTGCATCTTCTTCTATGCAAGTTAATGAAAATCGACAAGAGCCAAAGAACTGTGTTAATACAAGTATTTTGGTACATTTTCTCTTATCCTTTAGTATAAGAGTTTATTGGCTGTTTCGCCATCAGGCTCTACTCTCTTAGTATAAGAGTTTTACAACTCTGCAACTAACTGACCTAGGTCATGGCATAGTTGGTTTCCTTCAGCTTTTAAGTTTTAAGCATTTGAGGTAGTCGAATTATATGATATTTTACTGTGTCAAAAGATAATAATGTTTTATGGAACAACCCAACCAATATAGTAGACAGGAGATTTCCGCAATGGTTGATTTTCAGTATTAGCCTTGCAGTAGGTTTTCGAAAACTCTTTTGTTTTGCTTTTGTCTAGGATTTTTTGACAAGGACTTTGAGATTTTGACTTTCAATGCTGATGTTTTTGGTAAATGGATATTCTATTACGAACTAACTACCTTTGATATCACGTAGTGACGAATGAGTGCGCTAAGCAGAAGTCTCTGGAGCAGCGCCGTTTATAAGGTAAACAGTATCGAGATATTATGACCAGTTAAGAAGATTTTTGGCAGTTTTTTTTTGACTAGAAAAAATACTTCTTCTTCTTTTTCTTCTTAACTGGCCATAACAACCCGTTACCGTGTTACGACCTAATGTATTTCTTTCATTGGAATTGGGGTTTTACATGGTGGCTCCCAAACTCTACGCACAATCCTTTTAAAGCAGAAGTCTCTGGAGCAGCGCCGTTCATAAGTATAACGGTATCGAGGTATTATGACCAGTTAAGAAGATTCTTGTCAGTTTTTTTTTGACTTAAAAAATACTTATACTTATTTAAAAAAAAAAGATAATATCAAACATTATGTTTTAAAGGCTCTTAAATATAATGCATACAACTAAAAATATAAATAAATAGAAACGAATACAAAAACTTGTGTAATTTTGCAAACCCGTAACTTGTAACAGTAACGCTTGCCGCTCCTTTCACTCGCTTGCGCTCTTCGCATTTGAAGAGCATTGCCTGAAAGAGCATTTTTCGTACTTGCGCTCTTCGGTATTTTCGTTTGCGGCAGCCGAAGTGGGCCGAGAGCTTCGTGTACGTACAGCCAGCCGAGCCGAATGGTGCGCGCCTAGCGTGTAAAGTACGGGGGCTCTGCTGCAGCTGCTGCGGCCGTTTCTGCTTAGCCACGAGCATTTAGTTCCTGCGAGTCGAGGGTGAAGCACGTGTTTTTGATTTATGCGCGAGCAATGTCGGCGGACTGATGACATGTGAGTGAGTGTCCGTAGAACTCTTTGACAGAGTGCAGTGATATACAGTAATAAGTGCCAATTTATTGACAAAGTGAATTGTGTATGTGCATAAACGCAAAAACTACTGATAAGTGCAAGCAACACAGGTAACACCAACAACCTACACTACGGCAACAACTTCAGTACGTCAATCGGGCTTAAGACAGACAACGCTCAAAGTGACATACGCAGAAAACCCATTTGATTAAGCTGCAGCTAACAGTGTGTGCTCTAGACTTTTCAATTTGTCATTTGTGCAATGTAAACACTTTGTTTACGTACATGTAGCGCCTAGCAAGAGGTGTGAAGTGAAAGTAAAAGTACTAAGCAGCAAGCGACAAGATAAATTACTCAAAAGGCTAATCCAATGCCGCGCTTAGAAATGACAATGACAACACTGTGTCATGAGTGAGTGAGTGTGTACATGTGCGTATGTGATGCATTGCATTTAAGGCATTGCATACTTTTTGGCTGATGCGTAAAAAGCACAATTCGCATGATTTATGGTGTTGTGATTGCCACTGATTGAATACGGTACGGCGTGTGGGAAGGCACCAAAACAACAACAGTGACGCAGCAGAAAACACAAACAACGGAATTGCAAATTGCAAAGTTTTGACAAGAAAACAAATTGAGAAACGATCAAAACAAATAAACGGCAAATGCAAAATTTAAAAATTACATTAAAACAAAACACGGATTTACGCATCAGTTCACAACATGGAAATTGAATTTTTTCCACTTGAAGTGTACGGTTTTTTTTCTCATGCGCGCAATCCGTCAAAAATACGTGCTTAAATGCCGGGCCAAAAGAAAGTACACCAAAGTAAGCAGCGCAAAATAAGCAATAACAAGAAATGAGCAAAAAAAAAACAACGAATTCTGCGCAAGCACTCTGAAAAATACTAACCAAAAAAAAAAACACCTAAAACGCACAATATCATAGACAACCAAAAAACAAAAACAACAACAACAGCTAGCTGAAAATAGCGCACTTTGTAAGTGCTCCCATGTGTGCGTTTGATACAGTAGAAAGCATTCGCAAGCTTCGGGCATTTCTCTAATTTAACGAAATCGTTAGTTGGCAAGTTGACCTAAAAAACAACAACAGCGCGAACAAGCGAAATCGCTAGATAACCGCAAATTCTTAGCAAAAGCCGCGTGTCACACCGCAAAAATTTCCGTTAACTTGCTGTTCCAGCCGCATGTGTTGACGCGCCTCAAGTTTCGCAGTTCAATATAGGCGCAAAAGAAACAGTTATTACAGCAAAACCAACAACATAAACGTCAAAGCAACACCATTATAATAAAGTACGGATAACAAGCTTTCGCCATTACAATCTAACAGACTCCAATCAAAATGTACGCAAGCACACGCACCCGTACCCGTAGCAATTGCAGCTCCAGCAATCACTGCCCACAAGAGTCACCAGCCAATTTCGGATTACTCAACTGGCTCAGCTGGTTGATTTTGTGCGCCGAGATTAAAGGTGAGTCATCCGGGCATTTCGGTGTACCGTACACCGAATACCTTATTTTGTATTCGGCTTTTTAATTAAATAATCCAATTTATTTCCATTTAATTTCTAATTACATTTAATTTGTGAGTGCGCAAGGCAACGACGGCATCCTAATTGCTGACTTTCTTTTTTGCTTATTTTTATTTTTAGTCGCCATTTTGTTGTTTTGCATTTGCTCCCCGTTTAATTTTAGCGAAAAGGCAAAACGGAGCGACAACAACAGCAACACACAATTGAAATTCTTTAATTTTTGTGCAAGGAATTTCAATTTGTCAGGCGGCATACAAAAGTTTCACTGTCATCCGCAAAAGTTGTTTGTTTGCCTGTACTTTTTGACATTTGCCTCTCGTCTTTGCTGTCGCTTTTCTACTTCTTGTTCTTCTTCTTCTTCTTCTTCTAATTGTTGCTGTCGGGAAGGGCTTACGGGGCCGATTCATAGCCATCTTAACGGCGTTCTGGCATTTGCGCTATGCTAAAATGTCAGCAACAGCAACAACATTTGATGATTATGGCAATCCATTCGGGAATTAATTGTCCTTGACGTTGAGTGCGCACTGTACCATGCAGGTTGGCTAAGTCGTTGCTGCTGTTGTTGTTGGCCAATGCCAAACAAAAACTAAACGAAACATATCTAATTGCATACTTTTTTGCATAATTAATTTGAGTGTATATATGTCCATATGCCAAATAATAGGCTTTTAAGAGAGTGTAGAGAAGATGAGCAGACTGAAAGCTTTCCTTTAATCAAATCATTTTTCGAGGTGATTTCCATAACTCAATGTTATATAATAATTTAAATAATTAATAATAGTCTACCTAATTAGCATGCCCTGCACACGAAAGTGTATAGATATTTAACAGACAGAAGGAGGCGTGGCAGACCATAAGATCCAGGGGAAATATAATCAGGATCTATAGTCGAGTCGATAGAATTATGTCCGTCTGTTCGTCCATCCATTATTTCAGAAACTGGAAAAGATAGAGCCACTTTTTCTTTTTGCTCATAAACTCTCCAACAGAGCGACATATCGTCTGTTAAATTAAAAAAATAAACATTTGGTAACCAACTCAGGCTTTACAGCACGTTTATCAAAACAACCGAAATTAGCGTGGACGAATTAAAAAAAAAAAAAGGAAACCATTTTTATTTTTAAGTTTGTACTTTAATTCCCCTGGGTACCCAACTATAGCGACTAGAATGCTCAAATTCAATATGAAACCCTTTGAAGATATGCCCAACACGATAGAAAAACATTTAGCTTGGTAAAGTGCAAATTACTAAAGTTATTGGAATAACACAAAAGCATCTCCCAATCGCCGGAAAAGTTTTCTGATGTGCTTAAATCATCGGAAAACATAAAATTCTTTTTTGGCCAATCGCAATACTTTTTGCGGAAAAGTAAAATGGAAAAAGCATTAAAAATGAATGAATGAAAATAAGACAATCAGAAAATTTTAACAAAATCTTAAACACAGAATCTGGATTTCGCTGCAGTTATTTACTCAAGGAACGGTTTTTAATAAGCGATTATAAAATAGCCTAGAAAATGCTATGTATGGATGGCCATCCATATTCATTTTATTTTTTTTTAAATAAAATATAGTCCATGATAACACGTTTTTAAATATAAACCTGATACAAGTAAAGTTTAGATCATGATTCATTATCTTTGTACGTGTCTTTAGGGTAGGTTTATTTAACCATTCTCAAAGAGCCAGTAAGACAAATCTTTAAAAATAATATTCTTGGCTTTATTTCGATAATCTAGCTCTAATTTTGTATTCTTCTTCCAAGATATTGCGATTTTATAATTATTTATTCTACTAATGGTGTTCCATTCTGAGTTAAACCTAAAAAAGAAAATGCTAAATATCATTATTACGAAGAAAGCATTGACTTTGCAAAGATTTTATTCTGTCGGTAAGTGTAATTCCATTTTATCATAGTCTAAAGATAATTTCCAGGAATTACCGAGATTATCCAGTAAGTTCGTAAACGGTGTCACGTTTGGCTCGTCTGAGCATGGCTTATGTAATTATAAACGAAAAATGGTGAACCTTTGGCGCACCTTGTGATATGCCTGAAATATTTGTTGTTTTCATTAAGATTTAAAACAAAACCCGAAGCCAAAGTGAAAATGAAAACCAAATGCAATTGAAAACAGTTTGCATCAAGTGTGTCGTATATGTGTGTGTGGGTGTGTGTGTGAGTGAGTAAGTGAAGGTCGTGCCTGCAATCATTTTGAGTGTTGTGTGATGGCTGCCACTGCGTGGGCGTTACGTCCAGGCTGAATGCCACACACACACACACGCACACACACACACACACACATACAAACATACAGAGTACGAGCTGCGCAGCTAAACACTTGTGGAATAAATAGCGTATGGCTTGGACCAGCAACTGGCTCCTCCACACACTCATAACTTATATATGTATATAGTTGGTTGATATAGGATATAGGACATAGGGTATATACTGTATATACTTACTAGTCTACTGACAAAAATTGTATTTTCAATTCATGCATGTGCTTGGATGCATGTGAAAAATGGGTAGCTAAAAAATGAAAACTGTTGAACAGTTGCTAGTAGAATAAAACTAAACAGAGTCACACACACATATATATATATATATATATATGTATATATATGCTATGGACACAAATACATGCATAGATGGTTACACATGATTCAGAGGCAACCTAACGAGCAGCAGACACTTGTAAATGCATGGACTGGCAAAGTGCATGCCACGTTGCCTTGACTGCCAGTTGTTCTTGTTTTACCCTGATTTGTGGGGTATATTCAGTTTCGTGATAGCTTTATCACATCTAAAGCATCCATTATTTGAAATTGATCTACTATACAAAGTTCCAAAAATCTTGAGATCTAGATCCAATGTATACTTATAAAGGTAAGTTGGAAGCTGCCAACGCCACTTCTTATATTCTTTTTTGGAACCTAAAATATCAAAGAAGTGAAAGGCTCGGTCACTCTCATAGCTAAAACGACAATCATTCATGCACAAAGTCCTTATACAAAAGCACATACAGTTGCAAACATCAAGCAATGTATTCACACGCACACGATCCGTTCACAAAGACAAGCTCTTTCATTGAAATTCTCGGAAGAATGAGTTGGAAAAATAACTAAATAATAAGAAGATCAGGTCCCAAACTCTGCATATGAAATTGTATAAGTTTTAGTCAAAGACGACCATTTTCAAAGTTGCATAAATGCAGCTGAACTGTTTTAAACGATAATCGATAAACGATAAATAATATAAATATTTCGCGATTAATAGAAGTCACATATTCTTTCCCTATCCATACTAGTTGTGAAAATCAAGAAGACCAATTTACCATTGCACGGTCAATTTTTTTTAGTTTATACAAGATTTTTATTTTAAGTTGTTCGTGTTTATTGTACTTTATCTTCGGACACACCAATTTTACCAATAACAACAACGCATCGCTTGACAGATAATTTAATATGCAAAATATTTAATTATAAAGGAATTGTAAATTGTTTCTAAATAGCTTTGTTCAAAAATGATCGATTTTTTTTCAAAAGTTACTGAAACTAAACTAATAGTGAACGAATAAGGGAATTCTTTGGTATACAAGATTTGTTACAGTTTATTGTTTTTCGAGTGATATCTAAATTTTGATACAAATAAAAAATATTAATAAATTTCTTTTATGTTATACAGCAATTGCTAGCAGATTACAACGAAATTTTTATGGCATTGTAATCTTTTTTTAGCTTTGTGGTTTTTGTTTTAACGGTATTGTTGGCTAGCAATTGTTGTGCAACTCAAGTGGGAGATGGGTATAAAACGGTGATGAAAAAGTTTCTATTTTGTTTTTTAGTTTTCTATCTTGTGATGACAAACTGCATAAAAAAAATTGCTCTTAATTAGTATATGTTGAATGTTTGTATTTTTTAAGTTAAATTAGCTTCAGCAAAAACATACGACTTTTAACGCTTTGAAATGCGTGAGTTGTTTTTTTTTTGTTGGAGTTGGTGTGCTTCATAACAACGATAATTTTCTTTAGGGTGTTTTTGGCTTTTCAGTGGTGGTACTTGTGATACTAGTAAGTCCAACAGAATTGTGACCGTGGACAATTGGTTCCCACACATTCTTTGGCCAAATCTTTTCTTAAAAAGGTAGACAATGATAAATATTTAGAAGCATAAGGCAGTAATCTTGTTGATTTATTATCATCTATCAATGAAATGGGATCATTAAATAAACAATCGTAAATGTTAGAGTTAGTTAGTACAATAACTTGAAAGGTTATCAGCCAAATTCATCACATATGCAACATGTTTGGCAATAAGTATTAAAGGTTTAACCTAAGGTCGTAAAGACTGCAAGAAGAATCTTCAGAAAAGCAAATACGCAAAGTAAAAAACGGGAAGGAACAGAGAAGAATGCCAGGAAACTAACTATTTCGAAAAACGAACAGACATATGTGGAAAACGAGGACATTTTAAGTGGATGCATAACATTTTCTACATTAGCACTCGACTCCTTCAATAAATCTGTAGGGTGATTTGGGGAAATAATGTTTACTCCGCCATGACGGCAGAGTATTTCCTTATTGGCATCTACATTTTGGTTTTCTTTTTAGGTTTTTGTTGCTCCCAATGCTGTTGTGGTGGTTTTTCGTGCTATTGGTCAGGGTCAGACCCACAGTGAGGAACTTTTACACACATGGTTTTGGCATTGTTGCCGCAGACTGACAGAAATTTGCATTTGTCAGCTGCGCATGGCCAGGATAATGTGCCAACAACATGGAACTCGACACCAACTATTTGCAACACCCCCAAACACTCTTGCCACAAGGCATAAAAGAGCATGTGTCTGTGTGCGCATTACATTTATTTCATATTTCACGTGCCGCTGTTGATCCAATTTGCACACACACATTGCACAAAGCATATCGCTTTTCCTGAACCAAACTAAACTCATTTCATCATCAACATTTTGCAATTTCCTTCTTGCTTTGTAATTTGCAAATGAAATGCTTTTCAAATGAAATTTTCTGCAAGTTGTTGCATTCTTGTTGTAGTAGTTATCTCTTTTCTATACTTTATATTTGTTTGCTACGGCAAACATTTCATTTTGCTAAAAGCACTTTTCTGTGGCACATTCTCAAGAATTATTCGTAAACAAATGGAATGCATACAACAGGAAATTACTTTTAAATATTTTTGAGGTGATGAAGTAATAAAATAAAATAATATGCGATATATAATATGACTACAAGTTTATTTGTCATATGTGCGCAACATTTCTTTAAGACGTATAGGGTATAATAATGTTTTTACTTCTTCATTTAAAAAGGCTTTTCCGACTCCTCTTGCTAATTATTAGCACGCTTTTGAGTGCCTGTAAATTTTACAAACTACTGTGTATAAAGCTGTGAATTGGCTTTGAATAAAAGAAGAAAAACAAGCTCAATTAATAAATGTAAGTAGAGTAAGAGAGAGTAACTTCAATCAAGTTGGTGGACACACTTTGAATAAGTCATAAGGACACTCAGTGAAGTTATATATGGCACAGCTTGGTTTGTAAACACACACTAAAAATCACACACACAAGCGCATACAAATGGTACAGTTTGCACAATTACATTGGTCGCATGTTGGCCAAACTTCAAAGCGACGAGTAGACACTATCAGACACATGCCCCACACTTTGCACTCCATGTACCTTTCGGCACACATACAATCACACACACAAACACACACACACACACACACACACACACACACACACACACAGACTAAACACTCATGCGTATAAAACGCACCACAAACCATTTTGTGAGCTGGGCGTTGTGCAAATAGCAAAAAGTCATGCTTTTTTGACCAGTTGTGTCCGCTGCAAACTCCAGTGTTTCTCCGATTTTAGAATCAGAAAAAGGGAAAATGAAAGGGTTATACACTCAGAATTGTCAGCCGTCAGCTAAGTTTTTATTTACTTTTTGGGAAACAAACAATTCGTTTGGCATTGTTGACGAGTTTATTAACTTACATTTTTTTTTGGCAATGTATGTATAATAAACATTCAAGAATTTCATTCTTTGGATAAGAAAATTTCGGTTTAAAACTAAATTTTCTTAACGTGAACCAAAGCACCTATATTGGTGGCAACCTCGGAATCAAAACTTATTGAAGTTAGCAGTCTAACATACAAATCCACTATAGCGTCTTCTATTATATGGTGTACATTTAAGTGTGCATGTACTTAGAGTATATGAGCGACAGATCTTTTTTGATTTCATTTTCAGAAATTTATTAATCGAAAATCATAGCTGACATCAGTTGCTTTGCGGCTCTAAGTTATCCAGAAACCATAACCTAAATATAATCCCAAAGCTTATTCACCAACATTGGCATTAAAAAAAGTATTTAAGGAGAACTGAAGCATAACATTAAACGTAGAAAACCTAATTCGTTCGATGAACTTTATGTAAAAACTTTTTTACATTGTCACTGGACCGAAATTCACGTTTGAATGAAATCGCTTGACTAGTTTTCATGGATGCAGAACGGTTGAAGATTGATATAATTGAGATACGGTGATTGGAGTAGTTAATTTAGCGTTTATTTCTTATTGCAAAAGAGTCAAATTCTTTGCTTGGTTATCTTGTTGCAGCCAGAATTCTTCATTGGGAACCAACTGATTACTCATTTAGTTCATTTTTGAATTTTTTTTTTGCCGAATTTCTGTTGGTATTACAAGTTCCTTTTCCAGTGTTGTATCAAACTTATGCCACATTAACCTCTTTGCTTTTATTCCAACGACATACAAAATTTTCTTTTCTGCGTCTTGCAAAACCCATACACTTTTAGTTATTAAACGGTATTATACGGTCTATAGAATTCCGCAACGTAAAAATTCAGTTGATGGGTGGTCGTCCTTGGATTGACGGGCACCAGTTCAACAAGCATTTTTCGCTTTATGAGCGCAGATGAACTACCAGATCCACGCTTTGACAATATATAACTCGTGAAAATATATTTATTTTGCTTTAACGCTTTCTTCCTCTTCTTCCGACCAATTTCTCTGTAGGAATTATTAATCTGAATATATCTTTTTGCTAAACAAATTCCCTATTCTTTCTTATCAATGATTTAATTAACACACTTTTTTTTACACGCACTTAAAAATCGGTACATTTTCATCAGAATTTTCACTTTTGAGTTAACAGAACTTCAAATAGTTTCACTAAATAGTTAATAAAATGTGAAAGTTCATACTAAATTCATTCCTTTATGAACAAAAAAAAAACCTGGTTCTGTAAGTAGCCAGTAAACCTTCTTCTTAACTGGCCATAACAACCCGTACCAGGTCCTTCCAAGGGAGTTTGTGTTTCCATCGAAATATCTTACGTAGATCTTTCCGCTCAAACTCTCTTAGTGCATTTCCATCAGACTCCGACATCACCCATGGTTCATCGCCATAAAGCAAAACGGCCATAAAGCCTACTGAGACCAAAGTAACATCAATTGGCAAGAGTGTTTATCCAATCCAATCATATTCTGCAAAAGAGCATGTGTATGTACCTTACCAACTAATTACCGCCAGTCTTGAACCACTCTGCAGGCGGTCATCAGCACTAGCTTGTTCTTTAGCCGCTTGATTGCGACCTTGACTTTTTCATAGCTAGGCGGTGACGCAGTCATCTATGATTGGGGACTTCAGAAAGTTGCCTCCGGCAGCGGCAGTAGCCATTAAACCGTTTGTTAAAAAATTCCAGTACATTTAAAAATCCATTTAATTTAATTTACTTTTGTGCTGGTGATTTTTTTCGCTTAAATTTTGTAACCGCAGTCTATCGAATGCATTAAATGCAATAATAAATGAATAAAAGTGTCCGATTTGTTTTAATATATACATATATATACAGTCAAACCTGCTTAAATTGGCCACTTACGGTTCAAGAATTTTTGGCCAACTTATGAAGGTGGTTTTTTTTTTTGTAATTTTTCAACTTTATATAATGATTTATGATTGTTTTTAACATAAAAATTTGTTTAATCGTATATGCTTATATATATAAATTCCACTTATAATATTATGTACATACATAAATTAAAGTTTAAATTCATAGTTGCAAAGCAGTCAAAGTTTGTTTCTAATGTAACTTAAGAGAACCTATTAAATTTTCTTATTTATAAGCTTTTGACTTTCTTTCTTTTGATTTTCAACAAATGAATTCTTCCATCTGGAAAGATTTCATTCAAATTTCTATAAGCAACGAGTTTTGGACTATTTTTATGATTCGAAAATAAATATGAAAACCACATTGCTGTGGTTTTAAGGTGGCCAACATTTCCAGGTTCAATTGCATTGACATAATTCAAAAATCATCAAAAAGTGGTCAACTTAAAAAATATGCAGGTGCAAGTTAAACAGGTAAAAATTTTAGTTTTTATACTAATTGTTGAGGCATTTCGCCTTATTAAAAATAATACTCGTAAATTAAGCATATTGTAAAAAGCAAAGCGAGCTATGAGTGATTTGTTATATGAATATTGTCCAATGTTGAACTAAATTGAAGTAACATAACATGGATAACTGTACCTGCTCCCTTAAGTAGTCAATTTCTTAAACTGTTTTACTCTACTCGCTAGCGTTATGCGGCGAATTAAAAATGGTATATAAGGAAAAGCATGTGAATAAACGCTCTCTTTCATCGATCATTAAGCCGACAAGCAAGTCAGTCTTTTAGTTCGAGTGCGCCCAAGAACAATAATTCGCTGTGTCTTACCGACACGTTAGGAAGTTTAGTTTATCTATTGTGATATTTCTGAACCACCAATATATTTCGGTTTCGCTGAAAAGTGTCCAACTTATGAGGGTGGCCAACTTTGCAGGTTTGACTGTACTTCCGGTTTTGTGATGGTTTTTTTTTTATAGTAGAAACCATCATATGTATATTTGTAGGTATTTGTTTAATATGGTTGCATTGGTGTTCTGTAAGTGTGTTTGTATGCGTTAGTTGGCATAGCGGCAAATTGCAGTTATTTGCACAGCTGTACACCATTTAACGTAAACAAACACGATGATGCTCTTTTTATATTATTTCTTTTGCATATTTATTGGCGCAATGTGTGCGCTCCATAAATATCAACATACCTACATACACACATATAACCTACCTATGGAATTTCATACCTATATGTGTGTATGCGTGTGCATATGTGTGCACAACACATTTATAACTTTTTGTCAATATTGCTGTGATTCCATGCAATTTCCATTTAATGCATATGAAATTCACTTTTGATTTTTTAAATTATTGAAAATACCAAACCGAATTTAATTTCTTTTTCGCAATTCGCATTAAAATGCAACAAAATTACGAAATAATACAGCATGAATAAGTGGTTGTAGAAATAACATCAAAATTTAAGAAATGTTGCAGATTATGTATGCTATGGCCACCCTAGACAAAACGAGACCGCCACAAAGACGTTAGTGTTGGACTGACGAATGAGACACATGCACGTAAACAGACGAAATTGAGAGTTGGCGGATATCACTAAACCTCCAAAACGTTTGCGTAACATGTAAATCTATACTGTAGACGATTACAGATAAGAAACTTTTGAAAGATGGGCGGATTTGCTATAAGGTGTCATATATCACTTTGGGGATTGTGTTTCAGTTCAGTTCGGAAATAACAGTTCAGTTTGGTTATTTCGACAAAAGGTCAGCCAAAATATCAGATTTGGTGAGTGTAGGGTATAAAGTGTAAACTAGGCTATATCTATAAAAAGTTTTATCTTGTTGCAGTTTATATTTTGAGAGGGCTGAAATTGTCACATTTTTGCACAATCTTTGAAGTTTTTAATTGATGTTGGACATTTTCACCTAAAAACTCTACTTCAACTTCGTACGAATAATACGCATCTTTTGATAAAATTTGATGTCCTAACTCATGTTTAGGAATTGCATTGCGCAAATCTCCGTAATAATAGGTTTTATCAGACAAATTTTTCGAATTTGTTTTCAAAACGGCGGAGAAGTAAAATTAAAGTTTAGTGAAGCTTCGATATTAAGAAGGTTAAACCCAATTGGATGTTTCATATCAAAGACGAAAATTATCCACAAAGAAGTCCATTGCGCAGCCTTGTTCGTTTCTCCTCGGCAATGGGTCTCACAAAGAAGACACAATAATTATTTACATAAGCCGTAGGTTATTAGGGACATAATGACGCCTTCGGGGTTAGCTGCCAGACGTTCCCACTTGCTGATAGCGGCGTGGTTACCACTCTCGTCAGACGAAACCAACACTCTACAAGTTTTATAGTTTTTTTTTGGACTTGACGCTGAGTCCCTGTATGCTAGCTAATCTGGCCATGAATACGTCGGTGTCGGTATAAATTTGCCATGGAAGGAACAAAAAAAACAAAATGTGTTAATTTTTTTAACCTTGTTTTTGAATAAAAAAGAAATAAATCATCGTAACCAAAGCTTGATCTGCTTGAGCTCAGATTTCCTTTCAACAAGCCCTTAATAAAAAAAAGTCCTGTTTCTAAAACATTGAGCTCTGAGAATTTTGTAATTTACTATATTAACGCGGTAAACTCGCAAGATTACTTGTTTATCTGATAGGTCTGGGCCCATTGTCATCGCTAGCTTAGACAGCCCGATAGTAAAATCTACATTCTTTTCTGACCTTGAGTGTTTCCCACATATCTTAGGAATTTTTCTTAAACCATTTAAGCTCTTATTTTCCAGTTTTTTGAAGTCTTCATTGCCTAAAGTTTTCTTTGCACTAAAATGCGTATGGTTTTGACATTTATGTGACATTTGGGTTTGGTGTGTCGTCGAGTATAATGCGAAATATTTGACATACATACGCAAAGCTACCGTTTTCTTATTCTTATTTTGTTGTGAGCGTTTCTGAGTGTGTGTGTGTGCGTGTGTGTGTGTGTGTGTGTGTGTGTGTGTGTGCGCGTGTGTGTGTGTGTGTGTGTGTGCGTGTGTGTGCCGTGGGTATGCAATGAAAACGTGCGTGATTATTTTTTTGTTTTCTCTTAACTGATTTTGTTTCTTATTGCTATTTTAACTTGTCCTTTACTCACACACTCTCGTGCACACATACGTACATACATACACACACACACACACACACATCTACATATATATTAATGTATAGACGCCATTTTGTGATATGTGTATGAATTTTTTTTTAACCATTTGACATTTTTTTTTGGGCTTCATAATTTTAGTCACGTAGATTGCATTTCATGCTGGCTAGCTAGCAGATATATTACAAAATGGAGATGGCTATGTGTGAGTGTGTGTGTGTGTTTTTGATCTGAACTAATTTTGAAGACATAAATAGAAGTGAATTCAAGCACGTCGCAGCTTTGTGCGCCGCTTTTTCAGCTGCGTAGAAAACACATAGACACTATCATAAATTTTAGTCGCATATTTGTCATTGAATAATTTTTCGTTTTAGTTGCTAACTGATTCAATTTTCTTATAGTGCGATAGTATGTGACCTTGTACTTTTGAGAGTTTGTGACTTGCATAAATGCCATATGTGATGTTTGGATACAAGGCTACCGAATATGAAACTTTAAGCGATAACTCTGAGAATGTCTGTAGCCTCTAGTCAAAAATATTATGTACTTTCTTGTATGTCAAAGTACACAGACACTGAGCTTCTTCTCTAGGCCTCATCAATCTGACATAAACAGAAACCATTTGCTCAAGTCGAAAATCTTGTCGGCCTCAATGATTTTCGCCAAAGTAACCTCATTTTGTTTTATTAACACATGTACACGGCCATACACGTAAACATCGGCATGTAGTTGTATGTATGTATATGGCACTTAGATGTAACAGAGCCGTGTTTCCATTGCTGTTGCTGTTGTTGCTGCTGCATACCTTTAGGCGTCCCAGTAACCTACATGGGCATTTTTGTTCCATACTTTTCGTCTTTGCATGTGCTAAAAGACTTACCTTGCCTTTATTTTTATATTAAAAATTCCACAAACAAACGCAAACACACACACACACACACACACAGACATACACACTTACAGACAGTGATGGGAGGATTGGTAGCCAAAAGACAGAGGGTCGCAGAGTGAGCGTGGGAAGAAACATAAGCATGGTTTAAGGCATGCAAACTTCTATTGCCTACCAACAGACATCAGCTACAAGAACAACAAAAACACTGCTTACAAACAACAATTGTCACTTTGTTGCTGTTGTTGCTGTCGCAGTTTTATTGCTTTGTCATATCAACGTATTGCACACAAACACACACACATCAGTGTTGTCTCAGCTTTATGTGCTTCAAAAGCGGCAATGCCTTTTATCCTTTCCACGCCTTTGTTATTGTTGTTGTCAACTGTACGCGGCGCCTAAAGGGCTGTTGCCACATTTCTCATGCTCTCACGCGTGTCATATTTATTTATTTCAGTAAAGGGGTGTGGTGTGCACAATTTCGAATTGTGTTGATACGTCATTTCCTACCATATAGGAAAAAGTTTTTTTCATTTCCTTAGCTTGGCATCAAAAAATGCTTATCTAGATAGAGTCACATACACACACACACACACACACACACACACAGGCATAGAGGAAGTAGAAACATGTCGGCACTTGATTTGGTAATATTATATATATACATGGACTTATGTCCTGCTGCTGGCTTTGATATGCAAAATCTGTCAAATTCTATAAGATTGCTATGCTATAAATCAGCTTAGGGCAAGCTGTGAGTTTCATATTAACGCTTCATTGATTGCAAATGCTTTCTCTGCATACTCACACCCACACCTAGACACATACTCAAAACACACTCACTTGTGCAGACCGGAAGTGCTTGAGTTCAGCTTATTTGCATGTGACACATGTGCCAGACCTGTTGCTGGCAATAAAGCTCAATGCATGTGGCTTGAAAGCTGCTTGGGCAGTTTTAGGTATCATTTATGCTCTATATCTACTCTATAGTATATGCATAAGAAAACCAACTGAGAATTGTGTTTATGGCAATTCACTTGTCAGCACGTACATAATGTTTAATATATGCAAGCGTACCTCTCAAAAAATGTCTGAGTTAATTATAGGTACACAGCTTTAAACTGCATTAAACTGTACACAATTCTATCTTTCGTAAACTTTAATTTACTACCCACATCCCTTCAGTTTGCCGAAGGATTGTATCATGACGAGCCCTTCCTTCTCCCTTCCAACAACGTGCATTCAGGTTATGAGTTTGCATAGGCATTGCCTAGGGATTCATAGCTGAACTTTTAGGGCTGATTCGGGAAAATCAAATAAAATAATAGATGATTCAGGCCTGATTTATTGCCTAAAATTATATGTGATTCAGGCCTGATTTCTTTGCAAAAATCATAGGTAGTTCAGGCATATGCTTCATATTTTCAAATAATATTGATTATGTATGGTGTTCGTACTATAAATTCGAAATAAGATAATATTAAAAAAATTTTATGCAGACAAAATACGGTAAAATGGCAACGGAAGTATCACTTTTATGTCTCTTTATATGGCTGTTAACATTTTCCAATTGGTAAGTTCCAATTTACATGTTTTCCTATAGGCAAAAATTACGTTTATGCTCATAA
Organism: Chymomyza caudatula; assembly: GCA_035041775.1. Lineage (NCBI taxonomy): Eukaryota > Metazoa > Arthropoda > Insecta > Diptera > Drosophilidae > Chymomyza > Chymomyza caudatula. The sequence goes on along the minus strand of JAWNKW010000200.1, from coordinate 97,562 downwards.
CTCCAGTGTTCTTGGACCAATGTCGTTGAATTGTGAAACATAGATCAAAAACACTTTTATAAATATATGTGGCAATTTTCACATCAATATGTTTCGGGGTGCGGCAGTAATTAAGGTAAATCGATTGTCGAGGAAGGGGGGCTTCTGTTGAAAAATGGTGTCAAGTCTCCACATTTTGTAACTCTAGCTCACATGTATCCATATTTACATGCAGTGGAATTTTGGAGCAGTTTATAGGCAAAGGGGGTGAAATCAGCATATTTTAGACTATAACTTTTGATATATTTATGCACATTAACATGACGCAAACCTAAGTCGAATTTCAAGTTGAGAGATTCTGTCACGGGGTAGGTGGTAAGATATAGACTTGATTCGACAAATTTGCTCTTTTGGTAAAATTTTTTTTCTCTAACTCTTAAAGTCTCTGAGAAACACTATACACCACGGACGGACGGACAGAGGGTCAGACGGACATTGCCATACGAATTGACTATTACTCCTGATCATTTTTGCCCTTGGGGCATATGGTTTGCCACGCCTCCTTCCGCCTATTACATACATTGCACAAATCTATAATACTCATTTACATTTTGTGTACAGGGTATAAACATGGAGCGCTTGTTCACAGACTTGACTCACAAGTCAGAAAGGCGCCACCTCTTCCTTCTGGTATCGCAAGCTTGGGCGGCTTAAGTAGTCATCTAACAATAACAGCAACAAAGATTCTTTCATTTATGAAAAATCAGTAATTGAAGAGTTCTAGATAACAAAAACTAATAGCTTCACAGTTGCCCTTAAAATGTACATAACTATCAGTTTGTGCTCTCTATATAGAATAACAAACTGTGAAATTGACAGGGCTTACATTTATGACGCTTGTCGTGCAACATTTTTATTGCCATTTTTAACAATCGAGTGCAACGGTAGAACGAATGAAAAATGAGAATATAGCCTTCATTTGGGTCATTGAACTTAAACTGCAAATGATGCATATAAAGCGCCTACATTGCCATCAAACAAATCATCCGAAAAAAGAAGGAAGGCCAAAAAAAAAAAAAACAAATGCAACAACAGCTGTTGGGGCAGCTTGTTTCTGTTGTAGTTGTTGTTGACGTTGTTGTCTGGCATGTGGCCAACAAATTTGTTTGGCGCAAAAACACTTCGAAGCCCTTTTACACAAAAAAGCAATTAAACTTTGCCATTTGTTTTCATAAAACGAATTTGTTGTAGCCAACAGACACAACGTTGCGCCCAAAGTTGTCAGCTAATAAAAATTATTAGGCGTATGCGTAATGTGCCTTGCGCCTCAAAGTAGGCAATGCCACAAAAAACGGCACAAAAAATCCAAAAGACAATTCTGACCAGGCCAAACTACAATAGAGATTTTCATTTTAACATTTGCCGCCATTTTGTTGTCATGTCATGCTTGTGTGCGTGTGTTTTGGTTAGCCATTTTTACTGCCATTGCCAAAGGCCCAGTTCACAGTTATAGCCGTTGTTCTGGCAGTTGCCTTTGCCGCGTTGTCCATTGACATTCATAGTCGATGGCAGCGCCATCTATTGAACTTTTTATGCGCTCACAAATTTCATTTTTATGCGGGCGGCAGTTGTTGTGCTACAAAGTGTTGTGGTTGTTGTTATTGTTGTTGTCGTTGTGGCTCTTTTTTATACTGCCCATTTTTACTTATAACGTTTCTCGTCGGAGTAATTAAGCCGCCTCAATGGCTGGTAAAAATGGCGGCTTTGGTGCAGACACTTCGCGCAGTTTTTCCTCTGTGTTTGTTTTATATTGGAGTGTGCGTTTGTGTGTGTGTGTGTGTGTGAGGAGGTTTGTTTGTTTGTACTTGTCAAATGTTTATGTTGACAAAAGCTTTGTGGACACTGCTGCTGAATTTTAAGGGTAACACATATATAAAGCTATTGGCAACCGATTTGATTGTAGAAAGCAGGGTATCATAGGTGTCTGGTTTTTTTCCAGAATATTTTGCATGCTAACAAGATCTTTTGATATTTTTGATCGGTTTTGCGGAGTTCCTTTATTACGTAAAGCTACAAAAATCAAGTGAAACACTTTGATGAGTTAATAGCATAGCATTCAGAAAAAGTAACACAATGTAATACTGCTTTTTAGTTAAACGTTACTAGAAAACTTAACCATTTGATGGTATAAAAACAATCCGAAAATTCTTTGAATTCATTTCAATTACTCAACGTTCATCCAAGAAATCAAACTAGGCATCGTTTTAAGCTTTGGTTTGGGCCATAATTGCGCAAGATAAATGAATAAGTGGATACAAATACACTCCGCCCAATTCGAAAATACTTTAACGTTCTACAAATACACTATCGCGAGAGAAAATGACTTTCTCTACTGACAACATATTTGTACCATAAAAGAGTTATCATAGTAAAAAAGTTCGAGGGTGCTCGAATTATTGTTGTACCTCTTGCATAGTGATTGTAATATTTTCACATTGAATTGTCGGTGTCTCTATGGCTACTCTCACTGTCTTCTTAATTAAGGCAAATTGCCAGCGTCATAACTCATGGCTTTATTTGGCGTGTAATTAAAATCAATGCCGCTAGTTAAGCGCAGCCTTGGCTACAAGTTTTCAAGTAGCGAAATGAGACTTGGAACTTTTATGCTCATAAAATCAACACGCCGCAGTTCCCATTCCGAGCTGCTACTACTACTGCCACACAGACACAGATATCGGTCAAGTTATTGAAAGTGTCTGCGGTCTTAGTTGGTTAGTTGTTTGGTTGGTTGGTTTACTGGTCGCTGGTTGCCATGAGTTTGGCGGTTCTTTGGTTGGGTTGGGTTCTGTTGGATTGTGTGGGTCGATGGTTGGTTTGTTGGATTGTTTTGCTGCTCCGTTTGTTGCGCGTTTGCTTTTAGTGGCCGCAGCAACAGCTGGGCCTGCTATATATAATGGGCTCCTAGTGCCATTTGGGAGCTTTGCCAGCTCTGAGTAGGTGCAGCACTTGAAGCTTGCCTTGATTTTGTTATGTAAATATGAACACTCTGCATGCCTTTTGATGTTAATTGCTGTTTGAGCAAGTTATTTGAAGCTAATGGCTGGACAGTGTTGCCACCTTGTTGCCTTTTTTTATTTATTTATGTATGTATGTATATTTTTTGTTGTTAATTTGTATGGAGAGGCTCGTTATGTAGCATATTCGGTTGAGCCTAATTTTCAAGGGAGTTTGTTGTTGCTTTTGTTGATTTTGTTATTTATTGACACACAACAAATTGCGCTCACAGCTAAGCTTACATGCGCTTAAAAGTATGCTACAAAAAAGGCAAATCAATTTAAATTGTCTGCAACAAATAGCATATTTGTGGGTCTTAGCGATTTTGCTAGTCCTAATGTAACTGTAATAGCTCTGCACATACAAAAAGTAAATTATAGTACAACATTAAATAAAGTTTGTCATTTAAATTGAAAAATACGGAACTGCTGCAACTTGTCAGCATTTTGCCTTTTGAAAATTGTGTCCCATTGATGTCCCTTGGGCGTCACTAGTTAGTCGCTGGCCCGGGGAGCGTGTGCGTCTGAAAAATTGTACAATTTACAAACACACTTTTCCACACATACACACAAATCCACACCCACAGACAGACAGACAGACAGACACGCACACACGGGCTTACAAATTGTGCACATATGTTAAATTTCATAGCAAATATATTAGGGGCATGTCCTTTGGTAGCCCTGAACTGTCTGACAAAACTTGAGCCCTCTCTGTGAGGGCTGATAATTTGCCGTTGGGTCAGCAGCAGTCAGAGCTACGCACACAATGCTCTACAATAATATAAAATCTTTGCTGTGTAACGGTCCTAACTGTCCAGCAAAACACGCCTATGCAATAGGCATATGAGGCTAAATGCTATGGGCCAACTTTGAGCGACAATCTAAAATAATTTTCCAAATCTTCTCTAGGGTTGCCTGCTGTTTCTATATGCATGGGTTTTTGTGTCTGCTTGGTTGGGTGCGTGGGCGTGGGAAAACTATGCCAAGTGTTTAAGCATATGGGACAGGTCTTGGATGTTTCTTGGCACACGTACGCATCGCTCGGGAGGACATCACAGCCATAACTTTGGTGCCTCTAACTTTGTTATATCTATATCTATGCCAAGCTATGCGCATATGTTGCACACAAGCACATGCGTCCGTTGATTTCAGCTAGGTTGTATATATATACACACATATGTGAATGAGTGCCCTCTCCATACTTTTATAATAAATCCTGTTCTAATTACAAATAATTTCATATGATTTGGCATTTGTAATTAAAAATTCCTCATATTCCATATTCATTTTATATGTCTAGTTAAATGTTAGGATTAGCATTTTATGAGGCTGTCGAAAATTTAAATGAATTGTAATTTTCGAAATATTTGAAATTCAAATATGTGTTAAAAATGCATCTAATTAGCAAGTGTATTAAAAGATTTAAAGTAAATGGCAAATTGCATTCACTATATAACAGAATTACTAGAAATTTCTTGTGATTGGTTTGCTGGATTTTAATAATGATTTGATAATAGCTAGTATTCTGGTGGTGTTCTAGTCGCTATTCACTTAGGAATGGCCGAAATGATCCAAGCCTCGAAACAGCATGCCTCTTGTTAAGCTGCTGTTATTTCCGTTCGTCGTCAGAAATGTGAGCTCCTGTTCGCAGCGGAGACTTTCTGAGTGGGAGGGCCAGTTAAACAATTATGATGCGATAATATATATATCTTCTTAACTGGCCATAACAAGCCGTGTTATCGAGTTACGGCCTAATGTAAATACATTCTTTCATTGGAATTGTGGTTTTACGTGGTGGGTCCCAAACCCTACGCACAACCCTTTAAAGGCCTGGGGTGGCTCTACTGGTCTCGAACCCAGTGTCATTGTTAGTCGCCTCATACGACAAGCTTTGACCTACTGAGATGGTATTCTCTAACCCGCTCACCACACGGATAATATATATGTATATACATATTTTTTTTTTGGGCTTGTTCGTTTGTGATCCGACTTCTCTTACATTATCTTAGTGAAGCTTCTGAGCGAAGACTGTGAGTAGCCAGAGTTGACTACTAGTATTAAGGCCTTTACTGCCCTTTGCTACTGCCAAAAAGCAAATTTAAATACATCAAGTAAATTCTCGGACACATTTCGCGTCCAGCTATGCAGACACAGAAATAACAGCACGACAACTAGAAGTTAAAAGCCAGTTAAACGGATTAAATGCAAAAATCAGCAACAAAATAACAAGTTAAAGCTCTGTTCAGCAGCAAATGCTGCGATTGTCAGACAGACTGACAGCAACTGAGGCAGTTCCTAATCCGGAGTCGGGGTGTGTTATAAACAAATGGCTACTGCAAGCTAATCCTTGTAAGTCACTGAGTGAGCGCTGTTGTAAAGGATTTCAGTTGTTATGCGATGACTTATCCTAGGGGCGGTCTAGGATGAAAGCATACATTGAAATAAAAGCTGTTTTCTCACTTAGATAGTCTTCTTGTAGTGTGAATGTATAATGCGCAACTTTGTTTTTTTAATTTATAAATTTGGTAAGCTTGCCTTATAAACTGCTATATACTATAGGTGTTTCATTTTCGGAACACAATTGATACTTAAGTAGAAGCTAAAAACTTGGAGCTATAAATTTATGAGATGGGTAACAATAATCAGTAGCAATAGTCGAGCTAATATAGTTGTCCGTCTGTCCATTAGACAAAAAAAATGGGTGTGTTATATAAAATAGAATGGTCCGCCGTTTATATAAATCGTTTACTTTAATGCTTCTTTTATTTGTGTCAGCTATATGCTGTTCATTGGTGTATAGGAAATTTAACTGCCATAAGTCTTAAGTTAACAAAAATCACGGACGATATTTATCCGATGAATGGTGTAATTTCCAACTAAGCGGGGCTTAGCAAACTCAAGCTCAAGCACAACTTTACAATACTCGCCAGCTATTCTAAGTCCGTAAAGTGTTCAAACCGATGGATATCAAAAACACTACAAAGACTTATTCGAATCCATTCAAGTGTAAAGAGAGCTTCAATACTAACGGTACGTGTAGGGATGCTTGGCCCAAGAACCAAGAGCAAATGTGTGATACCAACATGCGTATATGAAATGCACGACTCTGAATTTCTGTAGTAGCTGCAAATGCTGTAATTACACAGCAACATTAGCACACACAGATGCCAAATACCATTATGTATCCAGGCAACTAAACGTAGAAAGCTGACTGCCTAGGAAGGCCTACCTGGTAACCATTTTGTGCTACCAATTACAAGTCCAGTCATAGAGTTCTACACAAACACATACCATGCTCCAGTCGCCTAAGAGTGGACAGCTGATGAAATTTCTTTGCTCCTAGCGCGCTCACTCTCTAACTGTAACTCTTCCTCCCCTGCTCTATCTTTTAGTTGGCCATTTGTGCTGCGTCAGACTAGTAATAAACTTTTTTAAACATACAGAAGCTATGTAAGTGGAGTTGCAGCTGGCTCAAATTGTACACCTGGGGTAGCCTTGCTTTCCGCTAGCTTTTTATCAAGTTATTAATTTCAGTGTTGTGGCTGCGACAACTACAACAACTACAATGAGTACGTTCTGTAAGGAGTCAACAAAAATCAGGCACTTTCTGGCATTGCACTTCCCTCTTTCCTGGTTTTACTCGTATTGCCCATTACATGGCTTACTGCAGCTGCAAGTGAGTATGAGTGAGTGTGTGTGAGTATGAGTGTGTGCGAGTGAGTGTGTGCGAGTGAGTGTGTTTGTGTTCTTGCTTGTCGGTTGTTGTGCGCTGCCTGCGTGTAATTATTTTTAATTATTTCTGTTGCTAGCCACAAGTTTGTTGCAGATGTATTTTGATATATGCTACAAAATGTTAAGCAGTTAATAAGCACTATTTTTTTTGCAGCAGCCATTTTGTGGTCTCTCTGTGTGTGTGTGTGTGTGTGTGTGTGTGTGTGTGTAAGAGTAGCTCATGAGGCCTACAATTCATGTTGCAGCTAGTTAGGTTTAACCCGAGCTGTATGTTACGTTTGCACTCTGAGCACGAAATGGTGGTTTTAAATTAGCTCTCAAGTTAGACTCAAGAGTGTACTAAAAACGAGAATAATAAAGCAAGAGTTGGAGAACTTAACGTAAATGTATCAGTTTTAAAAGCATAAATTGATGGACTTCTATATTGAAATGCCCTAGTGTAACACGTTTATTTTTTATATTACGAAAAATGTTGCGTTTTGTTTTAGTACCAAAAACACCAACACAACACACACTCAAACTGAAGACGCGTGACGGGATATACTTGAAGAAACTTTAAACCAAATGTTGCAATATTTACCTCATAAAAAGTCAATAATGCCATATTCGAATCTCACCACAGAGTCCTGTGAACTTACTCGTGCATGTTTATGCAAGTTACGCATTGCTGAATTGATGAATATGTCACATTGTAGGTAAACAAACATAGCGTAGCAGAAACAGAACTTAAGAAAATGTTACAAACTTGCATGCATATATTAGAAGATTGAAATTGCGTGAGTTGTTGGATTATCTGGATGCGATTATATCCGATGACGATGAACCATAAAGTTGATTGGTACTTCAAACTACAACGATTTCAGAAATGCGTCTCACATTCTGATCGAAAGCGGCCAAGCGCTTCACTACAGTAGATTCTGCTTGCGACTGCAGCCATTATTTAAGTGCATTTGTTGCGAATTCAAGCGAGATAAACACACACTTAGCTAGAAGTCACATTCCAGTACTTATAAACTGGCCAATTTGGGATTGCTGGCGCGTTGCTCAACTATTTCGTTAGTTCATCTCGAAAACATCTGAAATTGATATTCAGGTTCCAGATATAAAATAAACGTGAGTGCGCTGCTATCGATCTTCATTTCAACTAATTGGCTCAGCTGTGCGAAATTCGTAAGGTTCAGAAGGATGAGAAAGATCTGATCAGGCATAAATTAAAGTTGCCTAAAAAACAAAAATAACAATACAAACAATTCATTCCTAGCCATACAAAATTCGTTATTGTCGACTTCATAAAAAATCGTGATTTTTTGTTTGTTCGGAGCCCCATGGCATAACCGTGCCACCCCCACATGGATGATCACTGAAAGAATTTTCAAGGGATTTGGATTCAGAGGGTGCCTTGACCATAAAATATCCAAAATAAAGAGTTGGCAGGGAAAGGGGTAATACTATGCGCTCTGTTTGTGTAGTTGTACTCTGTTTATCGAGTTCTTTGGGTTGCTTGCACTGTGCCAACGCATGAATTTGTTGCTGTTAGTATTATAACTTCGATACTTGCTTAGAAACACTACTCTTTCTGTCAGTGTAATGCTTGTGAAAACTTAATAAATACTTCTGTATTCTAGTTAAGTCAAGATGACAGTTCTTGAATACCTTTTTCACACCTGACCAGACAGCTAACGGTGCACAGTTGTTTGTGCCACATTTCTAACTTGCGAATTTGTTGCATTCATAATTTATCACTTGCCGACATAATTTAATTTCTATTTGACGTGAAAAGTTGTAAGAGCTTGTAGGGAGCAGTAGGGAGTAGAGAAAAACAAAAACCAATATTAAACCGCAGCATTATCCTCCCCAATGGCTTTTAGCTGCCGCAACTCACTTAATATAACAGTGAACGTTGACAGAAGCAAAAAAAATAAAATTTTGATGCAGACAGTCGGGACGGTTCCCGACAGTGGAATACCCTGTATCACTTTTTTTCAATGAAAATCCAATTTCTGTGTAAATTTTTGTATCGACGCGTTGGAGGGTATGTACGTAAAAACGGTAACTGTTCTACGGGGGGAGGGGGGATGATTAGGAAAAAGATCAACATTGTTGCCTAACGTATCACATTTGATGTTAACTTTAACATTTCTGTAAAAAGTGAAATTCTGTTGCAGCTCATAGGAGAGAGGGTCTAAAATGGCACATTATTAGCTATATCTTCTAAAGTTCTCATCCGATATGAATATTTTTTACACTACACATGCACAGTAATAGTGTGCATAAATGTGCCAATTTCAGTTTCAATTAGATAGCTTTTATGGTGCGGGTTAAAAGGAAGTGGGTGAGATATTGACAAAATTCGACAAACTTGCACTGAATAGGTATAATGCGCATTGTATGGTGAAAATATTTGTGCTCTAGCTCTTATATTCAGACAGACGGACATGTCTATATCGGCTCGACTATTGCTCCTGACCATTTTTGCCCATGGAAGATATGGTCTGTAATACCCTTTTACACTTTGTGTACAGGGTATAAAAAGAGAGCCAGGCACAAAGCAAAAAATTCTACTGTGCAAAAGTTTTGCATGCTTATGTCTCTGCCTCGTTCGCTCGCTCTCTTCGCTTTCACATTAAATATTAATGATACATTTGACAACTCTATGTGGGTTGTCGTGCAAGAAGCTTATGTGGCCGCTGTCTCTTTGACTGAGTTTGTGTATGTGTGTGTGTGTGTGTGTATGGGTGTGTGTATGTGTGTGTGTGTGTGTATATATATATGTGTGTGTGTGTGTCTGTATTTGTTGCTGAATTGTACTTTTGTCTGTCCCATTCACTTTGTTCAAATTGTTTACTTTGACTGCAGCAGTAGCGTTGCCACATTTTATAATCCACAATGATTGATAGACGTATACACATTATGTGCACTCACTTGACGAGCAACAAAAAGTCATGGTGCGCGCCTAAAAGTATGCAACTGTCGCACACAAAATATCGCCACAGTTAAAATGTCACAGTAAATTCATTTTCATTCATTATGTTAAAATCCCCCGGACGAGCCCAGTCAGTATGAGCATATAAAAAGCAGTCAGGCAGCGTGAAAAAATGCACAAATACACACAAACACACACGAAAGCCACATGTGCATAGCTTATATGGTATATTGTGCACAGAGATCTCTACAGAGTGTCGCATTCATTTTCATTAACCCGTTTTTAGGCTCAGGCTCAGTTGCCATAGTGGTTCCGTCATGACTCTCCGTCCGTCTGTCTCTCGCTCCAAATATAGTAAGTATGTCTGTTGGTTCTGTTGATGTATCACTTTTCCAAATCTCTGGTCCTCTTTGCTGAGTTCTGTGCTTCTCCTGGTGGCTACCCACAGCCAGAATTATATGTGCTACTGTATGCTTTGTTATTGTTGTTGTTTTGGCGCTCAACTGTTTGTTTTATTTATCAAGCTCCGCCCAAAACGCTCCATGCAAATGCTCACTGATACACATACACATAAATAAGTGTCTATTTGGTTTTATATTGTATCTTTGAGTACGTATATAAAACGCTTGTTCTCGGTGCTTTTGTGCTATTTGTTGCTGGTTGCTACAAAAAGTGTGTCATGTTAAAATTAATTGTTTTGTGTTGAATATTGTATGAGTGCTTCATACTTTGAGGCGTTCCACCTCAATAACAAGAATGTGTGCGTGTGAGGACCTTACAATTAACACTAGGACCATGGTATCATTACAACTTTTGTCTATTGGGGTCATCCAAATATATCCAGGTGGTCAACTGCTTGCTGCCACCTCTAGTGTGTTATCTTAAGCCGCTTAATGTCTTTGATGCATTAGGCATTAAGTGTAATTGAAATGTGTTAGTGCACCAAAGATGCTGGCTTAGTTGCACACAATGCAAAGTTGCAAGTATGTGCATGCATTGGTTACGCATATTTACAACAAATCGAACATGGAAAGCAAGAGAAAATCAATCAATCATTTGCATTCACAAACACACACATACACATTCAAAACATCCATTGCCCAATCAAGCGCAAATTTGCAAAGCAGTTGCAATCAACTTGTAATCAAAATATACACTCTTGTACATTAAGATCGTATTAATTAAACCATTGAATCAGAAAATTAAGCCAAATACAGGCTCAAGCTCTATGATGAAATTCTATCTATAAGCTTCAATATCTAAAAATCAAAAAAATCATCTTAAGCTGCCTGCATACACTCAAGACCAAGTAATTATGATTTTTAGCAAATATCTATTCCATGTGTGGCTTTGAGTGTATGTGTGAGCGCGCGTGTGTGTGCCAAAGCATTTGAGCTTATGTATATTGGAATTGTGGGTGACGTACCGCTTGGTTTCCTATGCCTTATGCGTCTTGTACAAACACAGCATGGCGTATACGTGATATGCCAAAAGAAGCGTAAATATTTAATATGCTAATAAACATATGGCATTTCATTAAAAACATTATCATAAAACGGCGCTCATATTAACACAAGCAAAACCGCATGCAAATTTTAAGAGCGCCCGGCATAAAACATGCCCTCTACCAAGAGTCTCTCCCTACCCTCACACACCAAGTCACCCAACATGCACATTTACCCCGATAATTTCATTAGCACTTTCAGCTCTAAGAACAACGTAACAGAGGAGAAAGGAACCGAAGGCTGAATTGCTGTGAAACAGTATCCATAAGCATCAAAAATGATAATATGGCTTGTTTTTCTACTTCTGATAGATGGAAGCGCATTATAATAAAGTCCCGAAATTTGCAACACAAAAGAGGATGTGATGTTTGAGTCTATGTATATCAGATATAAATATACTTATGTATTTAATACGTAAACAAACCTTAAAAGGTTTTAACATCCATCGATTCAGAATAGACCATTATTTAAATATCTCTGTCACATAAGTAGTTCTATAAATGGCAACCCATTCTCTGTATTTTTCGGCTTTGATATGTGAATAGAGCTTTAGTTTCGAACTTGTTATATAAAAGCCAATAATTCACCTGCTACTGTCCATTGTACACAATGGTTTGAGTTTCCATTTACACTAGTTGAAAAAATTACCAATATGGGCGCAGTGCTCTGCTCCCAACAAGCACTTTGATTAAAAATACCTTTTCAGGTAATTTTCGAATTCGGCAAACGTTTTGGATATTTTAGGCGAAGAAGAGATGCGAAGTCTGCCAATTTCATATTTTTGTACACATAAATTAAAAGGTTATTATGGATGTGTGCAATGTATGTAACTGGCAGCAAAAGGCATGGCAGACCATAAGTTAAATCGGTAGAAATGCTTAGCGTTGACTTGGATAGTGATTTCCGTCTCGTGACTCTCTAGATCTGGGAGGCCATAAGAATTTCATATGATATATGAGAGCTAGAGTTACAAAATTTTTTGTCATTATCAAAAATCATTAAAACTGTGTTCACCTTTTGTCATTTGCATTTGGAACTTCCCAATGGAAAGCGTATATCGGACTTGCGAAAAGAGGCATGAAAGCAGATAATTTCGTTCCCATTTTGTTTCCAACAAATATTGGTGATTTTTGGGCTCCTTTAAGTTCTATTGAGTAAACTACGAGCACAACTTATTCCCGTTAGGGGCGTGGAGAATTTAATATTTGTGCAATTTTCTATACTTTTTCTTTGTTTCCGTACTTTCTTCTTTTTTTTCATGCAATATTTCTTATTCTGGTTGAAAATTGAGCTGTAATAGATTTGTAATAGTTTTCAACTTAAGTTTTGCTTAAAAGAAGTTCAACTATATCTTCAAGGCCAATTGTACTTTTTTTACTCGCACTTGTAGTTTGTTTTTGATTGAAGTTTGCAGTCTTGATTTATGTTACTATTGTAGGGCTTTAAATTTGACGCCATATTAAAAAATTCTTCGCGAATCCGAGAAATTGTACGCGTCTTACCAAAACGTTTTACTCCCTAATCGTCTTGTAAAAAGTGGTGTCTTGTTCTGCTACTTTATCATCTCTTTCGTCAAATGCTTTCTGCTCTTATTACAGCATTATGCAAATATTACAATAAGCTCGGAAACTGAAACATTGCAGTACAAACAAAAAATAAAAGCTCAAAATCAAGCTTACTAAAAGATAAGAAAAAATGTTTTTAGCATCGGGCATCAAGTTCAAAGAGCTTCAAATAAAAAAAAAGAGGGCGGCGCCAAAAGAGGCGTGTCTTGTTAACACGCTGCTGCTGATGGCGTTTTTCTTCGCTAAGTATAACTGAAAAGTACGCGCAGAGACGAAAGAGTGTAGTTTGTAGCAAGACACACACACACACACACACAATGTTTATATGCATGTATATGTTGTATGTTGTATGTTGTATGTTGTATTTATACAAAATTAGTATGCATGTTTGCACTTTGTCAGACAGTTTAAACTTTTCATTATAAATTGCTCTCGGCTTTGGCCAACGCAGCACGCACCGAGGCATAATGGCAATAATGAGTCAAGAAACAAAAAAGCGAAAAAATTAATTTAAACAAATTTTTAATTAAAGCTTATATGACAAAAAATAAGTGGCACAGAGAACCACAGCAACAAATTGCGAGGCAGCAAGTTCATTGGCTTCCCCAATATCATACCATTTAGCATTTGCATGGCTGTGGGAGCTACCAACGCCAGTTGTTGTTGTTGCTACTGCCATTGTTGTTGGCTGATGAAGATTTATAATACTTGAGGTTATTGCTGCGGTTGCCAAGGTGCATGCCACCCTAACGCACACTTGGGGCAATTTATTTCGAGTGCTATTTCAGACTTCTACTCAGTCCCGTTGACATCGTTGACTGTCATTTTGAAATCATTGGTGCGTTTCTTTGGCTGGTGGAGCCACTTACTGCCAAACCGCGACAGTGACAAATTGCAAATAATTTCATTTTGGCTTTATTTGCACTCGATTATTCACTTTAGCAAGTCGCTTTAATTAAATCTACAACAAATAACCGTACATCTTTGAAAGTTATGATTGCGCGTTGTGTCTAATCTGTCGTGCAACTATCCAAAGCTTTTAGCAAAACACCTTCAAATGTCATATAACCCCTTAACAAACTGCCGAGCGCACTTAACTCACAGTAATTAACGAATTTGTATGCTCGTCTACTTGCCAGTGTTTCCGTATTTGTGTAAACATCTAGGGGCTGAATGGCTGTCTGTGAATGCCAAGGGTTGTTTGGTTTATAAATACCAAATAGAGAGTACAAAAAAACGCACCTCAAGCTAAAGTGGCAAGTGGCGGGTGGCAGGTGGCAGGTGGCAAGTGGCAAGTGCTGCAAGAAGTAAAGTAGTCGTTCTGCGCTATAAGTAGCTGCCACCCACTTTGGGGCCCATTGCAATTTTTACTCTCTTCTTGATGTTGAAGTAGCAGCACTCACTACCCTTCTCAGCGGGTCCGTCTGTTTGCTCTGGGCTCCGTTAATGAATCCGGTTTATTAATAGCTGCTCGTATTTCTTTACTTGATTATACGTATAATTTGCAGCATATCTTGTTCCTTGTTGTTTACTACTTTTGTTACGTCTCTTTCTGTTATTTTATTTCCTTCATTCTTGCCTTATTTATTGTATGCTGCTCTTTGCTGTTGCTGCTTTGGGTTCCATTTAATGATTTGCTAATGTATCTTTCAGCTTTTTGAGACCTTTTTTTCTTCAAGGGTTGCTCGCTTTTTAACCGAGGGCCAATGCATTTCGTCTATAGACATTTAAGCTCTCTCTGTCCCTGAATCTTTCCTTCTAATAAAAGAGTCTGTTGCAGCTGAAAACATGACCATTCGAGCCTTACTGCAAAAAGGCATTATATTAATGGGCGAATTAATAATTAAATGAGCAAATAAGTGAAAGTATAATTTAGCTGTTGATTTTACAGTCCACTAAATATCAACATAGATGCTAATTTTGTATCTTTTTTATTTACAGGTAATAAACTTTTGGAATCCAAATGTTAACAACCGAACATAAAATATGGTAATGCAAATGACTTAAGAACTGCTAAAATAAACCTCTCCTTGGAACTGATTTGAATACCATATCTATAGTTGGAGGTTCATATCCACTTTATAGCTCTTCGAATAAGCTTTTTTTACCAAAAAATCTTTGAAAATATTTCAATTTGGTGGAGAAAAAATCGTTAAACTACAAAAAATAATCAGGAGATTCCAACAGTTGTCGAGGACAGACGTGTGTTTAAATCGCTCCGTACACTCAGTTTCGTGTTTCTGATATTCACAGCTATCTTTTGTGGCGCTCCGCTGCCGGTCCAGCAGCCCAATGCATCTGCGCAGGTGCAAATGGGAAAGACTTTTCAAAAACCCGTATGCATGCGTGCGAGTGAAATAGATTTTCTATCAGTGCGCAATTTGGGGTGCTCC
Source organism: Chymomyza caudatula (assembly GCA_035041775.1). Taxonomy (NCBI): domain Eukaryota; kingdom Metazoa; phylum Arthropoda; class Insecta; order Diptera; family Drosophilidae; genus Chymomyza; species Chymomyza caudatula. Next base: position 82,409 of record JAWNKW010000200.1, on the reverse strand, counting down.
GCGGTACGGTCCCCCAACATTACAGACCTCCAGTGCGTCGCGGCTCAGTTTTCCTCGTTGGGACCACAAACAGATCCACTCACCGTGGTAGTGAACCAAAAGTGGGACTCATAGTCCAAGAAAAATTTTAAAATTTGAAAAATTGAAAAATTTAATTCTGCTTCATCTGAGAATCGAACTTGGGACCTCGAGCTTGAGAGGCCAACCCGCTAACCACTGAGCTACTGCTTGATAGTCGCTCGGGCTGTCTAAACAGCCAGTTGGGTCGTTCCGCTTGTTATTTTAACGAGTGCACAATCAACTAGGAAATATTTATTCTAAAAATAAACCAGCATACAGCATACAAGTTTTGCTTATTATCTGGGACTCCGCTAGCCAGTTATCGTCGGTTACCTTATCTTATGGCCATGTCTTTTCCTTCTAATATACAGTCAATTCCGCCTAACAGCACTGATCCAGAAATTTTAGAGATCATGGCTGAAAATGAAGAAATTGCATCTTTCCTGAAGAAAATGGCTCACCAAGCCAAGAAATCCTCTGGCCCTGCCTGGCAAGTTGCGCCCGCTAAGCGTTTGATAAACACGAAAAAGCGTGCTGCGGCATTTTCACCCGAACTCAAGCGTAAATCAGTTAAAGGCAATAAACCGCCCACACAACCAATCGCCAGCACAAGCGCAGCTGCGCAGCACTTTAACCGCTTTGCTACTCTGGCCACTGCTATGGACGAAGATCTTCAGAGCGACAATGATGATGATTCTAATATGTCACCCAATGCCACCCAATCAAGCGAGCCACGCTCAGAAAAGCCACCCCCAATCATGGTTAAAAGATGTTTTGATATAAACGCTCTGTTTAATGACCTGTCAGATATCGATCCAGACAAATTTGTAACCAAATCAGGAGGGGAATCATTGAGAATCATGGCGAAAGATGTTCCGACCTTTCGGGCCATAGTCAACAAATTAGAACTTTTGGGAGCTGAGTTTCATATTTACCAGTTAGCCAGCGAGCGAGCTTATAGGGTGGTCCTTAAAGGACTCCATCACTCCACACACACCGACGAAATTAAAGAGCAGCTAACCGAACTTGGCCACTCGGTGCGCAATGTGCACTGCCCTATGAGCAAAAGAGACGGACAGAAGATGGACCTATTTTTTGTAGATTTGGACCCAAAGGCAAGTAATAAGGATGTGTTTGACATAAAAACTCTTTGTAGGCAGAGAATCAAAGTTGAAAGGCCGCACAAAGCAAATGATTTTGCCCAATGCCATCGATGCCAGGAATACGGCCATACAAAGCGGTACTGCCGGAGATCCTATCGCTGCGTCAAGTGCGGTGAAAATCACCCAACTGCCGAATGCACCAAACCGATTGATCAACCAGCAACATGCGTACACTGCCATCTCCCGCACACAGCCAATTATAAGGGCTGCCGTGCATATCAGCGACTTGCAAAACGCGCCCAACAAGCCAATCAGGTGTTTCGCTCTACTCGTGTTTCCGCTCCACAACCTCCATCGAATGAAAGATTCCCACAGCAATTTGGTGCCTTTTCTTATGCTGATGCAGCCAGAGGACATCGCGCCCCGCAGCCACAAGAACCGCCAAGACAGGAAAATAAGAACCAGCTTGAATACAAGATTGATGGTCTTCTAGGACGCTTCGACCAATTCATATCCATGCAGCGCGACATGATGGAGATGCAAAAGCAAATGCTCCAGCTCATGACAATGCTTGTCCAAAATGCAACAAAACATTAGGATTCTGGTTTGGAATGCAAATAGCATAGCCAACAAAGCCTTGGAGCTAAAAAATTTTATCCTATCCAACAATATTGACATAGCTCTCCTGTCAGAAACTCATTTCTGCAGTAGAGCAACTTTTAATTTGCAAGGATATGACCTCTACTCGGCAAGCCATCCCTCAAATGGGCGTCGTGGAGGAGCTGCTGTACTCATAAGACGCAATATTAAGCACCACCCGATTACCCCAATATGTGACATAGCGATGCAAGCTGCTATGGTTGAAATCGAGTCAGCCAAAGGTAAAATTACCATATCAGCGATCTATTGCCCTCCGGGAATACTTTGGGGCGCTGTGCCTTTCAGTTCGCTTCTTTGTCATCAAAACAAGCTTTTTCTAGCAGCTGGCGATTGGAATGCTAAGCACCAATGGTGGGGAAACTGGCGTTCATGCACGAGAGGACGTGCGCTGCTTGCAGCTACTAAGTCCATACCCTGTTTTGTCCTGGCGACAGGCGCACCAACGCACTTCCCTTTTGATGCGTCTCGGTCGCCCAGCGCCCTTGATTTCGCCATTTACAGAGGTCTTCAGCCACATCAACTATCCATTAAGTCGCTGGTGGATATGGATTCGGACCATCTTCCGCTAATTATTACTCTTAATGAAGCGGTTCTAACGCACATAAAATCCGTGTCCATCTTGCCCCCTAGAGCTGATGTTAACAAATTCCAACGACACTTAAACAAGAAAATTCAACTAGCGATGGAAATCAACTCTTCGGCTGACATTGACGATGCTCTGCGAATCCTGCGGGAAAATATATGTGATGCTGCCAGTCTAGCTTCACCAAGAAGCGCTAATTCATCGCAAACTGCTTCTCGAACGCCTATTGACCCGCAAATTGCTGCATTATTACGGGAAAAACGAAGGTGCCGAAAAAGATACATGCGCAGTAACCTTCCTTCTGATAAGGCCCTGTTTCGAGAGGCATCAAGGTCTCTTAAAGCTGCTCTCGAGCGTTCGCATCAAAACAAAGTTGACTCTCTTTTGACTAATGCAGATCCGCTAGGACAAGGCGACCGCAGTCTTTGGAACCTGACTCGGTACTTAAAACGACCACCAATAGTAAGTGCTCCCATCCGTGCCGCTAACGGCAGTTGGTGTCGTTCTGATCAAGCCCGTGCAGACGCTTTCGCTTCGCATTTAGAAGAACGTTTCAAGCCTCTCAACCTAAACACCAGTTATGACGTTGCCCAGACTGATGCAGCAATTACGTCGCCCCTCCAAATGGATCTGCCAATACGTCCCATTTCACCGGGAGATATCATGAAACAATTTCAAGCTCTGAAACCCAAAAAAGCACCTGGCTTGGATAAAATTGATGCAAGAGTGGCCAAAGCGCTACCAATGGCGGGGATCCTCGCCCTTACCAAAATTTTTAACGCGATTTTGCGTCTGGCTTATTTTCCGCAGGAGTGGAAATGTGCCCAGATCGTAATGATCCTTAAGCCATGCATGCCAGCAACACAAATAACTTCATATCGGCCGATTAGCCTGCTGCCGTTATTCTCCAAAGTATTTGAAAGAATACTTTTGGACAGAATTTTAGCAGCAGGTAAGTCGGATACACCCATTCCAGACCACCAGTTTGGTTTTCGCCCAAGGCACAGTACACCGGAGCAAGTGCACCGTGTAGTGCAACACATCGCAAACGCTTTCGAGAGAAAACAATTCTGCGTAGGAGCTTTTATAGATGTGAAGCAAGCTTTCGACCGTGTCTGGCATGAGGGTCTTCTCCAGAAACTCAAAATGGCTCTGCCTGCCCCGCACTACCTGGTTTTAAAGTCCTACCTAGCTAACCGAACATTCAGAGTCGCTGTCAAAGATGATTTATCAAAAGAGCACACCATTACAGCCGGTGTACCACAAGGCAGCGTCCTCGCCCCTTTCTTGTACACTATGTACACTGCTGACATGCCATCTCCAGCTATTGATCGGAACGGGGAGAGGCACATGCTTCTAGCCACTTACGCTGACGACTCAGCAGTTTTGGCTACAGCTTCTAAACTACAAGAAGCCTCTAACAATCTGCAAGCCGAGCTAGACAAAATCGGGACATGGGCTAAGAGATGGAACATACAGCTTAATGGTGAAAAATCAAGCTGCGTCCTTTTTTCCCTGAAGGCTGGACAGTGCCCCACCTTTTTAATGAATGGTTCTCCAATACCAATAAAAAGATCCCAGCCTTATTTGGGAATTCATCTTGATTCAAAGCTACGGTGGAGCGACCATATTCGCGCTATAACATCGAGGTGCACAACAAAATTATCCAAATTAGACTGGCTTATAGGCAGCAGTAGTAAGCTCTCGACCCACAACAAAACCACCTTGTACAAAAGTCTTGTGGTGCCCACTTGGACGTATGGCATCCAGATTTGGGGTACTGCCGCCAGATGTCACATGCTAAAAATCCAAATCATGCAAAACAAGGCTCTACGAGCAATTGCGAACGCCCCTTGGTACATTCGAAACCGGATCTTACACCGCGACCTCGGCATACCATTTGTGGGCGATACACTAAACAGTCTCAGTAGCCGCTATGCAGAGCGGCTTAGGTCGCATCCAAATTCGCTTGCTCATGCTCTAGCTGGGCATCAACCAAGAAGACGGCTGAAACGCCTGCACCCAGCTGATCTGCCTAGCAGAAAAATAATTTAAGCGTTACCTTTATTTAACATAGTATGTATTAGTGTAAACTAAATGTAAATAATGAAAATACCCCTATTAATCGTATAAAATTTAGTATAAAATATTTGTTAATTAGTGTGTAATTTGTGTGATAACCATGTTTCAATGTAGTATTATATATGTTATAGTCTTAATCAAAAAATCAGTGTTATGTTATAACGTGTAATGATGTAAAATAGTGCAAATATTGGATTAAAGCCTTTTGTCCGGCTGATTGCCTCTACAATAAAAAAAAATAATGCAAAATCGAAATGCCTTCTATGATTTATTTTCCCAAAAATGTTCAACGCCAACTACTGGCAAGCCTGCCAGAGCCCCCTAATGTATATATGTAGAAAAGTTCTTGAGTGAATAAATTATTCAAATCATTATAATATCTCCAAAGTACGAACAAGAAGATCGTCAATTATTTAAACTTTTTTTATACTCCGATACCAGTACTGCTTAACAAGCAGTTAGTCTTCAAATGGTGCCTTCAAAGTTGTACAAGCAAACTTTTAAACGCATTTATATTTAATAAAACAAATGAGATTTAAGCCGCAATTAAAACTTAATTAGTTCTACGAAAGTACTAAATTGAACCAACTCAACGAGCAGGTAAAAACGAATTAAAAAAAAAATCAAACATACATACATTGTGGTATATATGTATGTATACTATACATATTTTGCTAATTCTATTCTGACAAATAAAAGCAAGCTGAGGAAACCTTTAAGATAAGCGCTTTATTAAGAGCAATACTTGGAAAATGTGTAAATTGTATTAAATTAGCTTCTGTCGCAACCTAAAAACCCACACAACAACAACAGCAACATTAAGAAAGCACCACTTAAAATGAAAATGAAATTGGCGTCGGGGCAAATAATTTTCATTTGGTAAATTTTCTTTAGCCCTAAAACCTTGAAACTCAAACCGAACCAAACCAAAGCCAGCCAACTGTTTCTTAAGCCTTGCAAGTAATTAGCGGTTAAGTCGAATGTTTCTTGGTTGGACTACAAGCAAGTCCAATCTAAGGGCTCTCTAGTCAAAGAGCCGCGGGTCAAGAAATTTAATTAGGCGCATTGAGTGATTAAAACCTTGCTAAATCGTTTAAGCCACAGCTTTTCGAAGTTGTCTATTTGAACAATTTGATTAATTAAATTGACTGATTACACATACGCAATGTGTTGCACCATGTAGTCAAATGAAATGTTGCCTTTATTTTTCCACATAAAATGAATTTTGTGATACATTGAATTTTATGTTTTCCATATACATAAACACAAACAAACAAGTAACAAAACCGCTGTGCGCACTTGACAAGTGCAACTTACTTAAATCAAACGTGACAACGTGGCGTATGTGCAATGACAGATTTATGTGGCAACTGTTTGGCGGCAAATAAAATGTGCCATGTACGTGATAAACATGCAGCATAAACAGCCATAAATAAATGAATAAATAAAATGTTTTACATTCTGTACCACATGGCGTATGCGCCATATTTGAATAGTTTGCTTAATTACGTCAAAAGTTGTGGTTCATTTGAAACTGTAATAGCATTATGGCGCTCACATTGCCGCCATTTTCTAACTATTTACGGCGTCAAATTGACGAAGCCACATGAAAGCGACTTTGTCAAATGCATAAAGCCTGAAAATGCCAACAGCAGGAAAAACTAGAACAGAACAACAACAATATTCTGGCCAAGCAACCACAACGAATTTTCTCATATTATAAAATAAATGCGCTGCGTTTGTTCATATCTAATATGTAGATACAAAACTACTTTTGCGCATTTTGTTTTGCATTTTGATGAGTTTGTCTGCTTGACGAGCAAACATGATTGTATTTTGTATTCAACTTACACTAAACTACATACACTTTCCACTATTTATATATGTATAACATTTCGTAGGCTGTCCAATCAATATGTCTTTCATGTATTTGCCTATGAGAAGGTTTTGGCTTAATAGCATTTGGCTTAGGCAGTCAAAATCGATTTAACGCTTTGATAAACTTGCCACATTAAAGCGACAGCTACAGCAAATACATATCGATCATGTACTCGGTCATACTCGGTTCATTCTTTCGGCAGACACTGAAGTCCCAAGTGCGCCGCAAAGTATGCTGCATATGCCAGAGCTAAGCTTAATGCTCATGTCAAGCACTCAGACCATGATATCCTAGCATTAAACTTGGGCCCTATGCAGCTTAAGCAGGTGCCTGGTGACAGCTGGTGGTATCTACCACCATAAGATGTACTTAGCATCAATGGTTCATGAATTTAATATTTCATTTATGGTGAACATGTATCCCCAAGCAGCGCCGCTTGGCTAAGACGCGTCATTGAACCAAGATCTCAAACAGCCAGCCGGCAGCTGTCAACAGGGATTTGATGAGCTGCGCTGAGCTGCAGACTTAAAGCTCGTTTCGGACTTAATGCGCTCATTTCCCATAACCAATGGCCATTTTTATAATACTTTGTACAATTTATGGCAGCAAGACTGTACTAGACTTAGCTGCAACATAAATTCCAAATGGCTTGCGCTGATTGCTCACTATAATTACGCTTTTATAACCTAATTAAGGCGTGGCTCGGTGCATATGCATTGAATTGAATGCCGTCATTAAGCTGATGGCAGTCAAAATGCTGTCAACGCCCTGCAAAATGCCCCAAAATGCCCCAAAATACGCACAAATGCGTCAAATGTGCGCTGATTGCCACAACAACAACGGCAATAAAAACTACAAATCAACGCATGGGGCAAGACACTTGCTTGCATAAATTTCATGCTGTGTGTTTAGTTGCCTGCTTGTTAAGGGCTTTTCGTTGTTTCTTGTTGCTCTTGTCGTTTATGTGCTCTTCAATTAGACTGTACCAATGTGACAACGAAGCATCAGCGCCAGCTCCAGCTCCAGTTTCAGCTCCACCGGAGGAAGCTGTATACGCATAAACATTTTAATTATCTTCCATTGACGCACGCATCGCGCAGCTAGAGATGCACAGAAACCTAGAGATACACGGCGGCAAACAGCATCAATCGCAACTTATGCGTCGTCATATTCATGTATGTGAACGCCTGCGTGCATGTGTGAGTGTCATCTAAAGTCGGTCATAAAAATGACATTAAAAATGTTGCCGGGTCGCAGAAAAAACAATGACTAACTACGTAGGCGACGTTGTGACAACGTGACGGCAACGACTGCAACATTGACTTCCGTTTTGCATTGACATAACACAAGGAAATGTATAAAACATAAACATAGTTTATGCGTAAGCATTTAGTGTTTTTCATAAAATTGTGAGTTTAAGTTGGTTATACGTTCTAGAGATCAAATTTTGTATGGTACTAAAGCTATTTGTGCACTATTCAAGTTTAGAGTGATTTAATTTGTTTGTACAGACTAAGCATATACTATTTTCGATGCCAAACTGTAGAGTATTCGAAAGTTGTCTTTCGGCTAGGCTAGCGAATGCATTTGTTTAACCCTCATCGTGTATTTTGACCAAATTTTGCCCAAACGCATGTCTAACATTAAAAAACTTGAGTGTTTATTATAGTGTAAAGTTGAAACTCCGTGACTTTTATTTTTTTACTTTTATGTAGCTAAACATAAAATCTTAAGTCTTTGAGATTACCCCACGAGCCAGTATAAAAAAAATGAGCAATCCTGTATTATACGCAAATTTTGGCCAAGGGCCTATTTAATATAAAGTTAAGTTTATACAGTATTTATTATAGTTTTTTTGTACGGCGTCGCCCGATAAGTGAAATTTATGAAAAATTTAAATGAATGTGTAACAGTAGATGAAGAACTATAACTTTTTTGTGGAAAATATCGATTAAATAGTACATTTATTCAAAACTGACAAGCTTTGATGTTCAAATGTTAGTGCTCTCAACTCTAGTACCTTCTAACATGGTCGTTGTTGGTTTATACTGGAATACATCGCCGCACTGATGCTGGAGAAAGCTGAACTTTTATATGAAAAAGTCACAAAGTAGCTTATGACAATTTTTTGCATCATATGATCTTCCACTTAAGCTTTTGAAATAAAAATGGCAATAGTTGCAACAGTTCGAACAACAAGAACCAAGCATATCCTATATGTAAAAAAGAAATGGGTTTTTCACTCAGAGTTCCTTTTCAAGCAGGAAAATAAAGCAAGGCTTCTTGTTTATATGCGCACAAAACATCGCTTTGTCGCATTAAGACGCACTAAGAAAAGATAAAAATGTGCACAACCTTGGAATACAGGTGAACCTGTTTGAAACTCAACATGAATTGAACCCTCTTAAAAGCAGTTTCTGCCTTTTTTGTGGTAGAACCCAAAACTGGATGCAACTGTTTAACCTATCATCATAAGAGGGTGGACTTACCAAAACTAAAGGAAAGAAGAATTTTTTAGAGATTCAATTTGCATTCAAACTGATTGCAGATGATGTTTTCTCTTCATTTCTGTTGGATCGTGCCAATGTAACATCTGGAATCGCTGCTTTAGATACTTTAATATTACGAAGCGTTTGAGCCATTAACGTGTCTTTGCTTACATTTCGAGTCGCTTAGATTTTTAACGATTTTGTTTATTATTCTCTGTTTTTCTTAATCGCTCCTTATTCCTAATCGCTGTTTCATTAATCTGTATTTACGTCATCACCGGTATAGTATCGTTGTCACAACTTCACGATTTATTTGTTGATTAGTTATTCTTATTTTTTAAGAGTCTATGTCTCAATTTGAATATTGTAATTTTGTGTCTCGCATGAACACAGCAACAATAAAAAATATACATGTAGGAAAAAAAACATAAAGTATTGTACATATGTATATATGTATGTTCTCTGCCTCTGTTTGTCTTGTGTGCTCGTTGACAGCTCTCACCCTGAACAGGGTTGCTGCTTAATGGGCCATGTTTGTCATTTTTATTGCTTTGCAATCAAATAATCACGGTGTCGATTACGAACCTTTTACTTCTGCATGCAAATGCGCCATTTGTCTTACCAAATTACTCATTAGCAGCAAAATGTCACAATTCATTTGTCAATGTCAATACATAAATCGTTTCCTTTTTTGTTTGTTTGTTTCATATCACATTTATTCTCGAGTTATGCAAATTGATTTGACGGTCAGCACATTTGAAAGTTCACACAACATTCGAAGCCCCATCCAAAACCCAAACAAAATAAAGTTCAAGTTTGCACTTTTTTTCACTTTCCTCGCGATGTAAAAGCATTTCGTGCATAAAAGCTAGTAGAACTCTGACTCTTTTCACTTAGTCATTAAAAAACCCTTTTCGTGAAGCCCTAAAAAATGTTGTTGGTCTGCAAAATGTTGCACGAAACTATACGATAAAATGTGCTGAGCAGGGCGGCAACTTTGGCTGAAGCTTACAAGCAGCAACTTGTTTGGCTTGCCCCATGCCGCACACTATAAAGTGCAATGTTGCCCCACAACACATCAAAACTAATTACTTTGTTTTTGCATAAAACAATTTCACCAGTTTAACTGCATTTGGGGCATTTTCTGTTTGCTGGCAACAGTTTTCGTTTCATTTCGCTGTTTACTGTTTACCCAATGCTGATTTGCATTTGAATGCCTCAAAAAATGTTGCACTCTCATGGACCAAACGTATTTTAAATGCGGCATTCAACACAAATTTCTGTGGCCATGCTCAAAATTGTTGTTTTCCCGGCTTTCCAATATTTTGCATATTATTAGTGGAAATGGAAAGCGCATTGCCATTATAACATTGCATGACTCGAGGTTGTGCCTTTTGCTTGTCTTGTGCCTTTTCCTTTTCCTTTTGATTTTCTTATGTACAATTGCATAATTTACTTTTCATCTGCTTTTCTTTCCACTCTACTCTTCGTTGCCCCTCTCAGCCGCAAGCTGCCAAGCTGTGCAAACTTGTGGCTTTGGTTTGACTATTTGATGCTCGGCTTTTTTCTTCTTTGTCCTCTCTTCCACGTAACAGGAATTTCTGTGGCACAATTTTGTGGCTAACTACATTTTAATTGCATTTTCGTTTGCCTTTGATGCAATTTAAATGATTATATGTATGTGCGAGCGAGTGACAGAGAGAGAGAGAGAGAGAGAGCGAGAGAGGCAGCGAGTAGCTTCTAAGTAAAGATGTAAAAGTCATTTGACGAGATAATATAGGTGCAATTAATACAGATTTTAGTTGGATTTTCTTTGTGCTTAATATGAAAAATTTTCATGGTTTCAATTTTTAAAATTTTATTAACTAACTATTAACCTAGTGCATACCCTCAAGTCATAGTCCTTTGACGTTTGCGTGCGTCAACTTCTTTAAGGTAGAGACAGGTATCACCCTAGCCATTCTCCAATAAATGGTGATCAGAAGCTTTCACCCTGTACCACCAGAACCCACCACATTCACCTATTGAATATGAAAATTGCGAACTTTTAGTACACAATTCATAGCTAATCAATGTTGTAGTGTTTTTGTAATTTTTCTAACTCGTAAATGAACATAAATTTTCTAAGTGTATTTGCATCTTGAAGCTTATAAGGCTAAAATTTTTAGAAAAAGACAATACGAAACTATAATCCAATTTATTGTTCCATAATACAATGCATACTTAAAACGTAGACGCAAACGTATAGTTTCACTTGATGCATCCCACTGCACTTAGCAAGTATGCGCGTTTCACGTACTATTTACTAATGCGTAGTTATGAGTAGGCGTCATTTTGCGTATGAAGTAATATTCTTACGTTTTTTTACGAAATCAAAGGATTTTGGGTGCAAAAGCAAACAACCACTAACGCAACACTTTTTTAACATGTATATGCAAATAAGATCCGTTTTTTTACTATCAATGCATCGACGCTAATGAGAAGAAGGCAAAATACGTATTTTGGCGTAGTTTTACTTTATGATGCTCTTCGACTCATAATCTTTTTGACACTTACGGTTAAGTACTGTATGCTAAAAGACTATTTTAAATGCGACAGAGTCTGACGAATGAGTATTTGCTTTATTTGTATGCGTAGAAATGTATATGCGTTGGTCAGTGGTCTGCACCTTTTTTGCACGGCTCGAATTGATAAACTGAATGAATACAAACTTGTTACTTGTATTTAAGCACCAATTGGGTCAAAATGACCAATGGACTTAACAACTAACATAATTGAACCTTTTTTTTTTAAATCTGTGTTTTTGGTTCATTTAACTAATGGAATAAGTAACAGAAACAACGGTTTTTAACACACATTTGGGTCAACTTGACCTTAACATATCCGAGGAGTTACTCCTCTTTAGCTGTAATACAAAGATTCGTCAGGCACTCTCTTAAACTTTCTTCAAAGTACATAAATGTTAAGATATCGTATTTATTGCCTTTTACAAAAAAAAAACTTAAAAAATGGATACAAAAAACTACACCAAAGTGCTTTTTCACTGTTGCTTTTTTCTACTTTATGTAATATTAATTCGAAATTGATTAAGTTTTAATAAGCAAAAAATTAATAACGAATTATGAAAAAATGAAAAAAAAAAAATTCTAAACCACATAAATTAGCAATTATACATTTAATTAATTGATTTGACACTTAACTAAATGCTGATACCAAATATTTTCACATGCAAACACTTAGTATGCAACATATTGAATGTGTTCTGTGGTCCAGCCGTGTCCTTAATATCCTTTGTTTCAAAGTAATCCCAAGTATTTCAACAAAAAACTTTCCAAGCACTAATTGCTTTCGAGCATTTCTTGTACAAATACTTTATCCCTGGGTTTGAATGAGAAACAACAACAAATGCAAGACGCACACACATATACAGACAGCGCTGTCTGTCCTGACTTACAAGCCACACTCAAGTGGCATTTAAAGAGAGCCGTCTAACTGTCAGACATCTGTACATTTATGTATATCCTACATACATATGTATGTCCTACATACATACATACATATCAGCTGCACAGTCTGCAAGTCACGCAGTGGCTGTTTTGACAGCCTCTCCAAACTTTTGTGCAGTTCCAAAGAGGCAAACAAGGATATGCTATATAGTATATGTTTCTATATGCAGAGATCCACAATATATGCCAGCAAGTATGTTAATACATGTGCACGGAGAGAAATTGTTAGGAGGTACTAGTATATAGATATAGATTTTACAGATGGTAATAGTTACAGTTTTTAAGGATTTGTATTATTTGTTCGGAGTTTGGTTTTGTTATTTTATTTAATAGGCTGTATAGTTTGGACCTACCAAACATGCTGATTCTGGTGTATTGGATATATGTGCCGAGTATATGTTATTTTGAGAGCTTCCCCCGGCATTCAGGACAGTTTGGCTTGGCTTCCCCTTTGAGGATGGGTTAACTTGCTGTGCCAAGTTCTAAGCCATGTTAGTAGACTGCAGATCTTTCTTTCCCATATCGGATCATAGCGCATTCTTTCCGTATTTGCGTTAGAGGCTTTTAGATGTCCTTTTGGATCCCGGGAATAATTTTCAAATATGGTACCCTTGCTGCTGATTTTGCCGCGTTGTTCGCAAGCTCATTTCCTTCTATACCCATGTGCCCTGGAACCCAAAATAGCATGTCGTGTGGAAAGAGGGTGTAAATTGTGGGCCCCAAAACACTTCCCTGTGGTACCCCAGCTCGGATGGCCCTGACTGTAGACTCAACACCATCAAGCACCACCGAGAAGGAACGATCCGTCAAGTAACTACGCACTATCCAGAGAAGTTGAGGCGGCAACTGTGGCTCGACTTTACAGAGGAGACTATTGTGCCAAACTCTGTCGAACGCTTGTTTAATGTCCAAGTACGCTGCCACCACGTACTCCTTCGCCTCCAAGCCCTCGAGTATGAACTTTGCTACCCTATGAAATTATTCTGGTGTTACATGCGACTTTCGGAAACCAAATTGAAAATAAGGGATTTTTCCTTTTATCCGTTCTATGGACAACAGACGAGTCAGCAGGCAACGTTCAAACAGTTTGGCAACTGTGTGCAGCAAGCTTATTGGTCTGTAGCTTATTGGTCTGTATGAGTCCAGGGAGGAAGTGCTTTTTCAAGTTTTATGGATCATACAGATCCTCGCTTTCTTCCATGTAGTTGGGACATGTCCCAGTCTCAACACAGCATTGAACACTAGGACCAAGAACAGCACTGCTTTGGCTGGCATTGTCGGCTGTCGGCTTTTTTTGCCTGCTTGTTGAGCTGCTATTAAATGGTTGGAAGCGTTCCTCCTAATCCTCAGCAAAAGCCTCAGCTCTTTCCCTAGGAATCTGGCCCAGGATCCGTCGGGCTTTTGGATCGGGAACCTTGGTGCATATATTGATTGATTACGACAAAGACAACTTTTTTTTTTGTTTATTGGGGGCATCACGTAAAATGTTGAAACTTTATGAGAAACCATTTGTTCGAAAAAAAAGTTCCTTAAAATGTGATAAAAAAACGACTCTAGTTGTATAATCTCACTGTAGGAAATGAAATTGCATTTGTTTGAATTGTGATAATTTATCTGAAAAAATGAAACCCGTTATGTGAGTCTTCTTTGTTTTGGCCAGTTCATAAAAACGCAGATAACTTTCACTATAGGGCTCAAGGTCCTTGTTAACTAAATTTTTATATAATTATCGTTCTCAGTGTATATAGATATATTTTAGACATATGTCTGAAACGTTGTGTGGGTGTGCGTGTGTTCGTTTGAGTGCGCTATTTGATTGTTTGTGTCTGGAGTTGCATAGCAGTTAGTTTTTGACGTGTCAACACGCATGAATACCAAATGAGTACACCCTATTGGGACGAGCATGATACGAAAGCCGTGCATGTCCTTGAGCAGGGTTCGAGTGCGATGAGTTGAGGAATGGCGTGTAGTTAAATTAGAGAAAACAGCAAAGCCCTGCAGTAGTAACAAAAGCAAAACGGAACAACGAAAAGGTGTGGAAAAACTGTGGAAGGCGCTGCGCTTTTTTGGTTTTTCCGCCATGTTTGTTGGAGTGGCTGTAGTTTGTGCTGCTTTTGTTGTTTTTGCTGGTACGGTATTTGGCTGCGCAACAAGCCGTGCATAAGACTTTTACCATTTGATGTTTGCTAATTTTCCATTTTTGTTGCTGTTGTTGGATGTTCAGGCATTTGGACTTGGTTGACTCTTCTAAGCATATAAGTGATTACGACACCCGGTAATGATGTGGAAAATTATGCAGGGCGCTTTTTGCGCATGCAAATTATGATTGTGTTGATTATGACGCATTAAAGCATTCAACGTAACGGCAACCTAGTTGATAAGCCCACAAAAGTTGGGTAAAGCTTTTGTTTTTAGTGACGAAACCGAGCGAGAGAAAGACCGAGAGTGAGACAGAGTATGGGGAGTGACGAAATTAACATATTTCTATTGGGGACGTGTCGGTCACGTCTATATTGACGTCTTAAAGTTGCGTGTATGCCACACTTGTTGGCGTTGGTGGGCATAAAATTACAGAGCATTTTGAATGGCATACTTTTAGGCAGCTTTATGAGTAGAGCCTCAATTGCCGTATGCTAACAAGTCAGTCAATCCAGCAGCAGCAACAACAACATCAACAGCGACGACAATAACAAAGGCTGTGTGGAAAAGAAGCTAAGTTCGAAGACCAGAGTAAAGACATTAGGGCCAACAAAGTAACCCAAAATAAAGTAAGAGTAGAAAGGAAGGAAAACAAAGAAAAGCTAACTGAAATGTGGCAATTTTTGCTTGGCAACATAAAAGCAAGCGCGCCAGAAAGTCAGCTACAACAACAGAAAATGGCAACATCCAACAATCTACAAAATGTCGCCATTTGCATGCATTGTCAGGCATATCGCAGATATTACGCGACTCAGGTCACAAACATAGGCATGGTCATAGACATGGACATAGGACACGGCACATGGAACATGGACACAGGGTCATGGGCATGCCATTGGCAAAAAGGTCAACTGGGGTGCCACGCAAATTGCCTCGATAGTTATGTAGGTGTGAAATTGTGACCGGACTATGAATAAGCTGAAAGTTTATTTCTTTCTTTGATAGACTTTTTTCTATTTTCCCTAATACACTCATAAACAGGTTATATTAGGAAGCAGAATGGAAACTAGATGTACACCAAAACGTACGTCAATTGTCGTTTATCGTTCTTTCTTTGCTAATTTTGTATTATTGCAAACAATATCTTTGCTGGGACCAAAGGTTTTATCGCACGGTTTTATAATATATAACTCTATTATCTTATACTTACACTGCATTAGGGTTACAACAAAGTAGCACTCGGAAAAAAAATCTAGCAGACTATAGTGAGAAAACATCATATTACCGTACTATTGGTACCGATTTCGTGATTTCCAAATTTCTAGCTATAAGATATCGAAACTATAGACGCTCTTGCAGAATATGCAACGATCAATAAGAAAAATGCTCAGTGAATTTCATTTGCCATATATATGTAGACAGTAAAAACTTTCTTGGTAGATTGTCGACTAAAAGGTATTTCTAACATAACATAATTTTAGGCTAAAATTCTGGCAATTTGCTTATTATGTAAGCTATCATAACGTCATAACAAAGTCACTCTATACTGGGTTCCTGGACACCGAGGTATCCAGGGCAATGAAATGGCGGATAAGCTGGCAAACAAAGGCTCGGCGTCACAGCCAATAGGGCCTGAGCCAATCATTCCTATCAGCGCAGCTGAATTGGTTGGATGGATAGCGGCCTATGCAGAAAACATCTGTTAGGAACGCTGGAAATCCACCACTGGATGCCGCGTAACAAAACACTTCGTGAATGAACCCAATCCAAAGGCCTCCAGATATATTCTGCGTCAGAAGAGCAAAGATGTGGCTAGTATGGGTCTCGTTAACGACCCAACCTGCGCAGTCTGTCTCGATGAAGCCGACTCCACGGAGCACCTTCTGTGTCACTGTCCGGCCTTTGCATGAACTCGAATTGGCATTTTGGGAAGAGATACACTCAATATGAGCGAGGTGTTTACTCTCCCCTTACAAAGTCTCCACGACTTCCTACGGGATTCGGGAAGATTGTGATTATAGGAAGCCTGTTTAGCAAGCCTACTCTGTTTTCATACCCTTTCTCTTATTTCAACTGTCTTTCCCTCTCCTAACTTCCTCTGTCGGGCATGGCACAATGGGCAAGTCTGCCTGAGTGCTAAGGATGGTTTCAACTCTCTCTGATGAGCTGAACTCCAACTCAAAAAGTAAGTTTGATAAGCGTATGTGCAATTTCTGTTTCAGTGACACAACGATCTTTGAGCTATTACTTAATGTCGATGGAACGATGCTGTCCTGCTTTGAATGACTTTTATCTCTAGTAAACTTAGCAAACAAAAACAAATTTATCTATTAAAAGCTTACAGCTTAGTGTGTAAAAGTGTATGTTATATTCGGTCTTGTGTTAACGAATTTCTTTCGTTTTATGATAGTATCTCCTACTTTTTGTTATTGCTATTTCCTCTCTTACATATTTATTTACACACTACCATTGAGTCGTATGCGTCTATTGTGTTATATGGTGTAATGTAGTCACCTAACAACAAACATAACAACAACAGCATCTAAAAAAAAAGATCCACAACAGCGACAAAATCAACACTCGATGCAAATTGAATAGAAGCCATGTTCCTGAACGGACGGACGGACGGACGGTGGGACAGATAGACGCTTTGACTGTTGGCCGCCCTGTTGACTTTTAAGCCCACTTGTAGCGGACCATTTATTTGAGAGTTTTCCAAGTACATGCGTTTAAATTTACAGCTTCCATTAGCGAGTGCATGGCGTATTTAATTAAACACTTATGTCTAGATTTGCTCCTTAACATAAAACCAAACAAAAAAAAAAAGAAAATTTAAAGAAAATGAAAGGAATTATTGGACGCTGGGGATAAAGCCAAGCAATAGCACATACGTCACGGTTCTCAGTGTTGACTTAACATTAAAAATAAGCGGATTTTTTGAGTTTTGGACTTGGCGTCTTTCAAACAAGCAATCAAAATCATAATCATACAAAAGGCAACAAATTTGTTAATCTCATTTTCCTTGCAATTTGTTTTATTTAAGGGCAACCGTGTAGCAAAATATTGTACTGCACACAAATGACAGCACAGATACGTGAACGCATAGAAAGAAAGCCGTGCGGCATACATACGGACAGGACACAAAAAAAGCTTCAGGTTTTGGGACGGAGAGCAAAATATTTCAATAAATGGCGCCACCATTCATCATAATTTCAAATGTCAAGCGCAAATGGGCGCTAAGGGGCGTGGCAAGCTCAATGTGCTATTTACTTTGCACTTGAGACGTTTTATTTTTGAGTTCTAAGGCTTTTGGGGCATTTGTGAGATTGCAATGAAATGCGAAGGCGAAATTTCATTGCATACTTTGAGGGTCATATTTAATTAACATTCCGAAATCAAATTGTAGAAAATGGCAAAATGTAAAAGAATATTACGTGGAAAATCACCATACAAATCATATTTTTAGAAAGATGCCGAAAGACGTTCTATTTAAGCAATGATAAGTAAATAGGTTAAATGGTATTGCCATCAAAATGTATAACTAGGAGTTGTGTGGAATTGTGTTTGTCGAAACAAAGAAGATTTGAACATTATCAATTACAACTTGTTAATTGATGTTAATAATTTTAAACCTTAAGCTAAAATGAAAATAGTTCAAATATTCAAAAGTTTACTGTTCAAAACATGTTGCGTCACATTAAAATATACAATTTCATTAGTTAGGCCAGAAAACATATTCAAGTTGCCATTTTGCGGAATTGTTAACAAGCTATTTCATAACCTTTTTCTGCGGTACATTCAATTTTTGCAACGGAAGCCGCATCAATATTATCGGGAGTTGTTACTAACATTCTGACAGTTGAAAGTCAATCTGACAGACGGCAGCTGTAAGTGTGCTGTGTAATGGTCGCCATATGTCTTCATTTTTATTCGTTCCTTTTGGCGCATTTCGTTTTCGAAAAATTTGTCGCCTGCGCCAAAAGAATCAACAACAAGAGCTGGGGTTAAAAAGTTCAGCTTACAACAAAATTGAAAGCCGAGCTTGCATTCCACCCAGCTGATGGGTAGTGAACGCGATGGTCAACCAACATCAAACGACCTCGCCTAATATCGTCACTACATTACAATTTGTTCTTTATTTCATGATGTTTCTAGGTAGCATTCGTTATGGAATTTGAGGAGTATAGCTCCTGTATTTGCTTTCCGAAAGGATCTTAAACATTAAGATTATGTATCTCCGAAGTCGACATATGGCAAAAACCCACCCCACGCCGAAAGAGCTAAGGCACCAGAAGCTCCCTCTTCGCCAGGACTTCTCGAATTCAGTGTGTTGCTGGATACTATGTATTCCTGAAGATGAAAACCTACCACACATATATATTTATCCGAATACAGTTACGGTTACACCTGTAAATACCATATCAGCTTGAGTATATTTGCGAATTGTGGAAATTTATTTTCAAAATCAGCTTTTTGTAAAGAATATGTACAGGGCAGAACATTCTGCAACTGAGTAGTCCATGCGGTGAAATATTCGCAGAATTAGGGGATCAACATCATTTTATCACTTGAGTAGAAACGGAGAAAGCTTCAATGATGATCCGCACCCTTTGATTCAAACGATTTTGATTTGTAGCTTAGACAGATTAGTAGATAGATTTGAGGGACTATCTAATTGGGCCTCTTCTGTCATTCTTGAAGTGTAAAAGATACTTGCCTTAGTTCGTAGCTACACATTTGCACTCTTTACTTTGCTTGTTGGCCGATAATGTGGAACCATATTCCAACTCGGTTTCGTAAACTGTGCATAGGCGCAAGTTAAACCCTATTAGTGCCAGGCAGTGACTTTGAGTCACTATTCAAATTAAAACATGTGTAATTTTGAATACTTTATTCATAATGACTCACGGCTCCACGTATTCTTCATGCAATTAATTTTCTTTAAGAAAATCCAAAATTTGTAACTCGTTTCATGTTTTTATGCATAAATCAAACTTCTTGTTACTTGTTTACTTTTTAAGACGCTTTTAATAGCTTCACCTGTATGTATGTGGGTTGTTTCGTATGTAGGTAACTTTATTTTTGCACCTGATTTTCATCAACTTTAAAACGTCAGATTAAGTTGAACTTTCGCACACTTATCAAGGACTGATGACAACACAATAATTTAATGAGTTTGTCCTATTATTTTTGACAGGATCAGCAATACAATCGCATTTCAGCAAGTCGAATCAATGCAAAGGCCAAAGATTCCACACTATTAAATTTCATTCTCTTTGTGCAGAAGCACGCCGCTAAGTATCGAGATCTAATCGGAAGACAGATCATGAGTCGCTTTTTTATCATATTTTTATACAAAATACTTTTAGAAATCTAACCAATCGAATACTTACGTATGACAACTGAAATCGAGCACCGTATTTTTCCACAATGTTATTAATTTTCTCGTTAATAACTTTATTCCAGCTTATATCAAAAATTATTTTTAATTTTTTAGTTTTTTTAACTTTAGTTTTTTCACTTTAAGATGATTTTGTCTAATATGTATAATTTTCGTCGGAACAAGCATTTTTTATGCTTATATATTATAAAACATCCTCCTACGCCCCATTTCCAGCTGAATTACCAGTCCGCCATTTTGTATGCAATTTTATTGCACATTTTCGGCAGACACGTGCACGTTAGTGCAAATTCATACTACACAGCAATAAACAACTTCTGCTATACGTGTCCACAACTTAGTAGAGCGCCCTAAGAAGTCCTTTGCATATGTCACAGTATTTGTGTGACACTGTGGAGCACAGCCAAATCCGCCATCTAACAAAAGCGGCGTACAAAATCCGTTTAAGATGTATGTATGTGGCTCAGGCTTCAAGTTGACATTAAGTCAGCAAAGCGACACAAAGTGGAAGCTGTGGAAGCTGCAGAAAATTAAGAAGACGAGAGAAAGAGACAGAGAAAGAGGGAGAGAGGGATAAAGAAAAACAACAGTGTGTCAAGTAGTGAAGCAGATCTGCAAGTTGAAGCACAATATTTTACGCGCTGATGAATGCAAATAAAACTTGGCAACTTGCAACGTGCCACCCCACTACATAATGCATGTAGTCTTAGCATCTACCTACATACATACATATATATAGTAAATGCAACATTGTTGTTGTGGCAGAAAATTGTTGCGGCTTGTTTGCTTGCTTTGAGTTTTCAAGTGAAAAAGATTTTCAGCTGGTTAAAAGTTGCTGCAGAAGCTTTACGCAGTGTTAATAAGGCTTAAGCACATAATAAGCGCGATCTATGTGGCAACCGCCATTGCAGTTGTCACTTTGTAAATTTGCCACGCCCACAAATCTTTCTTCAGACTTCGACTTGGTGTCTAGACATTGCTTTAGCCAGCAGTAAGAATAAGAATTTATAGACATAGATACTATTTTATAGTGTCACACATATACACACACGAATACATAAGAGTAAGTCCTCTTACAAATAAAAATGCCATAAAAATCAGTCATACGCTCCGTCTACTGTTATTGTGGCATTGGCGTTATGCCTAACCTAATTTTATTTGCGCCTTTATGTCGCGTCGTGATTTCGTAACCAACCAAGCAAGAACCACGTGGCACACAATGCCATACAGCAATTGTGACCACACTAGTTGGATTGCTCGGTCCACGCAATGCTCAACAATTTCTGCTCGCTTATCAAGCAGGAATGGCCAATAAAATGTGCTAAATTATGACAGACTGACAAGACGACTGCCATTCTTAAATTAAATCAAAGCCAAGACAAAGCTACAATGGGCCAAAGGCATAGAAGTTTAAGCACAAAAACCGAAATGGGACAAATAATCATGAAAACAAGAAATGCCGAGTATATAGTAACTACAATACTAGAGAGTCAACCTATAAAATAGACGCCCAAAAGTCTGCAATAGTTTTTGTGTTGCTTATTTGTTTCATGCTATGTTATTGTCGCATACTTTAACTTTTGGCTTGGATTGCGTTGGTCTATGGCACAAAGTGTGCCACATCTAATATGTGTTAGTATGTGCTGCACTCTTGTTTCCAAGTTCTACAACTGAATGCCGATGTGTGTGTGTGTGTGTGTGTGTGTGACAAAGTTCAATGTCTGTTTGGCAATTTTTACAGCCCTGCTTATTGCCAATGCCAACAATACAATAGAACATCGCAGCATAGAACAGAGCCGACAAGAACAGAAAAGTATAGAATCGAATAGAATAGAATGTAATACCAAAAAAAACAGGGCACGGATGGTTTGAGTTGACTTACAATACGCCTCTACAGTTTGCACATTTTTCAGTCAAAAGGCAACACACAAAAACTACATACCCCCAAAACATGCCTCTTTGACATTTCAGACAACTTGTCTTTATCTCTGCCAGTTTTTGGTGCATATATATGGGCTTTGTGGATGCTTCGTTAGCTTTGAAGTCAGTTTTTCAATGGATTTTGCTTTTGTTTGCACATGCAAAATGTTTAATAGCATATACATATACATATATGTATATACATTTAGTTGCACTTGGTCAGTTCAAAATTCTGACAATGTTGAAAGGTTTGGCAAAATATTGCCAAGGTAAGAGAAAAAACTCTTTGTATAAAATCAATGCACTTTAGTTGTATAGAGCTTGTTATTGTTTAGATTCGTCTCTCTCTCTATCTCTCAATCTCTCTCTCACACCCACACACACGAACGATAGCTCGCGCTCGATAAGCAATTTGATGTTGTTGTTTTTGTTGTTACCGCATCAATGCATTGCTCATAACACAAGATTGGCAACTCTGGCAACTCTGGCAACAACAAAGAAAAACTCGGAATAAGTTTAAAAATGCAATAACAGAAAAAAAAGAAACATTGTCACTAGTAAACATTTCACAAACTATGTCAGAGAAATTGACATTTAAGTGCTTTAGTTTGTCGATGGCTTTCCACAATTTCATATTTCATGCAATAATCACAAACGCTGACACAGTGTATACACTGTCAGTAAAACTGAAGAGTTTTGAGTTCAGATTCATTTTCTCCAAATTTAATTTAATTTAATTAAAATTTAATGATCAGGGTGTCAAAAAGAAAATGGTTGACACCAGTGTTGCCAGATAATTGCCGATTGCGGGGAAATATTGCAGCGGGAACTCTAGCTTTTATGAAAATATATTTCGCTTTTTTCAGCTTTATTTTAGGTAACCAAATAAAAATAAGTGTAAAATCTTAAAATCAATAAGATAAAATTTGCATCCATCGGTAGAATATATTAGAATATAGCGGATGATGAGTTTGTCAATATCAAGTGGGCCTGCTAAAGCCGGAAAATTATCTACGATGCATTTTCACAGCTCTCACCATAAAATTACAATGTGCAACATCCGAGGATTGTTCCATTTCAGGATGATAGTGCTAGGCTACCATACCCTGCAAGGGATTTTGCGTTCTCAGGCCAAACTTTTTTATGTCCTGTTTTATGTCTTGTGTTCTTTTATATTTTCCCATTTAGAGAGATAGTTGGTCTTGCATCTTTAGCACAGACCCGATGGAGATGATCAACCCAGCGTTAAAAGTGACATTTAGAAACATCTAAATCTAATTCCTGAACTATCTTTGTCAAAGTATATTATATCATTTATTTATTTATTTTATTAATACATTTATGTTAAATGCTTTTTCAAAAAAACGTAATGTTAATGTAGGCAAGATTAAATAGCTATAAAAGAAGTATAGCAATATTCGTCATCTTAAATGGCTAATTAAATTTAATCAGATTTGTGTTTGATGAGAAACTAACTACAAGTAGATCTAATGCCTATTCTGCCAAAAGTAAAGTTTTATTTAGAAAAATAAAGAGAACCGAAATATCACAAAAGCATACTTTTTCGGATAAAACTATTTACTTTGAAGTTATGTGGACAATCTAATACAAAGAACCATTATGCCCTGTATGCCATTATGCCCTACAAAGGTATTGCGAACATATCTGCAACGCTTTTAATATGCGTAGCCAATATAATATCAAAATATGTAATTATAACCAATTAGGGTATAATAGAGTTTTACATTTATAGCTTTTATTCTTACATTTTTTGTTTTTTGCCTTTTTTATTTGTTTATATAGCTTTTTTTCTTGCGTAAAGTTAGCAACACTAGTTGACACTGTTGACCGCAAAAAAAATCAAAACAACATTCTTTTTATCAAATCATAAAGCCTTTAATGCGTTTTACCAGAAAAACGCATTAAAAAAAATGATTACGATAACTTACTTTTTTTAAAAAGCTTTTAAAAATTATCGCATTTGAAAGGGATATTGGATATGTGTGAAAAAGTATATGAAAATCGGTTATGATATATATAAAAAAGTTTTTTTCCGTGCATCGTTTATTTTGCCCGTTTGTGTGTATTGAACCAGAAGGAGGAGAAAGACTATCTACCTCTTAGGAGCATATAGGTATATACTAAAATAAAGTTTTTGGCGTTTTTTTTATTTTAACGGAATTTAAATCGCATAAAGTGTGTGAAATTTTCGAAATTTCATTCGATACGAAAGTTTATTCGCTTCACAAAATCTTAGTTTTATGCCATACAAAATTATTTGCGTTTAAAACCGTTTTACTCTAAAACTTCAGAAGGTTGTATGAATCGCCCCAAAGACCCAGCGAGATAAATGTATGTGTAGTCATGTGTCTTAGCTATAAAGCCACAAATGAAGTTAAAAAGTGAGCATAAAGCACAGCCCACATTAGGAATTATTAATTTTTTAAATAAATAATATTGATGTGTCCTTTACCTACAACTCTGTAAAAGTAAATATTTTCTTTAAGTAGAGAGACACTCTCGTACGATGAAACTGTCTTATAATATATATAAGACGGTTATACTTCGCGTTTTGGAGATGCCCTTGGAGTGTTTGAGCGGAAAGTACTCCGTAAGATATTTGCCCTTTTACACGTTTCAAACGATAACTGAAGTCGAAAGACCGACGAACTTTGTGATCTTTACAATGACATTGAAATAGTCAAAAGAATTAAGATCCAGCGGCTTCGCTGGCTTGGTCATGTTCTGCGTATAGATTAAGAAGCTCCCGCAAGAAAGGTCTTCAATGCGGCTGTATATAGCATATATATATAGTTATTCATTTAAAATTAATCGATGCAATCTCTCTTTTTTACACCATTTCAAAATATTTTAATGCTTTTTATAGTATAGCGTGACATAGCTTGAGTCCACCTATTTTTCGAATTTCAAAAAGTATTTATGGATAACTTTCTCAAAGTGTTCCCCTGTTTAAGTCAGAGATAAAAGCCAATTACTGGACATCGTTGGGCCAACCTTTGTGCTCGTTTGCAATTTGCTACAACTCAGAATTGTCATCAGCATACATCAACTGAATTAAGAGCTGGGGGTTGGTTACTTATGCGAATGCTGCCACCACCTTGTGATGGCATGCCAAATTGAGACACATCGTCCAGGTGGGCTGACATATCGGCATCTAATTAATCAACACTACAACTGCGCTTTGACATAATTTTGATGTCACGAGCAAGCCGTGCACACACAAACTCACACACACTCATACCTATGCAGGCATAGCAGCAGTATCTGCCTCTCGTTACACATACGCCATGTGGTTCGATTATAATATGTTCATCGAATGCCGCGCATAATTCATATCAACGTCTTGCCAGCGTTTTTGTCATAAATAATTTGTCGCACCTAAATAACCTGAAGAGCTTCTGGCCAATGGTTAAAATAAATTGGAGAGTAACACGAAATTGGCTTAATGGGGAGTGTTTGTGTGCGTGCGTGCATGATTCTAAACGAATTTTTGGCAATTAGAGGTCTCTGGTATTTAAACATGCGCTTGATTTACTGCACATTCAAAATAAAAATGGCGCACTTATCAGCCATATGACACGTATGACAAGCTCAATAATTTGATAAAGACTGTACTCATATTACCCATGAAAATCAAATTTCTGTGAAAATTTTTGGGTTGATGCATTGAGGGGTATGGGTGTAATAAAGGTAACTTGTACTATGGGCATAGGAGGAATGATTCGGAAAAAGATTAATAATGATTTGTTTGTAAGCCTAACAAGAGCCATATTATAGCATTTCTATAAAAAGTGAAATTTTGTTGCTTTGTTGTTTGTAGGAGGAGTGGTCTCAATTGGAACAGTATTACATATAGCTGTTAAAGTTTCTATCCGATGCAGAATATTTTTAACAATAACAATGTGCATAATTATATAAATAAAATATTGCTCTATTGCGGGAAATGCGGATCTTCTGGTAAACATGTTGTTTTCCTAACTCATAGTCTCTGAGAAACAGAAACTAACATTGACAGACAGACAGACGGACTCGACTATGGTGTGCCTTCTTCTCTATTCTGTTCTTCTATTTATTTTTGAATTCTTGTTTTTAAAATTGTTTCTACGTGATCAATTTTTGAAGAATGCTTTTAAAAGAGATACGAAATTTTTTTTAAATATTTGATACTAATTCCATATAAAAGAAGTAATTTTGTATGCATATAAAAAATGTATAATGTTTCTTCTTTCTGGCTTACAATTAATTTTACAATTGAATTTATTGGATTATCAACGTGGTACTTAAGTTTCTTGTTAAGATACATCCTATGTAAAGACAAACGTTATTCGTGTACTTGTAACTTATTGTTACAATCAATGTAACTGTATAAATTGTTGTAAATTGCTTTTATTATGCATTGTTGTTAAGAACAAATGATTCAAGGGCTCGAATATGAACACCCATTCATTTTAAACGAGGCGGCAAAAGGAAGGCAGTGCGCTAAAATGGAACTACTCTACAAATTTAAATAGAGTACACTTACGGCAAAGTGCAATCAATGTTTTTAAATTGATTTTAAGTTACGTAAACGGCTAGTGTGCTGGCTTGAGCTTGCTCTTGCAAGAACGGCAACGTTGATTTTGTGCTTCGATTAATGTCTGTATTTAAGTGAACATCTTTGTGTACTAAAGCATTTTGGGTATACTACCAAACCAGGCATAAGTGCACGATACGCAGTCTTCAACTATACGATATATACAGTCATGTGACCATATGAATGAGTGTGTGTGTATGTGTTTGTGTCGGTGCTCAGTTGGCACCGTACCCCGTTCCGGATAAATACTGAGCTCAGCAAAATGTTAAGAAGAACTCTGCACACGCCAGCAATTTGACATTTCCTGTATGAGGCATAGTCAGCATGGTCTCGCCATAGACTTACGTTATATAACACCTTGGGGTATTTATTATTGAAAGTATAAATAAGGCAACGGCAAGGAGACAAGCTCAAAAAGAGCGAATGAAAGAGTGTGTGTGTTTCGGGTAATCTGCTTAAATACATATATAAATATGCTGTCAGCCCATTTAGCACACACTGCAATTCATAACACTCAGCAATGTGATAAAAGCAATTCAGAGGCATGCAAGCTATAGATAAAATGTAATAATAGTCATAAATTTGCAAAGTTATAGCTAAGAATGGCTATGCTACAAATGGTTGCAATGAAAAAGTGGTGTAGGAAGAAAGGTTTCACAGCGATTCCTAAGCATAGTCAATAAGTCAGTCTCACCATTTTTAAAAGATGACACAGTGTTGACGAGTTCGCATCAATGGGATATCTCAGAAATGGCTCTTCCTTCTTACAGAAGGTGTAGATCAACGTCACTGTAACAAATAATTCTATGTCTTCTGTAAAGCCAGACAGCTGGCAAGGCTAACAGATACGATTTATCTTTCAATCGTAATCTTTGTACATGCACCGTCACGACCAGCATTAACGCTATAGCCACTTCCGGACAGGAATGATATTGGGGACTTGTTTTATAGAGTGTTAACATACTGCCGCAGAGTCAATATCTATAAGGGTCTCTTGGCCCATATGGATCAACAAATTTGTCTTAATTCAATTTTCAGTTTAACGGTTGAGTGGAAGTGCAAAACGCCTATTCTTAATTATGAGGGAATAAGTAAAAGTTAATTATTTCCCATCTTAGTGCGCTTGAAATATCTTTTTTTGTTAACTAAATTTCAATAAATTGGAATTTTTTAGCTCTTACTTAGCTATTCTTTAAATAAATAAACTGCAAATTCTTGCTTGATGTTGGTTTTTTTTAGCGTCTTCTGATTTCATTTTGTTGTCACCATTTTAAAAGCGATTTTGTTGCCTCAACTTGAATTTGCAGCCATATCTGTCAGTTGTCGCCGCCATCAGCGCGATTCAGCAAGCGTTTATCTGATTTTGTATCCGGTTCCTTTTTGCCCTTCTTTTTTTACTTAAGTTCTTTCCTTTTTGTGCGTTTGTTTTCAGCGCTTTTGCTGTTTGGTGTCGCTGTTGACATGTGATGCGAATGCAAATGGGTATGTCAAAAGCGGCACATATTTTATGCTCAAAGTATATGTCACACATACACACACTCACACACACACAAACACACACACACACAAACACACACACACACACACACACACACACACGCACACACACACTAACAGTTACGCATAGATTTAAATGAAGCGCGCCTTTCGCCCTTAAAAGCTTTCTTCGCTCATTGAAATGCGACGATGTTCCACTGTACTCGTCGTCCCTTTGGCGGTTCCGATTTTTGGCTTTTTTTATTTGTTTATTTTTTGGTTAATTTTTCCTATTTGCTTTCGATGCTGTAGCTCAATGTATCTTTTGTACGAGCGCCAAGTTTAAAAGAATTTCGCTCAACAGAAACAGCTAAAATCTTTTGAGTTTGTGGGCAGGAAAACGTCTCACACATATCAACCAAATCACTGATTTCGCTCTGTAAATGTATGAGTCATACACAAACTCAAGCACATACACATTTATGTGCGTTGAAGGACTAATTGCGTATTGAGCTTTACGCATTCATATGAACATTCAATGCTCGGTTTTCAAAATAATCAATTCTAAGCAAACAACAATTTTCATGGCATCCAACTACTAACTGCAACTTACCCGCACAAGACTTAGCAGACTAACTAAATGGAAGCGCAATAAAAATGGCGACGCTCCGGGAAAGTTTTACACCAAGCGCAGTACACTCACACACACACACTCCCTTGGTAGTTCTATACCGGAAAGTACTGCAAGTTAGTAGCTGAACGCACTTGAACTTTTCACATGAATAAAATGTTACTTAACATGGCGCATATACTTAGTACTCTAAACTTGAAAAACGACAACAACAACGGCAACAAAAAAAAACTATGCAAAATTGGTGCAAATTGGTTAAATGCAGCTTAGCTCACAGAAACAGTAATTATTTTATGTGCAATAAATTCTAATAAGCTTCTGAGAGGGAATGTCTTTTTAGTGTCACAACATTTTTTCCAATTTTTGAAATGCAAGATTTACTAAGACAGTTATGAGTCATTTTTCAAAGAATTCCTTGAAATGACTTCTCCTAGCCCCAACACAATCTATAGTGTGACCAAATGTAGTCTGACCTCTCCTTTTCTGACGTAGAAGATATTTAAATGGGTTCCTTTTACAAAGAGTTTTATCACAAGGCATCCTTTAGCGGTTTTCCAGATTTTCAGCGTTCCTTACGGATTTTGTCTGTGAGGCTGCTAGCCCTATACAGACGAATACTTTTTTTCGTCGAATCGATGTTGTCGATGTTTTTTTTTTTACAACTTAAATGTTATGTCAGCTATTATTTTGTTTTTCAAAAGTGACTCACAAATCTAGCAAAACTAGTTTATTGTTTTGTTGGGAAAATACTTCTAGTCACGATAAGATATTATACATATTGTACTTTCATATACGTATAAAGGGGACACATTTTTAGAAGCTCATTTTCAGTGTGCGGAAGTACATTAAGTTGTTGGTTATATATGGAATTGGATTGATTTTTTTCTCGTTTCCACAGTTTGAGTTGATTTTGCTGAGTACAAACAGTTTAACAACATAATCGGTACAGCAACATGCAGATCCTAAACTTGCTCAGAAGGGTGCACAGCTTATTTTGTAAATATATTGCATATGTGAAGCAGGAACTAAAATGTCTCGACAATTTGTGCCAAGTCAACAGGCGAATGTTGCAGTGACCCTATTGACTGCAACAGTGCCACTCAATGCGTCAATGTGTTGTCAGCGCAACTTAACATTAAGTGGCAGGGATCATGAAAAATCCAAGAAGCAAGACTTGGCGCTCCCAACGTCAACGCCATGAAGTTCACATTCGACTGGTTTCATGTGCTTGAGCAAACTCTGTGTCAAGCTAAACCGTTGGAGCGGGAAAGAGGCGGAAGGATCCGGAAAGCAGACAATATGAAAACAGTGCACATACACTTCAAGGCATCTAGTACATATGCGTAGTTGAAAGGGTTCTAGGAGTGAAGTTGCAGAATGATTGTGAGCAGTTGTATATGGTTAGATATTTTTATACAGTTCAAAATGAGCACATTATTAGATAATAATATAATACATAATAATATTGACAAAACGGTCAGCCTTGTTATGGTTCTCCGGCGCACATGAGTCTACGTATTATATTTGGCGGCTCTACCTCATATAGTATATAAACACATCTAGAACTTCTCCCTTTTAAATGCATTGCGCAAATCTAAAATACTCCAAACACTTTGGTTACAGAGTATAGCATTGTTTCTCGCCCGACTGGACTTGTTGACTATGTATTCTAAGGCTAAAAATAAATATTTTGAAGGTTTATCAAAATAAGTGCAAAAAAGAGTTACAAGGGAGTGTGGTAACACTAAAAAATACATGGAGATGAATGAAATTCTTGTTACAGCTGATATTATGGATTCGATACAGAAAGAACATATCCAACCTTTGGAATTCAGGTGTGTTTTAGTTAAAGAGGCAATTTATTTTCATTGATTTACGGATGTCAGCACATTCCGTTTTTATTTTTAAGCCTAGTCAAAAAGCTCATTATTGCATAAAATAGTATAAAATAAATATTGACTGTCAGATTATGGAAATGCTGTCGAAGTGGCGATTGACAGCAAACAGCTTTCAAATCTGTCAGCTAACATCAATATACTATGTGTGCACAATGTTCATGCGAGTATGCCAATCGCGATATGAACTACTAACAATGACAAACAAAGAACGATCCGTCGGATTTTTTAAA
Organism: Chymomyza caudatula; assembly: GCA_035041775.1. NCBI lineage: Eukaryota > Metazoa > Arthropoda > Insecta > Diptera > Drosophilidae > Chymomyza > Chymomyza caudatula. The sequence goes on along the minus strand of JAWNKW010000200.1, from coordinate 51,758 downwards.
AAGCATTCTGCAATGTATGGCAGTTTGTGATACCATACCAGTTATCTAAAGAGCAAATTTCCAAGTTAAAAGAATACTCGATACTTCCTCGCATAAACTGGCTTTAACTAAATATTAGCTCTTCAGAAATTGTGCAGACTATCTGCATGTCTGTCAGTTTTTGTGTTAGCTTGACGCTTCGTTTGTACATGTCGCAAGCTAATCACGGCGTTTGTTTATCTCGAGCAAATGTGTTTGTTTGACGTCACACTAATGCGATGCTATTAAATATATGTAACGGCTAACTGAAAGCATTTTCCGCTCATTTAAGGCGGCATATGTAGCACTTACATAACTCATATTTTGCAATTTTCATTTGTTTGCCAATCACAAAAATAAAAAGAAAATTCATATCTAGTTTTTGTTGGTTTTTCAGCAGATTGACGCATAAAACTTTTACCGTGCTTGTGTGCGGCATAAATTTCATGTTGAAGCGTTTTCCACAACATTTGCTAATTTTGGGAAAGTCAACACATTTTGCATTGGCCGCAAAAGCTCCTGCGGCTTTGCATCTAAAATTGTAGGCGCCGACAGCCTGGCGTGTCATGGAAATATCGAATTTTTTTTCGTTGTTATGAAACGATTTCTAGCCGCATTGTGGCCAGAACGCACACACACACACACACACACCCACATACACACCCACACACACACATCCACTTACACAGTTAGTTAGGCCTATCTACATAAGCTGGTTAAAATGTTTCGCTCGTGCATAATGCAAAGTGCTTGATATGTGCCACAAAATGAAAACAGCTGTTGTTTTTTTTTGTTGTTGTTTCTGTTGTATGCTGATCGATAGCAAAGTGTCAAAAACAAGAGCAACAACTTGCGCAGACATTTTCTGACAGCCACATCGTTAATTTTCTCAATAGCAAGCAGCAAACACCATAGCACCCACAGCGCTTTTTCCAAGCATAAACTTAAAATTAGCGAAAACTTGACACACATACACACACACGCGCTTAGATTTGCATAGACGACATTTTCCATTTGGTCATAAATTTCATGCTCGCTGATAAACAATAATTTAAGTTCAGCTGAAAATGGCAGCCAGAGCTTTACGCTGCCATTTTCACGCATTTCCCTGCTCATACGTGCAAAAATTTCAAAGCTAATTTGTTGCCCAGCATTCTACACGCTTTGTTTTTGCTTTTCCCAGGGCCCAAAATTATCAGAGACATCCGAGAATTTATGCAAAATATTTCGCATATTGCGACACGTACAAAATGTACCAAATATTTTAACAGCACATGCATTAAATTTGAACTTTTATGCGTTCGAAGTAGCCAATATTTGTGCGCTGAAAGTTTGCGTATGTTTTTGATCTGGCTTTTTTGTTTTGTTAACAAAAGTTTAACGCATTTATATGTGGATTCCCCCAGAATCGTTGCGTGCTTTTGTGCGCGTGCGGAAACGGAAATGTGCAACAGCAGTTTTTCCTCTACTTCTTTTCTACCGTTTGACTTTTCGGCTTTCCTTCAACAATGTCGTTGCCAGTGCTTTGCCTTTATCACGCATTAAATGCAAAGTTCGATAAACTTGTCTAGTTGTTTGCAGCCGTGTGTGTGAGTGTGAGTGAGTGTGTGTGAGTGTGTGTGAGTGTTTTTGTGCGTGTGCGTCTGCCATTGATTCATTCAATTACTCGCATTCCACTCGACTGCATGCGATCCGACAGGACTTCTTTTCTTTCTTCTTCTTCACCAAGCTTGTATGTCTAGATGTCTAGCATTGAAGAACTTATTTTACTAGTTTCGTTTTTCGGTCCAGTTATCTGTTGTCTTCCTCTTTGACTTCTTCTAGGTAAATGTGTTGCTGTTGCCATAGTTCTTTCTTGCTAAAAACTTTACAGCTTGACTAAGTGGCAGCCTCAAAAGAAAACATAATAAGGTTAAGATTTTGATTGGGAATTAGTCTGGTCACTTTTGTGTTGCTTTGCTTTGAGCTGTCAGAGCTTTTGGTCTGCGTTTGTGCAGCCTTATCGCCCAGTGACTGAGTACATTTAAAGAAGAAACATTTTCTGATTGTTTGTCAGCTGTTTTAAGTTTACAGTATTATGCCTTTAAATGGAAGTAAAAAGTACCTAGATTGGTGAGATGCACTAACATAGTTATCTTATTAAAAATATAAAAGGCTTTACAAAAAACTATACTTTCTTTTGCAATTATTATTATTTGCCACCACATTACTACTATTAGGTTAACACGAAAACTTTAGACAGTATATTATAAATCCATTAAGTCCACGAAAGTATAGACTAATTTGCTGTATATTCGTTATTCCAGCCGTATGCCAAAAAGCCGAGTTTTATTTCGACCATTGGGTGGAGATGCAAAAATTCTCAATGTTGATGTGGTCTAGTTGTTGGATGGGGACTCTTCGTCAGACGGTAGTATGACGTCAGTATGAAGGTCTCAAATAGGGCCAAATGACGAACAAGTAAATGTTGCTATCGTGGAAGGCACAAAACGCGCACATGAATTGACCGCACGTCATAATTCTAATATAAAATTAACTAATATCTAATATCTGATGATTGTTTTCAGCTGACAGCAAGCTACTAGCTTTGTCCTGGTTAAATTTTTTAACTAAAAATGTTTCCGATACACAAAGAAAATTTTGTTGCAGACAGACGGGATGGTGCCTAAAAAAAAGTAAAATTTCGGTAGAAATGCTTCAATCTATTTTGGGCAAAACGAAGTTTGTCGGGTTCGCCAGTAGTATATAATCTGCTCTATAGTGACGCTGTCAACCAAGAAATGAACAGGTGCAATGTGAGGTATAATAGACTTCAAGTATCATATGGTAGCTTATCTTATACATAAGCAAAACTATTAATCCTTTTTAAATAAAAGGCTTTACAAAAAAACTATACTTTAGTTTACTACATATATATTATTCGCAGCGGCCATAAGAACAACTATTAATTTTATACAAAAACTTTAGAAAGTTATTTAGAAACTATTACAAAATCCATTAAGTCGAAAAAAGTATAGTCTAAGGCTGACTTCGTGCTGCTGTACATTTGTTAAATAAAATTTGACGATCATTTATATTCTGTACGCTGCGTGCATTTCCTTTAATATGAGTAGACAACTTTCGAAATTTCTGTAACTGTTGCTGACTTATGGCTAACGGCTCAGGAAAAATAAACCATTCGGCTCCACGATAATAAGGCGATTCCGTCAAAGAGCCATGATAGCTATAGAAACCTGTGTTAAAGGCTGGCATCAAATAGCTCAGCGGAAATGGCGGTATCTCCACGCATTGTCCGATCTTCTGCACAGCTACTAGGTATTCTATAAGCCCATCGATATATGGATTCTCTTTGGAAATATCAAAAAAATAGGATATTACGAGAATAGAACGGCTGGAGGTACGCAGATCTCCCAAGGCACTGGTGTGCATGCACTGCATCTCTAAAGGAAAGTGCACATTGTCCAGCGTGTGCTCGGAGCCACCATCACAATTGCAGCTCCAGCGAAAGCTGATCTCGTGAAAATAAAAACGGCCCAGCAGATCGCCTCCATCGATGTAAGGCACGCAATCATTGTAGGCGGCATGTAACAACAATGTATGGCCATTGTTCTCCAGGCGTATGCCAAAGGGCCGAGTTTCATAGTTTGACCAAATCAGAGGAGATGCAATAGCGTTGCACTGCACGCATTTTGTGTCAATGTTGATGGGGCTTTGGTTGTTGGATGGAGGTGCTTCACAGGCAGATGGATTACACAAAGCATGGCTGGAGTAAATGTGGAGGATAATAAGACCGGTTCCAATTAGCGCAATAAGGAACAAATACGAGTGGCTCTCTTGGAAAGAGCAATAAAAGCACATAAATTGATCGTACAGCGTCATACTTCTAATATAAAAAAAAATAAACTAAATCTAATATGATGATGGGTATTTGTTATGAACTGGCAGCAAACGATATGCTTGCTTTGTACTATTAAATTTTTGGAATCGAATATGTTTTCCAGATACAAAGAAAATTAAAGAGTCCATAGTCATCGTTAAGAGTATTACATTTTTGGTATGGCAAGAGCTAACATTTATTTCTCGCTCATATTTGGTTATTATTTATATTTTTTTTTGTTTTTTTTTTTTTATTTCACTTAATCGGCATAAATCCTTTTATGCACACGCGTCTTGGGGAACAAACGACAAAAAGCTGGTTGATGACGAATGTGTATGTGGGAGCAAGGCGACTTCAACATTTCGGAAAGGCAGTCACACCGACATGCAGACACACTCACCCATATGTATACAAAGAGTCAGAATCGCTTTGCCTTTAGCTTATTTGTTGTGTTGGCGCCATGCAGATATACATACTACAGTGAACGCCCACAAATTAGAACATGCACAAATTACAAATTTCCATAAAGTAGAACCAGTTTTTTCATAGCTTTGCGCGCTCTGAAATTTTATTTGTAAAAATAAATTTATAATGCATACATTTATTTCGCATTTATTTAATTTTGTAATGAATCGTAACTTAAAATTTTAGTTTCAATTAAGAAATTGAACTTCTACAGAATGTATCAATATTTGTCAATGCGCATAAGCCATTCAAATGTAGAAAAAAGCGATGAACTGCAGGTGTTTCTGTTTATTGGTTACTCTTGGGTTATCCTGCAATTTAGTTTGTACTACGGAGGGCATGTAAACAGTTTGAGCTTAGAAACTTATGTAAAAATATTGGAAATATTAGAAAAAGGTCAATCAGCTATATGAAAGCCAACACACACGCGACCATGGAAGCTATTGCAAGCTCTGCGGATGAGGTGCCAAAAAAGAACTGGAATACTTAAAGATGGAAAAACATCTATATGAAGAGTTCTCAAATAAACGTACTTTGCCGCATGTGAAAAAACTGCGCCTGGTCACAAAATTCAAAAGGATCATAATTTAATTTTTTTTGGTGCAATTTTAGATGAAGCAGCTTGTAATTAGAATGGCAGGCGTTTCATTCTTTTGTGAGATGAAGATAATCATACGTTTTTGTAATAGTTTTGCTTAAACATTTTTTCTTTCATAAGTTATCCGTTTTTCGGTCGCAAAAAATTTTCTCGGTCACGAGGATCTCCACAGTCACATAATGGTAACATAGTTGCATACTTTTTGCCACCGATTAGTTTATAGAAACAAGCTGATATCACAGCTGATTGGTGATGGCTGTGATATGCACATGGCATATAAACGTAAATTTACTCCCGATGCGATTCTTTTGGTTAAGAAGCTTGGGATAAGGTATCCGAAAAAGTTGTTTGCGATTCTTAGTCAAATATGACGAGGACGACGACTTACCGTTATCACAACTTTTAAGAGAGTATATAGCAGCATCCTTTATAAAATAAAAAACTCCTATCCCAAATAGCAACTAATCATAATGATTAAATTTCAGTTAAACCAATAGAATAAGGGAAAAAAGATGCAATCACTGAGCGCGAAGAAACACGGTGTGTTCAGATTTCAGCGACGACTTTGCAGAAATAACCCTCAGTATTTCATATCATATGGCTATCAAAACTGCCAATAATTTGATAACTATGGGCAAAAAATACCGAGAAATTTGAATTAACATATTTTTTTTTTTTTTGATATTTCGATAGGGACAAACGTTTTTATTTTTAAGTTGACAATACTGTCACTGATATGTGCGACAAATAACACGTCAAAATATTCATTAGTGTTTGAGATAAGCGTCCTTTTCTAAACAGCTAATGGTAAATTTTTCGTTTTTTACAATGTCTGAAATTATTCAACAACGCAGTTCCATTAAATTTTGTGTGCGGAATGAAATTTCCATTGCCCCAACGTTGAAAATGTTGCAAAAGGCATTTGGTGAGCAAGCTCTATCGAAAACAAGAGATTATGAGTGGTACAAAATGTTCAAAGAGGGTCGAGAAAGCGGTGAAGACGAGGTACGGCCATGACGACCATCAACATCAACTGATGAGCTACACGTTACCAAAATCAAAGAATTGGTGCTCGAAAATCGTCGATTGACAGTCTGAGACCTTACTAGCCTTGTTGGAATTTCGGAAGGATCAGTAAAAACCATTTTGAGTGACCATTTGGGCCTCAGAAAAGTGAAACCTCGATTGGTGCCAAAAATGCTGAATTTCATGGAAAAACAGCGCCGCGTTGAAGTGTGTGAAACAATGCTTTCCGACAATCAAAACCAGATGAAATGCATGATTACGGAAGATGAGACATGGATCAATCAAAGTCATGTTGACAGTTTTCTTTGATTATCGTGGTGTGGTGCATTATGAATTTCTTCCGGTTAAACTGTCAACAAAGAATACTATTTGGGTGTTATGCCTCGTTTGCGTTTTGCTGTGCGTCAAAAAAGACCGGATTTGTGGAGAGACAATTCTTGGTTTTTCATCACGATAATGCACCATCTCACACTGCGCTCGTAATTCGTGATCATTTCGCCAAAAACTCGACCCATATTGTTCCGCAACCGCAGTATTCGCCTGGCTTAGCACCATGTGACTTCTGGCTATTCGCTTGAATCTTGAATCGATAGATGAGATAGAATCCAAAACGAAGAAGGAATTGAAGGCTATACCGAAAAAGATTTTGCAGCATGTTTCGAAAATTGGAAAAACGTTGGCACCAGTGTTTTGCATCCATTGAGGGCGATGAAATGAATTTTTAAGATTATATAAAGATTTTTTGATTTATAAACGAATTCTCGGTGTTTTTGCCCACAGAGTATGTCTCATAAAACTTTTTTCATTCAAAAAAAAAAAACTTCAGAAAATAGGATTTCCCTTTTAACCAAAGGGTTCTAATTTGTGAGCGTCCACTGTATACACATATACAGAAAATACGATACACAAACACTCTCACACGAACTTATTTAGGCATATGCACGCAATACACGTACATATGTATATAACATTTATTCCAGAAATAACAAATTAAAAGAAAAATGCTTGGTTGGCGCAGGGTTGCAACCATAACGTTAAAAAAAGGAAAAATAAAAATGGCAACACAAAAATAAAACGTTTGTAGGGAGCTGGAACGTAATTGTTTGTTGAGGATTTCGTTTTTCGTTGAATTTTTATGCGATTTTTATTACTTTTCAGTCTTTTGCGTCGCTAGGCGCCGCATCCACAAACGAGCACACAAAATCAGAGTGCGAGAGAGACAGATAGAGAGAGAGAGAGACAACGACACACAGACGTACATTTACATAGTCATATACACATACGAGCTGCTTTCGCACTGTGGCTTGGCATTGAATTCCATTTTGAACACTAAAACAATACACACACAATTTTCCGCTGGAAAATGAAAATAAAATTTCGCCATTTTGTATACTCTATGCTCATACTCTTCCTACTATATGCTTCTCCCTTTTTTTGCTTCGGGCTCTTTGCAGGCTACTACTCAGCCATAACTCCAACGCCGCCAACAACAACAACAACGACAATCTCTCCCTCCAATTTGTTGCCCTACTTCGACTTTGATGTGCCGCGCAACTTGACCGTCACAGTGGGACAAACGGGTTTTTTGCATTGCCGCGTGGAGCGCTTAGGCGATAAGGATGTAAGTACCCAAACACAAAAACACAAAAAAAAAAAAAAAAAACTTAAATGAAATGAAATGGGCAAGAAAGAATAACTACGCATACATACAAAGGCCCAGAGCGTGCAGATAAATCAAAATCCTTGCAAGCTGGGCTTCATTTTCAACGCTCAATCATTGTCTGGCTGGCAGTGATTGGCAAGCCATTGCCAAACAAGATTGAAGGTCGCCATGTTGTTAACCCTTTGAAAATATGTAGACAGTTAGTTGCCTACCGACCACATTGCCCAATATGTCAGCATCAGCAGCGCATTAGGCGGCACACGCGCACTCTGCGGACAGGAGATGGGTCTGGATCCGAACGCAGCAGAAAGACACACAACAGGCGCTTTTATTAAATGGCTAACGCCTAGCTAGGCTTAGGCCAAATTACTGCGTGATTTGGCTGCTTTGCCCAGTACTGAAAGCGACGCAAATGGAAACTGGAAGGTTTACTTATGTTGGTCGAAGTTTGTATACTCTATTTGTAAATAACGGTGTAAAAACAGATGCTATCGATATTAATTTATTTAACTTTAAAAAAAATATTCGAAGATTTGTGGGTAGTGTGAAGTGTAGTTACCGAGTTCGAAACACCAGATATGTCAGACAAACAAAAAAGCATAAGGATCTGCATCTCGATGTAGGTTATATAGTTTTCACGGCCATCGCAAGTCATCCAATATTCTATTCTATATTCATCTATTGTTCATTGCTTGCAATTGCATTGAGATCTGCGATGTCCCTTCACTTCTTGTAGAGTATTTAAGAAATTGAAAAACCGGAACTGTAACAGTCCTAACAACAAGCACAACAGGACATGCGACAACTAGGCAGTACTCATTGTGAATACGTGTTCCTGTGAGCGTAAGTGTTAGTGAGTGCTAACGAGTGCCAAACCAGCTATGGCTAAGCCGAAATGACTAATTTATGAGCCATCAATCACGTGAATGCCTCGCCGTCAGTCATTTGACATGTGTACAAGTGCACAAGCCCCTTGCCCTTTCTCCCACGGCTACAAAGAACATGACTTGGCCCGAGTGCTTTGGCACTGCCAACGTTATCAGCTTTAATTTGCTTTGAGCTTATCAAGCGACAGCCAGGGCTCTATGAGTGCTGCCGGAAGCGGATGTTGTGAGCATACATGCTGAGCAAAAGGAAAGTGTCAGGAGACATACACACAAAGACAAACAACAAATGCTCTTTCAGATTTTAACACAGCTTAACTGAAGTTAGTATATTTAATTTGAGTTCCTTTACAAGGGTTAATTAGAGAATCTATAAAGAGCGCCGAATAGAATTGAAGTTTGGGGCAAAACCAAAAACCGCTTGTCCTTCTTGAGCTTTGATTGCATGAGCTCTAGATGTTATTGTAATTTTGACTCCGAGTATTTGTATGATCATAAGCAAAGCTTTCATGAAAATTAGTTCCCTAATCGCTGAATCGAGAACACATTTTGCAGCGCTTCCGTTAGTGCATCATTTGCTGCATGCATCGTATCATCAGTTGCCGCTTGACAGTCCCTAGTTTCATTTTCGCTGCCAAAGAAAAATCCACCATATGGTCCCTGGTAGTTGTTTAACGATGCCATGTTCTGCGGCCGGTCTATGGTACACATTATTTGATTGTGTTCTAAAGGAGCATCTACTTGAATGGGGTTAGATTGTTCCGACTGCACCCTGTTCTCCAGCTGATTGTGGTGTGTAAATAAGGATGGTGCGATGGAGATTTCTTCGCTGCATTCCTGATAGCGGCTGGGATTTTTAAAAGGCCGACGATTTTCCAATATTAACTTGATATCGCGCGCTGATTGCCACCAACTGGAGAGAAAATAAGAACTCATGACCATGACATAATGCAGGAAGTCAAATACTTTGCTAAACCGAACCCTTTTAACGTCGTGACGTTTAGGTTTTTATGATTGAATATTCTGAAGCCCTTTTTGCTTATTGGCAAAAAGGAAACGGACATAAATGGAGAAGATTGACCTCGCAAGTTGGTTTCAACTTAAACTTTTTTTTAATGTCTTAAAAGGAATATTGCCGTCAAATGTCCACAGATATATATTGCCAAAATTTAATCGTTTCTCTATCTAAAGTTGAATTTGCGTAATATAATATAATGTCTTTTCTATTAAAATTTCTTATAAATTGATTACGAAAAGATCATCGAACTGATGATACATTTTCGTTTATTGTTTAAGTTCCGATTATATCCAACGGATTTGAATCGCCTTTATTCGTAAATATCGATAAAGCTTTCATATAGACTTACTGCTCTTATACAGGAAAAACTGACTGGCTATTAAAATGTCGGACTTACCGATACCATGGTGTCAGCTGGGATTTGACGAGCATGTAGACATTTGCAAAGTACACGGTGGCCTGTTAAATAAAAGTGTGTAAAGTGTGTGCTCAAAGAAGGGTCTTATGGATAGAAACGCACCGTCATAATGAGAAAAAACAACATCCATGAATTGGTCCACATCTTGCCAGGTCCCCAGGATTGGGTGGAGTGCTGCGAATAGTACTGTATGCCCACCAACAATGTGCCAATAATGCCAAAGGCTACCAGAGTCAACAGCGAGAACATCTGACAGTCCTCCTGGAGTGCACGTCGGCTTATGGGGCGCGCGTACCAAATACGCAACGACTGCAGACAAGAGTAGCTGAAAGAGCAATATGTACATGAAAGAGATGCTGCAGCAACAACAACTACAACTAAGCCACTACAGAGTGATTAAGCGCTGCGGCTGCATCTGCGACTGCTCCTGCTCCTTTTGTCCCTGGGAGAACTGTGTAAAACTTTTGAGATAGAAGCTGGAACAAAGCGATGCTCAACCAAGTGTCAACTAGCACTGTCAGCTGTTGCTGTGTTAGTTGCCTTGAGTGACTTCAAAGTCACAGCTTTGATTAGCTGAAGCTCAAAGCAATTTGCCACTTACCGCAAAGTTTGCTCCGTGTCGTAGTGAAACTGGCAAAGCTCACAGATGGTGCAACGCGAGGTGCTAATCCACCGCTCCAGACAGGTTATGTGCACATATGTTAGCGATCCCTTGCACAAACATGGCGAAACGAGTCTGCAAAAATATAAAATACCGTTAAATGTGTGTATATTAAGCGGAATATCAAACATGGCGGCGTTGGTTGCATGTTGCATTTAAATAATTTAAGCAAATAAATGCAAGGGAGAAACATAGAGACCGCCATTTGAATAAATGTTGCATAATGGCATTGGCATTACGTTTATTTCATTAAATGTCATGCAATTAATTTAACCAATTTGCAACCACACACGCACGCAACTTAATAACGTTTTATATTAATTGTAAATGAAATTAAACGGCATCTAATTACATAAGTTGCAAATCCCACCAAAAAAAAACTTTAATCCGCCTGCTACTTACTGCTCTGGATTATCTGCATTGTGGCAAATCCGACAGACCAGCGAACTAATGGAAGGTGTCGAATCGCTACCCTCCAAATTATTGCACTGTGTGGTTCCATCCACGCGTGTTAGCTGGCCCAGCATGCCCTCGGATTTAGCACTGCCCAAGGATTTCACGCTTAGTTCGGTGGAGCAGCTGGCCAGCTGCGTCTCATCATCCACATGCAGGCAAGTTTCGATTAGATTCATGGCACGGTCTGGCACATGGCCAACAGTGGCGCCCACCACCTCTTCCAGCTCAATTTGCAGTTTGGTGTCCGGCTTGTAGGATTCGCCGGTAACAGCTTTTGCATCTGCAAATTGCAAGTCAATTTCGAGGGGGATTGTTTTATTTTTTTTTAATGTCCTCACCGCTTTGCTGGTACTCCATGTTTATTCTTTTTGATTGTCTTACGTTCAGTCTTCCTTGGTCTAATAATAACAATTCAAATTTTTATACATTTTCAAAAAAATTTTAAATTTTAATTGAAAACAGTTCACTTCAGGCAAAGATTGCTTTGTTAGAGCAGCTCCAAAATAAGCCTGAAAACAAAATTTGAGCTGCACAGCAGGCAAGTTGATACATTAATTGTAATTGACAGACTGGAACCGTGCGCTGTCAGGGTTCCACCTTATCGCCTATACATCACCGTTCCCACCAAGTCACCCGGGAAAGCTGTTGCCTCATCCACATTGGCGCAGCTCTTTTGCTTGCGCCCATCAACTTAAATTGAAAGTGTAACAGTTACGGCAAATAACTTTACTGGCACCTAGTCCACGTAGTACTTCCCCTACACCTTCTCCATTGTAGCTGCATGAGCTAGGGCTTTTGCTGCTCTCAAATGGACTCAAACTTGGCTGCGTGCGCTTTTTTCTGCCTCGCCATGTATAATTTATGCCCGCGCTGTTAGTTCGTTAGGCGTGCATCCTCCCGTGCCTTCAGGCCACAGGCCTGTGGCCCACTTGGCAGGCCCTCATTCTTTGTTACGTTTTTGCTCACGTTACTGCGTTTTTTCATTATTTTTTTCATGCTACACCGCCGGAAGTTTGAATCCGCTTGTTCAAGTTGACTTCACAGGATTGCCAAAGTGCTTCTCCGACCGTTCACTGTTGATTTATTACGGCGGTGCGGCCGCATTGTCGGGCGCCCAAATGCGCGCAATTTCCATAAGCGGACTGAGCGCGGGCAATTTAGTCATGTACCAGCTACAACAACAACATGTACAACAAATGTAATTCGCATAACAGTGGGTACCACAAAAGTTTAGACACTCGAAAAGAGCAGCGAACCCTTTTTAATATAGCCATGACCTTTGCTGATGATTACGTATTTGCCGTTGTTTTTGTTGTTGTTGCTGACGCATTCCGAAATCTGTTAACAACTTTGTTTACAAAATGCTCGAAAGTTGACTTTCATATGAAGTCTTTATTGGGACATAGTCATATCATAGTCTTTTTTTTTTGTTTTTCTCGAAGTTTGTGACGGCCGTACGAATTCGACGTAAAATAAAGATAGTTGGCCTTTGTTGATAACAATCATTTAGATTAATGTGTCTAGGAAGCTAGAATTTGTAGTGGCCAGTTACCTATAAAGGCATAAATATGTGTGTTAAATTGATCCATAACAGGGTCATACCACTATACTATTTGTACTATTTATGACGTCAGCAACTAACGCTGCACTTGACGAGTATCGCTAAAAGCTTAGTCTTAGGTGAATTTGGATAAGTGATTTGGCTACTTGTGGTGTCCCCAATAATCATACGATTATACACACTTGATTAAGCGACGCGAAATCATTGTACTTGTATCCTTGGGCTTTGCGCCAGCGCAATCCAAGTTGCATGAATCTCTGCTTTATGATAAGCTTGGATTGTCCAAAAAAAAGTTGAGTCGTTCAGACGAATTTATCACTGGGAGCGGTAGCTTCTAGGTGTGACGTAAAGCGCGCTACTAAGCAGTGCTACAGCTCACAACTTTTGCATTTTTAGCTGAAGCGTCCGATCTGGTCGAGCTATATACCGTTCTAAAGGTATTACTGCGTAGATTAACCTTTTCATCGATGGTTTTTTGATTTGGCTATCGGTGTGGAAGATATACTGCTTTAAAGAAAATGTTTCTTAGCTCTAGCGGTTTCTCGGGTAGACATAGAGCCCCAATAAATGCAGATGTATAATAAAGAAGTGAATACAAGTACAACAAGAATAAAATGAAGTAAAACGGATAAGTTGATCAGAAGTTATAGTCTTTAAAAATTTTGGCGAAATCTGAAACGCCAAAAAATTTTAACTGATAAAATTTGTGTGACGTTAAATCAGACCACCCACTCGCACGCCCATTGTACTCTAAGTAAAGACAATCAACTTTTAAAGCCCTATATGTCTCCCTGAGAGGATCTCGGACCTTCCAGACAATGTCGTAGAAATTTTCGCAAGACCCGGACTAATCAGCGCCAACTAGCTCCAGCAGAGAAGTAGCAGCCCTACATAAACCGATCCTATAATTACAACATTCAAAACCATATATAAAGGCAATAAATGAAGCGGCAGCAAAGCAATCATATGAAATGCCAATTAATTAGTTAATTGCTGTTTTTAAAAAACACATTGTTGTTTCCGAGTGTCGAAAATATTTATAGATTTGACATGTGTCGACATATTTAATTTTGATTATAGTTTTTCTATGCCTTATTTCTTTATTATTCTATTTAGCCTGCGCAACAGAAAGATATTTAGATAAAGATACTTTGTTGAACTAAGAGTTAATTAACGCCAAATTATTCTTTAATTTTGTTCAATTTTTATATTCATAGTAATAGCTAAAGTTAATCAGCAAATTATGAGTTGAGACTCATAATTCATAATTGTTCATTTCATTTGGTTGCAGATATAAGTATTAATATTATTCATATAAGTTGCTTAAATTTTCTTTATTTATTAAATATTTGTTAGCTGAGCTTACATAAGTTTGTTGCACATTTGTTTGTACATATATCATTTTATATATTTAAGCATTCTTATTATTATTTTTCATGCTTAAACATCATGAAGTAATAAATTTAATATCTATACTAATATCTTAATAAATAAAATCGTTCGTGCAGGGTAATCGTTAATAAAACTCGAGAACCAATGAGCCAAATAACTTTATATTTCGTTTGGTCTGCAGGAAGTGTATTCACATCAGGCCGTAATCCGAGAGCGGGTTGTTATGGCCAGTTAAGAAGAAGAAAAGAAGAAATGCCCTAAAAATCTATTTCTTTGCTCTGGATACAGTGACAATTCGAAGGAAGACCTGAACATTTTGTACCTACTATTTGGAAGTTATACAAGTGTTTTTTAAACATTTTTTTCTGGTTACTAGATGAAACACGACACAACTCATTTGAATAGGCTTTTGAATAATTTATTTATGATTTTATGATGTAGATGACGAGGAGAAGAGAAAAGCGAAACATCAACTGTTTTCGCTTGCTCGGGTACATTTGGCATGCTTTTTGGTACCCGAAAGTTAGATATCTATATTAATGACCATAATTTGCATATGTGAAAAAAATTTTGATGCAGACAGTCGGGACGGTGCCCGACAGTGGAATACCCTGTACCCTTTTTCCTTATAGACACTACATCCAACAAACGCTAAAATGGCAATGGCGGTATCCACTTCAATGTCCCTTTTCATAAGATCCATATGCCTGTAAAAATTTTCCTATTGGGAAGTTCGAATTGACAAGTTTTCCTATTGGGTTGGTTATAATGGTGGCAAAAATTACTTTTATACCCAAACTCCAGTATTCTTGGACCAATGTCGTTGAATTTTGAAGCACAGATCAAAAATACATATGAAATCCGCATATTTTTGACTATAACTTTTGATGTATTTATTCTATTTCGATCATTTTTAAAACATAATAACGCTTACCTCTGTCGGGTTTCGAATTGATAGATTCAACGGAGCGGCTGTAAACCGCTGTAACGGGGGAACAGGGTAAGATATCGACTTTTACACTTAGTGTACAGGGTATAATAATACCAGTGGCGTATAACAAAAGGAGCTCCAACAAAGGCATTCGGAAATTTCGAAACATAAACAATATACATATTTTCTAAAGAGTATATACTGAATTAATGCCTACATTTTTTTGTAAATTATTTGTTTCTTTTTTAGCCCTTGTCTGCCTTTGGGATTTTATTACAGCTGGCTTTATTGTCTGATAATTGCGTTTAACGCTTGATTTCAGCATAAATTATATGCTTTTTAGCATAACGATTTCACATAAAGTTGCCCCATATGGTTGCCCCATGTAGAATAACATCTATTGCGGTGTGGTATTACTGCAATGACATTTTAATTTCACCTGGCATTTGCTCTACGAGCACTAAATGCAATTCAGATGACCATCATATATAATACTTATGGAGTAGGTTGCAGGGGAAAATGGATTGCACTTTTAAGCAGAAGGATTTTCATTACTCTTGCACTGGCAATTTGTAAATAAAATAACAAAGAAAAACACCGAGTACGGTGCACAATTTCATGGCTTTTAAAATTTTAATGAAATTTTCACACCATTTCCGGTTAGTGGCTACAGCTAGGCAATAACAAAAACAAAGTCGCCCAAGTTGTTTGCACGTACAACAAACTAACGAAATGCTGCGGCCAAGACTGCAACTGAGTGAGGTTCCAGGCTCCAAGAAGCAAGTTGGAGCATGCTTCAGGCCAAAGTCTATGTGGGTCTGGCCAGTCGGCAGCTTGCAACAAAGCAGCGCAGCGACAGAGTGTGTTCCCTGTGTTGTGGTTAGAGACGCAGAAAATGCGTCAGCAAAGTTTTTAATGTATTTTTGCCAAGTTTTCAAACACTGACACACACACACTCAAGCACTGATTCAAGCAGAAACCACACACGCTCGCACACACACAAATATGCACACACACTTACATAGAAAACTTGCTTCATTTGCCAGTGTTGCAAAGTGACAAGAAGCAAGTACAACAAACACAGACACAGGCAGCAAAAAACTGGAGCAAGTGGCGAAGGAAAGTTTTGTGCTTTGCACGAGCAACCAACAAAGTGTTAAATAATATAAAAACTATGCTTTTGGTATTTATTTAAACCTAAAGACATTACGAAAATTATACCCAGTGCAGAAAGTTTGCGCCGCCTCCATAGGGAGCACAACATGGCCAGGCCAACCTGTGGAAAAGTAGCAAATCCCAGTAAGCCAAACAGCTCAGTGTGGCCAGTGCGACAAGGTTAGGGTACCAAAAGTGGTAGCTGGATTCGAATTTGGATTGCACAACTTCCACTTGGCTGAAATTGTTTGCCGTAAAGTTGTAAAACTTTTCACTTTTGCCTCAGGTTTGATTTGAGGAAATTAAATATTAAAGTGATGTGCTTGAACATGACGCAAACTTTAGCAGCTGATGCGCTGCCTACTCCAAGGAGGAGTTCGCTACTAAATTGTGAATGAATTCTATGGTTTTTTTTATAGAGTACCAAGCACTGTGCCATTTGGCTACAAATTTTTGCCATTTCCAGTTGCAAAAATGCATACCTTTTCAATGCTTATGCAAATCGTCAAATATGTAGAAGTTATTATCCAAATCAACTATGGATGCAGACATCGTTCGTAAAACCTCTATAATCTAATCTCTGCGACAATAGCCAAGACAATAATTCATGTTTTTTTCATAATAAGGAGAATAATATTCTCTGGCGCTCTCTAATTTGAACAAAGCAGAAAAAAATATTAAATTTATTTTCGTCCTACAGTTTGGGACATAATATTATTATTCATTCGCCTTTAACAAATCATTTTGATTTTGGGCCTGTTCGCTGAACCAACTTTAGTTAGAAGAGAGCTTTGATTATATGCACAATATCTACATAAGTTCCTAATTGTCGCAATATCCTGCCATGATTCTCTTTCTTTGGTTTACAATTGGCAATCAACTGGATCCACATTGAACGTTGGGATTTATAAGGGGTGCAACTGTGGCAAAGACTAAGGCTGGCTTTGTTTAACACTGGGTGGCATATAATTTAAATTGGAAACCTTTGCCGGCGCCGGGCTTTACAGCTTCAGAGTAACGGTAAGAGTCTGGACCCTAAAGTCTATGCTGAGAATCATAAAAATGGCATATAAAAGTTTTACAACCAAATGAATTTTATTTTTACGTATTACGTGACCGATTTTACTCAGCCTATTGCTTACCCAGAACCATTGTCATAGTCATTGCACAGATATTGGGTGTTTTATAAGTATATTTTCAGCGGCCATCAAATGAATTTACGATACTTATGCGCAAAAACAACAGTTGACAATTGTCGCTAATGCCAAAAGGATTGATGTTCAGAGATATGTACATATGGCTGTACGCACTATCCGAAAAGCTTTATTAATATAAAAAGCTGCAGAACCTGGTACTATGTATGTTACATATAAACTTTGTTGTACGTGCAACTTATATTATTTATAAAATAAGCGCTTCAAACTTATGGCATATTTTCCATTTAATGTTGACAGCCACAAAAATATTTAAAGTTTAATTGCGTCACAGCCCAGAGCGATGGCCAATGACCAAGTTACTCTGGGCCAGGATGGCAGCCCAAACAGCACAAACTTTTGCCAGGCATTGTAATTAAAATTGAGTATCACAATAACGGCAGAGGCGAAAACAACAACAACGATAGTCACATTAAAACTAAAGTCATTAAATAAATCTGAAACAATGCGCCAAAAAAGGGCAAAAAAGTAGCCAAATTCTTGGCGCTGCCTAATTTAGGCCAAAGTCTGCAAGAATTCGGGTAAGAAAAGTGCCTGAGAGAGTGGAACGCAAGGGCAGTCATAAAGTCACCAAAATCATGGTTAATGGTTACGCAACGGCAAAGCATTCAAATGAGAAAATGTAATTCAAACAATAATAAAAAAATATCGGTAAAAATAAAAGACCAAAACGGATTGAAATCCATTTGAAACAATCCCGCCGCCTAAAGAAATATTGAGTTCCTGGATCTCAGCTGCCAATGTCAATCGTTTGACTGACCTTTGATTATATTCATTGTGTGTTTTTGGTTTGTTGGTTTGTTTGTTTAATATTGCTGCCAACAAAACTGACACCATTGTGGGGTTAAATGCTGACAGGCTGCCGTCAGCAGCCCTAACTGCGTCTGCTTTAAAGACTTGAAAACTGTCTGGTAATTTTACTGTTAAAACATAATCAAAATGTAAGGTCAACCATTGATAAAGACAATACGTCTTTGCTTACAACATTTGGGCACTTTGCCTATTAAAGTGGCGTATGCGCAACCCTTTTCACGCCTTAACGTATACGGATTTTGAGCTTTGGCAACTTTTCTGCGTTCCCAGGGTTGCCATTTGTTGTTGTTCTTGTTTATTTTGTTGCTGATTAAATGCGAAAACAAAACGAAAATGTTAAAGATTAACGCCTTCGTCGCGCAGCAAAACCACAAAGAATGAAAGCAGCAGCAAAAGCAGCCAAATAAAAGAAACACAAATACAAAAATTTGATGCAGACAGTCGGGACGGTGCCCGACTGTGGGATACCCTGTACCCATTTTTCCATGAAAATCAAATTTCATGCACATTTTTGTATCGATGAGTTGAAGGGTATGGGCGTTATAACGGTAACTGTACTAAGAGGATAGGTGGGATGGTGCAGAAAAAGGTCAAAATAGTTTGGTTTATAAGCCATAAGCCACATTTGGTTAACATAAATGTTAACTTTAACATTTCTGTAAAAAGTGAAATTCTGTTGCAGTTCATTGGAGAGGGGGCCTAAAATGTGCACATTATTAGCTATGTCTTCTAAAGTTCTTATCCGATATGAATCATTTTTACTCTACATATGCACAGTTATAGTGTGCATAACTTTGTCAAGTTAGGGAAGGGGGTGAGATATCGACAAAATTCGACAAATTTGCACTAAATAGGTATAGCGCGCATCTTTTGGTGAACAACTTTTTGCTCTAGCTCTTATAGTCTCCGAGAACGATGCGACAACACGGACAGACGGACATGTCCTTATCAACTCGGCTATTGCTCCTGACCATTTTTGCCAATAGAACATATGGTCTGCCACGCCTCCTTCTGCCTGTTACATACATTGCACAAATCTATAATACCCTTTTACACTTTGTGTACAGGGTATAAAAATAACAAAGGCAACAATGTAAATGTCTACTTTTTGCTGCAACACAGCGCCAAAACTTGATATAAATTGTTCGTATGGGGTTCCCAAAGATTTTAGCAAACAGAAAACAAACGCGGCTCTGTTAAACAGAGTTGAGCAAAAGTTTTTAAGTGCGGAATTTGTAATTTTTAAACTTTTCCGACAAATACGAATAAGCAAGTGAGCAATGTGACAGCCTTTTGTTTTCTTTTTCTTAACAGGTTTCCTGGATACGAAAACGTGATCTGCATATACTGACAGCTGGCTCCACAACATATACGTCTGATCAGCGATTTCAGGTGCGTGACATGAACTGATAAAAACTTAAAGCCTACATAAGCAAGACATGTGTGTTGTTATATGCCTTTTATGCCTCATGTATCCTAGGTGTTGCGTCCTGAGAGTTCGGCCAATTGGACGCTGCAAATAAAGTATCCACAGCCACGCGATTCCGGCGTCTATGAGTGTCAAATCAATACGGAGCCCAAGATGTCGCTCTCCTATACCTTTAATGTTGTGGGTGAGTAGTTCTACATAACACTCTTAACATAAAAACTCCTAGCGTACTGAGTGAGCCCGAGAGCATGCTTGAAATCGTTGCGTGCTCCAAATTTTTGTCATATTTGCGTTCGAGTTTTCCTTTTTGGCTTTGCTACTTTAACAAAGTATGCTGCCATTAAAGGCTTCAGTGGCATAGTACAAAATTGTATCCGTGTGTGAGTATGTGTGTGGGTTTGTGTGTGGGTGTGTAATAAGCAATGTAAGCATCAAGAAGTTCCAGCATTACCCTGGCCGAAATAATCGTAGCTCTTGTCCTATGGGTCTGCTAGCAACACATAAAACTGCCCAAATCGAAATGCTGAAAGTTTGCGAAATTCCAAAACCACACACATGCTCATACAAATATTGCCAAATGTTTTGGTCACAAAACACTAAAGTGATTACTTTTAGGTATAATGCCTTTCAAATTTGTTTAAGCAAATACCATAAGAAACTACAGCAAATACAAGGAACATGCAGATTTTATAAGCTTAAGCAAGACAAGCTATATGTATGGGTAACATAGGGTTAATAAGAGCACGTGTATACCAGTAAGTGAGTGTGTTTGGATGTGTGAGTTTGTCTGTAACAGTCATTGGCCGTTCAGGGACAGTTAGTACTAGTACTAGCCAAGTAAGTACCCATTGAGTGGCTCAAAGCTCCATGTGATTATAAAATTTAAAATTCGATTATGTGTAAATTCAGCTAAATTTGCAACTATGTGTGTGTGTTTAAGAGTATTTTGCAGCAGCAAGAGCACAAAATAACCGGTTAAATTGTATACTCTATGGACCGTGCACATATACCGTACACAGCTAATTCCGGCATTAACGACGTGTTGTATGTGTATTAGTTTTGGCAACAATAAAAACTGCTTCGAGTGGAGCTCTTTTTGTTGTTATTACTTTGGGACGCGTGCTCAGTAAAAGCTAGTAATTAGTTTATGCCCGGCAATCATTTAAAGCCCCACTCCAACCCATTCCCTGGCATTTCTTGCACATACGGCTCGATCTCCCTTTTGGGAGACCATTTGCCGGTCAGCAATTTCTAGGTTCTCTTGTTGCCAAATACTGAAATATAAGTTTATTGGCTGGATCAAACATGCATGACAAACAAGTACCATAGAGTTGTGCAATATTCGTGATTGAAATTATCGCTAATATCATCACAAACGTTATTGGCGCTAGTATGAACTGAATATTGAACACATTTTTGTGTGAACTGAATATTGAACACATTTTTGTAATCTTGTCGCATCTTTCGATGTCTTTAAAACAGGGGAGAAAATAATCGTATACTTTTGGGCTCAACATGATTAACACATTGAGAACTTTTCTCTGTTGTAACACAAAAACTATTGCAGCGACTTACATTGTGCCAAAGCCTTCCCTTGACATAAATATTTTCGATGCATCGACGCATTTTTTATTAAACTACTGCTTACTGGTAATTGGTAATAAATTATTATCTGGATATCGCCGTTGAGACCGGTTCAGATTAACATAAGTTGGAGCTTAAGTTCTATACAAAAAATTGTATAGTCTGCACCCAAAGAATTATAAGTTTGTAATATCGAGGAGGAAACAAGTAAGACCCCACAATACTTGTAGCAAAACGTTCAGCAAGGCAAAAGAATACCATAACCATAACCTTCACTTGCACCTAGTGTTTTAATGTTCGCCCCTTTTTACCGTTTACGCCAACAATTTTTAAGTTTCAATCTTGAAACATTAGAATTCTCTTTTAGGATTACCATGGCTCAAATTTTAGTAAAATCGGTTGAGAACTGTAGCTGTTGCATTTGAACCCTCTTTCGTCGTTAATATATTTGTAAACAAGATACAGTCACAAAAATCACTATCTATGCTTAACATATTAGATCATGAGAGTAGAAATTCTTTTTAGTTTTTATGTAAAACATATAAAATGTAAGCTTGGCACATGCGATTTAATGATTATTCTTTAGATTCTGTATCGAAGGTCGTCCAAATCGGCTTAAAACTGTAAGAAGTGATTTTAATTAGGCTTAGATCGACCTTTATATATGTTTTCTTCAAGTTTTGCTTATGCAAGATAAAACAGTATCAGTATAAAAAGAGGTAATTATGGCAAATTTAGGTTCACGCCTTTTCTTTATTGGCGGATTACCAAAAATAAGCGATAATTACAGTGAATTTATGTTCATAGTGCTTGTATTATGTATATACCAATGTAAAGTATGTGAAGTGAATATCTGAGAAGTAAATAGAACAATCGATTCTTATATGAATATGTGTTATTTTGTTATTAAAAACTCAATTTTATTCGAAATTCTGCGTTTCGCGATCCTGATATTTGTGAAGCATATCAAGTCACGTGTGCATCTCTGCTATAAAGGATTATCTAATATATTTTTTATGATTTTTGTGTGGGTTTACGGATTTTTGTTGCATTTTTATCGCATCATAATAGCCATGCATTTTGTTCAAAATTTTTTGGTGCGGAAGAATGCCTTCAATGAACTCACATATTTGATTCTCGACATTGTACAGGAGTGTGTATGTGAATACACACATACCCATTTATTGTTTTAGTTAAGGGCGAAAAACGGACACATAACCAAAGACTTCGGATATCATCTAGTAGATGTATGTGTGTGTGTGTGTTTGGACATTGAGGCATGTAAATTTGATTATGAATGTTTTAGTGCAATGAAAAATATGAAAAACTAGCAAAATAAGTTTATACGCATATGAAAACACAAAAAAAAAACTTTCATGATAAGCATCCAGATAGACAACCCGAAAAAGTCAGACAGTAGCATAGACTTTCGCACACATAGTACATCTGGCCATAAATATTAAATTTTCTGAAAATGCAAATGACTGCCAAAAGTCTGCATAAAAGACTCCCACGCGTGTTTCCATCCAAACTTTTGCACTTTACGTTCTAGTTTAGCTCGATGTCTCATTTGAATGGCCAAAAATAAATGTGCATATAAAACATTCGGCATACCGCTCACGTGGCATCAACAGCAGTGCATGCCACATTTATAAAAAACACAAAGGGCTACTTAGGCACATTGGTTTCGAAGCAACTTGCAAATGCTGCGCAATATTCATGGCATAATCTTTTTAGAAAAAGTACCTTATTGTATGTAGCAATACAATTTTAGAGTCTCTTTTATATCTTTGGATCTTACCGCTGTCCTTTTTATCAGATTTTACTTATTGTTTGTCTTTAAGAAAAAATTGCATTCAACAATGCAGCTTCGTAGTTGCTAGAGCTTGCCATTCAATGTCGTTGGCCCCACTGTGCAACTGCTCCTACTTCTATTGTCGCTGCTAGCTGCAAACACCAAGCACATGATGTTGTTTTAGCATTTTTATGCGCTTATGCAAATAAAAAATATTATTTTTGTGTTTTTTTTTTCTTCACTAAAAATGCCATAAATTTCGAGTTGTGAAAATTCTATTACACAGGGTCTTCTACTCCCTCGCATACATACACTGCCCTGGCGTTGACCAGGAAATGTTTGGTGTCCCCACAACGTTTTCAGCATCAAGCAGCAGAATGAGAGTGCACAGAGCTTAAATTTCAAAGTTTATACCCTGCACTCGACCCAAACTCAGACTCGAGGCGAGTCCCACTTGAACTGTATACAAGTTGTCTCGATTTAATTTAGAATTTAAGGCAAATTCCCAGCGTCTTGCTGATAAAGTGAGCAAATTGGAAATGAAACTAATTTGTGCAAGAAAACATTTGCAGCGAGTTTATAAAGTAGATGTCAGACAGGCGATAGACGACATATGACAGGGGAGAGATGATTGTCAGTCTTATGTTGGGCCAAGAGGTGTCATTGATGCTGTTGAAAAATTTGTTTACAACGGCAAATGTAATAAGCGCAACTCTGCTTTTTTTCCCCCTTTTTTATGTTCTTACAAAGAGTATCATAGTTTGTGAGAAATTTTGAGATATCGAGTATACAGTTATTTTAAAAAGTTACGTAGAACAATTGGCACATACAGTTTTTTTCTTTGGTCTGGCCACCAATTATTTAGTTCGTTTCGGGATCGCATGAAGACCTATTGGTCTTGAAAGTTGCTAGAGTTGCAGAGAAAAGCAAACCCTTTGTTGTACCTTAGTTTAGTGCTGCAAGTGTGACGAACACAAACAAGATTTTTGGCGCCGAACAATGTAATAGGTATATTTGTTAAATTAATATATTAATTAATGATCAAGGTTGTAATTTACATAAATTATTGTATGAGATGGCAAACAAGATCAAGGAGCTTATAAAACGTAGCTGGAGGCATCCTGTTGAATGATTTGAATGGCTGAACGTCCTCATACTGCAACTCCTGCATTATCAAGTGCGAGTTGTCGCGTCCTTGTCCACGGCGTTTTAGCCACTCCCGGCTCCAAATACTTCGTTGGCGGCTCTTTCGCTCCAGCACTCTTTTTATTTTGAGTTCGCGTTAGGCGGAAACATACAAATACAAAGAATTTGGCACTTACATACATATATATACATGTATATATTGTTTTGAATGGGAATTAGAAGTATTGTTAAACACGTTTATCAGTGAGCTGTCAAAAATCATACTCGCTTCGTGTGAACAAACTGTAATATTATTTGTAATATTTTGACAGTCGCGCGTGAGATTTTTTCATTTCACTGCAAAGAGCAGTGATTCGCGTATCTTTATGAAAAAACAAGAGAATCGGAGGGCATAGACATTCAGGTAATTTGCAGATAGTGCTGAGTGCTCAGCAACAGCTTAGATTGCTCATTATACCCTGTACACATAGTGTACAAGGGTACTATAGATTTGTGCAACGTATGTAACTGGGAGAAAGAGGCGTGGCAGACTATGAGTTCCATGGGCAAAAAGTCTTATCATTGACTCGGGCATCGATTGGACCATGCCCGTCTGTCTGTCCGTATGAGAAAATATCTCCGAGACCATAAGAGCCAGAGACACAAAATTTTTACCAAAAAATGCGCGTAATCTAATGTCAGATGAAGTTTGTCAAATCAAGTTGATATTTTACCCCCTTCCCTCTTAACAGATTTGCGCGGTTTACAACCCATTGAGTCTATCAACTCGAAATTCCTCAGAGATGTGCGTCGTGTTAATGTGCATCTATGATTCAAAAATGATCGTGATCGGATAATATGCTAATTTGACTCCCCCCCCCTCGCCAATAAACTGCTTCAAAATTCCACTACATGTAGATATGGATACATGTGACCTAGAGTTACAAAATTTGGTGTGGAGACTCGTGTGACCCTAATCGTTAAAGCAGCATCCACCCTCCCCCCCCCCCTCTTCGACAAAATCGATTTACCTTAATTACCTTACCACACCCCATAATATGTTGATTTGAAAATTGCCACAGACATTTATAAATGTATTTTTGATCTATGTTACAAAATTCAACGACATTGACCCAGGAATACTAGTTATGGGCATAAAAGTTATTTTTGCCCCCATAATAGCCACTTCCCAATAGGAGAACTTGTCAATTGGAACTTCCCAATTGGAATATTTTTACTGGCATATTTATCTTATGAAAGGAGATATAAAAGTGGATACTTCCGTTCCCATTTTACCGTATTTAGTGTTTATAAAAAAAAGGGTACAGAGTATTCCACTGTCGGGCACCGTCCCGACTGTCTGCATCAAATTTGTTTGATATACGGCGTTGTTGTTGTTGGTGTTGTTGTTGACATTAGCAGCAGCAAATTGCATGCAATCAAGTACAAATAACCGAACAGACTTAGCAGCTGCCACACAATTTGTGCGCACAGTAAGCATATAAGTATGCTAACACACACACACACACACACACTCATACACACACACACAAACACACACACACACAGACTCGCACACCCCCGGACATAGGACATAGGCCTACATGTAGTGCAGTATAATAATATATATTGTCCGTCAATTGAAAGTGGAATAAATTCAGTTTTATTGCAAGTAATTTGTGAAAGTTTACAGAATGAATGAAGTTTTAATGCCCGATATTCGGCAAGCCTCAAATTACTCTGTGTTTGTGTGTGTGTGTGTGTGTGTTTCAGAAAGAGTGTATGAGTGTGTGTGTGTGTGCTGCGGTTAATAAACTCACAAACCAAATCATTATGCATAATGCGATAAGAGACTTAATTGCATACTTTTGAGCGCTGTTAAGCTGCTATGCAAGTTGGTTTTGTCTTCGGAACGACTTTTCGGCTTTTGTTATAGCTGTTGCTGTTGTTTGTTTGCTGTATTGTTTGTTTGTTTGTTTGGCAAATAGTTTTGCATAGTTCCGTACGGACTGACCCCAATCGCATGCAAATTGTACGTGCGGAAAAGTTTCTTTCACTTAGTATACGCAGCATACTTTGCGGCGCTTTATAAGTTGCTTTGGGGCTGGGCTTGCAACGGCGGCACTTAAAACTACAATGCCAAAATGAATTGAGTAGCATTAAAAAGTGCATTAAGTTTTATTTATGCGAACTTGTGCTCGCCCATACATACACACACACACACACATATAGAAAAATAGAATGAAAATAAATTTATTTAAGTCCGAGCTTAGAAAAAAAAAATAAGTGCATAATGCAAAAAATGTACATAAACTATGGCGGGCACTTAGTGCAAATGAAATGGAGAGTTGCCGCAACATGAACATAATATTTATGTTTGCCCGGACATGACAAAACCATAAATGGTAGAGATGGGAGAGATTCCACTTGCTGGCACTTTCGCCACTCCTCTCTAACTTGCGCATTTGGTTTTCGCTTGAAATGTCGCATTGAAATAGAAATTTCACTTGGTAACTGCCCAGGACGAGAAATATCAAAGTGAATTCACTTGTTCGCGAACAAGCTAGATAAATTACACAGATATCAACAGCCTCTCATCATCAAAGTGTAGTCTTCATAACGCTTCCGATGATTAATGTCTTTTACTTTTGCACGACTAATACATAATAATAGGCGCATACACATACACTCACAAACAAGCGTGATTGCCAATTCGAATGGATCACGGTGCGTATGCGTGTTTTATGTGAAGTATTTATGTTTATGATAATGATGTTTTGGTATTTTATTTAGTATTGTGCCTTTGTTAAATTTGACAAGCAAACCCCTGTAAATTAAATTACTCACACCGAAACCCGAGTCTGCATTGTGCTACTTCATCAATTGTGCCTGCTTTGTCGTTGACTTTTACAAATTGAATTTATTTATTTGATTTGACAATTAATTCCAAGCAATTTGCACTTGAATTTGGCATTACTATTTAAGATTCCCGTCTAGTCGCTCGCCAAGATTAATAGGCCTAGCAAGTGCTACCGATTGGCATACCGGCAAGCATTTAAATTTCTACCAAAAATACAGGCACATCTATATAAGTGGAAATGCTGGCACATTGGGGCGCACTTCGAAATTGTATGTCACTTAGTTTGAAAAACGAGGCTATAAATATGTTGTTTGTGCAGACATACATCAACATATGCGGGGCAATAAATTTTTACAGTTGCGCTGCCACAAGCGAAAAACCAACGACTAACAGCAACCAGAAACAGAAGTTTATGGGCACAAACATATACTATATATCGTATAATGCCTTACTAGCTTATACATATATTTGTAGTAGAATATGTAAAAACTAAAGAGAAGTAAAAGAGTAAAAGAGTTCGCCCAAATGTATGCCATGCGCAAAGTTCATTGCTCCAAATATTGTTATGGCATAGGCTTATGCGCGTTTTATACGCGAAATCAACTACAAGCAGAAGAAAAATGAAAATGCATTTTCATGTTGTTTTCTTTGCCTTACGCTCCGCTCCATATACGTTTGCTGTGGCTGCACAAATTTTTGCCGAGCGGTCGAGCAAGCAAGCAAATGTGTAAACAAGACTCAGCAGCTGTCAGGCCTGGTCTGCTGCTCTGCTGCTCTCCGGCTCCGCTTTCCCAACTGTTTATCTTGGGGACTTGCAGCGTGTGCACCGAGTAACCGTTACCATTACCGTTACGTCTGCCTTGATGTGTTTGTTCCACTGTTGGCAGCTGTCAGCCAGCTTTGGCATGTGGCCAACGTTCCAGAACAGAACTAAAACGAAAAGCTTATAGTAGACTTTGCCACTTTTATACTTTGTTGGTGGGTCAAATTGTCGGCCCTCATAATGAGAACTCAAACAGCTATGGGCTAGTCGGAGAGCAACTAGCCGACTCAACGACAAGTTGGTCATTTGGAGAATTCGGCTTAAATAGCCAACTTTATTCAAAGCCACACACACACATACTTCAGAGCAAAAGTTATGCTTCTTCTTAGGTCAAAAAGGCTTGGACCACCAAAGAAAGACGAATATGAGAATTGGATGATTGCCACACTGGTGTTAAACTGTTTGTATCAGACGTGGAGCCAGGTTTAAACTGAACTCTATTCCGCACATGCGGATATTTTGTGAATCTAGTACAAGAACTTCAAAAAGAGAATAAAATAAAAAATAAAAAACTTGCACAAAAAATAAAAATTCACATATAAAAATCTTAATATCATTCGATTTGCTGCATCACATGTCATTTAAATTTGTCAGACTTTTGGTTCAGAGTTTTACAGCGAATGTTCATATATAGGCATAAACCGTACCAAATTGGATCAGAAATCAGACGCTAAGTGGTTTGACGATTTATTTTCGTGCCTTATCTTCGTCACGAAGCAGAAATTTGACATATTGGAAAGTCAATTATGGAATTGTACATCAGAGATGCATATGTGGCCTGAGCGATGAGTAAACGATTTTATTTAAAATCTAACGAGTCCGTCTGCCAATTGCCACTAGCACTTAATCTAATTATTGTTAAATAAGCAATTTCCCGTTGAGAGGCGTGCGTGCGGGTTTCATCACCCAAAGGAAATTTCCTGTTATTGCCACAAGAAATTTATATTTTTTTTCTCTATTGTCAGCATGCAGCGCACAGTTAGTTCATGCAGAGAAATACACAAAAAAAAATTTGTACAGACGAGATCGAACGGTGCCCGATAGTGGAATACCCTGTAAACTTTTTTTTCTCCATAAAAACTAAATCCAGCAATAATTTTAAATTCAATATATATATCTACATCAAATTTAGTATCTTTATCTCACACTTATCCATATCTACATGTAGAAGTTTAAAGGCGAAAGGGGGTGAAACCAGCACATTTTTGACAATAACTTTTGATGTATAAATTCGACTTTGAGTTTAATTTTATAATGTAGATGCACAAAATCACGACGGATAGACGGACTGACAAAAAAATTGTTTTATGATTAACAGGAATGAACACCAGGATCTGTGAAAATACTATTAAACGAATGTCTACGGACATATAATAAAAGGCGTCTAATACGTGTAGTGCAAAAAAAAGTACAAATAAAAAAGAAATAGGAAGACGAGACAAATACACGTACTGATGGGCTTTTAATTTTCTTGCTGCATATATGCGTGCAACCTATTACTACAAGTTGGGCAAACTCTTTGGAAGGGTATCGCAGTAAAGGGAAGTAAAAATCTAAAGGAAAACGTAATAGCGATATGCGGGACCTTTACCACATTTTCGCAGACACAAATACACACAAACACACACACACACACACAAAGAAAGCTGCTCCTATGGTTTACCTGGTTCAAACACAACTACACACGCACCCACACTCCATATATACTAAGCGGGTGTGCGGTGTCGATGTCAGTGGCACACACATGCAAGTGTGGCAATAATTTTGGCCATTTTCCATTGTCGTTGCGTTTGTGTTAGCCAAGTCGTTTCCAGCCAGCAGCAAAAGTCATAGACGGTTAGCTTTTCCTGCCGCAATTGTTTTCCCAGGTCGCCACATGGGCGGGTAAGCACGATAATCGGCGCTACATATGAATCCCATTAGGAGTTTGCTTAACTTTGTGTACTATTCATGACTTTAATGCATTGCAATGCCATTGGTAATTTTCTTCTTTTTTTGCTATTAAGCAGAAAAATAATACCTTTAATTTTACTAGAAAATCCCAACTATAAGGTTCTGCTTAAATCGATGTATGTGGGTATTAATGGGCTTTATAAAACTGCAGATTAAATATAAGAGTAAATGTTATACAGTGCTTATCAAAACTAAAGGACACTAATGAAATTTGACTTTTAACATTCGCTGTATAAAAACTATTGATGCTATGACTTTGCTCTAAGTTCAGAAAAGATATTTATGGATTCCCAGCAGAATTTCGCGTTTAACAGCCGCACCTATTAATCTATTGATTGGTTAAACTTGGCACAGGTGTGCGTCGTGCATACGTATGTGCATCTACTTTAAAAAAATAATCGAAATCGGATAAAAACATCAAAAGCTGGAAGGCGAAATGAGACCCTTACTGTCATCTCAATGTATTTTCTAAAGCTGTAAGATCTTCGCTATCTAAAGTTTATTGAAAGGTATATAGTAATCTTGTTATGACTGATTCTAAGTTGTAAACAAAAGTATTGGTCAACAAAAGTTTAGTAAAACCTTCATCAGGAAGCGTTTTAGTTCCATGTTGTACACATGAGCTCATCAATAGAGCACATTTTTTGCACACTTACAAAGGCAAGCTCAAGAATAGTGTGTGGCATATATGAAGCTGCATCAACGGCTCAAAAGTATGCAACACTTTTTTTTCATAGCGTTTGTCAATCGTGCCTTGCCCATTTTCCGCTTATGTCCCCATTTACTGTGTTTTCACTATCTGTTTTTGACTCCTTCAAATACGGGCGCACGATTGAAAAGTGAGCTTAGCCAGATACCCACAAATGGCATTCAGCCTGGCGTGAGAAAACTCTGGCAAAGTATTAGATGTCCATAGGTATGTCCTAGATATTTACAAGCCAAACGCAGTCAAACCCGGATTGTTGTTGTTGGTGTACGTGCAGTTATTGTCGTTCCTGATATTGCTGTAGTCTATTTCGCATAGCTTTGCGGTTATTTAGGGCTACGCTGCGCTTCCAAAGAAAAACCAAAGTTGTTAAATTGTAGGACGCCTCTTTTTTCATTGGAATACATATGCACTCGCATATACACCTATGCATATATGCAGAAAAGTCGCCCTCCTATCGTAAAGTATAATTGGAGCAGAAACGAGTTTCCCGGTATTTGTGCAGCTGCCATTAGCATAGAGGAAAGACTTATAGCAAGTGGGTTGCCCAAACTAAATCCGCTCTAGATTTTTAAGTCTCATTAGTTTAGACATTTCCTATTACCAAACTGTCAGCAATTATAGACACTGAACTGAGATGAGCATATCTTATTTAAAGAGCTGTCGATGTCAATGCTTAGCTGAAACATTGTCATTTTGTAATTTGCCTGATTTCTTTCTTTTGTGGATTTTGTACTTTTACTTAAAACACATTTTCTAACAATACTATACGATACTTTTTGTACACTGAATAACAATATAATAGGAACAAGCAGAACAGACGCCATAACGATAAATAAATATGATTTTAGAATCAATAAACTAAAAGTTTCTTTCACCAAATTTAAACCGAATTGCAATTTGTCGGTATGCCACATATCAATTTAAAACGATTTTCAGCCAACAAGCCATTTGCCAAGGTGCCACAAATATGGTGCAGAGCGTGGGAAAGCTAACAAGAAGGCATCTGGCAAAAGGATTTTTAAAGGGAATTTAAATGAAAATTTGGGTAAAACCATCTAGAGATTTCTAGCACGGGCCTGATTAGTTCATCCGTATTTATACACTAAGAATAATTTCATTCAGAGGAGTGCCAGATATCTCTAGACGGTTTTGCCTCATACCGTCTTTGAAATCACTATAGAAATTCGTCGAGATTGCACTTTTCTAACTCAGCCGTCTGGAACGTTAGTGGTGCCACAAAGCCAAAATAAGTCATAAGAGAATTAGCTTAGTTTTTATTGAAATTTTGAAATAAACTTTGCGCACATTTACTCTTGAACTCATATTAAATTGGATTTAAGATTAATCAAGAGTGAACTTTGCAAAAACCAAACAAAAATGTGAGTATCTTATTGTTTGCAACATAGATGCATGTCGATGGCAACTCAGTATTGCGTGCGCCATTTTTGAGACAAAATTTAGCTGTAAATCATGCATCTTTTGTAATGCGTTTGCCAAGTGTATCTTTTCTTTTAAAATAAACACAAAAATGCTATGTCTGGATGTTTTTCCATAAATTTTACAAAAATAGCATCTTGCTCCGATAAGCGAAGAATATTTATGGAAAACATTGCAAATTTGACTTACATATCTTGTTCATTTAAGTAATGCAATCAATCAGCTGTTATTTGTTTTGTTTTGGTAAAATGTAGACATGCCAACTTGCAATGCTGTTATTTATGGCAACATTTTTATAAATAACAACAAATAGCCACGTTTTCATATTTTATTAGCATCTATTTAATTTAATTTTTGATTTAAGAAAACAATTAACGACTAATGTATTTTCTAATGCACAAAATAAATGGCAAGGCAAAAAAAGCAACATGCTCAAAGATATCTGCCACATCGGTGATTAGCACATTTTTTTTAAAATTATTATAAATATTAAACATTTTTGGAAATTTTACGAATGTACATCTAAATACCTTTCAAATGATGTAATACATGATATATAGTCCGAAGAGACATAGTGTAAGCACTTTGGCATTATGAAAGCACGTTTCTTTCAATTTATGACACTCCGACTCTGAGACCAGGTACAGTACACCATACACAGTGGTCTGTTCTGCGTATGAGTATTTATCTGTGTCTCTAATGTGTGAACGTATATGTAAGCACTTTTAGCTGCAGGCATAACAAAAGCTTATCACCAACATAATAGAGACACGCGTCCATGTAATAAAGTAGAAGTCACCGGAGCTAGGGAGGAGTGAAGCAGTAAGAGATGGCTCGCTTATACGTTATCATTAACATTATGCATTATTATCATTGTAAGAGCGTTTTATGCCAGTTTTGTCTAGCAAGCGCCACTAACACGGCTAACACAGCCGAAACGGCCAACAAAACGGCTAACAAAGTGACATAAAAGACTTTTTGTTGCGCCATTTTTATGCGAGTTTCACTTGTTTTTTCTCTTGCAGAGCTCAAAGCGGAAATCTACGGCCCCAGCGATTTGATGGTAAAAACAGGCAGCGATATTAACTTGACATGTAAAATTATGCAAGGACCTCATGAGCTGGGCAACATATTTTGGTACAAAGGTGCGTGTGTGTAATTTTCATAAAAGCAAAACCAGCAAGAAAACTTTATCGCAATTACACTTTCCCAACCATGAAATTCACTCTTTGCTCTTTAAAACATTCCAGGCAGCGAAATGCTCGATAGGAAAAGCGAAATGAACGAAATCGACAGCTCTCTGGCACGCATACGCGTTGAGGACGATTGGTCGGATGGACTTACTTCTAGGTATGTAGCTAGTATATATGTATTCCCTGGGCTATTTCAGCTATTTGCATTGAAATGCCGCGCACTTAATTAAGTCGAGGCCCAAGCATGAACATAAACATGCTGAAAATTTAAAGCCTTTTTTTTCAAGTGTACACACACACAGCTGCAGACTGACATTTGTCGTTATTGCTGACTCTTAATTTGCCTGTACACTGTGCCTCTGGCAGTTGCACCTTGTCAGTAAGTTAGTTGGCTACAAGCATGTGATCATACCGAGTTTTTGTTGGTAACTAACGACAGAGATGGCCATAAAAAGCAGGTGCAACTTCTAGACATGAACGCCTAAAGAAGAAGATGGCAAAGCATTTGCCGAGAATTCGGGGAATGGAATAGGAGCAGCAGCGTCAGCGGCGACAGCATTCTCACACATTATGCTGTCACATAAAGTAGCAAAGTTTTAATGTTTTGCTGCATTACTGTTACAGCTACACCCTTTTTCCTCTTCCTTTGTAAATTTGATACTCTTACAAGGACTATGCTAGGTTGTGGAGAGGCTGAGGTTGCGCAGTTGCGTGCGCACTTTATATATCGGTAATGCGTAATTCTTGCCATATCAAATCTGAAATTTGCATCGTGAAGTTTGGTATTTTTAAGGCAAAATATCCTTCTCTTGAAAGTGTACGATGCCGACTATCTCATCGATGTGTTGCTGAACTTAATTTGACTTTTGGCAATGAAGCACCTTCGAAAACCATAATATATGGGTGGCTGTTTGTTTACGGAAGAATTTCGTGACGCTCGTCCAAGAACAGTTTTTTTCGCATGACCCATCAATGCTGTGCGTCAAGAAGATTTGTTTACGTTGTTGTTCCCAGAACTAGGCTCGTGTCCATTGGTGCAAAGATGCTTCAAAATACGTTTTTAGGATAGTAACAGGCGATGAATCGTGGAGCCCAAAACTAAACAGCAGACTGAATGGGTTTTCAAAGACGAACCAAATGGTCGCCTGTTTCTTCTCAAAAACCACAGCATTGGAGAAAAATAATACGACGAATTCGGAATGGTATACAACCATTTGTTTTTTAGAAGTTTAATGGGTATATAGGCCAAGCATCTAGACCCGATTTGGAACCAAGTGATTTATTTTTGTTCCCACACATAAAAAAAATTGCTAGGTGAACGTTTTCCAACCTTAAGAAGATGTTTAAAACACATGTTTTAGAGGTACCTCATTTGGAATGTAAAAGTGTTTTGAATATTGGTTTAAGCGTAGGCAAAGTACAGATATTAGTAACGAATATTTTAAAAAACAAGTATGCAAGTTTCACGATCGATTCATTTAAGGTCAGCGCGATTTTGACAAAGATCTCTCGGTTCCACCCGTACTAACACATTTGAGAAGAAAGCTGGTATAGAAAAAGTTTTAGTTTTCAAATATATTATCAATTTAAAGAATTCCTCTCAAGAGTATTTGAACTTTGCCTACGAATTAGCTTTTTTTGCTAGCTTTCTTTCCACTTTCTGCTCATTTTATGTTAGCTTGCTTTCTTTTTTAATGTTTTGTTGTTGCTTTTGCTTTTCTTTTGAACGCAACATGCAACATGCAACATGAATGCTGCCACTCACTTTCATGCAGCTACAGCTGTGTATGTGTGTGTGTCCCTCTTGCCTCATGTATCTCTATCTCTGTATAGCTGTTCCTGTATCTGTTTCCGTTTTCCCACAGATTAAAAATCCGACGCGCCATGCCCAGCGACACCGGCAACTACACTTGTGTGCCAACTGTGGCAAAAACCTCCAGCGTCTATGTGCACGTAATTATTGGTAAGTACGAGGGTTTCAGGGTATATGTGGGGCTTACTTTTGTTTGGTTGTATGTGTATGTGTGTGTGTGTGTGTGTGTGTGTGGGCAGGGTAGTGTATTTGTATAAATATGTGTGTGAGCTTCCATTTACAGTTTAACCAGTTGGCGTGTCTGACAGTTTTGCATGTTTATGACGGAAGTTAGCTGTTAGCACCGCGAAAAACCGTTATGCGCTCCGCTTTACAATTTGCACATTTCACTAATGCCAAGTGCATGCTGGCTGGCTGGCTGGCTGGTAGCTTAGCAGTTGCCATTGCAACGCCCATTTGTTGGGCGTGGCACTATGGTAATTGCTTTGCTACAGCGTACCTATACACACATGCCGAATATTGCATATTCATGCATTGTATTTGGGGCAACATATTTAGCTTGTATTTGAGTGGCAGTCGTTTGATTTATCCTAAGGAAAATACCAAACAATGAAAATCTGCGGAAATTGCTTTTTTCTAACTTGTAAAGCCAAAGCCAATAAGCTAGTCCATTGCAGCTTTAAGTTTAGCACACTTAAGACGTTGAAAGCAAGTTGTTTGTTATTGTGTGAGTAAGTAAAATTGAAGCAATAAGGACTGCAGTATGCTGAACTGTTTACACTGCACTTGAGTGTATGTGTGTGTGTGTGTGTGTGTGTGTGTGTGTGTGTGTGTGTGTGTGTGTGTGTGTGTGGTGTGTGTGTGTTAGTGTGCTCAAGTGTGCATGTAAAATAACAAGTTGGATGATATTTCGCCGTTGATACTCTGTAAGTAGGTGTTTAGCAGTAGAAGGCTAAAAAATGGTCGGAATTGTGTGCAGATTTATTATCCAAACCCCCCTCCCCCCCCTCCCCCTTCCCACTGTCTATATGTTTGTGTGAAACATTTTAATTTGCGAATCTTCTATTTTTTCTATGTATCGGCTAAGCGCAACCATTACTATTCTAATATAGGCCCGTCTATAACAAAAGATTTTCAATGTCTGTCAAGTGGTGCACAATACATTCGACTCCCAAACTATTTCCAGGCTTTGAGAAAAATTTTAAGGGTTTTCTCGGTACCGGAAGCGGTATTTTGCAACATGTTATAAGTTATAATTGGTCTATAGAGTGTAACGTTTGGGGTAACGATATTTTTTAATAAAATGATTAAAGCCCGAAATAAAAACTTATGTAGGTAGCCCAACACACAACTCTGCAATGAAGCATACACTATAATAAATGTAGAGTATAAAGAGTATAATAACTTCGACGCCTCGAAGCTTGTCTTCCGGTGTTTACACTTTTTTTTGTATGCTTCTGCAGTTTGGCAAACAGGAAATGCTTACATGCAAAGTAGAGCAGGAGTAAGTGCAATGAGAGAGGGAAGTGAAGGGTTTTTGGCTTTATCTAGAAAATCACATAGTAGACAAGACAGGCTGAAAGTTTATATGTACATATATGAATGAATATTTAAATTTGTGTGTGAGAAAAGAGTACTGGTGTGATTTATAATGTACTGCAAAGTTTTCTCGGGCGATTGAACTTGCTGCGATACCGCAGCTGATAATAGAAACGCCAAGCAAACTATGTGCGAAACGTGTGTGTGTGTGTATGTAAGAGTTGTTGCTTGTATCCGATTTGTTATAGCGACTTATATTAAGCATACGCAGTGTGGCCATATTTATGAGCTACTACAAATGCCTTAGAGGCTGTTCATAAATGATGTCACCACCGAGGGATGTAGGGGACACAACAAAAATTGTGACTTTTTGTACGATGTGACGAGGGAGAGGGGGTGTTCTTAAAACGTGATGCCACAGTCAAAATGCTAATGCAATGTTCAAAAATCTGTATATTTTCATGTTATGTTTTCTTTTCATTTCGAATTCAAACATGTCAATCGAAGATGTTGCATAAAAATGTTTCACTCAAAAATATCCTCCTTTCGCTTTTTTAATAGTAGCGTTTTCTCTGTGCAATGATTCAGTTGATTTTCTATTCCAAGATTTTGCTAACGGCCAAATCTGATTTGATTTTTTTGGTTGTACGATTTGTGACTATTTTTGACCAAGGGGGAGAGGGGGTTTGAAATCTTCAAAACTTGGCTGACGTCATTTATGAATAGCCCCTTATTAATAAAATCGATTTATGTAAAACCAGCTAACAGACAATTGGCTTATAACTTTTCTTCCTGTTTGCTGACACACAGGCGAACACCCGGCGGCCATGCAACACAATTCGAGCAGCATGAACAGCAACAGTTTCTATTGCGGCATTTGTTGCATGCTACTCACTATAGTCTCCTGCTACTTGCAACACTTCTATGTGAGTGCGACGGCAGCGGCGGGCGAAACCATCGGTGGCAAGAAGGCGGCATTGCGGCAAAGGCGGCAATTGTGTGCGAGGACAACGGCCAATGCGAAGGATACGACAATGTTGATGACAGCTGCGAGGCTGTTCACAGCAACAAGAACAACAATGAGAGCATCGGTTAGCATTA
This sequence comes from Chymomyza caudatula, assembly GCA_035041775.1. NCBI lineage: Eukaryota > Metazoa > Arthropoda > Insecta > Diptera > Drosophilidae > Chymomyza > Chymomyza caudatula. The sequence continues at coordinate 14,247 of JAWNKW010000200.1, read as the reverse complement.
GGCAAATTGCGAGATGAAGGAATCGCCCGCATTGAGACTAAGTACGATCCATGAGGCTCGATAGTGGCGGTAACTCAGCTCGTTACACACAAATACAGACACACACAGACACTTATTCACTCACACATTCAGACAAACACAAATACACACTCAAAGTGATGGCGAATAAGTTAAATAAAGTATGTTTATTGTGAGCAACTCGGCAAAGGGTTCGGAACATCCCATTCCCATATGGAGTGTTTGAATGTTGAATTGAAGATGCAGCAGCTAGCGAATAACTCTTTTAATATAAGTGTTTAAATAAGTGTATTGAAACTTACCTTCATCACATAACTCTAAATGGAGCAAATAATATAAAGCATAACATAACATGAAAAACACTTTAGTAAATGAAGCAGAACTTTAAAGTATGCTATTAAATACATTTTTTAAGTATTTTAAACGAAAATACGTACTTAAAAAGTGTTTTCGATTGCATTTGAATACTAAAAGTATACATTACTCTTTAGTTCTGCGATACAGTTAGATCAGCCAGAATCGATATATTGCCTGCAATGTCAGACAATGTCAGCAATAATGTATCGTATAATGGTAACTACAAGTGAAAATGGAAAACTAAAAAGTAGAGCACAGAAAACATTTGAAAACATTTTGCAAGTGTTACTGAAAGTGACAACTGTAAGATACAAACACTAACACATACACACTATACTCATGTGTTTTAATGTTTGAAAACATACTTATTGTAGCATTACATAAGATACATAGAAAATTTTCATTAAAAATAAGACTTATTAGCTATAGAAAAATGCTTCAGATCTGCGTTTCTCATGAATTATAAAAATTAAAAATGGCTTATTCACATAAAATCAATTCTAGTTTTTGCTGTCTTGATTCTGATTTCAAATTGCATTCTTCAATTTCGCACTGCAATCTCTATAGTATACCCTCTGCTTCTTGACTCCAATCCCAAAATAAGGGATTTTTCCCCTACTGTTGTCGTGACGAAAATCAAAATCAATAAAAGCTTTTCCATTAACAAATATCACTATATAATAGTATTCTCTACATCGAGGCTATCTTCTCAAAAATAAGATCATTAGTACCAACGATGTCGTGTAGGGGCAAATATTTGACCTATATCGCCCTCCAGCAGGAAAAAATTTTATGAGTATAGGCTCTGAAAATGACAACGAAGCAAAGCTGCATAACTTTTTGAAGTTCCCAGCCGGGACTTGCAATCTTTCTGCAAGAATTGCCAGTGAGTACGGTTACATGGGAAAGAATAAGGTTTTTTCATCTAAGTCTCTATTTAGAAGACCGATCTGGCTGCACACAGGCCAACAAGCAGTTTCTTAATGGGAATTCGAATGTAATGGTCATATTATTGCCTCGATTTTGTAGATGATCGAAACACTTTTATAAAAAAATGTCAACACACTCTGGTTGATAGCACGCACACAAATTTTGAGTTTTCAAATATAAAACAAAACAAAATTTGTTTTTTGTCTCTAGCTTTTATGCTCTAGCTCTCAGAGACCAAATTAAGGACGTCTTAAAACACCATCGCTTTTAGCTAATTATCATATTTGCCGAGATTAAACAATTATTTTACAAGAAATCTAAGTAAAAAAAATATTTTTTTACCTTTATAAAAACAACTGTTAAATTTGAAAAATTATCACTCTTAAGTTCTTGGCTAAGGTGTCCGCTCGAACTAAATCGTGAAACTAAGCCCAACTTCCCACAGTACCGTCTTACACTTCTACAAGTTTTAAGTGTTTTTTGTAACAGCAAATGCAAGATTTATTTTAATGTAGTTTTCAAATAGTTAAATATTTAGGCATTAAAAGAATTACCACACATATGAGTGTGTTTTGCTTTGTACTCTCATGTACTCACTCACTTGTAATTGCTGTAAATATACCCAGTAAATGTCTTCTCAGTTTGAGAGCTTTTAATTTAAATTGATAAATTCCGGGCATAATTTCTTTTTCATACAAATAATTTTATAGTATATTGTTTTGTAAGCAGCAAAAAGCAAAGAGATAAGACAATTTGCATTTATTCTATTATTTATCTGTCTATGCAAAAAAATTCCTTTTAATTGTATATAATTACAATTGAAGCAAATAAAAAAATGTTTATAAATTGAAATGGAAAATTGGAAATGCAAAAATATGAATTCAATTTATGATTGTGCTTATTGCAAATGATACATATGTAAATAAAATAACAACAAGAACAACAACAAACACAGCATTCATAAGTAGCAAACCTTATTTTAATTTATGGTCGAAAATATACCATAGATACAATATGCATAATATAGAACTAAGTGATAATGATAATAGTGAAAACCAATTAAATGTTAAGACCCATTATTACATGTTTATATGTATGTGTAACAATGTAGCACAAAAAAAAAAACCGCAACAAACAACTACATATATATATATTTGGTAAATACAAATAAAAACAATTGAATAAAAGTAAAAAACTCACAAACATATATTGAAAAAATGAGCATCATATAGAGAAATTAGTTAAATTTTATTAAACTTAAATAAAATGTCTACTTATAGCTGAGCACTTGGGTGTTATAGGCCAGCTGGCAACTCAACGTGGTTTAGAGTGACCAACTGGCCAAAATGAGAAAAAGGCATAAATTTGTGATGTGTTTCTGTGCGTGCGTGTGTGTGCGTGAGTATCTGTATAGTGAAACATGTAATGGTTATTAAGTAAGTAATGATAGATGAGTAAATTTTGTAAATAAATTAATTTTTGCATGTGCTGCAAGCGATAACTACTATTAAACATAAACGTACATACAGGTTACATAATACATGCATACATTATACCAATTATATATGTATATGTAAGAGTGAAGCAGCAGTCGGCACATTAGACATATACAATACAATAAACTATTTAGTTTCAAAGATATGTATGTGCGCATGTATACAATAAAAACAAAAGTAAAAAACCATGCACACACACACTGAGAGAAATTCAAGAAACTCAAGAATAAAATTATGATTTAGAAAATATCATGCAAATTGTGTTTTGATTTGTTTTGCCAGTTTATAAGCTGTTTCAGGCAACTAACTCGACCAGAATCAGAGGAAGAACTCCATGAAACCTGTTTAGTCTATAGTGACTTTAAGCCGCTATAACGCGTTCGTTGACTTGCTCCAAATTGAACCATTTGCCTAATTTATTTTAATAGATTCGTCAATTTTGGATATCTGTTTTTGGCCATAGAATAGATTTGATGCAGTTTTTTGTTCATTACCAAAACATTGGCAAATGTATAAATAAACCCGTATTGAGGCCCGGCTAGTTTAGTATTTTTTCACTAGGGTTACTCAACGGCCAGCTGTTCAGTTTTCATTATGAGTTTGCCACCCAATATATTGGCACTGCTGCTTTTCGTGGGCGTATGGACTTGTCACCAAGCTGGTGTGTAGTAACACTAACACTGGAAAAATTTTCGCTTATTTAGAAACTTTGCAGCTCCAGCCACAGAAGCAAACACAAACAACTATGTGCGCATCTATAACATTGATCAGCATACGTATGCGAAGCTGCTAGAGCTTACCGAGGGTAAGGATACAATATCAGAGGCACGGATGATTAGTGGAGGTTTTGGAACGCTGGCAAAGGATTTGAGTTCCGGCTGGCAATCGCTGCTGCGTGTGGTAGGTCTGCAAACGACCAGCAAGTCAGCCGAAGCAGCCAAGATTGACTATGATAGCCAGCCCTTGTGTGTGATTAAAACCAGAGAAGGAGAGGACACCCAACGTAGCTCGGGCATGGTAAAGGATGCTGGGGTCGGTGGTATTGTGGCCGAGGATGATGCCATCATTAATTGTGTAGTGGTGCTTAAGCCCAACAATGCGCAGCCAGCAGTTGCCACTGCTAATGAAGCAGCCTATGTTGACCCCCATTATGTACCTTATTGGTACCATTCCGATCCATCTGCTCAGTTGGGACCTGAGCAGATGTCGCATGGCGTTTTGTCTAGGGATACCAATGAAATGGCGACTGTGGAAAATGTTGCAAGTTCAACAGTGCCTAATACCCCAGTGGATGAAGCCGATGAACAGACTAGTGAAGTTAAGCAACTTCAACTTAGTACCACAGCTAAGCCAAATGGTAAAAGTACGAAGGAAAGTGTGGTGAAAGTACCTCAATTGGCAGTAAAGCAGCTCACAAAGAACGCATCCAAACTAAAAGCTAAAAACAGAGTATTTCCATTATCCCAAAGCATGCTCAAGGCAATGATAAAGCAAATACAGACAAATAGGAGTAAAGCTGTCAGCTCCAAGGTTAGTGCAACCGAATCGCGTCAATTTAGTACCTACCCGCCAACTACAAGCTATAACTCTTATAACCATGGTCAATCACCATATGAACAACAATATGGCCAGCAGTATGGTCAACAGTATGGCCAGCAGTATGGTCAACAGTATGGCCAACAGTATGGTCAACAGTATGGTCAACAGTATGGTCAGCAGTATGGTCAGCAGTATAGTCAGCTGCCGGCACAATATGGGCCCCAAATACTAGAGCCAGGCTATGGTTTCCCTTATCCATATGCGTCATATGGGCCTTATTCCTATCTAGATGGTGAGGATAATGAAGAAGGTGAAGAAGACCATGAAGAGCCCGAAGTTGAAGATGTTGATGAAGACCATGAATATGTAGAAAGTGCTGAAGATGCTGAAGATGTTGAAGATGTTGAAGAATTCGACCCCTATGATCCTTACGATTATCTTTATAGATATGGCATGTACTATTAGGCTTATAATACTTGTAGCATAAATTTAATCCAAGTAAAAAACTAAATCTCGAATCTTTAAGAGTCTTATTGCAAAATTTTTAGTTCTGCAGCCAAGTTGGTTTAGCTCTTACGTGAAGTCTGAAAGGGTGAAGGGTACCTTGAGATCCATGTGATGATCACTTAACGTGATCGGGTACCTTGAGATCCATGAGATGATCACTTAACGTGATCGAGTTTCGGAACTTCATTAATCGATCCTAAACCACCGAAAACCTAAGATTTGTAAGAGATAAATAATTGATATTTTATTGTTCTTATATCCATATCAGAATACATGTCTATATCTTCTTCTCAACTGGCAATAAAAACCCGTTACCGCCTTATGTAAAGCTCTCTTCTAGGCGTCTTTGCCTTGCGCACGCCACCTCCAATCCAATACCAAAGGTAGCTAGTATGCTCTCCACCTGATCTCTTTCGTCACCTCCCTTCCACAACCGCATTGAAGACCTTTCTCGCAGGACCTAGCCAGCGGAGCCGCAGGATTTTAATTCGCTTAACTATGTCAATTACGTCGGAGAGCTCATAGAGTTCGTCATTCCATCGGATGCGGTCATCGTTGCCAACGCGTAGGGGGCCACAGATCTTACGGAGTACTTTCCGCTCAAACACTCCAAGACATTTTCATCAGACGGCGTCATCCTATGCTTCAGCGCCATGAAGCAAAACTGGAAGGATGAGCGTCTTCTCCAGTGTTAGTTTCGTCTGGCGAGAGAGTTCTCTACTATTCATTTTCCTACTAAGACCATGTCTATATAGGGCAATTTTTTTTATTTTTATTTTAAACAAGTTATGGAATTATCGTTTTTGCTTTTAAAACGCACGAAAGTCTCATGTCTGCAAAGGAATGCAGTTAATGATGAACGGTAAAAATTTTGAATAGAGTACGAATTTGGTTTCTCTCTTAAAATCATTTGAAAATAATAAAGAATTCTGCAAACTATTGAGTAACTATTAAGTTCACCTACCTTTTCACATTTAAGCAATAAAGCATGTTTTAACAGTTTCCAACGATAATAACAGGAACATTAAAGGACACATTATAAATGTTGATACAAACTGTTGATACAATGAAACAATTTAATAAACCTTTCGAAGATAAGTAAGGCGATCGTCTTCTACATTATCCTAGTCTTCAAGTATGGATTAAAATAGCCTTTTAAGCAGACATTTTTCATTGCTTGGTGAAACTGAATTAAAAAAATTTGATGCCGACAATGGGATTCCCTATAAATAAAATTTCTGTGGAAATTTTTGTATTGATGCATTGAGGGTTATGAGTCTAATCACCGTAACTGTCCACCTGGGGAAGGGGGGATGATTCGAAAAAAGCTCTAGACTTTGTGGGTTGTAAGCCCATCATGAATCAACCCTGGGCTACTGCCCAGTTACCTTAATAACAAAAATTCGATTTAATGGGGAAAATGGGCACCGTCCCAAATGAGTGCATCAAATTTTTTTCTGTATATTTAAAAAATCTAACTATATAACTATAAAGATCCAATTGTGAAGTTGATTGTTTTGGGTGCAAAAATTACTTTTATGCCCATAGCTTCAGTGCTCTTGGGTTCTTAAATTTTGAAACATAAACACATTTATAAATGACTGTGTGACTTTTCAAATATATTGAGGGGTGTGGCAGTAATTAATATAACTTTATTGCGGCGGAAGGGGGGCTTATATTGGAAAAAGGAACGCAGTTTTATGATTAGGCTCACAGGAGTCTCCATACCAAATTATAATACTCTAGCACACTCATAGTATATCCATATCGGCATGTTGTGGAAATTTGGAGCAGTTTAAAGACGAAGGGGGTACAATCAGCACGTTTTTGACTATAACTTTGGATGTTTTTAGCCGTTGATGCACATAATCACGGTGCAAAACTCTGCCAAGTTTCAAGTTGATAGATGCAAAGGAGCAGCTGTAAACCGCGAACGTCTGGTGGGAGAAAATGGGGGCAGATATTAACCCTATTCGATATGACCTCGCAGATCTTGCAACTCATACAGACAGACGGACAAACAGAAATACATGGTCCAATCGCTACCCGAGTCAACGATAAAACTTTTTTCCCATAGAACCTATGGTGTGCCACGCCTTCTTCTGCCTTTTACATATATTGCACGAATCTATAATACCCTTTTACACTTTGTGTACAGGGTATGAAAATAAAGTGTAAGCCACAAACATTGCAGTCGTGATTTTACGTGTTAACCTATATTCAAATCTGTAAGTATATTAAGTACCGATCTTGGATAACGGAAAGTGTGCCACACGAGCATGCTAATTACAACAAATATACACGAATTTTTGAAATTTTGTATTTTGTTGCGTTGAATTAGCATACTTTCTGTAAGCCATCAAAGTTAAATGCCTCGTTTCTAGTCGATCAAACTATAAAATAAATCCATAAACACTTAAGGTTTTTGGGACAGGAAAGGGTGCGTAACTTCGGCACATAGCTGTAGTGCTGGATCAAGATTAGCTAATTATGTCCCACAGAATTGGGTTAAATATTAAATTATGCGCATACCAATTTGTCAGAAAATAAACTGTTTTGTTTTTCAGGCAAAATGATTAAACTTTTTGGGCTGCGTCATCCGCTCATTAACATCAGAATGTCAGATATGGTCATCATTACTACCTACTTAATTATATTCCATTTTTGTAGCTTTGAGTCTGAAGAAAGAAAATCTATAAAAATCAGATCGCAGAGTTCACAGAAGCTTATTCGTTCGCAACGTTTCACGAACAGCGCGAAAATGAATATCGTCAAACTTTTGGCAGTGATTGCGCTGTGTGCTGCCACGGTAAAAGCCGGTGAGTTACGGTGGTCTTTTGTTAGATGTCTTGATTCACACTTTTTCTGATTTTTTTAGCATCGAATCATGTGCGCGTGCATCAAGTGTCACGTGAGGAATATGATGCGCTATTGAAGCTAGCCGCTGGCAAGAGTGAGGTAGAGGAGGGTCGCTTGATTACTAGCTCATTGGAAAGCATAAGGGACTTGGCGGTGAAGTCAGCCGGAAGATTATTACCTTCGTTCTTTGGCTCCAAGGAGGCCACCAGAAAGGGTTATCCATTGTGTGTGATTTCGGCTAAGCACCTAGATGAAGCGACCAGTGGCGACGGACGTTCAATCAGCTGGACCAGCTCTATTGATAATGGTGGTGATGCTGGTGAAGATGGTGGCTCACATGCTGGCGGTGGACATGGCGGCGGTGGACAGGGCGGCGGCCACGGTGGTGGTGGCAGTGATGATGAGGATCCACCAAATGTTAACTGCATTGTAGTTGTAAAAGTAGAAAACGAGGACGATGTAAATGTCAACGTACATGACAACGGGCACGGCCATGGTCAAAGCTGGCATAGCCAAAAACGTCATGGACACAGACATTATGGCTTCTCAGGACACGAAAGCAACGATCCCAACTACCCACCACTACCAATTTATCCACCTTACTTACCACCCTATGATTACTACTCACCCGGCTATAGCTATCCACCACCACCTCATCATCACGGTCAATTACGACATGACGAAGAGGAATCTGGCCGAGATTATGATGACTACGATGACTACTATCAAGCGGTAAAGTCAAAGCGTCAAAGAAAACGTGCTCGTACCAATCCGTCATCAAGCAGATCCACTAAACGCCAAAAGAAACACTCACGTGCCAATCAGTCGGAGGCCTATCAGACAGCTAGTTATCCACAAATGGAGTACGCCTCGAACTATCCAAAAGTCTCTCGTAACTACGGTTTGACTTATCCGGCGCCTGTATATGTCAAACCTTCGCAATACGAACAGAATGCGTGATGTAGCGTAAGCTACTTTTATGACTAGAAAAATAAATTAATTTAATTACATATTTCAGAACGGTTTTAAGTGTTTCAATAGACAACAGAAGTCCTTCACTTGGTCAAAGCTATTGTGAGATTGAAGGTTTTGTTAAAGAGCTAATTAGCAATCAAATGCATTTGTATAATCAGCTCAATTAGTGTTTATTGAAACAAAATGTTCAAATTCCGGTTAAGAGCTCATAATCGGATGAAAGTCAACCACATAGCTGAGCAAAAGCCGCAGTATTCGCTTTCTAATCGCGCTTTCATTGGAAATGTTGTCTCTATAATTACGACTGCTAAACCGCTTCTCTGTTTGTGTTTGTGTGTGTGTGTGTGTGTGTGTGTGTGTGTGTGTGTGTGTGTGTGTGGGTGTTAGTGATGAGTAGTTTATATATGCGTGTGATGGAAAGTGTTACAAGGTTCAACATGCGAGCGGCATCGAAAGGAGAAAATGTGTTGATCTAAGCGGCAAAGCTGCCCGTGGCAAGTAAACAAAAAAACATTGCACTAACTCATGTAGTACACACACACATTGGCCTTTGTGTTGCTTTGTTGGTTGCAGTTGCACACAATGAAACAACAACAAGAACAACGTTAAGGCGTAAGAGAGCTTAAATTAAAAAACAACTCAAAAAGCCCACGGGTAATTTTTCAAAACAGTGAAAGTGTTTAAGCTCTTGTTGTTGGTACAAGTTATACCCTTTCAGAGAATGCAATCAATTTGCTTGCAAAGTACGTAGAGGGAACATAGTCGAAAAGTCAATTTATCAATTTAAATAGCAAATTGCAACTCGAGTTGGATTTTGTGTTTAAAAACTTCTTTCGTGTCCCTCCAGCTGACGTACTACCGCTTGAACCTGATAGACAACGATCCAGATTACAATGAAGTAACAGTTAATAGCACTAAGCTAGGGAGCCAAATAGGGAGATATAAAGGTCACAACACCATACACGATCGATCATAATAGGAACAGCAGCCACCAAAGAACAAGCAAGCCTATTCTGATTTAATTTCAACCGATCATCAAACGACTGGAGAAAAAACTAATTTGGTTATAAACCAAGTTAATCTTGAGGTCAAAGTGCAATGTAGAATAACTCATACCATTATACTGCATGATTTGATATTTATTCTACCGAAATTCTAAGTCGTCGACTAAACTGCAAAGTAATTTACCATTAACGACGCTTGATCTTGCAATTTTTAAAATCGAATTTTCCATTGACTTTTTCTTATTATTCTCCAAAGCGGCACTGCACACTTATCGCTCCGTGCTCGCCAAGAGTATACTCAAATTTATGCCTCTAAGTTAGTTTTTATAACTTAATACTAAAAGAGTATTATAGATTTCTACAAGGTATGTCGCAGGCAGAAGGAGGCGTGGCAGACGATATGTTCCATGGCAAAAAGTCTAATCATTGACTCGGGTGGCACCCCTCAATATATTGATTGAAATCAGTAGAAAATTGCCACCGACATTTATAAATGTGTTTTTGATCTATGTTTCGAAACTACTACTACTACTGAAGTTATAGGCATAACAGGAACAGGTCCAATTGGAACTTCGCAAGAGGAAAATGCTTACAGTCATATCGAACTTGTGAAAAGAGACATAAAAGTAGATACTTCAGTTCCCATTTTACCGTATGCTGGTAAAAAGATATAGGTTATTCCACTGTCGGGCACCTTCCCGACTGTGCATCAAATTTTTATTTCTGTTTTCGTACCGTCTCCTTGTACAATGTTGTTGTTGTGTTGTATTTGTATCCGCGTGTGTGTGTGAGTGACGCATTGAACGAGTCTTCCCACTTGCACTTAGTGCTTTGCATCGATTGCAACACACACAGTCACAGAATACGTATGTATGTATGCGTTGCCTTTGGCCCCATTGCTGCATGTCGCTTGATTCGAATGCTGCTTTGCTTTTTTCTTCTTCTTGCCCCACTCGTGCGTATGTATGACACCATGTGCGTGTGTGTGTGTGTGTGTGTGTGTGTGTGAGTGAGTATAGTCTATGCACAGCAAAATAATTACTTTCATATCCAGCGGCAATTAAATTCATTTAGTTTGGCACCAATTTTAACCCAACAACAACAACGGCAACAGCGGCGACAACAAAGTTGACAACTTGCTTGATGTTGCACACGCTCTTAATAAGACATTCATTCATTCAGCATTCAACGATTGCCGCCTGCTTGAACCTGTTACTACCCCAAAAACCCACCATATGGCAACCCCTCCGCCCAGTTCGAAGCCTACGCGATTGTTGCCCTCTGTCTGGTCGACCCACTATAAACTATGTCAACTGTTAGTTTTTTTCTCTATTTTTAGCCAGAGGCCTTTCGCTTGTTCAACAGCTTGTTTTTCAAGGACTCTACGCACACATATGTGCTATGTGTGCATGTGACGCCCAGTGTTGCCCATGTTGTTGAATTGCAGCCAAATTGCCGAGAACCTTTGCTGACTAGCACATGACTTACTGTTATGGCAATTTGATGCATGCAGCCGACAAGTTTCGAACTGATTTCATAGTTTTGAAAGTGCTGGAAATGATTTAATTGCTATTTTCACACTTGCCAATATATTATTAATTTACGTTAGGAATATTTAATGAGCTGATAATTGCAGGCTTGTGTCTAGTTTTCGATTCGTTTAGATGAATAACATACTCCTCGTATAACTTGAGCTCTTCAAAGCCCAACCGACCGAGCAGCTAATGTCAATTTAACGGAATATTAATGCATGTCTATCACCGGAAGTACGCACAAAAACACATACTATGCCTGAGTGGAATTCATTTTTGCCAGGGCGGAAAATTGACAAGTGTCTTGTGGTTGGGTTTGTTTTGGCTTCGTTTGGTTGGTACTTGCTATGGTTTCTCCTTGTGAGGGGGTATTGAGCATGGCAGCCGGCGCACATTAACCCGCGTCGACGCACGCCTACGCATCATTCACACTCGGTTACACTTCCACCCACTCAGACACACAGACACAGGGATACTCATACACTCAGAGGAAGTTCGTAGGCGAATTGTGTACTAGTGTTTGTGTGTGTGTGTAAAAGAACAAACATAACGAGCACATAACGCACGTCAATCAAATATGGCGTCAAATAATCATTAAAACACAAATACACACACATACACAAACATTCGCCTTTATAAAATATCAATGTATTTTAAACTGTAAACGCAAAATGAGTGATTTCATGTGTTTGTGTGTATGTGTGTGTGTGTTTTAGCAAGTTATTGCATTTGTGTTGCTTGTCATGTAGTTGTCATTGCTGATTTGGTGGTAAAACTGATTTGTTGTTTTCCCATTTCGCTCACTTCCGAAATGTACAAGCCCGCATGTCAAGAAACCTTTGAAATTAATCATCAATTAAACTGTGCTATGAATAAATTCAACTTTTTCTGTTGAGAACCTACACCGCATTTCATTATTTCCTTCTTTCTTTTTTGACCACCCTTAACAATCTGTTGTCATGATGTAGTGTCTCTTCAATGTCACAATCTATTTTTTTTTTTTTTTGAAAAACTATTTCTTCAGATGGAACAATAGTATAATATATTTATACGGAAAACTTGAACTGGCCCATCAATTCGGTTGAAGTCATGGGAATTCGTGGAATTAGGTATTCTTCTTCTTTGAACATCTCTTTTAAAATCCTTGCCACTATCAAATTGTACATTAGCTTTGTCACAATCAGCCAGGTTCCATTGCACAGGCATGAAGATTTCGTAGCATATTGATGGAAGATTCAACTTACAGACGCAAATGATGAGCCGGCATGACAGGCAAATCCAAAGAGTTTACGAATTCTACTGAATAATTTATGACTTCGTTTTCAACGCGATTGAATGACTTGTACGAACGCAATTCTCCTGCATTTGAATCGTCTTGAAATGACAACAACATCCACATCAGCTACAGCAGCTGTGAATAGCGGCAACAGCAAAAAATAATACAAAAATTAAAAACAACAACAAGGATGTACCACCAATTAATATTTACGAAATACAATCAAATCAAATCATTGAACTCATAAAAGATGGTTTAAAAATAAAAAACTTTAAAGTAAAAGAATACAACCAAAATAAACGTGCTGTCTTTCTCGACAACCTCGATGACTATCTAAAAGTTAGGGGCCAACCTAAATTTTTCTCGTACACTCCAAAGAGCCTAAAATCAAAAACTTATTTTATGAAAGGCATAAACAGAAATACAAACCCCCAGGAAATCCTTGAAGAACTCTGCAGTCACCAATATGAAAATCTCGAAATCCTTAAAGTGACTCCCTTCAAAACCAAAACCAAACCTTCGACGGAGCTAAACATCTAACTATATATTTTCATGGTGCAAATAAGCGCCGATAGCAAAATCAACGATCTAAAATCAATAAACTGTATACTCTACTACCCCATCAAATGGAAAGCGCTACGTAGACCTGAAATTCCCCTGCGTCTTATAAAGGCTGTGAGCGATATCAAGAGCTCCAGCGAAAAATAAGGTCAAGAAAACAAAACATAGCCGAAAAGAAAACATATTCCACCCAACTTGTTAACCCAAAAATAAGCTATGCGGAAAAAATAAAGAAATATCGTACCCAGATCGCAATATATTAACAGCTAATGTCGAAAACTCCAATGTAACTCTGAACCAACTAAACCAATCAATTCTAGCACTAGGTAAACAAATTTCCATCCTTCAAAATTACCTTAAAGAGCATATTGAAAGACTAGCCACAGTCTACGGCATTTTTGAATCAGAATAATGTATAACAATAGTGCGAAACAAATCTCCCCCCAAACATTAAACATAATTTCGCTTAATGTAAACTCTCTGATAAATATAAGTAGGAATATAAGTAGAATTATGTAAACTTCTATCCGACTACAACCCCGATCTTCTACTTCTGAATGAAACCAAACTAAACCCTAGGCATACGTTAAATTTTGACGGATATACAATAATTCGAAAAGACAGGATAGGAGCATGTAGAGGAGGCGGAACTGCTATCCTTATTATCACAGCTTAGCCACATATGTAGAAGACTGGATACCATTTCTTTCTTAGAGACTTGCATCATTAAAATAAACATGTCTGCAAACAAATTCATGTTTGTTGTAGCCGGTTACTACCTAGCGGGAAATAATAATGAGTTGTTTAAATCCGAGCCCAACACCATTTTCGAAGCTCTAGAACTATACAACACATTATTATATTTTTGCTGGCGACTTGAATAGCAAACACACTAGCTGGGGCAATCCATGCAACAACCAAAAAGGCATTGCTCTAAAAGACTGGTTAGACACAAATTCAATCAAATTCAGATCTTCGCTTTTTGCATCATCAAAACCATCCTACCCTAAAGCCAATTCGTATCTTGACAACTAAACATATCGAATAATACAGATACTAACAACTCAGTCAACTGCTTGAAATGCATTGATTATGAGACTGATCACCAAGCAATGCAATTCGTGGCCTCCAACCGCGACGGATCAAGTGTGTTCGATATCCTAGAAAGTGTCCATCCTTTACCATCTCTAGAC